>CM028129.1:452542500-454022500 GCA_016271365.2 Neoceratodus forsteri | reverse complement strand
GGGCAACGGAGCAGCATTGCCACTTGCCACTGCCAGCGTGGAGAAGGAGCCACCAAGGACATCAAGCGTGATGGTTGGTGGGATCTTCAAGGAGGCGGAGCAGTTGCAGCAGCCTCACAGGTATATCCGAGGAGGATCAGAATATGAGCAAACACTGCAGGGAGCAGGGGATTTAATTTTAAAATGTCACGTCTCACTGACTGCCGACCCGACTCAGACCTCAGTCCTGGTGGCAAACTGTCACGCAGCCAATTCTCAGCCTCTCAGCGGGGGCGTGTGCGTGAGCAGTTAAAACAAAAAAAAAAGGTTAAGTGTCATGATTTCTGGGGCAATGGGCCCCACCAGTGCTCTAGGCCCTGGTGCAGTCGCATCCCTTGCACCCCCCCCGATGCCGGCCCCGAGATATGCCAAGAGACTGCCAGGGCATCCCATTGCTCTAAATCAGGGGTTCTCAAATGGTGAGGCCCCAGCCTGTTCAAGGGGAGGCTCAAGCAAGTCTGACAAAGTACTGTATTAACATTTTGAGTTTTATATCTTTTGTTTGAAAGGATGAAGCAAACTGAAGGAGAATAATAGTAGGTGAAATTTATCTATGTATTTACAAATCAGTGACAAGGGGAGGTGAATGAGTCGAGGCTCATTTCAGGTGAATCCAGAGAAGGGTAGGGAGCATACCTCTCAACTGTACCACATTATGAGGAACGTTCCTCATTTTACTTCACAAAAGCTCCCTGTTCCACATTGTGAGGACTTATCCCACATTGAGTGTTAACATTTTAATGCAAAAATCTATAGTAAATGGTGCAAAAAATGTATTATTCCATCAATAACAGACTTTCTGAACATAAATGAAAACATTTTAACCGTGTTCTGAGCTTCTCGGGTATAGATTTGACTAAGTGTTCCACATTTTGCTCATTTGTTCCACATTTTGAGAGGCAATGCCCCACATTTGGGGGACAACAGGTTGAGAGGTATGGTAGGGAGTGAATACAATTCAAAAGGTAAAAGCAGTCAAGCAATACAAAATGAACACTCGTGCAAACAAATATGAAGAATAAACTAATAATGAGTGGTGGTAATTGATCAATTTGTAGACTGATGGCAGAACAACCCAAATACAAAGGTTGAGCATAGAAGTGTTAAGAGCAATAGCAGGAAGGAGCAAAGTAATCCCAGAGAAGTTGCATAAGAACAATGAAAGAGGGAGGTGAGGTATGTAGGAAGGTTATTCCAGATAGACAGGAAACAGAAAGTAGTCTGACTCTATGAAGGTACTGTAACAAGGGTAACAAAGGTTCAAGTATCAAAATAGTGGAGCAAGTAAGTAGGAGGGGTTTACAGTAAGCTGAATAACATTTACTGTAGTTTTATTTTATTTGTTATTCAGATAACACCTTTGAGCACAGATGCTCTTTTTTCAAAGGTTTCACATCAGTAAAAGACAAAGAACTGAATGAGAGCCAAGTACCCAAAGGGGTTTCAATTTATTCATGGTGTACTGCGCAAAGTACAGTATGTTAATTTTCTTTGGGGAGGCCCAAGATTATTTCAGTTTTTGGGGAGGCTCGACATTTTTTCCACGGATTTGGGGAGGCTCACTGTGACAAAGTCTGAGAACTGTTGCTCTAAATCAACCCAACCTGCCACTGCAGGGTGGTGCACCCAGTCTGCTATGTAGTGTTGTTGGATTGATAGATGGTAATTCATAAGATCTGGAAAATTGAGACCTCCCTTCATCGTTACTGCCTTCAATCTCTGAAGAGGGGCTTGTGGCCATTTTTCCCGCCAGATAAACTGAGAGAATAATTTCTCTACCCGGTTGATGTCCCCTTTTGTAAGACTCACAGGTATCATCTGCATAGGGCATAATATCCTAGGGAGGATATTCATTTTGATCAGGTTAATTCGACCTAACCATGATTTGGGTAGCTGCATCCACCATCTCAATCCACTTCAACTGTTTTAATTAGTAGTGTGTAATTTAACCCATATAAAGACTCTAGCATCTTGTCCACTTTATTATCCAGATAGGTGATGCTCGTGGACGCCACCTGCATTCCCCACTGCTCATTCTCCTCTTCCCAGTTCCGGGGAAGCACAACATTTCTGATTGACTAAGATTGATTTTACACCCAGAAAAAGCAGCAAAAGCATCTATTAATTCCAACAAGGGCAGCATAAAATCCTGAGTTTTCTTAACAAACAGGAGCATATCATCCACGTACAGGGTGATCTTGTGCACAGTTCTCCTTGCGCCCCCCCCCCCCCGATACCCTGAACCCCTGGACATGGATGGATTGCCACGGATAACTGTTCCAACACCATTACGAACAGCAAAGGGGAAAGGGGGCACCCCTGCCTCGTGCCTCACTCCAAGCCAAAGGGATCAGTGGGCACCCCATTAACAAAGATCTGAGCTCTGGGGGCCTGGTACATGGCTCAGACCCACTGGATATATGATTCACCCAGACCAAACCGAGTCAGCACCTCAAATAAGTACTCCTATTCCACCCTATCAAACGTTTTTTCAGCATCCATGGAGATGACAGAAATTTTCTCCGGCATCTGCCCTGCTCTCCACACTACATTAAGCAGGTGACGCATATTGTGATAGGAAAACCTCCCCTTTATGAAACCGGTTTGATCTGGGTGAACCAACATGGGAAGGAGATCCTCCAACCGCATAGCCAGTACCTTAGCCAAAATTTTAAGGTCACAATTCAAAAGAGAAATTGGTCTGTATGATGCATACTCCACCTTGTCTTTCCCTGGCTTGGGAATTAAGCAGACCACTGCATCATAACAAGTTCTGGGCAGGTGTGGGTGCTCCTCCCTTTCCTCCATCTGGAATACCCCACTTAACACCTCCGCCATCTGTCCCGCTAAGGTTTTATAAAATTCCACGGGGAATACGTCAGGGCCACTCGCTTTTCCCCATTGCAACCTCCCTATAGCTTTTAAAACTTCTTTCTTTCATAATAGGTTGATTTAACTGCTCCTCCTTGGCCTTTGTGAGCCTTGGAAGCTCCACCTTATCCAGAAACTCCTTGATCAGGTGACCCTTACCTCTATACTCGGCCTTGTACAGCTGGCTGTAAAATTCCCAAAAGCAGTTTCTTTTTTTTCTGGGTTCTCTATGCATTACACCCCCCCCCCCATCCCCAACTCTCGTCACTCTAGTGGGACATCTACCCCCTTTCATAAGTCTTACCAAGAGGGGACCTGGCTTATTGGACCACTCAAACATCTAGCGTTTGCAACAGAACCAGGATGTCTTTGCTTCTCCTCGCACCAAGGCATTCAAGGCCTCCCTAGTCACTGTCAGGAGCTGCCCTACTTCACCCCTAGCTACTCATTTTTCCAGATCCTTTAGCTGTTTCTCCAGCCCCAATCTTTTTTCTCGCTTCTCCCTTTTAATCCTATTATGGTACCGCACATGAAGGCTTTCCCTACTTACCAATATGTGGCTCTCGAGACCTCAGCTCCCTCATTGGTTTCCTTATACAATGCCACTGGTTCACCAAATGCTCTTTGAACTCCTTATTTAGGAGCATATACGAGGGAAACTTCTACTGGGGTGGGAGGTTCCTCACCGCATGCATCTGAATCCACCCTATGACCATGGCATGGTCAGACACATGGATGGGGCTATGGGTCACATCAATCACTCTATCATTCCACCCCCGTGGCAGGAAGATGTAGTCAATTCAGGACCAGGTCCCGTGAGGGTTGGAAAAAAATGTATACTCCCTGGCCCCCGGGTTTACCATCCTCCAACCATCTACCATGTCCATGTTTGTCATGCCCACTTGCCACTGGCTCAGTACCTCTGTCACCCTACCTCTGCTTTCGGAGTGGTCCAACACTGGATTCATTGTGCTATTCAGATCTCCACCCAGAATTAACCCTGGGAATTGTTCTCTAGTGAGCAGGTTCAAGAGTTCGGGGAAAAACTTAGGGTCATATACAGCTGGGGCATAGACACTGCCAAATGTAATCTGTTCCCTGTCCCACAATGAAAATATGCCGGCCCTCCCTATGGTCCTTTACCACCCTAGTGACTTCCATCGGCAAATGTTTACTCAAGAGCATGGCTACCCCTCACTTACAAGAGGAGTATGAAGCTGCAAAACATTTTCCAACCCAACCCCGAGTAAGCTTGGTATGCTCAAGGTCGGACAAACGAGTCTCCTGGAGTAGTGCCACTTGCACTCCCCTTCTCTTAAGAGCCGTCAAAAGCATTGAGCATTTAATTGGATTAGCAATCCCTCACACATTCCAAGAGACCACAGTCAGTTCCTGTGCATTAGCCATAACAGTTCCCCCCGTTCCAATGAATTCACCCTACTCAGCAACCTTGCCTTTGCAGGCTTAGAATGTCCATATAGTCGGCTTTCTGGAAGCTGCAGTAACCTGTTCACAGTACAAAACGCACCAAAAAACACACAATAACAACATACAAATAGAATATAAACGGTAACAGTACCCCTTGTCCTCCCCTTCCCCTCTTGTATCCCTTCATAACCTAAATTATCAGTATTCTTCATCCCATCCCCTCCACACCCTCAACATACCATTCTTGAGACATATCCCCTTTCCAATCCTGCCCTTCAATACTCTCACCCCCTTCCATAGTATTGACACTAATTGCTTTCCCGGCATGAGTGTTGATAATCCCTCTGTCGATATGAATGCCCCACTGCTCCAACAATGGCTGGCGCAGAAACCCCCATTTTTTATTTTTATTTTTTTAATATATTTTTATTGAATTTTTTTCTTTCTTTTAAGTCAGGAGACATTTTACAATCAGAACATTTTCTATGCTTTCTTCAGATTTGTTATAGTACAGATTTACAATGCATGAAGATCTTTTACATTTGATACAGTTTAGTGTTAAAATAGATTATTCATTTTCTTTATTAGAATCAAATATTTCTGTGACACTACTCTATTCTCATTTCTTCTCCCCTCAGATTACCACCTGCTATGGGCAAAAATCAGGATTGACCCTTGCAAGATAAATTGACCATCTCTGCCAGAGAGTGGCGAACTTATCCATTTGGTTATTTAGTTTTGTAGTGATGTTTTCCATCTGATATATAGAATTCACAATTCGCCTCCAATCTTGTATGCTCAGTATTTCTTTGGTCATCCATTTCCTTGTTAAGGATTTTTGCAACCAACAGAATGGGCAGCAGGGTTTGTCCAGGGTGGGGGGAGAGAGCCATGAGCACCACTTTAGCTATGAGCTCCATACACTCTCCAAGGCCTTCACTGATTTCTTTTTTTTATACACATATTCAGAAGGGCATTAAGTATGGACATTGCCACATTATATGTGCCAGGTCAGCCATCTCGGCTCCACATTCCCTCCAACAAGCCCCAAATTCAATCGGAAGGTATTTAGTCACACTTGCCGGTGACCTGAAAAACCTAGATCTACATTTCCAAGAGTATTCTCTCCAAATATGAGACTGGGTGATTTTGACCACTTGCAGAGATGAAGAGGACCATTCTTCTTTAGATACAACAAGGTCTAAGTCCTTGTTCCAACTTGCTAGTATTGAGTTTGTTGATTCTTTAGATTGATCTTGCATCATTTTGTATAGATTTCCAATTAAATGATTCCAATGTTGTCCTTGAAAGTGGTCAAAAAATAGTTTTAAGGAGGGGAGGAGTCAGTTTAACCTGAATAATTCTGTTATGTAGTAGGTGGTTTCTGATTTGGAGGTATCTAAAATGGTCAACATTATTAAGTTTTAATTCTTCGAATGGTAGGATCCCATTAGGACCTAAGAATTGGAATGCCTGCTCTAATCCTAATCTACGCCAACGGGAGAAGGTTAAGTCATTGTGGGATGGAATGAAAAGATCATCCTCTGAAATTATCTTACAGTACTCAATTAATTGGAGTGGCACTTTATCTCGCATTTTAAACCAAATTTTTAAGACTTGTGAGGTGATATCAGTGAAGTCTCTTAATGGAGGGGTCCTACCTGGAGAAGAAAAAAATTTTTTTTATGTCATACATGTCATTCAGGTGGAATTCCAGTTTCTTCCATAGGGAATCGAACGGATCAGAGAGCCACAGAAGAAGAATTTTCAGAAATGCGGCTTCTGACTATTTTTTTGAGGTCTTGGAGGTTAGTACCACCCTGAGCCAATGATAATTTTAGTATTGAAAGACAAATTTGTGGTTTTTGTTTGTTCCAAATAAACTTTGATATCATGTTATCCCATGACTTAAAATAATATTGAGAAGGGAAATATGGAATATTTTGGAACAAGTACAGTAGGCGGGGTAGGACGTTCATTCTAATAGTTTCGATGCATTGAAACAAGGAAAGTGGAAGGTGGGTCCATCTATCCGAGTCTTTATTGATCGCTATGGAAATAGGTTCATAATTGATTAATTCAATTACATGAAGATTATGGGGAATATGTATGCCAAGATATTTTATTTTGGTTGAGTGCCATTTAATGGTTAAACTTTGTTTTAAAGTGTTTGGAGGGGTACAGTTATATAAGAGGGCTTTGGTTTTTGAGATGTTTAATTTAAAAGCAGCTAATTCCTCAAATCGGGATAGAATTTTCCATGTCTCTCTGATCGAATCAGTAGGGGTAGAAGGGAAAGGAGTATATCATCCTCGAAAAGACTAATCTTGTTTTCAGATTGCAGCATTGGAATGCCCTCTACCTTTTTCGATATTCTTATCGCCCTTGCTAATGGTTCGAGATATAATACAAACAATAGAGGGGACAGAAGACAGCCTTGTCTTGTGCCCTGGCCTACTGAGATCAGGGAAGAAAGTCCCCCGTTTATTCGAATATAAGCTTTTGGCAAGAGGTATATTTGGGCCAGCCAATGCAGCAATGAGTCCAGGAAGCCAAATGTTTTTAATGTATCCCAAAGGAAAGGCCAATATACCTTGTCAAATGCCTTTTCAGCATCAAGACTTATAAAGGCTGCTGGAATCTTCAGAGTTTGGATATATTCCATAAGTATTAGGGATTTTCTAATGTTGTTCGTAGTTGACCTATTTTTTATGAAACCCACTTGGTCTGGATGTATTATCGTTGGGAGGATTGTTTCTATTCTCTTGGCCCAAATGGCTATGAAGATTTTATAGTCTGAATGTAATATTGATATCGGGTGGTAGGAGGGGGGGTCTAATTTATTTCCATTAGGTTTTGGGATAGCAGCAATTGTAGCACAATCCCATGATGGTGGGGGTATATTTCCCACTGCCATTTCTCTAAATAACTTTAGAAGTCTTGGGGTTAATTCTTTACTAAAGATTTTATACCATTCGTTGACATATCCATTAGGGCCGGGGCATTGACCCGAGGATTGTTTAGTAACTGCATCCTCTATTTCTTCAATTGCTATTGGTGCTTGTAGTTTCTGAACTTGTATTTTTGGGAGTTGTAACTGGGCTAGAAAAGTTTGTCTGTCCTCTTGGGAAGAAGTATTATGTGTTGTGTAGAGCTGTTGGTAACAGTAAGTGAAGGCTTGTCTTATGTCTTCTTCTCTGTGGGTTATCTTACCGGTTTGAGGATGTTTAATTTTTAGTATTGTTACTGCGTTTTTCCTTGCTTTCAACTTCTGCACCAACCTGTGTGTTCCCCTGGATCCACCCTCAATTTGTTTGTTTTAAATATATTAGAGACATTTGAATCTTTTCATCTATTATTTTTTGGAGAGCTGATGTAGTTGCTCTAATTTTTGCTTGTATTTCTTTATCCCCCTCTCTATAGAGCAGTTGAAGAGTTTGTAAGGTCTTGGTAAGATCATTATATTTCCTCTCCCTATCTTTTTTTTTTTTCATAGAGGCATAGGCAATGACCTCGCCTCTAATGGTGGCCTTCATGGCGTCCCACAGTATGGCTTCAGAGACAGCCGATGGTGCGTTTTCTTCAAAGAATTGTGGGATTCTTTTTTTTGTTATTCGGTCAGTGAATTCTTTATCTTTTAGAAGATGGGGGTTTAGTCTCCAGAGTTTTTGTTTCGTTTTTTTACCAATATCTATTTTTAATAGTAGAGGGTGGTGATCAGATACTATTTTTGGACAAATAGTTATGTCTCTCACTGAGGAGAAGTGCTCGCATGAGGTGAAGAAATAATCTAGTCTAGAATATGAGTGGAATCTTCCCGAGTAGTATGTAACGCATGGGGCTGAAGGAAATATTTTCCTCCAGATGTCTACCAAGCCAAGGTTTTCAAGTTGTGTTTTGAAAAACTTCACTGGGGTTGACAGACGGTAGACTTTGGGGTTAGATGAATCTCAAGATTTGGAGTGATTGTCATATTGAAGTCTCCTGCCATTAGTAATTGCCCCTGGTGGAGGTCTAATATTTTATTTAGTATCTGGCGGATTATTGGTGATTTAGTCTGTGAGTAGATATATATTGGCTAATGTTACTTCTTGACTGTATAGGCAGCCTTGAATAATGACATAGCATCCTAATCTATTGGATTGTATATTTATTTTAATTTGGGTAGTAGATGGGATCATTATTGCCACACCCCTTTTATGCCTATTCGGATGAGATGAAGAATAAATGGTATATCGACCCCCATGTTAATTTCTGGTGTTCAATGTCTGAAAAGTGGGATTCTTGTATAAATATAACATCTGCCTTTTGTTTGTTTAGGTGCTGCATCACTCGCTATCTTTTGATGGGGTTACTGGTTGGGAAGCCATTTGGGTTTATTGTTCTTTACTTCTCTTTTTACTGCTTTAAGTTTAATACTAATTACTTTTGTTGTCATTTTAAGTTTCTAACTTTCACTATTTTTTTGTTTATTTTCCAGGCCACCCCAGTCCGACTTCACCTGGATCGCTCCTCCCCGGATCATGTGAGAAGAATTGCCATCCCTGATCAGTTTCTTCTTCAAAAATCTATTAGATCTCCCTAAAAAAAGTTTCTGAAGTGTCTGTAATAAAGCAAAACATTGAAATATTGTATCCAGTCTCCTGTGTCTCCTTCCAACTTCGTTGCATGAACGAAGGTTAACTTCAACATTAACTGTAACTTTTTAAGAAACTGTAAATAAATGACAAAGTTGTGAACATGAACGATTTACAGCTGGCAGAACAGCATAACTCAAGAGAACTATGTATATCAATGCTTCCATTGTTAGAGTGGGAATAAAGTTCCACCCTTCAGTAGTCTCAAGCCGATTCCCCTAGGAAATCAGCATTGATCGAGGATCTCCTTTAGTAGAGATTCCTCAGAGGGTGCAAGTCAGCACCCTAAAGGTTCACCAAAATGGGCAGTGTGGGCTCCCTAAATTCCCTGTATGGACAGGCCCCCTTCTCTCTGGGTTATGAGAGAAAAAGTGGGAGGATCAAGAACCAGTTCCTCACTCCCCTGGGCCTATCCCCCCAACCCCATATGTTCCGACCTCCTTCCCTCTCCCCCCCGACCCCCCTCTTTAATTTGGGGAAAGTCTTCTCAATGAAGGCTCCAACTCTCAGAAGTACAGGGCCCCCAATTGGGTGGGAGCACCCATTCCCATAGATCGGTTCCCTGGCCAGGAAAAGATAGGGAGACCATCTGTATTGTCTTCCAGCTGGCCCCGATTGTCTCAAGCAAAAGCCTGAGGTTGATTTGAGGGATCTCACTCCTCCGCCAATCTGCCCCTTCCCTCAAGTGATCCCATCCCTGTAATCTTGGGGATCTTCACTCAATTAGATTCCTGCCTGTATTGGTCACTGGGCACCTATTAATTAACTTGCCCTGTACTGGAATTCAAAGAGGGGGTGTCTTCACAAAGTAAAAAAAGAAATGAACTGTTTAACTAGAGAATTCAGGAGGAGATGGCATAAAATCCCAGGTCTGTCCCTTCCTACCCTCCCGGTGAAGCTAAACAGGTGGGAGTAAACCACTCCCAAAGAACCAAGAGGCCTATAGGTTGTATTAATAAAGGCCCTGTAAGGGGAGAAAAAAAAAAGGGCAGGGGAAGAACCCTAGTTCTTCCCTTTCTGACATTCAAGGACCTTCCCTGTCGGTCATGAGTATTGTTCAGAGACTTAATGAAGTAAGGGTTTATGTGTAATGTGTTAAGATCCAAAATATTGTTTATATGTCCCAAGTCCCTTGGATCTTGATTGAGAATTTTGGCTTGAATCTTTCTATTTTTCACCTGGGGGGGGAGCTTCTGATGTAAGGCCCTCCTACTAGGAGGGGACACCTCGAGGAGCCCACCAAGGACATAGACATGTCATCCGAAAGGAACCCCAAAGGTCTGAGGAGGGAGGGAAAGGGGGAGGGACAGCACCAGGGAGGAGAATCCAGTAGCCCAACCGTGCACCACTGTGAACCCCCTCAGCCAAGTGAGACACCTGCCATCGAGGAGGATCACTTTCCCACAGAGTCACAGCTAGGTAATGGGAAATACTATAGTAGAGTGTCCCTTTATTAAGATGCTGGACTGTTGGGACGGCGCCTGGGAAAAAGACCACCACGGTTCCCCCGACCGACCCCCACATCCCCCCGCCCAACCTCCCCGAGAAGAGCATCATAAGACTCACCCACCACCAGGACTTATTTCTGGTCCACCATCACAGAAGGGTTTCTCAGTAATCGAATCTTCTGCAGCATTTCTTCCAGGCACTTGCTGGACTGAAACATTCCATCCAGCAGCAATTGTCCCTGGGACATGCTCCTTGAGGGTCCAGATTGAGTCGAGAGTCGTCCTTTAAGCACCCCTTTCTTAAACAGGTCTTCCTTAGCTTCCATGGCTGAAATGTGTGAGGTAGGGCCCTCTGGTAGATATACAATCAACTTGGCTGGGTAAAGGGTGCGAAATCTGATCTGTTGGGATCTTAATATAGCGAACAGTGGCGCATAAGCCCTTCTCTGACTTTGGGTGAAGGGAGCATAGTCATTATCGATGATGATGCGATGGTTTCCATACATAATCCTCCCTTTCTGCCATGATTTTTTAAGGAGCAGTTCCTTCGTCTGAAAGCTTTGCATCCTGATGACAAACGATCTAGGTCTGGCATCTTTAGCCTTAGGTTTGGGGCCCAAGGCACGATGGGCACATTCAAAATCAAGGGGGTAGTCAGGCCCGAGGTCAAGAATGGATCTGAAGAATTGATCAGCAAAAGCCAAAGGATCAGCGCCTTCATCGCCCTCTGGCAGGCCGAAGATCCGAAGATTTTTTCTCCGTCCTCTGTTCTCTGCGTCCTCCTGCCTGACAGAACAGTGCAACTGGGATTCTGCAAGGGAAAGGAACGGCTGACTCCAGGGCGTTAATTTTTATATTGTTCTGGGAGATCTGCTGGTCTGCCTCACCGGCCGGAGTCTGCAACGATCTTAGGTCAGCCCTGACCTGATTTAATGAGTCCCTCATTTCTTCCCTAAATTCTGAAATGGCCCGAAGGATATTTTGCTCAGGTTGAGGGTTTTTTTGAGCTGGCTGTGTTTAATTTCCCCTCCCTTGGTAGCCATCAGTGTGAGGGGTGAATGACAGGGGCTGTTTGGAAAGGCTGTAGGTAAACTGGAGGATCCAACTGGATCAGAGGCACACAGAATGACTTTATCCTCCCCAGCAGTCAAATCAGCAAGTGGAGAGAATCTGTTGTGAAGGCAAAGTTCCATCCAGTATGGTGAGGAGGAACCGATCTGGAGATCGCTGGGAGTTCGTCTTGGCCCAGATCTCTATCAACAGGTACAGATCATATTTATATTAATCTTGTACCTTAGACTGTGTAAAACTGAGCAGGAGTTCTTTAAGTGAACAAGGACTGGGCCGCTCACTCTGATCTGGTTGGGGCCGCACAGGCTGATTGCTCCTCCCTTGCGATTGGGTCTACTATCGGTAGGGAAGCCTCCTAGAAGATCCTGCTTCTGGCCAGGATCATCGATTAAAGGGACCAGTTCTCACCAGGAACACACCCGAGGCCTGGGCCGTGCGAGTGGCCAAGGATTCGATCGATCCTCCGATTGAGCCCCGCCACCGATTCAGAGAACAAGGGGGCTGCGCGATGGACTGTGCAGGAAAACAGAAACTAGAAGCTAGCCAGACGCCCCAGACGGATTGGGCCTTGCAGGCTGGATCTCTCCTCTCACGCGATTGGGTCGTGCGGCAAGGGGAGCTCTTATTGCTCAATTTACCACCAGGGTCGACAAGAGGAACAGTTCCAATTGTTGCAGGGGTCTCTCTTCTGTCTGAGTCTCCGTTTGCTGGTAAGGTATATTTGTTTTTTGAGGTAGGAGACAGATTTTATTGATTTGGATTTGGGAGCCGCTACAGAGAGCGGTTTATCGCGCCATTCCAGAACCGGAAGTCCAGAAACCCCCATTTGAAAAAAAAAAAAACCTGCACAACAACGGTCTGCATTAAAACAAAATGGCAGATAACTTTAGTAAATGCAAAATTAAATACATAGCTGGTGAACTACTAAATTAAATTATACGGGTATACTTTGAAACTCACCCGCTCCTCCTCTTGAGTCCCCATTTAAGGAATGTTCAGAAAACATAGCCATAAGCAGTACTCACCAATGGAGCACCAACAGTTGCTGTTAAGAACAGAATTAAACATTCCAGTCACTTCGTCGCACCAGGAAATACCCTTCTCCACCCAGTCCATCCAGTCTTTTCCCCACCATAAACTATGATCAGTTGCTCCATCAGGCCTGCGCTTCTGCAAGAGCTGGTAATCTCAGCAATCACAAGGAGGGAAGCAGGCCGTGCCATAAACAGACACGCTAAGCCCCTCTCCCCTCGACCTCTCCTCCACATCACCCTGCCAAGCAGCCTTAACCAGCCAGGCACTTTCACAAAGGTCGTGTAGCTCCACAAAAAAAAAAAATATATTTCTTGATCTTGTAAGGCAGGTCGCTACTCTACAAATAACACGGGGGAGGAGGTCAAACCTCTGCAAGCACCACCATTCATCCTCTTGCTGCCTTAGGCAGTTCCAGGGTCCAAAATAAGAAGAGTCCCTCACCCCTGCCAGTGAACCTCCTCCTCCACAGGGGCAACAATCAAAGTCCAGCCAAAGTAAATGTATACAGGCACATGATGGGGTTCTCATGCTACAGACTTCAGGGTGGGAATAGACTGGCATGCTCTGGTAATACCAAATCAGGAAAAATAAAAACATTTCGAGGTGAAGGCTGACATATTAGAAAATTATATCCTATGGCAAGTCACTTCATTTATTCAGCTTCTTCCGCAAGCCAGTGACAAATTGCTCTGCCTTGGCAATCTCCCAGAAGGAATATGTTGCCCTTTCATATCGAATCTTGAGGGTCGCAGGATAAATCAGGATATTTTCCCACCTTAAAATTTCTCAGCTGGTTCATGAAGGGGTTAAACATCTTTCTTTTTTTTTAAGAAGTCAGACATAATAGTCCTGGGAAAGGAACAGTCATGTGCCCTCAAATTCCAAAGCCCCTTTCTCCTGATATGCCTTTAAAATCATTTCCCGGTCCTGAAATGCGTGAAACCTGATCACGATTTGCCTTGGGGGTTGATCTCCCGGTGGGCGAGGCATTACTGCCCGGTGGGCCCTTTCCAACTTAAGGTGCCAATTTTTTGGTTGTAGCCCCAACAGTTCAGGGAGGGTCTTGGCACAGAAGCCCAGCACATCCCCTCTTTCCATACCCTCTGGGAGACCTCTTAGACACAGGTTAAGGCATCTATAATAGTTTTCCTGGTAATCGAATGCCTCTTTGAGTTCTTCCAGCTCCTTTTGGAGGGCAGTCACTTGCCCAGGGACCTCCAGAGTCTCATCTTCTAGCCTGGATATACGGTCCTCTGCCTCTGCAATTCTGTTGGTAGGCAGAGTTTGTTGCTCCAAGACCTCCTGTAACTTGAGGGAGCTGGGTTCAACTTGAGGACTGGTTCCAGTGCCGCAATCACTTGCCTGGTCACTTGCGGCTTAGCGCACTCATTTCAGCTGCTGAGATCAAAATTATGCTCAAGCTTCACCTGCCGTGGGGGCCATTGACTTCTTCCCTGCTTTACCAGCCAAATGTTGTCTCTTCCCATGATTTGGCGTTAAATATTCCTCCAAGGCACCTTCCTACAAGCACTCGATTAGTTTGTTGTGTGCAGAAGTCGGTTTTTAAAACTTTATTATTAATTTTACAGACCGCTAACTAGGAGCAACATTCAGACACGTCTATCTGGTTAGCTGCTCATCAGCACGCCCCAAGAGTGACCATTTAAAACACACACTTCTTGGGAGGGAGGCTTGTACTTCTTTTGAGAACCTCTTATATGCATTTCCCAGTGTTCCTGTTACCCTTGGACTTAGCTCCTGTAGAGTCACTGTACCTATCCATCTAGAGGGTCAGTTAACTTGTGCACTTTGCAAAGTATAACCATTCAAAAAAAATTCAGCACCTATAATGGCACCATTCTTGTGTATAGGGTCAGTTACCTTGTCTTCCCCACTGTGTCCCTCTAAAAGCAATTCAGCTCCTGTACCTGTGTACAGGGTCAATTACCTTAAGTGCCTTGCCTTGTGTGACTATTTAGAAATATACTTTATGTGTTGCAAAATGTTTATTTAGGTGCATCGTGCCAGTGCAGAGGGTCAGTTACTTTGTGCATCTTTTCCAGTGAGACCATGTACAAATCTCATTTCTTGAAACATCTGTGAGGCACCGCAGCTTGGTTGAGGGGACCCTTGTGTGTTTTTTTTTCTCAAGGGGGCATGCAGACAGCTTCTGCCTATGGTCATGATGCATACTCTTTTGTGCAAATTTTTAAGATTAATGTTACGTTCAGTGTAGTGAGGTCTTAATAGTGACATGTTAAACAGAATGTAGCAGTATTTGAATAATTTTCTACTCAGTTCCACCTCCCAGCTCACATGAGTTTTCATACCCATGATGCTTTGGGCTTGGTTTTGAGGATTTCACAGATAACACAGAAGGTGACGGCAGAAAAAGGCTCTTGGCCCATCTGGTCTGCCCACCGTACCTACCTATTCTGCCTTGCCCTTGTAGCAAACCTCTCCTTTCTTATTGTCCACCGCCCCCTTCTTCTAACTAAATCCACTAGCCTTTTTTTTTTCAATTGTTTAACCAGGAGTGGCACACAAAGCTGAAAGCTTGTTTACAGGTACGACCTGGGAGCACAGGGAAGTTAAGTGATTTATTCAGGGTCACACAGTATGCAAGTGGGGGCTGTGGGATTCAAACCCAGGTCTCCAGATTAGCAGCTCTGAGCCTTAAACCACTATGCTATACTGCCTCCCAGCCCACTAGCCATGCCTGAATTTGCCAATTGATTTGGTTGGTACCACTTCTTCAGGTAGCTTATTACACTTCTCCAGCGTCCTTTCCATGAAGAGGTGCTTATGGACTTTCTTTTCTGAATCTCCCCCCTGCCAACTTCAGTGAATTCCCTCTCATCCCTGTGTCTGAAGTCAACCAGAATAGTTCCTTGGTGTCTACCCTATCTATCCCATGCAGGTATTAGCATGTCTCAGTCATGGCACCCCTTTTGCTCCTTTTCTGAAGGAAGTACATGCTTAAGACATGCAGCTTCTGTGTTTGTGTTTTACCTCCAAGGCCATGGATCCTCTTAATTGCCCTGTGCTGTACTGTCTCCATCCTGTTGAAGTCCTTCCACAGTTGTTGGCTCCAGTACCTTGTGCAATATTCAAGGTGTGGCTGCACTAGTGACCTGTACAGTGGCAAGATCACCCCTCGCCCCTGCTTATCCCCCTCCCAATGCAACTATGTGTATATAGAAACCACACCAATTGGAAAGTAACAGTCCTATTTTATCGTTTATGCATACTACACAGTGTTCTTATTTCTTATCAGTATTTAAATTGCTTCACCTATTTTTACTCACTACACAAAAAAAAAACAGAACAGTTCAAATATATCTGCTTTTAGGCTGCTGAAGCAACAGTATCTGCCCACCCTAATGAGATTATTGTGGCAAAAGGGCTCAGTCAATGATTTTGTAGCAGTACTCATGAAAGTCAGACTATGGATTGCTAGATGTTGGCTATAATTAGATGTGGTTTATACCACTGCTGGATTTAACCCCTTTTCTGAAGTTGAAGATGTGAATTTTTGAGGATTATAGTAGAAGAAAAGTTTCAGGAACATTGCTGTTACTTTTTATTGTGCATGGCCTGGCTATAGTAAAATCTGCATACTGACATGGTCTTTAGCATCACTGGTACTTTCATTAGCTACTGGTAGTGCCTGGACTGAAAAACTGTGTAGAATTTACATTTATGCAATACTGTTGAGACACTGCATCCCTAAGTGTTTTATAAGCAAATTATGTGTTTGCTTCAGGTTTAATCATACAACAATCTGCAGTTTTTTGGTGAGTCCAATACTTGAGTCTTCATTTATGTGTCTTCTGCTTACTGCCACTTAGTAACTTAAATGTACTCCCCTCACGTACTGGCATGTTTGCAGCTGATGATTCAACTGTGCTGCTGTCACCCTTTAAATACTCCGCTCCTGTGGAGACATTGTGCTTGTGTGCAGGGTCAGTTATTTTGAGCATCTTGCCCTCTGTGCCTATTTAAAAGATTTCACTTGTTATTAAAGTTATTTAGTGACCTCCCAGCTATGCAATGGGTCAGTTACTTTGTGCGATTTAACCAGTGTGACCCACTTAAAGATTCAGCTCTTGTAGTGGCACCGCACCATGGGCAAATGATCAAAGAAAAGTTCGGTAAGCAACAGTGAAGAGGACAAAACTGATAGCCCCTGTTAATCTCCACCAAAGGTAACTACATAATCTGGACTGAAGCAGACTAGATATGGCCAGACTGTTAAACCGAAGAATTTAAGACTATTTTCTAACATTCCAATAAAAAATGTAGTAAATGAAAAATAGCAACCTTCCTCCTCTGCCCACCTGTCAACAAGTTCTATACCCAGTACTAGCTGTAGTAGTGGTAGCGACAGTGAAACACCCTCAACTACAAAGAGACTTGCTGACCATGTCCCCTTTTTTGAGAACTGTAGTACCAGTGCATGTCCCCCAAAAAATGAGACTTAAAGGAGCACTACACCGTTACATACTGTAAATGGTGTCTGTTTTCTTGTCACCAATCAGCTCCAGTTCAACAGTAACTGAGGGATATAAACATTTGTTATAGTTTACTTTTACTGTTAGCAGTAGTCCTCTAACTATCCTGGGTGCCTCCATTTTCTGACTGTTGAAATCTCAGTTTGTTTCCAAGAACTGCAACAGCAACAAGGGATGATGTCAATGATCCCATTTACCATATACATCTCTATGCAGCAAGTCTAAATAACCTTAAAAACTCTCATGACTTAAACAAAGATAGAGATTTATGAGAAAAAAAATTCCTGCTCTGTGAAACTAACTGAAGATAAACAGGGATATTTCACATGTCTGTTATTTGTATTATTATTCTAAATATGATGGCATAGACATGCTGTGGAGGCTAATGGGTGCTGACACATCACCCTCTCACTGCTAATGCAGCTCACAGGAACAACTGAGATTTCAACAATCAGAAATTGGAGGCATTCAAAATAGTTATAGATGACCTGACTGCTATAGAAATAGAGCTAACTGGAGAGAAGCAAACTGATAATACGTACAATATGGGATGGTGTATTGGTCCTGTAAGACAACAATGCTACAGGCAGTACTCTCATCAGTAAAATTCCTAGCATGAAAGCTGCTTTTACTGGTACAGTAGTAACACAATTCCCAATAACATGCACAAAGATATCTGCTGTGATTAGAAAACTACTACTAATACTACTGCAACGAATGTCACTATCATATTGGATTTTGGTAATTGGGTAGGTTTATTGACACAAGCTGTCCCTTTTTCAGGAACGACCCAGAATTAATTAGATGGCATACATAGACAGTTTACATAAAGATACTGCTTACATACAGTGCATAAGTATAAATTACAAAAACAGTATATACAACGGATTTTCATTACAAAGACGTGTCCAACAGATCTGGGTATTAGATATAAGATACAAATACTCTTAAGCACTATGTACTATTAGAACTTGGTCATATCATACTAGAAGGAGACACACACTCTACTCCTGGGACACAGCATGGCAAATCCAGTGCAACCAATACCACCACATCAAACAATACCTGCTAGTTCAGTCAGTATTACATCTGCCTTACTTAACACTTCTATTATAAATGGTGAAACTGACAGTGATATCGCAGTCCTCTCCTTTATTGTAGACTATACCCAAAGTGACAGCGACACCAGTGTAATTACTCCACCTGTACCAATGACTTATTTTTGTTCTTACTGCTTCTGCTTTATGCTCATCTCAAGCACCAAAAAACCCAAGGAAGTTGTTCCAGGGTATCATCTGGCATAGGGCATTTTATTTTGCATCCAGATGATCTAACAACTGCTATCTTTGTGCACTGCAAAGCTTGTATTTGTCGAGGCAGACAAACAAATCATCTAGTCAGTATTGGTTTATGGAACCATATCAAAAATACCACTGTGAATTCTGCAGTTTGGCCAACAATAATTCAGACAGCGCAGGAATCAAGCAGAAGCAAACTACTGTCATGCAAGCTTTTGGTCCATCCCATGCACAGCCCTACCTTGCAGCATCTGTTCCTTTTACTGTCAATAGTTTATGAGTTATAACAAAGCCTGAAACAAGTTCTACTTTCAATCTAAAAAACGCTCTAAATGTTGTAGCTATCAAACCTCTCAGGGCATGTAAGAATCTTTCAAAAGATCAAAACCTCTGCCGGCTATCCAGTCCCTAACCCATGGATACACTAAACGATGCGACAAGATTTGGCTGATGCCAACAAGCAGTCTCAGAGTTATGGCTGTAGTTATAAGAGGACCACCATCCAATGTCAGTTTGTTTGTGTTTGTATACAGTGA
Source organism: Neoceratodus forsteri (assembly GCA_016271365.2). Lineage (NCBI taxonomy): Eukaryota > Metazoa > Chordata > Ceratodontiformes > Ceratodontidae > Neoceratodus > Neoceratodus forsteri. Next base: position 454,003,623 of record CM028129.1, on the reverse strand, counting down.
CCACAGGGAGGGCTTTGATGCAGCTGCACTGCTTTTCAGTAATGCTCACTAAACTTTATACAGTGGTTCGAGTCCACCCAACACCAGGCAATTAGTTTCATCCCCAAGCACCACTTATAGCCTCCCTTCATATAATCATTTTTTAATTCTCTGATGGTCTGGGTTGGATACTGGACCCATAAGGTAGCTAGCTGGGGGAGAGGGACAGAGTTTATTTATTCCTTGATGGGCCAGGTTGGGTAACAGACTATCAGGTAGTTGGGGGGAAGAGGGCCAGATTTATTTTATTCTCTGACAGGTTGGGCTGAACTTAGGATTCATCAGGTTGTTGAGGGAAGGGGGACAGATTTCTTATTCCCTGCCAGTCCTGTTTTGGCCCTGACTCATCAGGTGGTTGGGTACAGAAGAAGGAAAGAAACTTTTTTTTAAATTCTGTGACAGACTGTGTTGGGTACTGGACCAGCTAGGTAGCTGGGGGAGAGGGCCTGATTTTTGTTATTCCCTGCTAAGTTGGGCATTGGACCCATCAGGTAGTCTGCAGGAGGGAACAGATTTAGTTTTATTCCCTGATTGGCCAGGTTGGGCACCATACCTTTCTACTGCACAGTAGGATGAACTGGAGCGTGCATGGCAGTGTTATCCCTGTGTGTGTACTGGGAAGGGTGCAGAGCTGAGACTGAGATCAAAGAGAAGGAAAGTCAGGTTGTGGAGCCGGGATTACTGGCACTTAGGGTTATTCCCTTGGAAGTATGCACCATTGGTCCCCCCTCAGTCCAGCCTCCCATGTTAGTGTGCTTCGGGGATACAGGAGGTGGAGACGCGAGGCAGGCTGGTAGCAGCAGCTGTGCGGCAGCAGCACCAAACCTCCTGTGCAGTATTTCAGCCCCTCACTGTAACCTGAGTGGATGGGCATGGGAAAATCACTGATTTATTTCCCTGTCTATTCCACCTTCCACTTTGCTACTGCTCCTCCTCATCTCCCTTTTTTTTTTTTTTTAAGACTCTACTTTTGCTCCCCTACTGGAGGAACTCTGTCCAGCAGCCCCATAACCTGCTCTCTACCTCCTGCTGTGACAACCTTGTCTACTCCAACCAGCTACTCCCCCGGGTCTAAACCCCAACAGGGAAGAGCCACCCTATTCTCCCAGGGTGCTCTATCTACAATGATGAGTGCCAGTCAGAGTGTCAGGTGCAGGGAGAGTGAGGTGCCCAGCGTTGGGAGTGTGTTGCAGGCAGTGGTGCCATTGCCTATCCACCAGAGGAGTGTTTTTCTGTTTTTTAACATCTCTCCTCCCCAGTTCAGTTGTGCAATGATGTCTCAAGACGTCCACCGCAACTCTGCCCCTCTACTTGGTGCCCAGGCGTCGAACGTCCCTCCGTTCTCCACCGGGGGGCACTGTTGCACCGGGCAGTCCCTGGATCCCTCCTCAGAGAGAGGAGAGCAGTCTACAGACGCTCAATCCTCCCTCTCCCCTGATGACCCAGGCTCGTTCCTGAACCCGGGTCACTGGCATGGCATGAGGTGTGGCGTCCAGCGCCTCAGCCCTCAACGCCACCGGGCTGGACCCTTTTTTTTTTTCTTTTTAATTCTCCAACAGATCATATTGTGCACTGTACCAGTTAGGTAGATGGGGAAGAGGAGAGATTTTTTTTTTTTTAATTTCTTGCTGGGTTGGGCACTGGACCCATCAGGTAGTTTGCAGGAGGGGAACATAATTTGCTTTATTCCCTGATGGGCCAGGCTGGGCATCGTACCATTTGGCTGTGCAGCAGGCTGGGTTCAAGACATAAATTAGTTCTGGAAACCTGATTAGCAGGCTTTGCTAATCAACATCATTTTGAGTAGCAACCAGCCAGGTATGAGGAGCAATTTCACTGAATGATTATTTTTAATCTATAAAATAACAGACCAAGAGAGTGCAACTGCATAGAAAAGTGTCAAAATGCAAGAACAATTTCTGCAATTGTATACTTTTTACCACAAGTGCAGGACAGCATTACTACAATTTGGACATTTTTGCTTAATGCGGCAAATCAGTTGGTTAGTGACTTCTGCTAATCAAGGCTGCACTTGATAAGCAAATAGCATTTTTTCGATATCAAACTGCTCTGCAACCCTGCTTAATTTATGCCTTGGGGTTGGAGCGAGCATGGCAGTGTAATCCCTATGTGCATACTGGGAACAGTGCAGAGCTAAGACTGAGGTCCAAGAGAAGGAAAGAGTGAGAAAGGGAGAATTGGGCTGTGGAGCTGGGATCACTGGCAGTTGGGGTTACAGCCATGTAAGTGTGCGCCATCTGTCCCACTCGATCCAGTCACCCATGTTTGTGTGCTGTGGGCCAGAGGAGATGGAGACGCCTGAACACGCTGGTAGCAGCAGTAGTGCAGCAGTGGCCCCAAGGCTCCCATGCAGTGTTTGAGCCCCTCACTGTGACTTGAGTGGATGTGCCTGGGGAAAGCACTGATTTACTGTTCTGCCTGTTCCACCTTCTGCTCGCTGTTTTGCTGCTGCTGCTCCTTTTCTTTGTTTGGTTTAATACACAGGCCAGAATGGGCATGGGTCCCATAAGGTAGCTTGGTGGGATAGAGGGCAAAGGACTTTTTTATTCCCTTATGGACCAGGTTGGGCACAGGACTAGAAAGGCAGCTGCGGTGGAGAAGAAGGCCAGATTTTTTTATTCCATGCCAGGCAGGGTTGGGCACAAGACTTGATTCTGGGGAATTTCATGCCTGGTTGGTCACTGGATCTGTCAAGTTATTTCAGGAGGGTTATCAGGTTTTATTTTTATTCCTTGACAGGACACGTTGGGCATCGGATTTCTCATGCTGTTGAGGGAGGTGGACACTTTTTTCCCCCTGATGGGCTGGGTTGGGCACTGGACCTGTTAAGCAGTTTAGGGGAGGGGGATAGACATTTTTAATCCATAATGGGCCACACTGAGCACTGGATCCATCAGGCTGTTGGCGGGAGGAGGACATATCTTTTTATTCCCTGACAAGTTGGGTTGCATATTGGACCCATCCGGTAGTTTGAGAGAGGAACCTTTTTTTTTTTTTACTCCATGATGGGATAGACTGCATAATGGACCAATGAAGTAACTGAAGTGGGGAGAATGTCAGATTTGTTTTTCATTCCCTGGTGAGTCAGGTTGGGCACTGGACTATCAGGTAGTTGGGGAAGGAAGACAGATTTTTTTTATTCCCTGATGGCCTTGGATGCTCACTGGACCCCTCAAGTAGCTGGGTGTGGGGGAGAATTTTTTTTTTTTTTTAAATTCCCTGTCAGGCCAGGTTGGTCACTGAAAATTCTGCTGCATTCCACATTCCTTGCACTACCAATATGGAATTCCTGTGTCTTGCAAAACTCTTTGGGATACAGCGTATATGAAAGTCATGTCCAGCTTGACACTGAGAGCACGGCTCGATCTGGTGGCATTGCTGGAGCAGGATAAATGGCTCTCAATTTGTCCAAATTCCTCACCTGGTACTAGTTAGTAGTGACCTCCCTCCAATTGATTTATCAGTCACTTACTCTGATGAAGCACAGGGTGGAAATTACAAGCAGGCACCTTGTACCCCAACCACTCCAAACCCCGCAGCTGCACACATACACTTAGGAAAATGCTGCAGCATAGAACTTTTACTATCTGTAAATTATTTATACTCTTTGGGTCTGTCTTTGCCCTAGTGCCAACTGGTCTACGCTATAGCTTTCTTCTCTGTGTATGTATGTGTTTGGGGTTGGGGGGGGCCTGCTTGTACTTTCCCCTTTAGAGGTATCAGTGATTTAGTAACGTGTTGAAGTCACCGGTTCTCCTGTTTACAGCACGTTATAAATTTAAAACTACAAATTATTGCACCAGCTTTGTGTTACCTCTAAGCACTCAGGAACTATACAGACTGCAGCTGTCATTAGTGTCTACAGTCTGCATAAGCATCTGTAATACCGTCCTGGCATTGGCTTATTGCCGCTACATGTGTGCCTCCAGGTGCATTATGAATTGAGCAAAAAATACACAGTACAGTCGGTGATCATCCCCCACCTCCCAAGGTTAAAAATGACACTGCCAATACCCTTCTCATGGAGAAAGAGACCACATTTATGTTTAGATAGCCTAGGTACTGTTTGATTGGTCCACTACAAAAAGGGACATATCCTTGCGGTAGGTACTCAAGTGTTAGACTGTATTTGAACCACCCTTCCTCACTTATGTCACCATACTTCATTACCACTTTGGTCTGTGCCAAGCCGTTTGTGTTTTCCCATTTTTTCCATTACAGTGGCTCTCTGATGCACATGTGTATAATGTACAGCAAATACAACAGATGCTGCACTATACTGTCTCCCATGACTTACCGATGTCATGGTGCATTGTGTAGACTCCCTGCATTCATTGCTGTGTAACCCATATTTTGGTTCAGACATTATTCCCTAAGTATGCCGAACTGACTAGCACACTTTGCAATGTAACACCATAGAAGCCGTACGTTGGTACCACAGTACCGGGAGAGGATGGCAACTGCAGTCTCTTCCTTTGCTGATGCTCCGGAACACATACAATGATGCTATAATCCTAATTATAAATAAAGACTGTATATTAAAATGTTAAAAAACTAAGTGTTTTTAATTTTGAGATACACTGTAAACTACGTACAGTGTAACTAGGTACAGTATATAACTGATTTTATTGCATTCATTTATAAACTTAGCGAGGAGCTGGCAAGCTGGAGAAACAATTTAGTGCACCATGTCCCTTTATTCATGCACATCTAAGCATACTTTGGTGATCAGTGTTATGGTGCTTGCATGAGAACACCAAATGAGCCCAAAAAAACGCAGGAGCACAAGAAAAAATATAAACTGTCTATAATGATGGTGACAATCAGAAATGCAATAGCAAAGGCAGTTTACTGAAGCAATCACACTGGAAGCAGCACTTGCCAAAAATACACAGTTTATTGCACTGTTCTCCTGGGATTGGACTGTGCAGCTCAGTGCTTATACTCTTGCTGCACATTACAATTCTGAACCGTTGAAAAAGTCATCCATTTAACACAGACCTCTAGGTACCAATACTGAAAAGCTTACTTCAATTTATAGATCTGCCCAGTTCAAAAGTCGTCCATTTGTGTCCCAATGCGCTACAGATTACAGCTCCACTCAGTTAAGAAAACGTATTTTTTATACAGACTTGTTGTTATAATTATGTACTTGCAGCACTTATTAAAACTGTAACACTGTACTTAAGCAATGTAGATTGTGATGTTCCTAGAACCGATGGACCTAGGACACAGAGCTTAGTCAGATGAGTAAAATTGAAAATCAGAAGAAATCACCACTTCTGCAATCCCAAAAGCAAGTAGAACAGCTGCCAATATAACAACAGTTTCGGTCATCAGTGCTGTAATTTTTGCCAGTTCAGTTTTGGATCTGCACTCATTGAGGCTGGGTCCAGGAAAGATGAATGAACAAGCAGTGAGAAAGGTGCAGTGGGAACTCCTTCCCTGTGCTGATGTCACTCATGCATGTGGATGCACTGCTCATGTGCGAACTTCAAACAAAGAAAAAAACATGCAGAGACAACTGTGGCACAAAAATGTTAAAAAACTAAGCATCTGAATATATTTAATACTTAACTTCAGGGCAGCTGAGCTTTGCATCACTCAATGAAGGGAAGGTGATCTGCAAACATGACATCGGGGGAAGTTGGTAAATCACTTTAAGTGTTGTTTTTTGTTAATTGCCTCACCCTGGCCTCCCTCTTGGTGCCACAGCTATGCTATTCTTTGTCCTTCTGCACTGTAATCATTTAGTAGAACGAAAACTCCGCAATTTATATCGGCCATTTCATTTTTTTTTTGTCAGAAAAAATAAAGGCTAGCTTTCCATTCACAAAGTTGTGCAGGGTTTTTTAGAACTTCCTCTTTCAGCTCATTCATTGTCATTCTTTTCATCAATGGGGGGAAGCTATGCTAAACAATCTGAACACTTCTTCAGTGTATCACCTAGGTCAGCAGCCCATTCATGAGAGCAACCCCACTTGTTCAACAGGTTCTCATAAGGCACTCTCCAGTACGCAGCCAACAGAAAGTTAGCAAAGCACTACTGACAGCTGCAAAGAGCAAAAGCAAGGCACAGGCATACACTCACTCTCTGGCAACCATAAAAAGGTGTATCCCAGTCCCCCAGTGCATTTTAATGGGCCAGCGCAAAATACTTTCTGACCTTAAGCCCAATACCAGCCCTAAAATATGGCAGGCAGGGGCACAGAGAAACAAATCTGCAATGGCCCACTTTGAAGGTCAAGATGTGCCTCGTCCCCCAAAATGTCACAGCGCTGCACTAAACTTGGGGCTTTAGTTCAGAAGATAGGTGAGTTTTTGGTTTCTCTTTTTGCTATCATCTATGCTATTTTTCAGGCACTTGCCCAAAATGGCTAGAATTTAACAAACTATCAAAACCATCCTAAAACATGATCTGTGGACTTTTTATTGTCCTTTGAAAATCTGTCCCTTTAATCCTAGACGGACACTGTGGATGGCAACTGTAGCACATTGACACAGTATCCAGCAAAGGAATGAAAATTGTAGAGTCAATGTACCAGGTTTTAGCATTCTAAAACTATTGGGAAATGGGTAATGAACATTCCAAACAGCTTTTCTGTGAGCTAGAATTGCCCCGAAAAATAGCACAGTGAGCCAGCCCCAACACTGTACTTTGCACTAAAACACAGTACTGTGGGAAACTGGTGAGGGCATTACACAAACTTGCAGATGACTCAAGGGAGACAGACAGTCTGTGTTCAAACCTCTGAAAAAGGAAATTATCTATACAGGGCAAAAGTGCAGCATGGAACAGACTGTAGGACAGCACAAAGAACAAACAGATCTCACGTCACCTAGTGGAGTCACAAAACACCATGTTTGAATAGGCATTATGTAACCCATGCAGATAAATAGCTATAACTCTTAATCTACATAAATGCAAAGAACATTCAATAAAGGCTCAAGTTAGAAATGCAACTAATTCATGCTTGTGCAAAAAGCATGCAACAAATGGGGGGGAATAAAAATGAATCTAAAGTACATTCAAACAAACAAAAAAAATCAGCGTTGTCTTTAATCACCATGGAAAAACTTCGACATTTTTTGCATAGTATTTAAAAATCTGGCCAACTAACAAAAAAAAAAAAAAACAACCAGTGACAAGGGAGTATCCTAGCCACACCCTGTTACCACCGTTTATCTCTTTCCTGCATCCAACTCGTACCACACTGTTATCAAATGGGAACTGGAATATCATATCATCACTGACCGATGGAAAAGGCTTCCACTGATAACAGAAGCATGACTCAAGCACAACCCCTCCTGACGGACAAATTAAATGCCAACACAAACTGTGTGACACCTCACAGGACAAGGGAAGCACAACATTCCCAGTTCATATTTGTTTAACCCCCGTTCTCTTTCTGTATATGTCCCTCTCTTTTGGGTTTTGGCTTGCTTGATCTGTAAAAACTAGCTCTATATGTATCCCTTCCCCCATCAGAACCTCTACCGGTGCTCATCATCATTTACAATCAGTCAGTGATGCCAATACCGTTACTTGCAAAAAATTGCTACTGCTAGGAAAACTAAGCACACCGACTGAGCTGCTTCATTTAAATCAGTGTAGCAGCTCACAGAGGTAGTGATTATCCCAGAGACCACTGATTGACAGCAACCGCCAACTAATGAGGACATGGCTGGAGTCCCTATAGTTGTAGAACTGGAAAGAAAGGCTGCATACAGAGTTGGTTTTAAAGAACATGGACACAGAAAAGCCAAAAAAAAAAACCACACCACAGGGAGGCATGCACAGAATTCTAGAAAGGAGGGTGTGGATTGCTTCCCTTCCCCTTAAAAGAGATACTGAGTCATTAATAGAGGAAGCAATTTCCTTTCGGTTATCCATATAATTCTGACTTTCCACTTGCTAACACACTTCACAGCATGAGCATACTTGGTCTTCTAAATCTGGTACAACAGGAATGAAGGTGAGTATGCAATACAGCTCATATAAAATGTGTGAGTCTAAGCTGCGTAGAAGATTCCCAAAGAAAATTAATCTGCTTCCTTATTGGTTAGCCCGCTATGTGGGCATGGTCAGTTTTCGCTACGAGTTAATGCACTGCGGTACAGGCTTTCATGCTCACACACACTGTGAGGAAACAGCTGGAAAAACAACATATGGAGACGCGCTGCTGATCATATGGCCTGTTCATTATTTTTTTTTTGCCAAACAGCGAGTATGGCCAATCAATATCTCATGCAATGATGACTTGGCTGTGAATGCCACTACTGCTGTATTTTCACTTTAAAATACTAATGCTTAAATCTGGCACAACAGTAAGGACTAGCCTGGGAAAAGGGGGCGCCAAAAGGAAAGTGTAGTTTCTGCATATAAATGTCTCAGCAGTCTTTTAAAGCAGATGTACACTTTAGTGGTGAGAAGCTTACCACTATTATTTATTTGTTAATTAATTTATAACTACCTGAACCCAGTCCCAGGCCCGATGCAATGTTTTCGTCTGTCTGCTAATGCTGTCCTGAAAGGGGAAGCCAATGTCGCACAGCCACCCACGTTTGCAAACCACGGGACAGCTTAAGCAGCAGGTGAACAGAACCCTTCCTCACCTCCCAGAGCTTTAACAAGTTTGCTGCAGAGCATGCTCCGAGGCTTCACTGGCTCAGTGCGACATAAGGGGTCACTTTGCAAACCTTGCTCTCCAATGTGGGAGTCATCTGTGCCACAGAGCAGGGTTTCCAGATATTTTAGTTCTAGTTTCTACTGCACAAAAAATACTTTAGGCAGGACCTATTTTCAAAGGACCTAGAATCATACATACAAGACATAGGAGCATACATTAATTATTCATGAATGCACAGTGCAACATTAAATAATGCAAATCAGAAGAACGGTGACATACAAAGCAGTATAAGAGAATACATGTCAGGATTTCAACAGAAATAGAAGTGGTTACAAGTACTGGAGGCAGTGCATACTTCCATGAACTGATTTTGAAGGAGGATTGACAGTCAGCTCCTAAACAAGTCAGCTGAGACATTTCAGGATTTGGCAAATCTAAAAGAGGAGGAGTTTTGGCCCAGTGAGGATTTCCTGAGTTGTATTAACAAAGGGTTATGTACTGTACCAATGGTAGAATATTTACTATCCAATGAATTTGGAGGTAGACTAAATTGAAATTATTTAATTCTGCAAGTATGTTCTGTTACCTTAGAGTACAACAGTGCTGCATTTCCCCCATAGCTTTTCTAGAATGACCGGCCTCTCTCAAGTTCTTGGCAAGGAAATGATAGTGGGGTCCAAGAATAATACCTCAACAGTCACTTGAGTGGAGTGGGGGTGGGGTAGCCAGTCAAAATACATCAGTCTGTCTACTGTTGACTGGAAGGGCAAGGAACACAAGACAGGCATCTTCTAACAACAGTAATGCTAGATTTTTATTCATTCTTAGCTAGGAATAAGAGCAGCTACATTATCTTGTTTTAGTGATAAAAAAAAACAAATATTTTTTTTTGTATTAAAACAGCACACTACTATTTACAGAGCAGTTTGAAGAATTAAAGGTGGCTATTATAGGAACCTCCCCCTAATTTCTCTGTAGCTCAGGATTTCCAACATTTCTGGTGGGAAGAACACATTCAGCCTAGGTCCCAAATTTTCCGTGATTCCGCAGTCAAGGAGATTGCCACAGAACTTAATGTAAACCGCGGAATAGTTTTGCACAATTAATATTACTTATTCCACAGTCTACATAAATCGTAAAGTGATTTTCTGCAGTTTACTCTGAAGAGTCAATTTACACTGTTAAGTATAAACCAAGAAAAAAATTATTCCACGACTCATATAATCTGCAGAAAACTATTCTACAGTTAATATTAAATTCCACAAAATGCTTTCCAGAATTCTGCAGAATTAAAATAAAAATTCTGAAAAGCATTCTGGAACAGTCCCTGCCCATTCGTTTGCCTGCTAGTGTTTTACCTTAAAACCCAAAGCAGTTAAATCCTACTCCCTGCCCAGCTCAGCCCCAACCCCTCCCTACCCCGACTGAGAGCTTCCCAGAGTGATCTTATGTGAGCTAGTAATATTTTTATCAGGTCCTATGCTGTGCAGCAATCATTCTTCCAGTTTCACCACTAGGCCCAAACTTGGGTTACTTGTCCCAGAAGAGGTTTGCATGCAGGCACACACAGCACTTCTGAAGTAAGAAACTGCCATTCTGGCGTGGCAGTGAGGGTTGCTGTGCAGTGTGGGAGCTGATAAAAATATTATTTATATGGTGACCCTAGGGGCTCTGGGGTTGGGAGTGTGATAAGGCCGAGATGGAAAGGGCAGATTTCTTTTACTTGCGAATACTGTATGTGTAAGAACTCCAGAGTTCTTCTTGTCCTAGCTCATGGGTCCTAGACCCAAAATAATTTTTTCCCCCTACCTTAGTACCGGGTCTCCTGCCAAAGCCCCAAACTGCTATCTCAGAACTTCCACAAAAATAGGAAACTAATACCCCAGGAGCAACAGCAGGATTTATTGCAGAACTTAGACCCAAACTGTCACACAGAAATTGGTGCCTTGGTTAGAAGCACTTCATACCTGAAACAAAAAATATGGGGGGGGGAGGGGGTTGGTGGTGGAGAAACACCATTTGATTTGTATAACAGCCCATCACAGTGGCCTGGATGGGTGACAGGAGAAACAGAAAGCAGGGGGAAGGACTCGGTACCCACCTAGGGTTCTGAGGCACGAGCAGACTCGATAGACCGTGAGGCCTAATCTGCTGGTATTTAGTATGTTAGTGGCACCAGCCGAGTGGGTCATGCTCCACTGCTGCAGATCTGGATTTGCATTCTGATTCAATTCCCTCACTGTGGACTGGAGGAGCCTTAGGAACACTGCAGGCAGTGATCACAGGTTCGGCAGTGGTGGGGTGCTATCCTCTGCACAACATGAGTGCTTTCTGGGGATGACACAGGACGTTGAGAGTGACCATACAGTATCCTGCCCCCCCAGGCCAAGACAACATTAGACTGCCTCTGAGACACAGGTGGCGGTTGGGCCTATGCAGGTTACAAAATCCTCCTATTGGTTAGTGATGCTGTCTGACACCCCCACATCTTTATCTCAAGTACCCAGCTCCTCCCTGTCAGGACAACACATGTGGTATGCCTGGGACATCACCTTACTGTCACTGGGCCTGCTGGGTGGGGTGGGGGGTGGCTTTCCCTATGGTGTGCAGTCTGATGCCAAGTGTATGGAGCAGGAAAAGAATACAGGGAAAATGATGCAGGAGTGTGGCAGTGGCAGACACAATCTGTAAGGAAACAAAATAATAAAATAAAAAATTACCAACATGAATTGCAGTAGCATCTCACATGGAAACTAATGTGAGACCTCTCCCCGCGCCACACACACACACACACACCCTGCTAAAAGACAAACTAAAATGTTCTAGTAACATATTTCAACTCTCACCACAGCATCAGAAACTTTCCGCTCCTTAAGGGCCTCATATCCCTCTCCCGAGTTTCAGCTTGGGCTCTTCATCAAAAACAACACTGGATAATTCTACACTCTCGTCACACAGAAACCCTTGTAGTTTCAACCTTCTCAGTGCTAAACACTCTCCACCAAAATGCTGATTTTGACTTTCAGTACTTAAAAAGGACACAGACAGCGAACGTAAGGAAATATTCTTCTGAACAATGAAATAGAGATGTTGCTGGTAGATAACAACCAAGGGTCCATCCAGCCTGCCCATAAAAAGGTTCCTACCAACCCCCTGACCTACAGTCTTAAAGGAATTTTTAGTGATGATTTCTACCACAAACCCTCCCTCCTTTCCCCTACCCCCCACCTCCCTAGAAATGAGTGACTGCAAAGTAAAAGTGGGACTCAGCACATGTACAACAGCGCCGACACTAGTGTGCATGCATTGAGTCAATCAATCAAACAAATTTTTATTTATCCAGGCGAACATCGTTGAGCAAGGCTCATTTGCAAGATGGACCTGGTAAGGTCAAGGTTCAATTACATGGAAGATATAGAACAATTCAATGTACACACACAATGAGGAACAGAATATACAGGATATAATAGCATCAAGGGAACCAGTACATAGATATATAACAAATTGTGTAAAAAGCTATTAACACCATTTACATACTGTATTTACATGGATTAAGGAATAGGCAGCTCATAAGTCTGGTTGTAGAGAGAATATGTGGGGATTAAGGTGTAAAGTATGAGGTTTAAGGGGGTTTTGACAGAGGTGTGGGAATAGATGGTGCGCGTCTGGGCAGATGAGGAGGTGGTTCTACGGGGAGAGGTAAGTTGGAGGGTTATTACAAGGAGGGCCGGGTGGCAAGGGAGATAGATGGTATTTATGGCCTTATCAGCGACTATAGGCAGGGGTGAAAGAGAAGGCGAGAGGAGAGGGGTACAAGTAGGCAGTGAAGGAGGAAGTAAGCCGGTGATGGGGTGAGGAATATAACAGGGGGAACAGAGCGGTACTATGAATGCATAGTAAAAGAAAGAAAGAAAAAAGAAAGAAGAATGTGGGGAATGTAAGAATGACGAATCTTGGGAGTGGCGGATAGCCTCGTAGGATGGGACGAGCTAGGATGTGAGGGAGAGGAATAAGATTTTCTCTACTGCTGTCAGAAACAGTTACATTTTTCTTTGATAAGCCTAGAGTACAGAGATTTGAAGGATGTAAGGGATATGGGTTTGTTCACTTTCAGTAATGAGTCCCGGTTTTACTTTTCAATCACTGATTTCTTTCTGAAATACCCCTCGGTTCGAGCAGTAAAGGTGTTGCCGATGAGCACCATTCCATTAATAGTGCCAGCTGTTCTGTTGATTTGCCACAAAAATTGCCAAACTCGCTCATGCTCAAGTTCAGCAGGATTTGATGATGGATGCACTGGGATCTCCCTCTTTTAGCATTTGCTCCTGTATAGCCCTACCATGTTGCTGCATCATTCCACATACAGCACTTCCTTTGTCCCTTTCCCTTCTCCATCCCTGCCCTCTATTCATCCTACCTCATCTCCCCTTCCTCTACCCCTCCCTTCCCTCTGTTTCCTCACCTTGTTCTCTCCTTCTACCCCGCCATGGGTGTTTTCCTACATAAGCTACAATGTGGCAGCTCCCTCCTTGCTCTTATGTTGCTCCTTCCACCACCCCCCAATTCACCCTCTATCCTTCTCTCCCTGTAATCCCTTCCACCCCTCTTCAAATAAGGCCAATGACTACATTTGACACAATATTTAACTTACCATATTGTTCTTTTGTTTATGTAATTACTTTACCCATGTTGTACTACTTACTGAAACCATTGTAATTTGTTATTCTTTTGACTTGATGTGGAACCTCTGTAAAAGAGCCCTTGGCTCGAAGGTCTTTCCAATTTGTTAAATAAATAAATAAAAGATTGCATGGGAAGGAGCGAGCAGCACATTTAAGGCCGGGACGAGTGAAATAAATGTTTTTGTAAAAATTAATGTGTACAAGAAATTGCAATACATTTGGACTGTCATGATAGAAATTGCATTTAAAGTACCGTTTACAGGCACAAACAGAGAAGGGGTCATTAAAATTGCTCAAAAGCTGGCAGTGTCCCTTTAACAACAGGAGTCACTTACTGACTGCAACCAAAGATGTCAGGTCATTGCTTCACCTCTAATGGGGCAGTGAGGGAGTGGAGTTATTACACAGGGAGCTGGTTCTTCTATACGTAAGGAGGCAGACATCAGAACTGCTGTGATGTAGCTAAGCAAACATGGCAAATCCATGTTCAGTGACATGGTCATAAATCATTATCCAATGTTTCCTGAAACAGTGAGGAGGGGATGTTAACCAGGGCAATAGGATAATCCTCTTCTCTTTCCAAACAGTCAGAAGAGGCTCTAGTCCTAATGAGCATGGGGCTTGGTTAATTGAAAAGTCATTACTGGTCTAGACCAATGGCCTAATTTAATTAACAAAATAAAATTTTAGGGGGGGTTTAATACCTCATGCACTCCCCCCAACCCAGAGCTGCCACTGCAAATAGTACCAGAGGATATTCAACATGGAGCTAAACCAAAGACACTGCAGGAGTGACCGTAGTTTAACTTCTTATTTGAAGGATTACACATCTGATTGGGCAGTGCCCTCCCAGCATTGCACTGGGTCTAAAACCCCAGCTTTCGTAATGGGATAATTTAAGCTGAACAGCAGGGCAGTGTTCTCACCAGTATACTACTGTTACTGTTCAAACTATCTTCCTTCAAAAGCAGCTTTGGAGTGTTTTCTCCCTGATCTGGGAAACAGGGAATGCACCATAGAGACAATGAGTTGATTCTTTGGAGAACAGCTTAGCATGCATCATAAAAAAGCAACCTCTCCCAGGGTGGCTGCCATCCAAGCACAGCTCTGCATCAAACTCTGAGGCCACTGCCTACCTTCCCCTCACAGCCCAGATGCAGTGCCGGTGATGCAGTGAACAAAGAAGAATTGTTGGGGGGGACAGACAGCTAAATTGATCTCTCCAGAAGGAAGAACCAGGATTCGACAAACAAACTGAAAAGCAGAATTTTGCTATCCTTATATTTCATTCCGTAACATTAAGCTCAACTGCCTTATCAGATTCTGCACCCGGGATTTGAAGCCATAAGTAAGACTCTGGTGCTGGCTGAAAGAAATGATTTCCACCTCTGGCTCCATTACAGGTATATGCTTCATGCCTCATTGGCTATTTGTCAATCTACTGGAAGATTAGAACCCATCATTGTCCCAGAATCGGTACATTTCTGTCGTTTTGCTTTAGATTGCTCACCCATACTCACCACTGTTGTCTTTACTCAGCCCTTTTCTCTCCCTTCTCAGGATGATAGCTGCCCTTCCCATTGTATGTGTCTTTTTTCATCCAAATTCTGGTTCAGCACCATTCCCTCATATCTCACATCCTTCCTATCTCTCCTCCTCCTTCCACCTACCCTCTCCACAACACTACTTCCCATTCTCTCTGTTCCGTCTAGAAAATCTGCTGTTGGTCAATCTGCTTTTTCTTATTGCTTTCCTAAACTTTGGCCTTCACTGCCGCATTCTATTCATTCTGCTGCTTCTCCTTCCTCTCTAAAGTCTCTTCTTTATGACTTTCCTGCAACTGTCTATGACCCTTTCTTCTTTTTCTCCCTCATTACTTGCTACTAGTTGTCCTATTCTTACCCCCTCTAGTTTTGCCCTGTTCATGCTGTTTCACTTCTTTTTCCCCTTCTTAAAGATTGTTATACTTTCCTTATTGTATTCATTACTAAATTGCCTCTAATATTTATGATTTTGCTTGTAATTCTTTATCATTGTACTTGCCTTCTTGTATATTGACAACTATATTGCTTAGTTATCTCCTCTGCCCTCTCCCCCCAGGACACATCTGGAAAGGAGCTGTTATAACCTCAGTATGTAATTCCTGGTTAAACTTTTTAAATAAATAAATACATTTCAGTTTCCCATTATTATCTCAGAAGATAAAGAAGGGATGAGGAGAGAGAAAAAACAGAGACTGTGTGTGTGTGTGTGTGTGTGTGTGTGTTAATTCTTGCTGGACCTTGAGGGTTTCATGGCTGACCTGGTGTTGGAATTGCCATAACTTCTTGTTTTGGGTGACTTCATGCCTAGGTCAATGATGAAGCCTCTCTCTTTGGAAACCAGTTCCTCCAGTTAACATCTTCATTGGGCTTTGTACAGGTGGTTGCCTCTGGCACTCAGCAGCATGGCTATGCCTTGGACCTGGTCTTCTCATTGTGTCTTATTAGTAATGTCAAGGTTAATCTGGTCGGTTGATCAGATCATCATGCAGTACAGTCTCTTTTCTGGGATCCTTGTTTAACTTCCCCTGTGCAGATGGTCAGTTACTGCTCTTTTAGAAATCTGAAGCCTCAGGTTTTCCTGGTGGCATGGGACATTTCAGACATGGAGACAGCATATGTGATGGGAGTTGAGGCAGTGGCAGAGGGTTACAATGTGGCTCTTGCCACTGCTGTTGACTCCCTAGCACCTCTCTGTGTACGCTCATTGATTCTTGCCATAGGTTGCCTTGGTTTATGGCACTCTGAGGAGGCTGAAGACTAAGGGGCACAGGTTCAACTCAGAGGAGGACAAACTGGTGCTGAGGGATCATTACGATGAGTACCAGCAGGCAATCACCCTGAAAAAGTCAATGTTCCTGTCATGGGTGACTGCTGCTGGAAAGAATTGACCAGCTCAACTTTTCAGCACTGTGGACAGACTATTAAATCCTATCTGTCTCCAATCCTGTACAGCATTTTCCATGGAAAAATGTGATGAATTTAATCGGTTCTTTCTGGACAAGGTGTCCTCTGTATCAGTGCTGGAATATCCTCAAGTGACCTGTCATTGGTCAAGTGTTCGGCCTTTGGCTAGGTGCATTTTGTCTTTATGGCAGGAGTCTCAGCTGGAGTTGGCAAAGAATGTCCTCCGGGTAGTTTCTGGATTGCGCCTCACCTACTGTACGCTGGACCCTGGGCCGACTTGGCTTTTTTGGAGTACTGGGGAATGCTTGGTCCAGTTCTTGTGGAGACTGTCAGGTGTTCACTTGAGAAGGGGATTTTTCCTAACCCTTTGAAATGGGGGGGGGGGGTTAGACCCCTTCTTAAGAAACCATGTTTGGACGCTGACATTCTCACAAACTACTGACCTGTAACAAACCTTCCCTTTTTGGGGTTGCTCAAGATGGTGAAAGTAGTGCAGCTGGAGCAGCACTTGCAGACATGCGACATCTATGAGCCTTTACAGTCTAAATTCCAGCTTCGTCACAGTACAGAAACTGCTCTGGTCAAGGTGCACAATAATCTACTCCATGCAAGGGATAGCGGACACAGTTCCATCTTAGTTCTGCTTGGCCTTATGGCAGCCTTTGACGCAGTGGACCACAGGGTACTGTCAGCTCATCTGGGGCACTATGTACCACTCGCAGGGATGGTGCTATAGTGGTTTAAGCCCTACTTATCTGGCAGAGAGCAGGAAGTGGCCCTCAGCTCTTTCATCTCGGGCAGTGCTGCGCTCTGCTGAGGGGTGTGTATCAGGGATCAATTTTGGCCCCCATGTATGTGGTGTATGTTGCCATTGGGGGAGATTATCAAATGATATGGCTTGAGTTTTCATTGTTATGCTGATGATACCCAGCTGTATGTATCCTGTGACTCTGATGACAGCACAGCTGTTTTAGAACTGACTCTGTGTCTTAGGGAAATTTAGGACCGCATGGCAGCCAGCTGGTTTTGGCTAACTCTTTCAAAGATGAGGGTGCTACTGGTGGAGCCAGGGCATCTTGGTTCATCAGCTTTGAGTGGTGTGGGACATGTCAATTTGCTTTGGACAATCTGAACTCTGAAAATCTGCTCTCGGCACGTCACTCCATTGACAATTGGGTCCCTGACATATTCATTCCCTGATAATTTGTTCCCACAATATGTCAAACTCAACTCTACAAAGAATGACAGCAGAAGCACTAATTTTAAAGGTCTTGAGCATAATGGGTCATTGAGTGGGTCAAATCGCACCCACATGGAGGTAATATAATAATATATATTATAGAAGCAAATTGTCATGGAACAATTTTGTCAGGGACCGTTATGTCACAGAAGCGACATGTCCGGAGCCAACTGTCTGGCAGCAAATTGTCCAGAGCGAACTGATGTGTAGCCAGAGTGGTGATACCATTTTGCCATTGTTAGACAGTGTTACTCTTAAGGCTGTAGATAGTGTGAGAAATCTGGGGGTCACTGTGAGCTCCAAGTTGACATCAGAACATCAGGTGTCAGCTATTGTCTGCAGTAGCTTTTATCATCTTCGAAACATCTCCCGATCAAGCCCTTTTTTCAAGTCACCCGACCTAACAACACTGGGCCATGCACTTGTCTTGTCAAGACTGGATTATTGCAACTCATTTTACCTGGGACAATCTGTGAAATTGTTTTGCCGCTTGCTGCTGGTCCAGAATGCGACAGCCCGGCTGGCTGCTGGTTCTTCCCAGCACAAGCATATCACACCGGTTCTCCATGTTCTGCACTGGTTGGCAGCGCAGTGCACATCAGCTTCAAGGTTTGCTTGCTGACTTACTAGGCCCTGCATGGTTTCGGTCCTGGCTACCTGAAAGACCTTTATTTATTTATTTAAATGTTTCACCAAGAAGGCACACTGAGCGACAAGTCGCTCAGTTGAGACCGGTGGGGGGGTTACAATATCAATGAGACATTAAACACTCAAGTTACAAGATCAGCATTAACATACAGTTGTAAGGCAGGTGTTACAAACAGTGTTACAACAGTGTTGTGCATAATAGGTAGAAAGAGTGGACAATAATAAGCAATGGGTTGACAAGTAAACAAGTGCTTATGTGAAAAAAAAGGGGGAAGGGGGAAGAGTCGTGTCCCTGGAGACCACTTCAGGATGCGAGGGAACCCTGCAAGGGGACTGGGGGACCAGAGAGAAGGGGATAAGGCAGTATCCCAGAGAGGCCCCTTCAGGATGTTGGGAACCCTGTACAAGGGAGCTGTGGGGCTGGATAGAAAGACCTCCTGACCCCATATGCTCCTGCCCACTCCATTCGGTCAGTGGATGTGGGATTTCTTTTCTGTTCCAAGATTTTGTTTAAAATCCTCAGCAGATAGCACGTTCGGAATGTCAACCCCACCTCTCGGGAATCCTCTTCCCCTGGAGGTAAGAGGTGCCTTTTCACTGAACATTTTAAAATCTAAGCTCATATTTATCTATTATTGCTGTATTTATTTTACTATTTGATTTTATTATATACTAGTTTATCTGCACTATTTTATTGTCTGCTTATGTGAGGTACCCAGAGCTCCCCCAGATTGGGCACCATACAAATAAAATTGCCTTGCCTACTCAGACTAGCACACTAAAAAAAAAAAACAAAAAAAAAACACTTTACAATGTATTATTTACAAGTTCATTACAATGTTCAACAGACAAAAACACAAATCAGCTTTTTATAGCACCTTACATTCCCCAAGTATCTAAAAAACATTTTGCCAATCTAATTTTGATACTAGCACTTTGCAACTGTCTGCTGACAAAAAGCAGACTAACAGCAACTTACAGACAGTAATAAAAAACTGCTTTAGAACTTGTTTTATTGCAAGAGGAAATACTGGCCAGGCAACTGACTCTTTTCAGAAAGCATCATGGAGAATGTGCTGCCTGATCGCCTTGCAGTTGGCACATGTAGTTTCCATATGGAGAACCCCAAGATTCACTTCCCAATCCCTGGTAACCTAATGAAGTGGGAGGGAGGAAAAGGTGCTATTTGCAGTGCAGAAGTGTCCAGGATGGGAGCTGGCACCCTCCCTGATGAGTGGAAAAATGCCTCTGGAGCCCATGGACAGGGAGTCACATAGCAATAGAATCGCCTTCAGGAACTCCCTCCACCCCAACGTTCATTGTGGGGTGACTTGATGTGGGCTGTGATGGTATCCTAATGTCTTGTATTACCCCAGCACAACTGTCAGGCATGACTTCCCTCCTATCACCTCATCTTTGGCAGCCAATTAGATGTGCCAGCTTCCCCAGTTTGGCCCAAGAGGCAGGCTGTGCCACAGGATATGTAACAGTGTCTGCCAGGAAGTGCTACTCAGTGAAGGTGGGCTGGACAGGAAATAAAGAAGGGAATACTGGTGGAAAGGTCTGTGGATAATCAGCCAGTAAATCTTTAACTTGTAGCAGACTATCATCACAAATAAGAATAAGTAACTTCAGGCCTTTTTTGTAACTCCTTCTTGGGTAATTAAGTTCTCCTTTAGCAGACTACTGACAGATCCCATCCTGTAATCCTCCATGGGACTTCACACACACACACACACACACACACACACACACACACACACACACACACACACACACACACACAGCCAGCTGGGGTCAGATATTTCAGTTGTTGTGAGACAGGGTGCATAGCCTCCCAATGATGAACTTAGCAGGCCAGCATGTTATAACAAAGCCATCCTGCTCTAGTCCCCTCTTCCTGCTTTCCTCTCCATTATTCTCTCCACCCAACCCTCCTATCACCTTCCAGGAAGGGTACACAAATCTTGGCCAAGCACCAGCTTCCAATCTTCTGCCCTCATTCCTACCTGCACTGCCACCTCTGGAATACCAGGGCAGGCAGTACCACAGCAGATGCCCCCCACCAGCACCAAATGTAGGATACAGCATTCTGTGATACGTTCGTCCTTCCTCCCATAGGTCCACTTTAATTCTTTGGGGTCCAGACACAACCTCCAATAATACCATGGCAACCAGCTACCAAGCCTCTGCATTATTAAGTCCAACAAAAATTCCATTTTCACCATCATCCAAACTCCAGCACTTCCACAGGGCATCCCCCTTCCAACCTATTATATCCTTGTTAGTTATGGATAAAAGCTGCAACTCCTTGTGTGGGACTAAACATCCTTGACCTTCTGGCCCAGAGGCAAGAGTGCAAACACTAAGCAACACTCTGTAAAATGTTCCCCAATGTTACCTCTCATATAAATTAATGTGAACATTAACTATAAGCTTTAAAATTGCTACATGTGTTGCCAGAGAGAGTAAAACAAAATTAGTTATTTACATGTTTCATAATATTTTTTAATCCACATTAACACCACCAGGTACTGTAGATCTGTCTGGAATGACGCTGGTCCTTTCCACAATGTCTCATTTGTAACTGTTCCCCCACAACCATACCAAAACCCACACAAATGCAAAGGGAACCACATGAGAAGCACCACGGCTTGAACAGTGTTCTACGGGAGCAATGTCTCAGACAGGAATCAAAAGAAAAACAGACCCTAACATTGACATTTAGCAGGCCCTGACTAATCAAAGCAACGTGTGCCAAATGTCAAAGGCTCAGTGGTAGCACTCTCCCATTGGGCCAAAAAGTCAAAGGTTCATGTCCTACAGTAGGAACTTGAACCTCTATGCAACAGCTAAGAGATACTGCAGTGCAGGTGAGTGAGGGCTTGCTGCTCTCCTGTTGGAAGTGCCGTCCATCAGATGAGATGTTCAACAGTCACCTCTGGTTGCAGACACAAATGAACATACAATTAAGACTATTAGTCTAGATGCCTCCACTGAATACAAAACAAAACTGGCAGTAAAAAAAGCAGTGCACATTTAGTCTTCTACTTAAAAGAGTTTATTGTGCAAAACATATAAACACAGTAAAAGTGCAGTAATACTACCAGGTAACACACACATTTCGGAACATCGTATCACTTTGTTGGGGGGGTAGAGTCATCCCTGGTTACCTGCAAATCAAGCTCTGGTCTGAGCCACAAAGGCTGCTAATGCAATATTATTGATATGACTAACTGCATTTTAACTAGGGCTGGGCAGACTGTTTTGTGGAAGATCCGGACCCCCCCAGATCGAAACCACAATTCACGGACCTGGATAAATATGGACTTCACCGCAGAAGTCTGGTTCTGGGTCCGTGAAAATGCAATTTCTGCCATTTTGTTTACAGTTTCCATGGAGATACCGTCGGCACATTCTCTCCATGTACAGTCGGCCGGCAGCATCCAATTAGGCAACAGACAGTCATATGTTGCACTCACGTTATATAACCGTACTGAGTGCGCAACATGGTCCAGATAAAAGAGGAGGACAGTCAGATGACAGGAGCACCTTGGCAGAGACACCACCAGAAAATGTTTCCAAACAAAACCAAAAAAAAGCCCACAAATATAAAAAATACATACTAAAGAAGGGAAGACAAACTAGGAAGAGTCAGAGAAAGGAGACTTACTGAGGCGAGGGGGGGAGAGAAACTGATCATCAGGGGAGGGTGACGGTGGGTCGGGAGTTGGGACTTGGTGGGACTGGAGAAAGGAGTTAATCCGGTGGGACTGGGGAGACAGTGGTGGCCTGGGTGGTGGACGGTGGGGGATACAATAGAAAGGAAGTGTGGCAGTGTGATTATATACATGAGCAAGGGCAGGCTGGCAAAATCTTTGACTTGTGCCACTGCAGACGATCCAGAGGAGAGTGGGGTAGACTACTGTAGGCCCAAGAGAGATTTTACAGTTACAGAAAATCCCAAATGCAAATTTTTTTTTTTCTTGGCCTCAGACAGTGTAGCTGTGTGTACATGAAAAAGGGCATGCTGGCAAAATATTTGACTTGAAAGAGAGAAGTGAAAGAGGGACATGATAGAGACCTTTAAGTACCTGAAAAGCATAAACAAAGTCAGAGAGAGATTATTGTTCCACTTAAAGGGGGGGGGGGGGAGAGAGGATCACTAGGGGCACAGTCTGAAGTTGGAAGGGAAAGTTCAAAAGGGAGATGAGGAGGCACTACTTTACAGAGAGAGTGGTGGCGAGATGGAACGCAATGCCGGAGGAGTTAATCAAACTGAGGACAGTGGATAGCTTTAAGCAGGGTTGGGACAGAGTCAAGGGCAGGATTAGTACAGACAAGAACACAAAGGGAGAAAGACCAGGAAAGGGGAGGAAGGGAGGGGTTTGGGTGGGCTGGGACAGCTACAGTAATATGAAACTAAGAGCTGCATAATTGGTGCACACTCGATAGACCTGTGGGACTTTTTCTGCCATTCCAGATCCGAGAGACTACTGGTGGCCCGAGAGAGAGAGACTTTACAGTTTCAGAAAATCACAAATGAAATTTTTTTTTTCCTTTTGTTGGACTCAGTCAGTGTAGCTGTGTACATGAGAAAGGGCAGGGAGGCAAAATCTTTGACTTGTGCCATTCCAGATCTAGAGGAGAGAGGGAGAGACTACTGAGGGCTCAAGAAAGATTTTACAATTACAGAAAATCCCAAATAAAAGTTTTTTTTTTCTTTTTTTGGCCTCAAACAGTGTAGCTGACTGTGTATATGAGAAAGGGCATGCAGGCTGGCAACATTTTTGACTTATGCCCTTCCTGACCCAGAGGAGAGAGGGAGAGACTACTGGGGGTCCAAGAGAAATTTGACAGTTACATAAAAAATCCAATTTTTTTCCCTGGCTTTAGTGTGGCTGTGTGTACAGGGCAAGGGCAGCAGGGTGGCAAAATGAGCGCATCTCTCACATTCGGGTGGTTAGGCCTAGAAGATGCCCTTGGGCGAGATGGAGTCTGGAACGGGGTTCTCCCTGTCAAGTCCCCATACCCAAGGGCACTGTCTTTTGTGGCAGGCAAGTAGCCGGGGCGGCCCCAGAAGTCCATCCAACTCGAGCAGTGTTATGCAATGCCAGATCTGTTAAAAACAAGACCGCAATTATTGCTGATCTTATTGGAACAACTGATCTGGCTTGCATCACCAAGATGTGGCTTGATGAAAATGCTGGTCCCATTTTGGATGCTGCAATTCTGCCTGGGTACTCAGTGATTCACCGTCGGAGACTGGATCGCCTGAGGGGGTCACTTCTGTTTCAACACTGAGTTGGGCCTCATGAGTGTACCAGTTGAGGAGGCTGAAACATTTGAGTGCTCAGTGTTGGCTGGTGTATGGTGCAGGATAGCTCTTGTCTACCGTCCACCCAGGGATGAGACGCGTTCCCTGCAGGAAGTTGCAGATTTTGTTGCAGACATGACACTGGAGTTGCTCAGATTGATTGTACTGAGCAATTTCAATGCCTGGCTCGACGACGAACTCTCGCAGTTTGGACAACCCTTCCTTCAGATCATGACATCTCTGGGCCTTAAACAGGTGGGTACCTCTGCCACCCATAAACATGGTCACACTCTCGATTTGGTCTTCCTCCTGGGGACTGAGGCCTCTGATTTGGAGGTGGAACCGGTTGGTTGGTCTGATCACTGCACTGTGAGGTTCAATTTTTGCACCCCCCTTAGAAGGCCTGCCCCTGTGGAGATTGTCAGTTACCGCTCTTTGCGAGAAGTGAGTCCCGAAGGCCTAGAGGCGGTGATTGATCTCTCAGTTTCCTGTGGCCAGCTCAAGTCCAGCGACTCTAGTGGTGGTTTATAATAAGACCATTTCTGTAGCCCTGGACTTCACTGCTCCTGTCCATGTTCGTCCTCTCCCCCTTCACCCTTGGGCCCCGTGGTTTGATGGGTCCTTGAGGGAGTTGCAGTGAGTAGGACGTAGGTTAGAGCGGGGTTAGCAGAAATCCGCCCTGGAGGCCGACCATCCTAGATTGGTTGAACACTATCAGATCTATCAATCAGCGATCTCCTGTAAGAAGGCAGAATTCCTGTCCGGGGAGATAGCTGCCACTCAGAACCGACCAGCTCAGCTCTTCTGAGCTGTGGACACTCTGTGCAACCCAGCCCAGGGATTTATTTAACTCCAAAAATTGATTAGCGTTTTGCTCATAAAAGTGCTAAAACATTGTGAAAATGCATAGCACTTGCTTCACTGTGTTTAACAAACATAACACTTCTAGAAAACCTATATAAATAGTTTCTGTACAGTTAGCATTGTCTCAAGAAAAAAACTGCTAATCAATTATTTAAAACCCTGCAGCCTGTCTGCAGCTCCAAAGACCTTTTTTGCAGTTAAGAGTACAATGAACTTGCTCGGTTCTTTGTGGATAAAGTGTCCGACATCAGGTTGGAAATTCTTTTGACCTGCTCTATGGGGGTTGTGGATGATCAGTGCTTGGTCACCTTGCCTCGGACTTCCTGGAGTTCCTTTGCCTTGCCCGAATCGGTGGATGTCATGTGGATTGTCCAGGGTATGCACCCTACGACCTGTAGTTTGGATCTGGGCCCAAGTTCCTTGATTATGGGTTGTTGGGATTTGATTGGCCCAGATACTGGTGCAGATAGTCCGGTGCTGCTTGGAATCTGGTGAGTTTCAAGCTCCCTGAAGAAGGCAGTGGTAACCCCCCCCCCCCAAAAGAAAGCTTCTTTGGACCGGATATTTCTGCCAACTACAGACCAATCTCAAACCTTCCCTTTATAAGGAAGGTGACTGAGAAAGTAGTTGCGGTACAGCTGGATGACCACCTGAACATCCATAACATCTACGAACCTCTCAGTCTGGTTTTCGAAAGAGGCACAGTACTTAGACGGCACTGGTTCGGGTGCTCAATGATCTCCTGATGCCGAGAGATTGGAGAAGCTGTTCTATCTTGGTGCTCCTTGATCTCTCCTCAGTCTTTGACACTGTAGACCATGAGCTGCTGCTTGGATGCCTGAGGTCTATCTATGGATTAACGGATATAGTCCTCGGATGGTTTACATCTTTCCTCATTGGCAGGAATCAGAGAGTGGTGTCTGGGATTTTTTCCTTGGACCCATTCTCCCTGCCATGTGGGGTTTCGCAGGGTTCACTGTTGTCCCCTATGTTGTCTGCAGTGTACATGCTGCCCCTCGGAGACAATATAAGACGGTATGGGCTGAGGTTTCACTGCTATGCTGGATACTCAGCTCTACCTGTCTTTTGCCCTGACCAGGATAGAGCTGTCTCTGCAATTAACTCTTGCCTCACTGAAATCTAAGACTGGATGACACTGAGCTGGTTAAAGTTGAACTCTGGAAAGACTGAGGAGATGGTAATGGACCCGGGTCACTGGATAGAGGGGTTGAGGGCTGGTCAGCCCTCTGGACTTGTTCTAGGGGGTCTGCAGCTCCTTTCCTCTGAACGGGTGTGATACCTGGGGATAGTGCTTGATGACCAGCTGACTTTACGAGCTCAGGTGTCAGCCATCGTCAAGTCTTCCTTTTATCATTTTAGGAATATCTCCAGGATTAAGCACCTTGTTCCATCCGGGGGTCTATCTACCCTGGTCCATGCTTTTGTGACCTCACGCCTAGATTATTGCAACTCCATGTACTTAGGGTTGATATCCACCGACTGCAGCGTGTGCAGAATGCAGCAGCACGATTGTTGACAGGAGCCCCTCAATCCTCTCATATTACACCTGTGCTGCACGATCTGCACTGGCTGCCAATTAGGTGGCGGATCACCTTTAAAGTCGGTTTACTGACTTGTAAAGCCCTACATGGACAGGGCCCTGACTACTTGAAAGAGCTCCTTGTTCCTTACCGCCCAATGTGACAGTTGCGCTCAGCTGATGAGGGGTTGCTAGAGATTCTGAAGGTGTCTCTGAAATCTTCAGAAGGCGTGCATTTTGCCTGGCTCAGCCTCTGAATTCTCTACCCTGCCAGCTTGCTTCGGGAGTGCACGACTGTGAGGGGGGGGTTTAAGCAGATAATGAAAACGTATCTGTGGTGCCATGCTTTTGGCGGCACCGTTTAATCTTCGACCCTCTGATTATTTTATTGTTTTCCTGAGTTTTTATTATGATTCCTTAACTTTTTGTACAGTGCCTTGATAGCTGAAAGGCACTTTTGAGAAATAAAATTTATGATCATTATTATAAAATAAATCTTTGACTTGTGTCATCCAATCACGAATCACAATCACTTGTTAATGTTCATTCACAATCTCATCCAGAGGGGGGAGAGAGAGAGAGAGAGACTGCAGGGGGGCTGACGATTAATGTAAGAGCCCCAGAAATCTCAAATAAAATGTTTTTCCTGGCTTCAGTGTGGCTATGTGTACAGGGTAAGGCAGCAGGGTGACAAAATAAAGCTATGACTTGTGACGTCCGGGGGGGAGAAGAGAGAGACTGCAGGGGGGCTCACGATAAATGTAACAATCCCAGAAATCCCAAATAAAATGTCTTTTCCTGACTTCAGTATGGCTGTGTGTACAGGGCAACAGCAGCAGGGTGGCAAAATAAATCTTTGACTTGTGCCATCCAGTCATGAATCGCAATCACTTGTTAACGTTCAGTCACGATTTCATGTATTTAAAAAAAAAAATACTGTTCAGGCAAACAACATACAAGTTAATGCGCCTGTGCTGCTGGCTGTGGGTGGCCCAGGAATAATCGGACTCTGACTCGTAGCAGGCTGTTTACGCTACAACACAAGTAAAGTACAACTACTGTGCACAAGTGTCATCATCATCATCACTCATTCCCCATTATTCCTCCTTATTATCATTAGTTTTATAGTATATTGCGTTACATTATGTATAAGCATTAACCGACCCCCAGTGTGGGACTGTGCTGCGTGTGGCTATGCACCAGATATGTCTTCATCTCCAATTTAAATTCTGAGGCACACTTGACAGTTGCTGAATTTGGTCACTTAACAGTAACTAACTGTACTGTAGGAGTCAGTCCAGTAATCTTGGAAGGAAGTGGTGGTGAACTGCTGTGCTGTTGGTGTGCTGTGTACAGTCACAAGTCACAACAGTAAATTTGTCCCTGGCCTGTGGGTAGAAGTCATCAGAAGGACATCTTAGTTAGGGGGATCTTTTGTTACGGGTTAGCATACTAATAAAAAATGGATCAAAATGTTGATGAGGCACATTCTATTTCTCAGGTAGGCAGTGGCACTGCAAAAGACAGCAATTAGCCTGAAAAGGGAAAACAAAATCAAACCCCAAAAAGTGATTTTTTTCATGTCTAAGGTTTTGTCTTTCAAGTGAATGCCTGAATCCAAAAAGGTGAATGTCTCGGATCATCATCAGTCCCAAATAAAAAAAAAAGTTATGTAGTTAAAAAACACTAAATGCATGGGGGGTACCACCCGCAGAGGCACCCAAAGGTATAGAACAATTCAACTCAAACTTAAGCTTTTCTTTACTAGTGAACACCAAGAACTGTGAGCGGCTCTGGTTCTTTGCTGCATGGTATGGAACAACTGCATACTATGCTACTGCCAGTCCCTCATCTGATTCTTCTGAGGCTGAACCCAACAAGGGTAATGATAAATATGAAGAGAATGATCAGGCAGCACAAGGTTTACTGGAGGGGTTGAAAATTGCAGATGAGGAAGAAACAGGCAGAAATGTTTCGGTTGTGGAGTGGGACAGCGGGAATAAACCACAAGAGGAACAAGCCCAAGAAATATCTTGGTGGGGGGGGGGCCTGAAAAGGTGACCAAGGTGCCATGCCTTCCTGGGAGGGGAAAAAAACTAAAAAATTGCCATCTTTTTAGTGCTTACAATGAGTTGGTAGCAACATGCGCTATTTGCAAATGGCCAATCAGCAGGGTTAAAAAAAAAAAAAGGAGCACTAGGAACTTCAGCACTGAAAAGGCACCTAGACAGATGTCATAACATTACTAAGAAGTCCAGTTGTGAGTCTCGAAGAGAAAGTGACAGTGATAGCTCAATACACTCAGGGGTAACTCCCACAGATGAAAGCACTGGCAGCCCCCGCAGCATTACTGAAACACCAACACCACCACTTCCTCCCATTCAAAGGATGACTCCAACTATTACTGAAAGTGACCATGTGTTCAAAAGTCCTTATCCTTCAAGGAGACAGCCTACCATCTCAGAAACATATGAGCATAAAGCAAAAATATGCCTCGACTCACACTGTTGCTGTTACAATAACCAGAAAAATGTCAGAAATAATAGCTGTTGATTTGCTACCATATAACGTGGTTGAACATACAGGATTCAGGCTGCTGCTTGAGTATCTCAAACCTCAACATAGTATACCACCGTGGAAATACTTCTCGACAAAAGAGATTCCAGATCTTTACGATATCGTATGTAGAAAATTAATAAGCGTCTTGTGCAATGCTGTTGGAGGGCAGTGCATCTCACAACAGATATTTGGACTAGCTGTCAGCCTGAACCCTTCATGTCTATCATGGCACATTGGGCATGTTTCGATAATTGACGTGGGACTGAGGACAGTGAAGCATTGCAGTTTGCTGTTCTAAGAATGTTTTATTTTCCATCTGAACATACCTCATACAACCAATCAGTTTTATTTATATACTGGAAGGTATGGGAGCAAAAAATGCCGATTTTCACAAACATCCAGTGTAGGAAATACAAAGATAGTATAACAATACAAAACAGAGTCCACCAATAGCAAAATCTGTACAAGGGTAACAATGCACAGAAGTAGTTTAGCTATATAGAACAAAGTCTAACTGTTACAGCAACTTAACCAGGGTGACAATGGACAGACATAACAAGAGGCGATCGATTACAGTAAAGTAAAGTAGAGAAACAACATTAAGCGGCCCTAATGTTTACATGTGCAACGAAGAGACAGCAGGTAAGAGAAGCAAAAGGTATAGCTGGGGGCAGAACCCTAAGTGCTAGAGGTGGGGAAAGTGCAGGTCTTGTGGGGTAGGTTGCACTCGGGGAGATGTTGGAATATGCAGAAACCTAGGCTAGGAGAATTGGGAGGTGAGAGTGAAGGCTAAGTTGAGGGAGGGAGTGCTGGGTAGGAGGAGTGGGAGGAGGAGGAATGAGGATGGGGACAGGGGACTGGAGATAAGCAAGAGGGACAAGAGATAAACAAGGTAATGAGCAGCCAGGTTTAGCAGGAGGGCCGGCCGGGGCAGCTGCAGATGGAAGAATTGAGTATGTGAACTCTGAGGTAGGAGTTGAAAGTGTGGATGGACCTACAGGCTTGGATATCGGAGGGCAGTTTTAGTGCCCTTAAAGGTGACCGAGTTCTGAGTTTGCTTAGTACAGTAGAAAGGGGTGCTGAAAACCATACTTGTGGCCCCTCTGGTCACCCACACAGCAGTTGCAAAGGGGAAGAGGGAATTCACGCTGGGCCGCTACAAATTCAGGTGTATCTTATGGAGAAAGGAGAGCATTTTTGGATGGAATAGCCCTTCCAGGGTGGGCCAGCTAAGGGAGGAGTGGAGGGTACAGTGGTGAGTTTTCAAAGGTAGACCAGTGATGAAATGGGCTATGTTGTTGTAGGTAGATCTAAGTTTGGAGTAGAAATGAGATGATCAATGAAGAGTTCCAAAAACCAATACAGCAATAGCTCACTTCACAGGGACTGTCAGCTGGCTTTATAGTTGCAGATAATGGGTCCAACATAATGAAGACATAAAACTTCTGTGCGCAAACACTGAGGCAAGGGTTACCTCAAAGGGCACTTGGCTGGGAAGCCAAGTTTCAAGAAAATACAAAATCACACATGCCCACACAATGCAAAGCATCATGGGCTGCATATGCAAATCACCACAGAATGTTATGCTGGTCCAACTTTAAGCAGAGGGCTTTGTTCACATCCATTGCTTTAACTTTACTAATCCCACCACCCCTGATCATTGTAAACAAAATCTGTACCCCTCCAGGGAAGCTGTGAATAAGGTGTTTACAGGATAGAGGTTGAGGGAATAGTTTGTAGTCGCTGGAATGGTGGAAAGGTTTGGGAACAATAAGCTTCAGTGGATGGGGGAGGGTTTTTGTTTCTTTTTTTTTTTGCTCGATTGAAATGCCTGGAATGGACCTAAAGTCATTCTGTTCTGAGGGAATGCACTGCAGCTGTGCTCTGTGGATGCCAACTGTGATTTTTGCTTTTCTGGTGCATAACCCCCATATGTTAAAAGCAACCCCCCTTCTGCCCATGTCTTGTGGATGTTCAGGGGGAAACCAAAGATCACATGGAAATATTGAACAAAACAGAACAATTCGGGAATTATTGCAATTTCCTAATCAACATTACTTCCTTCTCAAAGAGCAGGTAGTCAATAAAATATTTTATGTGAAATAATTATGTTTAATATTTGTATTTTATGTATTTTTTTTGTTTGTGTGCTTTATGAAGGCAGTATAGCATAGTGGTTAAGGGTACTGAGCTGCAAACCTGGAGACCTGGGTTTGAATCCCATCTGCTCCCACTTGCATACCATGTGACCCTGAGCATGTCATTTAACTTCCTTGTGCTCCCAGGTTGCACCTGGAAACAAGCTCTGGCTTAGTGTGCCATTCCTGATTAAACAATTTCCCCCATTAGTATAAACCAATGCAGGTCTTATTTTATTACACTTCATGATGGAACATTTTAAATAACAGAATTCAGTAGCAGTCCAGGGTCACTGTGCATGGTTTATAGCATTACCTCATCTGTCTTGTACTAGAGTGGTCTGCGTTTGTGCATGGGCATCTTAGCCAATCAGAATCACGCAGCACACAATTGGCAGAACATTAGCATCAGATAAACTGACAGAACATCAGTGTTCTACAGCATTCCATACATTCTAAGAGTTTACTTTTAAAACACTGTATTTTTCCCTTATGTGTTTTACTGTATGTGGTTTGAATGTGTTATGGCTTTATAATTTAAAATATTTTTTCATCTCACTATTTGGGCCACAGAAATGTTGACTGAATACTGTTTAGCATACTTTTTGCTTAAACAAATGTCCCATGCCATTTTGCTCTATAAAAAAATAGTGGATGGAGAAAAACCAGCAAAAATGAAAATTACGTACCAACTGTAATTCTGATTTTTCTGTGCATCTTCACCATTCATCACCTTTGGGTATAGTGGCCGGAAGTCACGAAGCCACAGGAGCTTTTTTTTTTTTTTGGATGAGCACAGTCTACACACCATCGGCACCGCCTTCAAGGCCGACGCACTGCATAGCGCTCGCGGGTTGGCCATTAGGTGTGGTCGACCCCACCCTCCCGCCAGTTCTAAATCGCCATGGAGTAAGGAAAGGTTTAATAGGGAGGGATAAGGGAGTCCAAGGGACAGATAAAGGAAATGATATACAAACTAAAAAGATAAATGACTGAGAGACAGAGTAAAGCTGGAAAACTAAGGGGATTGGGAGGGGCCCCAATCTCTGGAAGTAGAAAAGGAGGAGGAGGGTTAGGGAATTTTAGAAGTAAGGGTGTGGGGGGAGGGACATACCCTGGGACCTTGACCTGTCTCCAGATTATATAGGAACCATGAAGGAGTAGCCAGAAGGCGAAACTGCCAGAATTCAAGGCACAGAATTACTGTCAATAACCTCAACATAAACAGAATTGACTATTCTGGAAGAGAAGACAGGATACAGGGAATACCCCCCAATCAAATTTTTGGCATAAGAAAACTAGTTTCTTAAATCAAATTGAGGTTGTGTCTAAAGGAAAAGGGAATTAAAGTAAAGATGATGGGGGAGAAGGGGTGAGAGAACGGAAAAGAGGGCAACTACCAACCCCAACCCCACAGGGGTGGAGCTGAGGCACTGAGGAAGGAGTGCCCCCCATCCTGGCCACTCCCCCAGAGAAAAACATCCCCTATTTGTGCCCAAGGTCACCTCACTCCTGACCAACATAAAGGAAGGGGGTGAAAGAGAGGGCACAGAGAGGGAGGGGGACCCAGAGACTGAGGGCCCAGGGTGATGGAGGGTTGGATTGTGATGAATGGTGTAGATACACAGAAAGATCAGAATTATGGTAGGTACGTAATTTTCATATCTTGTCTGTGTGAATCTTCACCATTCATCACCTTTGGGTGAGTGCCGAGCCCCCCCCACCTCGAAGAGGGCCCTAACCCTGAAGGACTAAGACTCTTAGCTCTCAGTGGGTGGCACACCAAAACAGAGAACCTTCATGGGTCTGGAAAGGTCCGGGAGTGGGGAAGAGTGAGACAGGGACTCCTTGTAAGGAGTAGGAAGTTTCCCCGACAGACGCCGCCTCACCCTATGGGAGAAAAGATGGGTTCTTTGGTAAGGGGAGGAAATCACCATAAGCCGGGCCAAGGGTGACAACTGGGAAAGATGCAGCTATGCCATCTGCCTAGTGCAGATCGCTGTCCCTATGACCCTGGAAGCGACCTCATTGGTGTCGTAAGATGCCTGCACTTGGTGCCTTGCTAGCTCCAGGCCATGTGCAGAGTGTGCAATGGCTTGTCTGGTTACCTCCATGTCAGGCATTGCAGCTAGGAGTTGCCCTAACCTGGACCACTGGAACCTACCATAAGTAATGTAGTGGGACTTATATGCTGAAACAGAGAGCAGCAGCAGTGCCGAGCAGAAAGTCTTCCTCCCC
Source organism: Neoceratodus forsteri (assembly GCA_016271365.2). Lineage (NCBI taxonomy): Eukaryota > Metazoa > Chordata > Ceratodontiformes > Ceratodontidae > Neoceratodus > Neoceratodus forsteri. The sequence continues at coordinate 453,970,759 of CM028129.1, read as the reverse complement.
TAGAAGTCAAAATCCATAGAATCTTGATCTGGGGGCCGGTCATGGTGAAGGGCGTGAAGCCCATCAGCAGTGTCCAGCTGCGTCAATCCTGACTGAGGATGAGGCATAGAACCCAGAGACTCTGAGGGGACACAATACCTCTGACAGAGATCCCCAAGGGCTGGGACTCGGGAAAAGGGTCTCTGCCAGAAACACAATGATGCCTTCCGAAAGGGAGCAGGCCAGGGGGGCACCACAAGGGTGTCCACACTGAAATCGCCTAAAAAGGCACGCGTCAAGTGCTCTAGATTGTGTTGCATGGGTGGGGTGATATGCAGGTCCTCCAATATCCTCATGAGGAATCGCTGATACTCTGCGAGATCAACAGCTGGGGAGATGTGGACAGGTGGTTCCTCTCCTCCAGAAGAGGGGGATGAAGAGTCGGAGGACCTCAAGAATTCAGAAGCTGGCTGCTCAGGGGGAGGTTGAAAAACCTGTCTGTCCATGGCCCTGACGTAAGAGGGAAATTGAGCAGCCACAGCTCTGAACTGCTCCTAGGGGAGTGGGCCGCTAGGACCAAGAATACCTGGAAGAGCTAGAGAAGGAGGCAGAGGAGAGGAGACGGAGCCAACAATAAGAATCAGCTGTCCTCTGCCTGGGCCAGAAAGTGCACCTGGAGCCCTAAGGAAAGAGGGAGCTCTGGGAAATTCAACAGCCGACAGCTGGTCAACCATACTGGAACTGTCTAGGCTGCGCCCTGAAGAATCCCCACTGCGAGGTGACTGGGGCCATGACAGTCCAAAAGGATGGTCCCCTACCTCGAAAGAACAGGGCCCTCTCGAGGAACCAAAAAAAGAAGGGCGGCAATCCACACTACGACTCCTTCCGGAACCCTGGGTGGGTCCCAGAAAAGGGTTGCTGTGTTGAACCCCTACCCCTCAGAGTCCGAAAGAGCCCTTCTCCTCGAAATAGCCAGCCTAGGCAGCAGGCAGCCCTGGTCAGTCCCTGAAGGGACTATCCAGGAAGCAGCACCTTCCCCTCCTGTGGGTGCTCCGATCGGCCCCAAAGTTGGGCAGTCCAGGCACACCACCTGAGGGGGTACCACCACTGAGGGATCAGAAAACCCTCCGAGGCCAGGCTGCAGGGCAATGGTGGCCTGCACCACTGCCTGCTGGTCAGAACCCCTGACCCTGGACCTGGGGGCCACTGTCCACTTCTCAGGGGGGGGCTGACTCCGGCCATTCGAGGACACTACCAAGGTGTCCATGTGAGCAGCCATCTCCAAAGAGTCAGACTGCCAGTCTGACTCAGAGTCTGATTCCGCCTGAGAAGAGGTGGAGACCGAAGTCCTGTGCCAGACTGTACATGGATGCCCGCTGCCATCCCGACTGAATGGGGCACTAGAATGAGAGACTGCACTAGAGTCGGCACTGAAGCCCTCAAGGGCACGAGTGGTGCATGAAGAAGACACAACGCCGAGGACAGCAGCAGTATCAGAGCCGGGACCTGTCATGGCACTGACTTGACCTACGGTGCCACAAGCGGTGCCGAGGCCAGAGATGGCGCCGATGATGGTCACGACCGCACTCTCAGTACCACGGATGGCGCAGAGTTCAGAAACCCCCACGGCGCTACAAGCGGCACCAGAGCTGGACACGGTGCCATGCTCAACCACGGTGCCATAAATGGCACCAAGGTGAGGAAACAGACAAGGATGGTGCAGTAGAGCCTCCCACAGTGCCATCAGCACCATCAGTGCCACAAATGGCGCTGATAGTAGAGACGGTGGCAAGCAACGGACCGGCGCCAACAAAGGCACCATCAGGACCCACAGCACCGCGAATGGCACCGAGCCACAAGACAGCGCCGACAGATGGCATTGAGGATGGCGCTGACCAAGGCTTCCCAGCCCAAGGAGATGACACTGGGGGAGCTTTCACCCCCAAAGGGGTGATTGCCAAGGCGGTGCTTCCCGCCCAACCCCCAGGAGGGACGGACTGGACCTCCTGCACTGCGGAAGGGGCTTCAGCAATGTCGAGGCTACTAGAAGTAGAAGCCCCCTCCTCCATGGTCCATATAGAACTGGGAGGGGACCTGAAGGAAAGGCCAAGAGACTGTGGCTTGGCCCGACAAGTGCGCGCCTATCCCCCGAAAGTCGGCGGAGCTCGTCCTACTTTCCATACGTGTTGTTTGATGACACGATGGTCCATTGAGAGGCAGGCATTGCACGAATCAATGTCATGTAGCGGGCCAAGACAAGCGAGGCATCGGTCATGCTGGTTGGTGACGGAGTACTTACGGCTGCATTGGCACCGACACATAGGGGGCTGTCTAGTCTTCAAAGTTTTCTTGTCCCCCGACCGAGACATGACTTGCAGAAAAAACAACCCAAAACAAGACTCTATGTCGCTAATAAAAGAAAAGGAACTGTCTTACCAGGCGACGTCAAGTGGTGGCGGACAGCGGAACCGGCAGGAAAGATTTTAATAAGTGGCGTTGAGAAACGGTAGATAGATAACGGAGCTGAAGGCTTCGATTGAGCAGCAGGCCTCTTGCTAGTAGAGCTTCCACGAGGTGCAACCTCTATGGCGGGAGACAAAACTGGTGGGAGGGTGAAGTTGACCACATCTAATGGCCAACCCGCAAATGGCACGCAGTGCGTCGGCCTTGAGGGCGGCGCCGATGGTGCGTCGACTCCGCCCATCCAAAAATAAAAAAGAGCTACCCCGGGGTCGTGACTTCCGGCCACTATACCCATAGGTGATGAATGGTGAAGACTGACACAGATAAGATCTGTGATTCCATCTCTGGATTCTGTTGATGTCCAACAACTTGAGTTTTGCCCTTGTGGTCTGTAATATCATCAGAATCCCTTGATGGAATCACAACAGTTCTGTTGTGCATGTTTCCCTGTTCACTATTCTATGATCTGTCTCTCCTCAACTGCTGTGTTTTTTTTTTTTTGCAATTTCTGTGTTATGCCCACTCCAAACCCTGGCACTGTACCCAATGAACCACCATGGTGCAATCTCGGAAGGACCCCTTCCCCCAGGCTTCTGTGGCTTATCCCCCAGGCTGGGACACAGTGGGAGCAGGCAGCCAGTCCCCACAAGCCACCCCTCCTGTTTCCATACCTTAGTCCTTGTCGGGGTCCTCGCTCCTGAGCAGCTCCAGCCAGTGGAGAAGGCCTACCTAGCCCTCTAGTCAGTGTCGTGCCAGGGCATTTTCAGGTGTATACACCACCCCCCAGAGACATGGCATGTGCTTTGATGCCAAGGCCAATGCTGGCGTCCGACATGCACCACCCTCTGCATGGCCCAGGCATGCTGAACCTCCAGCTGCCACCAGAGCTTGGACATGCACTGAGCCAAGGTTCCCCTCCCACCCAGAGGAGACAAATAGTCCATGGATGCTCAGCCCCCGACAGCTCCGGCAACCCAAGTCCATTCCCGAACCTGGGTCACCAGCATCGCAAGCGGCAGCACTACCGCATCGCCAGCAGGCTGGCCTCAACTGCTGTGTTTCTGACATCACTGTCTTTTGTCATGGTGAGCACTATGATGCAAAACAAAAGCACTAAGAGGTCAGTTGGGGAAGGTCAAATGCTTTCTATATAGACTTTTTGACTCAGTTAACCTGATGTGTTTAACCACAGAAAAGAATACTGAACAGAAAAATATTATATTCTCTGGTAAGTTCTAATAGTTGGAACATCACGCTTGTAAAGGACATACTGAAGTGTACAGTTGCTCTTTAATAAAACAGGTTCTCATCTGCTACTTTCAGCCCAGCGCAAAGCAACTTATCACTTGTGTCTTACTACCCAAGTTACAACTCACGGGCCTCACAAAAAACAAGTTATGTCTGCCACTATACTTTCTAAAGAAGTATGAATATTTAGGGCAAAACACTACATTAATGCATATGTTAGGGCTACAAAGTCACAAAAGAATGAAAATGTTGGATATGGGATTCCAACCCTAATGCCCATCACCCTCCCCATTTCTCCAGACTCAAGGTCAAGCAATAGGTCTAGGACCTTGCTTCACATGTCCCTAGCTGTATGCCATGAGTATAACCTACAGGTCTGGGGCTGGGCACTATGGGTCAGTTATGTACTGTGGGTGTAAGCAACAGATCCAGGACCATGCACTACAGGTTTTCTGCATAATGGTCGCTAAGAAAGATACAGGTCCAGTGCTGTGCTCCATGAGTCTGGTGCTTCAAGTGGGGCTGCAGGTTTGGGACCACAGATCTAATCCTCTGACACTACAACCAACCTACACATCTTGGGCTGTGCCCAACTGGTCTGCCGTTTCACTTAAGGCCCACGGCTCTGCAAACCATGCACCATGGGCAGGCTTCTTTGATCCTACAAAGTAAGCTAAAGGCCCTGGGCTGTGTGTCACAGGTCTGCTGGTTTGGGACCATGCACCACAGTTCTGCTCCTTTGACATTACAAAACATGGTACAGACCTGGGGCCCAACTAGTCTGTTTTTCTGCATATAGCCCTACATCAAATAAGACACCTACTGTATGGAGTATATATGGGGTATGGCCCCAGATCTACAGCTGTCCTTGGATGTAGAGGATTTTGGGGGGGGGGGTAAGCATTCAGTTGAAAATGCTAATGACACATTCTGCTTCTTTTGCGGCTCTGTACCCATAACTTATGCATTAAATCTGTTCTTTTTTGTTTTTTTTGCTGCTCGCCCATTGGCGCTGCAGTAGTACTACCGCTCGTGATGCCGGTGACTAGGGTTCGGAAGAAAACACTGATCATTGGGGTCATGGGGGAGAAGGAGCACGATCCCAATGGACATTCTCCAGGGAGAGAGCAGCACTACTCCACTGCAATACCACCACCTTGGTGACCACAGGTGGCAATGCAAGCAGGACTCAGGTGCCAGCTTATGCCAGGGAGGATACATGGCTGGAGCTAGGCTGCAGCAGCATGCACGCTTGACAGGCACAGCTGCTATGGCAACCACTCACAGCTCCTGTGAAGCAAATAAGAAAATCCCCCTTAGCCAGGGCCCCTAGTGCTCTGTGGCAATGTCCTAATTTCTGCAGCAAAGGCTCCTAGGCATCTGCAGTAACATTTTCCGATTTCTGTAGCATGATTTATTTATTTCTGTGGCAGAATGCAGTCCTGCCATTGTCTAAAAACAGAGGTGATATCATCGATGACATCACATGCGCAGCACAGCGGAGGGGCTTCAGGATGAAAGAGATGGGAAAGGAAGCCAAGCACTATGGAAAAAGTGCACATTTGTAAATAATTCGAGAACAATGAATTCTGTGGCACTAGATATATATATTCTGAGGCAGGATGCAATTTCTGCAGAAAATTCTGCAGCCGTGGAATCACAGAATTCCAGAGGCCTTGCCTTTAGCTGAGCAACATGAAGCCTGGCTCCACTCTCACCTGCCGCAGGGACACCGGATTAGCATTCTCTCTACTCCCTCCCCTCTCAGCCTCCAGAGGGGAGGAGGCCCACTGTCAGGGTTACAGTGGTGTCACAGTAAGTCCTGGGTTGGGGGGGGACTGCAAGGGTTGAGTAAGGGGTACATCCTCGCTCTAGCTTCAGGGAGCCACAAAAATAGAATTAGAAAATACATAAATTTTTTTCAATTAATATACTGTATATATCAACAAAATAGTAAGTACAGTGGGTTGGGGGAGGAGGAAAAAGACTAGGTGTTCCATTAACTGTATGGCATGGTTGGGGGGGGAGAGAGAGCAGCCCTTAGCTTGGGGACAACAGTAGTTGTATGTGAATCAGAATCAGATTCTGATTCCAAATCAGACTGCTTAACTGACATCTAAACAGAATCGGATTTCTAATAATTCAGAAGATGCCAAAAGGCAAAGAATCAGAAAATTCAGATCACCCCTAATGTACACTTCCTGTGTCTCTGATGGCACTATCCACCAGGAAGTTGTGGTTTACCACTATGCTGGGACTGGGTGAGAGTGATTTACCCTCAAATCTCACCTGTTTTGTTTTTTTTTCCCCAAAAGGTACTGCTGACAGTGACGCGGTGCCTAGATATTCCCAGGTCTGTCATCACTGTGCTGGGGCCATTTTTCATGTTTCTCCTTGACCTGCAGGATGTCGGCATGCAGTGTGGGGGCACGTACAACAGTACGCTGACTATGCACCTGGCTGACATGCTACCTCCCACCCTGCCTTATGCTGCGCTGCCACCAGGGGTCACCTAGGTGGTAGCACCAACCCCCCTCCACGGAAGCGTGTCCTCTGGGACGCTTAATCCTCCCCCCGGGGGAATATTACAAGGCCTGGGTCACCAAGAATGCACTCTTATAAGGATAAGAGGCACAGCAACTGTACATATGAACAAACATGTAAGATAATTAAGAGAAAATATGGGGGTTGGTATTGTATTGGACTACTTAATTAAACGTGAATGCGTTCCCTTTTCCCCCCCGTCAGTGAGAAAAATAAAGAAATGTTCAGGAAACATTAAATTTGTGCTTTCACCCCCCTCCCCCCATGGCAGTGATCTAGCCAATGGAGGAAGGAGTCATACAAAACCTGAAACAAAGATACTGAAAAGCAGACTGTAACAAAAAATTCTGAACATAACAGAGCCAGAGACACAGCAACATTTTTGTGCTCCTTCTCGAGAGATTAATGTGCTGGACTCTATTTGCTGCATTCAGTGTAGTGTGAGGTAACCCTGTGTGCTGTTCAAAACTGTTTGCAGAAAGCGAGGGCGCTATTGAACAATCTAAAGGTCACGACACTGAATTCAATGTTGAGCCCCCCCCCGGCACATTACCAGAGTTTTTACCATATATACCGCAACTGATGATCTTAAGCTGACGAGCAGTGAGCTTTTAGAGTTTGAGATATGTCAATCAGTTACAGGAACAGCAGAGACAGAGGTTGAGGATGACGATGAAAAAGAAACTGTGCCTCTGAGTACAGAGAAAGTTTTTTTTTTGTGTGTATTAACTTTTTTACCCCACCGACACTCCAGTGCCCACCTCTCCTTCGGGCCTCCTAGTGCTCCACTAACCCTGGCAATCCTCTTCAGGAGCTCTCCCATTCACATATTGCAGCTGACCCCCCAGATTTGTCCTAGCATATCCCATTGCCAGGCAGGACCCCCTCCTTTGAGGGGGAAGGCACCGGGGAAGGGGAGGCGGACCCAGCACACTATTGCTTCACAGCCCAGGGGGGTGCTGCTGTGAAGGAAGAGGTTCCTGGAGGTCCCAGTGGTGTGGAGGATGGAAGCCGTCATCTGGCATGCTCCCAAAGTTGTTTTCCATTTTTTCTTGAGTCCCTCCTGTGCTGCTATTTGTAGTGCCCCTAGTCTCCACCAGGGGCCGCTACAGAGCAGGGCTATCCCCTAACCCACCCCAGGAGAGGACAGCAGTCCTCTGGATGCCCAATCTTCTCCTTCCCCTGCCGGCCCCTGGCACCCAAAGTCCGTTCCTGAACCCAGGTCGCCAGTGTGGTTCGAGGTGTGGCATCCATCGCCTCAACCCTCTACGCCACCGGGCCAGCTACAGAGAAAGTTTGAAGCATTATGCGAGAGATCCAACGATAAGTAAAGATGAGAGAAATAAAACAAAACAAAAAAAAAAAAAAACCAGACCTCACCTGGCTGTACAGCCTTGAACAAGAATATCTTGGGCCTGATTCACAAAAGGGGCTTAGATCGGCACAAGCTGCGGCAAACAGAAGCTTGTGCTGAAACCCGGTGCATCAGGGATCCTGCACCAGATGCTTTTACAGGAGAGGTCCCCGCGCCTACCTCCCTACACCTGTGGCAACCCCTCCCATGTAGCAAACACGTGGCACATTTTTATTTGTAATTATTATTTTGTAATTATATTTTATTGTTTTAGTACTAAAACAATTACATACAATTATCTCATGCAAGAGAGCAAGGAGCGTCAGTCGATACATTCAATGTAAGTCAGGCGAGGTTGTCTATACAAATCAGCTGTTCGCATATGGAGAAATACCATTTAATATTAAAATTCTAAAAAGAAATCCAAGATATGCTGCACCCTACATACTATGGGTGGTCTAGCCAGTCAAAAATGTTAGCCAAACATAATAACTGCACCTCCAGTGTTAATGTGACCCCCATTCAACATGGATATTTATTTATTTGTAGTACAAAGAGGAGATTAGTGAGAAAATAAAGTACCCCTCAACTTTTTAGCTTAAAAAATTCCAAAATCAACTTGAGGAATCCAAACCTGGTTACTAATAATAGTGACCTACAAACCAAGGCAGGCCCTTAGCGCCATTATGCAGTGTGTTACTCCTCTCCCCTGCATTGGTATAATTAAATTAACCTGAGGATTCCTCCAGCGTGTATACTAACATGTTAAACCATCAACTTTGCAACGTGTTAACACTGCCCCCCCAATAGAACTTGAAGTTAAATTTATGTGCTACGATTTATACTGCCAAAATATTAAGCCTAATTCGATTTATTCTAGTGAACTTTTTTTTAATACTTCTTTATTGCATCTTTCTTCAGTAACAATACATTCACAACTATATAGAGTTATTACACTTTTTGTTAAAAGACAGACAGTTGATAACTTCAGCACCTACAAGTGAAGCCTTAAAAAAAGTATTAGTTTACAAATATATATATATATATACACACATACATACTACCAACAAAAGAAAATACAAACAAAAAACAAAAACTTGTCAGCTTTTATCTTTCCATTACCTTACACCTTAATAAATATTCACTTGTGGGCTAAATTCAAATTTTCCCTATTATAGAGAATTAATTATCCAGTCAGGTCCCATCTTGTCCAACGATTCTGGTATACTGAAGCTCTATCCTGCAAATTATGAGTTAGTTGTTCCATATGGTGTATGTAATTTACTGTATCCTTCCAATCTTGTAATGTGGGAGGGTAAGGAAGTCGCCATTTTTTAGTAATAGATTTATAGGCCGCAGCGAAACATATTGCCCAAAGGTACTTAGAATCTTTATCTCCAAGTGTTTTGGAGGGTATACCAAGTAGTAGGTTCTGTGGGGGACAAGAGTACCTGAGTAGACAACACTCTATTAAATTAGTAACTGCCTGCCAGAATGGTAATATCTTAGGGCAGAGTAAAAACACATGGGCCTGGCAGGTGTTGACCGCCCCACACTGTCTCCAACATCTCAAGGGGACCCCTGGGTTATGTTTTGCTAACAAAAGAGGCACCAGGAAATATCTAGTATGCACCATCCAGACATATTCCTTCCAACTGGGGGATACAGTTGTGGACCAAGTGGCTCGCCAGACCTTCGCCAGTCTTGTTGGTAAATAGGTGCCCAGATCTTTCTCCCATCTATATTTTATTACTTCTGTAAGGTGGTTTTATGTGGAATTCAAAAATTTATATAACAATGTGATGGCATGATCACTTTCAGTGGTTGTCCAAATGTGAATAAAGGGGCTAGTGTCCTCTACTCGCTGTGACCCAGAATTTTTTTTTTTTTTTTTGCACATTAATCCAATCCCTAACCTGGAGGTAGTAGATGTAGTCATTTGGGGTCCATTTCTATTTTATTTCTGCTTCTGTAAAAGGCAACATGGTGTCATTTTGGAGTATTTGCCATGGTGTCTTAAATCCCCTTGAGGCCTGAAGTGCATACCATTTGTATTCTCATGCTGGAGGAAATGCAGGGTTTCTAGTAAACCAAGTGTATTTCCAGTTACGGTTAGAGAACCTTTTTTGGGAGTAGCCTCTCCTCCATCCCTCCAGAATGGAACTTGTACTATCTGTAAGGACACCTTGCATCTGTCTCATTTGGGTGGGGCCAAAGAGGCATGCTGTTAAAGGGAGGGGTAAATGTCTATCAAGATCTATTTGCTTCCAGTGTGCCAAGTATTTTTTATTTCCCCACAAAAGAGCTAAACGCATTTGGGAAGCATTCCAATAATAATCCAGGTTGGGAAATGCAATGCCACCCAAATCTTTGGAAAGCATTAATAACTTAGATTTTAGTCGAGGTTTTTTCCCCCTGCCATAAAAAGTCCAGGAATGTTTTTTGCCATTTATTTAAGTATTGCAGAGGTACCTCACATGGTACAGACTGAAACAAATATAACAATCTTGGTAGAGCATTCATTTTAAGTGTTTGATTTATAGTATAGAAGGAGATGGGTAAGGTTGTCCATCGCTTTAGGTCCATTCTCAGAATTTTAAGTAAAGAATTATAATTTAACTTAAATAGTAATTTAAGGTCGCCTGGAATATTAACCCCCAGATATTTTTATAACTGGTGAGTCCCATTTGAATTCGAACATTTTTCTGGTTCGGTCTCCGGGAGTATAATTCAAGGCCAATAAGTCAGTTTTATTGGTGTTTAATGTGTAGCCAGATGGGAAGGAGAACAATGTGAGATTATGAAATAAGTATGGGAGAGAGGTCTCTGGGTTTGTTAGGTATATTAAAACATCATCAGCAAATAATGCTATTTTGTGTTCTATTCCATTCATACAAATTCCAGGGAGTGCAGGGTCTTGTCTAATTATATAGACCAATGGTTCTATATAAAAAGCAAATAGCAAGGGGGAGATGGGACATCCCTGCCTGGTTCCTCTATGTAAAGCAAATGTGTGGGATAAGTGACCATTCAATCTAATGCAGGCTTGAGGGGTCTGATAAAATGTAAAGATAGTGTCTATAAATTGAAGGGGGATATGAAAGGCTATTAATACTTATTTTAGGAAAGTCCAATAGACCTTATCAAAAGCTTTTTCTGCATCTAAACTAAGTAGAGTGACTGGAATTTTTTTGTTTTTGAGTGTGTTCAGTTAGGTATACTGTTCTTCTGATATTGTCTTGGGTCTGGCGTCCTTGGATAAATCCAGATTGATCCTGATGTATTAATGTTGGGGCTAACTTTGCTAGTCTATGGGCTAGTAGGGATGCCATAATTTTATAGTCCGTACTAAGTATAGATATGGGGCGGTAGGAACCAGGCAGGGAGGGGTCCTTCTCTGGCTTTGGGATCACTGAAATAATAGCATATTGCCAGGAGGGAGGAATAGGGGTCTGGGGTAGAGTAATATTCACAAATAAATGGTACAGGAGTGGGGTAGTTTCCTGCTTAAAAGTTTTATAGAATTCCCTGGGTAATCCATAATTTCCTGGGCATTTATTAGTTTTAAGCTGACCTACTGTCTCCTCTATTTTCTTAGGCGTAATTGGGGCAATTAACATTTCCACAGTGGTAGTTATTGGGGTGGAAAAGTTTAAGGAGTTAAGGAAAGCACGTATCTGTTCTGTGGGAGGTTGTGGTTGGGGAGCAGTATACAGAGCAGAATAATATTTTACAAAGATATCTGATCTGGATGCTATAGTGTGTTGGGGTGGGTCTTTAGGTGAGGGCCTAAGAGTAGTAATGCTGGCCCCTTGCTTGTTGCATTCTTAATCTCCCAGCCAATAGCCTTAGTGAGCGGGGGCCACCTTCATAATATTTTTGTCTGAGGAACATCAATTTCTGTTCTACATAATAGTCTAGTAATGAATTAAGTTCACTTTTTAAAATCTTCAACTGTTTAGTGGCTTCCGCATACACTTTTATGGCTTGTTGCTCTTCCAGGGCCTGTATTCAGGCCATCAATTAATTTTTCTTCGGCTCTCTAAGCCTTTTCTTTTGTGCTGCAATGGCAATGAATTTTCCCCACAAATAACCTTAACCGTGTCCCAAAGTATTGAGATATCAATTTCCGGAGAATCATTTTCTACTATAGTTTGCTGAATCGTATTTTTAAAGTCCTGGACAACTTCTTTGTCCCTTAATAGGGATGTATTAAGTCTCCACGCCATGGATTTCTGAAAGGGACCATTCTTAAAATTCAAAAACTGCAGGGCATGGTCCGAAAGGACAAAATCACCTTGCCATGCCTTTTGCAACATATAGGCGTGTTTCTTAGATATTAGGAAGTAGTCAATGGAGGAATATGTCTGGTGTGCCTGCGAGTAGAAGGTAGTGATTTTGCATACCATTAAGGTACCTCCAGGCATCTGTCATGCCTAGGTCTTTAAGTAGTTTAACCAGACCTTTAGTTTGTTTTGGTATTCTTTTGTTCTGTGGAATTGGATCATACACTTGGCACAGATTCAAATTAAAATCTCCCCCACATATAATGGGCCCCTCAGCCCACTGCGTTAGTTGTAGCAAAACCGTTTTGTAAATACTGTAATCAGAGTTAGGTGGGAAATACACTGAGGCTATCGTAATCGGTTTCCCATTCAGTTTCCCCTTTATTAGAACATATCTGCCCTCTTTGTCTATTTATCTGTAACTTGAAAAGGGACCTTAGGGGGAATCAAGATAGCAGTACCCCTCCTACGGCCTCTCTTAAAGGAGGAGGCAAATACTTGATTAAACCCCATGTGTCCAAATTTCGAATGCTCAGTGTTGGATAAATGCGTTTCTTGGAGCATCAAAATATCCGCCCCTGCCCGTCTGAGAGAAGATAACATTTTGGAACGTTTTATTGAGATAGTTAACCCATGGACATTGTAAGAGCAAAATGTATAACTCATTTTAAAAATGTTTTAAGGTGCTCACCAGAATAAATCCCTTGTACTTCCTCATTAGTAAAAGCCCCCTGTTTCTTAAACATATTGCATGTGGACCTAACCCTCCACAAGAATTAGGAACAAGAACTGTAATAAAAACAGAATTGAAAAGATCTGCTGACAGTACAAATAACAAACTGGGTGGCGCCAACCGGGCATCAACTTGTAAAGTAATCAGTAACTTCCAGGGTAGGAGGTCCACTGTAACAAGTGACCTCTGCATCCACCTTAGTGTTGGTTTGGGCAGGTTGGAGAGGACATAACCTCCTAGATAAGAGGGCCTCTTCCGGGGTCAGTTTAGTAATAGACCTCCCAATTAATGTGATTACGGCTTACCTGCCTTTAGGCCTACAGGCCCAATCTGCTTAATGGTTCTCAGTCATAGTTCTAAATATGAGGGTATTTCTGTGACGTAATATCTAACTGAAGAGGAGTGCTGGGGGAAGTAAATCAAGTGTAGCACTTATTTTTCTTTTCACAGCTTAAAACTTTACTTTAGCTCTCTCCTCCCAATCTCCCACCACTCCATTTAGGGGAATCCGAGGGCATTCACCCTTAATTGTTAAAATATGAGTTCAGAGCCTTTCAGGGTTTGCTATTGTCATGGAATAATTCCCCTATTCAGTCAGTTCGAGTAAGGGTGGTTGCCTGCCGTTTTCAGCAGTACTCACTGCACTCCAGTTAACGGGTAGGTTCTGAACATCAAAGGCCACTTCAGTCCTCCATCTGCTGAAGATCTTGGTCAGATACACCCGGGAGTTTTTTAAGCAAGCCCCAAAGTAGAGAAATCGACTCTGAGGTTGTAGAGCTAGCTTGGGTTCTGCTCCTCTTCACCAAAATGGTTTGCCAAGGTCTATCTTGAACACAGCGTTTTTAACTCAGCGCTGTCGGATGTTCTGGTACTTCTATCCCCTTTCTCATCATGGCCTGCCGTGCCTCCTGATAGGTGTTGTAAACCTCTGTGCTCTCCTTCCAAAAAACCTGGAGCCTGAAGGGGTAAGGGGTATGAATATGCAGGTTCACTACTCGAAGTGCCTTAATTAAAGGAGCATATTCTTGTCGATGCTTCTGTATGCTTGGTGGATAGTCATGGTCAAAAAAAAAAAAAAAAAGGTGCAAATCCAGGTATTTGACCTCTCTCTGCTGCCAGGCCCTTTTTAGGATGTCTTCCTTAGTTTTGAAGCTATGGAACTTGATGATCACTGAGCGTGGTCTAGTTACTGGGTCCTTAGGTTTTGGCATGAGGGCACGATGCGCTCTCTCAATTTTGATTTTATAACCCTGGGGAGGTTTAAACATCGCGAAGCATGTCTGCCAGGAATTCTGGCATTACACCCTCCTCTGTACCCTCTTTAAGGCCATATAATCGCAAGTTATCGCGGCGTGATCTACTTTCTAGGTCAAAACATTTTTGTTCGGTGGAGATTGCATGTAGACATAATGCAGCAACCGTGCATCCGATATGCTGCATATTATCTTCTGCAATACTTATTCGGTCCTCTGCCTCTTGCAGTCTGTTTTCCACCTTCGAGAGCTTTTGCTTGAGTTGTTTAAACTCACTTTTATTTTCAGCCCGCATGTCTCGCAGTTCCCTTAATAGGGTTTCAAACCGAGAACAGGAAAGGTGTTCAGATTCCTCATCTGTATCGTAAGTCGGGGCCAAGTTGTTGGCCTGTCTATCACTAGATAGACCTCGTGTGGGGGAGCTTTGTCCTGTTCCTCGGGTTTCTTTTCCACCCCTCAAAAACGGAGTACGCATTCTCACCTTTCTGTCCTTTTGCAATCCTCCGGATGTCATATTCACTATATTTCTGCTAATTTTGTCCATTTTTAACGAGGATTAGTTCACAGATCAGGTGGTGCGGCTCACCTAGCAACTGTTCGGAGCCGTGACGGAACCGGAAGTCCATTCTAGTGAACTTCAAAGTAATTATTATGCCTTTACAATGACTGACATTTTTAATGTTCAAAATAAAAAGGTCTTAAGTCAAGCAGTTCAATGTAGCAAATTACTCGTTATACCAGTCCAGATTCTCCTTTTCAAGAATCCTGGTTGGAATCAGAGTCTTCAGAAGATGCTTGAGCAAATTCTCTACTGAAATATTCAACCTTTTTGCCTGCCACATCCAAACCCGTAAACTGATATGCTTTCCCTCCATGGAAAATGCGAAGCCGAGCTGGTATCAACAAGGAATGCGCAATGCCAAGGGTCCTAAGTTTCACCCGGACACCATCAAAACGCTTGTGCCTGGCTCTTGTTGCAAAAGAAAGGTCTGGGAAAAGATGTGTTGTCTGTCCATGGTAAGACAATGTTCCCAAATCTCTGGCGGCCTGCAGAATGAGATCCCTCGTCATCACTCTGGTGGTAACCCGGAGGATGGTTCTCAGTGCTTCGTTTAGAATCCCTGCAGCCCTGGGAAACACTCGGTAAGCCCTCAAAAGGCTAGTCGGGGAAAGTTCTGTTTTCAAGTTTAGGGTGGATGGAAGTCATTCTTTCAGAAATGCCAGCAAATCCTCACGCTCAGAATTTTCAGCTAGCCCCACAATGTGCACATCTGAAGCCCTTTGAGCATTTTCCAGTGACTCCAATCTATATCAGAGTTGTGAGTTCTCCTGGGTGAGTTTAGAGGTTGAGGCTAGGGCTTTAGTCACCATTGACTCTGCGACCCCTGCTGTTTTCATCACATTTTCTATTTTTATATCCTGATCCGCCATCCACATTAATGCAAGCTCAATTTTCTGATCAATAGCCTGCATGGATTTCTGAAGGGCCTTCCACGGAGGCTCCGATCCTGGTTGTAGTGGAGTTTCTGTTGATGTTGCAGGGTCTGCTGACGGTAGATTTTTTGCCACGGCTCCCGCTGTTTTGTTGGTGTGACCTATGGTATAATTTTGGTATCTATGTATTCCTCTAGATATAAGGTGTTGAGTTCTGGGAAGCGAATGCCAACCAATAAAAATTTTATTTAAATTTCTAAGCCGCAAAGTTGTGGAATAGGGAGCTCTCCTTTTGTACGTCTAGTTGGTAGGTGTGCTCCACAGTGCCCCCTGATTTCTTATGTTGTTAAGGGAATTCAGATAGGGTGTATGAAATGTGCTATCAATAAAAATCATAAATTTCTCCTCTTCGTACTGCAGTATAAACTGAAGTTGGTGACAGCTGTGTTTTGTTCAGACAGAACATAACTGATCTGTAACAATGTACTGTTCCAACTGAGAGACCCCTAAGCAACATCATAAACCCTAAGAGCAAATCTCAAGTGGTCTAGGCCATCACAGAAATTCCTGAATTGGAAAAATCACCTTATTGTACATTGTTATCAGTTCCGTTTATTTTTACATTGTAGAATTGCGCAAGTTGAGGAAAAAACTGCTTATTTCATCATGTACTTGTTACAGTCAATGAATGTGACAGTTTAAATGTTCACCCAACTGACTTTCATGCTGCTGTACCATCAGTCTGAAGCCAGAATGATGGTACAACAGAACCCAGGTGTCAGACTGATGGTGTATATTAAGGCTGTAACATCGTAGTTTCCTGACAGGAAACATGACCAGCCATACACGGTATCACACATTAGAACTATAGATGAGTAACAGCACTTCAGTGAGGTATAAAATGTGTCCAATGCAAAAAATATGGTACAAGCTGGAACTGGCAGGGTATGCATCGCTCATTACTATTTTGCTAAAGTGCTACTGATGCTTCCAAGAAAACTCTGAAAAATGGAATATTTAGACTAAATGTAGCCTGTATTTTCTGTATCATCTGTTTATTTACCCTCCTCATTATTTATTACTAAGGCTATTTCCACAAATGCAGCATCTTATCCATTTGAGTTCATATACCCCTACTGCTTATTCCCTACTTGAAGTCAAAATCCTCTGTTGTGACATCACAATGTCTTCATGGGCATGAATTTGCTGTCATATGCAGAGTATTGTGATCTTGGGGGATAAGCAACATGAGCAGAATAACTCTTTTTATTTAACAATTTGTATTACTAAGAAATGCTCAACTTAGTGATGTTCATTTGCAAGGAGGTCCTGGTTAGGACAGTAACAGTACAGAAAAAAATAGTGATTACAAAAGATAGTACAAAACGTACAAGCAGTGGATACACTACATATGAAATAACAGCATACAGCAGCAAGGAGGTAAGCAAGCTGTTACAAAAACCAGTCGGCTTAAACAGTGGCAATCAAATTACACTGACTGACAATGGAGGACCTAGAGGCAAGAACAACCATCATAAAGAACAAAGATCCTGTTTTCATGCAAGTGACCTTAGTCATAAATAATGCTGAGGAAGAATACATAACATAAGTGATATATGCACTGAATTATGTCTAAACGGTATCGTTTTCAAAGATCTCCTGGAGGTGTCATCTGCTTTTTAAGTGTGTAAAGTAAAATTTAGAAATGGTGGGTAGCTCCACTGGTACAGCTCTGGATGTTTAGGCCATTTAGGATGCACGCTCCTGGAAATGCAGGTTTGAATCTTGACCATTAACTCAGTAGTATAAAATCATAGAAATCAGTTGGCAGAAAAGGACCCCACAGCCCATTCAGTCTGCCTGTACCCCCAACATTGTGTAAAATGGCAAGAAAAAAATCTAGAAATGTCACTGGCCAAGAGATGTCACCTGGCTGTGCTTTAAATATCTATAAACACATGGTCAGGTGCAGAAT
This sequence comes from Neoceratodus forsteri, assembly GCA_016271365.2. Lineage (NCBI taxonomy): Eukaryota > Metazoa > Chordata > Ceratodontiformes > Ceratodontidae > Neoceratodus > Neoceratodus forsteri. Next base: position 453,953,490 of record CM028129.1, on the reverse strand, counting down.
CTCAAGTTCCTCCTCCAAAAACCTACTTAGAGCCATTTTTTTAAGTGTAATAGGCCTCTCCACGGCATGCATCATAGGATTTTAATGCACTTCCCAGGGGCGTAAGGACATCTGGCCTTCGTCGTCATTCCTTACTACACCCCTGAGGTGTGTAGTAAAATCCTATAATGCACACCCTGTCATGGCTTATTACTTACATACATCATTCGGGGCTCCCAAATCCATTTGATAGTTTCCCGGTAACGTCAAGGTAATTTCTCTGCACCTATCATCAAAAATGAATTGCTTGGTTTTCCTGTATAAAAAAGTCTTCGGCAATAATTTTCCTGCAGACGGCTTCATAGTTCTGTAAAATACATGCATTCCCACAAATCCTGGAGACACAGTCCTCTTGGGTCATTTAAAGTAAGTACCACTCATGGGGGTGGGCACTATAAGAAGAACTAGCCCTTTGTGGCAGCACTGGGACAAGCACCCACACCAGTCCTGGGACTTCGAAAAGAAAATAGATGTCTCGTTATCAGACACTGACATTGCAGATCCTCAGTCACCAATTAAAGAGTAATTTAACCCAGTGTAAGGTTAAAAACAAAAAAAAAACAAGCAGTGTGCCTGGATGATAAAATTCATCACAAATAAATACTTTTATTCCAATCATTCCTTTTATATCCTAGCAAGAAAACTAGAAAAGAGGCAATGGCTTTAACGAATAGTTCATCATCATAACAGAGCACTGGCACAAGGAAAAACAGAATGAAATACAGGTAAAATAAATATTTTGAACTCTTAAAATGTTTAGTACCTAAATTCATAAAGTAAAAATATTTCCTCAGCATAATGTGTTCCACAGCATAATGTTTTCCACTGCATGGTGAACCAAGTCTGTTTACTGCACTCCTTTAGAGGTAGAATGCAGAGTTGGGTTACAAAGCATTTTATTATATATAGTATCAGAACTCCCACGGCTTGAGCAGTATCAATTCCAAAAGTCCAGAACAGTGTCAGTAAAGGGTTAATATGCAAAGTGCTGAGATGCAAATTTCCTTGTGGTTCACACTGGCAGAATGCCCGAGTCAAAGGTATAATTACCAGTGGGATAAATGTTTCTGCTGCTAAACTGACACTGAACGAGAGACAGCTCACACACATGCGTACGTATTACATACACACACACACACATATGCACACAAGATGTGGGAAACCAAATATATGGTCTGAAACCAATGCTAACTCACAAGCTGCAGACAGACAGTACACATACTGTACATTATGTATAATATACACACTGATATATACTAAAATACACAAGATGGCAGTCAACTCAGCTTTACATCCTCCAGTCTACAAGCTGGACCGCTAATCAGTTCCTGCTCCAAGTGCTGTAACCAGTCAGTCTGTATTGTATTTGGATGAAGTAGACTACAGTTATTTAAATTTTCCCCTCCAAGTAAATATTAAATTCTGTAGAACGAACTTAGGTAAGCAGTCCTTTGCTGTAAGGGAATCTTTGTGGATGAACGAATTACCAGAAACCCCTGTAAGTCTCCCTAAAATTACCCTTTTCAAGAACATGTTGAGAAAAGAACTCACAAGTTCCAAATGCTCCTGTTTCAGTTAAGACGAACACCTAGCTTGCACTGTATCTCCTTTACTGCTGATGCAATTGATATTGTTCCAGTCTTGAACCTAAAGCCTTCCTGTTGCCTGCTGCTGACTATACTCCTCTGGAGCTGCTTTTTCTAGTTTCTGTATTGTTTACTGTTAGGTGTGTCCTCTCTTCTTTTCCCAGACATAGAACCTTTGTAAATGAGCACTTGTGCTCGAAGGTATTTTCTGAAAAGACTAAATAAAAATATTCCAGTTATCTTGGATAATCAGTCCAGATTTCACACAAACCATGGCATGACTGCCACAACAACTAAACTGGTTCGTAGACAAACCTTAATACTAAAGTGCTGGGGCTAACAAGTCCACTGGCAGTAAATTCAAACTTACAAAAAAAACAATTATATGCCTCACCATAATACCATATATCATGGGTAATATATCCATTGACAGAAATACATGTGCAATATTTATTTACTGATCTGGCATCATCAACCATTATATTTCTGAAGCTTCCATTTCCCCCGTTTTTCCCTTTTTCCTCCTGTCCCCAACCACAACACGCTGGGTTGCCACAGCTACATCCTGCAGCTGGGAACTTCAGGTCAGTGGCTGCCTTCACAGTCAACACCAATTCTGCACCTCAGTCAGCTGACATAGGTACTGCAGGTTGCTTCCCACTCAGGAGTGAAGGAGCAATTCACCTCCATGAGGTGTTCACACTTCCATACAGCCTCAGCATGGGTTTCCTGGTCTCAAGTGAACCCCAGTCGCCCAGGTGGCTCTGTGAAGTGCTCCTGCTGCTCCAACAGGCTGGCCTTGACCATCATATTTTGCTGATCAGACAGTGACTTCATTTGATAACTAGTTTCCTAAGGAGTGGCTCCTAGATAAAACAAAAAGGCAATATTAAATGCATGAAGAAAACAGTCAGAATTGACATTCCAGCAGTAGATCTTCAGGAATTATCTATAAAGAGAGGAAAAAAAACAAAGAACAAAGACGAAACAAGGGAAATATATATATATACACACACACACACACATATATACACACACACATGGAGAGAAAATGGGAACCACATCTAAAAAAAAAAGTAATAGGCAAGGGTAAGAATACTGTAGATTCTGGAAAACAAAAACGCAATGATGGGGATGGAGAGGCACTGTAGCAGAGACCAGGTGCATGTGTGCATGCGACGCTTGTGTGTGTAGGTATGTCTGTACATATTTTCATTCTTTGTGTGTGGCCACTGCAGCTACAGTATGTGAGCATATCAATTATATTTTTTCTAGATGTCCCTGCCGCCTTCCCCCACCTTTGTCACACTGTATCTTCTTCTATGTGCAATTAACTAGACTCCACTTGAGGACTCCTCAGCTCATTCACTTCTACTATGTCCTTCCAGCCCCATCATTACCTTTTTGTTTTCCAGCTTCCATTCTAACCTTGCCTATTATCACTTTTTTCCTTTTTTTTAACTTCTCCATGAAATTTGCTTTTTTCCTGTTTATAAATAATTCCTTAAGACCACCTATGGTCGAAACATCGATTCTAATTTTTTTTCATTTTCAGTGTACATATTACTTTTTTGTTTTGTTTTCAGCTCACACACTGACACAGCACCTTGTTGTTGTGTTTTTGGCTCCTAGATAAGTCTAACATTATAGTGCTGTCCCCATCCTGGACACAAGGGAGCCCCCTTACTTGCCCTGAGGATAACTCCTCCACAGCAGGACCATCAGGAGGTGACTGTGTAACCCCCCCCCCCACAGTAAACTCCAAATTGGTGGTAGGGGACCCTCATGGTGGAGGGCAGGGTGGAGTGAGGCCCAGGAATGCCGTACTTAATTCTACTTGGCTGGGGGTGTTTTCAGCATTCTCCTTTCCCCGGGATGGCAGTGCAACATGCCCTCAGTTGTGCAGGCAACAGGCATGTGTGGGATCACAAGACCTCCCTCCTATAGTGGAGGTCACTCTGTTATGCTACCCATGCATCTACAAGTGGTGCTGATCCAGTGTACTATAGACACCCTCCAATCCCAGAGGAAGTGAGGAGCATCCTTTGGGATGCTAGATCCAACCGCTCCCAGCAGGCCCTCTGGTAGCCAATGTTTGCTCCTCAACTCAGGTCACTAGCATCAAGAGTGGTAGCTATGACATTGTTTTGTTGGGCCACAAATCAACTACCTTTGAAAGCCAGGGTTCCTTTCCTAGCCCATGGCATCAATGGGTCAGTAACTTGGGAGATGCAAGGCACAAAAAAGCAAATCAAACCCTCTAGAAAAACAGTCAAACTGTGAAGGAGTCAAGCTTGAAGAAAGTTCTGGATACTGAGAATGCTCAGTGGCTCCTTCCATGGTGTGTATAATTAACTGAATCTTGGTAGTCCGAAGCTTGTAACTACTACTGCTGTCATCCAATTTCGCCAGAAAAGAAGATGAAATGCGACTTTGTTCCTCAGCTTTCTTTCCTGGGTAAACAACAATAAACAACTAACCAAACAGATAAATATATAAATGCTACTCTCTAGCTAGAATCTACATTAACAGCCTACAAAGACATGGCAGCTGGAGGAATTACTAAAACTGACTGGCCTTTAGTCAGCTGTTATGACTGCTAATTAATCACCGGGGGGGGGCACTATAGCCTACAGGTTAGAGTAACGAGCTGTGAATGAGCTTGGTACATCCAGCAGAACTGGGTTTGATTCCCACAACCTCCATTTGCATACTGTGTGACTCTGAAGAAGTCACTTAACCACTCCAGTGCTCCCAGTTCACCCCTGAAAACTTGTGCCTAGTGAGCCTTATCTGGTTACCAAAAGAATAAAATAAAGCACAGTGGGAGACAGCTGTGATAGGATTAGAGTTCAGCATTCTCCCATGTTGATGTCACTATTGGAGAAAACTACAACAAGGTTACAGAGCTAAGACTCCTCCCCATGATGACATCACAGTGCGAGGGCTACAATAGTATTACACAAATGAGCCCTTTCCCAAAATGATGCCACAATAGGTGAGAGCAATGACATAATTACATACAATACCCACATCTCCATTTTTTATTACATCACACAACCACAGAAAGCACAGTGGGAGAAAGCTGTGAAAAGGTTACTGCAGTTCAGATCCCCACAGACGCGCTACAGTGGAATCAAGGGCTGTGCTGCTGATAGGGGTGGCTAAAGCTACGGCTAAGTCTAGCAAGATCAAACTGCACTCTGTGAGGATATAAATAAAAACTGCCAGCACACAAGAGATACTGCTGTACAGAGTTCTTTATTGCCTGACAGGCAGATAGCAGAAAGAATGCGGTGCAGACAAAAATACCAATCACAGTGGACTGTACCGTAACTACACAGTGACTGGCATGTTTGTCTGCCCCATATACTTTTGCTGCAATCTGCCTGTCTGGCAATGAAGAACTCTGTACAGCAGTATCACTATTGAGTTGGCAATTTCTATTTACATTCTCACAGAGTGCAGCTGCTATTTGATTTGTAGCAAGGTTACACTGCTGTGTCCCATCCCATGAGGACTTTACTACTGGATCCAGATGTGACGGGGATTACGGAACATCCTCCAATGAGGATGTCAGACCAATTTCGTTGAATTTTTTGACTGGGTGACTAGGGAGGTGGATCAGGGGAGGGCAGTGGACATGGCCTATCTGGACTTTAGCAAGGCCTTTGACACTGTGCCACATAGAAGACTATTACACAAACTGGGGAATATGGGTGTGGGCAGGACAGTAGTGTGGTGGGTAGGTAACTGGCTGGGTGGCAGGACACAGAGGGTGGTGGTAAATGGCTGTCACTCCACAGAGGGGAAGAGTGACCAGTGGGGTACCACAGGGATCAGTGCTGGGACCAGTCCTATTCAACATCTTCATCAATGACATTGCGCAGGACCTAGAAGGCAGAATTTCACTGTTCGCTGATGACACAAAGCTCTGTAACAGAGTAGACACACCAGAGGTGTAGACAGAATGAAGCGACCTGCAGAAACTTGAAGAATGGTCAGGGGTTTGGCAGTTGAAATTCAATGCAAAGAAGTGCAAGATAATGCATATGGGGCACAAAACCCTGGCACAATATATCAGTTGGGGGTGAGGATATAGCATGCACCAAGCAGGAAAGGATCTTGGGTTGTCATCTCTGATGACCTCCAAGGTAGGGAAACAGTGTGACAAGGCAGCAGGTAAAGCAAATAGGATGCTGGGATGTATAGGCAGGGGCATCACCAGCAGGAAAAGGGAGGTCATAATTCCGCTATACAAGACACTAGTGAGGCCCCACCTGGAGTACAGTGTACAGTTCTGGAGACCATACTCACGTAAGGACATGGACAGGGTAAGAAGGTTCAGAGGAGGGCAACAAAGATGGTGCACGGATTGCATCACAAGTCCTATGAAGACAGGTTGAAGGAACTGAACATGAACTCCCTGGAGGAGAGGAGGGAGAGAGGGGATATGATAGAGACATACAAGTATCTTACAGGGAGGAACAGGGTGCAGGAAAACACTATTTTTAAGCGAAAAAGATGTTCCAGGACTAGAGGGCAGGAGATGAAGTTGGAGGGAGGACGATTCAAAGGAAACATGAGAAAGAATTTCTTCACAGAACGGGTGGTGGACAAGTGGAACACCCTGCCAGAGGAAGTGGTGGGGGCTGAAACAATCACAGGATTCAAGAATGCATGGGATAGACATAAAGGAATTCTGGAGGTCAGGGGTAAGGGGCAACAGACTTCTAGGAAAACAAACTGAACTTACAAGCTCAAATGGGCAGACTGGGTGGGCCATAGGCCCTTATCTGCCGACATTGTCTATGTATCTATGTAGGATGTCAGTATTAGACTAGCTGTGACAGTTACAGAACTATGTCTCCACTATTATGACATCACTGTGAAAGCTGTGAGAGATCTGGGGTCGAGCCTCTGACCATGATGACATCACAATACTTGAACACTGTGACAGTTACAGAACTAAGTCTCTTCTCCCCCATAATGAAACCACAGTAAAATACAGAAAAAAATATGCAGAAATAAGCTGCCTTCCCCACTTCTTTAGATGGAAACCTTGTTTTTTTCCCCTAACTTGCAGCCGGCCTTTCATACTCATCACATGCAGTAACAATGAAAAGAGCTAGTAGCATAGTGGTTAAATATCACTGTGCTGCTAACCTGGAGAGCTGGGTTTGAATCCCCAGTGACCACTTACATACTCTGTGACCATGAGCAAATCACTTAACTTCACTGAGCTCCCAGGATGCAGCTGAAAACAAGCCTCAGCTTAGTGCATCTTTCATGGCCAAAAACTGTAAAATAAATAAATAAAATAAAGGTCAAGTAACTTCCATGAAGAACAGAAATAAAGCATAGAGTCACTCTCGGTGGGAATGTCTAACATTGTAAAAATGGTCCTAGTGTTCAAAATAAATTAAAACTCTGCAGGAACATGGGCATTATTTATAGAAGGCCATTCCTGCTGTATTTTCATTTGCATGTGTCTAGTTTCCTATAGGTTCTCCCCGGGGCACTACTCCACCCTTTACTTCAACATTCTGTCCCTGGAAAAGATGCATCTCCTGTGAATTGTCCACCACCTGAAATCATGGGCATTATGACAATGTTCTCATTCACAGCTCTGAATAACTGATGACAGCAGTAAGATCCAACAATAGCCCATTTGTCCTAAAATAGTGAGCAATGTCAGGGGAAGGGTGAGGATGTGACTTATATACATGGGTATAACATTTATGCCAACACATACAGTATTCTCAAAGAAAAGCACACATTCTCGTGGAAATACATAAGAAAACAAAACAACAACAAAAAAAAGATTAACCCGGGTTTAAAGGGGATGTAACAAACAAGAAAAAAAGTAAACAGTATTTTGGATAACTTGAGCAAAATGCATGACAAATACTAGCAAGAAAGCAGCACTACAATATGCAAGAAGAAAAGGGTACTGCTCCAATGTGTGAGCAGTAAATAAACCAAAAGGGTAATACTAACTGCAAACAGCAAACAGAGTTAGAATCAATGTCTAACAACCTAAGTTAGTTCCTGAAAGAACAGTTATATAAGAACTTACCATAACAGTAATTCTTTGAGGAAATCTCCTCCATTAGGCCACACCCATCAGCATTAGGACCACTCAGAAACGTTTACTAGCCGAGGGCCACCCACAATGACATGCAGCATCTACATGTATATAAACATGGGTGGCCCCATCACTCCTCAGTTCCATAATGGACATTACTCTCAGGAAACTTTTAGTGGGAAGAACCAGAAGATAAGACCGGTACCAGGCATGCAAGGAGAGCCATGGGGATGAAGACAAGATGCATGGAGTAAGGTTTCAGGCCCAGCATCTGAAATAACCCTCACTGAGAATAAAAGAGGGAAGGAGGGAGGGTACAGCACGGTCTAATGGAGGAGATTCTCTCGAAGATCTGCTGTTACTGTTCTTACGTAACTGTTCTACCTTCTTCAAGGATATCTCCTCCATTAGGCCACACCTTTGGAAAGATTTCCAAGCAGTAAAAAAATAAACTTGAGAGGATGGCTCAGTCTGATATATAATCAGGACAGAAGGTCTTACAGAACAGCAAGCCTAAAGCCAACATGACTACGAGAGATGATGCCCAGACTGTAAATTTTAGTAAAAGTATACAGAGTGCTCCATGTGGCTGCAGCATATACATCAGCAGCAGGAACATTTCTGAGAATGGCAACAGAAGTGGCCATACCCCTTGTGGGGTGACCGAGAACGACACCAGGAACATCCTTACTGCACTTCCTATAACAGAACATAATAAATGTGGCAACCATTTGGATAGGCATTGTTTAGACACAGCAGTGCACTCTTTCCCGCGAATTAAACAAAAAGCTGAAAGGACTTTCTGCAGTCCTCGGTGTGAGCAATACAGTATCTTACTATTCTGTGTACATCCAAACTAGGGAGCAGTACCTCACCCTGGTTGGCATGCTCAGGGTAACATACAGGAAGGTGCATTGTTTGATTCAGTGTATGTTCAGATATCACCTTCAGTAGGAACTCAGGATATGTACCATTGTTCTCACAGTGACACAGTGGTTCCTATATACAAAGTGTGCCTGAGCCATGAAAGTGTCTGCCCTGTCCTGTGGCAGGAGAGCACATCCCTTCTCTGTCCAAGACCACTCTTATGTATTGCAGTCTTTGAGATGGAGTCAATACAGACTTTGGCACATTTATTGTGACCCTCCAAGTTGTCAAACAAATGACATGTTTGAGACAGTGTATGTATCAGAGCTTCCTTGGAGCTGGCCTTTAGGAGCCAGTTGTCCAATACCTTGAACTGATGGTGTTAGTCCTCCGGCATAAATCAGAGGTTCTGTAGGGTTTCCTGATCTTGATGTGAAGGTATGTGTTCAGCTTGTCCAGAGAACAGAGCCACTCCCCCATTTGCAGAAGGGGAATCTGAGAATGCAGGGATGCCATTTGAAACTTTTTGTATTCGATGTGCAGGTTGGGATTCCTGAGGTCCAAAACAGGATGCAGATCTCCAGTCCATTTACAGACTAGGAAGTATCTGGAATACTAACCTTTGTTTCTCTCCTTAGGAGGAACTGGTTTTATGGCACATTTTTGGAATAAAGACTGAACTTCGTTCAGAAAGGATAGATGGCCCAGAAGATAAAAAGGAGGAGGTGGAGGATGATCTGGAGAGATCTGTAACAGCTCCAGAGCACACCCCCTCACAATTATCACAATTAGGCTAAATCCTTGTCTAACTTGTAAATACCCGTGCCTTTATGCTTATTGAGCCTTGCTTTATATGTCTTTGTGAAAACTGCTTCTGTGTTACTGTGTGTACTATTGTACTCCATGCCATTGCATGCTTGTAATCCATGCCTTAATGCTTTTTGTTTAAACTGCTTTTGTGATATTACGTGTACTCTATAATACTATGCAACTCTCCTACCCACTCCCCCAAGTTGTACTGGGAGACGAGCAACTTGTTGTTCAGTGTACCTTACCTGGTGAAACTTTTCAATAAATAAATAAATAAAATTATCTCCAGAATCCACTCATCCATAGTGATTTCCTACTGTTGTTTCAGATGCAGGTAGATCCCGCCCCCCACACTCAGCCCTGGAGGTAACAGATGAGAGGGGGGAGAGACAAAAGAGTCAGGTGGATCAGTGGTGGTAGGGCCACTGGAATTGATTCCAGAGTGCCTGTTTTTGTGGGTACTGGGGGGAGGAGACCTGGAAGGGGGTCACTTCCTCTGCCACAGCCTTGCTGATGGCAGGCACAGCTACCTCAGGTAACAAGTGGACGAAAGGAGCCCAACCATGACCCCCTAGCGGGAGTGGGATACAGGGACTTTACAGACCTCAGAGTCATTTTTGAAGTTTGAAGGTCATGCAGGATCTCTTCAACATCATAGCCAAACAGTTTTGACCTTTTAAAAGGAGTATCCAAAACTGCTTGTTCTACATCACTGGCAAAGCCAGCAACTCAAAGCCAAGAATATGTCCTCCTGCAAATGCCAAAAAACAGCAGCCTTGGCAGAAGCATCAGAGACAAAATAAACTAAGCACAGCAAATATTTCAGCAGACAATATTTTATGCAGATTATGCTTGGCAGAGCCATTAGGCAAAGTCTGAGCAGCAGTATAAGCAGCTTTCCACAGGCTGTTCTGATATCTGATCATGTGGGTCTGGTAGTTGGCAATCCAAAGGCCCAATGTTGCAGAGGCATAAGTACGTTTGCCCACCACATTCAGCCTCCTAGATTCTTTATCAGGAGGCAAAGTATGCATGTGTCTAGGGGCTCTAAACCTATCATGCGCAGCTATGATGACCACAGAGTCAGTTTCTGGCTGGTTAGCATAATAAGGCTTAGCAGATGGTGCAGGGTACTGCATGTCAGCCTTTGAAGGAACTGCAGGCTGTGAGGTTGGTCTGTACCATGCAGCAAAAGTAGGGTCCTCTAAAGCAGGATGTACAGGTGGAATGATAATGGAAGGGAAGCAGGGCACCTCCAAACATTCCATGAGATTCCTTTTAGTGGAATCTTCCTCTTCCACAGCAAAGCCCATGGCAGACTGCATTTGCTGCATCATGCCTTGGAAAGATGGGTCCTCAAAAGGAGATGGTCTATTTGTATGGTCCTCCCTCGGTTCCCTTATTATATCTTCTTAAATGTATATATAGGAGAACTTAAATAATGGGGGGAGGGTCTTCATCCACTGAACTCCTATGTTTGTAATATGAAAGAGACTCTCAACCCCTGTGGTATTCTGTATTCAAACTTCTTTTTACTTGTATTTGTGAATTTTCAGTAGTTCACACAGTTGCTTTCACATGTAAATTCTCAGCAAATATCCAGTGTAGCTTGTTTTAAACATTTCATCAATCAGCACCTCATTTTAAAAGTAAAGATTTCCACTTTGTAACATTTCAAGACAATCCTGTCCCTTCGACAGACATATTCTAAAGTGCTGTAATAAATATCAAAACCTTCTATTAGTTTCATTATTCTTTTTAAGGTCTCTCAAATAAATGCCTGTATGAATAATTAAAGCAATAGATATTTACAGGGGGAACACACCTGATTCTTTTCTTTATGTGTTTCACACTTTAAATTGTTTACCACATCGATTTCCTTAAGTGACCTTAAAAGGAATACATCAATATTTACATTTGTTTACTTCTTTTATTTAAAAACAGCATTGAAAAACCTAAATTTTTATCTTAATTTATAGATTTAATGGATATATTGGATTTATTACCTGTAGCTATCACTGGATTTTTTTTTCTAACAGGTAAGGCATATTCTTGTACCTCTCTAAAATAAAAAATATATATTACATTTCTCTATGTGATTTTTAATCTCTATACTGATTTACAAAAATGTTAAGTACTAATATTTAATTAGGCTGAATAAATATCTTTAAATTTATTAACAGGTTGAGGTTGCCTTTTTATTCCTTTCATGTACAATTTAATTTTCTTGATACTGCTTCTCACTGCAAGTGAAGCCAAAATGTTGGTTTAATTTCCCCAATGTACCGAAGTCTTTTACTTTCTTAGCACTTATAAATACAGTTATACTATGATTGTGCCTTATCCAAATAAGAAATTAAGCTGTTTTTTGTGGTTCCAGGGCTTGACATATGGCGCAACGCTGAAGTCTTTTACTTTTTCAAAAGAGCCACCACCATTATGCAGGACACCAACTGAGCTCCATCTTCTGGAGTGTGAAGCTGGAGGGGCTGGGCTGTCAGTCATCATGTTCTGTGAATAGTGTGTGATGACGTCACTGTGGTGATGTGCTGGGTGGCCCAGCAAACAGACGTTTTTAGCAGCACGTCGATCCAACTCTCGTTCCACAATATAAAGCTCTTAGGGCTTTTTTTAGAACAAACTGCGGTGCAAACCTTTTTCATGAAAGGGCTGTCATGTCAAAAGGAGATCTCAGGGTATAAACCACAGAATCCTCACTACAGGATGAGAGGGCAGAACCAGAGCTAGAGTGACTCTCCAGAAAATGTTCTCCCTCATATTCCTCCTCTAAATCCTCCTCCAAGTCCATGAGGTCAGGATTATATTCCACTTTGTTAACATCAGCGAGATCAACAATGGGGGCCACGGTATGAACCGGCGATGCTGGCAGCAGCTGAGGGGTAAGAATCTGTAATGTGCTAGTGAAACTTCGACAGGAGTTAAGTACCAGGAGGACCCATTGGGGGAATAACTGCCTGCACTGGCAACCCTGATAGAATGCATTGAATCATTTCTGAAAATGACGTCAGTAGAGCCTGAGAGTCAATGGTGCCTTGTACAGGTCCGTGACTACCTGCATTGATAGGCACGGTCTTGATGATGATTACATCATACCATCCATAGTATGTATGGTAGCGCCCAAGCCAAGCCCCAACCCAGGTGTCTCAATGATGGTGGGGGGCTGTAGTTGACACTGCCAGAGAAGACACTGACAAAGACATACCTTTCTTCAACAGTGACATGGACCTTGCCGGTGAAGCATTTATCTTTTTCTCAGTGTCTGTGCTTATGGTTGGATGATGAGAAGGTCCGTGATGAAGACCTTGTCTCCATCTTTGGAATTAGATGTCTACTTTTCAGCTGATGGTGTGGAAGAAGCAGATTTTGATCCCTGTTCCTTCTCCATGACTTTCAATATCTTGAGTAGAAAGAAATTCTGTAGAGCTTTCTTATGGCATTGCCTTGTAGCCTGGTTGAAACTCTGGCAAATCTCTCAAGTCCACGTGTTGTGAAATAGGCCCAAACAGAAAACATAAACCACATGTGTGTCCTCTTTATAAACGTTGTGTCTGCACTTACACTAGGAATACCTCCAACAGCTTAATCTGGTTCTGTAAGTCAGTCTACATCTGTACACGTACTCCTCTCCCCCCCCCCCCGATCGCACCTGGAAACAAGCCTCGGGTTAGTGCGCTTCTCCCAGTCACAAACTTTCAGTTAAATAAAAAATTAAAACGTACAATACTGTCTCTTACTAAGTAAAGTAAAATAACAAACAGCAATAGCTAGGTTGATGGCATTTTCTTCAGCAGGTCCGACGAGGATGAAGGAACTGAGGAGTGATGGGGCCGCCCACGTTTATATACACATAGACACTGCATGTCATTATGGGTAGCCTCCAGCTAGAAAAAGTTTCTGAGTAGTCCGAATGTGGATGGCTTATAGTTTCAAAGGTGTGGTCTAATGGAACAGACATCCTCGAAGAAGATTTCAAGTTATGAGCGGTAGTGCTACTGCTGCACCAAATGGCTGGTACCATAAGATCACATATGCTCTTCCAGTAGCACAGCTCTATTTTGGGAATCCCTTCTTTTAACATTGTGACCCCATCTAAATACCTTTCAAGTGTCCCACATAAAGAAAGACATACCTCATTTTACTACTCAAAACCTGTCTGTCCATACTTCTCACATTAGGACAGACATCTCTCACTTCACTTTAATAAAGGACGGGATGGTCCAAAACATGTCAGGCAAAAACATGTGTCTGTGAGATGTTGCAATAAATCTATTGTGTTGAGACAATCTTCAGTCTCTGTATCCCTCTTATGGGGTGGTGAGTGCTCCAAACTTCATGTAATGTATACCTCTCACTTCACCACTCAGAACCCCAGGGTCTCACATGGAAAGACCCTGTCTTATTGTTTACAGGCTCTAAAGCAGGAATTCATATTAATCTACCGTATGATGTGACATATTTTCCAAGTGCCAAACCCTATCATTACACAGTTTTGTATTTCTGTCTCTTTGATTTATTGATGCATTCCATATTCTGACTGTTTTTTTACCATCATTGTTCAAAAGTATACCCAGTGCTCTGTAGCATGCCAAGAAATGCAGTTTGGAAACTACAGAAACCCATACCTTCAAACAAACAACAATTACTAGTGAAGTAAAAACCTGTTATAGTAAGGATCCAGTTAAAAAATTATTTTTACTTATTTAAAAGTTGGTGTGATTGGATAGGCACACTGAGCAGAGGCTTATTTTCAATTGTAACGGGGGGCAGGGAGTGTTTGTTGTCGAGGCACAGGACAGGAAGTATGGGAAAACCAGGAGCAGTTTAAAAATTTACAAATAGCATTTTATTTTTCTCAATAACAGCACAATAAAAAATAATTATTCAGTATAACTATTTACTAAGGCAGTACAAACAGAGAAAAACTAAGTCCTTCTTCTAAGGGTAGCTCTTAATTCCAAGTTTTAGTCTTTCAGTCTCACTCTCCTTGTCTCTCCAGCAAAAGCATTGCTGCCCTTTTCATAAGTCTGTCTGGGAACTCGTTAAGAGAGCTTGCTTCTCACAGAATGTTTTGGTCAGTTTCGTTCCTTGCAGGTGCAGCAAAACAGTAGTGATCCAGAACTGACTTCTTGTTTACAACTCTGCAAAAGGCTTAAAAACTGCATCTCAGGTTAACCCTTTGAGTTCCAAATAGCTTTTTGCTATCATTTCAATAGTATGTACAGTGGGATCCCAGTTACACATATAGTTTTGCACAGAGAGTCACATGTATATTTTACAACTACAGATATGCAAGGGTGAAGAAAAGACAGAATAGCAAGTGAAGGCAGAGAGATAGCAAGAGGGAGAGAACTGCTGAACTGTCGGAGTGATCAGTTCCTAGGTCTCACAAGAAAATTTAGTTGTGCAACCAGACAGACAAGAGACCAAAAAGGAGCAGAAAAAAACAGATCCTTGTGTTTAAACTCTTTCTGTATAACAAACGGGTCAAGGCCTTATTCATCCCTGTCACACTGTTATTAAAGTGGCAGTACTACTAAATCAGGAAGTGATCAGTTTCCAGTTTTGTAGCACTACTGTAAATATGGCGGTGGCTATCTAGTACTACTGCATTCAACATGGCAGGTGGCAGAAATGTAAACAAAGGAAAAATGAACACATTATGGAGTGATAGTGCAATGTTGGTGAGAAAGATTACCGGGTACATGCTCAACAGAGTACAGGGAATAAACTGTTGAAAAAGTGAAGATTTTTTTTTTTTTATCTTGCACTGCTGCTTTAAGACATTTTAGTAGATTCAGTCCACTCTCTAAGATACAAATTAATTCATGTCAATAATAACTGTAAAACATAGTAACAAAGTAATTTAAAGTCAAATGGGACACTAGAGTCATCAAGTCCCCTACATTCTATGCTTAATAATGAGTATGTGCAATCTCTCCTAAATCTTGCTCCCTGAGTCACTAGCTAGCTTAGTGGCCCACAGCAGGACCCACCTGAGCTCTTCAATGTCCTTTATGTACAACAGTGGGCAGAACTGGGTTCAGTACTTTAGGTATGGTCTAACCAAGAAAGTGCACCGGGAGATCATCTCATCAGGCCAGCTGCATACTCAAACCCAGCTCTGACCCTTGGGGTCAGGCCAAGCTGTGCAGAAAGAAGTAGAAGTACAACTGCTTCTGAGGCCCTCTATACCTAATAAAGCTAGACTGTATACTGTGTGTTCTGCTTAAATAGCTCTGGGCAGAGCACACTTTCCACTCTGCTCTTCTTCTAGCCAGGATAAACAAACATCTAAGCACAAAGGCCTCTCATGCCGCCTGGAAGACTAAGATTCTGTCACTCCTCGTGGCCACATGGTTACTGGTGGAAATAATAAATCAAACCCATCTCCATTTCACATAGAAATAGAAATTACATTCTGGCTACCATTTATACACCTAGCCACTTTGTAAGCCAAAAAATAAAAATCCAAATTCTGCAGTTTAGATATAAGACACAGTAAGAGGATCTGCCAAGTGCAGTGATTACAGTTTACAGTCCTCACCCTACTGTTTTTATACAACACTTGATGTCAATCATAAGTCAGGCTACAACATTTAAATTCAAACACAAGTACTTGCCCATTTGGTAACCAGACTGCACAACTCAGATATGACTTTAAAAAAAAAAACACTCAAATAAGAACCATTTTTTTTGAGACCCAGAGGCAGTTCATGTTCTGCACTAGACACTTGTGCTAATATCTAGCACTATTAGTGTAGTGCAACACTAAAGGAGTTTGGCATGGATGTACTGTCCTTTGGATGAAACATCACACCAAGGTCCTTTCTGCCCATCTCTGGAGGCTGTCCAGGGTACGGTTGATGATCCCATGATCATTTATTACAGATTAGAAAAAACATCCTTGGTATACTGGCTAATAGAGTAAGAATGGCTGTGTATCTGGTATTTGTGTGCTTAGTGCCTAGTGCCTCCTGTATGCATCCTGCACAAGGTACCATCACCAACAGTTCTTAGCTCATTGCTTTGTCAAGCACTTCAGGGAACAGTGTGTAGCACAAAAAGGTGCATTATACAATGGGCATAGAAATCACTCACAAATCCTCTCCTCTCTTCTCATTGGCTACCTGTCACACCTCTCCCATTGTAAATCCTACAATCACCCCATGGGATGAGGTGACAGGCAGCCTCTCAACATAACACCCACCCAAAAATCACTACGAGCCCAATTTTAGTAAACACGAGCCGCCAACTTAATCGCTTGGTAATTGTGACACTCTGTCTCAAACCAAACCGCAAGTTAAAAATTAAAAAAACAAAGCACACAAAAATGGATAGCTCCTTTGAATTAACTGATGAAACGGAGCTACAACAAATGCTGAGCACACTCAAAAACAGCATTCACAGAACTCCACAACAAAACTCAGCACGTCTTCCACTCTCAGTGCCGTTCTCACCATGCGACCAGACTCCTCCTGCTCAAAGCGACACCACGCTATCAAACCGCAACTTTCAATTAAAAAATCACATAGAAAATGTACAGCTCCTTCGAATTCATGAGATTGAGCTACAACAAGCTCCGAGCACACTCAAAAACAGCACTCATGGAACTCCACCAGAAGAAAACTCAGCGTGTCTTCCACACTCGGTGCCGTTCTCACTATACAACCAGACTCCGCCTGCTCAAAGCGACACCGCGCTAGTCCATCGAACAAACCGCAACACAATGGACTATTTTCTGTAGCGTACTAATACTTTCACTACTTTTCCTATTTAAAATAAAACATAAAAATCACTAAGCATAAAAAAAAAATTACTACACATACAATTCCAACATTGCATAATTGCAATTTGCCACTCGAGGGTGTGCCTCGTGACCAAACATTTATTTTATTTTTTTTTATTTTATTTAAACAGCAGTTTGGAAAACCTTTGAGCCATAGGCTCATTTACAAAGGTACCTTGTCACAGTAAGACAAACGAAAATACACAGTATAACAGTACAACACATAAGTACAACAGTAACTTAAGACATAGATACAAACAAGCTGGTACAGGTAGGATTGATGCAAACAATACCAGAGTTATGTTGTCCTTAGCAGCTTAGTAATAAGCTTTGTCATAAGTATTAGTGCGGCTTTGACTAGTGGCAATTACAGCATCGGTGTTAATAAGGTGGTTACGTAATGAAGTTTTGAAGCATGATATAGTTGGAGCTTCGGAGATGGAGGGGGGCAGTGTGTTGAACCAGGAGGGGGCCCTAAAGCTGAAGGCTCTTTGGCCGTGAGAGGTCCTAGCTCTAGGGATAACAAGAGAGGTTTTCCCAGAGGTCCGAGTATGAACTAGTGGGACAGAGCGGCGTATGGTGGTGGTCAATCCTGGTGGGGATAGCCCAAGGAGGGTCTTTTTTGTAAGGGTACAGGTCAGATATTTGAGGCGCTCGTCAAGATCAAGTACCAGCGCTTTAGCGTACAGTAGACAGGTGTGTCTCAGCCTAGGTGCTCCAGTAATTAACCTGCAGGCCTTATTCAGAGTAGTGCGAATTTTATGGAGTGCGGTCTGATCAGCAGCACCATACACCGGCAGTCCATAGTCCACTAGGGACAGGATAGAGGAGGTGACTGCGAGTCGAAGAGCCTCCGGGGGGAGGCAGTGTTTATACCGGTGTAAGATGCCCAATCGGATATTAGTGGCAGTGTCTAGGGCAGCGATGTGTCCATGGAAGGAGAGGGAGAGGTCAAAATGGATCCCTATAACACCGGGGCGTGGGTAAATCTTGGCATCACCAACACCCTCTCATGGTATATTGCCTAAATACAAAACCCAATTCATTCCATTCAATTTAGAACAAACATTAACATGAGCTTCACTTCCTCATCTGTGCTCTATCAACTTGCTCGACTATGGCTACTCCATTATGCAAAGGTGGGGGGAGGGGTGCCAAAGGACTAATGTGTTGTTTGTGTGCAGGGTAACAAACAAGAGATGTTGCATCCAGTCCTGTGAGGAATGGTTAGCACTCTGCATCTGGTCTTGTGAGGAATGGTTAGCATACTGCATCCAGTCCTGTGAGGAATGGTTAGCACACTGCATCCAGTCCTGTGAGGAATGGTCAGCAACTTAACCCATCTCCAGTAACAACTCAGGAGCTACAACACTTTCATGCATCTGCTCAACCTTGCTGAAAGTAGTCACCTTCCACAACCCCTACAGACAGCAACAAAGTCTGCAGGAGGGTAATCAACCCATTCACCAGTCCCTTCATCCACACCACCATCACCACCACAAATGATTGTGGGGGATAATCTCTGAGGTACTCCACATTCATGACATCATGAGCTGTGTATACCTGATTGGATTTTAGGTGCCAACCACCAACAGACATCAACACGTGAGCATTAAGCCACTCCGAAGGAGGCATCTAATGGGGAATTAATGCACGGTTTGGTGGGGGAAGGGGTTGTGGCACAAGGCTGAAGGCAGAGTGCCTACAACCACCCAACCATGCATTGATTCCCCATTAGATACCTCCTTCAGAGTGGCTTAATGTTCTTGTAACATGGTCATTTTGTGTTTTAAGTGATCTTTCTGTTTTATATACGTTAAAAAAGAAAATGACAGACACTGATTGTATTATTTGAAAACGTTTAGTTCACTTTTGTCATTGACCTAATTACACTAATCATATTTATATGCTGATGTTCACAGCACAACACTAGATGTGCATAATAATTAAGTATTTGTTAACATTTTTTGTACAGTTTTCAACATTGTAGATGGCTATAATATTTATAAAGAGCCTAGGAGGACCAAACATTTTCAATCTGGACCTACCGATCATCACTGATGCAGTGCTGCTTCAGATTTTGCATATTTACACACGTACACTGTTCTCCATTGCTCAGTAGCCGGCCGTAATTTTAAACTATTTCTGCACTGGTTCTTCACAGGTTCCGTGACTGCAATGCACAGTGTAGCAACAGATTAATTCATATTTCTCCTACTATTTTCCATTATGAGCGTTTGGTTGTGGGATAGCTGAGAGGGCTCTCTTCACAGCGTTGCAGCAGGTACTCTTGTCACCATTTCAGATTGCTATGCATTTCAGTCTACTGAGATGGTTTCACTTGCAGTACTTCTCGCTTTACTATTTTGGATCACATTATCCAATATACTAGTGCTGGCGATATTTTTGGGTACGTGGTTACTATTTTGTGATTACTGATGTTTTCTGGTGATAGAGTTTTAGTTACTGCACCATGATTACGGGCATTTGGGTGGGTGAATGGGAAGGGCACATTGTTTTTTTTTTTTCATTTCTACACTACTATCTGTACTGCTTACTTTTCATGTGTGGCTGAGACTGGTACTTCAGTTTGGAGCGGGCATTATTGTAAAATTAATGCCATCTCCAAACTGCAACACGTGATGCTTTTTCACCTATTGTTTCTCTTGGTTTAGGTTTCTATATCTTTGCCATGTTACAATGTCATTTGGGTGACCAGCTCCTTTGCTGGTATCCCCCCATCCTTTAAAAAATACTGACACCACCTGTGATGGGTGCATAACAGGCCTTCTTCAACACCCTACACTACCTGGGAACACTACTGCAAGTTGGCAGGAGGTAAAAATAGTGAAAAATGCACTCAAAGTTTAAAAAACAAAGCAATCATTTGAAGATTCTGTGAAATCATCATTACTTCTAAACAACAATATGTAGTATATTTATCAATATGAAAAACATTTTTCAAGATCCTAGCTACAAAATGAGGTACTGGCCATACGTCTATGCTAAAAGTTGCTAGTTCTACACCATTTATTATTGCAGCAGATTCAAAAATGTTTGATAAATAATACACTGGCAAGAAAAAAAAATCATATATACCACGTACCATCACACTGTGTAGAATTAGCAACTTTTATCCTTTTGTTGCAGACCAGCATGTTGGTGCAGCAGCTACTGCTCACACCATCAGTGACCTCAGCCTGAGAATGAGTCCAGGTTGCAGGAAGACTGGCTATCAGAAGAGGAGTTAAGGATCCCAGAAGACACTCTTCTTTGGGGCGAGATGGTCACACTCTTCACTGCAGTGCTGTCACCTGGGTGACCATGGGTGGCAGCACAGCACGAGTCAAGTATTGGAGGCAAAATGTTCACTGGGCATGTGGTCAGCATGCATCCAGTCTGCATCCCTAGTGTGTCACTGTCCAGTGGGGTGTAGGAAACAGGAAACTGGATATGGCATCAAGATGAAGGGCCCCAGTAAATCTGAGCCCTGTGCTTTCACCAAAATGCCACCTGAGGAAGCCAGAGTACTCAGAAGTAAACAGTAAATATCCCACGTCAACCCCACCTGTGTGGAAAGCACAGCTCTGTGCAGGTTTATTCATCAGCCCCAGATGCAGAGGTGAATCAGATGTACCAAAGGATTTAAGAGACTGAATGGGAGGATCAAAGTGCAAGTATTAAAAAAAAAAACCCTTAGCTGCAAAGACCAGGAACAGGCTTTCTATAACTGGTTTGACCTCTGCATGTTACTTTGAAAGGTTCTTCTGTGTACTCAAACTCTAGCCAAGTAAAGACATTACATACAATAAAACTGAAGTCAAATGTCTTGATAATAAATTCTATCCCAGTCTACGTCACTCAACTCAAGTCGTGAAGAATCATTGATTTCCCTAAAATAAAGGATTTCAGCATTTTAATGCATTGTTTAGCATGCAAAGTCCAAGTCCTTTGAAAAGTTGATCCTCTGCCACTAAACATGTTTAAAGCAGCATGTTATTTTTTTTAAATGCTTCAATAGGCATTCTTGTTGATCCCTACTGTTCATGTTTGTTTTCCATTAATATGGTGCCACATTTCATTTAAAGTTCACCATCTTTTCATGTTCATCCATCAGAGGAGGGAGGAACATGACAGAAACCTACAAGTACCTCACACGGGTGCACCAGGTACAGGAGGGGACTATTTTTCAGAGGAGAAGATGCTACAGGACGAGGGCATGCAACAAAGCTGAAAGGCGGGACATTTAGGAGGGATGTGAGGAAGTTCTTCTTCACTGAAAGAGTGGTAGATGCCTGGAACAGTCTACCTGCAGAGGTGGTGGGAGTGAGAATAGTGGTAGGCTTCAAGCATGCATGGAATAGGCACAACTGAACTTTAACAGAAGTAGCCAGACATCATGTAGGTTCTGCTGTAACAGTATAGCACAGACAAACTGGGTAGACTTGCTGGGCTAAGCAGTCCTCATTTGCCAACAAATTCTAGGTTTCTATTTTTGTTTCTATCTTTCAGCCCAGATGTCCACAGTATCTCTCTACAACATCAAGGAGCAGTTTCTTTTGCATGCTAGTTCATCTTAGTTACAAAACCGGTTTGAAACAACAGGTGTTCAAATACAGCTGAGAATACAGATTAAAATATGGGTATACGGCCATATTTAATAGTGCTCTCCTTTATTTTAAATATAAAAAATGCTAAAGCAGGTTCAAAATGGAGGACAATGATATCTTTATAAAGCCTTTTTAGCACACTGTGCAGCATGTCAGTTTCATAATCTGGCGGCCCAGAGTTCAATCCTCTGAGATGACAGATAAACTTTGAGGCAACATAGTCGGGTGCTTTGGGCAAAGAACTGTAAACCTAGGGACCCGGTAGAACTGAGGTTTTTAGTCCCACAACTACCATCTGCATACTGTGAAACCCTGAGCAAGTCACTTAACCTCCTTGTGCTTAATTTTCTCCTGGGTCACACCTGGAAATGAGTCTCAGCTCAGTGTGCCTTTCTTATGAAACTGTTAAATAAATAAACAAGATGAAGGGTTCACACCCTGAAGTCAGCACATCATGAGCAGAAGCCAGAAGGGTGGGTGATGAGAGAATCCCTGCATGGAGGCTCCCATCCTTCTCAGGATTATCGCCATGTACACACATACATGGGGGGAGGTCAGAGCAAAACAGAAATATCCCCTTCTGGTCATTCCAGATAATGAGAGGCACCCCCATGACACCTGACCCTCCAATGCACCCCCATCACATCTGCTGTATCTCACATGCTGCCTCGCCCCCCCCCCCACTAGTGGGAGACATGTGGCAGCACATCAGGATAACGACATCCTGACAGCTAAAACCACCACAGTGACAAATCTCACCAGGTCGAGATTGGTCACTGTGGTGGCCCGCTATGTGTAGACACCGCGCCTCCCGCTGTTTTACCTCCACCCAGAACCAACTCCGACCTGGAGTTGAATATCTAGGAATGACTACCACTCCTGTGAAATATGAGGTTAAAAGAATTTTAGAGAAATGAAGATTCAAACCCAGACCTCTGGTTCACAGCTTTGTGCCTTAACCACTAGGTTATACTGGCTGGTGCTTTGCAAGTGTTTTTTTTTTTTTTAAACTTTGTTTCCCTCCAGTCACCACTCCCCAAGACTCCCTCAGACATCACCTGGCTTTCTCCTGCTCAGTCTGAGTGCCCCCTAACCAGAGTCCCCCCCACACCCGGTGCTCCGAATCCTCCACACCTACCTGCAACAACCCCCCTGGCATGCACCCCTCTGGGGGGGCACACCACTAACTTCAGTGCTCCTTAAATCCAATTTTATGCAGGCAGGGCGAGAGTCCTAGGATATAGGGGACCAGGTGGGCGAGATCCAGCAGCAGGCGTGGGGACCATGGCATGTCGTCTACTCGGGGGACAAGGCTTTTCCTTGTTCTGTAAGCACTGACGTTAGCCCCAAGGGTGTAGATCTGCAATGACATCCAGCAGCATGCGGACATCCGCTGTCACCTTCACCCCCTCCTGACATGGTCCCTGGCTGTAGCACACTCAACCTCCACTGAGAGTCACTGATGCTGGGGAAACCACAACCCACCCTCCCCAGGTGAGGACAGCAGTTCCCTGGACGCTCAACCCTCTC
This sequence comes from Neoceratodus forsteri, assembly GCA_016271365.2. Lineage (NCBI taxonomy): Eukaryota > Metazoa > Chordata > Ceratodontiformes > Ceratodontidae > Neoceratodus > Neoceratodus forsteri. Next base: position 453,930,153 of record CM028129.1, on the reverse strand, counting down.
CTCCCTGGCCAACTCCCAGCAACCTGAGCATGCTCCCGAGCTCAGGTGGCCTGTGTGGTGTGACGTGTGGCGTCCAGCTCCTCAACACTCAGTGCCACCGGGCTAGCTCAGCTGCTTAGCAAGCTTGTGACTAGACACATGTGTGACACTAAATTATACAATGGAGTCTGAGAATCGGGGACTCCGATTGGCTGACTAGCACCTTTTTGCCATGGTAAATCCTGGCATACCCATGCAAAGGGTGCCAGTCAGCTGCATCTACAATCCCCACCTTTACAAAATCACTCCGACCCACCAAACATGAAAGTGGAAAAAACACCATATTGTCTTGCCACCAAAGCATAAGTTTCAGACAAACAGTTCCATTCCCTAGTGAGCTCCAGGTGCTGCGGCTCACTGTGCCTTTTCCAGTCAAGAATATCTGGGGCTGGTGACATGGATTCGAGAGAGTTCCAGCAGAGAAAGTCACCTACAAATGTAGCAGTACACTTCCCAGGAAGGAGCCAGAGGAGTTTGAGAGAGAAAGAGGGGTACAGACACACTCGCTGCATTTGAAGAGGTGCTGCAGGTGGGATAAATACACCAGGATGCAAGGGTCAGGTCCGTCAAGATGGATTGTTGCTGTAGGGCAGGAGGGCCCCTGCTGCTCAGAGCTTCCTTCTCCCTGCGTTGGATATTTCTGGTGCTAAACAGCTATAAATGCGAGTTTGAACAGGACATTGATTTTTACATGCTGCACACTCATCATTAGTTAAGGTGGGGGCATTATTCTACCTAGCAACAGAGAACTGTTTCTTTGAGTGCAACAATAAATTAAAAAAATATATATATTTAAAGTGGCAAAAATCTAATTTTTTTTTTTTTTAAAAGGTGAAGGGGGACATTGTATAATTTCAATAAACCACGACAGGGTGTGGGGTATGTTGGGATTTACCCACATCTGGTGTGGTTTACTCACTCAGCCTGTGGCCTCATGACCAAACCACATCAGGAGTAGGTAAATCCCAGCAAAACCCACACCTTGTCAAGGTTTACTGCTTAATGATCCCAGACCAGTTAAAAAGAGAAACTGGTCTCAGACCAGGTCTTAGGGGACTAATCTTCTTAGACCACTCTGTGGCTGAGGGGTACATCTGACAGACACAAAGAGAGAAGGGTGGACCCAAAGAAGCTCAGTACTTAGGGTCAAGGGAGAATAAACATACTAACATACTAAAATGCCAGCAGAATAGGCCTAACGGTCTTTCATGTCTGCTCGTTTGGTCAGCCTCCACCCTGGGTGCTGACCTTGCTGCCCCCCTCACCTCCTCTGGCTTCTCCCTTCCCAGTTCCAGATATTCTTGCTGCATTGGATTTTGCTTCCAGAACCCTTCCCCCTGTACCTGTCCCACCCCCTCTTGAACCCCTCCACTGTCTCTGCCTCCACCAGCCCCCTAGGCAGCGCATTCCATGGCGCCACCACCCTCTCAGTGAAGTAGCACCTCCTCCTTTCTCCCCTGAATCTTCCCTCCAGCTTCCACCCATGCCTCTAATGGCCCCTCCTCCTTCCTTCCTCAAGCACCCTGACTGTTTCTCCCCTATTTACCCTCTTCATGTACCTGAAGACTCCTATCATGTCCCCTGGTCCCTTCTCTCTTCCAATGTGTGTACATATTTAGCTCTTCGAGCCTCTCCTCATAGGTCCTGTCCCCCAAGCCCAAAATCATTTTGGTTGCCCTCCTCTGGACCCTCTCCAGGAGGGTAATGTCCCTCTTTAAGTGTGGCCTCCAAAACTGCACGCAGTACTCAAGGTGCGGTGTCACCAAGCAGTTATACAGAGGGAGCATCACTTCCCTCCTTCTGGAGGTGATCCACCTAGCGATGCATTCCAGCATCCTGTTGGCCTTGGCTGCTGTCCTCCTACAAGTCTCCGAGTTGTTCACCTTGCCATTCACCACCACCCCCAGGTCCCTCTCAGCCATCGAGACTTGTAGCATTTCCCCCCCCAGGGTGTACACTTGGCCTGGGTTTCTGGCCCCCAGGTGGAGTACCTTGCATTTCCCTGCATTGAACCTCAGCTTCCACTTTCTAGACCATATTTCCAGAGCCTCCAGGTCCACCTGTAGGGCCACCTTCCCCTCCTCCACATCCATCACCGCCCCCAGTTTTGAGTCATCCGCAAAGAGACTCATCTCACTCCTGATTCCTGTCCTTATGTCAGAGACGGGCGTGAGAGGAGGGGCCTAGGACTGATTCCTCGGGACCTCACTAACGACCCTCCTTGGGGATGAGACTATCCCGCCAACTACGACCCTCTGGGTCCGGTCCTGGAGCCAATTGCCTATCCATCTGATTATCTGGCTCCACACCCCCATTTCTCCCAGCTTATCCAACAGGCCCACGTGAGGAACAGAGTCAAATGCCTTGCTGAAGTCTAGAAAGAGGACGTCCACTGGTCTACCCAGGTCCAAGGCACTCATCACCCAGTCATAGAACTCCACAAGGTTTGTCTGACACGATTTCCCCGGGACGAATCCATGCTGTCTATCGTCCAGGCACCCTAACTTTTCCAGACCCCCCTCAGCCTCTCCTCGACAATGTCCTCCATCACCTTGCCCACCACCAATGTCAGGCTGACAGTCCTGTAGTTCCCTGCCACCTCCCTTGATCCCCCCTTGTGGATAGGCACTATATTCGCCACCTTCCAGTCCTGGGGCACCCACCCTGTCCTCAGAGAGATGGTGAAAAGCTCCGCCAGGGGTTTCACCAGGACATCTGAAAGTTCCTTCAGCACTGTGGGATGTAAATGAATGAAGCACAAAAAATGCACTAACAAACCAACCACAAAGCAATTTCTTAACCAGACAGAATTGATGTTTAGGTACATTCATTACTAAATCTAGCAACACAGGTTGACACCCACACATTAGTCACTATAATAAGTAGCCTGTAATGAGAAGGGTGAGATGCTAATTTGCTTTCTAGGCTATGACACTACCACTTAAATCAAAATAATACTAATAAAAAGAAAACTATATGCATTCATGCACACTTTTTCCATGTTACATTTACAATACACAAGGACAGTTCCACTTTTCCATCCAGTTCCCAAAACATGTCAAGACCATGCAAAGTTGCAACAACATCCACAGCTGGCCTTTATACTGCATAATCTGTGACGCTCTCCATAGCCCACATGCTGTCAGCCTCTGATTCTTTGCATGACTTAATTAAGTGCCAAGGCATACAATACTCATGATATTACATTCAAAATAAGGATACCACTTTATCAGGGGGGTTATTTATGCCACTGCCTCATCGTGATAAAAATCCAGTTTCACAGGCAAGCAAAATCTTACCCATATTTTATTTTTTCCATAAGCAGCTGGCTTTTGTGCCATCTCACTACCGTCAATGGCATTTACTAGCCAAGTTATTGTGCATCAAGGTGGCCTGATGTGCTGATTTGTGTCATTTTATTTACTCAGGATAGCCCTGCTGCAAAACAGCATCTCAGAAAGGGGGGGGGGGGTTGCTTTTCAGTACAGTTTTGCATCACCACAGTTCTACATCTAGTAGACTGAAGCATAAGTAGGTCAGATGACTTGCTCAAGGTCACACTGTGAGTCAGTGGCTCTTTGTGGGATTTGAAACTAGATCTGCCTTTTCACTGATGTGCACTCAGATCACTAGGCTACACCAGTTGATGGCGGAGCTTATAAGCTAACAGACAGAGATGTTGATCTGGTGCCCTCCAGTAGGACAAAGGGGCATGCCTGAAGTTCAGAGGTGAAAAACTGAGGGATAATGGCAGGAATCACTTTTCTCCAGAGGAAGGTGAACCTCTGAAACAGTCTACTAGCAGAGACCATAAACATGAAGACAATACAGACCTTCAAGGTAAACCTGGATGAATGTATGCTTACCAAGGGAATCACCAGATACCCTGGGTAGAAGAGTGGTGGGTAGGGAACCCCTTTAAATGAGTACATATCTGCACAGCATACTTGAAAAATTGGCTTAAAAATGTAAAGAATATGATTGGCTGCCAGGCATGCCAAGGAATTAATTAACTTGCAGTTAGAGCTCTGCAAAAAATAACAAGTGCCACGCATGCCAACCCCACCACTGGTATCCTGATGCCCATAGAATGTTCAATTTAAAAATGCAGCCATTTTTCTCTCTTGCTTAGTGGGTGACTTGGCGGCCAGCCAAGCCCCCACCATGCCACAAGTCTGTTTCAGTTTTGTTCAGTAAATTTAAACAGCTCAATCACCCCCGAGTACAGAAGACTTCACAGATATTTATAAGAACTGCTTACATTTTCCATTCTGCTGTTTTCGGATGGAACCTTTTGCTTGGTCACACACATCCCTGATGCCGCTCATCCTCCAAACATGCCGAACCGGTAAACAAGCTACCGGCAAACTAGATGTCTCTTGACATTAGCAGCTATTACCCAAATTAAAAAATTAAAAAATAAAACAAACATAAAAACAGTAATTTAAAGCGCTGCCGTCTCTCCTCGTAGTTATGTCTTCACTTCTTGATTTAATGTAACGGGGTTGTACAAGGTTGCTCTGCTGACCACTTCCAGGTGCTATAAAGCCCTCTGTCTGTGGCATCGGGCCTCATTATGCCTCTGGTAAGTCCGGTATTGACAAGTACCGCTCACCCTGTTGGGTATTATTACTTGCTTATTCATCCATGCTTATAAAGTTAGGGGGTGAACACACGATGTATGTAATCTCTCCCAACTTTAAGCAAAGAAAACTTTAGAGAGGCAGTGCAGCCTAATGGTTAGAGCAGTACGCTGTGACCTTGAAGACCTAGCAGACCTGGGCTTGAATCCCACAACTGCCACTTACATACTCTGTGACCCTGAGAAAAATCACTTAACCTCCCTGTGCTCCTGGGATGCACCTGGAAACAAGCTACAGTTAACTGTGCCTTTCCTGGCAAAAAAATTCTTAAATTAAAACAAATTATTAAGGCAGCAGTGCAGCAAAATTGGGCAAAAACTTTGACCCCTACCTTTTCTTAAAAATGAAAAATTCCAGGCATCTTCCAGTTTTATTTGGTGGTACAATTTTCTAATTCCAACAAAATCTGAGTATTTTATAAATGTTTTTACTGAATTTTTTTCTCAAGAAAAAAAAGATGGCCACCACATTTTGCACAGCACAGAAAGTGCCTAGGCAAGTACATTTGATGGGTAAACAAATATTTTCCTTAACTGAAACTAGCATTTTTGGAAAAACAATTTCCGTTGCACTGCTGCTTTAATAAATTACTATGCTAAGATTACATACGAAGTCAAACATCTGAAAGATGCCAGCAAAAGAAAGGCCACAGGTCCATCTAGTCTGCTCATGTTGTGGAGTCCTTAGTGGCAACTAAGGACTCTGCCCCAACTGCTACCCCCCCCCAATCCTCACCTTCTCTTTTACCCCATTCCACCCACAGCTGAATTCTTCTACTGTCTTTATCAAGATCGCCTCCTCTGGAAGCTCATTCTAGTCTGCAACCACCCTCTTCCTGAAGAAATGCTCCTGAATATCCCCCTCCTCCAGCTTAAGACAATGCCCCTTTTTAGTTCTGCTTTCACTGAGGTGGAAGAGGCCCTCCTTGTTCACCCTGTTGATGCCATTCATATACATAAAGGTCTCAATCACATTCCCCGGAAGACATGTTCAGGCACTCTAGTCTCTCCTCATATGACCTGTCCTGCTGACCCTTAACCATTTCTCTGCCCTCCTCTGGACCGCCTCTAGCAGGTTAATGTCCTTTTGCAGGTAGGGACACAAGTACTGCACACTATTATTTAGGTGCGGCTGTTCCAGTGATCTGTACAGCAGCACAATGACTTCCTCTCACCTGATAGTGATTCACTTTATTGGCTTTCGCTGCTACCTTACTGCAGTGAGAAATGTTTAAAGTCAAACGAACACACAAAAATGCTGTCAGAAAAAGGCCAAGAGGTCTATCAAGTCTGCCCAAGTGTGCAGCTCACAGTATACTTTTACTGCAGCTGCCCCCCCATTCCCATCATCTCCCCCCCCCCCCAGCTTTTCCCTCCCACGGTTCTTATCTGTACTTACCCTCGCTTTGACTCTATCCTACGCCCTTTTAAAACTGTCCACTGTCCTCAACGTGATCACTTCTTCCGGCAGTTTGTTCCACCCTTCCACCACCCTTTCTGTAAAGTAATGCCTCTTCATCTCCCTTATGAATCTACCTCATCCAACTTCAGACTGTGCCCTCTTGTGACCCTCCCACTCTTTAAACAGAACAATCCCCCCCCCCCATCCTAACCCTATTAATGCCTTTCAGGTATTTGAAGATCTCTATTGTGCCCTCCTCTCCCATCGATCTTCCAAGGAATACACATTGAGCTCCCTCAATCTTTCCTCATATGGTTTATCTCCCAAACCTAGGATCATCTTCGTCACCCTACACTGCACCACCTCCTGTAGTTTTATGTCCTTTTTTAGGTATGGGCACCAGACTTGCACACAGTACTCCAAATGTGGCCTCACCAGTGATCTGTACAGTGGTAGGATGACCTCTTCCCTTCTAGAGGTGATGCCCCTGGCAATGCACCCCAGCATTTGATTGGCCCTCACTGCCGCCTTCCGACACTGTGCTGATACTGTCAAGTCTCCTGTGACAAGTACATTTAGGTCCTTCTCTTCCTCAGAAATAGATACCTGCACTCCTCCTAGCCAGTTGGCGGTCTTGGGATTTCTGGTTCTGAGGTGCATGACCATGCACTTCTTCGCATTAGACCCCAGCTACCATACACTGGACCAGTGCTCGAGTTTTGGCAGATCTTTTGAGTTCTTGCCTCCCTTCTTCACTGTTCACTGTAGCACATATCTTTGTGTCATCAATGAACAGGCTGATCTTACTCTTGATCCCATCTTCTAGATCCCTGATAAAGATGTTAGATAAAATGTGGCCTAGCACCGAACCCTGTGGTACACCACCGGTCATGGGCCTTGGTTTGGAGCTTCCCCCCTTTACAGGTACCCTCTGCTGTCTGTTCTGCAGCCTGCTACTGTCCCATCCCACTAGCTTCTCCCCAGCCCCCAGGTTTCTCAACTTGCCCAGCTACCTTCTGTGAGACACTGAGTCGAAGGCCTTACTGAAGTCCAGGTACAGGACATCCACGATATGGCCTCCGTCAACCGCCCTTGAGACCCAATCGAGGAATTCAATTAGGTTAGTCTGGCAAGATCTTCCTGAGACAAACCCGTGCCGCCTTTTGTCCTGGAGACCATTTTTATCTAGAAAGTTTATCAATCTCTCCTTTAGAATGGTCTCCATTAACTTCCCCACAGTGGAAGTCAAGCTTACTGGTCTATAGTTGTCCAGTTTGTGCTTGGGACCACTCTTGTGGAAGGGCACCACGTGGGCCATCCTCCATTTCCTGGGCATGCACCCCATCTCCAGTGAGACAAAAAGGTCTGCCAGTGGGCCCACCAAGATCTCTGCCAACTCCTTCAGGCTTCTTAGATGTACTCCATTTGGTCCCAGGGCCTTGTCCAACCTCAGGGTTTTCAGTCCTTTTTAAAACCCTATTCACCTGGATGACCCCATCTGTTACCTCTGCCCCTCCCTTGCCCACCCCTCCTTTCCCTTGTGGTATTGGCCCATCCTTTTCTTTAGTGAACACAGAACAGAAGTACTTGTTAAGAGCCTCTGCCTGATCCTCCCAATTTTCTACCCAGCCCCCTTCCCTCTTGATCCAGACAATCTCATCTTCACAACTCCTCTTCTCTCTTATGTACTTGAAGAAACCCTTTTCCCCCTCCTTGATTCCCTAAGCCAATCTTACCTCCCTTGCAGCTTCAGCCACCCTGCCTGTCCTACGCACCTCCCTGGATTTCTTCATGTACTCCCTTTGTCTTCTTCAATCCCAGTTTTCTTATACCTGTTGAAGGCCAACCTCTTCTCCCTCACTTTCCCTGCTTATCTAGATTGTTTTTAAGCCCTGCACTGCTTGCTCTGGGTATTGGCACATGTGTTAGTTGCCTCTGTCAGACCCTTCCTTGTGATGTACCATTTCTGTTCTGCATTCATCCACTGGCAGACTACAGCAAGTTGCCTTCCACGATGCTGCCCATCCTAGCAAAATCCACCTTACTGAAATTTACCACTCTCATCCCAGTCCTGGCTGCCTCTTTGCCATGTGAAGGTAGAACCACAGTGTGTGGTGATCACTACCTGCAAGAGGGTCCTGCACAACTACATCCTGGATATGATCCATTAGCCAACACAAGATTCAGTATGTTACCCTCCCTGGTGGGCTCCGTCACCCCCTGCACTAGGTAGCTGTCCTGGATAGTCTCCAGCAATACCTGTTCCCTAGCGTTACAAGTAGCCGTGGTGCTCCAGTCAACCCCAGGCAGATTGAAGTCACCCAATATGACAGTGCTCACCCTCAGTCACTAATGATAGTCATCCCCAGGTCTTTTTCTTCCTCTGATTTGGTTACTAGGACCCCTCTCAGGCTGTACTCCCTCGAGTTCTTGGCTTCTATTTGCATGACCTGCACTTCTTTGCAGTGAACCAGAGTTTCCCTAATCTGACCACCTCTCAAGCTTGGCCAGATCTTCCTTTGTGTCCTGTATCCCTTCTGCTGTATCTACCCTCCCACAGAGCTTGGTAACATTTGCAAACAAACAAATCTAGCCTTTTATGCCCCCTCCAATGTTGTTAATGAATTCAATGAACAACATACAGTAGGACCAGGCACTGAGCCCCGTAGGAACCCGATGGTGACTTCCCTAGATCCTGAAAGGCCCACCACCACACTCTGGGTACTGTCTTTCAGTCCATTTGCCACAGATTCACAGAGTCAAAGGTCTTGCAGAAGTCCAACTAAAGGATATCAACTGCTTAGCCTTTGTCCACTGTTTTCATCACACAGTACAAAAAAATCAATCAGGTTTGTTTGGCAGGATCTTCCAGCCATACACTTGTGCTGTCTCTTGTCCTGAAGACTGTTTTACTCCCGGAAACCCATCAGCCTTTCCTTAAGGACTGCCTCCATTAGCCTACCCACAACTGAGGTCAGGCTGACAGGTCTGCAGTTGCACAGGTCACCTCTGGGTCCTGTCTTGTGGAGTGGTATCACATGCGTCATTTTCCAGTCAGGAGGGATAACCCCTCTTAGTCCAGCAAACTAATTAACAGGTCCCCCACGGAGCCTGCTAACTCTGCTGCTAGTCCTCTCAGGAACCTGGAATGGATTGCATCTGGGCCTGGGGATTTACCAACCTTAAAGGTTTTTTTTGAATTTAGTCTTTAATTTAGTTAATGCAAATCTCTACAGGCAGGTTACATCATATGTAGATACAGATCATTCATAATACAATTTATTACAGATAAGGAATGACTTGAAAGATACAAAGAATCAGTTTAGCACCTTAGTATATCCGAGTCCATAATCAAATAAATATATAACATGAAACTATGTCCCTAACCGCTCATGTTTGGTTTTGGCAGGGCATGGGGAATTCCCTTTCCCCAAACAACCAAGTCATGGTTTGTTGTAATAAATTCTAGAAACTGAGACCCTTAGCAACCTGCAACATAGCAGGACATTTTAAGTACAATACAGGCCCTAAGGGACAAAGTCATGGTAATGGTCTAATTGGCATTAGACCCATTTCTGCCACTGCCCATCAAATTTCTCAGTTTTATCTAATATTCTGGCTGAGGGCATACATCTCCCTGGATAGAGTTAACCATGCTTCTTTTGTGGCCATTTTATTGGTAAACCACAATCTGGTTATAGTCTTATGGGCTGCTATTATGAGTTCAGAGATTTTTTTAAGGGTCTTCTTATCAATTCTGGTCCCTTCTTGTTTTATAAGGGTCAGGACATAGATTGGGGTAAATAATTCTATGGTTGAATATTTTACCCCCAGCTCCTCAAGGACCTCTGACCAAAACTTAACTATCACTGGACAACACCACAGAACATGGCTCTGGTTAGCCAAGTTGCACCCATATCCTTTCCAGCACTCTCCCTCAGCCAATTCTCCAAATTTAGCCAGAATGGCTGGGGTTCTAAAGAAGTACAACCAAAGTTTCCACATGTATTCCCTCCAATATGGGGAGGAAAACGTTTTAAAAACTGGTAGTGCCGATTGATTCCATGCTGACTCTTATTGTCACTGGCAGTTCCTCTGACCAACTAAACCTAATTGAGTAGGTCGAGTCTCCCTTCCTTTCACTTATTGCCTTGCAGGTTTTACTAATTAAGTGTTCTGAAGTGGTTCCCCGGATATAAGCTTGTAAGAGCTACAAAATTTGAGAGGGGCTTTTGGTCAGTGCTACTAGCGAGTCCTCAAACGGGGAGAGGTGGGACTTAAGATGTAAGTAGGATATAAAATACTTGTGGGGCAAATGGTATTCCGTTTGTAGGGTGACAATGGGGAGCAGTCCAGGGACTCCTACTAGTTGGAAGGTATAATTTATCCCATACCACTGTCAGTGTGCCAGACAGGGGCCCACGGGGCCTGCACTGAGGTCTGAGTTGTAGTTCAGTGTTCTCAGAATCATTCTCTCCGGGAATGTTAACAGGTCATTACCAAGTTTAAGCCAGGTTTTTAGGGGTTCTCTAGTGAATTTTGGGTAGTCTTCTAATGCTCGGCACTTAGAGTTCCCAAAAAGGAGTTCTTAGGTGTTAAATAGGTCTCCCCAAGTCAATTCTAAATTTTTCCAGTGGGCATCATACTGTGTATTTATCCAGCTGAAAACTACTTTTAATTGCGCCGCCATCGCATATTTTTTAAGGTCTGAGAGGTTAGGCCCTCCTCTTTCTCTGGATAATTGCAGGACAGTGTATCTTATTCTAGGTGGCTTGCCATTCCAAATGAATTGGGAGATCATTCTGTTTCATGCCTGAAAATACATTTTAGCTGGGGTAAATGGTAATGTCTGGAGGAAAAACAGAATGCGGGGGAATACCTTCTGCTTGATGGTTTCTACTCGGTTCAGGAAACCTAAAGGGAGACGAGACCATCTAGACAGGTCTTCTGCTAATTTTTATTTCAGGGGTTCTAGATTTAACAATTCTGCATGAAGGGGGTTTCTTGTAAGTTTTATTCCTTGGTATCTCATCTCCTGTCTATTCCATTTGAACGGAAATTATTTTTTTAAATTGAGTAGAAGGGGTATGATTATATGACAATACCTCCATTTGTTTTATTTTGTACTTAGCTAAATTACCAAAATTTTGAAGCGGTTCCCTAATCACCGGAATTGATTTTTCAGGGTCTGTAATCGTTAATAGGATGTTGTCCGCAAAGAGTGAGATCTTCTGTTGATGGCCCCCTAAGGGGATGCCCTCTATCTTCTCGGTTGATCTAATGGCTATTGCCAGGGGTTCGAGATATAGAGTGAATAATATTGGTGACAGGGGACAGCCCTGCCTCGTTCCCCTGGAGAGTCGGAACATGTCAGAGAGGGCCCCATCAATTTTAATATTGGCTTTGAGGGAGGTGTATATGTTTTGTAGTTGTCTTATAAATTGTTTTCCGGAAATCCGAATTGCCAGAGGGTCTGCCATAAAAATGGCCAGCAGACCCAGTCTAACACCTTCTCGGCATCAAGTCCTAGTAACACCAACGGGATTTTTCTTTCAAGGGCGTAGTCTACTATTGGGTGGGTGCGCCTTATGGCATCCCCTTGTGTCACTGTTTCCCTACCTTGAGGTCATCAGAGATGATAACCCCAAGATCCCTTTCCTGCTTGAGGATATAGCATGCACCAAGCAGGAAAGGGATCTTGGGGTTATCATCTCTGATGACCTCAAGGTAGGGAAACAGTGTGACAAGGCAGCAGGTAAAGCAAATAGGATGCTGGGATGTATAGGCAGGGGCATCACCAGCAGGAAAAGGGAGATCATGATTGCACTATACAAGACACTAGTGAGGCCCCACCTGGAGTACAGTGTACAGTTCTGGAGACCTTACCTACATAAGGACATAGGCAGGTTAGAGAAGGTTCAGAGGAGGGCAACAAAGATGGTACATGGATTACATCACAACTCCTATGAGGACAGGTTGAAGGGTACTCCCTGGAGGAGAGGAGGGAGAGAGGGGACATGATAGAGACATACAAGTATCTTACAGGGAGGAACAGGGTGCAAGAATACACTATTTTTAAGTGAAAAAGATGTTCCAGGACTAGAGAGCATGGGATGAAGTTGGAGGGAGGACAATTCAGAGGAAATGTGAGGAAGAATTTCTTCACAGAACGGGTGGTGGACAAGTGGAACACCCTGCCTGAGGAAGTGGTGGGGGCTGAAACAATCTTTTTTAGAATTTAAGATTTAAGATAAGATTTAAGAATGCATGGGATAGACATAAAGGAATTCTGGAGGTCAGGGGTAAGGGGCAACAGAGTTCTAGGAAAACATAAACTGAAGTTACAAACTGAAATGGGCAGACTAGGTGGGCTATAGGCCCTTATCTGCTGACACTGTCTATGTATCTATGTATCATGGGCTCTCATGAGCTTGCCTTCCTTTCATGAAGCCTACCTGGTCTGGGTCTATGATGCCTGGGAGGAGATGGTCTATTCTGGAGGCCATAGCAGACAAACATCTTTTAGTATATGGTTAGCCTCTATCGTGAATGGATTTCAGCAACTGCTGAAATCTTGTTGTAGTACAGTTCAAAGGTCATAAAAGTTGTTGTACTATCGTTCTGACATCACATCGATAGTACAACTTTTACCCTGACCTGCCACCTGATTGGCTCAGGCAGGGCTCTCTAGATAAGAAAACAAATAAAGCACGATTTAGCGAGTGGCGGGCAGCGAATTCACTTTGAAGTTGGGACATGGAGAGCCATACATGGCTCCCTTTCTGAAAACACTATTTCTTCTCCCCCATTTTAAAATTAAGTGATGTGCACAGGAGAAACTGAGAAGCCGGAGGGAGCACTAGCGGCACAAGCGGGAATGGGAGTGAGCAGGAGAACCAGTGGGAACAGGAGCAGCGCCTACAGCAAGTAACACAGAAAAATAATGTAAAAGAAAAGCACCCATATACTATATAAAACAGTGGATGGGTGAACATCCTCAACTAAGTCTGCGTTCCCATTTCGGGCAGTTGATGACATCAGCGAGACCTCTCAAGCTTCGCTCTCCAGGTCTCTGTGATGTCATCAACTCCCTCAATGGAAATACAGCTTTGTTGTGGATGTCCACTCATCCACTATTCTATATGTAGTCATAATTTAACATTGAGATTGGTCGATAAGAGGTGGGACATTTAGGATCTTTCTGAGGCTTGGGGATAGCCATTATGATGGCATACTGCCGAGTGGGGGGCTCACCTTCCTGGATTGCATGTAAGGCCGGGATCAAAATGGGAAGGAGATGTTTCTTAAATTTGTTATAAAAGTCTCACGTGTAGCCGTCGGGTCCTGAGGCCTTGAGGGTCCACGTGTAGCTGTCGGGTCCTGGGGCCTTTGAGGGTCTGAGCCTTTTTGAGTACTTGAAGTAGTTCTCATTCACTAATTGGAGCTAGTAGGGCTTTTGCTTGGGGCCAATCTGTGGTATGGGTAGGCTAGCCAAGTAGGATTTAATCTTGTCTAGGGATATTTCCTGGTCTATGGTATGTAAATCTTGGTAAAACTGCATTAAAATATGTCTAATTTCCTGGGGGCTCTTTACAGTTTTCCCCATCTTAGGGTCTATCATGGTTGTAATGCATGCTCTGGATCTTTGCTCCCTCAGATTTCTGGAGTTTTCTGGCTCAGTTTCTCGAGGCATTAGGTCCCCCTTCATGAAAACGTAGTTTAAGGTAGAACAATTTTTGTTCTATGCTTTGGTCCAATAGCTTTTGGAGCTTTTGTTTTGTGCTTCAAAAATGTTGCCAAATTAGAGGGTCCCTCTGGTCTGGCCAGTGTTGTAAATGTAATAATTCCTCCTGTAAATCTCACCTTCTCCCTTTGTCTTTTTTTCCTAGCAGAGAATCTTATAATTTCCCCCCTTAAAACAACTTTTAAAGTATCCCACGTGATTGTAGAGGGTACATCTGAGTGGGAATTGTCCTGTTTAATTCTAGGGATTGCCTCTTGGATCAGCTCCAAGAACTCTGGATCCCTTAGATGCGCCAGATTTAGGCGCCAGTTTTTGTTTTTTTATATTGGGCCCCCAAGTCCATTTTAATATAAATTAGTGTATGGTCTGATAGGAGTGTGCCTCCATGCCACACATCTTGTAGCAAGCCAAATGTTCCACCGTTGTGAGAAAGTAATCTAAATGGGCCTTACCTCCAAGGTGTGGGGTTCGGTGGGTAAATTCCCTCAATTTTGGAAAATAGTGTCTCTACATGTCCACGAAGCCCAGAGAGGAAATGGCTTGTTTGGTATATTTTTGAAGCGCATTTGATCTGTGGGCCAGCGGTGTGGCAGCATCCAAAGAGGGATTTAGTGGAATGTTCAAATTGCCCCTCGTTAACAGTTGTCCCTCCAGTATTGACAGTAGGTGAGAGAAGAACCCAACCGCTAGATGGGATGATGACCCCAGGAGGAAGTATACTGATGCCAAAGTGACGGGGGGTCTTGAGTACAGCGTGCCTGTCATGATAGCATAGCGACCCTCAGGGTCAATGATCTCTACTCGCTTCTCAAAGAGACTCCCCTGGCCAACATTATCATCACCCCTCACCTCTTCCCATTCTTGTAGGCTGAATCAGCCACTACATTATACCCAAAGTGTTGAAATTTTTTATGCTTGTCCAAGGACATGTGTGTTTCCTGGAATAAAATGATCTCCAGCCTATCTTTTTTAAAGTACTGGAAGAGGTGTGAACATTTAATCGGGCTTCCAATCCCATTTATGTTGAGGGGTAATATCAAGGATTTCCTATCTATTTGTACCACTAAGCGAGCACTGTATGGAGCTTCCCCTCTGTTCACCAGCCTGGCCTCCCATATCCCCACACCGTGCCATCCCTATAATGAATAGCTCTATATAATTAACTTCTGTATATGTTTGATCTGTCTTAGTTTGCTTTTGTAGTCTGCCTGGTTCACAATATAAAATCCACTGACTATTCCAACAAAATGTAACCACAGAAAACTCTGTATGCCTAAATATTGAACATAAAGCAGTAAACCAAATGTAAACCATTTGTGACCTAGTTTGATTCACCTCATTTAACACCTTGAGGCTTTCAAAGGTAACTGTCTGCCAACAGGGCAGAGTCATGTCAAAAACCTTTAGGCGAGACAGATTCAAATATCCTCTAGTTGTCTCAAAACTCAAACAGCTCCCAATGTAGGGAGAGAGGGTATACCTCTCCTATGTTAGGGCAGGTGTAATCGCCCTGAGTGGGAGTGACAAGGCGAAGCCAAGGGCCCCAGCACCGCTGTTTCTCTGGTACCTAGTGGTGCAATAGGTCAAACTGGAGATAATTAAAAGGAGCATGAACCCCAAGGGAATGGTCCGTGCAATCCTCATCTCCAGAGAGGCCTTGTAAATATGCCAGCTGCACAGAGATGGTGCTCCAACCAGCAGATGGTCAAGTGGGTGTAAAAACCTTTAAGGACTGCATTAACACAATCCTCCTCTCCTGGGCTACAATTTATCGTATTAAATAATGATAGAAGGGTAGCTACTGGCATTCGGGGGGGGGGGGGGCATGTAAGCAAAATTCCAACTCTCAGACCCTCTTCCCACATTTGTTCTGGGAAAAGTTAAGTGATCATTGTTCTCCCATTTACCACCCTCACCAGCTGAATCCCTCCTGTTATTAATGTGTGCCCCCCCCTTAAATCTGGTAGTGTCTACTGTAAGTAGACATATTTAAAGTTTCTCCTGGATTCGTCTCACCCATCACATGGGTGCCGGTCTTTGTAATCTTTGCAGGAGTTTTTTTCGCATCCTCTAGGGTTGCCTGACCCTGTCTCTTTCTGGAGTTAAGAGTCCCGAGCAGTGTCCCAAGTGGCATCGCGTAGATCTTGTTGCTTCTTTCTGTTTGTGAGGTCCTCTGGGGCAGGTAGGATGAGTCCCTTCACTTGGAGTACTTTTGTGGCTTCATCTGGGGTTTCAAAAGTCTGTGGGCCCTCTGGAAACATAACTGTTAATTGAGCAGGATATGGGGTTGTAAACCTGAGTTGTTGTTGCTTTAAGAGACGTAGTAGTCGAGTGTAGGCCCTCCGTCTGGCCGAGACAGTCGGGAGTAATCATTGTCAAAATATATGTGCTTATCTTTATATCTGGTGTCTCGCATACGCCAGGCTCTGGTAAGGATTACTTGTTTGGTGGCATAGTTCAAGAATTTCATGATGATAGAACAAGGTCATCTGTCTGGTTGGATTGGATTCGGAGAGAGGGCCCTACAAATGCACTCAATTTAAAATTTAAAATCTGGATCAAGTTGGAGAGCGTCTCAAGTTAGTTCCTCCACAAATCTTGGTAAGTCTTTCCCCGCTTCATTCTCAGGAACCCCATGAATCCGTAGAATGTTCCGACGTGATCTATTCTCTAAATCCTCACATTTGTCCCAGAGATTATGCTGCTCATCCAAAAGGTGTACCACCATGTGTTCCAGCCTGTCAGTTTGATCATCTAGTTCTGTATGTTGTGCTAATATCTCTGTAACTCTCACTGTAAGTTTGCTCAATTCAGTCATTAGTTCCAATCTGAAAGTACGAACTTCTGTTCAGAATTCCTGTAGCTCAGATAAAATTGTGGCATTGCTAGGTTGTGAGGCCGAGACCCCATTAGAAGCCACCATGTTAGTTTGGCTCTCAGCAGAGTTTGCAGGCAGGCAAGTGAATACAGTCGAATCCTTTGCACTGGAGGTACGGGTGTTTCTTTTTTTACCTGACTCTCCCTGGTTTGTTTCTTAGGTTAATTTTAGTTTAGCAGCTGAGGGACAGTCTGTTTATAGCCCAGGAACTGCTGAGCTGTCTTTCACCCTTGCATCATAGGCGGTGACATCACTGGAAGTCCAACCTTAAAGGTTAATAATCCATTCTTCTCCCTATCCTCACTGATCCTTTTGTCTGTGCACCCCCCCAGTACTGGGTCATCCCTCTCCTCTGTAAAGACACAGCAGGAGTATTCATTCAATACCTCTGCCTTGTCCCCACTGTATTCTACCCACTCCTCTTCTTCTTAACCTAACAATACCATCTTTCTTGTACATCTTCTCCCCAACATATTTTTTTTTTCCAATTCTTTTTCCCTCCAGTCACGGTCTGGGGGCCTCTCTCAGGCATCCTGCCTGATCCTCCCCTGCCTGAAGTCCTCCTTCTGTGCCTCCTCCCTCTCCTCCTCCTCTACCCACTGTCGGTACCCACGGCTTCACCCCTCCTCTTTGGGCGCTCCTAGAGACAGATCCCGACGTAAGAGAGGATCCGGATGGAGGAACGTGGAAGGCCAGGTACGACGAACCCTGCAATGGGGATGGGAAGAAGATGCCGTCGCCAACCCCCTCAGACCAGATTTTTCTGTTTTTCTTTAGTGGTCTCATTTTCCCTCCCATCCACCCATGCGTGTGCACTCCCCCGACGTAGGACACACGGCAATCCCTGCCCGCGTCAGGGTACGCTAGATAAGTGCTGCCAGACATGTTGCAGTGCTCCTGGTCTCCACCAGGAGCCACTGACATGCCAGGCGATCCCACCCCACCCTGCGGGCGCCCAATTCTCACCCATCCACGCTGACCTCCGGCGTCCCGAGTTTGCTCCTGAACCCGGGTCGCCGGCGTGGTACAAGGTGAGGCGTCTAGCGCCTCAACCCTCGGCACCACTGGGCTGGCTCTCCCTAACATATTTAAAACATGTTTTCCCCCTTTTTTAATCATTTCTGTTATCTGCAATTCCCTCCTGGCCTTAGCCAGCTAGATTGCTTTCTCTGCCTCCTCAGCTTTTCTTTCGTAATGCTGCCTGTCCTCATCCTTCCGAGTCCTCCAGAACTTCCTGCAAGTGGTCATTTTATCCCTGTCTGCCTGGCCCACCTCTATAACTAACTAGGTGGTTTGGTACTGGAGTTTTTCTCCTTCAGCATTACACACTCATTAGTGGCTGCTGCCATCCTTTCTTTGATGATGGACCATTGCTGATCCACCCCCATCCCTTCACTGAGGCTAGCCAGGTGCCCCCTTAGCAGATACTCCATCTTGATGAAGTCCACCTTTTTAAACTCCAGAACCCTAGTTTTGATGCTTGCCTTCTCTCTTTCCATGTCTAACCTGACCACACAATATGGTGGTCACTCCCTCCCAGGGGCTCCCCAACCTGGATGTCCGGAACATGGTCCCCATTTCTCAGAAACAGATCCAGATTGCTCCCTCCCTGGTGGGTTCTGTGACACCTTGGGTCAGGAATCTGCTCTGCACCACATCCAGGATTAATTGACTCCTGATGCAGGTTGTGGCTAGAAAGCTAGCAATCCACCTTGGGCAAACGGAAGTTCCCCACAGTTACCACATCACCCTTGCCAGCAGCCATTCTGATTAAGGATCCCGACTCCATATCCATTTCCTCCTTCTGGTATGGTGGTCTACAAACCACCCCCAGCTTTACCTTTTTTTCCCCTAGCAAACTGCAACTGCACCCACATTACCATTGCCTTCCCCTCTTCTGCCTCTTCCTTCATGCAAGTTATTCCCTCACTTATATAAACCACTGCTCTACCTTCTTCCTTCTATGACCCTTCTGGACAACTTATACCCAGGGACAGAGAGGTCCCAGTCATGGTTCTGTGTAGCCCAAGTTTCCAAGACCACCACAATGTCAGTCCTCCCCCCTCCCCCCCACCATCATCACCAGCAAGTCATGCATTTTGCTACCAAGGCTTCTTACATTTAGGGACACAACCTTCCACCACAACTCTATGCCTCTCTCTCCCTAAGCATGGTTGTCCTTCCCCTTTCCACCCCTGCCCTTCACTCCCCCATATCTCCCCGAGATCCACTGATAACCCTTGCTCTGTCTGTCTCTGTGTCTTGTATCTGAACAACCTCCACCAAAGTCCCCCTCCACTCAGTTCCCTGCTGATTTCTGCCCCTGCCCTGTCCCATACCCTGATCCCAAGTCAGCCTGCTCAGACTTGGGGAGATCTATCAGCCCTCTCCTCATACAGACTCTGGTTGCGAAGACCCAGTCTGCTCCCCTTCAATCAGTTTAAATTGAGGTTCCCGGCCATGCACTCTCCCAGCCTATCCATATGCACCCTGGAACACGCTCTACTAATGCACAGTATATCTGGTGCATATAAGGTTTTGTCATTCCAAATTTCCTTCCAGACCCTTATGAAACCAAAACCCTTCCCCTCTACACCATTCCTATAGTGGGCAATTAAAATCCTCAATCCTCCTCCTTGCTGTACTGGCTCTAGGTGAAGAGCACTTCAGAGTAGGCTAGTGATCTAGCCACCCCCGTACAGATCCTCCCCACAGCCATAAACCTCTTATGCATTACCTCCGCCCCTTCTCAAGCTAGGCTGTTTGCTCCTAGAAGAATCCCCCGTTTTTGCCCACCCCAGTCCCAGATGAGCAATGAGGTGCCATGTTCGAGATGCCCTCATGACTTGCCACCCCATCCGCCTGTGTGGCCACCAGACCTCCATCTGATGGCAGCGGAACTATGGGGGGGGGCAACAGCCACCCCAAGAGAGGAGAGCTGCCGTTAGGCGCTCGATCCTGCTCCACACTCCCCCCCCCATGCTAGCATCCTGACGACTCAAGGTCGTTCCAGAACCTGGCTCGCCAGCGTGATGCGATGTGTGGCGTCCAGTGCCTCAACCCTCAGCACCACCACCGGGCCCTAGAAGAATTATTACATGAGGTTCCCCCAATCCCCTGCAGAATCTGTGCTATCACTGGGCACACACGCTCTGCTGTTATCTCAGGCATACACACCTCTCTCCTACTTATGTGCACTTCCCCCTTCCCAGCATACGCCCTTCTCACTCCTCCACTCTCATTTGCAGACCTTCAATGTTCCCCCTGGAATGACCCCGACTCTCCCACCTACCTACCTATCCCAACTGCTGATCTGCCCCCTCACTAGCCTATCTAACTCCCATTTAAGCTGCCTCCACCATCAAATAGCCCAGACTCCTGCTAGGCAACCTCCACCTTCCCACAATGTACCCAGGAACACTGCTGCCCCACATTCCCATACCACCCAACTCTTGCCCTCCTGCCTTCTTTACATGTTCCTTCCCCACCACATGCTTCCAGAGTCAGACCTTTTCTCACGGTCCCAGACTGCAGCAACTACTCCTTCCCTTATCTATCAGTCACTCCTTACCACACAGTATCTAAGCCTACCCCAAACAGTGTATCAGCAACCCCTCTGGCTCCTTTGCATGTGCCCTGTCTGACTCAGACCTGGAACAGACTGCTGGGAAAAAAAACAGTTACATTCTTTCACTGGAATGTCAGGTGCTCCCCATGGACATGCTTTTCTGTATACAAGGAGTTGTTAGTAAGAAGACAAGCTGTCAGCAAAAAAAAACACAGACATAAACAATTCCATAAGGACATTATGGATTGTTTTACTTATTTTTTAGCATACTTTTTCCTCATTTTGCCCACTAGTCTGGCCTCCTTGTGCTGTAATCACTTGACTGGATGTGGAGCCTTTTTCTAATGTCCCCCATCTAACTTTCTATTATTCACAGCTACAGTAGGTTACCACCCCAAGCTTATCCTTTGAGGTGAGGCTTTGCCTTTCAGTGCCACAGTGGGTGAACCTCCACATACCTGGCTAGCTATTGTGGAATCTTGTAGAGGCTGGCCCTCCAAACACCAGTGGAGTGAGCCCCATGTGTGCCATGGGGGACAGCACAGCTTCATCTGCCTCCTGGCTGCAGAGCTCTCCTTCCCATTGTTCTCCCTGGCAACATTCTTAAGAGCACGGGTGCACAAGGTGCCGGCATGCCTGAGCAGTACTTGAATTACAAGGGGCTCTGTCAGGGCTCGGCCCCCACAGCTCCGGTAGCTCACTCATCACTGCCACTGACTTATGATGGGAAGGAGGGCTGAGTTTAAGGATATGGCCCTCACGTGCCCCCCAGCTCCCAAAGCTCATGAAGTGTAATTTCAACACTGTGCCTGAGGCACCCTCAGCATGCTCTCCCCTTTCCAGCACCCAGCTTCACAGCACTATCACCTGTTGTTAGTCCAGTCACAGCACAGCACTTGGAGGTGTTACTCACCCCCAAGGACAGCATCCTATGGGACACTTCATCTGCCTCCAGCTCCTTGTGCTGGCCCCCTAGCACACCAAGCTTGTGGTATGAACCCAGGTAACTTGCGTTACGAGCAACAGCTCTTTATCTCAGTGGATGTTGTTTTATAATCAAAAACACTTCCAAAAACTTTTTGTACAAAGTTCAAAGCATTGTTTTTCATTTTCCAAATATTGAACACTAGCTCTTAAAACATGGAACATCACAGCAAACACTGGAACCTGACAGCATATCTTTGAGAAAGCTGAAATAATGGCTAGCACTGCTTTGAAGCATGCTAGACTTACAGTTACAGAACCAATACAGAGTAAACAGAACGTTGTACACAGGCAGGTCAGGGCCGTGTCATGCTGCTGTGCAGGTTAACTGGGTTCAGAAACAGATTCAGGGGAGGCACATCAGGAAATGGGCCGTGGGCTGAAGCAGCTGCCAGCTGGCAGTGTGCTCTACCCAGGGAGCGATGGCGGCGGGTTCTAGTGAAACAGTGACACCTGAAGGCGGCCAAGAAGCTTGTCTGCCCCACAGAGTGCTATGGTTGTATTTAGGCAGAATAGCTACTGCTTAGATCATGGGGAGGAGAAAAGGACAGGAGAAAGCTTGGAGAAAAACCCTGCCACCATCGGAGTGACAGCTTCAGCCCGATACAGAGTACACCCCTGCAAGATGGGTGGCTAGCCGGTGTGAAGGCACTACAATATCAAAAAAAATCAGAAGGATCAGATTCTGGCATCTGAATTTCTGAATCACTCTCAAACTACCCAATAATTAGCTGAAAATGCTATGTCAGTCTTGTAAAGTTTGAACACTTTTATATTTCCCTTTATTCCCCATAATAGACTGCCGCAATATGTACAGTAGTTAATCCTAGTACAATGGATCAGTTTAAAAGTTAGATTTATATTTACAAAATGGGGAAGACAGCTGAATATCCCACATAGTGTGGGGGGTAGACTAGATGGGTCTTATGGCCTACTTCTACCAAATAAAACCACGTAAAATAGATTTAGGCAGTGTTTCTCGACCATCAGAGCATTCCTTTCTCCTGCATGTAAGATGCTTATTCTGTAGAGTGTGCCATATGCAGGTTCTCAGAAAACTGGCATGTTTGGAGGAGATAATTGACATTTTTAAATATTATTTATCAACTGCAATCAATAACATGTTAATATGACTGGCAAGAGCCTTTTTTCTATTATAAGAGCAGTCTTATTTTTTTTACCATATCAAAACTCTTCATCTTCTGTTTATGGTTCTCATACCCTAAGAATGCAAGTGATACCACTTGTACAACAGTAACTGTGCCCTTGGTGGGCATATTAATATAATTTATTTCTACGTCCAACCTCATTTGACATTCACTGTTGCCACCTCCACTTCCGGTGCCAGTCTGAACCCCAAAAGAAGGGTAAAGCTGGAGAAACCCTGACACTATCGATCTGCCTGATTTAGGCTTCTCCAGTTCCCACACTCATTTCGTAGGTCCACACTGGACATCCCCTGCCCTTGAATTGTCTCAACAAGGCTGGATGTGAGGCTGGGTGACAACCCTAGGGGAAGACACCTCATGTGCTGAAGTTAGGGACAGGTTACTGGTGGCGTGCTCCAGCTAGCATGATAGCCTCCCATTTCCCTGGCTGGTCTTGCATGAACAGGTACTATACCCTTCCCTCATCACTGGAGGCACTGTTCATCCCAGGTCAGACTAGGACTCTAGGATCAGGAATTAGAACTGGTCCATGGCCACTGAATGGTAAGTGTGGGCATTTACCACAAGCACAAACTATTGGCCCTTGCAGTTTAAAGCATTAAGCATGATCCTGGGTTGAGTTACTAAAAGTTAATTGGCAGGGGGGAATGTCATGAGGCAGAAGGGGAAGCCAAATGCCTTATGCCCCAGGGTTAGATTACCAAAGGTGGCCAAACCTCAGGAGTGCCTTGATATTAAACTAAAACATTTGCATTTTTTTAAGTGTTCTTATACTTTATATTTTACTGTACATGAGGGAGTTCAGCCATTAACAAAACCCATCAGAATGCAAGTGAAACCATCAGAATTCTCCATTTCTAGTCATCGTTTTACATTCAAAAATGGGCTAAGAGAAATGTTGTCCTGTGACTGTCTGACAGCATTCCCTACTCATACGTTTATCAGGCAACACCAACCGTTAAAAAACAAAGAGCCAGTATGTGGCTTACAGTTCTCTATTCACAGCGTAAACTGCAGCGCCTCTGTTCTGCTCGTGGTGTGTGGCATTTCACACACAATACCCTAATCTTATTGTGCTTAGAAAATGAGTGGTCTTGGGCCAACACAGCCCATTCTGTAAGCGTGATCAGACCCTTGAGGGTGTGGGGTGTTGAGGGATACCTGTCCTTCCAGGGGTACAAAGGACTTCTTCCTGCAGTTTCGGGCCATGCCCGAGCAGCTGGCGGTTAACCTCCAACACTCCGCCTGTTTTGTCTTATCCTTTACATAAGATTAACCAGTAAACCTCTGCAAGTCTGCTCTAAAGTCTTCTCTAATCTAACAAAAACTGTATCAACATTCTGTAACGACTGCAGCCATCTCTTTGTAAAGCACAGGAGACAGACTGGCACATAACAGGATTATTTGAAGCATTCAGAGCTGAGAAGTATGAATTGTGGTTTCAGGACACCCCCTCTGAAATCAGACCATCAGCAAATCTAGCTGGACCACATCATCACCCAGCTGCTCTGTCTCCCTCCACTTTACTCTCATCACAGCTACTAGTAATCACAAGACTAAATGATTCGATTAAACATACCAGTATTTCGAACCCAGAGGACTCAACCATCTTCGGTATTGACCTCCTGAAATCTACCTCATCTTCTGCGTTCATGTCAGACACATCTGCAAAGGAAAGTTAAAATACAAATCGTTGAAAGTGCAATTTAATAAAAAATAAAAAGCGATACGAGTTCTCTAAACAATGAAGGATTTTTTTTAACCAAACATATTTTAAGAACATTCTTACTTTTCTCTATTTGCCAGGTACATTTAATCCACTCTTCATTTTTTGCTTTGAATTCATAGTTTAATATAACACTGGTATTCAAACCTGTAGGAGAGTAGTATGAGATGATACGGCGTTGCTGTTTGAATTTGCATGTCTATACAAAGCTTGGACCTGTCCACACTGCATTAAGCCTTTCAATTATAAAACTCTGTCGTTTTTACTGCCACTGTGCACCATGTGCAGTTGTCTCTCACCCTCTGGTCCATCTTCTGTCAATGTCCTGTACATCTGTCTATTAAATGTCTAGAAACCCTCAGCAGGCTAACCAAAAACACACTGTCAATCAAAATGAGCTGCCCCACCCTGCCTGCACCATTTAACCTAGTCAGCTCTTATTTTAATATTCATTCTTGACAGCACCCTACACCTGGGCTTAACAGGCTGCTGTTTGTTTTATGAACCTTACACAACAGAGTAGGCTGGTCAGAAAGCTGCATCAGCCAATTCAGTTTCACAACAAAGGATATCAATTTAGAATGTGCTGAAAAACAACACTTTTTTAAAAACCTCTCCCTATCCCTCCAATTTCTCTTCTGTATGCTGCATGGGCTTTGTTTTTTTGTGTTTTTTTTTTAATGATTACGTAATTGTAACAAAGCCCTCCCTTGTGGTAAGAAGCGGGGTTGTTACCAGCTGTGCCCTAGCACAGGGGTTTGGTGCCTCAGTATCTGCCCCCATGGAATAGAGGGAATGAGGCAGCGTAGCGCTATAAAAGGGGCCATTGTGGCCTCATTCAGCAGGCTGGTGTGGAGTTTGGCAAGAAGCTGGCTGAGGTAGGACTAGGCAGCCCAGCAGTGGTAGGCGACGGAGTCATGGCCCAGATGCCTTTGCCAGCAGTTGCCCCCAGCAACAGGCAAGGGACCATTACAGTGCCTGATGTCAAGATGATGGTTGGGAACACTCTACATGCATGCCAGCTTTATGTGGCTGAGTGCACATGGGGTACTGATATTTTCCCCAAGGGACAGAGCCTATGATATGGTTTATTGAAGTGGCTGGCCCAAAACACGGAGCAGGAGAGTACAGTTTCCAGTGCAGGCTCCCATCTTGGTACAGAGTGCCTTGTCACCCTCAAGCTCAGGGGATGGGACTAGGTCTGGACACCCAGTTACTTTGAGGGGTGTTGCATGGTACAACTGGATTCCTGGCATGGCTAGGCTGAACCTCAGGCACCTCAGATGTTCCTCAACCTGGGGCTCAGAAGTGGAAGTCAAATCTTTGGCACTAGAGCAAAAAAATTAAAGGGATCTGAGAGTGTTAAAAAAAAAAAAAAAAAATGTGCACTCATGTAAAAAAACATTTGGCTGGAGACAAGTAGAGACCATGTCCAAAGCATTATTCCAAGATGTAAGCCAGCAAGTGAAGTCAAAGGCAAGCACAGCAAAAACATCAGTGTTTTGCGCTTGCACGCTTTTTCAAAAGGTTATCGTGGTAACGCTGATTAGTCTGTTATGTAACCACACACATACCATTTCAAAAGAACAAACCTCCTAGATGAAATGTACACGTTTCATTCTATCCTTCAGTCCAGGTAAACTGGTGACATGCAGTTTGAATATCCAAAATGCTTCCCTTCATGCAAGTTTTAAATCAGCATCACCCACTCTGATCTTTTCTATTCCCTTAAAGGACCAAACGTGTTGGGCTGAATCTCTAGAATTTAAAGTATATGCCACTGTAGCACACTCCAAATTATTATTCACAACTGCCTGCATATGGTCCCTCACCCTCTTCTACTTCAGTTTTCGTTTTGTATGTCCCACGTAATAGGCACCGCAGCTGTAAGTGCCCAAATATGTTTACATAGGTAGAATTGCCATTGACAAATCTAAGTATATTGTAACTATCACCATTATATGGGTTCACAAAAGAAGTAGCACTCTTAATGAGCGGACAATATTTACATCTCTGGCACCTTTGGCAACCAGCTGGTAAAGTAGGTAGCCAGGTAGGTGGAACAGATGTTTGCTGAAGGCTGTGTGGCACTTTATCAGTTAAATTTTGAGGACGACTGTACACCATACAGGGAAGGTCGACACATAGTTTTCCAGTTTAGGTTCATTTTTCAAAATGTGCATATTTCTTTGTATGATCTTAGTAATGGTATTAGCTTGAACAGTAGGGACTACTGATGAGCTGAAACACTGAAATACGCCTAGACACAGGAGTTCCCATCTTAGGCCATGCCTGCCCCATATTGGACAGTTAAGCTGGTTGGCTAACAGACCAAATTTGGGGGAGTGCATAATCACAACAATTTAATTTTCAGTTATCTTCATCATGTAACACCCTTCTCAGCATGTTGGGCATCTGAGCCACTCCACTTACCTTCTATATTATGTAAACAATAGTAAGACAGGGTGAATGGTTATGCTGCTATAACCACAATTCCCATGCTGGTTTTGAGGTACACAGCAGGCAAAGTGCTATGGTAACCCCACACCCTGGTGTTTGGTGTTACTGCACTTATAAAATGGGTAATAAAAAATCCACAAAACACAGAAGTTACATTTTCACTAGCCTGTGTGTTATGTTCTAATAATAGCCCAGTCATATGTCTGCATTCTAAACAATACAATGATTAAGCTCAGCGTCTCAGCATGACACTATTGGTTTTGTACTCGCTTTCACACTTCTCTTCAGTCTTATCCCCCTCCCCAATCAACTCTTTCCCTATGATAAGGCTCTAAATCATCTATTCAATGCAGAACAATTCTGATAACTGTTCTCTTCCAAGTCCTCCTGAAGTCCCTGCTTTCCAGACTTTAATGTGCTCAATACGTTGCAGCTCATTTCTCCAGCAAGACTTGCACATATAACCATGCCACACACTCCAGATCCCCAGAAAGATGTTTTGTCCAGTGGCTAGGACACAGAATTCCCAGCTTTGAACACCACCTCAGCTATGGACTCTGGCCTTGCACAAGTCACTAAGCCCAGCTTCGAATCCCACCTCAGTCATGGAATCTGGCCTTATACAAGTCACTTGACACAGCTTTGAATCCTATCTCAGCTATGAACTCTAGTCTTGCACAAGTCACTTGAACCAGCTTCAAATGCACCTCAGTATGGACTCTGGCTTTGCACAACTTGCTAAGCCCAGATATCTCAGCTATGGACTCTGTCCTTGCACAAGTCATTTGACCAAACTTCGAATGCACCATAGCTGAAAACTTTGGCCTTGCACGTGTCACTTGACTCAGCTGTGCTTCAGTCCATCCCAGATGTAAATTGAGTAAATGCAGGTCCTCAGTGTAACATACTCTCCATTTCAGTTCACCTATCCTGAGCAAATAAGTTGTAAAAGAAAATCCTCATGTAGCTCCATTGGGGTACCACCCCTTCAGAGTGATACTCTTATCCCACTTAACTACTCTGACTTCATTATCACTTTCTGCCCTCTCTCTCTCTACTTTCCTCAAACCACAATCTCCTCTGTGTCCCTACCACTAATCCCACCACTGTAGGTGGCAAGTCCTTCTTTTCCATCAGTGTTGTTGGGAATCGCCTTCCTCCTGCCTGCTCTTCCCAACACACTGGCTTTTCTACACTTTTCATAACCTGACTAAAACGTGTGCTCTTTTCTGTCTTCTTCTAAAGCCATCTCCTTCCTTTTTGACATTTTTGTCTTCTACAAGGTACCCCTTGACCCCACCCCCAGTTTGGTCCAACACAGTGGGGAATGTTGTGGGGGAAAGCAAGAGCTCCAGGTAAGGCAGTAATAGGACTGGGAGGTTATCAGAGGCAGATGGGGGAAGGTCAGGCAAGAGGGACAAGAAACAAGAATATATTGTTATCTACTAATATTAAGGAATTTGTTTTCTGCTGTCTGGTAAATCGATATAATACAAGGAAGATAGTTGGACGTCATCTGGTCAAACCTTTCCTTAGGACTACTCTTGGTCAATATTCCTTTTGATTTAGGGCAATGAAATATCAAATGATTTACCTGGTGAGATCCTCCACTTGTCTAAATTTACTACATTTAAAACTAAATTACAAGGTCTACTTCATCAGCTTAACAAATGTAACTATAAATAGTATTTTTGTTGTGTGCTCTGTATTTTGTTGGTTTTATATTGTATGTTGTCAGTATAATAGTATGGAGCCTTTGAAAGTGGGTCTTTAATTCAAAGGGGTTTTCTAACAAATAAACAGATACAAGTGCATTCATTAAAAAGGGTGATAGAAAAGCCAATCCTGGCAACAAGGTGCTTTCACCTCATTGAGGTCTTCCTGGCTACAGCGATAGATAGGTGGATAGAGAGATAGACAGAGAGAGAGAGAGAGAGAGAGAGAGACAGACAGACAGACAGACAGACAGACATGGAGATAGAAATATAGTTCTATGCTCTTTTCAGTATATAATTAATAGTCCAACATAATGTATAAGGAAGTTGCATATCCCTATCTGCAGTACCTATGTATTTAGCCTTCTGAATCTAGCTATATAAAATATGCATAAGTCTGTTCTGCAGACGTTTAAGATAAAAAAAAACGTAATTAGAACTCATGAAACAGAAACACAGAAGTTGTTGGCAGAAAAAAAGCTTTGCTGCCTATGAAGTCTGTCCAGTCCTACCTATCTAATGTTGATTGTAAGGACCCTAGTAGCCTTCCATGGCTCCTTACTAGGGATGGGTGGACCGGACCAACACAAATTAGAAGCCCCCCGATCTCCCAGTGTCTGTTGTACTCTGGTAGATTTGAACTCTAGCTGGTGGTGCACCAAGTCCATCTCATACAATTTTCCTTACAAAAATAATTCTTCATTTTTTAAAGAAAAACACAATTTCTCCTCCCATCTGCCACCCCCCTCTCCCCCAATACCACAACAACCTTAAAAAAAAAATATATATATATTTTTTGTAGTTTTTCTTCCCACCTGTTGGTTGTGGCTACACACTCTCATGCAGGGATTCAAGTGTGCATGCGCATGATTGTAGCAGAAGAGAGCAAAGGTAGTATGGGGCCAGCACACCTGAGGTGTACTTTGTGTGGGCCGCATTTGCAGCAGTGAGATTCAATTCCTGCTAGCTTGAGGGTGCTGAGCACTGAAAACAGTGCACAAGGTGGCTGCTCGCATGTTCCAATAGGCCTCTTGGGGCTCTTCAGTCCCCCCACACACTGCAGTCCTGGGGCAAGGGTGAGTATTCAACAGGCAGGCATTCTAGGTTGGGCAGTGAAGGGGCCAACAGGTTAGCTTTCACGGGTGTTAAATCTGAAATGTAAACTGCAAACACATGAAACAAAGGCTACAGAAACATCTTTGGATCATCTTCTAAGCATTTGTGTAGATGAATTCAATAAGCATCACAGTAATACAGGTTACTCACCTGTAACAGGAGTTCTAGGAATGGTATATGTTGTTCATCCACACTCATTGGCAGTATCCTTGCCGCTTTAAATCTTGCCGGAAGGTCTTCAAGCTTGCTCCTCCCACCCACCCGGGTGGTATAACTCTCGGCTCCGCCCCATGACGCCAGATCTGGCCGCTGGAAGCTCAGGTTGTGCGTCGAGGCCGAGAGGTCGAGTCGTGGATGAACAACATATACCATTCCTAGAACTCCTGTTACAGGTGAGTAACCTGTATTTCTAGGGACATGGATATGTTGTTCATCCACACTCATTGGCAGACTCTAGCAGTTCTCCGGGAGGAGGGAGGCAAGACGACACCCCCATATACTTACTTGGGAAAGAGAGACTGAGAACTGAGGCCCCAAAACCAGCATCCCGGCGTGACTCAAGGTCGATGTGGTAGTGGGTAATGAAGGTGTTTGCTGACTTCCAGGTAGCAGCCCTGCAGATTTCCTGGATAGGGACGTCCCTGGAAGCAGCCACCGCTGCAGCAGTATGGCGGGTAGAATGAGCTCTTATCCCTCTGGGAGGCTCCATGCCCGCTAACTTATAGCAGAGATCTATGCAGGAGGTTACCCACCTGCTTTAGTCCCGCTTGGCTGCAGGTCTGCCAGATGCGGCTTCAGCGTAGGTGACAAACAGCTGGCGAACCTCTCCCCGAATTTCAGCCGTGCGCTCCTTATAATAAGCGAGCGCCCTTCTAGGGTCCAGAGTATGGAGCCTATATTCGGCCTCCGAGGTGTGATTGGGGTAGAACACCGGCAGAGTCAACACCTGGTTAAGGTGAAACTCCGACACCACCTTCGGAAGGAATTTCGGGGGGGCGCAGGACAACCTTGTCCCTGTGGAAGACCAGGTAAGGAGACTCGATGGAAAGCGCCTGGAGCTCTCCCATCCTTCTGGCTGACGGATAGCCACCAAGAAGGCGGTCTTCCACGACAGGTGAGAGAGAGCACCGTGCATAGGTTCAATGGCTTGCCCATGAGCTTTGCCAGTACCAGCAGTAGATCCCACGGAGGTGGGGGTTCCCGGACTGAGGGGAAATGTGATCAAGGCCTTTGAAAAAGCGCCAGACCACCTTCTGCGCTTACCGACTGCTTCCCGCCCGCGCCTGCAAGCAGAGATGGCTGCCAGGTGCACCCTTAGGGTCGCCGACCTAAGCCCTTGACTAGAAAGGGACCATAAATAGTCCAAGATGCTTGCCAAGGAACAGGAGGAAGGGTCCAAGCCCTTGTCTGACACCAAATGGAAAACCTTCCATTTGAAGGCATAGCATTTTCTGGTCGACTCACGCGGGACGCCTCAACTACATTGGAGGACCCGGCCGGAAAGACCCAAAGCTCGGAACTCTAGCCGCCAGGAACCAGGCCGTCAGGTGCAGGGATTGAAGGTCCGGATGGAACACTTTCCTGATTGACTGAGAGCAGGTCCGGGCGAGCTGGAAGCTGCCGGAGTCCTGGAGCTGAGACTGAGGAGATCTGGGTACCAGAACTGGCGAGGCCAGTCTGGGGCTATCAGAATCACCTGCGCCTTGTCCCTCCTCGCTTTGAGAAGCACCTGTGGATCAAGGGAAATGGGGAAAGGCGAAAGAGGCCCGGGGTCCATTGCCTCGAGAAGGCATCCCCTGCAGCGAGCCCTGCTGAGGGGGGCGGCATGGAACAGACTCAGCTTCTGCCTCCGTGGAGGCAAACAGGTCCACCTGAGGTGTGCCCCAAGGGAGAACAGATGCTGTACTACCTCCGGCAGGAGAGACCACTGTGGATGCAGCCCTATCCGCTCAGGGCATCGCCAGGGTGTTGGAGGCTCCTGCCACGTGAATGGCTAGGAGATCCGCCTCCAGGCTGCGCACGAGTGACCAAATGCGGAGAGCTTCCTTGCATAGAAGCATGGAGCGTCCCGCCCTGGCGGTTTAGATAGTACATGGTCGTGGTATTGTCCGTCTGGACTCGGACCACTTGACCCCGGAGGAACGGAGCAAGGCGGTGAGAGCTAGGCGGACCGCCTGAGCTCCAGCAGGTTGATGTGGCATCGGACTCCCTGGGGACCAGAGGCCATGAGCCGTGTTCCCCAGATGGGCACCCCAACCCATCAGAGAGGCATCGGTCGACAGAGAGACCGTCGGCTCGGGGCGGACGAACGGGATGCCCTCCTGCAATTGATCTGGAACGGTCCACCACTGGAGAGCATTCCACATCCCCTGTGTCACCGACACAAGCTGGTCCAAGGGATCGCAGCGTTGTGACCACTGGCTGGCCAGTCCCCACTGAAGGGGACGCATGTTCCAGCGGGCCCAACGGACCACGCTGGTACAGGCCGCCATGAGACCCAGGAGGCGCAGGAAGTCCCGGGCAGGGCGCAATTGCCCAACCAGAAATGATCGGGCAAGGAGGAAAGAACCTGCCCTGTCCGGCCGGGAGCCGCGCTTGGCTCGAAGAGAGTCGAGCTGGCCACGATGAATAAAATCACCTGCTTCGCCTCGAGTTCCGACTTGGCTCCTGCTGACAAGGAGCCCAGTTGAGAGCAGACCTGGAGGGCCAGATCTCTGGACCACTCCGCCTCCTTCCTGGAGGAGCTGCTATCAGCCAGTCGTCCAGGTAAGGGTACACCGGACCCTCGGCGCCAAGAGGAATGCTGTCACCACTGCCATGCATTTGGTGAAGACCCTGGAGCTGGAGACAAGCCGAAGGGCATGGCTTGAACTCAAGAGAGATCCTTCCGCTGAAGCGAAGGAATCTCTGGTGAGACGGACGGATAGGGACGGAAAAACGCTCCCTGCAAGTCCAGAGGCAGAACCACACGCTGCTCCAAGGATGGTATTATCTGAGCCGATGACCATCCTGAAGGTTTGAGACCTTAGGAACTTGTTTAGGTCGTAGGTCGAGAATGGGGCGCCAGCCCCGTCTGTTCGGAACCGGAGTACCTGGACACAAACCCTGGGTCTGAAGGAGGGTCCACCACCTCTTACCACCTCCTTCTGGAGGAGGAGATGATGTCGCTCGACGAGCCGCCAGTGAGGCTGGGGATCCCGGAGCCCCCCGAGGGGCGACGGCTCTGAAGGGTGGTGCCTGCTCGAATTCCAGAGGCAGGCCTCTTCCCACCACCTCCAAGACCCACCTGTCCGTGGTAACAGCGGACCAGGCGGAACGGAAGTGCCGGAGCCGTCCCCCCACGGGGGGACCCAGGGGTAAGGTGACGGGGATGGGGGCGACACCCCTCAGCCCGTCACTGGGCAGGCTTGGAGGTGGGACCGGCCGAGGGACCTCCTGGGCCCTTTCCTCCCTGCCTCCTGTTAGAGGAAGCCGGCGTCTTGGGTTTGGGATGCCAAGGCGAGCCTGCTGGCCTGACGCTGGTGCAGGGCGCGGTGCACAGAAGGACGAAAGGGCTTAGGCTGTGGTTTGGCGGCCTTGTCCTTCTGAGCGGAAGAGACCGAGTCCAAGGTGGCATTGGACTTCTCGATCTCTCTGCAGGTGACCTTCCACCCCAGGGCCTAAGAGGTCAGTCCCCAAAAGGGAACATCCGCCAACTTGTGCTGGGTATCCGTAAAGGTGGATATCCCAGCCAAGCCCGCGACGACTAGCCACTGCGGCCGCCACCGATCTGGCACATGAGTCCCCACATCCAAAGCAGTCTGGAGCCGCTGTTTGGCCACTGCCCTGCCCTGGTCCCGCACCTGCTTAACCGTAGTCTGCAGATCGCGGAAGATGAGGATGACCTCATCCAGGAGCCCAACAGGGCATGAGAAAAATATGCCATGAGGACGCCGAACTGGCCTGACGAAGGCCGAGGAGACAGCGTGAACTTTTCGCCTCGACATAGTCCATTTCTTGGACCCTTGTCAGGAGGTTTGTCCATCCCTGGCGCTGCCGGGCGCTACCGGAAAACGCTGTCGGTAACCAACCCCAGCAGAGGGGTGTTCCAAAACCGGACAAGGAACCTGGGGACTCAGATACTTCCTGGCCATCCTGGCCAAGGCGCAGGGCAGGGAAGCAGGGCGCTAAAGTTCCAGTGCTGGACCCACTATGGCCTCGCCACCGGAAGGCCTCCGTCGGAGAATCCCCGGTCCAGAATCTCCGTGAGGGGATACCTGGCCCGTTTGGAACGGGTTCGAGCTCCATCCGTAGACTCCGAGATGAGTCAAGCAGTCCTAGGAAGGACGACGGGCTATCGCCCATTGGCTGACCTCCTGAAGACTCCAAGTCCAGTCGCTGGAGAAGAAGGAGGAATCATCTTCGACTCGGAAGAGTCCTCGAAGAGCTGCCTCTGGCCTGAGCCACCCTTCACCTGCCGAGGTCGGTCGGGAGTGAGGGTAACTGACAGTCGGGGGTAAACCCTTAGCCGAGAATCCTTGGTCGGAGCCCCAATTGGTGGCTGTGGAGGCGGAGGTTCCACCGCAATCGGTGGAGCAGTTGGTTTTGGCCGAACAACCGCCTGGGTATAGGCCTCGGGCAAGTCGAGGGTTGTGTCGGCCGCCCGTGACATACTCATAATGGCCGGGAAGGCGCGGAGTCAGCTTATTCCGCCAGGAGGAGCTGTTGCAACATAGGTCTCGTACCGTCGGCGTACTTCGTGGCCTCCTCATCCGAGAGGAGGAGAGGATTTAGCGGCGACGCTGGCTTACCGCGGTGCCGAGACCGAGACCGCCTATGACGGTGGGGAACGGGCTGACCGCCAAGAGGTCCGGAGACCGAGACCCGAGAGTCCTGGAATTTCCGTCGGTGCAGGGAAAGTCGGCCGGAACCGGCACTCCCTTCGGCTCGGAAGGTCCATCCGAGGGCTCCGGAACCGGAGGCACAGGCGAGCCCACGGGATCCTCAACTCCTCCCGGGGGAACCGGGGAGAGGGGAATCTCGGCTGCTAAAGGCGACAGCCCGTCCAATGGGTCGAGAAAAATCTCGACTTCATCAGTGGGAGTCTCGGTCAACTGACCTGACGGGGACACCGTGAGGCCAGTGGCCGAAGCCGAGCCGTCGACCGTCGGCTTCGGTCGACGGCCTGGGAGAGGACCTTTCTGCCTCCCAAGAGCGCCGACGGAGGGATTCTACCTTATCCTCTTTTTGGACCGAGAAAAAGGTCCAGCAGACGAGGCCCTTCTCCTTAGTGGAGAGGGACAGACAAAGCTCTCATAAAGGAAGCCGTTAGGAAGAACCCAGAGGCGGGATAAATGCGCTGCCGAGAAGAATCTGACCCGCGCCGCCTCCTCTTCGAGGCGACCCATCCGCCGAGCTGGATCCGCCGAAGCGCCGCCGCGACACCGCCAACCGGCCTCCTTGACTTCACCGTAGGGAACGCCGGACGGCCCAGTTGCACCGGGCAGCACGGTCTTCGAGGACGAAGCAGAGAAAGATGAGCACAGGTCGCAAGCCCGCGGGTCGTGCTCAAGGCTAACAGTAGACACACGTGTGGGAGTGTGGATCCGTCCGAGACATCTTCTACACCGCATGGGCATCTCAAACTGGGAGTCGATTTATCCATCGCGAGCCATGAGGGATCAAGACTAAGTCTTTTGCAAAATATTATTTTAAATCCGCAAACGGAGAAATAGGAACCAGTCACAAACGCAGAGGCTAAGGAGGGAACCTGAGCTTCCAAGCGGTAAGGAAGATCTGGCGTCATGGGGCGGAGCCGAGAGTTATACCACCCGGGTGGGTGGGAGGAGCAAGCTTGAAGACCTTCCGGCAAGATTTAAAGCGGCAAGGATACTGCCAATGAGTGTGGATGAACAACATATCCATGTCCCTAGAACAGACAATTTCAGCTATTAACTTAGATGGAAGTTGAGTCATTCTACAGTAAACTATCCTTCCTTACTGGTCCACTCATGTTCTCCAGTTCTCTCTCTACTCTGGATAAGTTCAGTGGCTTTAGCTCATCAGATGAAGCCTGTGCAATCGTCTGGTAGTATAAGTGAGACATTTCTGTGCTTCATTCGTCTGAACAATGGCTTGTGAGTCACTGCATGTCTGGGCTTCAGTACTTCTGGGATAGGGTGGGTGAGAATCAGCAGGTGGTAGGGGGTATTCATTTTATTCTGGGATAGGGTAGGTGGGTATCAGTAGATGGGAGGAGGGAACATAGTGTTCCTTCTGGGAGAAGATTTGCATCAGCAGATTGCAAGTGGGGGTAGGGATATTCATTCTGGAACAGGATGGGTAGTATCACAGATAGGAGGAAGCGGGCAGTGGTAATAATATTGGTACATGGTGGGTATCACCAGATGGAGAGAGAAGGGCTAGGTATTTGATATTGCGATAGGTGGAGGGGCAGATGTGTCGATTGTTGGAGAGGGTGGTAAAGTACTAGTTCTTGGGCAAGGTGGATATAAACTGATGAGAGGAGGAGTAAGTGTATTCAGGGGGGCCGGATGGGTAGCACCAGATGAAGGGGCAGGGGCCTGCACAGAGGGCAGGGTGGTTAGTGGCAGATGGAGGGGGCAGGATGTACAAACTGGGGAAGTGTTGGTGCCAGCAGATAAGGGGGAATTAAGGGTGTGCAGCATAGTGGGGTGGTGAGGGTGTTATCAGATGGAATGGGCTGGGAATATCCATAATTATCGAGTCAGAATCAGGGAGTGATACCATGCCCCTGCTCATACAGAAGGTAAGAAGCACAAGTAGATAACCTATAACCAGAAGGAAAGTGCACAGAATTGAGTCAGAAACAGGCCAACACACTGAGGTATGGAAAACTACTTTATTTTCTATTTTTTAGCGCTTCTGTGATTGTGAAATATGACCATTAATTTTCTTAAGGTTCTGATTTGATTTAGATCAGGATCAATCAGAACTTAGACCAAAATGAAGCTGTGTGCTCAGGCCTAGATAAAACTGGGTGTAGAGGGAGGTTGTTAACCCCAAAAGTTCTGACAAGCAAGTCCAAAGTGCTCTGCACTCCTATAGTACTAAATAATTAACAGGAGAAATAAATGCCTTTCAAAGAACATAGTTTAATCCATGTTTCTTCACAGTTTACAAACAGCATTTCTCCATGCCTGCCTGTGTTTCCACACTGTGTAAACTCCACAGTACTTCGACCAATCACAGTGATCTTCCTCGGGAAAGAAAAATGGATTAAACTACATTCTTTGAAAGGCATTTATTTCTCCTGATAATTACTTAGCACTGTAGGAGTGCAGAGCTCTTTGGACTTATCAATCAGAACTTATCAGGACTCTGACGTGCATCATGGTCCTGATAATAAAGGTTAGTGCCTCTTTGAGTTTACCCACCTCTACTCCTTACCTCCTCCCATTTTGCCACCATATTTACCAGTCCCATATGTCTGTCCCACCCATGTCTGAACCCCCTAGTGATTTCACACAGGCTACCTCTAATAGTAGTCTATTCCGCCACACTACTACCCTCTCTGTGAAGACCTGCCTTCATATATATATATATATATATATATATATATATATATATATATTTTATGCCCCATTTGCCATTGGCACGCCCCCTTCCATCCAGTCTCCCCAGTTACGTCACCTGGCTTCTCCGGGACTCACCTTTCCACTGAGGTCCCAGCTTCTGGACTGTGGTGAGGTGCCCAGTTGCCGGTGAGGGACCTACAGGAGACTGGACTTCATCCTGCGGCCAAGGAGTTTTTCCACCTTGGTTTGTAGGTTTCCCTAAGGCCAGGACTGTGAAATGCATGTGGTGGGCAAGCTCCGCCTCCAAGGAGACAGCCTAACATGTCTAGCCATGGCCCTACTTCCTTACATGCCCAGACGCACACTGCCACCTGGACATCTCCAGGCGGAAGTGTTGCAGTGACCCTTTTCCCTCGAGGGAGCAGAAATGTCCTTCAGATACTCAATCCTGCCTCCCCAGGCTGATTCCTGAGTGGCCTGCGTCTGTTCCCGAACCCAGGTTGCCACTGTGGCAGGAGGTAAGGTGTAAGTGCCTCAGCCCTCCGAGACACTGGACCGGTTTGAAGAACTGCTTTCTGATGTCCCTCTTAAATCTCTTAATGCCAGCTGCAGTGAGTTCCCCTGTTACCTGTGTTCCCACTAAGTGTGTCTTTGCTCTGTATGTTATTTAGCTTGTGAAGCGATCTGTATGCCTCAAATATGTCCCTCCTCTC
Organism: Neoceratodus forsteri; assembly: GCA_016271365.2. Taxonomy (NCBI): domain Eukaryota; kingdom Metazoa; phylum Chordata; order Ceratodontiformes; family Ceratodontidae; genus Neoceratodus; species Neoceratodus forsteri. The sequence goes on along the minus strand of CM028129.1, from coordinate 453,892,459 downwards.
TCTCCTTGCCTACAGTGTGTGCATGTTAAGATTTTTTAATCCTTCCATGTAAGGATTTTCCTGCTGGATCATTTTGGTTACCCTCCTCTGTAACACCTCCCCCCATTCCTTGTCTTTCTTCAAGTGCAGGTACTGAAAATGCACACATTATTTCGGGTGAGGATGAACAATGTATTCTACTTTCTACTCATATGTGCACTGCACTTCTTACCACTGAATTTTAACTGCCAGATGTCTGACCACTTTTCTAGTCTTTCCAGGTCCTCCCTCATCTTTCTTACACCTTCCTCAATCTCCATTTCTCCACAGATCTTGGTATCTTCCATAAAGCCATGATGAGGCAGACCAGTACACACGACTGATCCCTGTGGCACACCAACTTTGATCTCTCCAAATTCTGAGTGTTCCCCGTGATGCTTGGCCAGCTGGTTAGGATTGTTGTATGATATTTGTAATATAAAAAATATAGTAGGTGATTGTCTCACATAAGACAGCCTGTGTTATGGGTGCCCCCGCCCCCCCCCCAAAGGTTTCGGTGAAGCTACAGTGACAAGTGACCTGAAACCAGGATGTAATTAAAAGACCAGAGAGACTTAATTAAGGGTCTGCTTTTTATCTGTCTTTATTAAAACTGATCCAGCTGCCAGGATATAGGGCTAGTAAAGTTTTATGATTCCTATAGGAAGAACAATGATACCACCATGGTGCTAAAAGTTATAAAAACCCTTTGAATCTGCCTTGGGAACAGGAAACCACACGACCAAAGAGAAAATGTTTAATTAAGGAGTCATATTTAGGAAGTGCTTTTCATTCTGATATGACATTATTTAACATACCTTCTGCTACAACATCATGTTTGCATTTTTTTTATATTCTAAAAGGAGGAGCTAGATGACTCACCAAGTGGGTGGGGAGATGCAGTTGAAATGTATCCTTGTAATTGGGGAATATACATATCATTTTGGGACTCAAGAAAGACAGATCTCTGATCTAACTAAGGCCCTGTCCACACTGCACTGCTCAGACCCTGTAATGGATAGAAACCGTTACAACTGGGGAGTGGTGCAGTGTGTCCACACTGCCGTGGCGTCCGTTATGGGACTGGCACTGCCGGTCCACACTTCGGGAGCCGGGTGATCGTTACCATGGCACCCGATCCCACAATGCAGCTCGTGCTGCGCTAGGGACCGGTTGTATGCGTACACACTATGCCTGGTAACGTTACTGAGGCGTAATCGGTTTCATAACTGTTGTTGAAGCCACCTCATATGTGGTTTCAACAACGGTTACGAAAACACCTTCTGTAACATTACAGGTATAAACGCAAACCGTTGTGGTAACGGTTTGGGCACTCTGTAACATTACAGAGGGGTAGTATGGATAGGGCCTAAGGCACTTATAGAGGAAGTACATTAGACAGAAAAGGTCTAATTGTATTGTGGTAGGAGTCTGTTTTGTACTTTGCCCTTGTTCTTTTAAGTGATTGTATGCTTTTTGATATATTGTTCTGTGTTTACATCTTTCATATGTTTATCATCTTTTAGTAAAGTACCTATTATTTGAAAGACTGCCTGGGTGTCTCTCAGTTCTTTTTGCATGCGACGTAAAGAAGATCAAGTCTGACAAAAACGGTTCAACAGCTTGATGGTTTTACTAAACTGGGAAAAGGTAAGAAATACCTAAGGTCTTTTACAGAGTTTTAAGGGTCCATTTTCAAAGCGTGGCTTGGTGCCCCTGGCGAAAGATTGTACTGCAATTTCCGAAGAGGGTACGTATATGAGCCTGTACATTGGGTACGCTAGCATAAGGTTCACAGTTTGAATCCCCTCAGAACTTGAGACTAAAGGTGTTTCAAACCCAAAAGCAGACAGGAGGGTTACCCTGTCTGCTACCTGTTCACATTACTGCGCTCAGAGGTTGGCACTGGGGAAGCATAGGGCCTGACCTCCTGAGTGCATTTGTGACATCCCTACTGAGGAAAAAACCACTGGGTTCTGTCACTTAGCCAATTTTCTACCCATACTGTGAGTTTTCCTCCACCCCAAGGTCACCCAACCATACCTTTAAATTGTGCACAATTTCGAGGAACATCGCTTGTTTTACCCCTAAAAACTGCTCTGTCCCTCATTTATCCCTCCTATAAAAAGTGCTACCCACAAAGAGAATGTACAGTAAATTCAGACTTCAAATCAGAACTTCTTAAAGAGACTTACCAGTCTAAGCATTGGCACCTGCTGGAATGGTGCCAGTGTTCCCCATTCATTGTTTTAGGGCAGTGGGCCACCACCCTATATTTTTTTACCACCGCTCTATATTTTTTACCACCACCCTATATTTTTATCCATTTTTTTATAAAATCCTCCAAAATTATCTTTTATTGACATTCTTTATTACAATACTACCCATTTAATACCAGCACACTATATGTTACTTAAAAGCTACTTATGCACATGTACAGTGCATATAGGAGGTCCCAAAAATAACGCACTATTTGACCAGATCACCATTGCTCTCGCCCCATATTTTCAGAGAGTAGAACCCTGTGCTCACTCACAGTGATACTGCTGCAAAGGGTATCTAAAATTATCTACTTGTTTAAAAATGCTGGCCCTCGTAAAATTAGCCCTAATGGTCCCACGGACTTCCAGGTTTCTGGTGCCACCCACGCCTCGCTCCATGCTCACTAACATGATGACAAGATGCTAGAAAGAACAGAATACAGGGGCGCACTCCATTATAATATATGGGCGTGACTTTTTTTTTTTTTTATATTATAATGGCCACCTGGTGATCAAACGTGGGCAACAGCTGACTCAACAAGGCCTGGTTAGTCGACCGGCACACTTTCTTCACCAGGTGGCCATTATAATATAAAAAAAAAAGATTGGAAAACCGCCACCCACATACTATAATGGAGTGCGTCCCCATGCTCTCCCTAGCATCTTGTCTTCACTTTAGTGAGCGCGGGGGTGGAGCATGTGCGGCCCCAGAAACTGGGAAGTCCGTGGGTCCTAGTGGGGCTAATTTTATGAGGGCCAGCACTTTTAACCAAATTGATTATTTTAGATACCCTCTGCAGCAGTATCACTAGAAACAGGTAAGACACTGATCCAGGAGGTGTAACTCTCTTTCTAGTTAACTTGGTGGAGCATTCTAATATTCTATGATGCTAACTCAAACTTTGTAGATGCAAACACAATGATTTTCACAGTTTTCTGAGTTTCTATTTCCATGTTTGAAGGTATGTCCCTCATTATGAGGGTCAGTGTCCCTCACTTCAGTACCAAAAGGAGGAGAGATATGCACCCAACATTTTGACCAACTGTTTGTGTGAAACATAGCTGAAGGCTTTGCTGTAGTCAAAGCACAGTATGTCCACCAGCTGACCCTTGTCTATTACCTTCATCACTCAATCAAAAAAGTTGATCAGGTTCATTTGACACAATCTCCCTCCCATGAACCCATGCTGTTAGATATCCTGAAGGCCATTTATCCCCAGGAAACCCACTAACCTCTCCTTCTATGTAAACATACAATGCTCCACAAGTTCTCCATTGTATCTTGTAGTATTTGTGACTGCATCATGTTCGCTTGTCATCAGAAGTTTGCCTTAACAGGACACCACTGTAAATAAGCTCTGCTCAATGTTTTTTCTGCTGAGTAAAACTGAACTAAACTGAAATCTCTAATAACTTCCCCACTATGGACGTCAGACTGACAGGTCCATAGTTTCTTAATTCAACCCTAATTTCACTCCTATGCAGGGGACACAGGTCTGCTGTCCTCTAATCTCCTAAGGACCACCCATGTCTCCAGTGAGCCACCTGTGCCACTTCCTTTAGCACAAGAGGATGCAGCCCGTTCGAGCCATTTGACGTGTCCACCTTCAGTGTGTTTATAAACATTTGTTGACGGAACAAGACCAAAGGTCCATCAAGTCTGCCCTTACTACACTACCTCACCCCACCGACTTAATCCCTTTAATACCCTTGTCACCGAAATAAGATCCTCATTGATACCCTGCCCCCTTCCCTCCTTGCCTTAATGACACAGTCAAGCAACTGCCCTTTATCATCCACTAAGAATACTGAACAGCACTGGTTCAGTATGTCTGCCTTCCCTTTATAGAAACAGACACTTTGACGGCAGATAAGGACCGCTTGGCCCACCTAGTCTGCCCATTTCCCTACCTAGAGGATAAGTTGCAGATCATATTTAACCAACAGCCTATTTTTTCCTACCCCCAACAAAAATTGCCTTATGTCTGTCCCATGCATTCTTGAATTCTCCCACAGTTTTAGACCCCACAACCTCCTCAGGAAGGCTGTTCCATGTGTCCACCAACCTCTCTGTGAAAAAATTCTTCCTCACATTGCCCCTGAGCCGTTCCCCCTCTATCTTCAAATTGTGTCCCCTTGTTCTTCCACATCTCTTTTTCTGAAATATGCTACCCTCTTGGACTTTGTTGCTTCCATTGAGGTACTTAAATGTGTCTATCATGTTCCTCCTTTCCCTCCTTTCCTCAAGGGTATACATATTAAGCTCCTTTAGCCTCTCCTCGTATGGCTTCTCTTGCAGACCCTGCACCATTTTAGTTGCCCTCTTCTGAACTGCCTCCATCCTGTCTATGTCCTTGCAGAGGTGGGGTCTCCAGAACTTAATGCAGTACTCCAGATGGGGTCTCACCAACTGTCTGTACAGGGGGATAACAACTTCCTGTTTTCTGCTGGTGATGCCTCTCCCTATACATCCCAGTATCCCCCCAGCCCTCCCTACCGCCTTCTCACATTGCTTGCCAACCTTAGGGTCATCCGATATGATTATCCCCAGGTCCCTTTCCATTTTTGTTGTTGTTAATACCCCATTGTGTAATCTTCCCTGGGTTTTTGTTTCCCAGGTGCATTACTTTGCACTTCTTTGCACTGAATCCAAGCTGCCATACTCTCTGACCATTCTTCCAACCTTGCCAAGTCCCTTTTCATCCTTTCCACGCCTCCTTGTGCATCAACCCTGTTGCAGATCTTTGTGTCATCTGCAAAGAGGCATACTTTTCCTTCCAGTCCCTCTGCAATGTCACTTATAAAGACATTAAATGGACTGGACCCAGTACTGAACCCTGCAGTACCCCACTAGTAACCCCTCTTTCTTCAGAGTGGACTCCATTTACAGTTACCTTCTGTGTCCAGTTGTTCAGCCAATGTTTTACCCAGACTACCACCCTGGGACCCACTCCAAGGCTTGTTAATTTGACTACTAATCTTTTGTGTGGGACTGTGTCAAATGCCTTGCTAAAGTCTAGGTAGGCCATGTCCACAGCCCCTCCCTGGTCTACTACTTTGGTCACCCAGTCAAAGAAATCAATTAGATTCATCTGACATGACCTACCCGCTGTGAACCCATGCTGCCTTGGGTCCTATGCCCCATTGGCCTCTAGGTACTCAACAATTCTTTCCTTCAGAAGTGATTCCATCACTTTCCCTACCATGGAGGTCAAACTGACAGGTCTGTAGTTTCCTGCCTCTGTCTTGCTCCCACTTTTGTGAAGGGGAATCACATCAGCCTTCTTCCAGTCCTCAGGTACCACACCATCCTCCCATGATTTGTTATAAAGGGTAGTCAGTGGTGTCACTAGTTCTCTGCTTAATTATTTTAGAATTCTGGGGTGAATTCCATCTGGCCCCATTGCGTTGTCCACCTTCAGTTTTAGGAGTTCTTTCAGAACCCTTTCTTCTGTGAAAGGACTGGGATCGACCCCCTCTCCAGAGTGCTTCTGTTAATTGGATTAGGCACCTCCCCCACTTCCTCTTTTGTGAATACTGAACAGAAGTATTCATTCAGTAGCCCTGCCTTTTCACTGTCACTCTCTGCCCACCCACCATCCATTCTATTTAGCCTCACTATCCCTCCCTTTGTCTTTCTACGCTCCCTGATATACCTATAAAAGGTTTTATCCCCCTTCTTAACTGAGTTGGCTATCTTTTCCTCAGTTTATGCTTTTGATATTCTGACTACCCTCCCTGCTTCCTTCTGCCTTAATTGGTACAGTTCTCTGTCCTGCTCCTTCTGTGTTTCCTTATACTTCCTAAATGCTATATTTTTCTCCCTAACCTTCACCACCACTTCTTTTGAGAACCACAGTGGCTTCTTTTTTCGTTTTGATTTGTTTAGTTGCTTCACACAAAGGCTTGTTGCCTCTATGATGGCAGTTTTTATATTTTCCCATTGTTGCTCCACCCCTCCTTCTAGCCTGTTTGCTAATGCTTTTCTAAGGCACTCTCCCATCTTGCCAAAGTCAGCCCTCCTGAAGTCCAGAACCCTCACTTTTGTATGGCTTGACTCTGTAGCTGAGTTTATCGTGAACCGCACTGTTTGGTGGTCACTTATTCACAAATGGCTATCCACTTCTAGATCAGAGATCCTGTCACTGTCCCCATTTGAGAGTATGAGGTCTAAGATTGCTCCCTCATGAGTAGGTTCCAAAACTAGCTGTCTGAGGCATGCCACCTGAAGGGCATCAAGAATGGCCCTGCTTTTGGATGTGGCTGCAGCAAAGGTGCTCCAGTTAATATCTGGCATATTAAGGTCCCCCATCAACAGTATCTCCCCTTTCTTTGCCATCCTAAGTATGCCTATCATATCCTTGTCCATTCCCTCCCCCTGACATAGGGGTCTGCATACAACCCCTGTGCGGATTGTGGTGCCATTTCCAGTCTCTAAGGTGACCCACAGTGTCTCCTCTCCTCCCTGTTTACTCTTTTGTTCAGTTGCTTTTATTCCTTCCCTTAGAGAGAGAGCTACTCCTCCCCCTCTTCTGCCCTCCCTGTCTCTCCTATAGGTTGTGTACCCTGTTAACATCCCAGTCATGGTTCTCTGTGTACCATGTTTCTGTGACTGCTACAATACCCAGGCATCCCTCTTCCATCAAGGCCACCAGTTCAGGGAGCTTGTTGCCCAGACTATAGGCACTGGTACTCATTACCCTCCATTTCTTGATGGCCTTACCCCTTTTTGCCCCATCTCTGTCCTTACTGCATTTGTCACTTTCTCCATTTACCCCTGTGCTTCTTCCTATTGACATCACTATGTTGGTGTCTACCTCTCTTAGTACCCTGATTTTTTTTTTGGGGGCTAGGATTTCCCTGCTCCTTTCCAGTGCCTCCCCCTTGGCTAGTTTAAATGCTTGCCAATGAAGTATTTAAACCTATCACCTAGGATCCTGGTTCCCCTCCTGGACAGATGCAGACCATCACGCCAGTATAGGCCTGCATCCGTCCAGGTGGACCCCCAGTCCCCAAATGACGCCAAATCCCTGAGCTCTGCACCAGTTTTTAAACCACTGACTGAATCCTATGGTGTGGAGCACCCTAGCCTCATCCATGCCATAGACAGGCAGCACCTACGAGAAGGTTACCGTGTGTGCTATTTGTCTAAGGCCCCTCCCCATCTCCACAAACGCTTCTTGCACTGTTCTGATCCCTTTCTTAGCCAGGTCATTTGACCCTTGGTGGACAATGACATCCAGCTCCCTCCCCCGTGCAGCTGCTCCTGTGATCCTGAGGATTCGCTCCCTGTTCCTCCAAGCCATGGCACCAGGCAGGCACCTTACCTCCCTCTCCCCTTCCTCCTCCAGTTCTACCTTCCTAACAATGGCGTCCCCCACCAGGAGTTGTTTCCTTCCCCTGTGGGTCTCCTTTGTGGAGGTTCCCAGCATCCTCCTTGGTCTCCACTGTGGGTGCCTTCATAGAGGAACCACACTTTTCCAGAATGGCACAGAAATTGTGGAGAGGTACAACTGGAGGGATGTGCCTCTGTTTCACTACCCTCACCCTCCCTGAGCCCACTGTGGTCCAACCGCTCCCCTTTCTTGGCAACCTCTGAGGCAACGGCAGTGACTCTGGTGGTCCCTGGTTGGGAGAGGAGGTCCCACAAATCCTGGCCAACTCAGCCTGGAGATGAGCAACCTCCTCCCTCAGCCCAGAGAGGTGCCTGCAGCTGGGACAACACTGCGTTCTCCAGAACGTCTCCTGGAAGACTGCTGCTCCACATCCACTGCACTGTACCACTCCCATCATGTCTTTTTTCTGGCCCCCTAACTGTTGTTTGGAATACTTACTCTTTCCTCTGTTTGTTTATTTTCTTTTCTGTTTTCTTCCCTACTTACTTACTGCCTCTGTGCACTTTTAGCTCCTGATTTTCCTGTTCTGAGACAAGAAGTTCCTATATTTCTCAGTAGTCTCCTTACTTGCCCAAAGTCAGACCTCCAGCAGCTAGGGAGGGGACGGAGAGCTACTCTTGCCCTTCTAGGATGGTGCGTCTTTGGTGGCTCTGTGATCACTCACTTCCTGCTCCCAAACAGGAAGTTCCTGTTGTCAGTTAAATCCTGTGCCTATAAAAGTAGAACTGGTTTAGGGTGGAGGGGAGGGAAGGAGGGCAGTTTTAGTTATACCAGTAGCTCCTTCCTCCTGGTGTTCTGTCTGTTCTCTGGCAGAAGCTATCTAGGCAGTGCTTAAATTTGGTTTTAACCTGGCTCCTTCTAGCTAAGCCACTCCATCTACTTTGCAAATCTTTCTACACTTAGTTAATTTCACAGATAACAGTTCCCTTCTGACACCTGTGACAAGCACCTAGATAAGTACACAGATAACACAAATAATTTACTTCAACTCCCTCTGACAAACACACTAACTCTTTTTTTTTTTACCCTAAATTGAAGGTCCCAGTATAAGATTTCTAGTTCTTAGTTCCAGTAGTTAAGTTTTAGTTATACCAGCAGCTCCTTCCTCCTGGTGCTCTGTCTGTTCTCTGGCACCCTACTCCTTCCCTTCCCCCTTCTTTAGTCTGACCATCCTCCTTTCTGTTTTGAGTTTCTCCTGCATGTAATAAAAAAAGTTCTGTTCCCATTCTTCATTCCCTCAGCTATTCAAAACTCAGTATTAGACTTTGCCCTTCTCACAGCCTTCTTGGCATCCATCATTATGTTTAGAAACATTACCCTAGCCTCCTACCCCTGACTGGTTTTGTATTTTTTTTTTCTCCCACGCAGTCTCACCACCTCTCTTGTGAACCACAGTGGTTACCTACCACTCTGTTTTTCCACTACCACCCATACACAGAGATGGCAGGCTTCCTACATCCCATTCTTAATCAATTCCCACTTGTTTTCCACCTCCCCTACTGACCTTAGCTGCTAAGGACCCTCCCCTCATTTCTCCTGTAACAACTTCTGTGTCCTGTCAAAATCTGCCTCCTAAAGTCCGGGGCCTTTGTCTGCAACAGTTTCTTTTCCGTTGCTAATCTGATATTAAACCACACGGTCTGGTGATGGGTCCTGAACTGTGACCTCTCCTGTACTGTCCTTGTTCGTGAGGACTGAGTCTAAGATGACTCCCTCCTTCCCTTATTTGCTCATCAAGCCTCTGTATCAGAAATGCTTCCATGAACGGCTCTACAAGCAGCTGATTTTGTGCACTTGCTGCTTAGAGATGTGCCAAGTCAGGAAAATTCACAGTGTGAAGTACTTCTTGAAGTTTCCTCAACTTCACTTCATCTGGGGCCTCCCTTCCCACCCAGGGGAAGATCACACATAATGGCACTTTGCCAGCAAAAACTACACAGGGCATTTTTTTTTTTTTTTTTTTTTTTTTTTTAAAGAGCACCTTCCCCAGCATACCCAAGGCAAGTCTACATAAAGCCTTATCTCTTATCTTGCCTGGAGTTTATCCATACAAAACCAAAAATTTTATAGCCATGGTTTATGTAAGGGAAGGAATCGTATTTTGGCTCCATGGAGCGGTGCCTCCGATCCCTTCCACTTTCTTATCTTCAAGGCCGTCCCTGCGCTAGCAAGTTTTATGAAATAATTATATGGAGATTGTGGGGATGCACTCCATAGACTACTAAAGGGGCTGACTTTCATGTCTTTTTTTTTCCAATAGCTGAGGGTTCCGATTCGGATAAATTAAGGCAACTGCTCAACTAACAAGGTTCTTGTTAGTTGAGCAGTGGGCCTTGATTTATCCAAATCAGAACCCTGAACAATTACAAAAAGATATAAAAGTTAGCCCCTGTAGTAATCTATGGAGTGCGTCCCCATGCTCTCCATATAATACATCATAATAGGCGCCACCGTGGGGGCAGCGCTGAAGACAAGGAAGTGGAAGGGATCAGCTCCACAAAGCCAAAATACAATCCCTTCCCTTTCATAAACCACAGCTCTGAACATTTTACTTTTTGTATGGATGAACTCCGGGCAAGACAAGGCTTCTAACCCACCCTGGGGGCAGCGCTGAAGACAAGGAAGTGGAAGGGATCAGCTCCACAAAGCCAAAATACAATCCCTTCCCTTTCATAAACCACAGCTCTGAACATTTTACTTTTTGTATGGATGAACTCCGGGCAAGACAAGGCTTCTTACCCTGCTATTAAGGACTTTTGGTGCAAATGCCGGGAAAAGTGCTCTTTAAGAACTACTTTTAACATGTAAAACCCCACCCCACCCACTGTGCCAAACAGTTCCCACCCCCTACCACCACCCTGACCATTTTAAATTGTGTACCCCGACCTGCACACCCTCTAGCAACCCTCCGCCTCGGCAAAGTTAAGTTAAGTCCAAAAGCTGGGCGGCATTAAAAGAACAGCATAACACATCCCTCCCCCCACACACATGTCATACACCACCTTCCTCATCCTACCCTGTCCAGCAGACGTATTAGTGATTCAGACTCTGATGCTCTGTACCACCCAACAGCCCCAAGCCAGTGAAAAAAGGATACATTGTGTGCCACTGCAGTAATGCCTGTAATTAAAAAAAAAACATTCTGTGCTGTTCAGTGCTCTGGCTGCTACTACAGAAAGAATCAACAATGACATCCTCATCTAAAGCAACAGCTGACTGGCTGCTTGTCGACCAAACCCACTACACCATCAGTCCCCTAAGGATGGAGTACCCTACCATAAATACCTTTCTAGATCTCGCCTTCGCTTTGGATTACAAGCTCGTTACAAGTGTCAACTCAGAGACAGACCTTGTATCTTGAGAGGTAACAAGTTCTGGTCTCTTTCTTATGAGGAGACTGCACCTACTGATTTGGACAGGGATGCAGACTGTTCACTGTCACCACCCCAGGGCCCCTAAATGCCTGCCCAGGTAGACTCTTCATCCTGCTAACCCCCCACCCCCACCAACTACAGTTCACCTCCCTATTCTGGACCTTTGGGAAGAAGAGTAGTGGCTGCCTGCATCAGCCCCCTCTTGGGCCTGCTCCAGAGACAGCCAAGTTCAGTCTTTCCCATGCAAGTTCTGCAGCGAGTACTGTAATCCTACTGTTCATTTTTTTTTATTCAAGTTTACTGAAACATTTGGGTACACAATTAGCAGCATTGCATTCTCCAGAGAATCTCCAGTAAAATGACGGTTCCACAGGGGTTGCATCCTACTAGGCCTCAACATGTCACCCTGCTCTCCACATCCTTCACAACTGGCTCCTCTATGCACCTTTCACTTAAGGAGACAGTCACCCAGCTGTCAACCACAGGTGATGAAGCTGATTTCCCCGTAGGGCTATGTTTATCAGAGTGACCCAAAAACTATTTTTTCCTAGCTTTTTCCACAGAGTGTAACCTACCCAATACCTGCTGTGTAGGAAAGAAATCAAATACAGGAACTGTGTATTTGCACTCACTGTTACACCCAACGATTATAAAATGACGAAGACCTTTTAAGGCTGAAGGGCTCATTGAGCTAAGAGTTTCCTTGTTGAATCATTCATGGCTTCTATAAGATTAGCCCTACAGAAGCCAAGGCTTGTAGCACATGAGCTAAAGACTGATATATGAACAAAAGGTGAATGAGAACAACGGAAGTCCATTCCCTTACAGAGCTGAATTTCAACACAAGTATTTTAAAAGGCGTGTTCCCCTTTTTAAAGGCCTGTGGCGAAAGTGGGCTTTTCCAGCAGACCTATAAGCACACTTACACTGAAAGAACAGGCACGTTTGAGAAAAACATATTATAAATACTATATACAGTTAAGATAAGATTTTATTCAAATCAGTTCTAAAGAAACTACAGTATAGTTTACTAGACCTTACTTACCAGACAGGAGAAAGCTAGCTACGGAGTGTGAAGAATAAGATCCTGACAGTATTCTTGGTGCTTTGATTAAAGCTGTGCACACACAGTAATGATCTATAAAGAGGATTCCACATTTAGTAGACTTAACTAAGCCAGAGAGCTTCCGTTAACCCCATAATAAGGGTACCAGACCACTTGTCTTGTTGCTTGGGATTCTTTAGCAGCTGAATGGGGAGTGACAAATGATGCACTATATTTTAGCCTCCCGTTTTTGATTTTGGATTCCTATGCATTATTTTTAATATGCTAGAAAAAAAGGTTTGGTTCTGGACTGGTGACTCCTTCACAAAAGGGTGGAAGGGCAAATTCTCTTTGTATACATTTTATTTAAGTTGTTTCTGCATCAGGTTAGCCTCATTTAGGTTTAGGAACCAATTTTCAAGGGAGTCTTGGGGGGGCAACAGCAAGTTACATAAATCATGATAAATGCATTAACAGAAATTGTGTAAGTGAATTAACAAACCATTTGTTAAATCACCCCTCCCAAGCCACCACCTATTCCTTCTCACTGGTGCCCCTGCACAAGTGATCAGTGGTCAACAGGAATGTGAGCATCACTGCCAGTGACAACTGTGCCCCAAGGGGCATGTGCATATTTAGTGGTTCTTCTGCTTGAAATCATTTATTACTTTTACAGTTATTAACCTCATCATCTGGGATGCACGTGTGCTGTCCATGGACACCGAGAAGGCATCTGATCGCACTGAATGGGACTACCTTTTTGAGGTTATGCGCAGGTTTGGTCTCGGAGAGGACTCTGTTGGTATGGTTCAGGTTCTTTATGTAGCTCTAGTGGCACGTATTTTGATTAATGGCTCACTTACAGAGGGTTTCCACCCTCCATCAGGAAACAAGGAAGGGGTGTCCCTCTCTCCTCTCGTTTGCGTTGGCAATTGAGCCACTGGCGATACGCATTAGAAAGGATTTAACAATTGGGGGTATTCGGTGAAACCACATGAATTTACCTTATATGCAGATGATTTACTTCACTATGTCAATAGACCCAATCCGATATATACAAATGTTACTCCACCTGAGGAGTTTTCCTCCTTTTCTGCTTAATCTAAACAAATCAGAATTGCTTTCCCTGCGGCAGCTGCGGGGACAGGATTCTGGGGACATCTGAGGTCTGCGGGCAGTCAGAGTGTCTTTTAAATATTTAGGGATCCAAAACAGATAAGAGTCTCAACTCACTTTACCATTTAAGCTGTACCCCACTCATCAATACGGTCATGGGACATCTGTCCCACTGGAGGGTGCTGCCGATCTCATGGTTGGGGCAGCTCAATTTGATTAAAATGAACATTTTACCAAGATTGTTACATGATTTTCAGATGCTTCCGATGGGTATCACGAGGGGTAATTTGAAATGCCTGAAAGGGACATTCTCTTCCTTTTTCTGGTAGGGAAGGCGCCCCCATATGAACCTGCAGAGCCTCAAGTCAGATAGTTCATTTCCCAGATTTGAGGAGTTACTATGTGGCAGCACAATGCCGATATATTCAAGGCTGGGTACACCGTCCATCTGAGGCCAGCTGGCTGAACCTAGAGGAGGAGGGTAGTGCTGGGTGTCTATCTACTTATCTTGCCACTCATGGGAGGCAGGCCTATTCAAAGCAGGATACTTCTAACCCCCTGGTGTTATGGACTTTGGAGGCATGGCATTTACTGAGGCATTGTAAAGGCCGGGGGGCTTAGTGACGACACGCTACTAGTGTCAGTGCACTGGAATCCATTCTTTATACCTGGGATCTCAGCTGGGGGGTTTGGTGAGTGGAAAGCTAGGGGTATCTCTTGCCTAAGTTAGTTACATGCTAGGGAGGGGATTCACTCTTTTGCTGAGATTCAGGAGGCCACCATACTCCCGCATTCTCACTTTTTTTGATATTTACAAGTGTGAGCTTTTGGGAGGTGTTTGGGTAGGGATCGGGTGGTTGATTCCCCACTGGCTCAATTTGAGCAGTTGGTGATCATGGCTGGGCTGGATTCCCAGGGATTTGTCTGTAAGGTAGTGCATCAGAACAGGTGCTTTTACCCTGACACCATGGCCAAAACAAGAATGCTGTGGGAAAGGGATCTTGAGGCTACCTTTAGGGAGGAGGAGGATTGGGGATTGCTACGGCGGTCACATATGGAGATCTTGCTCTGTAATCGTTATAAGTGTCAGTGGCTCAGCAGGTTTATTTATTCATTACAAATCGGGTTTACAACCTTTGAGTCAGAGACTCATTTACAAAGGCACCTCATCGCAGGGGGGCAGACATCAAGACAGTTATTACAGTACAGATTAAAACAGAGGATAACATTACAGGTGCAGTAAAAGGAACATTTAACATAAATCCGCTTAGGTTATATAATTGTAGTAGTTTGTATGTTACTTAGGTTACATACTGTAATGTTACAAAATTGTGAGTTACACTCATAGATATAGTAGGTCCTCAGAGAAGACAGTGGATTACATCCTTGTTTGGACCTAGTAGGGAAGGAGTGGGTCTGGGGGAGGAAGAGGCTGGCCAGTGGACATTGTCGAGGTTGCACACTCACCTCTGAGAATGGAAGATCGAAAAGGCAGTGGATTCCATCCACACACCAGGCACTTGGGTTAAGTCCCAATACTGACACTATAGTGCAGCATGAGGGAGGTGCTGCACTCCTGAGGTGCTCTCTTTTGGATGAGACATTAAACTGAGGTCATATCTGCCTGTTCTGGTGGTACTCCAGGTGGATGTTAAAGATTCCATGGTACTTCTTGAAAAGTGTAGGGAAATTTTATTTGTGTATACAACCAAGAATTTCAATACATAAAAAACAAAACAAAAATAAAAGAATCAATATACATACATACACAGTATTGCATCATTCATATTTGCATCTTTTCAAGGAAAAAAAAACTGACTTTGAAAACTAACAACCTATAATAAATTACAATAGTTCCAAACCTATTAACTCATTCTTCCCTTCCCCAGGAAAAGGTAGGGGGGTATCACAGTTGTGGGATCCGTACGATCGCCCGACTGTCAACTGCCCGACTCTCTATTGCCAGAGTCTGACTGCCCGTATCTCTCATCTGCCCACAGTCCGTGTTGCCGATCAACGTTTTCCCGACATTACAGATAGTACTATGCTATGGGGTTAAAACAAAGCAGTAGACTTGCATTACATTACAGACAGCACAGGCACTTTTACAGTACGGGACAGCACTACAATTGCTTTACAGACAGCACTATGCTCGCTCTCGCCCCAGTAACCATGGAAACACTTGGTTTGGGACAGCTACAGTTGCTTTTAAAATACTGTTTTTTAGAAGGACAGGGGTTAAAACAAGCAGTAGACTTATATTACAGACCGCGTAGGTACTTTATAATTAATGGGATGTGCACTGACAGCTGCCCGGTAGACATCTCATCAGCAGCGGCTGCGCATAGCAGAGCGTTACCATGGTGACTGGGGCGATTTCCATGTTCCTGAGTCTGTGTCTAACCCCTGCTGTTTACTCGTGCATTCCCATGTAGATCTAAGTCTAGAGCCGAGCGTTGTACGTGACCCTATGTTTCTGCTGAGCAGTTGTGCTGTTTCCAAGCAAAGGACTGATGCCCATATGTTTCGCTTTTGATGCAGGAGATGAGCATTTCCATGGTGAGCATACTCACTGTAACCCAGTAACTGCATTTGCTTGTGTGGTGCTTAAAAATTTACAGGTCGGATGTTTTGTTTTTTTGCCAGTATGCTACGGTCGGGAAACTGATTGCGTGGTAAGATGAACAGTGGGAGACTGTACTAGTCGGAAAATTGAATATGGCTACTGAATGTCAGTATATCGGGACTCGGGAGATCGTACCAGGCCCACAGTTGTGTATATACTAATTTTCCTAGTTTTTAAGTAAAATGTAAACAAAATTTTATTTTAACCAGACAGACATAACCTGTAATAAACAGTGTTTTACCATGTCTATACTAGCTAACGTGACCAGGATAGTACCCCATACATAAACTGAAAAAGGGGAAAAAAGGGGGGATGATAATAAATGTGAGAAACAAAACCTTTTCCAAAGTTGCACTTTAGGAAAATGTGCCCAGTGTTGAAGCTTGACAGGCAGAGGAAACTTGTGGGATTCTTTCTCCGTATGACTCTAAAATTAATTCTTAACAATACTAGACAATTGATTTTGTGTGACATGTTGTTACAGGGAAAACCTCCATCTAGTTTGCCATATCCAATATTTAAAGGAAAACTGAACAAAACTGAGGTGGCAATTATCAGGGCTGCAGAAACGCCCAATTAAAAAAGCTCTATAATTTACAATTACTGCAGCTAACCTTTAATTAGTTATTTCTTGTTGAAATATTGGTCCTGGATGGCCAGGTCCAAAGTGCCGCTGCACTGGAAGATGGAGTGTGACCCTGGCATACTGTCCTGCTCCGGAATGCTTGCAAAAATGACGAGCGAGGCACATTTAAATGGAATAAAAACAAACAGTGCCCCATGTAGAGGTCTCTTAGCTGTAGCTCTAGAAGCAATTCCTAGTGTAAACGGAGCAGTGTAAGGTATTTAAATTTATTATTAAAGTCAGAGCTCCGAGTTAGGTCATGTGCAGTAACACCTAGTGCTCTGAATTCGGGCATACGCAGTAGCGCCAGGTGCCACAACCTGGTTTTGGACAGTATCATTCAGATAGTTCTTTGTGTTTCACGTTACATTTTCCTTGTGCACTCAGCCATACTACATCCCATGTTTTTACAGGAAGTCTTTTTTCCATAAGCATCTGGCATATATACTGTTTTTCTGGTCTATTTCTGACATCAAATGGTTCTACCTTAAAATATTGAACTACAATCATTTTATATACATACTGTCTTGTATACGACAACAAGTGGTGCTTTTCTATTTGCCACAATTTTACTTTATCTACACTGTATTTTACATACGTTGTAAAACCTTGTGTTTTCAGGCTTTTAAGCAGTGCTGTATTATCTACCCATCCAGAAAATAAAACACGAAGCTTTTTAAATAATCACTCAGACAATACCAAATTCTTATGTCTTAAAAGGGGAACAAAATCAGTGAAGAAAAAAAATACTAAAAAGGAAAACAATGAGGTTAGGCATTCCATGACCTCCTTCATTGACTTTTAAATATGTTATTCCTCTCTTGACTGGGTTTAAACGACTTCCCCATAGGACTAAAAAGAAACAGCCAAACAGTTTCCTTTCTAACCGTTTAGGTATTGGATAAATGTGACTGATACATAAAAAAAGGGGATTAGATAAGTGGTAATTATATAGATTCGTTTAAGTTTGCTCATGTTCCACTTATTCCACTGCTGAATTCGGGGTCCTACTGCTTCAATTTTTAAATTCCAATTAAATTCAGCCATGTCGTCCGAACCAAAATATACTCCTAATATTTTCTGATGGTCATATACTATGGGGATATTTTCAAAATGCAATTCCACTCTGCCTTGTGAACCAAGAAGTAAGCAGAAGCTTTCTGAAAAGTTTAATTCAGCGCCTGTTAATTTTGAAAAGGTATTTAAAATTTTCAGAGCTTGGGTACCTGATGTAGGGTCTTGAACTGTCACCACTAAATCATCTGCGTAAGCACAGACTTTCACATGGGTTAGGTTTGGACTTATAATCCCACTCACTAGATCTTAAGTATTTATTGCTCTAATAACTGGGTCCAAAGTTGAGATATACAAAATGGGGCTTAGGGGACACCCTTGACGTACCGCATGTTTTAAAGCAAAGCAAACTTTATTTATATAGCGCCTTTCTTAAACCAAGACAATTTAAAATTAATTACGGTGAGACATATAGATTAAATTAAATTAAATTACAAATATATAAAATTTATTAAAATGATCTGGGAAGGCCATCTGAAAAAGCTAAGTCTTAAATTCTGACTTGAATCTCTCGACGATCAGGCATTCTCTCAATCTCTTACCCATCTTTTATTCGCTAACCATCCTTGTACTGAAGGTCACACTGGGGCACTTTTATAATAACTTTTCAACCATACAATAAAGTGTGAGGGAATTCCGTATGCTACAAGACACAGACAAAAAATTGTGGGAAATTTTATCAAAGGCATGAGATTGGTCTAGGCTTAAAATATAAGTTTATAAACCTGATTTTTGACTAAAATCTACCATTTCTCTAAGTAAAATTAGGTTGTCAGAGATTTTTTTGTGACGGAATTGTACAAGTCTGTGAAGGGTGAATAATCCCTGCCATAGCATTTACTAATCTATTGTTTAATATTTGTGCAAGGATTTTTAAATCTACAATTAGCAACGTGATAAGTCTCCAGTTGCGAAGTTGTTTCCTGTCACCTTTTTTAAAGAGAAAAAAAAAATTCCTAGATTCATTTCGCCTGGAATTTCTGTTAACTTTAACATATTATTATAAACCTGAACCAGCTCTTCAGCACAATGCACCCATACCCATTTATAAAATTTGGGAGACAGATCAACTATATCTGGGGCAGTACTAGTTTTAAGAGAGCTAATAACATTCCCTAATTCTAAATTTGATATTGGAGCTAGTACAGCTATTTTTGGGACCTGGGAAATTTGAGGCAGGTCTAGCATTTTGAGCCATTCTTGGGTCTTTCTTATAATACAAAATGCTGTTCCAAATTTGGTTTGTATAAATTTATCAATTTCCTTCAAAATATCAGTTTTGGTATTGATCGTATCTCCAGTTGCAGTTTCAAGCTGTACAATATGTTTGTTTTGTCTCCTACATTTACAGTTTTCATATGAGTTAATTAAATAAGATTTCCCTTGGGTTCCAAATTTTTGCTCTGCCTCCAAGGATTTAAATTTGTTGTATTGTAAGGACTTTAGTTCTTCCTTGAGGATACTAATCTGTTGTGAGGCATTGTTAAAATTTTCACTCTTTTGTAGGAAATGTAATTGGTGTTGTAATTCCCTATATCGTTTTTGTTTATTACAATGTTGTGTCCTAGATATATGCTTGAAACAGGTTATGAAGTCCCTATTTGAGTCTAACCACCAGGTTACTAAATCATCACAGAGACACAATACGGATTTTCTAGCATTAATTAAATCTATCAAAACGTCTTGGTTGCTGTGATGTAATAAGGCAGTATTTGACCTCCATATAACCTTCCCAAATGCAAACTCTGAGACATCTGCAAGGTGTACACTAATTACACAGTGATCAGAGGTAACGCTGACCTGCTTTTTGGAATCCTGAATTATTACATTATATACAAAAAAGTAATTGATACGAGAGGATAATATTCCTTTGTAAAAGGTGTTGGGGGGTGCCCAGGGACCCTTGTACATCTTTTTTTTTTCTCTCTTTTTATCCCTCCTTATTGCCCTCGTTGTTCCACTCCTTCAGGCATTGCTCATGCCATCCATGTTCCTTGGCTTTGAGTCTGCCCCCTAGAGTGCCCCAGTAACTCCTTCCTCCCCTCCTACCTCTGTAGAGCACCTGCACAGTGGGGATCTGCCCGTGGTTCGTGGACTGGATGGCGTAGAACGGCCATCATCTAGGACCACTGAGGGTTGTTTTCCACTTTTCTCCCTTCCCACCCCGAAGACATCGGCTCAGGCAAGTGCGTGCTGATGCATGCCTGCCAAGTGCCTAACAATGTCCTCCCCACCCAGACTCCAGCCCTCTGGAGCCGCCAAGGCCCCGTGAGTTGGTACTTCTACCGGCCCCCAGGGACATCAGGTGTGTGCAGCACCCCTGGTAACCCACCCTGAAGGAGGAGAGCATCTGTTGGGACGCTCAATCCTCCTTTCCCCTGCCAACCTCTGATGACAAACCCAGGTCGCCAGCGTGGTGCGAGGTGTGGCATCCAGCTCCTCAACCCTCAGTGCCACTGGGCCGCCTTGTGCATCTTTCAGGTTAGCTTGGGCTAAAATGTTTTTAAGTGCAGTAACATTGCAAAAAATATTTTCCATTCTACCTCCCCTATCACATCTCAATAACCCACAATTAAAGTCACCGCCTAACAATATTATTTTTGATGTAAATAAGTAAGGTTGGATCTCTGTCCAGAGGCCAGTGCAGCTTGATTTTGTATGGGGAGCATAGCAACTCATTAAACAATAGATGCAGTCCCTAAAATTAACATCTAGAAGGAGGGTTCTGCCTTGGTTGATCTTTACCATTTTAAAAATTTTAATGTCATGGTGAAAAAAAACAAATGCCTACCGCACTGCACAATTTCATCCCTATGGACCAGTAACTGGACCCCCATTTCCAGTCTGCAGATGCTCTGAAAAATTCGGAGTGTTTGTAAATTTGTGTGTCCTGAAAAAAGACAACATCTACCTGACTAGGATCAAACACAGAAAAGGTCGTTTTCCTTCCCCCTTCATTCTTAATGCTATTTGCGTTTAAGGAGGTCCTGATTAAATTGCCCATTATTTTTTATCCCCTAAGGGGGTAAGTGGGTGACTACCTTAGCCTTAGACCTAGTACCCCATCATTTTTTTCTTCACTTTTGGTTTGCTTTTTGAAGGGTTCTCACTTTCTAAGGATACCTCCAAAATTGATGAAGCATCAGATAAATCCTCCATTTCTGTGTCTCCCCATTGTAGGGCTAGGGCTTCATATGTATTCTGGAGGTATATTCTTTGGGGTGAGGCTTTTCCTTGCTTGTTTTTCCCTTGAGTCACTAAGTGAAAGGCATTTAGATCAGGAGGAGGCATTTCAGGGGTATCTTCAAAATTACTACTTTCCTCAGTGTGGGGGGAGGTCAGGTTTGGAACAGGGTTCTGCTGTATCCACCAGAGTGGACACTGAAACAGAAGGAACAGTTTCTCACTGTGACTTGGAGGGCTAACTTTAGTGGTGTTGCTTTGTGAGAATTTCAAAGTTGTAGCAGAATGTTTTGGGGGTGGGGGGTGTTTGCATTGGGGTTTCTTTAGCTCAGTTGTTCCTAGGAATAGCTTTGTTAACAAAAAAATCATGTTCTGCAAAGTCTGCGTCTGATGTATTTTGGGATGCCCAGTGACAGTCTGTAAAAGTGTGACTTTCTGTTTTGCACAAACTGCATTTCGGAGTAAAAGTGCAGTAGGCACCAGGGTGGCCTAACATCCCACACATACTACACAGAATCTTTTCACATCCACTACTAACACGTCTTGGTGAGCCACATTTGTAGCAGGAGCAGGGTACAACAGAATGCCACGGTCCCTCCATAAGAAAAAAACTACTGGGTAAGTATTGCACTCCAAAGTCTGTTAGTTTACGTTGCACTTCAAAATGCCACCCACCAGTCCAAAAACCCTCACTATCTATGATGGGTAATCCTTGTACCTTGTGTTCAAGCCAATATAAAATGTCTTTAACATTACCCCCCTAGTTCCTAAAAAGTACAGTGACTGTTTTTAAAGTTGGCTTTGACAAAGGTATAATGAAAAAATGTGACCATATAGCAACATCTTTTACAGCTGAATATTGTTGCCAAAATCTGTCTAGTAGTGTTGCAGAATGAAAATTAGAGTAAAGACTGTGTTCACCAGGAGCATGTATAGATGCGAACACTTCGAAGGGGGAAAACATTAAGGACTGTTTGATGAGAAATTTCCCTATGAAGAAGGTTCTGTCCAGTGGTTCATCCAGGCCTCCTGCATACCGAATCCGAACTGCATGTCTACATTTTGCATTTACAGGAGGGCTGTGAAATAAACTGGCAAAATTTTATTTCTGACCTCAGCCTTTGGGATGTGTTTCAGTGTCCACTTTCTCCTTATATGCGCTTTCATCAACTGCTAGCAGTATTTGGCTGCCGGTGATGTTGGGAGCCCCATTTTCTAGTACTTCCTCAAAGACAGCAACCTCTCGAGGAACCAGTACCGTTTCTTGATCCTCCATGTCCAAGATCGTCACTCCCGGTGTCGTTTGATCTGGGACATTATTACAGGTACCACTCTGTTTTTCTCCTGAACTGGGAGGCAATTTTTCCGAGATATTTACTTCTGATGTACTCATTCCTGGCAACGGGACTGCAGGGTCGGGCAACCACACTGGAGATTTGGAGAGCACCGATCCCACATTCTGCAAAGCAAGTCAAGGGGTCCAGACTTTGTCTGGTTCAGAATCCACAACCTCGGGGTCAGAAGAAGTATTAGGTTTTTGTGCACCCAAGTGGAAAACCGAAGCTGGCAATTTCTTTGCAGTAGTACCTTCAGGACTGGTATTCAGCCTTTTTGGTTTTTTTATTCTCTTCAATTTTATGTCTCTGTTCCATATATTGTTGTTCTGCTGTAGATAGCAATTCAGCTAGCCGTTGTTTTTCTGCAAGTCAATTGACTTATAAATTTTATTCAGCTACATCTAAATCCAATAAGATGGGGGTCATCCGGTTTAGATATATCAAAATTCTTCATTTGTTCCCATATTCCCAGACAAAATATACTTTGCTGGACCTGCAGGAGCAGAGATTATCTATCCTGCAGGTACACCAGCAGTCTCCTCAATCTGAGCGTCTGCCATGCGAACAAAGGGTCCCTCTACTAGCAGAGCTGGGGAATTTCCCCCGTGTCCTGGCCAAATTTCCTCCATTCACTAAAAATATCACCAACAGCTTAATCTGGTCCAATGTCAGTTGGCATTCATCTGTATCCCCCTGCCTCGCGACGAGGCTGAAAACAGACAGAATTGTCTAGCTCTTCTTTCCCGGTCAACAAAAATGAAATAAAATAAATAATAAATAAGGAATCCTAGTATAAATTTATCCATAAGTTATGCTGCTCACCTGTTATAGTACACAAATATCATTCAGTATCCCCTATTTGTGGCAGGTGCCAGGCTGCACTTGGCATATATATGCACTATTTTTGGACATGTCCAGTGTTGCAGACCTTTAATAATAATAATCATAATAATAACATACATTTGTACCACGCCTTTCTTAAACCAAGGTGCTTTAACAGGAATTCCAGATAAAATAATATATTAAAACAAACATACAATAAATACTGATTCATAAAATCCAATTAAATAACATTAGGTCAAATAAGCTTGCTCCTACAGACGGGTCTTCAGAGCCCATTTAAATTCCTCCACGGACGTGCACTCCCAAAGTGGATGGGGTAGAGAATTCCAAAGGGCTGTGGCCCGGTACATAAAAGCATGGGCCCCGGAAGATTTTAAAGAAACTCTTGGAATCTATAGCAACCCCTCATCCACCAAGCAGAGTGATCGCCTAGGGTAGTAAGGTACCAGAAGCTCTTTCAGGTAGTCCGGGCCAAGTCCGTGCAGGGCTTTGTAAGTCAGAAGTCCGACTTTAAAGGTGATCCGCCACTGAACTGGCAGCCAGTGCAGTTTGCGCAGCACTGGAGAAATACGACCAGTACAGGGAGTACCCATCAATAACTGGGCCGCAGCATTCTGCACTAATTGCAAGTGACGGATATCAACCCCCTGGTAGCCCTATATAAAGGGAGTTGCAATAATCAAGGCGTGAGGTCACAAAGGCATGGACCAATTTAGGCAGATCACCGGACGGAACAAGGTGCTTAATCCTGGAGATGTTCCTCAGATGGTAAAAGGAAGATTTGACGATTGCCGATACATGCAACCACAGCGTCAGCCCACTGTCAAAAATCACCCCCAGATTTCGCACCCATTAAGAAGTGAGGAGCTGGGAGCCACCAAGAAAAAGTCCTGAAGGTAAATTAACCCCCTTCCCCTCTATCCAGTGACCAGGGTCCACAACCAACACCTCCGTCTTTTCCGAGTTCAACCTTAGCCAACTCGAATCCATCCAGTTCTGAATTTCAATGAGGCAGTTGTTAAAAGTCGAGAAAGCTCTATCCTGGCTGGGTGCAAAAGACAGGTAGAGCTGGGTATCATCAGCATAGCAGTGAAACCTCAGCACATACCTCCTTACAATGTCTCAGAGGGGCAGCATGTACACTGCAAACAACATGGGGGACAACACCGAACCCTGAGGTATCCCACATGACAGAGAGACTGGGCCAAAGGAATTAATCCTCGGCACCACCCTCTGAGTTCTGCCAGTGAGAAAAGATCTAAACCACCTGAGGACTGTACTAGACAGGCCACAGATGAACCTCAGGCATTTGAGAAGAACCCCATGGTCCACAGTGTCAAACGCTGAGAAGAGATCAAGAAGAACCAAGATGGAATGACTCTTCTGATCTCTCACTATCAGGAGATCATTGAGCACCCAAACCAGTGCAGTCTCGGTTCTATGCCTCTTTTGGAAACCAGACTGGAATGGTTCATAGATGTCAAGGATGGTCAAATGGTTCTCCAGCTGCATGGCCACTACTTTCTCAAATCACCCTTCCCACAAAGGGAAGGTTAGGGTTTGGTCAGTAATTAGCACGGCAGTCTGGGTCCAAAGAAGCTTTCTTCAAGAAGGGTGTTACCACCGCCTCTTTCAGGGAGCTAGGAAACTCACCCGTCTCCAAGGAGCACCAGACTATGCATGCTAGGACCGGGCCAATGGTATCCCAACAACCCTTAATCAGGGAAGCTGGACCCGGATCCAAACTACAGCAGGTAGGGCGTATGACACAAATGAGCTCCGGTTGGTCAAAGGAACTCCAAGAGAGCTTGGGGTTAGTGACAAAGCGCTGATCCTTAGCTTCTCCCACAGAAGGTGCTGGCTGGAGTACCGCCCTGATGTCGGCCACCTTAGCCACAAAGAAGCGAGCAAGCTCATCATGCTCTACTTGTGAAAAGGCTCTACGAACCTGCAGACAGGCTGGGTTGCACAGTCTGTCTACAGTTCAAAAGAGCTGAGCTGGTCGGTTCTGAGCAGCCACAATCTCCCCAGAGAGGAATTCTGCCTTCCTATGGGAGATTGTGGAATGATAGACTTGGTAATGTTCCATCAATCTAAGATGGTTGGCTTCAAGGGCGGATCTCTTTCAGCAACATTCTAATCTTCGTCCTTGCCGCTGCATCTCCTCAAGGTCCCATCACACCGATGGCGAAGGGGGAGAGGACAAACATGGGCAGGAGTAATGATATCCAGAGCCGAGAAGATAGCTTTATTATAAGCCAGCACCAAGGTTTCTGGATCATTGCTCACTCCAGGAAAGTCTGATAGGTCAAGCACTGCCATCAAGCCCTCAGAATTTACTTCTCGTGAAGGGCAGTACCTGACCATCTCCACAGGGGTAGGCCTACGAGGTGGAGTGCAAAAACTGAACCCCACGGTGTAATGATTGGACCATCCAACTGGTTCCACCCCAAATCGAAGGCATCGATCCCCAGGAGAAAGACTAAGTCAAGGGAGTGATTGCCTTTGTAAGTGGCAAAAGTAACAACTTGTGTAAGGCCCAAAGATGTCATCAACTAGAGGAAGTGTTGACTAAATCATGAGAGTTCGTCATCGACCCAAGCATTGAAGTTGCCCAGGACCATCAGCCTGGGTGACATGCATGCCATGTCGATCACAAAGTCCGTAACTTCCTGTAGGAAACGCTTCACATCACCTGGTGGACAGTAAATGAGGGTGATCCTACAACACACACCCGCCACTATGGTACACTCAAATGACTCAGCCTCAACTGGTACACTCGTGAGGCCCAGTTTGGTCTTGAAACAGACCGCAAACCCCCCTCTGCGGTCTGACCTTCAGTGGTGCAACACCGAGTACCCGGCTGGAATAGCGGGCTCTAATATGGGGCCTGCATTCTCATTCAGCCAGGTCTCGGTGATGTAAGCCAGCTCCACCGACCCAAGATATGAAATAACTGCAGTCTAATTTTTGATGGATGCGGCATTACACAACACTGCTCGGTTAGGACAGGCCTCTGGTGCAGCTCGGGCTACCTGCCCACCAATATTGGTGGTGCCCTTGTGTATGGAAACTAGGCATTGGGGACCACACTCCAGACCATTTCGCCCCAGGGCGTCTTCTGGATCTCATTACACAATTACGATGGCCCTGCTCATTCGACCTCCATTGTTTGCACCCCACAAGCAATACCCGGTGCTGGTATGCAGATAACTGTAATGGGGGGGAAGAAAGGATGGAGGGTATGAAGGGCAGAGGCCAAATAGCACATGGCCATGGAGGTAGGCCTCCTACACATACTGAAGAACTCAACAGCAGCAAAAACACTCCAAAGACTTAAAAAAGAAAAAAAACACAAATAACTAAATTAAAAAAACTTGAGAACTACTAAACAATAAATAAAACAAAATTACCCTCTACCTCCTAACAACTACCCACCCTTAAATAAACAATGACCTCTAAGCACCCCTTCTACAATAAATAAACTAAAATAAAACACTGAACAAATTAAATATAAAATAAAATCTTATGGCATTAAGTCAGTCTTTGCAAATCAATAAGAGTCACTTTAAGCAGATTTAATAAAAGTCCATCCGCGCTCTCACCTCTTCAGGCTGTGAAACCAGAGCCTAAAACCAAAATTCAGCTCTCACTTTGAACCCTGGTAATAAGCAGGCAGAAATTATTTGAAATTATTTAAAACAGAATTATTAAAGGCATTCTCACTGCCTAGAAACATGCAATATAACCAGGCCCAAGAAAGTCTGACCGGTAGTAGATCTGATGACGAATCCTTCCAATGTACTCCGTGTGGACTGTTGATACCTTCTCCACAGATCTTATTATCCTTCCCTCTAGAAGCACTGTACCACAGGCAAAAAACACCAGCCACAAGCTGGAACACTGATCTTGGGAGACAGAAGGGATCCCTCAAAACCCTCATCCCGAAGGACAGCCGCCCCGTTAATTGAGCTCACAACTACGGAACACAGCCCGCATCCACACACAGCAGCCCCTCCCCCAGAACCTAAAGGCCACCAGCAGCCAAGATCCACCCTCCAGCAGTCCTGGACCGGCACCTCCTTTCATGGACCCGACACACAGCAGCTGCCCTCAGATGGGCCAGAGCAGAACCCCCCAGTTCTCCCACAAACCTCCACAATTTGCCTATCCAGCAGCTCCCAGAAAGGACCAACGGCACACAGTCCACCAGCAACGATCATCTGACAATGTTCAGAAAAAGAAGTCCAGCCACCAATACTCCTCGATCACTATTCCGGCTGAATCACCATCCTTCAACGGCTCCACCTTGGATTCTCAAGCTTTCTCCTCCCGTGGGAACAAATCCACAAGAGTCTCCACGGACTTCCACCAAACTGAGGACACAACCGGCAGGTTAACTGATAAACTTATCAAAGTTTTAGTTAAACTCCCGATCTCCTGATCTAACTAAAGCTTAATATAGAGTGCACAACTCTGTTAGAGATATACCGAAGGTCCTCTAATCCATTTGTCCTGGAAACACTATTTCTGCCTCACTCCAGGATCCTGACTGACTGCCACTAGATAATTAAAATAACTTTAACAACATAAAATAATGAAATAAACGACAAAGAAGATTCTGAGTACACTGAGTACTCTGAAGTGCTGCTACAACTGATGACTAGTTCAGAGTGGCCGCCATCTTGGATCATCAGAAATGAGTGGCGATTGGTGGTTCATGAGTTCTCCAATATGGCAGGGATGCAGATTCTGGTAACCCCGATTGCGTTGTTATTTGGTATGAAAGACATGAGGGTAGACGGCTGGGAGATGTTCCCCAGATAGATCAGGGTACTCTTAATCCTGGCCCGGCAATACATCATGAACACCTGGGTGTCGTAATCCTCCCACAGCTAGTCAGTGGAGAGCATGGTCTCTACAAGCCCTAGCTCTTGCACTTGACTTGTCCACTGGAACCTCTGTATACAATTGTACTTTTTGCTAATATGTTCTTTCTGTTATTTGCTATTCACCGCTACCAATATTGTTGTAATAATGTTTGCTGTTGTATGCATGTATGTGTTTCCACTACCCTTTCCCCCGAGACGCACAGTGAGATAAGCAACTTGTTGTTCAGTGTGCCTTTCCTGGTGAAACATTTCAATAAATAAATAAAAATAGGGTTGCCCACCAGTGCAGCGGTAGGGCTACCGCTTGCGGCGCCAGCGACCCGGGTTCGGGAATGGACTCAGGCAGCTGGAGGGCCGGCTGGGGTGAGGAGGACTGAGCACCCAGGGGCTGCTCTCCTCATCCGGGTGGGGTGGGATGCAGGTCCCGCTGCGATACCGCCACCTGGGTGACCACGGGTGGAGGTGCAGCGAAACAGCATATAAGAGAGGGAGGATGTCTACCGGGAGCTGAAGCATTAGCACGTCACGACGTGCATTGTTCCATGGCCCCCCCTTGCATGTAGACGTCCTGTGGGCTGGGATCAGGAAAGCGGAAAAACCCTGTGCTGGGGTCCTGTAGACAGGACCCGGCTGTCCCAAGATAACCCTTAACCAGGCTCCATAGATGGGGCTGGTGACGCCTTCCGATACATACTTGAGGTGTGAGAGGGGGACTAAGGGGGTCCCTCTCCTCCCGCCCGAAGGGGTAAACCGAGGCAGGATGGGGAAAGGCTAACCAGCACCTGGAGAGAGGTACCTGGGGTGGGACTACGGGAATACACAGTCTAGAGATCCCTGAAGAAAGGAATCTAGTACAGTGAGAAGGGGCATAAAGAGAAAGTATTAAAAAATAAATAAATAAAAATAAAGCTCTAGAGCGTCTTTCATTTATCCTGAAGGGGAGAGGTGAATGCTTTCTTATGGTCTAGAAGCATTTTTTTGAACTCCTTGTCTCCCTTGCAGGGCCATACTTTACAGGAAGCGGTAGTGTAGGGGTGCCTGGTAGGTGCTGGGTGGAATGGGTGAGTCTCTCTTCTCCTCTTGAAGTTTAAGCTGGAGGGGAATCTCTTACTAAGATCCATTTATAGTTAAGGTTTTACCTAACTCAGATACTGCACTTATTTTATAGCAGGTACTTAATTTGCTTGTCATCTTCTTTAGGTACCAAGAATCAATTATCTGATGGACCATTTGTATATATTTATTTCTTGTTTCCTTTTTTTAGTATTTGATTTATGTGGTTTGGTAGATCAGTTTACTTTATAATGTAATACAGGAGTGTAGCACTGGCCTTTATAAGTCCTTGCCTATGTAATTGTTTCCTTCTGATCTGCACTATTCATGTATTTGTCTGAACTTCCAATAAAAAAGATTATACAAAAATAAATTATCAACATCATTACGGGTTCAACCATTACCCTAGTCCCTCCTTCCATACTGTATGTACAAATGCCTCCTAAGACCTCACTGTAAATGAGCTTTGCTCAACTGAGTTACTCCCTTTCACTGATTATGAAGAAAAGTATGCTACTACTACTACTACTACTGATTTCCACTGGTGTTCATGGCTAATGCTGCTGTTACTTTATTTGGTACTGGGCTTCAATGCACTGATTGTAAAAGCAAAGATTTCAGCTTGAGGTGTGCAGAACTTGCTTTGATTACAACGAGCAATGCTGAACTCAGATGGCGTGGTACGAATCAAACTCAAGGTGAACCCTGCCAGTTCTGACTGGAAAAGTCTCATTATTTATTTATTTTTTTAACTCCCCCCATCTCCCTGTAGGCCATCCAACTTGCTAAACTACCTGCTTACTTACTCCATACTCTCTGCATATCCTTAATTAAAATCTGGCCTTTTGCCAGTCCCCCCCCCCCAAATATCTGTCGGGAGCAAAGTGCCTCTGACATGTCTGAAGCCCCTTCCCCCTCTGTGACTGTCATAGCTGAGCTAGGTTGACATGGTGGGCAGCAGAGTTCTTTGCCATGCTAGCTCAGTCAGAAACAGATAGTGCTCCCACTTCCCTGCAGCATGTCCCAACTTAAGAAGCTGAGAGTTGCGCCTTGGGAACTTATGGTACTGTATGTTAGCATCTGTACAGACCATAATAAGTGATCATAACTCACCGATTATACATCAATGGGCTCCAACTGCTTTACTCCACAAATGCTACCATACACTGCCAGTATTTCCCAGTGCACAACACACAACTTCTTAGATTAATTTACACTGCAGGACAGAGGGGACTGCTTCAGACTGAGCATTTGCCTGGCAAAGAACTCTGCTGCCAACAGTACCCCCCCCCCCGGTCAACTATGGCTATCCCTTGGGGGCTGAAGACATTACACAAAGGTAAGGGGCTATGAAAAAGGTGAGGAAGGTGGTAGGAAGCTCAAGCCAGACAGTAAGGGCTTTGACCTAGTAGTTAGAGCGCAGTGCTGTGTACCTGAAAACCTATGTTTTGGAGTCCCACAACTGCCACTTATTTACTGTGTGATCTCAAGTCATTTATCTCCCATCTGCTATTTGAATTTGTTTTCTGTGCCTAATGGCAACTACATTCTCTCTCTCTGTTACCTCTGCTGCAGGGCTGGATTTACACGGTCATGGGCCCTATGGACAGCAGTAACCGTGGGCCCCCACACTGCCCAACCTTCAAAGATGGTGCACTTCTGTTGATGGGGGACCTGAATATGCCAGATGTTAACTGGAGCACCTTTGCTGCAGGCACATTCAAGAGCAGGGTCATTCTTGATGCCCTACAGGGGGCATGCCTCAGACAGCTAGTATTGGAACCCACTTGGGAGGGAGCAATCGTAGACCTGGTACTTTCAAATGGGGATGGAGAAAGAATCTCAGATTTAGAAGTGGGTAGCCATCTGGGACAAGCGACCACCAAACAGTGTGGTTCACGATAAACACAGCCATACAATCAAGCCATACAAAAGCAAGAGTACTAGACTTTAGGAGGGCTGACTTTGGGAAAATGAGAGAGTGCCTCAGAAAAGCACTAGCAAACAGGCAAGGAGGAGGGGTGGAGGAACAATGGGGAGTGATCAGAACAGCCATCACAGAGGCAACAAGCCTTTGTGTAAAGCAAATCAATAAAACACAACGAAGGAAAAAAACGCTATGGTTCACAAAAGAGGTGGCAGGGAAGGTTAAGGAGAAAAGGACAGCATTCAGGAAATATAAGGAAACACAGAAGGAGCAGGACAGAGAACTTTATCAGTTAAAGCAGAAAGAGGCTGGGAAGGCAGTCAGAATAGCAAAGGCCCAAACCGAGGAAAGGATAGCCAATTCTGTTAAGAAGGGGGATAAGACCTTTTATAGGTACATTAGGGAGCGAAGAAAGACCAAAGGAGGTATACTGAAGCTTAATAAAGGGGAGGGAATGTGGGTAAGGGTGACAGTGAAAAAGCAGGGATACTGAACGAATATTTCTGCTCAGTATTCACAAAGGAAGAGGAGGGGGAGTTACCTAAACCAAACAAGAGAAACACTCTGAAGACGGGGTTCGATATCAGTCCATTTACAGAAGAAAGGGTTCTGAAAGAACTAATAAAATTGAAGGTGGACAAAGCAATGGGGCCTGATAGGATTCACCCAAGAATTCTAAAAGAACTAAGGGTAGAACTAGTGACACCGCTTGACTACTCTCTTTAACAAATCATGGGAGGATGGGGTGGTACCAGAGGACTGGAGGAGGGCAGATGCGATCCTCTTCACAAAAGTGGGAGCAGGACAGAGGCAGGAAACTACAGACCAGTTAGTTTGACCTCAGTGGTAGGGAAAATGATGGAATCACTTCTGAAGGAAAGAACTGTTGAGTGCCTAGAGGCCAGTGGGGCACAGGGCATGAGGCAGCATGGATTCACGATGAGAAGGTCGTGTCAGGCCAGATCTAATAGATTTCTTTGACTGGGTGACCAAAGTAGTAGACCAGGAGGGGCTGTGGACATGGCCTACCTAGATTTTAGCAAGGCATTTGATACAGTCCCACACAAAAGATTAATACACAAGATAGCCAGTCTTGGAGTGGATCCCAAGGTGGTAGCCTGGATAAAAAATTGGCTAGACAACAGGACGCAAAGGGTAGTAGTAAATGGAGTACACAGTGAAGAAAGGAGGGTTACTAGCAGGGTACAGCAGGGTTCAGTACTGGGACTGGTCCTTTTTAATGTCTTTATAAGTGACATTGCAGAGGAACTGGAAGGAAAAGTATGCCTCTTTGCAGATGACAAAGATCTGCAACAGGGTTGATACACAGGATGGAGTGGAAAGGACGAGAAGGACTTGTGAGGTTGGAGGAATGGTCAAATGTAGGCAGCTCAGATTCAATGCAAAAGAATTGCAAGGTAATGCACATAGGAAACAAAAACCCAGGGAGCGTACACAATGGGGGTGATATACTGACAACAGTAAAAATAGAAAGGGACCTGGGGGTAATTATGTCAGATAACCTAAAGGTGGGCAAGCAATGTGAGAAGGCAGTAAGGAAGGCTGGGGGATACTGGGATGCATAGGAAGAGGCATCAATAGTAGAAAACAGGAAGTTGTTATCCCTCTGTACAGACAGTTGGTGAGACCCCATCTGAGTACTGTGTGCAGTTCTGGAGACCCCATCTCATGAAGACATAGACAGAGTGGAGGCTGTCAGAGGAGGGGCAACCAAAATGGTGCAGGGTCTGCACAGAAGACATCTAGAAAGACTAAAGGAGCTTAATATGTATACTCTTGAGGAAAGAAGGGAGAGGGGACATGATAGTAACTTTCAAGTACCTCAAGGAAATAAAGTCAGAGGGTAGCATCTTCCAGAAAAAGAGATGTGCAAGAACAAGGGGGCACAATTTGAACATAGAGGGGGGGATGGCTCAGGGGTAATGTGAGGAAGTATTTTTTTCACTGAGAGGGTTGTGGATGCATGGAACAGCCTCCCTGAGGAGGTCGTGGAGTCAAGAACAGTGGGGGACTTCAAGAATGCATGGGACAGGCATAAGGCAGTTCTAGTGGTGGGTAAGAGGAAGTAAGCTGTTGGTTAACTAGGATCTGCAGCTTATCTGTTAGGTAGGAAAATGGGCAGACTAGGTGGGCCAAGCGGTCCTCATCTGCCGTCAAATTATATGTTTCTAGGTTTCTATGTTTCACTAGCACTCCGCAACCATGTCAAAGGACAGCACACACTGGCATACAACTCTCCACTTATACTACACTAGCATGCCTGCATTTGGGGTCAGTTTCTGAGCCCCAGCCTTGCTGTGGAAATAGAATCCACAAATCTCTGGCCCAGAGGATGATGGGCTACCAGCTTGATTCAGCCAATAAGAGACAGGCCAAGTCCCAGTTAACCTACAAAAGAACCCTAAAAAAATGGTGTTCAAACCAGAGTCAAAACTGAACGAAGCTGGCAAGTGTGGCGATTTTCTCCACACATAGCGCTAACAACACAGTTTAGAGCAATTTATAAAAGGACAAACACTGCTGGGAAAGTCATCACAAATCTCACTATTCTGAAAAGCAAACATCTGCCATCATGGGCTGCCTGCTGTAAAGCCTAAAGGTCTGAGCCACAAGCTTGGTACATCCAGCAGGCCTGGGTTTGATTCCCACAATCTGTTATACAGTGTAACCTGAGCATTTCACTTAACCTTCCCAGTTCTCCCAGGTCAAGCCTGTAAAAGGGCCTTGAGCTCAGTGGCCTTTACCTGGTTACCAATAATTAAAATACAAAAATCAACCCTCACAAACTACAATCCATCACCAGCTGGTTGATCATTTGTATAACCAGAACTAGCATTCTGTTTACAAACAAATAAAACACACTGTGAAAGCTATTCACACACCACAAATTTGTCTCGGAATTTTCTGTCTTTTGTGTTCTCACAAACTTTCTAAAAAAATGTACCAAAAACAATGGCATCCTGCTTCTACCCAATTTTAGGCGTACTGTACTATGGAGCAGCACAGGGAGATGACTTTTTTTTTATTTGCTCAAGGGTTCAGAGGCTCATGCTGAGGTGGGACTCAAACCTGCACCTCCTGCTTTACAGATCAGCTTTCCTCTAACCACTATACTGTATATAAGGGATATGAAATGGGGAGCTGTGTGATATATCATTTATTTGCAGAAGGACAGTCTGAACTTGGGTAACCTCACAGGTGGCGTAAGCCACTCGTACAGTTACCCAAGGTCAAACTGCCCAAATGCAGATAATGATGCATCACACAAGCTCCCCACTGCACACCTCATCTATGCAACAGGGAATGAGCTTGCATGTATTGTTAAATGTGGTTATAAACAGAATAGTAGATAGGGGAGTGTGTATTACAAGGCTATTATACCACTGAGAGGTTCTGGGGACAGATGAACCTCGAGAACAAAGTTCAACAGGTTCCAACATGTCCCAAGAACAGTAAAAGAAAAGTACAGTGCAGTACTGTACTGCATTAGAGTGTACCACCGACATTGTGCTATACACCTATAAGGCACAGAAGCCAGAAGTTACCAGCTTCCGGGTAGCTTAACGTTAAATCGCACGTTCACTTATATTGGCAGTATGTGCTATGCACAAACTAGTCTGATTTAAGCACACTGCACTGTATCATACACCTCGAGTGTAGAAAAAACTCATAATGTGTAGCACTCTACCCATTATTTTCTATGAAACCACTGCTCTTTATAGTTCAGTTTGGCCAGATGCTGTACAAGTGCTGAGGTCATAATTAGCCATTAGTCATTAGTGAAATCGCACTCTGTTGATAGGCGACCGATTGTGATGTCACATGCAGAAACATTAGCTTCTGAAAAGAAACAGGACAGACTAAACTGTAGAAGGCAGGAGCTACATTACCCTACTTGCATCCTTTTTTGTAGTGAGGCACCACAGGTGTGCGTTGTTGTGGGATGATGACACACGTTAGGGTGAACCGAAGCACAAGGCTCTGGCACCTGTTTTCACTACCCAGAAAGTGCAGTTATCCCACACAAAGCACACCCTGCAGTGCCTGAGATTATGAAATTTATGAAATGAACTCATTAAGGTTAGTAATGATTTTATTTTAGAGAGGTTTTATTTAAATTAGTGGGAAGACAAAGTAGTCCTATTCAGCTGTTGCAGGGTCGTGTTTTGCCAGTAGCTGGTGCCAATGCTGCATGTAAGCAACCATTTGTTTTTCTCTCTAAAACAGGGTTTCTCAAAGGGGAAGGCCCCAACCTGTTCCAGTAGAGGCTCAGGAATATTCCGTAAGAAGGGTGACCGCTACTGAGCGCTTACAAAAAGGGTGACTCAATAGCGGTGCCTGTTCTCAGGGCTGCTGGACAGGGGACGACTGCAGGTATAGTGACATCCTGTCACTATATGTACACATGCATGGGGGAGAGCGAGCAAGCACGCCGTGCAACGGGTAGAAGGGGAGGGAGGAAATGTGAGGGGTAGTGCGGTGGTTGGTTACTGAGCTGGCTCTGTGGCATGGTGGGTGGGTGGCAGGTTAGGGATTCTGAGGGTGCCGGGTTCAGTTCTGGGCACGCATTCGTTTTGTTGCACCAGGCTAAACATTTTTGTTGGGGTTTTGCACCCCCCTGGAGTAGAGAATCCTTTAGTAGGTGGGTGCAGTGGGCACAGCCCCCCACATAAACAATAAAAGTATAAGTCCCCAACGCCATTTTACCATGCACAGGGAGTGACTGGCAAAACTGCGCTTTGCAGATGTACATCTTCGCCGACAGCACCTCCGCTTTTCATGCATCACTGCTATCACATTCATCCAGGCTCAGGCAACTCTAAAAGAGTACTATATTTAAATTTTGAGGTGTAGATATTTTTTGTGAAAGGATGAGGCAAACTGAGAGAGGATAATAGTTTATTTACAAATCAATGACTAGGAAAGGCATGAGACAACGGTCATTTCAGGTGTACCCTGTAAAGGGTAGGGAGCGAGTACAATTAAAAAGGTAACTACAAAACAGTTAAGTAATTAAAAATGGTCAATAATGCCAACAAATAGGAAAAATGAACAAATAATGAGAGGTAACACTTGACCAGTTAGATGGGTGGCAGAACAGCTCAAATGCAAGGGTTAAGCAAAGAGGCACTAGAAGCAAGAGCAGAAGGGAGCAAAATGATACCTGAGAAGTTGCTCAAGAGAAGGGTTAGAAAGGGAGAGGCACATGTAGATAGGAAGGTTATTGCAGATACAGTGGAAATGTACAGATAACACAGTCTGACCCATGAAGGTACTGCAACAAGGGGTATCAATGGTTTGAGAGTCACAATAGCGGAGCAAGTAGGCTTGTATCGGGAAGAGGGTTACAAAGGGGTGGTCATAATAAACTGAATAAAATGAGAGTTAACTACACAAAGGAGTTTCATTTTATTCCTGATGTACTCTACAAAGTATGCTCTTTTTCTATGGGGAGGCTCAAAATCTTTTCCATGGGTTGGGAAGGCTCACTGTGACAAAGTCTGAGAACTAATGCTCTAATGGAAAGGGCACCACTGTGCAAATTAGGAACTGTGTTGTGTGGTTTCACTACATAATGCCCTGAGAGAGGGTGACGTAACAAGGAACCAGAGCCATGGTCAGCAAAAGGGAGACAGGAGTAGGATAGCTTGTGATTAAATATGGAGCAGGGTTGTGGATAGCACTATTTAAATAGAGCAAGAGAGCGGTCAGCATCATTCCAAGCGCAGCAGAAGCCACAGACCGGACAGGGGAGCAGACAGTTTAGAGTTTGGATTTATGGTAACAAAAGGGGGAGTACTTATGTATACCAGACTGTGGGCCCTTGATGCAGACCATGCAGTCAGCAGTTATTGTGCCTCTGCTATGGTCTAGGCGAGATCGAGGACTTACACTGCTTGTTTTGTTGAAGGGCATATTAAAAAAGTGGCTGAACGTTTTTAGGAAAAAAATTCATACACACTATAGGGGTCTCAAAATAGAGATTGTAAACACCAGGAAAAGGCTGCAGTGCTATTACAGAGTATGAGGCAAAGTACTAAAAACAAAATGCAGCACCCACAGCAATGACTCCACACAAAAATGGATAAAAAAGTTTCTCTTACCATTTATCACAAAACTCTGAGGAAACCTGGGAGTGCCCAGGCGGAACTTTTGTTATCCGTGTTTGTGTGGAGTCATTGCTGTGAATGCTGCATTCTGCTTTTATTACACTACAGGGGTGGACACTAAGCAATACATATAAACTATTTATCTCACCCCAAAACAGTGGGCAGGGAGATAAATGCATTTATCTAAACAGCTGTATTTATCTCAACCATTTGCCGTGTCATCCCCGTCCTGCCACACGTGCTGGCGTTAATTAGTTTTCCCTCAGCCACCCACTCCATTTCAGCACAGGGTTTTATTGAACTCCAAAAATTGATTAGCGTTTTGCTCATAAAAGTGCTAAAACATTGTGAAAATGCATAGCACTTGCCTCACTGTGTTTAACAAACATAATACTTCTAGAAAACCTATATAAATACTTTCTGTACAGTTAGCATTATCCCAAGACAAAAACTGCTAATCAACTATTTAAAACCCTGCAGCTCACTATGCCCCTTTCCACCAAACATTTTAAACCACATCAAAAATAATTAACGGATAACTTTTCCTCTAACACGTTATTTTTCAAAACCCCACCTAGATTCCATTGTTCATATCTTCACTGTTTTCTCTATATTCAACAGCATGACCCCAAACTGCCCCTACTCCCACTCACTCAATTGACAGTCCGTTGGGATATGCAGCGTCCCTCCTTGCTCCACACTTTTAAAAAACTGTGTTCAAGAAAGCCACAGCTCAAACCTACCCCTCCTCCCCACCACCAGCTGCTACAGCATTTCTTTAAATCATTTTCCTCATGAAATATAGCACTTTAGCAGCATGTCAGGGATCACTACTAGTTTCACACTCCTCGGCAACTGCTGAAACCTAGCCAGGATGTTCCCTCAATTACAAACTACCCAAATTATTAAAGAATAAATAAACAAACAGGAACAAAATGAAATGCACTGTCAAAATACAATACCACCCTTCGGCGCCATCACCCTGCTAGCCCTCATGCTTGCTACACGGCACCGACATTATTTTATTAACAAAAAATGTTCTCTAATCCACAAAGCCAACCAGTCAGAGAATATGTCAGCGATGTTAAGCCGTCAGGACACCCTAGAATCCAGAGCACATCCCTAGAAACCTCTGCAGAAGAGAAATACTAACATACTAAAATGCCAGAGAATAGGCCCTACTTGGTCTTTCGTGTCTGCTCATTGGTCAGCTCCACCCTGGGAGCTGACCTTACTACCCGGCTTCTCCTTCCCAGTTCCAGATATTCTTGCTGCACTGGATTTTGCTTCCAGAACCCTTCCCTGTACCTGTCCCACCCCTCTTGAACCCCTCCACCGTCTCTGCCTCCACCAGCCCCTTGGGCAGCAGTTACTCACAAAATTCCACTCAAATTTCTCTTTAAAAAAAAATATATATATATATTTATTTTACAAACAAATTTACCTCCACAATCTGAACTGGTACCTACTGCATAAATGAACTCTGCAGTGGGAGTCAGTCTGATACATGCTTCATCTACAGCATATTTGTACAGTTTGACCTCGGACACCACACTCATGGCTTACAGCACTCATACAGATAAAGCATGTATCAAACTGGCCCCCATGGTGTATACCTTATATAGCTGATGGAAGATAAATTTGCCTGTTAGGGCCCTGCAGCAGTTAATTATGTGCAAATGCCGAGGCAGCCATGTTGGATGTGAGCATGCAGGGCAGGGTGAAATGGGGATGGTTCTGGGTTGTGTGCCAAGCAGCTCCTCTTGTGTGTGGAGGCATGTTTAGATGTGCTGTTGTGCTGGTATAAGAGCACAGGTGAAAGCACCTCTCAGCCTATCGGAATTCAGCATTCTGACCACCAAATTGATAGCAGAGAAAACAGCAGCCTGAAATTTCAGTTTAGTTTGGAATATTGGGTACTTGGGGTCTGCTGATGCCAACTGTGATTTTTTTTTTTTTTGCTTTATTTCTTTATGCTCTCCATCCCCTCCACTGGCCACTTCTTTGGGCCGCCTAGGATGTCCCCCAGCCCACCAACTGCCCCCGTTGCCATTCTTGCCACCCCCCTCCATACTGTGGCCCTGGCTGACCTGATGTATCCCTTCACAGGACCCCCCCCCCCTTTAGGGTGGGGTACCGGGAGGTGAGATTTTGCCCAGAGGTGTTCCTTCAACACTGTACACACACACACACACACACACACACACACACACACACACACACACACACAGCAAGGGATCACCTCGGACACTTCTGGGCTGTGTGGCAAGTGGGGGGACCGGCTGCCATCATCTCATTGGCAGAGTGAGCATTTTCTGTTTTCTTCCCCAACCCACCCAGCTCCCACATAGTGGTTCGACTGCGGCAGCGTCCTGGGGGCAGGGGCATTCAGCAGTGGTTCGAGGCCACACACTGCCAAGAACGCTGACTGCAAACCACCACCAGGAGCTGCATACAAGTGACCTGAGACCAACCCCCACTCCCCAGGAGGGAAGGGTCCACAGGACACTCGAAACTCCCTCCCTGCCTGTCTCCACTCCTGACTATCTGGCTTATGGCACTTTATTTATTTTATTTTTTTTAATTGATGACTAAAGACCCTCTTTAAATTAGCTCTAATATGAAAGCACCATACCTCTTTAAACAATTTTATGTGGATGGGGTGGGAGGATTCAGAACAAAATACATTTTCAGGATAGATTATAGAAACAGAATTTTTTTTTTCACATTATCTTTTTATTGAAAAATGTTCAAACAGATAAACATACAAGCAATAGAAATATAAAGTGTCCTCCATATAAGGCACAGAACAGAATGTATAAAGTAGTATACATACAAATAAAAAGGGGGTCATAATATTTAGGCTAAATATAGGCTACAACCAAAAGAGAGCAAACAAGGATTACAAGAGGCTGATAAAGGAAAAATATACAGTGCGTGTAACTATTAGTTTAAAAAGAAAATAATTATCATATATGAAGGGTGATAAATATCAGTAACTAAGGTTAAGCCTAATTATATTTGCAAAAGCCGATATGAAAAGGATTACAGTTACTGTACCATAATAGGAGGATATAATGTGAAAAGGGAAAGGGACAATAGAGAGGGAAAAAAAAAAAGAAGAAAGCTAAGGAATAGAACATATCTGTGCATGATTACTAATGGAAGAAATCTAAATAGTCTTGTATTAAGGTTTAGGAGTGGTAGAAGAATCAATGTATGAGTAGTAGTCCTGCCAACATCTATCATATACAGTGAGTCGGTCGTGAGAAAAGTGGGAAAGTCAATCTAATGATGCATACTGAGATAGGTTTTGAAGAATATCTGAAAAGGATGAAACATGGGTAGATCTCCAATTCATGAGACTAAAACGTTTAACAAGGAGGAAAAATACATTAAGCCATCTGAAATGTGCATGTGAGAGGGTAGCATTATTGGAAACAAATTACGTAACAAAGAGAGTTTAGGATCTAAGGAATTTGTTGCCTGATAACTCTAGAGGCAAATAAATGAACCCTTTGCCAGATCTTATTAATAGTGGTACATGACCACAGAATGTGGAGAATGTCACCGTTAGGCATGTTGCAACGCCAGCATTTATTATTGTTCAATAATCCCATATGATGTAGCATAGGTGGAGTTCTGTACAAAGAATATAGAATTTTAATTTGTATTAAGGAGCTACGTGCATCTATGAAGGTGTTGTGAGAAAGATATACAGGTTACTCACCTGTAACAGGAGTTCTAGGAATGGTATATGTTGTTCATCCACACTGTCTGGCAGGTATCCTTGCCGCTTTAAATCTTGCCGGAAGGTCTTCAAGCTGGCTCCTCACACCCACCCGGGTGGTAAAACTCTCTGCTCCGCCCCATGATGCCAGATCTGGCCCGCTGGAAGCTCAGGTTGTGCGTCGAAGCCGGGGAGGTCGGGTGGGTCGTGTGGATGAACAACATATACCATTCCTAGAACTCCTGTTATAGGTGAGTAACCTGCATTTCTAGGGACATGGATATGTTGTTCATCCACACTGTCTGGCAGACTCCTAGCAGTTCTCCGGGAGGAGGGAGGCAAGGCGCACACCCCCTACTTAGGGAATACAGACTGGAGAACCGAGGCCTCAAAACCAGCATCCCGGCGTGACTCAAGGTTGATGTGGTAATGGGTGATGAAGGTGTGTGCTGACTTCCAGGTAGCAGCCCTGCAGATTTCCTGGATAGGGATGTCCCTGGAAGCAGCCACCGATGCAGCAGTATGGCGGATAGAATGAGCTCTTATCCCTCTGGGAGGCTCCATGCCCGCCAGCTTATAGCAGAGATCTATGCAGGAGGTGACCCACCTGCCTATCGTCCGCTTGGCTGCAGGTCTGTCAGGTGCGACTTCAGCATAGGTGACAAACAGCTGGTGAACCTCTCCCCGAATTTCAGCCGTGCGCTCCTTATAGTAAGCGAGCGCCCTTCTAGGGTCTAGAGTATGGAGCCCATTCGGCCTCCGAGGTGTGATTGGGGTAGAACACTGGCAGAGTCAACACCTGGTTAAGGTGAAACTCCGACACCACCTTCGGAAGGAATTTTGGGTGGGAGCGCAGGACAACCTTGTCCCTGTGGAACACCAGGTAAGGAGACTCGATGCAAAGCACCTGGAGCTCTCCCATCCCTCTGGCTGACGTGATGGCCACCAAGAAGGCGGTCTTCCACGACAGGTGAGAGAGTTCACACCTGTGCATTGGTTCGAATGGCTTGCCCATGAGCTTTGTCAGTACCAGCAGTAGATCCCACGGAGTGGGTTCCGCACCGGAGGAAATGTGATCAGGCCTTTGAAAAGCGCCAGACCACCTTCTCCTGCACCACCGACTGCTTCCCTGGCCCGCGCCTGAAGCAGAGATGGCTGCCAGGTGCACCTTAAGGTCGTCGACCTAAGCCCTTGCTGAGAAAGGGACCAAAGGTAGTCCAATATGCTCGCAAGGAACAGGAGGAAGGGTCCAGGCCCTTGCCTGGCACCAAATGGAAAATCTCTTCCATTTGAAGGCGAGCATTTTTCTGGTCGACTTCACGGATGCCTTCAACCACGCTGGAGCACCTCGTCGGAAAGACCCAAGGCCTGGAACTCTAGCCGCCAGGAACCAGGCTGTCAGGGTGCAGGGATTGAAGGTCCGGATGGAATACCTTCCCTAATTGACTGAGAGCAGGTCCGGGCGAGCTGGAAGCTGCCTCGGAGCCTGGAGCCGAGTGAGGAGATCTGGTACCAGTACTGGCGGGGGCCAGTCTGGGGCTATCAGAATCACCTGCGCCTTGTCCCTCCTTGCTTTGAGAAGCACCTTGTGCATCAAGGGGAACGGGTGAAGGGCGTAGAAGAGGCCCGGGGTCCACGGTCTCGAGAAGGCATCCCCCTGCAGCGATCCCTGCTGAGGGGGGCGGGCATGGAACAGCCTCAGCTTCGCATTCTCCCTGGAGGCAAACAGGTCCACCTGAGATGTGCCCCAATGGGAGAATAGATCTTGTTCTACCTCCAGCAGGACAGACCACTCGTGGGACGCAGCCCCTATCCGGCTTAGGGCATTGGCCAGGGTGTTGGAGGCTCCTGCCACATGAATGGCTAGGAGATCCGCCTCCAGGCTGCGCACGAGTGACCAGATGTGGAGAGCTTCCTTGCACAGAAGCATGGAGCGCGTCCCGCCCTGGCGGTTTAGATAGTACATGGTCGTGGTGTTGTCTGTCTGGACCCGGACCACTTGACCCCAAAGAAACGAAGCAAAGGCGGTGAGAGCTAGGCGGACCACTCGGAGCTCCAGCAGGTTGATGTGGCATCGGGACTCCCTCGGGAACCAGAGGCCATGCACTCG
The DNA here is from genome assembly GCA_016271365.2 of Neoceratodus forsteri. Lineage (NCBI taxonomy): Eukaryota > Metazoa > Chordata > Ceratodontiformes > Ceratodontidae > Neoceratodus > Neoceratodus forsteri. The sequence continues at coordinate 453,849,718 of CM028129.1, read as the reverse complement.
GTGTTCCTCCAGATGGGCACCCAACCCATCAGAGAGGCATCGGTCGATAGAGAGACCATCGGCTCGGGGCAGACAAATGGGATGCCCTCCTGCAGATGAACTGGAACAGTCCACCACTGGAGAGCGTTCCACATCCCCTGGGTCACCGTCACTAGCTGGTCCAATGGATCGCAGCGTTGGGACCACTGGCTGGCCAGCCCCCACTGAAGGGCCATGTTCCAGCCAGACTCCAGCGGACCACATTGGTACAGGCAGCCATGAGACCCAGGAGGCGCAGGAAGTCCCAGGCAGGGCGCAATTGCCCAACCAGAAATGACTGGGCAAAGGAGGAAAGAACCTCGACCCTATCCGCCGGGAGCCGTGCCCTGGCTCGAAGAGAGTCGAGCTCTGCCCCGATGAAAAGAATCACCTGCTTCGGCTCGAGTTCCGACTTGGCCTCGTTGATGAGGATGCCGACCTGAGAGCAAACCTGGAGGGACAGATCTCTGGACCGCTCCACCTCCTGTCTGGAGGGGGCTTCTATCAGCCAATCATCCAGGTAAGGGTAAACCCGGACCCCTTGGCACCGCAGGAATGCTGTCACCACTGCCATGCATTTGGTGAAGACCCTGGGAGCTGGAGATAAGCCGAAGGGCATGGCTTGGAACTCGAAAAGGGATCCCTCCACTCGAAAGCGAAGGAACATCTGATGTGACGGACGGATAGGGATGTGAAAGAACGCATCCTGCAGGTCCAGAGAGCAGAACTACATGCCGTGTTCCAAGGATGGTATTATCTGAGCCAGAGTGACCATCCTGAAGGTTCGAGACCTTAGGAACTTGTTTAGGTCGTGTAGGTCGAGAATGGGGCGCCAGCCCCCCATCCGTTTCGGAACCAGGAAGTACCTGGACACGAACCCCGGGTTTGAGGGAGGGTCCGCCACCTCTCTTATCACCTCCTTCTCGAGGAGGAGAGCGATGTCGGCTCAGCGAGCTGACAGCGAGGCTTCGGACCCTGAGGCCCCCCGAGGTGCGACGGTTCTGAAGGGTGGGGCCTGCTCAAACTCCAGAGGCAAGCCCTTTCACCACCTCCAACACCCATTGGTCTGTGGTGATAACGGACCAGGCGGAAAGAAAGTGGCGGAGCCGCCCCCACACGGGGAGCACCTGGGGTGAGGCGACGGGGTTGGGGCGACACCCCTCAACCTGTCACTGGGCAGGCTTGGAGGAAGGACCGGCCGAGGGACCTCCAGGGCCTTTACCTCCCTGCTTCCTGGAGGAGGAAGCCGCGGGCTTGGGTTTGGGACGCCAAGCGTGAGCCTGCTGGCCCTGATGCTGCTGGGCCGGAAGTGCCGCAGGCACGGACAGACGAAAGGGCTTGGGTTGTGGTCTGCAGCCCTTGTCCCTCTGAGCGGATGAGATCGAGTCCAAAGTGGCACTGGACTTTTCGATCCTCTGGTGGTGGCCTTCCACTCTAGGGCCGAAGAGGTCGGTCCCCAGGAAGGGGACATCCGCCAATTTGTGCTGGGTATCCGCTGTGAAGGTGGATATCCTCAGCCATGCCCGATGGCGCATAGCCACTGCGGCCATGACTGACCTGGCGCATGAGTCTCCAATGTCCAGAGCAGTTTGAAGTTGCTGCTTGGCCACCGCCCTGCCCTGGTCCCGCACCTGCCTAACAGTGGTCTGCAGGTCAGCCAGGAGATGAGGGACTACCTCGTCCAAGGAGCCCAACAGGGCATGGGAGAAATGTGCCATAAGCACGGCCGAGCTGGCCTGTCGAAGGCCAAGGGAGGACGCAGCGTAGACTTTTCGCCCGGCATAGTCCAATTTCTTGGACTCCTTGTAAGGAGGTTTGTCCACGTCCCTAGCATTTCCGGCATGCCGGAAAACGCTGTCGGTAACTAACCCCTCGGCTGAGGAATGTTCCGAGAAACCGGACAGGGAACCGGTAGGGACCGCATACTTCCTGGCCATCCTGGCCGAAGGCACAAGGCAGGAAGCAGGGTGCTGCCAGAGCTCCAAGGCCAGGCCCACAATGGCCTCGACCACAGGAAAGGCCTCCGTTGGGGAATCCCCTCGGTCCAATATCTCCGTGAGGGGATACTTGGCCCACTTGGATATGGGCTCGAGCTGCATCCTGGTGGACTCCGAGATGAGCCTGAGCAAACCCAGGAAGGACGAAGGGCTGTCATCCAGCGACTGACCTCCAGAGGACTCCAAGTCCACTCGCCTGGAGAAAAGGGAGGAATCGTCGTCGGACTCAGAAGAGTCCGCAAAGAGCTGCCTCGGGCCTGAGCCACCCTCCACCTGCCGAGGGTGATCGGGAGTGAGGGTGACCGACAGCCTATGGGGCAGAACCTGAGCCGACCGAGAGTTCTTGGTCGGAGCCCCAAACAGTGGCTGTGGAGGCGGAGGTTCCACTGGAATTGGTGGAGCAGCTGGTTTTGGCCGAACAACCGGCCTGGGAACAAGCTCCTCGGGTAAGATGAGGGGTTGTTACGGCCGCTCTGGTGACAGCCACTTAATGGCCGGGGAAGGCGACTGCGTCAGCTTGTTCCCGGTCAGAAGGAGCTGTTGCCACATGAGGTCCTCGTATCATCGACGTAACTTCGTCGAAACCTCCCCTCATCGAGGAGGAGGCGAGGGGCCAGCGGCGGCGCCGCTACTGCGAGTGCGAGACCGCCTGACGGGCGGGATCGGCTGGACTCACGAAGTTCGAGACCGAGAACCTCGGCCTTTCCGAGGATGGTGCGGGAGGGGCGGGTGGAACGGCTCCTCCCTCGGCTCGGAGGGTTCACCCGAGGGCTCGGAACCAGAGACACTGGCAAGCCGGATCCTCAACTCCACGGGGAGACCGGTGAGAGAGGATTTTCGGCCGCGGTCGACAACCATCCAACAGGTCGAGAAAGATCTCGACTGCGTCAGCAGTCTCGGTCAACTGACCTGGCCAGGGGACACCGTGAGACCAGTGGCGAGCTTGAGCGATCGACCAAGTCGATGGCCGACAACATGGGAAGGGACCTTTACCGCTCCCAAGAGGCGTCGTGGAGGACTTCCCTTGTCTTTCTTCTTGGACCGAGAAGAAGGTCCAGCAGGCGTTAGTCCCTCTCTCTAGTGAAGAGGGACAGACAAAGCTCCTTAAGGAAGCTGTGTAAGAGGAACCCAGGGAGAGTGGGATAAATGCTACGGTCAAGGAAGATGCGTGCGCCGCGCCTCCTCTTCGAGGCGATCATCTGCTCTAGCTGATCCACGAGCCGCGCCTGGACGCCCGATGGGCCTCTTTGACTTCACGGAGGAAAGCGTTTCTCAGGCGCCCCAGTTGTAAGCAGGCAGCACGATGTGAAGGGCGTAGGCTGAGAAGAAAGAGCACAGGTCATAGCTTGCGGGTTGTGATCAAGGCCTAAACAATGAACACACATGGAGTGCAGATCCGTTGAGACATCTTCTGCCGCGAGAGAACCTCGAAAAACCAGAGTCGATTTGTCCATCGCAGCCGCGAGGGATAGAAGACGAAGTCTATAATGCAAAAACTTTTAAATTCGGAAAACCGAAGAATTAGGAACCAGTCTTATCAGAGCGTTAAAGAGGAACCTGAGCTTCAAGCAGTAAGGAAGATCTGGCGTCATGAGGGAGTCGAGAATTTTACCACCGGGTGGGTGGGTGGGAGAACCAGCTTGAAGACCTTCCAGCAAGATTTAAAGCGGCAAGGATACCTGCCAGACAGTGTGGATGAACAACATATCCATGTCCCTAGAAACCAGCAGTTACACCATTGTGAATCGCTAATGTTATAGTTGAGAAGGGCGTTCCATTTATTTTTAGCAGATATAGTTTGATCAGGTAAACTATCTATAATATATCTGTAAATGGAACTATTCCATTTTGCTGATAGATAATTCTGTGTGATATGTAATGATCCTGTAGTGTTAAGTCTACGAGTATGGCAGGAGAAGGAGTTAAAAGAACAGAAACATAGAATTTGACAGCAGATAAGGACTGCTTGGCCCACCTAGTCTGCCCATTTCCCTATCTAATGGATAAGCTGTAGATTCTAGTTAACCAACAGCCTACTTCCTCCTATCCTCCACTAGAACTGCCTTATGTCTGTCTCATGTATTCTTGAATCCCCCCCCCCCACTATTCTTGACTCCACTACCTCCTCAGGAAGGTCATTCCATGCATCCACAACCCTCTCCATAAAAAAAATACTTCCTTGCATTATCTATAAGCAGTCTCCCCTCAATCTTATAATTATGTCCCCTTGTTCTTGCATGTCTCTTTTTCTGAAAGATGCTACCCTCTTGGACTCTGTTAAAGATTCCCTTGAAGTACTTGAAAGTTTCTATCATGTCAACCCTCTCTTTCCTTTCCTCGAGGGTATACATATTAAGCTCCTTTAGTCTCTCTTTATATGTCTTCTGGTGCAAACCCTGCACCAATTTGGTTGCCCTCTTCTGGACAGCCTTCATCCTGTCTACGTGCTTGCAGAAATGGGGTCTCCAGAACTGCATGCAGTACTCCAGGTGGGGTCTCACCAACCATCTGTATAGAGGGATAACAACTTCCTGTTTTCTACTGGTGATGCCTCTCCCTCATCCCAGTATCCCTCAGCCCTCCTTACTGCCTTTTCACATTGCTTGCCACGCCTTTATGTCATCTGATATGACTACCCCAAGGTCCCTTTCCATTTTGTTATCGTTAATATCTCTCCCGCCCCGCCCCCCATTGTGTACTCTTCCCTGGGTTTTGTTTCCCAGGTGCATTACCTGCACTTCTTTGTGTTGAATCTAAGCTGCCATACATTTGACCATTCCTCCAACCTTGCCAAGTCCCTTCTCATCCTTTCCACCCCACCTTGTGTATCTACCCTGTTGCAGATCTTTGTGTTATCTGCAGAGACACTTTCCTTCCAGTCCTCCACAATGTCACTTATAAAGACATTAAAGTGGACTGGTCCGTACTGAACCCTGCGGTACCCCCTCTAGTAATCCCCCTTTCTTCAGAGTGGACTCCGTTTACTATTACTCTCTGTGTCCTGTTGTCTAGCCAGTTTTTTACCCAGGCTACCACCTTGGGACCCACTCCAAAGCTGGCTAACTTGTATGTATATTAATCTTTTGTGTGGGACTGTGTCAAAAGCCTTGCTAAACTCTAGGTAGGCCATGTCCAAAACCCCTCTTTGGTCTACTACTTTGGTCACCCAGTCAAAGAAATCTATTAGATTCGTCTGACACGACTTTTCCGCTGTGAATCAATGCTGCCTTGGGTCCTGTGCCCCTCTGGCCTCTAGGTATTTATTTATTAAATTTTGGTGACCGGGTAGGCCCACTGAGCCCCGAAGGTCCCTTTTATAGGGGCGCCCCGGGATAACAATACAAGTTATAAGAATGAACAAGGACATAAGGAACATTTGAGGCATTGTGAGTTACATCATGAGGTGGTTACAGTAAAGAAAAATAGTGGATACAGGCATGGTTACAGGCATGGTAAAAGAAAAGCAGTGGATACAGGCATGGCTTACAGGCACGGTAAAAGAAAAGCAGTGGATGCAGGCATGGGTACAGGCATGGTTATCATCATGACATTACTCAACAATTCTTTCCTTCAGAGGTGATTCCATCATTTTCCCTACCACTGAGGTCAAACTAACTGGTATGCAGTTTCCTGCCTCTTCCCTGCTCCCACTTTTGTGAAGCAGAATCACATCTGCCCTACTCCAGTCCTCAGGTGCCACCCCATCCTCCCATGATCTGTTAAAGAGGGTAGTCAGTGGTGTCACTAGTTCTACCCTTAGTTCTTTTATGTAATAAGAAACAGACTTCTGTTCATCAAAATAGATGCATTTTTTCCTTGGTGTGGTGGTCATAAATCAGAGAAACCACAGAATGAAGTCAACGTCTTCTAACTGGGAGGCAGGAACAGAGTGTGTGTGTGTGTGTGTGTGTGTGTGTAACTGGCAGGACTTCAGGTGGTGACACCTCACCTGGTTTCTGAGATGCTGGTAAGTAAGGTAAGAAGATTTAACCACAACTCAGCCTCAGGGATGTAAAAGTAAAGCAATCCAATTAGACAATCCAGGAAAGAAGCAGCAGTAGGGCGGATGCCCCTCCTACCAACCCACACAAGCACAGCTCATCCTTCTACTGCACTTTCTTTTCATTTCAAAGGGGGCTGTCAAAACACAACAGGATGGTTTGCTAATCTTAAACATCTCTGTACAAACAGATTCCTTCTCTTCTCTTCTTCTGAGGCAGTGTGATCTAGTGCTTAGAGCCCAGGCTTGGAAATGAGGAAGTCACAGGTTCAAAGTGCACAAATGGGTAGCACACTAGGTACTGAGAAAGGAAAAAAGGCGATACTACATCATGACCATCTCCTGCTTCTTCAGCAATAACATATAAAGCATCCTCCCACAAGCATGGAATGATCTTATTCTTTCTTAAAAAAACTACAACAATGCTGTAGAGAATGCAAATAGGATGCGGGGCTGTATAGGGAGGGGAGTCAGCAGCAGAAGCCAGAAGGTAATCCCACTAAAACCACAAATTAGCAGCTCAATACTTGCTCATTCACAAACATTTAATCACCTCCTCATTAGTGGTGCAAAAGGTTATGGCACAAATCAGATAATGTGGGGAACGCTAGGAGGCAGTACGGTTTAGTGGTTACAAGATAAATACATACCCTTTACTGCAAGAAGAGAGGTTACGCCAACAAATAGATAAACCATAACCTCCTAGCACTATTAAACAAGAGGGACAAACAACTGAGGGTATATAAGACTACCACTAGCGCAGTAGACTGGGACAAATATAGGCAGATTCGTATGCAATGCAAATATGCCGTTAAACTAAGTAAAGGGAACTACTGTAAAAACCTGTTGACCACTATAGGATCTCCACAACATTATTGGAAAAATATAAAACATATACTAGGACAAAATAACACATCCTTTCCCCCTTAATATGAATATTAACGGTGTAAACTGCAACAATTCCTCCACCACTGCCAGCACCTTGAGGGAGGCAGTCTAGTGCTGTGGTCTAAGGCTCTGAGCTGCAAACCTGGGTTTGAATCCCACAGCCCCCACTTGCATACTGTGTGACCCTAAGCAAGTCATTTAACTTCCTTGTGCTCCCAAGTCACACCTGGAAACAAGCTTCAGCTTAGTGTGCCTTTCCTAGTTAAACAATTTTTCCCCCTTTTCCCTACCTTAAACAGTCAGTTTAGTAATCTATGTATAGAGATATCTTCTCTAATACACCTCCCCTGAGAATAACAACCCCCAAAATAGTACACATATAACACACCCTCCCTTCCATTTGAAAGCTGAAGTGCACACGCTTCTAAAGCGTATCGCCATATCCAAATTGGCAGGTTCTGACACACTTGAACCTAAACTACTTCAGCTTGCTGCATTTGAAATAGCTCCTATCACTAGACTGCTCAACCTATCCCTTACAACAGGTGCTGTACCATCAGACTGGAAAATGTCACATATCACCCCAGTCTTCAAAAAAGGAGACCATAAAAATCCTAATAACTACAGACCTAGATCAATATTGTCTGTATTGAGTAAGATAGTAGAGAAACTTGTGGCCACCCAGCTTACTAAATACTTGAACAACAACAACTTACTGTCCCCTCACCAGCACGGCTTTAGTAGTAATCATAGTACCTCTTCTGCCTTGCTTACTGTCATGGGGTTGTTGCCTGAGAAACCTTTCATTTTTCCTCTTAGTAAAAGTCTGTTGCAACAGCACCTCCTTTATTCTTTACTGCCCTTTTTCCCCGACGCATGGGCTGGCCACCTGTGGGTTTCTTTATGTTCTAAAACCTCTCTTTGCACTTCGTTTCCTTGGTTTCCAGGAGTAGCCTTTGTGGTACCCCCCCCTCCCCAAAGCCATGTTTGCTGCTCGCAAGTGCAAGCTCCGGTCACAAAGTGAGACCCTTAAAACAGCCATAGTTAGAATTGGGCTGTATTGTATTTCTAAAATGCTTCTGTGCAAATGTGAAGTGCGTCTACTATTTAAAAATAAAAAAGTGCAAGACGTAGTTGCTACTTGCTGTTTGCTACTTGCGTCCTACGATATGCAGAAATGTGGCAGAACGCAACTGCAGCCTGCGTTCTGCATATTAATAAACCACACAAAAGTTTTGTTTGTTGTCCAGCTAGATGTACTGGTGTTGCTTGACAGAAAGGATGCCCATAGTCAGGACAAACGCAGCAAACACTGCAAAATGATTAAACAGACTTACAGAAGCTTAATGTTTAACACTGAGGTTAACCTGCACAGTTTGTTTGCGAGGTGCATCTCTATTTCAGCCTGAAGTTGTCAGAAACCTCCGCAGTGCGGTGAACAGGACAGTTCCGTGCTGGATAGGAAATGCCCCACGCCAAGGAGCCTAGTACCTTAGGCTCATTTTTAGGCTTTAGTTCTACTTTACTCTGACTCTCTATAGAGGAAAATAAACGACTTTAGGATTGTGCACATTATTTTCAAGCTCTATAAAGGTGAAAGAAATTAAATAGGGCTTTACCTGCCATTTGCTCAGTGGTGCTCATTCTCTCTGGGACCTAACACTATAAGAGCTAGCCCACCCTTCATAAGGTAGAAAAAGAAATGGGCAGACTGGATGGGCCTTGCGGTCCTTATCTGCCGTCAACTTCTATGTTTCTATGACAGGTACTAGAGGGACGGAGCTACCAGTGAGGAAAAAGCAAAGAAAGCATAAAATGACCTGAAATATGCATAAGAAACACTTGGGAACTATGGCAATAATGTATACATTGTATAGAAATTATGTAGTTTGATTTTTTTTGTACTGATTTAATGGTAAAAGAAAAATAGAGTAAAAAGGGGGTGGAGCTTACATGATCACCTAATGATTAAAAGCAGGTATAAAAGAAAGCCTTCTGAATGTCTAGTTCAGTTCCTTGTTGGGCTCAGTGGAGTGCTGACCCAGACCTACCCTAGCATGTTTCTAGTGGTATTATTTTGAGAAAGTTAACGGTCTTCTGTTTTTTGTTTGATTTTTACTTTATTTTGTTGTCCGTACACTTTTATTTACATCTGCTTTTGTTAATAAATATCTACTTTATTTTGACCTGCATATTGGTGTTGGTGTCCATCATTTCCCATGACCTCACACTTACATTAACCAACCATACAGCCACTGCAATGGATACTGGGGAATATACAGGCACCGTTTTCCTAGACCTGACCAAGGCCTTTGACCTTGTCAATCATGGCTTACTATATACCGTATTAGGACTTGGAGATCTTGGCCTGTCCCCTCATGCATTACATTGGTTCAACAACTATCTATAGCAGAGACAACAACTACTTAAACTTGGCGATACACTTTCAAAACCTTTACCATCCAAAACTGGAGTCCCACAAGGGTCCATACTGGGATCACTCCTATTCAACATACACATAACCTGCAAGACAGTCTAAAATATAACATACCCGTACTTTACGCAGATGCCCTAGTACTTATTGCCACCTCTAAACACATCCCTAACATCAATAATATGCTCTCACATAATGTACAAGCTGTACAAACATTGTTACATAACAATACGCTCCTCTTAAATGTTACAAAGACACAAGCTATGTTTTTTGGCTCACCCCCCCAAAATAACTAAAAAACTGTCGGCTTCCACTAAAGATCACAAGCTTTAATGGTGGCCTGTTGAAAAATGCTAATTCCTTCAGCTACCTCTGCATTACACGAGACCCCTCACTAGACTTCCTCCTACACATATCTAACACCTGTAAAGCAGTAAACTCCAGGCTCTGCCTGGTCTACAGAATTAGACCACAGTCTTACCCATCATGTCTACTTGTCCATTGCACGAGGCATCCTACTCCCTAAAAACTCATGTATAATGTCATAGTATACACATCCTCAGCTTCCAAGACAGCACTTAGAAAGTGGGATATTACTTATAGTAACATTTGCCATTTTTCGCTCTCCTCAACTAGGCTAACTCATCACTGTAAACTTTATTCAGACCTTGAATGGCTCCCCCCAAATGCCTACCGTGACTTATTACTGGGGGGGTACCATCTACAAAGTCCTAGACTCTCTCAATGACCCCTACAACTTGCAGAGTGACTAAAACCACACTCAAATCCATATCTCCTGAGATCCTCTGACTTAAGATTACTTACTATACCCAATGTAAGGACCAATCTGGGTATGGCTACATTTCAGAACATTGCCCCTAGGCACCGGAATACCATTCCACCCGACATTCATGCTATTGTTACATATGAAGGTTTCAAAAAAACCTTTCATTAACACATTCTAACAACTATAACTTGTCACTGCTCTCCCATTTGATCACAGAGGATATTGTGTACATCTTCACGTGCATCTCTGGATGTCAAGCTGTTGTATACATCTTTGTTATTGTATTCAACTTCCCCTCCCATGTATGTCCTTCACTTCTACACTTGATGTACATATTCATTTAGATCATTCCTGGATGTTATAGCTCTATTTCTTACATTGTAATATTCTACATTATGTACTGCAATCGTTGTACTCTCCCAGGCCGTACTTGAAAACAGACCGTTTCTGTCTAGTGTACCTACCCAGTTAACAAAAACTAAATAAATAAAGAGCACTGAGCTGCAAACCTGGAAAACGGAGTCTGAATCCCACAGCCACCACTTGCATACTGTGCGACCATGAGCAAGTCACAGGATGCACCTGAAAACAAGCCTCGGCTTAGAGCGTCTTTCCTGGACAAAAACTGTAAAATAAAAAAAAATAAAAAATACCCAGTGGACACCCTCTCCTCCACCTCATAGCAAATCATTTGAATATTACAATTTTTTCTACCTCAGTTGGCTACTTACTTTATCACAAAGTGGAGTGAGGGTCTCTTAGTGTTTGAGCTCTGATGTGAATTTCCAGCCCAATCACCAAACATCACGGTGAACCACCCATTGGCTGGGTAACTATCCTAAAATGTAACTGCCTCAGTAAGCTCCGTTATACAGATCACTGGCACAACCGCACCTGGAGTGTTGTGCAAGGTTCTGTAGTCTATACCTGCAAAAGGACTGCCAGATGAAGGCAGCAGTGCACTGAAGAGCCACAGAATTGATCCATGGTATGGGGAGGATATATGATGAGAGGTTGCAGTACCTCAACATGTACATCCTGGAGACTAGGAGGGAGAGGGGGGACGTGACAGATGCATACAAGCACCTGCAGAGGATAAACAAGTGAACTGTAAAGACTTATTTATCTTGGGTATAAACACAAGCAAGCTGGGGAATTCAGCAAAACTGTCTGGAGGAAGATTCATAAGGGATATCCATAAGCACTTTTTCACCAAAAGAGAAATGAACAAGTTGAACAAGCTGCCTGTAAGCTCCCACTTGCATACTGTGTAATCCTGAGCAAGTCATTGAACTTCCTTGTACTCCCAGGTCACACTTGGAAACAAGCTTTGGCTTAGTGTGCCTTTCCTGGTTAAACAATTTTCCCCTCCTCCGGCTAAGGAGGTGGTGAAGGGTAAATTGGTGGGGACATTCAAGGGAAGGCTGGACAAGCACATGGCTACAGTAAATGGGAAAAAGGCTGCGGAAACTGAGAGGGATGGTCACTAGGGCCCAAGCAGTGTAGACAGGCGGTGGGGGGTAGACTGAATGGGCTGCTGGGCCATTTTCTGTACATCTGTGTAACATTTTTGGGATTCACCACACGTGATGGTGAGGCATTCTATATGGCCAAAATTCTCAGAGTAAAAATGTTTTTGCACATTGAAGTTCTGCAAGATCTTCTTACATGGATGTGGTGAAGGATCTGGGAGTTGTTCTGGACTGCAGGCTGACATTAGAACAGTAGGTGTCAGCGGAAGTCCGAAATGGCTTTTACCATCTTCATAATATCACCCAAATTAAGCCACATCTGGCACTAGTCAACTTGGGGATGACAGTCCATGCCTTTGACACCTCCAGATTGGGCTACCGCAATGCTTTGTACCTACGATTATCTGGAGGCTTGATGCGTCATCTGCTTGGTGATATGGGTTCAGAGACTGGGAGCTGTAGTGGAGGTGCGGTTGTACATAAGTCCTGTACAGTGACCTTACAACCTCTCTGGACCTGCAGCTAAAAACCCTCCAAATGCATCCTGGAATCCTGTACATCTTTCTTGCTGCCTCCTCACATCAATAATGATTTTTAAAATCCCTAGCTATGATTATTTCCAGGTATTTTGATTTTTAAAATCCTTAGTTATGATTATTCTCGGGTATCTTTAAGTAATGACAGTTTTTAACTCAACAATGTTGATGTAATATTTAGTTGCAGTGTAGCACAGTACGTTTATCTATAAAATAGGTTTAAGGAGCACCTTTCTCACTATTTTTAATGAGCACTTTGAACAAACAGGAGGCTTTCTCACCAGAGTGCGAGTTCCTCCATTGCAGTTTTATAACATTTTGTTTTGGCCTCCCTAAGGAAGAGAAGGGATTGCCCCTGAGGGGCTAGCTGCTCAATCCCTTCCTCGTCCTGATCTCTGACACCGCCTCCGTGCTTCAAAGTTTTGTGATGCACTTATAGAACCAGCATGTGGGTGTGCTCTTGCAAGTCTATGAAGCACCATTTTAAAAGCTACTTTCCCAATTTTATTCTGAGTTTTGGTACAAAGCGGCCAGTATTCAAAGTAACAAGGGCCTTGTCACTTGAATACTGGCTTCGATTTGCACCAAAGGTCGGAATAAAATCAGGAAAATAGCTTTTAAAGTGACGCTCCATAGACTTGCACAAAGGACACCCCTGCGCTGGTCCTATAAATATATCACAAAATGCTGGAGCACGGCGGCAGTGTCAGAGATCAGGAAGTAGATGGGATCAAGCGGTTAGCCCCTCAGGGGCAAAATATGATTCCTTTCCTTTCTTAGAGGGCTAAACATGATGTTTTAAAACTGCAGTGCAGGAACTCCCATTCAGGTAAGGAGCCTCCTGTTTGTTTTGTAATGCAACGAGAAAGGTGCTCTTTGAAGTCCTATCGTATCAAGTCCAGTTAAGTCAAGTCAGCTGGTCAACTCGCCCACTAGGAAAAATTATAAATCTGGGAAAAGTACATTAATAGACTGGATCCTCACCAATCACCCAACCCGAATAAATAACATTGCTGTTCTCCCAGATTCTCTTAGCGACCACTCTCCTGTATTATGTACCTGGTCAAACAAGTTTAGAAAACCACCCTCTAGAACCATCACTAGCAGAGTACTACCGTTTGGAAACCTTACTCCACTCAAGGAAAATCTTAGACAAAAAGACTTGTCTCCCATCTACGCTATGCAAGACGTCGATGAGGCTCTAAATTACTTTATCTACACCTTCAATGCTGCCTGTGACTTATATGCTCCTATAAAAAAGCACAAAGTGAAAGCACACTCAACTCCATGGCTCACTGCTAAGCTAATGGCACTACACAAAGCAAGGGACCACCTATGGGCTATAGCAAGAGACTCTGGCTCTCCGGCCGACATTCTAAAATATAAACAGGCCCGAAACTTCTGCACCAAAGAGACCCGTCGAGTCAAGAGCGACTACTTCAAAACAGCTCTTTCTAACACCTGGGGTAAAGGAAAACCTTTCTGGGACAATCTAAGAAATATCACGGGTAAGCAGTCCAAATCTCTCCACACCGCAATGAATGTGGCAGGCACTACCACCCTTGACCCTATGATCATATCAAACTCCTTAAATGAGACCTTTACCGACCTCAGTGGAGTCCTTGCATCTGATTTCTTTGCCTCTGCAGACCCCTATATCTCTACATCCCCCACTGCCTCCCCAAACACTCCACCTTTCCACCTAAAAATAGTGAAAGCACACAAAGTTTACAAATACGTAAAGAAGGCTATATCTAATACAAGGGCAAGCAGTGACTCTCTTGACCTTAGAATTTTATCCCTTACCCTGGATGTAGTACTACTCCCCCTCACCAGAATATTCAATCTCTCCCTCTGTTCTAGCAAATTCCCTGGAATATGGAAGGCTGCCATAATCACCCCAGTGCACAAAAGTGGGGATAAGTCTCTGCCTGGCAACTACAGACCAATTTCAATACTACCCCCATTATCAAGGCCCTTGAGCGTATGGTAGCTGACCAGCTTGCAGACTACCTGGAGAAATATAACATTCTTTGTGACCAGCAACATGGATTCAGACAAAGGCATAGCACCACCACTGCTCTGCTCGAATTCTCAGAAGTAATCCACAAGGCCTTGGATAAAGGACTCCTCACCGGAACTGTGTTTATTGATCTAACAAAGGCATTTGACACTGTCCACCATGGCCTACTAGTCAATCAACTACATACGCTTGGGCTCTCCTTAGGCTCTGGTGCCTGGATAAAAAGCTACCTTGCCCAACGCATCCAGGTGGTAAAAATATCTGGAATCCTCTCAGACCCTAAACCTGTCCTCTCAGGAGTTCCACAAGGATCAATTCTAGGCCCACTACTTTTCAGCCTCTTTCTAAACTCCCTACCTAAATTCTGCCGGAAAAATCATACTCTATGCTGATGATGCTGTGATTCTATCCTCCCACAGAGACCCTAACTGCTTACGCCACAGCCTACAACAGGCGTTTACCAGTGTTGAGGAGTGGTTTGTTGGACACAAGCTAGTCCTAAACCACAAAAAAACAAAATCTATGCTCTTCGCTAGTCCAGAACAAAACAAGCAAGCACCACTTACTATCAACACCTCCCTGGGAATTGCTCTTGAACAAGTGGCTATCTTTAAATATCTTGGAATCACATTTGATCAAGGCCTTGTCTTTTCATCACATATTGATGGTATTTCCAAAACTATTAATCAGCGGTTTGGAATACTCTACCGTAACAGACAACTTTTCACCCACCCAGCGCTGAAGCTAGCTATTCAATCCTCGATCATCTCAGTCATCTACTATGGTTTAGTCATTTATGGGTCCGCCCCTTCAAGCACACTGAAACGGGTCACAACCTCCCTAAACAAGGCATGTCGGCTGCTTACTGGTGCTCATCGACTTACTCATACCTGTGAACTCTATGCTGATACTGGGTGGTTACAGCTATCAAACCGGTTCAAGTTCCTCACCTGCCTAATGGCCAAGAAATCCATCATGGGCCTCACCCCTCCCTGCATACAAGGCCTGCTATGTCAGAACCCAAGTGTACGATCCACGAGAAGATCAGAAACCCAGCTTCTGCAGGTCCCCCACTGTCGGACCACACATGGTCAACGATCTTTTGCCTATCGTGCCCCCAACTGGCTAAATACCCTCAGCACCTCTATTACTGCCTCCTGCTCGTTAGGTGTTTTTAAATCCAGACTATTCTCTCACCTAGCCACCTCAAACTCCTGTGACTGTATCTGTTAATCTCATAATCTATTCTCACTCCTCCTCCCTGCCCTACTACTTGACAATGGCCTAGTAATGGGTCCTCATCTCCTACTAAGGTCTGCTCCTGCCCTCCTCACCCTCCACCCCTTTTTTCCTTTTGTTTTGTCTCTCTTTTCTCCACTGGTAATTCCTATGCTGCCAATTACCTCCCTCTCATATCTTTCCCCCCTCATTTGTTCTCAATACTGATGATAGTGCTTAAGTTATTATCTGCTGTACAGTTATATCAATATTTTTAGCTATTTGTGCAACCCTGTACCTCTGTCTGTCTGTAAATGTTTTTTACGCGGAACCTTTGTAAAAGAGCCTTGGCTCAAAGGTATTATTCCTAGATTTTACAATAAACAATAAACAATAAACCAAGTTACTTATGCCGTTCTAATCCATCTGCAAAGACCTTACATCAATCTGATTTACAGCAGGACTTACAAGCTTGGCATCATCCGTAAATGTACCTGTCCATACTGATACGATGGTGGTCTTAACGTTATCATAGATTGTAAATAATTTGGGGCCTAGGACAGTGGTTGTGGACTGGATCTTATGAAACCCACTGTAGGCAGTTTTTTTTTTTTTTGCCAGACAAGCTCCCATTTACATGCACAATTTGCCTGTGATCAATTAGTCAATCCTTTATTCACTTAAAAGAGTATCGATCCTGAGATCTATGCGTTTTTTAATAAGGTTTATGTGAGGGACTTTATCAAAGGTTCTACTGAAATCTAAACAGATTAAATCTACAGGGAAGCTCTTATCTAATGTCTTACTGATATAATCCTAAAAATGTGAAGAAGTTTGTTTGACATGACCTATTTTCAGTAAAGTCAATGCTCACAACTGTTGTCAATTCCAAGTGTCTATCAGGTCTTCAAGATGGTATCTGATGAAAGCTCCCCCCCCCCCCTTTGGTAAACGGGTAAGGCACACTAAAATGGTTTTATGCAGAATGGAAGTCAGACTTACTGGGTGATAATTTCTAGGTCATTTTTTTTTTTATTCTGTCTTTCAGATATTAGAACAACTATAGCTTCCTTACCCTAGGGGTACAATGGGAAAAGGGGATGCAGAGGAACAATGGGCACATCTTAAGGGAGCCATAATGGAAGCCACAAGCCTTTGCGTTAGGCAAATAAGTGAAATGAAGAGGACGAAAAAACACTGGTTCTCACAGGAGGGCAGGAAGTGGCAGGGAGGGTGAGGGGGAAAAAGAGACAACATTCAGAAAATACAAAGAAACACAGAGGGAGAAAAGCTAAAGGGAAAGCAATCAGAAAGGCCAAGGCAAAGACAGAGGAAAGAATAGTGAAGGCAATTTAAAAAGGAGACAAGAACTTTTTTACATACATTAGAGAGAAGAAAAAACCAGGGGCGGGATTGTGAGACTAAAAAGGGAAAGAAGGAGATCAGCAGAAGGGGGCCAAGAAAAAGCAGAAATCCTGGACAAATATTTTTTTATTCAGTTTTCATGATAGGAGGGGGATGGAGAGGGACCACACCTAGGTTTTTTTTGTTCTTTTTTTTGTCAACATAGTTTTTACTGAGACATAGGATAAGCGGTACAGAATGTATGTTAATACAAGACATCAGAATCACAATTTCACATACATCATAATATAGTGTGGATATGGTACACATTATTGCAGCAGTCAATTTGATTCAAGATAAGATTAGCACCTAATAGGATTAGAACATCAATGGAGATTTATACCAGATCAGGTCATAGTGGTATAGTGCTAAAAACCAAAAAAAGATGGTTAGTGCCAAGATAGGGGAAAAATTGTCTTATTAAACTATACTACACTATAGGGGCCTACCTTATTAGTCATACCCAAGCAAGAATAATTCCTCAAAGAGGAAAATGGTCAGCTTCAATAGCAGCTACAAGGGGGCCCCAAAGTGTCAAAAGGACTCATGTTGGGCCGCCCCTGTACAGCGGTTGGATTTCAGGTGATGTAGCCTTTCGGGTTGAAGCGGACCCGGGCCAGAAGGCGTACCAGGGAGAAGGATAGAGCGTCCCATGGACAGCCTCCTTCTCCGGGAGGTCCCGCACTTGATGGATTTCAGCGGAGGCCGGGATCCCACAGCTACCGCACTCGCCACTAATGGAGGCAGGGCAGATGCTGGACGTCACTGCACGTCCCCACCTCCAGGAGGAAAAATCCAAGAAAATGGAGATCCTCTGTCTACATGAAGCCCTCCTCGGGCTTCAATCAGCCACTGCCGCTGCACTCCCAACCAGTCACTAAGCCCACGGCACTGGAATTAGGTGGACCGGTGCCATGGCCCCGCCCTCCGGGGGGCAAGCCAGGGGTAACCGGGAGTGGTGGCAATGGGCAGTTGGTGGGAGTTCCGGGACCGTGATCAGGGTGGAAGGATGACAGAGGCTCCCCTGAGAAAGAGAGAGAAAAAAAAAGGACTCCTGTTTTCCCAAGGCCGTGAGCTGTGCCCTTTCAATTGTCATGCACTGTCTTAAGTTATCAGCCCAGTGTTGAACGCTAGGGGAGGAGGTCACCATCTAACACTGCACAACTGTCTTTCTGGCATTAACTAAAGCCAAAGACCAGAGTACCTGAAGATCCTCCTCTCCAGGGTGATCAAGATCAGCCCTCAAGAAGAAATTCAGCAGCAGTAGCAGGAGGAGTGAAACCAAGACACGAGTCATTGTATCTTGCATTCCGCCCCAAAAGGGAGCCACCCTAGGACACAATAAGGGCAAAAGTAAAAAATCCACTTGAGCAGCACTACATTTAGGGCACATATCAGGTTTTAAGAGATCCATTTGATGCAGTCTAACTGGGGTAAAGTAGGCCTGATGTAAAAAATTTAATTGCACTTGCCGCAGCTTATTACTCCTAGAACAAACCACTAGATGGTTACATGCACGTTTCCAAAAGTGCTCATCCACCACACACCCCAAGATCCACTCCCCACTTATCAATAATTTTGGAGAGGGCTGCCCACTCCGCTCCCCCCGAGGGAGTGATATGAAGTGGACATCAACCTAGTACAAGGCTGAGGGAAGAAAATGCCTTCCTCAAAAGGGGAAAGTGGAGCATATCCAGCTTCTAGCCCAGAGTAGAGCCGAGTAAATTCCTAAGCCGGAGAAAAATAAAAAAAATCCCCCTTAGGTATGTTCCATTTTGTATTGAGGAGGGCAAAGCTTACTAGTTGTTCCCCCTCATACAACTGACTCACCCACTTGAGACCTTTACACTCCCAGTCTTTTAATCTCTGAATCATAGCGACGGTGGGGGAGTGACTTAAGTTTAACCACATCCAGTATAAGAGGCATTTTAGTGGGGGACAGCCATTCTCCCAATTGACTGGTGAACATTATACCATGCATCAGTGGTCGATGTCACAAAAGGATTAGAATGTTCAGGTACCACCCCTAACCAAAGCACATCTGCTAGCAGTCCCCCCTTGACACACCGATCACAACTAGATTCCTCAATTTCAAACCATCCCATATCCACATTTTGCAACCCAGTGGGGAGAGCAGCAAGCTAAGCTGCAAGGTAATAGAACTTAAAATTTGGGAGACCTAAACCCCCCCATTTCTGCGGCAGCTGAAGAATTGTTTTTTGGACCCTGGCTGATTTACCCTGCCAGATGAATCTGTGTATAATAGCGTCAATCTTTCTAAAGCGATTTTTTTGGAAGTTTAATCAGAAGGGACTGATATAAATATAGTAGTTTTGGCAATATCATCATATTACCTTCCCCCACTCTCCCCATTAATGACAACGGCAGAGCTGTCCATCTCTTACAATCTGCATCTATTGCCCCCAACAGGTGTCTAAAATTCAGACCATAAATGGCATGGGTCCTACCAGAGAGATAGACCCCAAGATATTTAATTCTGGGGACCAATTGTAAACCATTCAGATGGTGGATCAGAGGCTGCCTACCCAGTGTACCAATTGGCAAGACCTCACTTTTTGACCAATTGATCTTGTGGCCCGATACAGACCCATATTCCTGCAGGATCCCGTGGACCTTGGAAGGTCTTTAGCAGGATTCCGACGGTACAGAAAGAGGTCATCAACATACATAGCTAATTTATGCTCACTGTCATTAATTCAAAATCCCCTAATATCTGCACTCTCTCGGATGACCCCTGCAAGTGGTTCAAAAGAGAATATACAGCAAAGGGGAAAGGGGACAGCCCTATCTTGTGCCTCTACCTAAAACAAATTTAGGAGTTAAACGTCCGTTCACTATTACTTGTGCTTCAGGTTCCATGTAAAGGGTCCTAATCCAAGAAGTGAAATATGGGCCAAAACCCAGACTGCCTAGAGTAGTAAAAAGATACCCCCACTCCACCCAATCGAATGCTTTCTCAGCATCTAATGCTAAAATAGCTGCCTCATGCTTATTTTTAGATTTCTCCCAATGGTGAGCAATGTTTAAAGTTCTCTGAATATTGTATTTCCCCTGCCGACCTTTCACAAACCCAGATTGGTCTTGGTGTATTATATCGGGTAACAAGGGGTCCAACCTGGAAGCCAAGGTCTTAGCCAACACCTTACAGTCCACTGTTAACAGTGAAATAGGCCTATAAGAGGCACACCAGCATGGATCCTTACCGGGTTTTGGAAGAACTGTTATGGCTGCAGATCGGGTGGGGGGGGGCGCAGCTCCCCTAAGATCAGGCTCTCGAGCAACATATATCACTTAGAGGTTCTAACAATAAATCATGGCAACATTTAAAAAGGTCAATTGGTATACCATCGGGCCTGGGTGCTTTTCCGCCCCTAAGGCTTTTAATTGCTAGGCTAATCTCTGTCTGAGATATTGGAGTCTCTAGGGCAGCAGACTGTTGCTTTGGGAGGGATCTCATGGTGGCCCTATCCAAGAAGGCCCGTATTGGCTCAGGGGATGGGGAAGCCTCGGAAGCATATAGCTGCCTATAATAGTCTCCAAAGGCCTGTTCCACCTCATCAAGACTGTCCACTAAAACTCCAGCCGAATCATGTATTCGATTTGCTGCCCTTTCCCCATCCTTCCTATGAAATTGCCAAGCTAGCAGCTTCCCTGCACGATCCCCATCAAAATACTGACCTGCCTGGGAGAGTAGGATAGCCCTTTCTAAGCGGGCACCACATATAGCATTATATTGCCATTTCATCTTCTGCAGTGTGTTATACAATGCCAAGTAGGATTTGCCCTGTGTTCCTGTTCATTAATCTCAATCTGTGATCTTAATATTTCCACCTCCCTGGCAGTGATGCGGGCCTTATGTGCTGTATACGAGATGGTTTGGCCTCGTAGATAAGCCTTCAATGTCTCCCATCTAATTATGTGGGAGGTATCCCCCTTCTTATTAAAGGTAAGGAATTCACTAATACATGTATTTATGATTTTCACATATGCCTCATCTTTTAGCAACAACGGGTCCAACCTCCATGGTCTATTCCCAGTAGCAACTCTCCCCAAAGACAAATCCACTGTTAGTGACGCATGGTCTGAGACCAAGATGGGGGAGTAACTGGCCCCCTTAAGAGTTGGTAAAAGGATTGGACTATCCAGAATTTGCTCTATCCAGGCATAAGACCTGTGGGCATTGGAATAAAAATTATAATCTCTGTCAGAGGGAAATAAATAACGCCATGCATCGATTAAACCCACCTCCTATTCAAGATCCCCAGGGCCCTTGCATTCTTAGAGATCACTGTAGGAGTGGTACTGGATCTATCCAAAATAACATCCTGCACACAGTTATAGTCTCCCCTAAGACCCACAAACCCAGCCAAGTAACTAGTTCCAAGGAGAGTCTCTGAAAGAATTAGGGATCATCGACATTAGGGGCATACACCGAGCCCAAATTAAAGGTGCCAATTCCTGGGGACATCACTCTAGCTACGGCATATTTACCAAAAGGGTCCACCCAACTGTCCACCACTATAACTTGATCCCCTAGGTAACCATATTGTAGCATCTCAAGCCTTATTTGAAAAATTGGCACAAATCCATTTTCCACCCATAAAAAACTCTGTTTTATAGGCATCTGCCCTGCACATATGCGTCTCTTGCAGTAAAACCACTTGCCATTTAGCTCTTTTTACTTTGGTCAGGATTTGTTTCTTTTTATAACTGACTTCAACCCATTGACATTCCAAGTTGATACTTTTCATGTACTAGCCATGACCCGGTGTTAAAAAGCTGCTTCATAACTCGTGTATTCCACCAATGTCTATCCCTCATTCCAATCACACTGTGTACTAATAAATCTCTCATTCCGCTTCTATTTCCCTGTCTCATTTTTGTGTTGTATATCCTACCTCCCCTTCCTATAAACCATGAGTATTCCCACTTGAGGAGAATCCATGAAGATCCCAGCAGAAACCCGACCCACACAGCAAAACAGGTCATCTCCTTCAGAATACTACTTCATGGAACATCCAAAGCTTCCATTCCACCCTCCATAAACCCTCTTTACCAATAACCCCCACAGTAACAGTATTAGAACCCCCCCCCCCAAATTAGGCCAAGATTAGCCAATCCCAAGAACCCCTGCAAACATGTAGCAAACGTTTTGAGAAAAAATCTAGTTTGTACTGCACTCCATTAAACATGCAATTAACTTAGGAGTACCAAAGTTAACTTTGTTAGCAAAGAAAAACAACTGGTGTTAACAATGAGCAACATTTGTAAACATTAAATTACCTGAAACAGACTGAGCCGCTCTTCCGGAACCCCCGGTGCAAAACCCCTGAAGTCATATTAGAAAACTACAAGTTTTAGGTTAAGTGACTTGGAGGGATTCTACAGATGTACTTGAGTCTAAATCTGCAGAGAGCCAGCACGCCTGGACACCCTTGATTGGTGCGGCACTGTCCTAGGGGGATTGTGATTGGTACGCCCGCTTGCCTGCTTTGCTCTGATTGGGGCACCTTCTCTATAGCCTGTTACAGTGTTCCCTTCTTAATTCTGACTTCTCAGCTCTCGCTCTGACCTGAAATTTTCTCCCACCCCCACCACCCCCCTCTCCCAGGCCTCCTTTATATACACTCATGATCCGCCTCCTGTATCATATTACTGCTTCACTGGCCTAGTTTCGACTGCTGCCAACCTATGATTGGTATCTGAGTGTGGCCAATAAGACTGCCCTGTGTGAATATCTCTTGAGCCCAGCCACTAACTAAACTGCTCCTGCTCTCCTTGTTCCCCTTTCTGCTGTATTTTCTCATCTAGGTTTTAAGTGAGTACCTAGGTGGGCAAATTACTTGCTTAGAAAATACTGCACTAATACAAATCACGAGACCACTCAATGTGGGACCATGGCTCTCTTTATTGTGTTTTTATTGCTCCTAAGGTGCAGAGTTCTCAGCAATACAGTGCAATTCGAAGTACCTCAATGCAATTCAGTTCTCCAATGTACCTTATCAATACCTAATGTTATAACTGTCTATCGTGCAGACACTATGTCATTCTCCTCTCCCCTTTTAGCCTATTCCCCCCGGCTAGCCTACAACCCCTTGCTACTGTCCTCACCTGTGTCTATTCAAGCACTTACACTGATCACGATAAACTGTCATTACAGTGGTGCCGCCTCTTGTGCAGCACGATATGGGTTACGGCAAAGAAATAAAAAAGCAGTCTCCATTCTTATAAGCTCCTTAAAGAAAGTTATACTTCTGCTTTTCTCTGCTCAGGAAATGTGGAGCTCAACCTTGTCTCCCCACCCCCCACAACTTACCTCGCCTATCGATTTTGCTGAGGCCACAGGTCTCAAAATGATGTTGGTCAACATTTTAAGCCTGCCTAAAAAACTTGTACAGCTGCAAGCCTGGGCTTCACACGTTAACCCTAACCTTATCAAAATTACTGAGTCGTGGTTAAAAAAGATGAACACTGATCAACAAATATCACTGCAGGGCTACAATTTATTTAGAGCAGATAGAGAGTCTAGAGGCAGGGCTGTGGTTATCTACGCCAAATCTAAGTACTCGGTCACCAATATTAGTTGCAAATCTCTAGCCAAGGAATTTGAGTTAGTTTCGCTGAGCCTTCATCTCCCCTCCTCGGAATGTATCACTATCCTAGGTGGCTATAGACCCCCGTCTGGTGGTGATGAAGTCCTTAATCTTTTGAAATCCATGTTCATAGATGCAAAACTGAAACAATATTTCTAGGAGATCTAAATATGGACTGGCTGTCACCTATATCCACACGACCTCAAATCCCTTTGTGACGGAAGACTAGGTCTTGGGCAATTAGTCAGTGAACCCACTAGGAACAACATCCAAATACTGCAACAGTTCCATTCTAGATGTGGTACTAATCACCCATCCACACAACATATCTCATTTGGCAGTGTTTCACAATGACATGAGCGATCATGGAATTGTTGCTTGTATAAGATCTCAAATTAAGGCCCGGCCGCAGCCCATCTTTATAACAAAAAGTTCCTTTCACAAATACAGTGCAGTAAACTTCCTATCTGACCTGAGCATGATCAGGTGGCAAGATCTCTACCTAGCCAAAGATGTCAACAAGGCAGCTTACATCCTTAATGACAAACTCACTACAATAATAAATAAGCATGCCCCTTTCATCAAAGTAAGGGTACGGAACAATTCCAGCCCCTGGTTCACCTCGGCTCTCAAGGCAGCCCTTATAGCTCGAGATAAGCTCTGGGCTAAAGCTAGACATTCAAAGAATCTTGGATTGGCAGGCCTTTGAACAGCCAGGAATAACTGTGTGAAAAACTTCGCTCTGCTAAAGCTAACTATTATATTTCACCCTAACAAGCTAAAGGTAACCCTCATAAAATATGGAAGACTATCAAAGCTATAGAAGAACGACCCATGGCCCCTCTGTCCCAGCAAAGATGGTTGCAAGTGGCAAGATGGTGGAAAACAAGTCCCTAATCCTGGAAGAACTTAACTCCCACTTTGACAGCTGGATTAGCTTCGACTCGTCACCTTATGCTGTGGTGCTGCGGTGAGCCAGCATACCCCTCCCCATCTAGTCCTGCCACGCAGCCCTTCCAATTACCTTGAGATAACATAAAGAAGTAGAAGATTCTCTTCTTAACTTAGACACCAAAAAGCTGAGGGACGATGGCTTGGAACCCTTTTTCCTAAGGTCAGGCTCGCCCATCTCACTGCCCCCAATTCTCCACATCTTCAATCTTTCCATTACATCTGCTACTGTCAGTCCCTGCTGGAAATCAGCACATATCCTCCCTTATTTAAATCAGGTGACCCATGCGATGTAAACAACTATAGGCCTATCTCCATATTGCCTATCCTTTCTAAAGTTCTCGAAAAACTGATCCACATTCAGTTAAAATCTCACTTGGAAACCTTCTCTCTCATTAACCCAGCTCAATCCGGTTTCTGGGCTAATCAAAGCACAATCACTGCACTAGCAAAAGTAACCAATGATTGGATCTCTGCTATAGATGCTAAGAAGGTAACTGGCGCTGTCATTTTGGACCTCAGCAAAGCTTTTGATACTGTTGATCACAAACTATTAGTCAATTGCCTTGCAAAGTTGGGTGCCACATACCATACCACCCAGTGGTTCTCTAGCTACCTAACTGGAAGATCCCAAAAAGTAAAGGTGGAAGGCTTTTTTTCTGCTGCCTTGCCAGTTGCAAGAGGAGTCCCCCAAGGATCCATCTTAGGCCCTGTCTTGTTTTCTTTGTACATTAATGACTTAGATGCTAACATATCTACGACCAATCTGCACTTTTTGCGGATGATACTGTTTTGTATACTTCTGGCTCATTGTTATCTGAAGTCAATGGAGTGCTTCAAGCGGACTTCGCACAACTTGAGCATAATCTAATAAAGGCAAAGCTTCTGCTCAATGCTAAGAAGACTAAAGCGATGATATTCTCCGCAGTGCTGTCTACAGACCCCAATACCCTTGCCCAAGACTTCATTGTCACCACGCTAAGCGAGCCTCTGGAAGTTGTAACCAAATTTAAATATCTGGGTATCTGGATCGACAATAAATTATCTTTCAATGACCACGTCAAGATGTCTCTAGAAGGTTAAAAGCAAAGGTTAGTTTCTTCTACAGAAATAGGCCCTTTTCCCCTGAAACTCGAAACAAGCTTGTACAGGCCACTTTTCTCCCCCTACTCGACTATGGTGATGTAATCTATTCCTCCACCACTCTTGCAAATCTAAGTAAACTGGACATCCTTTATCACCGTGCATTATGGTTCATTACCAACTCCCCTTACCGTTCGCATCACTGTGACTTATATGCAGCTGTTGGTTGGATATCCCTTACTACTAGATGCCTGCTCCATGCTGGGCTATGGACTCAAACTGCTACTGCAGAAATTGCCAAGCTATCTCTCTTCCCTTATTAGTATCTCACATAGTGCATACTCGTTAAGAAAATCTGACTTTATTATGCTTGACATACCAAGGACGCGGACCTCCTTTGGTAAACGTGCTATTGCATATGCCCTTCCCTCTATTTGGAACCAATTACAAACCGTGCACTGAAACTAACTAGCACAGTTTCAATAAACTTCTACAAATCGCTAAGTTCAGCCAAAATAAAAGACACCTGTAACTCTCATCAAGTCTCTTCCTTCCCCATGTGTGTCATATTTATCTACTGGTAAGGTATAATTGCTTTGTCATATTAACTGCTTTCCCTTCCCCTTCTAATCCTGGCTTTATCTATGCTTACGCTCCACTGCTACTCTATCAAATCACTCCTCCCCCCCATATCAGTTGTAGTCTGTTTGTTCTAGCTGCCAAAATATATGTATTGCACACACCAGTCATCATGTTTCATTTATCAGTATGCAGCCTGTAAGTCCGCCTCTCTGTGTCATATTAATGTTTACCACCATGGTCCACCCTATGTGGTACCCTTGTATGTATATCCAGCCTGTATCATGTAACGTGCATTTCACGTATATACTGTTATTACCTATCTATGTTTGTACTTTAAGTGTTTATGTCACAGGACCTCCTTGCGAATGAGCTTGCTCAATGGAGTTTTCCTGCAATAAACTTGAACTTGAACTAACGTTGCAGGTTGCTGCCTCTCGTTGATATCCTGAGCCCCAACACGGGTCGAGAACAAGATCTGCAGCCTAGCAGTCAGTATCAAACCCGGCTACCAAGTTCAACTGTAGTATAAAAAAAAACTCAAGCATTAGTTAATTCCTGACCCTGCACTGCAATTGTCATAGTATAAGTCAGTGCACCATAATGCAAGGCCTAGCTTGGGGTTCACCAGGGAAGGATGGAAAAGGGTGCAGAGGTAGATCCAAATGAGAACTTCAGGCTGAACGAATTACCCCACTCACCTATCAGGCAGTGTGGACTAGGAAAAAGAATTTGTGCCATTTCAGTAAGGTCAACGATCCTCCATTTCCTGATGCTGTGGCGAATTCACTCCAGCTCCATTTCTGGTGATGCCTTTCACCCATTTCATCGCCACTCTGGGACAGGAAAAAAGTTGCGAAGCATCCTCAGGTTGATCAATTTTAAGCTTTGCAGGGTAGAGAAGCGCAAAAGACCAGCCCATTTTGTATAGACAGCTCTTTATTTAGTTAAACTTCTGCCTTCTCATTTGTAGTTACTTACTATAGTCCTGAAATATGAACATTTTTTTGGTTGCCAAGGGCAATCGGACTCTTCTCTTTAGCTTTCCGTAAGATGGCTTCTTTGTCCACATAGCAGAGGTACTTTATGAGGCAATGCCTTGGGTGGGAAACCGGTGGTTTTGGTCTGACCCTATGCGCTAGCTCAACTTCGCACTGCTGTAAATCAGGAGGGAGACTCAGATGCTCGACCAGCCAAGCATGCGGCATTCTTTCTGGGTCGTTCCCCTTGGTCCCCTTGAGGAGACCTATAATTCGGAGGTTAGAACGTCGCAACCTGTTCTCCTGGTCATCTGTCTTTTCAGTAAATTCCTCCACCATTTTCTTTAGAGAGTGTTTGTAGCTCATTATCATGGCCAGCGAGTCCTGCAGTATGCTGACCCGGTTCTCCAGCGTTACAATTTGAGTTGTGTGGGTAACTGAGGTTTCCAAAAGTCTGGATGCTACCGACTGAAGGTGGGATATTTGTGAAGTGATATTATCAAACTCAGCCTTCATGTCATGTTGCATGAGAACTAGTGTAGCAGGAACCACAACCAGGGACCTCTCAAGCTCAGAGACACCCTCCTGTACCATTGGTGAGTTTGTGGGCTTAGTTACTTATGCTAGGCCTCAACGTTGTTGCTTAGGCTGGTCTGTAGTACCAAACTGTAGTTTTGACTGCTTATTTTTACTTCTGCCTAAAGCCATCTAACTCCACCAACATTCCATGCTACAGAGAATATAAATAGCCTAATGGTACTCCTATTTTCTGTAGATCAGGCTGAGTGCAACAGGAGCTAGGCTAAGCTAAGTCTGTCATAGCCAGTTACAAGCCACGCCCCCTAAACAACTAGGTTTAAAAAGTACCAAGGGGGGATGTAGATACCAGTCCGCTCACAGTACAGGGAGTTTTAAAGTAATTAGAAAAACTGAAAATAGATAAAGAAATGGGGTCAGATGGAATACATCCCAGAATTCTAAAGGAACTAAGAAAAAAGTTAGTAGAACCCCTGACAGCCTAGTTCAACAAATCATTAGAAACAAATGTGGTTCCAGCAGACTGGAAGGTGGCGAATGTTGTGCCTCTCCATAAGAGCAGGAGCAAGGAAGAGGCTGGTAACTATAGGCCAGTCAGCCTAACCTCAGTGGTAGTAAAATTGATGGAATCATTACTCAAGGAAAGGACTGTGACATACCTTGGATCCAGTCGACAGCAGGATTTGAGACGGCATGGTTTCAAGGTAGGCAAGTCTAGTCGAACAAACCTGAGATTTCTTTGACTGGGTGACAAGGGAGATTGATCAGGGATGGGCAATAGATGCGACATACCTAGATTTTAGCAAGGCCTTCGATACCATCCCATATAAAAGGCTAATAAACAAATTGAGCAGCCTGAGAGTAGGATCCGGGGTGGTTAACTGTGTTAGAAACTGACTGAGCAGTAGAACACAAAGTGTGGTAGGGAATGGAGTTCAGTCCATAGAAGGGGAAGTGACCAAAGGGGTGCCTCAGGGATTGGTGCTAGGCCCAGTCCTCTTTAATGTCTTCATAAGCAACATTGCAGAGGTGTTGGAGGGGGAAGGTGTGCCTCTTTGCATTAGACACAAAGATTTACAATATGCTAGACACACCGGGTGTGTGTGTGTGGAAAGAATGAGAAGGGACCTGAGCAAGCTGGAGGATTGGTCAAAGAAGTGCAAAATTATGCACTTGGGTCACAGGATCCCAAGAGAGGAGTGCTCAATTTGGGGGGGGGGGTACTGTTGGTGCACCAAACAGGAGCGGGATCTAAGAAAGAACAGTTATGTAAGAACTTACCATAACAGTAAATCTTCAAGTGGATCTCAGTCGCCAGGTTACACCATAGGAACTGCACCATCGGTGAAGGGGAATCCACACAGAAGATTTTCAGCAGTACAACTGAGGCCGCCCACACCACTGACATCACCAACCCTATGCAGGCATAGGCTGCCCAGTTCCCTCCTCAGTTCTTTCCCCCCAGAGATGAAGGGAGCAAGGCTCTCAACCCTGGGGAACCGAGGAGAGAAAGAGGTACCCAGACCTAAGCAAAAAGACTGGATACACCAGAGCGCCAGTTCCGAGACAGGAGCCCCAAGAAAAGGGATGGTGGGAGGGAAATCATACCTGATAAATGAGATCCACCCGATGACCTACTGCTTTGGTAAGTTCTTATGTAACTGTTCTATCCTCTTTGGGGGTATCTGAGTCACCAGGTTACACCATAGGAACGAGTACCAAGCAGTGACAAGTGTAAACACATAGTCTGGGACGCTGGATCACCATAAACTTAAGACAGGAGTCCTTGTAACACAGCATGGGCTCTAGAAGCAATGTTCTCACTGTAATGTTTGGTGAAAGCGTGGACTGTACTTCAGCTGGCAGCCACACAAATGTCAGTGGCTGAAACCCCTTTGAATGAGCTTTGATAGCACCAGGCAATTCTTTGCCTATTTGTTGCAGCAGAACACAGTGCAATTTGTCAACCATTTGGATAAACACTGCTTAGAAACTGAAGAGCCCTCCCTACCTGGGGTGAAGGAAACAAACAACTGCTTTGACTTTTCTGGACTCTTTCGTCCGAAGTAGACAGTACTGAAAAGTTCTGCGCACAAAGGTATGGATCAGTGCTTCTCCTGGACTGGCATGCGCAGGAAAATAAACAGGAAGGTGGATAGACTGATTA
The DNA here is from genome assembly GCA_016271365.2 of Neoceratodus forsteri. Lineage (NCBI taxonomy): Eukaryota > Metazoa > Chordata > Ceratodontiformes > Ceratodontidae > Neoceratodus > Neoceratodus forsteri. The sequence goes on along the minus strand of CM028129.1, from coordinate 453,820,030 downwards.
AGTGTGAACTCAGAAACCACCTTGAGCAGGAACTCAGGATTTTAACTCAAAGATACCCTGTCTAGCTCGCCCTGTGGCACCAGGTGATAGGGGATCACCTGGCATGCTGGCGACCCGGGTTCACGCTTCAGCCAAGGACAACAGGAGTGGAGGCCAGCAGGGAGGGTCCAAGAGCATTTCATGGTTGGGGCCCAAAAGTGCATCGCCCTTTGGCGGCTCCTGGTGGCTGGTTTCATCATCACGCACCATGATATAGGTGACCCCACGTCGCATGCATGAATACCAGGATGCCGCGGTGTGCGCTCCAGTGGGGTGAGCCAGCAAGAACAAAGGAAGCCCCTGAGCTGCACCTTTGCTGCCCCGTGAGCACTGAAGGTGTGCCTACTTGCACACGACCTCCCAGTTCCTGGCCCCCCCAACAAAGGGATACATCTGGTCGGTCAGTCAGTCGGGGACAACACTTGAGGGAGCAGAGTACAGCAAAGAGAGGTAGCAGTGTGGTGAGGCTTGGCTGCCCGAAGGAGCAGGTGGCTGGGCTGGTAAGGGTGTGTGCATAAAAACAGATAATATATATATATAAAAAAAAGACGCACTGTCTTTCTGAAAAATCAAATAAGGCTCCTCACACCAGAAGTCATGAAGCTCTGAAATTCTTTGAGCAAAAGTAACTGCAACTGCAAATAATGCTTTTCGCCGGCCCGGTGGCGTGGCAGGTTGAGGCGCTGGACACCTCCTCACGCCACACCAGTGACCTTGGCCCGAAGCGAGCCTCGGGAAGCTGGGGTTGAGAGGGAGGGACAGGATTGAGCATCCGTTGGACTACTCTCCTGTCCTGGGGGGTGATCTGTCTTGGGCTCTGGGGACTCCTAGTGATGGCTTGGAGCACAGTAGCCAGAGACAGGGAGTTAGTGGGGACCGACTGTGGCAGCGACCCTGTAGGAATGCATGGGAGCATGCCTGCCCATGTTGGGATGCACTGCGCGACTGAATCAATAGGGTAGGGAAGGCAGAAAACCCCTCCCGCTGGGGACAGGTGAAGGTGCCTCCCCGATCCACTCTCCAGGGTTTTAAATAACTGATTAGCAGTTTTTTTCTTGGGACAATACTAACTGTGCAGAAAGCATTTATATAGGTTTTCTAAAATTGTTATGTTTGTTAAACACAGTGAGGCAAGTGCTATGCATTTTTATAATGTTTTAGAACTTTTATGAGCAAAACACTAATCAATTTTTAGAGTTAAATAAAACCCTGACACTCCCAATGCTGGTCGGATCTCTCTCTCTCTCTCTGTCCCCCGCCACTCCCGGCCCAGAGGCTCAACTCTATGAGATAGAGCACCCTGGGAGGATAGGGTGGTCCTTCCCTGGAGGGTTCAAACCTGGAGGATGCGTCAGGCCGGGGGAGCGGAGACGAGGGACCGTCACAAGTAGGAGGCAGCGATTGGTTAGAAGTAGCTGGAGAGAGTTTCCCAGTGTGGTAGAACAAACAAAGTTGGAAAAAAAATTAAATAAAATAATGCTTTCAAGTGAGAACGCATGAGTCATGATTGGCTCAAAAGGAGACAGGGTCAACTTCTCCAAAATAAAATTCAAGTCTCAAGCCAGGACAGGGGAATGGACTAGAGGCTGCAGGTATAGGATGCCTCTAAGAAAAGTATGGGAGATACCCAGCTGAACAATCATGCGGTGACCACAGGCTCATGAAAGGCAGAAATAGCCAAAAGGCAGACCTTGAGTGAGGAATACTGGAAGCCAGAGTCAGACAACGAGATCAGGTGGTCCAGGATAAGATTCACTAGGTGAAAGGGTCCAGGTCATGTTTAGCAGTCCAGATGGCAAACCCCTTTCACCTTATGGCATACGTGGTGGGAGTGGAAGGCTTCCGGGCAACCATTAGGACGTCCACTACCCTGTTAGAGACCCCAAACTTGGTGATGGCTATGTTCTCAGGAGCCAGGCATGCAGGTGAAAGGACCTGAGGTTGGGATGGACCAGGGTTCCTTGATCCTGGGTTAGCAGATTCCTACAAAGAGGACAAGGGTTCGGAGGCTCCTCTGCCAGCTGCTAAAGCAGAGGGAACCACATCTGGCAAAGCCAGAATGGAGCAACCAGAATCATGCTGGCCCCCTCCATCTGCAGCTTGATCAGCACCCTCTGGATCAGAGGAAACAGAGGGAATGTGTACAGAAACCTCCCACTCCAAGAGAGGAACAACATGTCTCACCAGAAAACTCCAGGCCCTGGATCTAATGAGCAGAAATTGTAGTGTAACCCCCTGCAAATAGGGGTTCCCAAAAGTCTTCTGGAGCCTGCCTGAATGCTCCAAGTCTGGGCGGTGTTCGACATTTAAGCTGTTTAAATGTGGTTCCAAGTGAGTGCTATCTGAGCCTCCACGTACTGCCTCTTTAAGAGCGGTCCGCTTGTAGACTTAGTTTGTATGGGGGGGACTGTATATTTAATGCTCGAATCCCGCCCGAGCTGCTGTCAATTCACTCCATTTCTGCCGTTGCTCCATGTGCAGAGGGACCTTTGTTGAAAGATGCAACTATTTGCCACAAAATCATTTGGAGTGACTGAGAAAATGTAGTTCGTCTAACCTGTCTTCATTTCAGCACGAACTGGTTCAGTGTAGCTCTTTCATTTTGGTCCTGAACTGCTGAAATGGACCAATCAATGGGGAAGGGTTCCTTAAAATGGAGCCTGTGGACGAATCGGAACTTGGACTCTCAATTTTGAGCCAGCCACAAGGGGATTGTATGGGCAGTGACTCTGGGAAATGTAGTTTTGACCTTGGCGCCTTTTTTCACCAACAGAGGGAGTCTCATTGTGAGTGAAAGCCGAACCAGCCAACAGAATGGTGTGGAGCTAAAGGAAATGCCCTGCCCTGTGACTGGAAAGATCAGATCAGTTGTGACAGTGAAGGGAGAAGGAGCTCTGTGCTTCTTCGGTGTATAGTTTCACGCGGGAAGTGCATGTGAGGCCCTGAGGTTCGGCCTACAGCCGTTGTAAGTGCCAGTTCATAGAAACATAGAATTTGACAGCCGATAAGGACCGCTTGGCCCACCCAGTCTGCCCATTTCCCTACCTGATGGATAAGATGCAGATTCTAGTTAGTCAACAGCTTACTTCCTCCTGCCCCCCCACTAGAATTGCCTTATGCCTGTCCCATGCATTCTTGAATTCTCCCACTGTTCCTGATTCCACAACCTCCTCAGGAAGGCTGTTCCATGCATCCACAACTCTCTCTGTGAAGAAATACTTTCTAACATTACCTCTGAGCCATCCCCCCCATCTTCAAACTGTGCCCCCTTGTTCTTGCCAATCTCTTCTTCTGAAAGATACTACCCTCATGTACCTTAATTCCCTTGAGATACTTGAAAGTTTCTATCATGTCCCCCTCTCCCTCCTTTCCTCAAGGGTATACATATTAAGCTGCTTTAGTCTCTCCTCGTATGTCTTCTGGTGCAGACCTTGCACCATTTTGGTTGCCCTCCTCTGAACAGCCTCCACTCTGTCTATGTCTTTGCGGAGATGGGGTCTCCAGAATTGCATGCAGTACTCCAGATGAGGTCTCACTAACTGTCTGTAGAGAGGGATAACAACTTCCTGTTTTCTACTGTTGATGCCTCTCCTTATGCATCCCAGTATTCCCCCAGCCCTCCATACTGCCTTCTCACATTGCTTGCTCACCTTTAGGTCAGCTGATATAAATACTCCTAGGTCTCTTTCGATTTTTGTTATTATTAACTCAACCCCCATCGTGTACTCTTCCCCTGGGTTTTTGTTTCCCAGATGCCTTACCTTGCACTTCTTTGCATTGAATCGAAGCTGCCACATACTTGTCCATTCCTCCAACCTTGCCAAATCCCTTTTAATTCCTTCCACCCCACCTTGTGTATCAACCCTGTTGCAGATCTTTGTGTTATCTGCAAAAAGGCATACCTTTCCTTCCAGGTGCTCTCCAATGTCGCTTATAAAGATATTAAAGAGGACCAGTCCCAGTACTGCACCCTGCGGTACCCCGCTAATAACCCTCCTTCCTTCACTGTGGACTCTCTTTACTATTACCTTTTGCATCCTGTTGTCCAGCCAGTTTTCTATCCAGGCTACCACCCTGGGACCCAGTCCAAGGCTGGCTAACTTACATACTATTCTTTGGTGTGAGACTGTGTCGAATGCCTTGCTAAAATCTAGGTAGGCCATATCCACAGCCCCTCCCCGATCTACTACTTTGGTCACCCAGTCAAAGAAATCTATTAGGTTCATCTGACATGACCTTCCTGCTGTGAAACCATGCTGCCTTGGGTACTGTACCCCACTGGCCTCTAGGTACTCAACAATTCTTTCCTTCAGAAGTGATTCCATCATCTTCCCTACCACTGAAGTCAAACTAACTGGTCTGTAGTTTCCTGCCTCTGCCCTGCTCCCACTTTTGTGAAGTGGAATCACATTTGCCCTCCTCCAGTCCTCAGGTACAATTCAATCCTCCCATGATTTGTTAGAGAGTAGTCAGTGGTGTTACTAGTCCTACCCCTAGTTCTTTTAGTATTCTTGGGTGAAAACTTTCAGGCCCTATTGCTTTGTCCACCTTCAGTTTCAAGAGTTCTTTCAAAACCCTTTCTTCTGTGAATGGACTGGTATCGACCCCTCTATTCAGAGATTCTCCCTTGTTTAGTTTAGGCACCTCCTCATCTGTTGTGAATACTGAGCAGAAATATTTGTTTAGTATCCCTGCTTTTTCACTGTCACCCTCTGCCCACATTCCCTCCCCTTTATTAAGTCTCTGTATCCCTCTCTTGGTCTTTCTTCGCTCCCTAATGTACCTACAAAAGGTTTTATCCCCCTTCTTAACAGAGTTGGCCATATTTTCCTCAGTTTGTGCCTTTGCTATTCTGACTGCCTTCCCTGCCTCCTTCTGCTTTAACTGATGACGTTCTCTGTCCTGCTCCTTCTGTGTTTCCTTATATTTCCTGAATGCTACTCTTTTCTCCTTAACTGTCCCTGCCACCTCTTATGAGAACCATAGTGTTTTTTTCCTTCATTTTGTTTTATTGATTTGCTTCATACAAAGGTTTGTTGCCTCTTCGATGGCTGTTTTGATTATTCCCCATTGTTCCTCCACCACTCATTCTTTCCCATTTGCTAGTGCTTTACTAAGGCACTCTCTCTCATTTTCCCAAAGTCAGCCTTCCTAAAGTCCTATACTCTTGTTTTTGTATGGCTTGACTCTATGGCTGTGTTTACTGTGAACCACACTGTTTGGTGGTCACTTGTTCCCAGATGGCTACCCACTTCTAAATTTGAAATCCTTTCTCCTTCCCCATTTGAGAGTACCAGGTCTAAGATTACTCCCTCCCAAGTGGGTTCCAACACTATCTGTCAGAGGCATGCCCCATGTAGGGCATCAAGAATGACCCTGCTCTTGGGTGTGCCTGCAGCAAAGGTACTCCATTTAATATCTGGCATATTCAGGTCCCCCATCAACAATATCTCCCCTTTTTCTGCCATTTTAAGGATGTCTTCTGTCATTTCCTTGTCCATTTCCTCCCCCTGAGATGGGGGTCTGTACACAACCCCCATACAGATTGTGGTGCCATTTCCTGTCTCCAGGGTGACCCATAGTGACTCATCAACTTCCTGTTTACTCTTTAGTTCTATTGCTTTAATCCCGTCCCTTATATAGTGAGCGACTCCTCCTCCTCCTCCTCTTTTACCCACCCTGTCCCTCCTGTAGACTGTGTTTCCTGGTATGTTGACTTCCCACTCATGGTTCTGTGTGTACCATGTTTCAGTGACTGCCACAATATCCAGGAATCACTCTTCCAGTAAGGCCACTAGTTCAGGGAGCTTGTGGCACAGACTATGGGCACTGGTACTCATCACCTTCCATTTATTTTTTATGGCTTTACCCCTTTTAGCCCCATCCCTGTCCTTGACATCTTCTTCTGCGTTTATCCCTGTCCTGCGTCCTGCTGACTTCTCTGCCTTGGTGTTTACCTCTCTAATTACTGCACTTTGTAGGGGGAGGCTGGGATTTCCCTGCTCCTTTTCAGTGCCTCCCCCCTTGGCTAGTTTAAATGCTTGCCAATGAAGCCTTTAAACCTGTCACCTAGGATCCTGGATCCCCCCCCGGACAGATGCAGACCATCGCGCCACTATAAGCCTGCATCCCTCCAGGTGGCTCTCCAGTCCCCAGTGAAGCCAAAACCCTGAGCTCCACACCAGTTTTTCAACCATTCATTGAATCCTATGGTGCAGAATACCCTAGCATCATCCTTGCCATAGACAGACAGCACCTCCGAGAAGGTTACCGTACATGCCACTTGTGTAAGGCCCCTCCCCAACTCCACAAACTCCTCTTGCACCGCCCTGATCCCATTTACAGCCAGGTCATTTGTCCCTAGGTGCACAATGACATCCAGCTCCCTCTGTCGTGCAGCTACTCCCCCGATCCTGAGGATTCAACCTGTCCCTCCAAGCTGTGGCACCAGGCAGGCACCTTACCTCCCTATCCCCTTCCTCCCCTCCAGTTCTACCCCCCCAACAATGGAGTCCCCCACCAGGAGTTGTTTCCTTTCCCTGTGGGGTCTCATGCCACCCTCCTGTGGGTCTCCTTTGTGGAGGATCCCAGCATCCTCCTTGGTCTCCACTGCAGGTGCCTCCATAGAGGAACCACTCTTTGCCAGAACAGGGTATGAATTGTGGAGAGCTACAGCTGGAGGGATGCACCACTGTTCCACCACACTCTCCCTCCCTAAGCCCACCCTGGTCCAACCGCTCCTCTTTCTTGGCAACCTCTGAGGTAACAGTGGTGGCCCTGGTGGTCCCTGGGTGGGGGAAGAGGTTTCACGAATCCTAGCCAGGTCAGTCTGGAGACGGACAACCTCCTCCCTCAGACCAGAGAGGTGCCTGCAAACAGAGCAGCATCACAGCCTCCAGAATGTCTCCCGAAACACTGCTGCTCCACAGTCATTGCACTGCACCACTGCCATCTTGACTTATTTTGTGTCCCCTCTCCTGTTGCTTTGTATGCTTATTGTCTCCTCCCTCTATGTATATTTACACTTACTTTCCTACTGCCTATGTGCCCTTACAACTCTCACCTTTCCTGTTCTGGGACAGGAACTTCCTGTAGTCTCCTTCCTCCGTGCTTGGATTCAGACCTCCAGCGGCCAGGGGGGGATAAAGTTTTTTTTTTTTTGTTCCTTCATGGTTGCTGAAACTAATGTGTCTCAGTGATCCTTCCCTTCCTACTGCCAAACAGGAAGTTCCTGTTGTGAGTCAAATTCAGTGGCTATAAAACTAGAACTGACTTTGGGTGGAGGGGTGGGAAGGAGGTCAATTAGTAAAAAATCTGTAGTTCTGGACTTCTGTTTCTTGCTCTGCAACCAGTTCTCTTCTGCCAGAAATTTGTACACCTAAGCTGCTAAGCCACACCCCCAATTAGATTCACTCTCTGCTCTCAGTAAATTAAGGTGATACTGCCCCCTTCCCCAGAAAAAACACCTTTTTTTAAAAAACTTAAATGAGACCCCCTTCTTCTAATAGTTCGGACTGAATCCGATTTGTGAGGAGAAAGAAGGCAGTCTGAAGAGTGGAAACCAGGCTCACCCTGTAGATGACTGGAGAAATTGCTGAATCGCGCTCGGTCTGTCAGGAACTGAAACTACTGTGTGTGCTCCCGGGAATTTTGCAGTAATTGCGATCGGGATCTAGGAGCAGCCTGCCTGGTATAGTACTTTCCTTTTACATATGAATGTGTGTAGTGCTTGTGGGGAATCGCTATTTCCAATCCTGTGTGCTGTGTGTTGAAGCTGGAAGCAAACCCCAGCTTGTCTCGGACTAAATCCGTTTGCTATCTACTGCAGTGGGGTCCAGTCACAAGGACCTTGTCTCCATGCCCTGTTGTTCTGGCAAACCAAAAGAACATCCACCATCCGGTTCTCAGCTTGGGTATTGTGAGTACAGATCAGGGTATTCCCCTGCAGCCTGTTTTCAATTACAAGTGTGTCATCTAATTATTATTGTTTCACTTCTTCATGGACTGAGCCATCCAGCTCTGGATTACAACTGGGTGTTGTGCATATATTTTATTCTACAGGGCCCTGTCCATCTGCACCTGCCGGCCAACCCTGGGCAATGGACCTGGCTGGCCCCCCAACCTGGGTACCCAGAGTGTGACTTTTCAGACCCTGTATGTGTGCACAGTACTGTGATTTAATTCTGCCAATTAACCTGATTGCCCCCTCCCATGTTACTGTCTCCCTAAATAAATCAGATTTGTTGTTGTTATACTATATACTGTCTGTGGTGTTGGTACTTATGGAAACAGTATTGTATTTTGCTGTGTATGTTGTTTAACCTTATTTTACAGGGGGTTCTCAGAGACGTGCTGCAGAATCAGTCTCGAGGGTAAGTGGTACTTTATGAGTGAACAGTGTATATACGTGGGGTATTGGGGCTGTAACTCCTGTGTACTGTGTGAGCCACTAGAGGGAATAAAAGGGTGTCCCAGAGGGCTGTGACCAAGCTAGTCTAACCACTACAAACTCGGACCTCTGGGTGGAGGCACCCGCCATAGAACCTAGGCCCCTCAACCTGTCAGTAGTCAAGCGGGGGGGTAGTAGCCCTTGGGACAGCGCCACCTGGGGGTTACAGTAGTTTTGCGTCAAGTGGGGACACAAAAAGGTCCAACTCCGGATAATAATAAATTTATTTTAAATTGACCCCATCTGCCGAACACATCTTCTGTGACAGATGAGAGAAACTCCCATTCATGCATGATGAACCGAGTCCTTCTGAGACTGTCCATCTGGGTGTTTAGAACACCTGGTACATGGACTGTGGAGAGTGTCAGACTGTGTTTCAGAGCCCAGTACCACACTCTCATGGCCTATCTGCAAAGGGGGTGTGAGCAAGTCCTGCCCTGCTTGTTGATGTGGTAGACTACACTCAAATTGTCCGACTGCAGCAGCAGTTGGCCCACAGCAAAATGCTCTTGAAAGGCTTGCATGGTGTAGAACACCGGTCTCATCTCCAGGACACATATGCAGGATGGCTTCCCACTGGAACCAGGAGCACTGGGTTTGAAGGGGCCCAGGTGTGCTCCCCAGCCCAGATTCGAAGCATCTGTGGTTAAGGTATGATGTGGAGAAGAAATCTGAAAGGGAACACCATGAAGTACTAGATTCAAGGGGTCCATCCACCACAGCAGTACCTTGTGTATGGGAGAAGAGACCAGAACTAGATGGTCCAACTCATCTTGTGTGCTGGTCCCATTGTACCATGAGGGCCCACTGAAGGGTACGCATATGAAGCCTGGCTAGTGGAAAGGTGGGAAAGGCCGCTGACATTAGGCACAACAATCTAAGGTACACCCTGGCAGGAATGTACTGACTTTGAGCGACTTCCTGAGCTTGGGCTATGAGGCACTCCGCCCTGTTTTGGGGTAGGAAGGCCTTTCCCTGTACAGGATCAAAAACCACCCCTATATATTGCAGCCTTTGGGGTGGTACTAGAACTGACTTGGGCAGGTTGACTAATGCCCAGAGAGTGGAAGAGCTGGACAGTGCACTCCAGAGTCAGCAAAAGCTGCTCCCTGGATGGAGTCTTGAGAAGTCGATCGTTCAGGTAAGGGAAGACATACAGTCCCTGTCTTCTGAGAGCTGCTACAACCACTGCCAGGCATTCGGCAAAGACTAGTGGTGCAGAGCAAAAGTCAAAGGGCAGAACTTTGAACTGGTAATGCTTGTCCTAAAAGGCGAAACAGAGAAACTTCCCATGTGGAGGGAAGACCGAGATATATGCAAGTAAGCATCCTGTATGTCCAGTAAACTGAGGAGGAGCATTAGGCCTGGCAAAGTTACCATCCGGAACTTTTTGTACCGGACAAACTGATTGAGGTCCTTTAGATCTAAAATGGACCTCAGATCTCCGGTCTTTTTGGAGACCAGGAAAAACCTGGAACAAAACCCCATTTCACTTGCACCTGGGCACTAGCCCAATGGCCTGCTTGCGAAGAAGAGACTGTACTTCCTCGCGGAGAACAAACAAGTGAGCCAGGGGTTAAAAGGAGGGTGGAGGCGGGGTGTATGGAGGCTGCTCGATAAGCTCCAAGGAGTGACCCTTTTCTATGACCTGCAAAATCCACGCATTTGAAGGTGAAGTTCTCCATTGCAGGAAGAACCAAACAGTGATCATCACCTTTTAAGGATGGTGAGGGTCTGGCAAGGAGCCCAACTGGGTTGAAGCGAGCTGTAGGGGCTGATGCGACCCTTCTGGGGCGCTCATCCGCCACTCCAGGGTTTATGAAACGGAGGCAGTCTTCTACTCCTCAGTTGGGTACGATCGAGGGAGTGGATGAAATGGAGGGCTCTGCTCGAGGCTTGCAGTTCATCTATGATATCCTGGACATCAAGGCCGAACAGCCTGGTGCCTCACAAGAGGCGCCCTTAAGTGTGTTCCGCTGCCACTCAGTTACAAATCTGCATACCAGGCATGCCCACGTAGGCACAAACCTATAGCCTCATCCCTAGAAATGATGCTGGCCATGTTGCAAGAAGTGCTCTGACAGATGCTGCCAAGACCCTTGGCTGAGAAGGCACTGAAGCCACTCCCGCTTCCGCGTGCCACCCGGGGTAGCAGGGTTCACCTATGGGTATCCTGGTACCTTCTCAGGTTGGATACAGCATAAATGACCTAAGCTCACGGGTACTGTCAAGGAAAAAAGGTCCAAGACAGCAAAAAGAGAAAGTAAAAACAATGATAAAGGATCCCTCATAGGATGAGATTCTAACAAATAAAGAAAGAAAAAGACAAAAACTGCATCTTAACTTCCATTGAGACCCATGTTGATCAGGTCGATGGTGGGAAAGAACTGAGGAGGGAGCTAGGCTGCCTACATCTATATAGGGTTGGTGACATCAGTTGATGTCGATGGCGTGCATGGTCCCAGATGTAATGCTGAAAATCTTCTGTGTGGATTCCCCTTCACTGATGGTGAAGTTCCAATGGTATAACTTGATGAATGAGATACCCCTGAACAAGATTAATTATATCTGAGGACCTAAAGGTGGCTGGACAGTGTGAGAAGGTGGTTAGAAGGGCCAACGGGATGTTGGGGTGCACAGGGAGAGGCATCACAAGCAGAAAAAAGGAGGTGGTGAGCCACTATATAGGTCATTAGTGAGACCTCATCTGGAGTACAGTGTTCAGTTTTGGAGGCTGCATCTCAGGAAGGACATAGAGTGGAGTCAGTCCAAATAAAAGCTACAAAAATGGTACAGGGCTGCACAAGAAGGCATATGAGGAGAGGCTGAAAGACCTCAATATGTATTTTCTAGCAATGTGAAGAGAGAGAGAGAGAGAGAGAGAGAGAGAGGGGGAACATGATAGAGACGTATACATACCTTAAAGGGATCAATAACGTACAGAAGGGTAGCATTTTTCAGAAAAGTAGATGGACAAGAACTAGGGGACATGAGAAAGTTGGAGAGAGAAAGAATCAGGGGTAATGTGAGGAAGAATTTCTTTACAGAGAGGGTGGTGGATGCTTGGAACAGCCTCCCACAGACGAGACAGGGGAAAACGGTGGAGGAATTCAAAAATGCAAAGGAACCCTAGAAAAATGGAAAGTAGGAAAGCCGCAGATCAACTACAGTCTGCAGCATAAGTTAGATGTAGAAAAAAATGGGTAGACTAGATGGGCCAGGTGGTCCTTATCTGCCAACAAATTCTATGTATCTATGCATCTATTAGAATCCCTAGGTACGACACTAGACATGAATGAGTTATCTAACAGAAATTTTATTGGGTCATAAATTTCACCTGCCACCTCCTTCAACAATCTTGGTTGTAACCTAGCTGTTTAGGCCAATTTAGTAACATCCAAGATATACAGTATATAACTGTTTTTGGGTGAACATTACCACTGGTCGTGCTGCTGTTTACACAAGTTATTAGTAACAATTTGCTGCCATCTGCCCATAGTAATTGACAGAACAGAAAAACAGGTTACTCACCTGTAACAGTACTTCTGGCAGTGTTCTTTTCCCTTTAAGGCTTGCTGGAACATCTTCGAGCTGGTTCCTCTAACCCACCTGGGTGGTAACTCCCTCGGCACCACCCCATGATGTCAGATCTTACCCGATGGAAGAAAGACCAGTGTGCCACTTTCCAGGGGAGGTTGTGCAGATGTACATCATATACCACTCCTAGAAGTACAGTTATATAAAACTTACCGTAACAGTAGATCTTCAGCGGACTGCCTCTTGCAGCAAGTCATTATTTATGGGAGTATCCACCAGGTGGCGCTGTCATGCGGCAGCTTCTTCTAGCAGTCTTCCAGGGGGGGCCGTCCACACAACATCACTTCCTGTGGACGTGTATAAGAGTGGGCAGCCCCCAGTACCCTCTGTTCACCATCTGCTTCGGCGAGCACGGCCTGGACCGAGGTAAACGAGAGCCAGAAAAAACAGAGAACAGCGATCCCACCCAACGTCCCGAGTTGCAGATTCGATGCAACAAGGGAGGGGGATGGAGGGAACTTACTGCAAGAGACAGTCCTTGGAAGATCTATTGTTACGGTACGTTCCTACGTAATTATACTATCTTCTATGGACAGGTCTCTTGCGATAAGTCATTACTTATGGGAGACTACAAATGTAACCCCTAGGTGGCACTATCCCAAGGGCTACTACCCCTGCCTGTTTGACTACGGACAGGTTGAGGGGCCTAGGTCCTATGGTGGGTGCCTCCACCCAGAGGTCAGGGTTTGTAGTGGTTAGACTAGCTTGGTCACAGCCCTCTGGGACACTGGGACCCCCTTTTATTCCCTCTAGTGGCTCACACAGTACACAGGAGTTACAGCCCCAATACCCCATGTATACACACTGTTCACTCATAAAGTACCACTTACCCTCGAGACTGATTCTGCAGCACGTCTCTGAGGACTCCCTGTAAAATAAGGTTAAACAACATACACAGCAAAATACAATACTGTTTCCATAAGTACCAACACCACAAACAGTATATAGTATAACAAATAATCTGATTTATTTAAGGGGCAGTAACACAGGAGGGGAAATCAGGTTAATTGGTGGCATTAAATCACAGTACTGTGCACACATACAGGGGCTGAAAAGTCACACTTTGGGTACCCAAGCTGGGGGGTGCTAGCCAGGTCCATTGCTTGGGGTTGGCCGGCAGGTGCAGATGGATAGGGACCTGTAGAAGAAAATATATGCACAACACCCAATTGTAATCTGGAGCTGGATGGCTCAGTCCATGAAGCAGTGAAACAACAAGAATTAGATGACACACTTGTGATTGAAAACAGGCTGCAGGGAAATACTCTGACTTATACTCACAATACCCAAGCTGAAAACTGGATGGTGGATGATGTTCTGCATTGCCAGAAAAACAAGGCATGGAGACAAAGTCCTTGTGAGTGGACCCCACTGCAGTTGATAGCAAACAGATTTAGTCCGAGACAAGCTGGGGTTTGCTTCCAGCTTCAACACATAGCACACAGCACTGGGGATTGGAAATAGTGATTCCCCACAAGCACTACGCACATTTATGTGTAAAAGGAAAGTACTATACCAGGCAGACTGCTCCTCAATCCCGATCGCAATTACTGCAAAGTACCCGGGAGCACACACAGCAGCTTCAGTTCCTGACAGACCAAGCGCGATTCAGCAATTTCTCCAGTCTTCTACAGGGGGAGCCTGGTTTGCATACCTCTAGTGCTTCTTCCTCCTCACAACTCTGATTCAGTCCAAACTGGCACTCACAAGGGCTGCAGACCGAAACTCAGGGCCTCACATGCGCTTCCCTCATGAAACTATACACCGCAGAAGCACATAGCTCCTCTCTCTTCTCAGTCACGACTAATCTAATCTTTCCAGTCACAGAGCAGGGCATTTCCTTTAGCTCCACACCATTCTGTTAGCTGGTTCGGCTGTCACTCACAATAAGATTCCCTCTGTTGGTGGAAAAAGGTGCCAAGGTTAAAATTACATTTCCCAGAGTCACTGCCCATACAATCCTCTTGTGGCTGGCTCAAAATTGAGAGTCCAAGTTCCGATATGTCCACAGGCTCCATTTTAGGGTCTCCCTATCATCATGATTGGTCCAAGTCAGCTATTCAGGACCAAAATGAAAGCGTTACACCAAAACAGTTCGTGCTGAAATGAAGACAGGTTAGACAAACTAAATTTTCTCAGTCACTCTAAATGATTTCTTGCAAACAGTTATATCTTTCAACAAGGTTCCCTCTGCACCTGTAGCAATGGCAGAAATGATGCAAATTGACAGCAGCCCGGGCGGGATTCGAGCATTAAATACACAGTCCCCCCATACAAACTAATTAAGTCTGCAGAGAGCTCTTAAAAAGACAGTACGTGGAGGCTCAAATAGCACTCACTTGGAACCACATTTAAACAGCTCAGATGCTGAACACCACCCAGACTTTGGAGCATTCAGGCAAGCTCCTGGAAGCCTTCTGGGTACCCCCACTGGAAGGGGGAGTTACACGAAGCAGTAAAATCCAAATGGGAAGAAAAGCAAGGCTGGAAGCTAGGCCAGAGGGTATGCCTGATGGTCAAGCCCTTGCAAAACCCGGCTGTCCACGATGCCAAAGAAGGAAACTTCACAGTAAAATGTCAACTTCAACAGCACCCACTCTGGCAGTTAGGCCAAAAGTGGGAGGACAACAGGTATGATATTTAGTAGAACTGTCAACTGCAAACCACACCCAGAGGCAGCTAGGCCGGGGTGGGGTGCGGACAATATGTATGATATGTAATAGAAATGTCCAACTCAAATCTCTTCCATGCAGGCAGGTAGGCTAATGGTTAGGCGAAGACATTTGGCAAGAAACTAGGAGAAATGTCAATTCAAACCACACCCGCTCAAGCAGAAAGGCTCAAAGGTGGGTGAGGACAGCATGCAAGAGGCATGATGTAGAAAGAACTGTACGTGGCCAGGCACAGTGATTCATCCTGATGAGGCAGAGGTCAACAGGCTCTGGCATAAAGTCAAATCCAGGAAACATATAAGTAGAGTGGATCAGATAGGAGAAAAAGGAGCACCAGGTAAAAAACATCCCAGATGGGCAGATGAAGAAACAACTGAAGGACTTCAGTAGGGAGAGTAGCAGGAGTTCCAATCAAATACACATGAAGGAGTGAAGCGTCCAGTCCGTGAGCAAGCCTCCAAGAAAAGGAAAGAGATCCCCAGGCACCTCCGAGGCCTGCAAGAGGAGGCGGGGGAATCTGAAAAGAGGTGTAGGGTGCAGAAGCGGGTCCCGCCCCGCAGGAGGGGTGGGTACACCGCGGAAGGGTAGACTGAACTACCCCCCTGGAGGCCCTACTGTGGTCCCGAGAGGTATCCTGGTGGGGGGGGGGCCGGGATCGAGACGGCCTGCTCGTGGGGGCACGGGGTGGGACTTGGGGGTGTGATAGAGGTCCTGAACAGACCGAAGAGTATGCCCCAAAGCCAAAAGGGAATCCAGGATGGACTGAGCAGCAGGTCAAAACAGCAGGTTCCCAGAAAAGGGGGCATCGGCAACCAACAGCTGGACGTCGGGCGGCAAACCCGAAACCTGTAGTCAGGCAAAGCATCAAAGGGTGATGCCGGCGGCCAAGAGGGCCGATGGGTCAACTGCATCGAAGCATGCATGGAACAGGTGATGGGAAAGGGAGGACATGGCAGAGAGCGGCTGAGCTAGCCTGATTGACTCAGGAGAGGGAGGCAGGTCGGACAGGAGGACCAAAGCTGAGGCACTAAGTGTGCAAAGGTACCGGACCATATGACTCAGATAATTAAGAATACCAAGTAGCAAAGTACTAGAGGCATAAACCCAAATGCCAAAGAAATCCATGCACTGGAAATCAGCATCCGGTGGCACAGAAATGGTATAGCGAGGTCGAGTGGTCCCGTCATGGGCCACTGCCCTGACAACCTAGTCCACCACAGGGGTGGTGAACAAGTAGGGATGGTCAGGAGGGGCAGAGTAGAGCCAAACAGGGCCACGAACGGCAGGCTGAGTGGAAGCAGGACAAGACCAAATACGAGAGAGTGCATTAAAATACGCAGGAATCAAAGGCAGAATCACCATGGCAGGCTCCTCGGGAATGTTGAGGTAGGTAGCCATGTTCTGGCAAAAGGAGTCCTAAGCTAGCCCAGTGGCGCTGAGGGTTGAGGCGCTGGACGCCACACCTCACTCCACGCCAGCGACCCATGTTCGGGGATGAGCCCAGGTCATTGGGGGTTGGCAGGGGAGGACTAGGATTGAGCGTCCGACAGCTCTCTTAGTCCTGGAAGAATGGGTGGATGCACGCCGTGCTCTGCTGGACCCTGGGGATGCTCGGAGGTACTGCAGTTTTGCAGGTGCTTAGTCGGTGGGAGGGGGGGGGGCACGGCAGACATCTGCACGTCAGTGCATGGATGTCGGATGTCACTGCATGCCCGTGCTTCCATCAGGGAAAAAATAAATGGAGAAAAAATGGCAGCACAAGTCTGCAGCAGCTTGATGGCCGCAGTTTCACCGACCAACAATGCCTGAAAGTCATGTGCCAGTAATGGATTCTCGCCGGGCGTGGAGGCTAAGGGGGGGTCCTCTTTCACAGGTGTAGTTGCATATGCCATCTGGGCATGTCAAGCTTCGGGGTCAGCAGTGGAAAGGAGCGGTGGCTGGATATAGGGCAGGACTGTGACTGCAGGTAAAAATTGTTAAATGATCAAAAAAGTCCTGATCGGCAGCAGGGAAGCCAAAAGCATGCTGGATCTGCAGCATGAGCTCCATGAAGGAGGGATCTGGGAGTGAGGAGGAATCATGGAGTTCAGCTGAGGAGGCCTTCAAAAGGGAGGACACGGACTGCGGGGAACCAAGGCCCCAGGGTCCAAGAGGTCCCAACCAGGAATATCACCCACAAAAGGATCCCCCCTCCTGGAATCCCCATAAAAGGAGTCCTCATAAATGGAAGGGGGGGACCAGGCAGGAAGCACCAGATCTGGGCGCAAACACTCAGGCGACGGGAAGGGGAAATGGGACAAGGCCGGACCCGGACCCATGATCCGCAGGACCTCCATCACAATGTGGGCGACACCCGGAACTTGAGATGGGGGAGGTCCAGAGACAGAGAACGCCCAAGGGCAGCACTAGGAAGAGGGCAAGCCAGCCCAGGAATCGCCACACCTGATGGGGAGGCACTCTGATCCCCTTGGTCCAGGACCAGCAAAGGAGCAAGGAACCCAGGGTGGGGTTGATGCAGCGCGGCCAAAGGCCTGGAAAAAGTCACGACCAAAGGGTGCGAAATGGGCGATGGGAGGGGAACCCCCGAAGACGCCGGAACATGGTGCCGGTGACAGGACACGTGGGGGGGCATGGAAACAAGAGCCCCGAGCAGGGGGAGTACCGGGGTAGGAAGCCCCCAAGGTTGATGAGGGAAGCAGCCCTGTCGACGAGGAAAGGAGGGGAGGCCCCACTGTTGACAGTGGAATCATCCCTATCAACAAGGGATCAGAAAGAAGCCTCTCCATTGATGAGGGAAGCCATCCTGTCGACAAGGCATGCAAAGCATGCTGTCCTGTCAATGGGAGAGGCTGCTCCGTCGATGAGGAGTGCTCCATCGACAGAGAATAAGCCTCTATTGATCAGAGAACAATAGAATCATGTCCCATCAATGGGAGAAGAGCTTCCATCAACAAGGGACAGCAAGGAACACATGACGATGGGGAACATGCTGTTGACAGGGCAATACTGCCCATCGATGGAAGACATTCAGAAACAAGCCTATCAGGCTCCGTTGATGGGGGGAGCAGCCCCGTGGATGAGGAATGCACAGTCTATGACAGAGGAGCCATCGTGGATGTACCAAGGTGAAGGGAGTGTAAGGAGTGTGAATCCCATTTCTTCCTATGCCAGGAACAAGTGCCCTTGGCTAGGGAACCTTGAAGGTGACCCCCCCCTCCCCCGAGGTCCATTCCGGCCTAGCTGGTTGATCAGTGATGAGGAAGACCCAAGATCCAACAAGAGTGCCTGGGCCTGGGATCAGCATGTGTACTGTGAGCACAGATGGAATACCGGGCCTGCTGTATAAATGAAGTCCGGGGTTACTGTGTGGAGCACAGGCCTGGACCTAGGAGAATGAAGAGAGGAGCCGGAGACTGGCAGTAAGTCAGAGGCCCAACAGAGAGAAGAAAAATTGGGCTGGGCCAAGGTGTCAGCCCTAGTGAATCCCCAGACCTAGCAAGAGTGCCTGGGCCTGGGATCAGCAGGGGTACTGTGAGAGGGACAAAGGCCTGCTATGGAAGTCCAAGGCTGCTTATGGTAAGTCCCAGATCCGAAGGCAGAAAATCGGTTCAAGTTCAAGTCGAAGACTGCAACCCAGGAGGTCAGGAGAGCTGAATGTGTGAGCTGAAGCCGGCAGCAAAATGAACAGAGAGTACTGAGGGCCGCCCACTCTTATACACATCCACAGGAAGTGATGTCATGTGGACGGCCCCCATGAAAGACTGCTAGAAGTTGTTGCCATGTGACAGTGCCACCTGGTGGATATTCCCATAAGTAATAACTTACTGCAAGAGATCAGTCAGTGGAAGATCCACTGTTCGGGTGAGTAACTCATTTTTCTAAGCACATGGATATGACGTACTATCTACACTTCTGTCAGACTCCTAGCAGTTCTCTGGGAGGAGGGGCAAGGCACACACACACCCTATTTAGGCAACAGAGATAGGAGAGCTCAGGTCCCAAAACCAGCATCCAGGTGTGAAACAAGGTCAATGTGGTAGTGGGAAATGAAGGGGTATGCTGACTTCAGGGTAGCAGCCCTGCAGATTTCCTGGATAGGGACATCCCTGGAAGCACCGAGGCAGTGGTATGATGGGTGGAATGAGCCCTTAATTCTATGGGAGGCTCACTGCCCACCAACCTATAGCAGAGGTCGATGCAGGATATAATCCACCTACCAATCATTCACTTAGCTGCCCGTCTGCCTGGTGCAGCTTCAGTGTAGGTGACAAATAGCTGGTGAACCTCTCCTCAAACTCCAGCTGTGTGCTCCTTGTAATAGGTAAGTGCTTGCCGCAGGTCCAAAGTATGGAGCCTGTGTTCAGCCTCTTAAGTGTGGTTGGTGAAGTACACCAGGTGACTGATCACCTAGTTAAGGTGAAACTCAAACACAACCTTCAGGAGGAACTTCGGGTTGGGGCGAAGGGCAACCTTGTCCCTGTGGAAGAGTGGGTAAGAAGACTCCACCGAGAGGGCCTGGAGCTCATTGATCCTTCTGGCTGACATGACAGCCACCAGGAAGGCGGTCTTCCATGACAGGTGAGAGATAGCACACCTGGGCAACAGTTTGAATGACTTGCCCATGAGCTTTGCCAACACCTGCAACAAGTCCCAAGGTGGTGGTGATTCACACACACACACACACTGGAGAGGAAATGTGATCAAGGCCTTTGAAAAAGCACCAAACCACCTTCTCATGCACCACCGACGGCATACCAGCCAGTGCCCGGTATGCCGAGATGGCTGCCAGGTGCATCTTAAAGGTCATTGACCGAAGGCCCAACTGACACATGGACCAAATGTAGTAGAGAATGCTAGCCACCAGACAAGACAAAGGGTCAAGCCTCGTGCCTGGCCCAAAAGGGATAACCGCTTCCATTTGAAGGCATAGCATTTTTGGGTCCATTCCTTCCAAGAAGCCTCAACCACAGTGAGGACAGCTTCGGAGAAACCCAAAGCCTAGAACTCTAGCCGCTCACGAACCAGACTATCAGGTGCACGGATTGACGGTCTGGATGGAGTACCTTCCTCTAACTGCAGGAGAGTAGGTTCGGGCAGAGAGGAAGACATCACAGAAGCCTGCTGCTGAAGCTGCTGAGACTGGGGAACCAGAACTGGTGGGGCCAATCTAGAGCCACCAGGATCATCTGTGCCTTGTCCCTCCTGGTTTTGATCATCACTTTGTGGATCAGAGGAAACAGAGGGAAGGCACAGAGGAGGCCCAGGATTCAGAGCCTCAAAAAGGGATCGCCCTGCAGCATTCTCTGCTGAGGGGGGATGGACACAAAACAGCCTCAGCTTTGCATTCTCCCTGCAGGCAAACATGTCCACCTGAGGGGTGCCCCACTGGGAAAACAGGTTGTGTATTACCTCAGGATGGAGACACCACTTGTGAGATGCCCTACCCATATGGCTGAGGGCATCTGCCAGCTGGTTGGAGATGCTGGCCACATGAATGGCCAAGAGATCAGTATCCAGGCTGAGCACAAGGGTCCAGATGTGGAAAGCTTCCCTGCACAAAGGAAGGGGGGTGCATCCTGCCCTGTCTGTTGAGGTAGTACGTGGTCGTGGTGTCTATCTGTACCTTACCCTGAACATGCAGAGCAAAGGCTGTCAATGCCAACCAAACTACCAGAAGTCACAGCAGGTTGATAAGGCATCGTGACTCCTTGGGGGTCAAGAGTCCATGGACTCTGTGCTCCCCCAGGTGGGTAGGACTGGAGTCCTAAAGAGGGAGGCAACAGCCTCATCTTACAATGACGCATCAACCGGTTCAAGAAAAATCTCAACAGGTTGGTTGACAGGCATCTTGACCAGCTAGCTCAAAGGGGAGACCGTGGAGCCAGCGACCTGGGCCGAAGGATCAACCATAGTTGAAAATCTCCACCAGGAATCCAAGGCCTGAAAGTGCTCACGATCTCATGATCAATGACAAGACTTATTTTTAGTCTCCTTTTTCTAAGATTTAGAGGAGTTTGTGCCCTTAGAGGGGCCCTGCGCAAAAGTGAGAAGGGACTGGCACAAATCCCAAAACACCCCTGTAAAGGTGGCACCAAAAGTAAGTGTCATGAAGGCTGAAGTTGCATGCTCCACAGCCTTAGTCACCACCTCTTCAAATGCCACAAGTTGTTCAGTGAACCCTGCAGCCATGGAGACTGCCCAACGGGGCATCTTTGGAATGAACAGGAGGATCTTGTTCACCAGGATGCCATAACAGAAGTCGAGCGTGCTGGTCCTCTAAAGTGCTGGGATACAAGGTGCGACACAGGCCACATGCCTGGGGATCATGTGACCTAATCAGTAGATGCACAAGGTGTGCAGGTCCACCCGGGACATTCTCTGCCTGCAGGTGCACTTTTTAAAACCGGGTGCCAACTCTGAGTTATCCATGATGGAATCTGAATGTACTTGAATTGCCTGAAGATTCAAGTGAAGAAGTTTTTTTAAAGTTTTGAAAGCAATGGGCCTACTTAGCGCAGGGTGGCAAGAAGAGAACCTTCTTCCGGCAGAAAGAAAGATCTGACATATGGGGTGGTGCTGAGGGAGTTACCACCCGGGGTGGGTGGATGGGAGGAGCCAGCTTGAAGATGTTTTGGTGAGCCTTAAAGGAAAAGGAACACTGCCAGAAGTGTGGATAGTGCATCATATCCACGTCCCTAGAAGTGAGAGTTTAGCTCAGTGGCTATGGATCTAGAGGAAGTAGCCTCCATGCCATCTAATTCTGCATTATGCATCACTGTTAGGGCTCGCTTTGTACTCTTTTGAGTCATACCTGAAAATAGGCATTCTACTGTCTAGTGTACCTACCTGGTAAACAAAAATGAAATAAACTAAATATCAAACTGTTGGTTTGTTTTAAATTATTAACATACCCATGTACATGCGTGCTTGCTCTCTCTTTCCATCTATCTGGATTGATACTGGTTTGTTCTGAATGTAGCTCTGTACTTGGCAATGTTTTCATTTGTGTTGTTTTTTCATTATACTAAACTGTTTTTTTTTATTAAAAGTTCTCAAAATTATGGAGGCAATGGTAGATGAGATTTTAAAGTAACACTGTTTGTTAGAAACCCTATATATATGTAACCCCCCTGCAAATGGGGGTTCCCAAAAGACTTCCAGGAGCTTGCTTGAATGCTCCAAGCCTGAATGGTGTTTGGCATTTAAGCCATTTATCAGTGAGTGTTTTTAGAACCTCTGGTACTGTCTCTTTAAGAGCTGTCTGCTTGCAGACATAATTAGTTTGTATGGGGGACTGTGTGCTTCTCTGAGTACCACTCGAGCTGCTGCCAATTTACTCCATTTTTGCAGTCACTAGGAGTGCAAAGGAACTATCTGAAAGATGTAACTGTTTGCCAGAAATTATTTTACAGTAATAATGAAATTACAGTTTGTCTAACCTGCTTTCTTTGCAGTCAGAACTGTGTCTGCTAGTTCCCATTCTAGTTTTGAACTGCTGAACTGGACCAATCAGTGTGTGGGGTAAGCTAGCTCTAAAATGGTGCCTTGGACGAATCAGAACTTGGACTCATAATCTGAGCCAGCCACAAGAGGATTGTATGGGCAGTGACTCTGGGAGATGTAGTTTAGACTTTCAGTGCCTTTTTGGACCAACAGCGGCAGTCTATTGTGAGTGACAGCCAATCCAGTCAAGAACTGGGAGGAACTCAAAGGAAGTGCCCGGTTTTGTGGGTTGGAGTTTGAGTTGAGCTTTGGCAGTGAAGAAGGAAGGAGCCCTGTGCTTTTCAGTGTGCAGTTTTAGTCAAAAAACGTGTAAGGCCCAGAGTTCCGGTCTGCAGCTTGTGTAACAGCTTGTTAGGACTGAATCTGTCCTGTGAAAAGAATCAAAGGATCTCTGAAGTAGAAACCAGGCTCACCCTGTAGAAGACTGGAGGAGTTGCTGAAAATTACACTCGGTCTGTCAGGAACTGAATCTGCTGTGTGTTCTCGGGTATTGTGCAGTAATTGCGATCGGGATACAGATGCAGCCTGCCTGGTATAGTGCTTTCTTTTATATGGATGTGTGAAGAGGTTTGTGTACCTCAAGTGAGCCCTGCTGACATTGAAGGACCCTATCTTATTTGGAGGTCGTGAGTACTAATTCAGGGTCACTCCTGTTGAATTGCCACATTAAATCCAAATGGAATTACTGTACTGCTGACTGTTTAATTCTCCTTTTCTCTGTGAAAGGGTCCCTACCAGCTGCCACGGTTTGGACTAGCCACTAGGGCTTGGGTACCCAGGGACAGTAACTGATAGGGATAGGCCTGTGCACAGAGCCATAGGTAGATTATTAGAGTGATAAGCTAATTAACCTGATTTCCCCTGTCCTTGTTATATCCCCCTAAATAAATCAGAGCTGCTTGTTTTATGCAAGTTATACTGCCTGAGTGTTGTCTATGTTAAAGTACTGTACTGTGATTGTTGCACTGTATCTCATTTCACAGGAGGTCCCAGTGCCGGAACCAGACCTGGGGTAAGTGTATACTGTGAAGGTAATTCTGATATATTGTGTGGGCCACTAGTGGGAAGAAAGGGAGTTGCAGTGTCCCAGAGAGCTGTGACCAAGTTAGTTTAACTATTGCAAACCCTGACCTCTGGGTGGAGGCACCCGCCATTGGCTCCAGGCCCCTCAACCTGTTAGTGGCAAATCAGGCAGGGGTAGTAGCCCCTGGGATAGCGCCATCTAGGGGTTACATATAGAATTTTTTTTTTACGACAATAATGTTTGTCTGGCAAAAATATCAAGATACACATTTTTCTTTTTGTTTTCTTCCATTCCTGAACCAAGACACAGATCCATAAGCAAATGGTTTGATACCTTTTATTGGACCAACATAAAAAGAAAACAATGTCTAAGCTTTCAGACCAACCAAGTCCTTCCTCGGATGGAACGTCTATGTTGGTCCAACAAAAGATATCAAACCATTTGCTTCTGGAGCTGTTCTTACAAGGACCAATACGGCAACTAATCTATTTCTGTATGAACCAAGACATGGGATTTTGAAGTTTTTAAAAGTTCTTACTCCTGTGCCATGCCTATGTAACCCCCTTGTTACCCGGGGTTACTAGAATCCCAGTAAGACCTAGTGGTAGGCAGGGAAGGCAGCTTGTGAAACTCCAGTTAAATGGGTTTCACATTGTCTCACTCTGTTCTCAGTCTCAGGGATGACATCACCAATAGAACTTCCGCAGCTGCATAAGCCACAGTGGAATCTGTAGCCAAGGGAGTTAGATAGAAAGTTGGGAGTTTTAAAAGGATAGTTTTTCAGCTGGTCTTCAGTAAGCAAAGTGAGAGTCTGCAGTTTGGCTTGAGGAGTGAAGTTGTACTCAAGTGGTGGAGACCGCTGTTTCGGGTCTTAGTGCCCCCTCCCTCCGGGATGTAAAGATTCCCAGCAGATTCCTGGGGCAATCCCCTTAATTCTGCTAAGTGAAAGAAAAGCTGCCTGTTTAATCCAACATTTATTTTGGAAGATTGAAGATTTGTGAGTCGCCTGTGGGGCACCTGCAACTAAAGGGTGAGTGTCTGCTCTGGCTAAAAGGGCAAATTGTTTTCTTCACCCTGGTACTTGTGTGAAAATCTAGGGATTGAGCTACATATTGGGAAGCCTAGAGAAATGGGCCAAGCAAGTAAAGTAGTGTCAAATCCTAGAGTGTTGTGTGATGCAAATAATATGTAGAGGAGATGTGACAGACGTCTACCCTTTAATCTACATTTAGAAGTTCAGCAAAGGAATGGTTCAGTTTTCCCAGGGAAATGGCCGGGTATGGGCTGTGGGAGCTGGAGTGTGGTGGCCCCCCATCTTTAGTGACCAGGTCCACCTCTCCGGATTTCTTCTGTGGTTTCTACTTTGCCTCAGGCAGTGATGGGGGAAGAATCCAGATGTGGGATTGAAAGGAAAATTCTCTCTAGGAGTCGCAGACTCTAGTGTGGTGGGGGGAGCCACGACAGAATAATTGGTTCATTCTTCCAATGGACCGCGAATGGGATAATTGGTTCATTCTTCCAATGGACCGCGGATCAAGTGGCCGGCAGGGGAGCCGGGCCCATGGGAAAACCCGTGTGTGTACAAGTCGGGCTGTGTACCCAAAGCTGCATGCAAGTCTAGGCTGTGTGCCTGGTGGGTTCAAAGCCTGAGGGCTGGAAATGGTGATAAAGTGTTCTGTAGTCTCTAATCTGCATTACCAGGAAATGTAGCCCCATGGGGGTCCATCTATGCTTTGTTTGTTCAGCTAGTAAGTGAATAAAAGCCACACTGAAGAATCCCATTCCTGGTTCTGGACATTACAGTTACTGTTTCCTGTGTTCAGATTTACTTGGGTGCCCCTGTGCAGAGTTGCCAAACCTAGGTCCCCCTGTGCCGAGTAACCTCATCCTCCCCGAACCCAGGTCCCCACCAGGTACTGCTGTCAGCTTCAACAGCATGCCACCTATCGTTTTGGCAAAAAGGCAGGGGTGAGGGGTTACACCTATCATGAAAAAAAGCAAATATCTTGGTACAATGCTGTGCTGTTTACCATCAGAAACATGTGGTAGCACCATCCTAATATGTGCACAGTATGAATTTAGTATTTACATTCCACGGTAACCTCAGCGGAACAGAGTTTTAAAAATTGTGACTGCCAGCCATCTTTTATGATGCGAGTCATTCATTACAAAACTGTCTGTAAACACTGTGTTAACTATCTGAGAAATCTAAAAATACACGGAGGATGAATCTAAGGATATCGGCCCTTGAGGGCTTCACATCTGCAGCTTGTACCAGAGGGATGTAATCCCTTTTCCTTGAGTACCCGAGGGGTTTTACACCACAGATGTAAAGTTTTTAATTGTACGAGTTGGGTCTTTAGATCCCTACAGGCTATATGGGCCCAATACCAACACTGATCCCAGCTGGAATCAGGCAAACCTGTATTGAGTTCCTTGGCCCATTTGGTTCTGGTGGTAGTAGTGGTAGAACATGCATTCTGTTAAGTGTTACTGATGAGGCCCATTCTAGCCTCTGCAATTTGGATCATCTCGTTGATCTTCCTAGTTGGTGTAAGTTACGCCTCTCTGTCCTCCCCTCTTTGACTTCCTTTGTACATTCTAAATTATTTTTGTTCCCTTCTCACGATGCTTCTTTCACCTCTGCTCTGAACCACGTTTCCCCACCCTGCTCCCCTTGCTTACTATCCCAATACAAAAAGCAGCCACGTCTGCAACACCTGCCTTGAATGCTTCCCATTTCCCTCATACTACCCACTAACTATTCCCGCATCCTATTAAAATATGCCTTTTCAAGTCCCACACTTTCACTGGCTTCTGTCCTTGCCGGCTTTTAACCAGACCTACATCCACACACTCCCGTGGTGCCTTGACTCAGGCAGTTCCTGGGCTGTGATACTTTGGATCCGCTCACTATGTAGAGTACCAGGTCTGGCATCCCTCCCTTATGGAGGTCTGAATCAACTGTGTAAAGAAAGCTTCCTGGGAGCAGAGACCCCAGGTATACCATTCTGAATTCTTGTCAGAATGTTCTGAGTGAAATTACAAAATCCAGTGGTGTTCACAGTTACTAGGGGTGTACACAGTTCTCATACATTTAGTTCAAGATTCTTTTTTAGTTTCAGGGGAGTGATACTCCAGGTCATTTGGCAGGCTGACCAAGTGGTGGGATTCAATTTCCAACAGCTCAACTTGAAATGCTCACCACAGGGAGCATTACAGTCATGGAGCCTTGCATTCCAGTGGTCCGTCTCAGAAGATCAGACCACACTGGCAACATTTCTTGCCCCAATTAGCTGATGATAGCTCCTAAAAGGCATATAAAACCCCAGATTTATATGGAACGCCACCAGAGCAGAGATTAAAAACTCACTAGAGTGACTATTACTGATGAAAAATAAAATCAGTGCACAGTGCACTTGTCCCAGTGATCCCAAGGACCCGAATGAAGCCTTAGGATCCTAAGAAAAAATGTCCTGCTCTAGACGGGAGATGAATGGAGTTTTAGAACAGAGAGCCAAATACTTGCTATGCAACAATCAAAAAAATCACTAAACCTCACAGTTCTCCGGTTTACCCAGCTGAGGAAATGGGTAGAGCCAGGATCCCACTGAAAAGAAGATGCTGCATCTCATCTGGGCTAGCATGGATAAACAAGCTATAAATTTAAGTTCAATGAGTTTTCATGTTGAAAATATATACACATATATTTTGTTCTCCAAAATGGCTCT
This sequence comes from Neoceratodus forsteri, assembly GCA_016271365.2. NCBI lineage: Eukaryota > Metazoa > Chordata > Ceratodontiformes > Ceratodontidae > Neoceratodus > Neoceratodus forsteri. Next base: position 453,793,015 of record CM028129.1, on the reverse strand, counting down.
TCAGACACTGGGCCAGGGACAACCAGTTACACTGGGATTTGCTTTCCAGCTCTGGAATCCCATAGAGAGATGGGCTGGTGACTGAGTGGGTTATGGAGGGGCTTTGCTTCCTGGAAGGTAAGGAGTAGGTTACAGGCATTGCCATACAATCTGCCAACTGACTAAGGAACCGCAATGGCATGGATTGTGAAGACAGACACTTGTATGACTCCTGATTTAAAGGAAGTTTCCGATATAAGGTATTGGGCTTCATAGCATCCTGAGCTCACCCGTGCAAAAATTTAAATTTACGGCCCGGTGGCGCCGAGGGTTGAGGCGCTGGATGCCACACCTCGCACCGCGCTGGCGATTCGGGATCGGACTCGAGTCGGTCGGTCGACTGGGGGGAGATAGGCTGGAGCGTCCAATGACAGCACGCCTTCTCTGGGGAGGGATCAGGCCAATGCCCGACACTTGCATGGCCCCGAGCGGAGGCTTGGGGAACTGCAAGCTCCATTAGGAGGATGGGATGTGGCCATTGAGCAGCCTGGACGTCGATGCTTGTGTCATGATGTCGGGGGAAGTCACTTGCTGCTCGGGGAGGAAGAAAATGGAAAAAAAAAAGCCTGCCTCAGCCGGGAAGATGGGAGGACCGAGGCCGTGACCACGATTTGCCCATGCCTGCCCAGCAGACCTCAAGACCAATGGAACGTAAGTTATGGGGTGTCTGACCCCTCTTCTTGTCCCTGCCCGGGGGGTAATCTGCGGCTCCATGGGGGCTAGGGGTCTGCTTGGGTAGGGTTCCAGGCAGTGGGATGTCCACTTGTCCCCCTGAAGAGTCGGAGGTGGCAGGCTAGGGGAAGGAGATAAACTATGGGGGGCGGGGGAGAATTTCAATGTAAAAGCTACTAATTGTAGCAGGGGAAGGGATCATAACTGGTGCCAAACCCTCAGTCAGCCGATCCCTTCCAGCATCCTGGTGCCCCCACTCCGCCCCCGCGCTCTCAGAAATTGTGATGTGTGGCCAGGGAGAGCACGGGGACGAGCCCTATACAAGTCTATGGGGGGTATTTTTAAAGCCGTTTTTTAGTTATTTGTACCAGTCCTAGAGTAAAATTAAAGCAGTCCCTTAACCAGTGGGGTCCCTCTGTATCAGGGGCTCTGGGTTAGGGCCACCCCTCCACCTGAAGCAGTCCTATGTGGATTAAAACACAGTGTGGGTCAAACTAGGACCCTGGTGAGTCACAGAGACACAGACCATTACATAGATGGAAGGTTTTATTTACCCCTTGTATAGAAGATTTCTCCAAATTCATCTGATGTGAGCAGCCATTTGGCCTTGATCTGTGGAAAAAGCAAATTTCCTGGCCAGCCGCAGGGGTCATGTCGCGCCAGGGCTCACTGCCAACCCTCCCCGACCGAGATATGGTAGCTGCCCCAGACTAGACTCCTCCCACATGGTGGGTCCAGTTTTTAACTTTTTTTTACTCCCTCCCCATCTCAAAAATGTTTTCTGTGGCAGACCTTTCTTTCCTATAGTGGCCAATGGGCACTGACCTATAGGATAACTCTGACCTCAGGTATTGATAACTGTATGGTAGATGATTGGGGCCTACCCATTACAAAGGCATCACATTTTCTTTCTTTTTTTTCTGAGCCAATACATCTTCAGTGAAGGTGGTGGACTGACTGACTCCCAAGTTGATGGGAGTTATTCCATTCACAGGGTGTCGCTATGGTGATGAGTGGATGACCATTCCTTCCTCCTGGGCTGACAGCCTCAATTCATGGAAGCTTACTAAGCCCCACCAGCTGTGAAAGAAGTTCCTGATGCAATACACAGACTTACTGTAGGTCTCCCATATAGCACTGCATCAAACTACCACCAGCACCAAAGGTTAGCCAAAAGTATTTGTTCTTGAAAACTGATCTCTGTATACAAAAGGAAGGAAAGGAATTTGTTTTTATACAGCACCTGTCATACAAATGGTATTTACTAGCAATCCTCCCTTTTCACTTTCTGTTTTTTTCTTCTTACTCTGTGGTATGCCTCTGGTTTCAATCTGTCCACATGCTCTGGATCTCATGCCCAGAGGCCCACTGTCTGTCCTCTCATATACTGCCACAGACTGCCCCACCCCCCAGATGGAGTTGGTTGGCCTGGAGTATAGCCAGACAGAACTCTGTCAGTTTTTTTTTTTTGGGGGGGGGTTGGAAACCCATGGATCACCACCCAAACTGAGAGGGGAGAGCAATGTTAAATTATCACTGAACACCACCACCGTCTCCTCGACTCCCATACTCCCATATGTCTCATCCCAACTCCACTGGGGGACTACCTTAAGAAAAGAGACCTTTCTGACTACCCAGAAGCAGATGGCGCCTGGCACAGCTGCCACACTCTGACACTCATTGATACAGGGCTGGATGTGTGATGTTGCCGCAGCCCATGTCAGTATCTCACATCACACGACTCATAATATCGCTCTCGCGCGCACACACACACACACAAAATGTATTCTTGCCCACATGACTTCCTCACGGGAACAATGTGTAATGGTAGGAGCCACCTACCCTCCACAAGGTACAATGCACCCCAGAAACACACTCAGCACTGCTTCTGCAGTTCAGTATTTGACTGCTTGGGCTTTCCAATCTCTCCAAGTAGGACTTCCCTTGTTGCCCCTGGATCATTTTGGTTACTGTACTCTACACTGCCTCCACCCTGTCCCTGTCTTTTTTCAAGTGTGGACTCCAGAACTGCATACAGTAGTGCAAGTGTGGTCGAACCAGAGATCTGTACTGGGGCAGGATCACTTCTTTCCTCCTATTGCTGATCCTGCTTCCTTTGATTTTGCTTTCCCACCCATGCCTAACAGCACCCACTCTGTGTCCATACCACTGACTGCCCCATGTCCATGATGGCTGTGGCTTTTATGCCCTGCTTACATATAACATAACCCCACCCCTTCCCGTTACCTACTTCTCGTGAATAATGCATAATCTGGAATGGTAAAGTCTCAGTCATGGGATAATGTTGCCCACATCTTTGTGACCATCACCAGGTTTAGCTAGACTTCAACAGTCAACACCCGCAGGTCATACATCTCATTTACAGACTCCTTGCATTTACACGTGTAGCCTTCCAGGCCCTTTGTTTATACCTTCCCTCTGAATTGCTCCTATTCCCCCTCCCCCCCCTTTTTTTAATATGGTCTTTATCCAATGGATTTTCCCTGTTGGACCCCCTTCTTTTGTCGACCCCCAAGCCCATCACTTCACCTGTAGGACTAACCCTACCTACTTCCTAACTGGCTGGTTGACTTTGTGCCATGGATGGTGGTGGTGCAGGGCCTGCAGAGGGGGTTCTTTTCTGCCCACCACTACCTTCGAGTTGGATCCAAGGCATGCAATGGCATGTACGTAGATCATAAATACAGAGCACACGTTAAACATCTGCCTCACACTTTCAATTCTGGTAACCACTGCTGCACCACCTAACCATTGCTAGGTGGCAGCCAAGCAGCAGTACACTTTGTGCCCCTCATCCAGAAAGAAGATAGCAGTCTATGGACACTCAATCCTCCTCCCCCTAACCAGCCCCCAAGCCACCCTGGTCCGTTTCCAAACCCAGGCTACCAGTGTGTCAGGAGAAGAGGCATCAAACACATAACCCCTCCACTTTTAACCCTCTCCCCATGCATTACTATGCCTCTTCAGGCCTTCCCTCCCCTTAAACATTTTCCTCCTCATAGTCAGATCCCGCTGTATACTGATCCCCTCCCACACCCCTTCATAGTACTATACCCACCTGCCCAATTTAATTTATTGCACTACCCCTACACCATTTGTTTCTTGCCTTGCCATGCCCATGGTCTACACTAGTGCTGGGGGAGGTCTATTAGGTCCTCCACAGTTGTGTAGGTGTGTATTTATTTATTTACTTTTGATAAGCAGGAAAGAACACTGGAGCAAGGGTCCTTTTTCAGGATCTACCCGGCCAAAAATTACAACATCAATACATAAAACATAAAAATGACAGAAGAATACATAACCAACTGTACTTCCTCTCTGCCCTCTCCTAGTTTAAATGTATCACAATGGGCTCTGCAAATCTCCTCCCCAAGACCCTGGCGCGCTTCTCATTAGGGTGTAAACATCCTGCCTGAACAGTCTACAGCCACTCCATGTGGAGCCCTGGTCCCCTAAGAACCTAAAACCCTTAACCCTGCAGCAACTCTTCAGCCACGCATTAAACGTGTATGTCCTAAACTGCTTCCTATCATTACAGCATGGTTTTGGTGGGAGCTCAAAGAAAGTTACTGTCACTGCTCTTTCCCTCAGTTTCAAGCCAAGGACAGAGAAGCTCTCCTTTACCTCTTCCATGGTCCTCTTATCCAGACTATATGTGCCTACATGTATCACCATGTATAGCCTCCTCCTTCCCTTCCTACCTGATGAGCTCCAGGAATCTGGCCACTGTGGCACAAGGATAACAGCAGACTCTCTCCTGGCCATCTGCAGTGGGACCCACTATCTTCATCATCCCCATGACTAGGCAGTCGCCAGTTACTAGTAACCTCTGTTCCCCTTACCTGCTTGGTTCATCACAAAGGGATAGTACCTCCCTTTCAGGTGCTCTAGTTGTTCCTTCTTTGTCAGTTTAGGCATCCAGACTTCCCTCCAGAAGTAGATACTTGTTGGAGGTGTATACACCATGGGCCCGATTTTCAAAACTCAGTGCAAGTCACGCCAAAGGCAGCTTGCACTGAATGCCACTGTCCCAAGGACCTTGCGCCTGATTCTCTATCAGGTAGGGTCCCAGCAGCAAAGTCCCGCAGCTTGTGACATCTGTGGCCGCGTACCAAAGAGTAGGAACATCAGGATGATGTGTCGCAAGCTGCAGGGTGGCTGTGCACTGATCTAGAAGATTCCTAGGTTTCATAGGTAAATACTAAGTTTAAACAGACTTTCGTTCAAAATGCTTGCTAGAATCAACCATTCTTCCCATCTGCATATCTTATTCAGGCTCTGTTTAAAGTTGTACATGGTTTGACAGCTTATTACTTCATGTTTCAAACCATTCCACCTGGCTACCGCCCACTGGTTAAACCACATTTTTCTTTTCCAGGTTTTACAATTTTCCCCAGTGAGTTGTAATGAGTGGGCTCTGGTGCTACAAGTTTGCTTTCTAAAGTGTAGACCCAATCTTTCCTGTAAATCAGTATCCTGCACTGATCTATATAATAGACACAGATAACCTCTAGCTCTTCTGTACTCCAAGGGACATAAATTTAGTTCTAATCTAGATGCGTAATCGTTGCCCGCCATCCCTTTTATGGAGCATGTTGCTCTCTGCACTCTCATGTTGTCCTTCTGATGGTATGGAGACCAGAGTTGGACTCCATATTCCATAACTGGTCTCACCTCTTCTGCTAGACATGTGGTGTAAAATGCTGTTTAAAACCCCATTTGCTATTCCACAAACTGTGTTACATTGTTCTCCAAATTTTAGGTCATCAGTTATTTTAATGCCTAAGTCCTTCTCTTTTGTTACCTTCTTTAGAGTTGTTACCCAACTTATAGTCCTCAGATGTATTATGTAACCCGAAGTGCATTACTGTGGATTTCTCTAAATTGAGGGGGAGGCCATAGTTGTTACACTAATCATATACATAATTCAGGGCTGTCTGTAAAGTTGCATGATCATCCTGTTTTTAATTTCAATCCCCAACCTACAATCGTCAGCAAACTCTGTGATCCAAACATTTTCCTCCTCTAACTGGAGTGACGTCACATAGATGTTAAACAGGGGCCCAAAACTGAGCCCTGAGGACCACTCTGATATTGCCCCTTTTATGCAGACCTTTTGTTTCCTGTTACACAACCAGGAAGCAATCCAGATTCTTAAGTTCTTCTGAATGTCCATACTATCTAGCACCTATATTAACTTGGTGTGTGGAATTTTGTTGAATGCTTTGGTGAAATCCAAGAAGACCATATCCACTGGATTAACGAAGTCCAAGCACCTGCTAACTTTGTTATAGAACTCCAAGGAATTTGTCAGACATGATCTCCCCTTCGTGAATTCATGCCGAGTATTATCCCTATACATCCCAGAATTTAAATAGTCATTTAGGTGTTCTTTTATTATTCCCTCCAGCATTTTACATACAATTTTTGTGAGACTTACAAGTCTGTAATTTGATGGTCTGCTTCTATCCCCTTTCTTGTATAGCGGTATCGCATTTGCTTTTCTCCAAGATTCAGGCACCTCTCCTTTATCTAGAGACTGCTGAAATAGATAACTTATGGGCCCTGCCAATTCCTCTGCCAGCTCTTTCAACATTCTAGGGTGTACACCCTCTGACCCTGCTGATTTGTTTTGGTCCAGTGCCTTCAACCTAGCTCTAATTAAACAACTGCCTTACCTGAATCCATATCTTCAACATGGATACCCCCTCTTAAACACCTCTGACTCCCTTACCTGAGTCCATATCCTCAACCCAAATACCCCTCTCGTCTGTCTGAGCTTTTCTCCTGTTTTACTTACCCTGGACCCCCACCTGCCATCCTTTGCCACCCCCCTCTAGCTCCCTCCCCTCCATACTCCCCCAACACCTCCCCTTTCCACCCACTCTGCCCCTAAATATTCTCCTTCTCAAACTTTCTCTCTCTCTCTCTCTCCTCTCTCTCATCTACCCTTCGCCTGTACTCTTCCCCTTTCTTTCTCCTAACCTTTCCAATACTCTACCTTGACAGGCCCCCCGGCAGCCATGCCGACATTGTTAATTGGGAATCGCCCGCTGTTTAATTTCAGTTGTCTAGGTTACCCAAATGTATTATCTATTTTCTGTATTACATAGCAATATTATGTTGTATGTTAACTGTCAAGTTTTATGTCTCTGCTGCTTTACATTCTGACGTGGAACCTTTGTAAAAGAGTGTATACTCAAAGGTTGTTTCCGAATATACAAATAAATAAAATTTTTTCAGTATTTATATGTATAGTGCTTTGCGTCAGATTCTGGTTTATAGGATATAAGGTATTTGTATTAAATACTGAAGAAAAATGCTCATTTTGTATTTCTGCCATATCTTTACTGTTGCTTGCTGTTAATCCATCAGGTCCCATTAATTGTTCCCCGGTATTGCCAGATTTTTTTATTTCTGTTGATATAGGACTAGAAGGAGTTATGATTATCCTTTTTTTTCGCTGCAAGTTTCCTTTCACATTGCTCTTTTGTTTTCTTTATTTCCCTTTTTACCTCTCTCTGTATTTCCCTGTATCTGAACAATCCATCACTATTATTTTTTCCATTTAGGGTTCTGAATAGCTTGTGCTTTTCTTTAATCATTTTTTTAAATCTGAGATTTAGACAATGTGGAGATGCTTTCCCTTTTTAATATTTCTTTCTGAATGGTACATACTGGTTAACAAGTACTTTTACTTTTTCTTCTAATATGGTACACATCTGGTTGATACTGACAGAGTTGAAGTTTTTCCTCCAATTCCAGTTTTTCAATTTCTGCTTCATAGCAGAAAACATTGCCTTACTAAAATTTAGTGTTATTGTTTCCCCTGTCTCTACTTGATTTTTGTTCCTTGATGTTAAATTACACCATTGAGTGATCGCCATTCCTAGTGGCGCTGTTACTTGGCATTTATAAATATCATGTTCCATATTTGATAGGACTACATCCAGAATCTGGTTTCCCCTTGTATTTTGTTTTACTAGTTGTTCCAGTCCCACTTGGGAGAACGTTTCCAAATAATCCCTCTTAATTTACAAGTTAAGCAATAATGCACGACAGGGTGTGTGTCGTGCTGGGATGTCACGCCTCAGCTGGTTGGGCACGAGGTCGCAAGCTGAGTGCGTCCAACAACTGAGGCATGACGTTATCCCAAATGACACACACCCTGGAGGGCATTATTGCTATTACACAATGACTCGTTGTTATACAGAATAAAAAAATAATTTTAAAGATGTTTTTGTGTGGAAAAATACTTTTGTTTTTTAAGAGAAGATGAAACAATCAATCAAAGGTTCCATAAAACAGTCGATGGAAGGCTCCATAAAACAATCGATGGAAGGCTCCATAAAACAATCGATGGAAGGCTCCATAAAACAGTCGATGGAAGGCTCCATAAAACAGTCGATGGAAGGCTCCATAAAATGCTCATCTACAGGTTTAGACCCGTGATGATGTACTGGGATAACATCACAGGTCCAGCCCAAGACTGACCAGTCAGAGTCCAGGATTTTTTCTTGTCATTGTATAATGGTGGATAATGCATCCCATTTTATTCCTGGCAAGTTCAGATCCCCATAATTAGAATTCTATGTGCTGGGTTTAGATTTAATATTTTATTTAGTATAATAATAGTACAATTTAATTGAGCGCCTTTCAAAATTTCAAGGCACTGTACATCAAGAACAAACATGAAGCACATTCAATACATTCAATAAAAACAAATATGAACATATATTCCAGTACTGCAATATAAAATTAGAACAAAGGAGGAAACGCCTTCTCCCAAAAAAAGTCTTTAGGGCCTGCTTAAAGCTCCCCACTGTCCTATGCTCCCGGAGCTGATGGGGCAGAGAATTCCAGAGGGTAGATGCAGCAAATCTAAATGCACGGGCACCAGATGACTTCAAATTTACCCTCGGAATCTCCAGCAACCCCTCGTCAGCTGAGCGGAGCTGTCTCAGAGGGGTATAAGGCACCAGGAGTTCTTTCAAGTAGTTGGGACCCAGACCGTGTAGGGCTTTGTAGGTCAAAAGACCCACTTTAAAGGTGATCCGCCACTGTATTGGCAGCCAGTGCAGAGCGCGCAGCACAGGGGTAATATGAGAACTTCTAGAGACCCCAGTCAACAAACGTACTGCCGCGTATGGCATTATTGTTTTCCCTACTACATGATGGAGGTCTGTAGATTAGTCCTAATATAATTTTGGGAGATTCTTTAGGGGTTAGTTTAATCCAAATATCTTCTGTTGTATCAGCCTCCATGGATAGGAGCTCTGCTCTTATATTTTGTGAAATATATACTGCTACCCCACCTCCCTTCCTGCCTTCTCTAGATCTGGAAAACAGATTATATTCTTGAATCTCTTTCTCCCATGAGTCATTTTTATCCCACCACGTCTCCGTGATTACACAGGTTTTGATTTCCTGCTCTTCCAGTATATAATGCAGTTCACCAAATTTATTTGCTAGACTTCTAGCATTTAATAATAGCCCATTCTAGCCAACTTCTTCATCCATTTTACTGTTTTTTCTTTTGTATTCTCCTTTGGTACCTCTGCCTCATCACTCCCTTGTTTCAGTTTAAATGGATAGTGATGGAGTCCTTTATTATCCCTGCCAATCTTCTAACCCCCATTTTATTTAAGTGTAAACCATCAAATTTAAATTGTCTCTCATCCCCAGACATATTCCAATTATTTATAAAACCCTGACCTCTTAGTTTGCACCATTCCCTCAATCAACTATTCAACATTTTTATCTCTCTATTTTTCTTATAATGTCTCTTGAATACTGGTAAAACCCCTGAGATTATATTATCTCCACCTTTAGTTCTAACCTCATGAGTTACTGTGTCAAAATCGTTAAGTATCTCATTTAGCTTCCTCCTGCCTATATCATTTACCTCCAGGTGAAGTACATCTAGTGGCTTGTGCTGGTTTTCCATTAGGCCATTTAACATATTTCACATCTAGTATTGTTGCTCCTGGGAGAGTACAGAGCATTATTCTTTTTTCCCTTTACAGACCAAATAATCGATCCCCCTGGTTAATGAGTCACCAATTACTAGAATGTCTTTTTCTGTTTATATTTGTTGTGGATCCTTTGTGATTATACGTGTGTTTAAGTTATAATTACTTGTTGACTCCATCAGGATTGGCATTTCTTCTTCTCCCACCTTCATTTCAGTGTCAGTACTGCTTGTGGACTGACCTCTGCCCTCCTTGTTTACTACTGTTTGTTCTTCAGGCTCTACTGGTTCCAAGGGGGTAAATTTATTGTATGTTTCTACTGGTGCACTATTAAATATCTGTCTCCCCCCCCCCTTCTTTTTGAACATCTTTTAAGTACTGTGCTCCATTCCTCTATAGTTTCTTTTTGCTGAGTATTCAAATGACCTCTTCCCTCAACTATATCCTGTGCATCAACTTTCATCTCCTTTTGAATTATGTTTTATCCAGCCTCAAGTGTTGACTCTATATCAGCGGCAGTTTGATCTATAAATTGCTCTAGTAGATTTATTTCATTTTGAATTGTCATCCTGCTTTTTAAACTGTCAATTTTATATAAATTCTCAAGTAATAGACACTTATCACATTGAAAGTTTATTTTGGAACTGTCTGCAGTATACATAAGGCAGGAGGTGCAATGCCTCATGTTACTCCCAGTGTTACCTTCCACGCCTTTCTCTTCAGGATCCATTTTTATGTTGGTGCACTTGCGCAGCCAACATCTTGGCACAGTGCAGCTTTGGAGGCGTGATTGCTGTTGGGTGAATGCAGGGCACACACTAGTAGGTGCGTCCCGCATTCCCCAGTCAGCCTGCACGCTGGTGCCACACCATGCATACATAATGTGGCAAGCACAACTAAGAAAAGGTTGCTGCAATCCGAGCAAAGCTCGTCAGATGCAGCGGTCCTTTTCTTGATGTGCTCGTGACATTATGCACATGGCAGCACACTGGCTGCTGAATTGCCGACTTCGGGGGTGCTCAATCCCCCTGTCGGCCGACCCTGCCCCCATGAATGTGCTGACGGGGGAGCCCACTCCCCGCCGGCATAAAGCATTCTCCATTTCGATATGCCGAGGGGATGCCTTCAAGCCCCTGGCTCTTACTCCGCCTCTTTCTTTGTGTGTTGACAGGGGAGCTCACTCCGTCGGCAGAAAGAACCTCCCAATTGTTTAATGCTGAGGGGTGCCCAACCTCACAACTCTGCACCCCCACCGTTTCTTGTGTGCCAATGGGTGCCCAACTCTCCGGCCGGCTACAGACACCCCCAAAACAGTTAGGTGGCACACTGGCAGCCCACCCCAGCATGTCAAATCCTGCAAAAAAAAAACTGTCCCGTAAAGTTTTTTCTTTTTGAACCTGTAAAACGAAACAGTCCCTTGTAGTCTTCGTGTCCCTCCCCCACCCGCACCCACCCACTGCGGCACCCTGCCTCCTCACACCCCTCTCACCCCATACTTACCTCCGGAGCTCAGCACTGACGATCTTCGTGGTCCGGGAACACGCCTGCACTCATCAAAGCTGACCACGAACTGAGGAAATGCCAGTAAGCTATATAATGTAATAAATAGGGGGTTTTCAACTTTGCTGCATATCTCAGGCATTTTTGCAAATTGTGGCCCCAAATTTTCAACATGGGGTTTCTGGGACCCCTTGTCATGAATTCTTGCACTGTCATGGCGTTATTCGGTCCCAAAAGGTAATTTTGCAGTCACTGCGTGAAATCACCTTTCGGGACTGTGCAACAAAATGACAGTGCCACTGTTCATGAGGGGGGCTCTCAAAAAGCCTATGTTGCAAATTTGGTGGGAAAAATCCAATACATGACTTTTACAAGTGTGCATAGCAACTGCGCAATGCACACTCATAAGTTCACGAATTCGCAATATTTTCATGCCAGATTCTCAACATTGCCATTTTACCACACCTTCTAGTGAACTGTACAGCTGTCATTTTTCACATCCTGGCCGAAATGTGTTTTCGCACTTTTGGCACAGAATAGCGTGGTCGCTGTGCGAAATCAGTGTTCGGGACACATTACGAAAATTACAGTGACACTGTTCATGAGCAGAGGTCCTAAAATGCTTGCATTTAAAATTTTATTTATTTATTTAGCTTTTGTTTACCAGGTAAGCACACTAGACAGTCACGTGCCTATTTTCAGGTGCGACCCGGGAGAGTTACAGAGATACAAGCAATAACAGTACAGAGGCTAGCATCAAGTTACACAAAGGTACAGTCAGAATACAAGCAAGAAGGACCAGCCGAAACAAAGTACAAAGGCTTGGGTCCAACTGTCAGGCAAGGTACAGACAGGTATAAGCAATCATCTACAGTCAGGTAGCAGGCAGAGAACAATTTTAGTGCAGTTCAGTATGAGGCAGAACAACCCAGGGAGGGCAGCTAGGAAAAATTAGAGCCAGTGTCAGCAGCAACAATATTTGTGGATATTGCTTATTTGTTATTTTTTTTTGGAATAAGTGCACACCCGCAGCCATGAATTTTTTTTTTTTTTTATTTCAGGCACTTCACGGAGGGAGGGACTACAGGGGACAGAGGCAGCTTGATGCTTGTTTTAGGTAATCCCAAAGGGAGGACCTGAAATAACTGTGGGTGGAGGCAGTTCTTACGTGAGGAGGTAGGAGGTTCCAGGTTTTTGGGGCAAGAGCTGCAAATGCTCGATCTCCTGCAAGGGAGTGAGTCTTCAGAACCATCAGCACTTGGGATTCAGTGGACCTCAACTGACAGCCAGAGGGGACAGGCTGAAGGAGGTCAGTAAGTGCTGGAAGAGTAGATGATCAGATGATGTTATCCGTAAAGTTGCCCATAACGAATGAGCGATGGTTGCTTGGGGAAAGCCAACCCAGTCTAGAGTAAAGTAGACACCGATAGGTGAGATGAGGGGCTGATGGGGCGAACCGACATATGTCGTTATACGAGGTGTCCCATTTGGAGAGCCAGGCTTTGGGGGCATTCGTGAAGGAGGTAAGCCCGTAACAAAGCAAGGGGAGGAAGACCCCTTTTGCCAGGGCAAATCTGGCAGCTGGGGTGAGACAACTTTTTGCTCTGTATGCAAGTCCTAGTTTGCAGTTGGTTGCCTTACAGGAGTTAAGTATGTGCAGAGTGAGATCCATTTGTGGGTCAAGAGTCATCCCCAAGTACTTGAATGATTCCACCACCTTCAAAGGGGTGCCATCAGTGCCATCGACTCTGAGCATGGCCAGGCACGCTCTCACCTTGGGAAGGGAGCCGAATAACATTGCCTGCGTCTTCTGAAGGTTGATGACCAGCTTACTTGCCTTGAGCCAGGATTGGATGAGACTGAAATCCAAGTTGGGGCCATAGTTAATGTTATCAATACTTTGTGAACTGGCAAGGAGCACCATATCATCAGCATATAGAGTAACTTGTCCAAAGGTTGGGATTGAAGGCAACTGGTTTATAAAGAGGGAAAACAGGAGGGGACCAAGAACCAACCCCTGAGGTACCCCACAGGCTACTGATGATAGGACGGATACTGCATTTTGGAACCTCATGTACTGTTTCCTACCCGAGAGATAGTTAGAGAACTAGGCTAGGATGGGAGGGGAGAGACCAAAAGACTGGAGAGCAGAGCCCAGGAGGGTGTGATCGACCAAGTCGAAGGCCTTCGACAGGTCTATGAAGACAGCCCCCATGAGTTTGCCTTGATCAGTCATGGTTCTAACGTTGGAGGTGACCTGTGCTAGGGCAGTGGAGGTGCTTTGTCCTTCTCGGAACCCATGCTACTCAGGGGAGAGAAGGCCATAGGTTTGGAGGAAGAGGGCAATCTGGGAGGCCACTACTTTCTCGAGCAGTTTGTTGATCATGGATAGAATCGGTCATGTCGATAGTTCTTAAGTAATTTGGGATTGCTATGCTTGAGGACAGGGGTCACAGGGCCACCTTCCAAATGGGAGGGACAGACCCCATGAGCAAGGAATTTAGAATATGGGAGATCGGGCGGGCCAAGAAGGGGGCCCCAAGGTTTAGCAGTTTGGGCACAAGGTTGTTGTGCCCAGCACTGGAGTAAGGGGAGAGACCTACTAGAAGCTTCTGGGTTTCTTTGAAGGAGACAGACAAAGTAATAGGGAGGAAGGGGAGGATCGGGTGGAGCACCAGGAGTAGGACCCATATCCTTAGAAATTGAAGGCATACAGGTATAATCAGATAGGTCTGAGAACAGGTCATTGAATGCGTTCGCTATCATTTGGGGATTATTGCAACTGACTCCTTTTATTTGCAGGTCAGGGACCTGCGGGCAGGTCAGACCATTTACTGTGTGCTTTATAGTGCGCCAGAAACTCCTCGGGTTCTTGGCGGACACTTTGAGGGATGCTTTGCAGGAATCACTCTTTGCCGAGCAGATTTCCCATTTGCATGAATTTCTAAGCTCCCTGCAGACCTCGAAGTCTGATCTGTTCCCAGAGGCTTTGTATGTTAGCCAACTTTTGTCCCTGAGCTTCATCAACGGCAAACAGTTCCCCTTGTAACCATTTAGTCACTATGCCCCTCACTCTTCTTTTAATGAGTGGAGCATGTCTGTCTTGTAGTGAGGTGAATATGGTCAGGAAGCTGTCTAGAGCAACCGCGGGGTCCGGGTGTGCATATACCGGTGACCAGTCTGTCAGGCTGAGGTCGGTACGGAAGTTGTTTGGGTCAAAGTTTGAGTAATCTCTCATCTGTAAGACTTTTGTGAACCCTGGAATTTTGAACCTTCCAGGATGGAGTGTATGGCACATGGCCAAGATCAACCGGGAGGAGGCCTGAGGTGGCACTGTCAGGCCTATTACACAGCATCCAGTAAAGCAGAGAGCCATTTTCCCCTGAGGAGGAAGGTCTGGTGGGTTTGGTGATAAGTTGGCTGAGGGCAAGGCCAGATAGAAGGGGTTCATAGATTTTTACATTCCCACTCAGCCAGTTAAGGTTGAAGTCCCCAAACATTAGGAGTTCACTAGTCCTCACCTTTGGGCTAAGGCAGTCAAGTAGGTTGGAGAGCCCACGAACACCATCTTTTGGGGGTTGTATACACAGGCAAGGTGAAGCTTCTTAGTGTTACCTAATAGGAGGAGGGCATGTATAAACTCACAGGAGTGGGGGGAGGTGAGGTATGTCAGTCACTTTTAGATGAGATTTGTAACAGAGCACCAACCCACCACCATGCTTTTTGCCCACCCTGTCCTGTCTAATGGCAAGGTAGCCAGGGAGAGCACAGACAGAGTCGGGGTGCGCAGGTTTGAGCCAGGTTTCAGAGACCCCAAGGATGTCAGGTTCGTAGCAGGTGACCCATGCAATTAGATCTGAGTGATTGGCAAGGATGTTCCATATATTGAGGTGGGCAATCTTTAGACCCTTTACCTCTTCCCACTGTGGGGGCAGCATGATGAGTTATGTATATGAGGGGGTTGGAAGTAGGTTTCGGGCTGTAACCTCAGCACCGGTCAGCTAGGTTAGGAAGCAAGTGTGCTAAGTGAGAATCACCCAGCAAATTTAGCTGTAGTTGATTTGGTCAGATAATGTGCTGGGAGACTACAGGCAGGGATCAAGTTAAGAATGCGGCTAGATAATGTGCTGGGAGACTACAGGCAGGGATCAAGTTAAGAATGGGGCTAAGTATATTCAGTATTGTTTGGCCACCTCTGGGGGTTCAGAGGAGAGTGAGGCAGGCTGAGCACAGTATGATTTAAGTTCAGAGCAGTGTGTTGCCACGAGTCCCCAATCTACACAGGGCAGGGCCGCAGCGAGCTATGCTTGTTTTGCAAGAGTTGTTTTGCAGGCTTTTCCTACTGCCTGCTCCGGCACGACAGAAACTGCAGCCAGAAATGTGAAGGGACAAAATGTCCTGCCTATTTAGCCAGCTGATGTGGGTTAGAGCGAACAAGAGATGCGAGATGCGCCCATTAGTGGAGGAAACTGAGAACCTGCAAATGGTAAAGGGAGCTGATAGGTTCTGCAGCTCAAGTGATCTCAGCTACAGTATATAAGTAGATATAAGTAGACGCTCACCAAAGGCGGTGGTGGAGAGCCGGTGCACAGCGCCCACAGGGCCTCCACTGGCAGCAGTCCACTCGGCGCAGGTAGGTGAGGCTGAGCTCCCGTGAAAGGTCTGTTCCTTTTCGCCTGGGCGGGAGATGAGTCTGCAGGGTCCGCTAGGGGAAGGGTGGCGAACCGAGGGCCCTCACGACCACCACAACTAAGTAAGAAAGAGAAAAGGCACTGTATTTATAAGCAAGCGGGGGCAGTCTGAAACTGTTGTGCAAATTAATTACAAGCACCTGGGGCAAAATGGAGACTTCTGCAGCTTAGTAGGGCAGTTAACTACGATTTCTTATGCTGTGCAGTTTAAAATTAAGGCACCTGAAGCCACTGGAAGGTTTTACTGGCTGAAATTCCTGTGCAAATTAGTTACAAGCACCTGGGGCACAATGGAGACTTTTGCAGCTTAGTAAGGCAGTTAACTATGATTTCTTATGCTGTGCTGTTTAAAATTAAGGCACCAGAGGCAGCCAGGAGATTCTACAGTCTGAAGTTAAAATTACACTCAAGGTTTCTGTGCAATCAGAGAGATTTCTGTACAAGCTTAGCAGATTTTTAGTGTTAAAAAAAAATATCTTCACTACTCTGGCGACTTAAAGTATAGCAGGTCTGTTTTGAAAATGGCGCCAAAGAACAGGAGCCTTTGTCCTCCACTGGCAGCAGTCCACTGAAGTAGGTAGGCGTGGCTGAGCTCCTTGTGTGTGTACCTATTCCTTTTTTCCCTCCGGGGAGATGAGTCTGCAGGGGTCCGGCTGGGGGGGGAGGGCAAAGCAACCGAGGGCCCTCACAACCACCACAGCTGTTCCTTTTTTCCCTGCAGGGAGACGAGTCTGCAGTGGTCCAGCTAAGGGGGAGGTGAAGCAACCGAGGGCCCACACAACCACCACAGCTCCAATACTCCATAAAATGACTGTGTTACGAGCGTGCACTGCGCAGTTTGCACGCATGCTCATATGTTCGCAAACTTCTAATATTTTCACTTCAGATTTTCAACAGTGCTATTGTTCTGCACATCCTAATGAACAGTGCAGCTGTCATTTTTCATATCCTGACCAAAATCTGCTTTCGAAGTTCAGGCGCAGAACAGCGTGGTCGCTGTGGAAAGTCCGTGTTTGAGACACATGATGAAAATGACAGTGACACTGTTCATTAGCAGATGTCCTAAAATGCCTATGTAGAAAATTTGGGAACGAAAGTCAATAAGTACAGGTTACTCACCTGTAACAGGAGTTCTAGGAGTGGTATATGTTGTTCATCCACACTTATTGGCAGGTCCCTTGCTGCTTTAAATCTTGCCGGAAGGTCTTCAAGCTGGCTCCTCCCACCCACCCGGGTGGTAAAACTCTCAGCTTCACCCCATGACACCAGATTTAGCCCGCTGGAAGCCAGGTTGCACGTCGGAGCCAGGGAGGTCGGGTGGGTTGTGTGGATGAACAACATATACCACTCCTAGAACTCCTGTTACAGGTGAGTAACCTGTATTTCTAGGGACATGGATATGTTGTTCAATCCACACTTATTGGCAGACTCTTTGCAGTTCTCTTGGAGGAGGGAGGCAAGGCGCGCACCCCCCACTTGGGGAATAAGGAATGGAGAACTGAGGTCCCAAAACCAGCATCCCAGCGTGACTCTAGGTCGATGTGTTAATGGGTAATGAAGGTGTGTGCTGACTTCCATGTAGCAGCCCTGAAGATTTCCTGGATAGGGACGTCCCTAGAAGCAGCCACCAAAGCAGCGGTATGGTGGGTAGAATGAGCTCTTATCCCTTTGGGAGGCTCCATGCCCACCAACCTATAGCAGAGATCTATGCAGGAGGTCACCCACCTGCCTATCATCCACTTAGCTGCAGGTTTGCCAGGTGCGGCTTCAGTGTAGGTGGCAAACAGCTGGCGAACCTCTCCCCAAACTTCAGCTATCTGCTGCTTATAATAAGACAGCACTCTTCTAGGGTCCAGAGTATGGAGCCTATATTCGGCCTCTGAGGTGTGACTGGGGTAGAACACCGGCAGAGTCAACACCTGGTTAAGGTGAAACTCCAACACCACCTTCGGAAGGAACTTCGGATGGGGGCGCAGGACAACCTTGTCCCTGTGGAAGACCAGATAAGGAGACTTGATGGAAAGTGCCTGGAGCTCTCCCATTCTTCTGGCTGACGTGATAGCCACCAAGAAGGCGGTCTTCCACAATAGGTGAGAGATGTCACACCTGTGCATTGGTTTGAATGGCTTGCCCATGAGCTTAGCCAATACCAGCAGTAGATCCCATGGAGGTGGAGGTTCTCTCACCGGAGGGGATATGTGATCAAGGCCTTTGAAAAAGCGCCCTACCACCTTCTCCTGCGCCACCGACTGCATGCTGGCCCGAGCCTGGTAAGCAGAGATGGCTGCCAGGTGCATCTTGAGGGTTGTCAACCGAAGCCTTAGCTGACAAAGGGACCACAGATAGTCCTGAATGCTAGCCAAGGAACAGGAGGAAGGGTCCAACCCCTTGTTCTGACACCTAATGGAGAATCTCTTCCATTTGAAGGCATAGCATTTTCTGGTCGACTCCTTACGGGATGCTTCAGCGACGTTGAGGACCTCGTCAGAAAGACCCAAGGCCTAGAACTCTAGCCACTCAGGAACCAGGCCGTCAGATGCAGGGATTGAAGGTCCAGATGAAGTACCTTCCCCTTGTTGACTGAGATCAGGTCCGGGCAGGCTGGAAGCCGCCTTGGGAGCCTGCAGCTGAGGAGTCTGGATACCAGAACTGGCGGGTCCTGTCTGGGGCTACCAGAATCACCTGCGCCTGGTCCCTCTTCACCTTGAGAAGCACCTTGTGGATCAAGGGGAATGGAGGGAAGGTGTAGAAGAGGCCCGGGGTCCACGGCCTCAAGAAGGCATCCACCTGCAGCGAGCCCTGCTGAGGGGGGCGGGCGTGAAACAGCCTCAGTTTCGCATTCTCCCTGGAGGTGAACAGGTCCACCTGAGAGGTACCCCAGTGGGAGAACAGATATTGTACTACCTCCGGCAGGAGAGACCACTCATGAGATGCAGTGCTTATCCGGCTGAGGGCATCGGCCTGACTTTTGGAGGCTCCTGCCACATGGATGGCTAGGAGATTCACCTCCAGGCTGATCACGAGAGACCAAGTGCAGAGAGCCTCCTTGCACAGAGGCAAGGAGTGCATCCCGCCCCGTCGGTTGAGGCAGTACATGGTCATGGTGTTGTCCATGGACCTGGACCACTTGGCCCCATACAAATGGAGCGAAGGTGGTGAGGGCTAGTCGGACCACTCAAAGCTCCAGCAGGTTCATGTGGCATCAAGACTCCTGAGGGGACCAGAGGCCGTGGGCTCTGAGCTCCCCCAGATGGGCACCCCAACCCATCAGAGTGGCGTCAGTCGTCAGAGTGACCATCGGCTCGGGGCAGACAAACGGGATACCCTCCTGCAGATGAGTTGGAACAAGCCACCACTGGAGGCCATTTCACATCTCCTGGGTCACTGTCACTGGCTGGTCCAGAGCGCCAGAGCACTGTGACCATTGGTGGGCCAGCCCCCATTGCAGGGGATACATATGCCAGCGGGCCCAATGGACCATGCTGGTGCAGACCGCCATGAGGCCCAGAAGGCGCAGGAAGTCCCGGGCAGGGCACAACTGCCCAACAAGAAATGACTGGGCAAAGGAGGAAATGACCTCAGCCCTGTCCGCCAGGAGCCGTGCTCTGGCTCGAAGAGAGTCGAGCTCTACCCCGATGAACTGAATCGCCAGCGATGGCATGAGTTCCAACTTGGCCTCCTTGATAAGGAAGCCAATCAGAGCAGATCTGGAGGGCCAGATTCCTGGACAACTCCACCTCGAATCTGGAGGGGGCTGCAATCAGCCAGTCATCCAGGTAAGGGTACACCTGGACCCCTCGGTGCTGCAGGAATGTTGTAACCACTGCCATGCATTTGGTGAAGACCCTGGGAGCTGGAGAGGCGCTGAAGAGCATGGCCCAGAACTCGTAAAGGGATCCCTCTGCTCTGAAGTGGAGGAATCGCTGGAGAGACAGAAGGAATGGGACGTGAAAGAACGCATCCTGAAGGTCCAGAGAACAGAACCACATGCCTCATAATGACCTGAGCCAGAGTGACCATCCTGAAGGTGCAAGACCTTAGCAACTTGTTCAGGTCGTGTAGGTCGAGAATGGGGCACCAGCCCCCCATCCGTTTTGGGACCAGGAAGTACCTGGACACAAACTCTGGGTCTGAAGCGGGGTCTGCCACCTCCCTGATCATCTCCTTCTGGAGGAGCAAAGCAATGTTGGCTCAAGGCCAAAGAAGCTTCTGAGCCGGGCCCCCCCAGGGCTTACTGGCTCGATAGGGAGGGAACTGCTCAATTCCAGAGGCAGCCTTGCCTACCACTTCCAACACCCAGCTGTCCGTGGTGATAGCAGACCAGGTGGAAAGGAAGTGGCAAAGCCATCCCATGGGGAACCGGGGAGGAGTGACGAGATTAGGTAACACCCCTCAACCCGTCACTGGGCAGGCTTGGAGGAAGGGCGCCGAGAAGCCACCTGGGCCTTTTCCTCCAGGCTTCCTGCTGGAGGAAGCTGCAGGCTTGGCTTTAGGGTGCCAAGCACGAGCCTGCTAGCCCTGATGCTGGTGTTGCTGGGCCAGATGTGCTGCAGGGGCTGAAGGACAAAAGGGCTTACACTGCTGCTGGCGGCCTTTGTCCTTCTGGGCAGACGTGACTGAGTCCAAGGTGGCACTGGACTTCTCGATCCGTTGGAGATGACCCTCCAACCCGGGCTCAAACAAGTTGGTACCCAGGAAGGGGGCATCTGCCAGCTTGTGCTGGGTATCAACCGTAAAGGTGGTGATCCATAGCCAAGCTCTGCGATGCATGGCCACTGCGGCCACTACTGACCAGGCACATGAATCAGCAATGTCCAAAGAAGTTTGGAGATGCTGTTTTACTACCACCCTTCCCTGATCCCGCACCTGCTTGACTGTCATCTGAAGGTCAGCCAGGAGATGAGGTATCACCTCATCCAGGGAGCCCAAAAGGGCATGTGAAAAGTGTGCCATCAGAACGGCCGAGCTAGCCTAATGAAGGCCTAGGGAGGAAGCAGTGTATGCCTTCCGCCTGAGTAATCCAACTTCTTGGATTCCTTATCAGGTGGTTCATCCACATCCCAAGCGTTCCCGGAACACCGGAAAACGCTTTCGGTCACTAACCCCTCCACAGAGGGGTGCTCTGAGAAACCGGAGAGTGAACCGGTAGGGACTGTATACTTTCAAGCCATCCTGGCCGAAGGCTCGGGACAAGATGCTGGCCACTGCCACAACTCCAGGGCTGGGTCAACAATGGCTTCAGCCACAGGAAAGGCCTCTGTAGGGGAATGCCCTCGGTCCAGTATCTCCGTGAGGGGATACATGGCCCATTTTGAAACGGGTTCGAGCTTCATCCCAGTAGACTCTGAGATGAGTCGAAGCATTCCCAAAAACGAGGATGGGCTCTTGTCCACTGACTGACCCCCTGCAGACTCCAGGTCAAGTGGCCTGGAGAACAAGGAGGAGTTGTAGTCAGACTCCAAGGAGTCTGTGAACAGCTGCCGAGTGCCTGTGCAACCCTCCACGTGCCGAGGTCGATCAGGAGTGAGGGTGACCGACAACCTATGGGGCAAGCCCTGACCCGACCGAGAATCTTTGGTCAGGGCCCCAGTCTTCAGTTGTGGAGGTGGAGGTTCCACCAGAATGGGTGTCGCAGCCAGTTTTGGCCGAACAACCGGCGCCGGTTTCAGCTCCTTGACCACTACGAGGGGTTGTTTTGGCCGCTCAGTTGACAGCCACTTAATGGCCGGAGAAGGCAACGGAGTCAGTTTATTCCTGGACAATAAGAGGTGCTGCCACATTAAATCCTCATAGCGCTGATGCAACTTACACTGGAGCCTATCCTCCGAAGAAGACGACGAGGATGAGCGGCAACGTCACTTTCCATGGTGCCGAGACTGAGACTGCCGATGTCGGTGGGACCGGCTGGACCTGGAAGAGGTCTGAGACAGAGACCTTCGGGGATTCTGAGGGTGGGTCAGAGAGGGAACAGGGGAAACCCGCTCCTCCTTCAGTACAGGGACCATAACCGGGGACTCCAGCACAGGAGGCACAGGCAAGTCCTCGGTTTCCACCGGGGGAACCAGTGAAGTAGAGTTGTCGGCATCACGGCTGACCAGACAGGGACACTATGAAGCCAGCTGCCTTAGCCGCTAACTTCGACCAAATCGAAAAGTCGACTATCCGGTGAAGGGGATCTCTCCCGCTCCCACGAATGTCAATGGTGGGACTTACCTTTGAAGTCCTTATTCTTGGACCAACTGGAATGTCCCAATGGTCCTTCTCCCTTGGTGGAGAGGGACTGACAAAGCTCCTTAAAAGAAGCTGTATATGAAGTGCCCAAGGAGAGCGGGATAAATGCCACAACCAAGGAGGAAGACGACGCGGTCTGGCCCACCTCCTCCTCGAGGGCAATCATCTGCTCCAACTGTTCCACGGAGCCTGCCCCCACGGACACTGCCCAACAGGCCTCCTTCGACTTGACTGGCGGATATAGTTTTACAGGGCATCCCAGAAGAAGTCGAGCAGCGAGGTCCTCCAAGACCAAAGCCAAAAAGGATTTACACAAGTCGCAAGCCTATGAACTGTGGCCAAGCCCCAGGCAGTAGACACACATGGAGCGTGGATTGGTCCGGGAAATCATCTGCCCACAGGGGCACCGATGAAAGCCGGGAGTCGATTTGTCCATCACGGCTGCAAGGGAAAAAGAAGACCGAAGTCTTGTAAATTTTAGAATTAGTTTCGGGTTAACCGAATAGTGTGGATCCAGGCATAAAACGCAAAGCACTAAGGAGGGAACCTGAGCTTCCAAGCGGTAAGGAAGATCTGGCATCATGGGGTGGAGCTGAGAGTTTTACCACCCGGTGGGTGAGAGGAGCCAGCTTGAAGACCTTCCAGCAAGATTTAGAGCGACAAGGAATCTGCCAATAAGTGTGGATTGAACATATCCACGTCCCTACAATATGAGTGTTTCACGAGCGTGCATTGAACGCACGCTCATGACTTTGTGAATTTGTAATAGTTTCACTCCAGCTGTTCATCACTGGCATTTTTCCATACCTCCTTATGAACAGTACAGCTGCCTGAAATGTGTTTTTGCACGTCCGGTGCAGAATTGCATGGTCGCTATGCGAAATCAGTTTTCGGGACACTTTGAGGAAACGATGGTGACACTATTCATGAGCAGAGGTTCTAAAATGCTTATGTTGAAAATTTGGTGCCGAAAGTCCATACAATGACTGTGTTGCAAGCATGCATTGCGCAGTTTCCACGCATCCTCGTAACTTCGTCAATCTGCAATATTTTCATGCCAGATTTTCACCACTGCCATTTGTGCATATATCCTTATCAACAGTCCAGCTGCCATTTTTCACAGCCTGCCCAAAACGCGTTTCCGCAGCTGTGGCACACAATGGCGTGCTCGCTGTGCAAAAATCACCTTTTGAGACACATTCACAAAATCACAACACTATGCATCTCTAACTCTGCCACTGCCAATGCCAGCGCAACAACATTTGGCATTGACAAATGCTTGTTTTATTTGGCTTTACTAATGCGTTTTTTGCTCACCTTGTAACTATGTCTAGTGCACCTGTCAGACCCTTCTGACCATCCAGACACGCCCAACATGTGTGCATGTCTTGGCATGCATCTCTGCGCCCTGCTCACAGGAGGGCAGCCTCAAATAGAGCTCTGTAACCTGGAAGAACACCTAGGAGTCACAGTGTTCTGACACAGGCACTTAGTGAATGAAATTCAATTATACCCGCTCTACAATTATTCAGTGCTACCCAGGCGAATTCCACTCATCCGTGAAGCTGGCCCTTAGTTTTACTGCACAAATGCGTTTGGTTAAAAAGAGAAAGAAAATGATCCCCAACGTTGCTCGCGTAAGCCTGTAGTTCTAGTGCAAGCACATAGAACTACTCGACCTCTCTTCCTGCCTCCTGTAGCAGGGCTCCACCCAGTATAGTAGTTTACAAGCACTATTATTCGTTTTTTGTTTTGTTTTGTTTTTTAACTACACACAGACGGCAAATTAAAAGTACATTAAGGGTTTTACTGCTCCCTTTTTAGTGGGACATACCACAGTACCCTCTATCTTTCACAGCTTTAAAAAAACATTCTGCAGCACATACATCCACCCTGCTCACAGGAGGGCAGCCTGAAACAGGGCTGTGTGACCCGCAAGAAAACCTAGGGGTCACAGTGTTCTGACACAGGCGCTTAGTGAATGAAATTCAATTATACCCGCTCTACAATTATTCAGTGCTACCCAAGTGAATTCCACTCATCCGTGGAGCTGGCCCTTAGTTTTACTGTACAAATGCATTTGGTTTAAAAAAGAAATAAAACAATCCCCAACATTGCTCACATAAGCCTGTAGTTCTAGTGCAAGCACAGAGAACTACTCGACCTCTCTTCCTGCTTCCATCAGCAGGGCTCCACCCAGTACAGTAGTTTACAAGCACTATTATTCATTTTTTTAAAAATACACACAGACTGCAAATTAAAAGTATATTAAGGGCTTTACTGCCACTTCTTTAGCAGGATATACCGCAACACCCTCTATCTTAAACAGCTTTACAAAAATGTTCTGCAGCACATACATGTGGTGAGTGGTCTAGCGGACCCCCCTAGCCCAGATCCTCATATATTAAAATCAAAAACATCCTTGTTGGTTAGTAGGCCCCCTTCCCTGATCCTCATGTATCTAGTATGAACAACATCCCTGGTGGTCTAGCCTCCAGCCACGACCTCATATATTAATATCAAACTGCTCTGGTAGTCTAGTGGTCCCTCAACCGACGCTAATCGTCATCCCCTTGAGAATAAAATAAATGTCCCTTGTAGTCTAGTGGTCCCTCCCCTGATCACCATCCTGTTCATAATAAAATAAAATGTCCCTGGTAGCCTACTGGTCCCTCCGTTCCCCCTGATCGCCATCCCCATGAGCATAAAATAAACGTCTACGGTAGTCTAGTGGTGCCTCCCCTTCCCCTGATCGCAGATCCATTATAGTAATATAAGAGCCCCTGGTGGTCTATTGTTCCCCCACCCTATCCATGATCCCTCCAATGCCATAAACTGAATGGCTCCCTGGTGGTGTAGTGGTCCCCCGGCCCCGATCTGCTAATATATTAAGTGATAAAAGTACCTGGTGGTGTAGTGGACCCCCACCCCACCAGGCAGTGCCCCATTCACCCCACTTCACCCCCCATCCCAACTCCAAGCCAGTGGCTGGCACAGCTTTCTTCTTACCACCATGGCCAGCCACCGACTGAGCTCTCAATGAGCGTCTACTGTATACAGGAAGTGCTCATTGAGCGACAGCTCAGCGCAGCTCTCAGTCAATGAGCGTGTACTGTATACAGTAAGTGCTCACTTTGAGCTCAATCAGTGGCTGGCTGTGGTGGTAAAAGGAGGGCTGTGCCAGTCGCCGGTTTGGGGTTGAGATGGGGGCAGGGTGGATGGGGCACTGCCTGGTGGGGTAGGGTTCCACTACATCAGCAGGGACTGTCATCACTTAATATATGAGCAGACCAGGGAAGGCGCTAGACTGCCAGGGAGCTATTTATTTTATGGCAGGGAGGGATAGGGTGGGGGGGGACCACTAGACCCACAGGGGCATCATAGAATCATAGATTGAAACAAGTTGGTTAGCTTGCGCCATTTTGACTTGATATCTTATTTTTCTCATATTGTAATACTCCCTGACTTAATAAGAAATTATACAGGGAAGTCTTAAAATGATTTATACATTTGCTTGATACTAATTCTATGGGCAAGCCTGTTCCAAATTGAAACCACCCGTTAATTTATCTATGCTCCCCTGGCATTACTCTTATATTGTTCACCTTTTAAACTCCAGTCATGTGACCTAGTAGTTTTTACTTGCTCTCGTTTTACTTAACTGATGCATTCCCATAAATCTTTATTAATGTAGGCCTCATACATTAAACAAAGGTCATCTCTCATCCTTCTGTACTCCAAAGGATACAAGTCCAATTCTTTCAACCTTTCCTCCTATGGCTTTTGCCGAACACTAGTTACCAGTTTGGTGGCTCTCCTCTGTACTCTCTCCAATGCCTTAACCTCCCCCTCTTCATAAGGAGCCCATACCTGCAAAAAGTACTCAATTACGGGCCTCACCAGCGAGGAATATAAAGGAACCAATACCTCCCATGATTTGTTTTTTTATATGCCACCCTATACACCCAAGTGCCCTACTGCTGACAACATGTGTAACATGTTCTTGTATTACTATAATGGACCGGTGATCGGGGAAGGGGGCAGAGACCACTAGACTACCAGGGACATTTTATTTTGTTAAGAATAGGATGATGATCAGGGAAGGGACCACTAAACTACCAGGAAAATTTTTTTTATTATGAACAGGACAGTAATTGGCGATCAGGGAAGGGGCCATTAGACCACCAGGAAGGTATATTTCAATGATACAGGGATCAGGTGGGGGGATCAGTAGACCTCCAGGGAACCATTATTTAATGATATGGGGATCGGGTGAAGTGGCACTAGACCATCAGGGACCTAATGATTATACTAAAAGGGGACTGGGGCGGGGGTACCACGGCTAACATTGGCACAGGTTGCTCAGCACTCCCGGAGGGCAGATTTCAAAGCACTCTTAGACCAGCCTTGGCTGGTGTAATGGTATTTAGAAATTTGCCTTCCAGGACTGTTTTAAGAATCTTGAATTAGGAGATACAGCAGCCTGCAACTGCCACAAGCCCCACAGTGCCATGCCACAGCTCATTTTGTGCCACAAAGGACAGCACAAGCACTTTTGGTGCAGATAACCTGTGGTTGCCACAGGCTGCCTTTAAGAATGGCTCCCAGCGCATCATTTGGTGCAAGGGGCACTTTGCACCATTCCTTGTGGTGCAAGCCTCTTGCACCTTTCCAGGAGCCTTGAGAATCACCCCCCATGTTTTGTTTGTTATAAACATAACAAAATAAACCTAGGCCATCTGCATGGTATGCTGTAACTCTTATTAGGCTACTAAGCAGCCACAACTCCCCTTTTCATGCCGTCTCGCATGCAAAGGAATGGCCCATAGGAATACAGGAGTTATCATAACTTTATAGGGAGAAAATCCAGGGCATGAAAGTAAATATAACAACAGACAGCAATACATCTGTTTTGGGGCTGTAATTCCATCAAGGAATTCAAGTGCCAACAAACACCCCAAGGGCGAAACATGAGAGGTCTACAGTGTCATCTGGATTCCAAGGCGGAATTTTTAGCAATGTCATAGATGGATTAGTATTTTATATTATTATTTTTGTTTTGCACTGCTGGTCAAACAGTGTTCTCTCCCTCCCAGTTTAAAGTTTTCACTCATTCCACCTTACCCCCCCCCCAAACACCCAATTCAGGCAGTTTTGAGTAATTTACTGTAAAGCCAAATTCCCCACCCTGGCCACCCAGCTGAGCAATCCATTCCCTCCCAAATGATCCTTTAAATTTAAATATTACATTTTTTAGCCTCCATGGTCATTTCTTTTATAAGAATCTGCTTAATGTCTTTTCTAAACCATGAGTGCTGATGATGCAGTCCAAAGGTCACTATTGAAATACATTATAAAGCAGATTGGGGTGAAGAAAGTAGTCACAGAGGCTAATGAGGGCAATATTTGTATCAGATGATTTAGAAAAGACTGACAGTGTTCAGCTGGGTGGCCAAGTGATGGTTTTAATTTAGCAGTGCATTACTAAAACAAATCCTGCATTGGGGTGGGTTAGGAAAGGGTGAATGCAAGAAAGAGGAAAAAAAAAAAACAACAACCCAGATCTGATGTACTGTGAAAAAAACAGCCAATATGCAACACCAAGTCATAATACTATTGCTGTGATGTCAGAACAAGTGAGTATCCATATAGTACAATTCATTACATAAATGGGTAAAATTAACCAAAACATTTGACTGGTTTGGCACAAGCACTTACTAACATACTAAAAATGCCAGCAGAGTAGGCCTCATCGTCTTTCGAGTCTGCTCGATAGCACCCATAATGGGCGCACTTGGGAAGATTCTCTCGATATTTAGTAACAAAGTAGGGGATAGTGAGTAAAAGATAAGTCTATACGCAGGTGCCCTTCCTTCTGTACCTTAACAACCTACAACTCTCCCTCACAAGGGTTTTGTGAATCTTGGAGCAGTTAGACCTACTCTCCGGATACAAAATTAACACTTCCAAAACAGAAGTTCTGACAAGTAAGTACACCCTATTTTGAACTTTAACAGACACTTGCCCAATAAAATGTTATCAAAAATCACTTTACATACAGAGATGGTCCACTCTTTTACCCAAAGAAAAGTGTGTGTGTGTTGGGGGGGGGGGGGGCAGCTAGCCTTATGCTCACTAGAATGCTACTACTGGGCACCACAGTTTCATCCTATACTATATTGACTCTCGCCTCATTATATGGCAATTTGGAAAAAATCAGAACTATCCATATCTCAGGATCTCACACTGCCAGACACTCTCTACAATGAACATACTCCATTAAACCAAGGGAGAGGAGAAAAATGGACCTGAAAGCAAATAGCATTATGGAGACTAGTTACCCTGACACTATATATCAGGCTAATGTCACACCTCCACCTGCAGCTAGTTCAGATACAAAATTCCTGCTGGCTTGCACTGACACTAGATTTAAAAATGGCAGAGATATTGAATTTTTACACCACAGCAACTGTTACGTGGCAGCACAATAAAATAATCTGCAGAATTAAGAACAGATTGGCATACCGCACATGGACCCGACCACTACAGATACTTACAACCTAGGCCCTACATTTAGTAATTGGAAAACTAGCTACAGGTTTTAGTAATCCTTCTGTGTTAACCACTTCTTCTCCACACCCACAGGAGAATTGGGGAAACAACTTATCTCATGTACCAACAGCTACCTAGGAGACTTAGGAAAAGAAGACACAGAATAGGAAGCAGAGGTAGGCCAAACGATATAGACACCGGTGTGAAAGAATATATGCACAGCCCAACATAAAGTCACTAGTGCCCCAGTATGGAGACAGAACAGCTGGAAAATGCTATGCATTTCTTTTAACCACCCTAGCAAAATAAGCTAAATTTGTAACTACAATCATAGGAGCGTGTAAGAGAAACTGTGGCACTAACCCTGCAAAGCATACCCACGTTATGTGGTCCTGCCCAATACGGGACACCTACTGGTGGCAGTGCCTCACTGAAATCAGTGCAGTCCTGGGTAGAACAATCCCCCTGGCACCCGCTGCAATATACTAAAAGCCACCCCTCCAGGTATGAAAGAGAGACACACACACACAAAAAAAAAAGGATTGCTGGGAATTCTCTTAGTAGGGGGAAAATAAATTATAACAAGGAACTGGCTCATTCCCACAGAGCCTCAAACAGAGGACTGGCATGAATTAATAACACAATTATTTCAGATGCAACAAATAACCTTTCAGAAAAAAAACAGCAATATCAAAAGTTTTCTGACATATGGACAACCTGGATCCTACATAACGCTGACAGGAACCTGGACTCTGTACCATAAAGTACAGCCTGAAGAGATGGCCTAACTCAGAAGACTGGACCCACAGACAGATAAGAACCCCCCAGCATAGTCAGTCCAAGTACCCTCTCCCCAACTATTCAAGTAGATATAAGCCTAAACAGTTTAGCGCCCATTTGGGTAAACCTGCGTCTGTGTTTGTTCTCTTACTGTATATAGTTCTCTCCAATCCTAGACTGGTTAGACATCAGGAACAGAAACCCACCTGAATGGTCTCACCCCACCACTTATATGAAGGTGTCATTTACCAGCTGGCATGTTTGAATATGGTGTTACCCCAAAACAAAGATCGTGCTGGTAACAATCTAATATGCAGACGCGCCTTTGCCCGCTCCTGTATGGTACCAGCATATACGTAGATTTAATAATCTACATATTTACTTTAAATTTGTTAACCAGGTTGGGTCACTGGGCAATGCCCTTTTTTCAGGACCGACCCAGGCAATTATAAATACAAAGACAATAAATCAATGTAACAAAAAAAAATACAACACAATCTATAAAAATTAAATATTACAGGGACATACATTGAAGGATAGCAGATAAGCTTTAAAATGTACTTTAAAACTTGTCAATGAGGTTGCAGAACATAAATAAAAAGGTAACCCATTCCACAAACTGGTCGAAATTTATAATTAAAGCCAAAAAGGTTAAATATGCAATCAGAAGGGCTAAGCGGGAATTAGAGAGGAACCTAGTTGATATACATCATGACAATAAAAAAAGGTTCTTCAATTACATTGGCTCCTTAAAAAATTCACCTACCTTAGTAGGACCATTAAATATTAATAATGTTGTCGTTAACAATGAACAGGTCATAGCAAATAAATTTAATGATTATTTTGGTTGTATATTTAAAAAGAAGTGTGAGTTCATATGTTCAAAACCATCTAATTTAGACCTAGTGATTGAATTTAGTGTGGCTGAAACCTTTTACATTATGGATTCCTTAAAATCATCTACATCATGTGGTCCTGATGGTATTCCTGCTATTTTTTTAAAAAATCTTTCATACGAACTGGCTGGAGTACTTACCTACTTATTTAATGAGTCACTAAAGAAGGGTATTGTGGTTAAAGATTGGTGTGATGCTAAAGTTATTCCTATACATAAATCTGGATCTAAGAGGGAGTAAAATAATTATAGACCTATAAGTCTTACCTCTACTGTGTGTAAAATTATGGAGCGACTAATTCTAAGTAAAATCAGCAATCATATTTTGACAAAAGGTCTGACTGATATATTCCAACACGGTTTTCAACAGGGAAGGTCATGTCAGACCAATCTGCTTGATTTTTTTGAACCAGTTAGCGAGGCTCTGGATTTTTGTTTGCCAGTTGATGTGATCTACCTGGATTTTGAAAAGGCTTTCGATTCTGTTTCATATGATATATTATTTAAATGTTTAGTCAATTTAGAACTTAATTATTTGATCAGATGGATAATGCAATGGCTGTCAAATAGAAGACAACAGGTATGTTTGAGTTTTTTTTTCCCATGGACACCAGTTACTAGTGGAGTTCCTCAGGGATCTGTTTTGGGGCCTGTATTGTTCAATATACTTATAACAGGAATGAAAATAAAAAACGGTAACTGGTTAATCAAATATGCAGATGATGCCAAACTGGGAGGGATTGTCAACAACCCAGAAGCTATATCCATATTACAGGATAATTTAAATGATATATCCGAATGGGTTAGTAGTCATAAGTTGAAATTCAATATTAATAAGTGTAAGGTCATGCACTTTGGAAATAATAATAGGTGTGCAAAATATTATATTGAGAATCACACTTTAAGTGTTATCACATCTGTAAAAGATCTTGGTGTTATTGTTAATAACACATTAAAATTTACTGAACACTTAAATTCTGTGATTAAAAAATGTTCCAGACTTAGTAACTGTTTATTTAGAAATATTAAAAGCAGAGCCATCAATTATGGTCCCTTTATACTAGTATTACAAGAGCTAATTTTATTACTGTTCTTCGCTTTGTGCTCCCACACAGAGGGTGATATAATATCTAGGGAGAAGGTGCAAAAAAGGTTTATTAGGAATATTGCAGGAATGGGACACTTGTCTTATGAGGAAAGACTTAAACGACTTAATTTGTACAGTATGGAATATAGATCAATACGTGGGGATCTCTGTTTGCTCTACAAAGCGTCTAGAGATGAATACCTATTGATACACTCCATTTGAAATGGAATTCTACTACAGTCTCAACCCACTCGCATAATTTTAAATTATTTTTACCAATTAATCGAACTACTAAAAGAATAAAATGTTTTACTCAACGAATAGTTCCAATTTGGAACTCACTCCCTTATGAGGTGGTAAATTGTGTAAGTTTGTCACAATTTAAAACTAATTTAGACATATATATGAATGATTCTAAATTTGTTACCCACTTAGCTTAAGTGGCATGATCTTAATGGGCTAGTCCCTCGATCGTGTATTTTACCTATGAACCTATGAACAATAATGACCCAGAAATAGTAAAAGAATAAAGACCATGTTTGTTCTTATGAGTTCTTAGTCCAATGTGAGACCCCTGGTGGACCTTAAGTTGATAATCGGCCCACAAATGCTTTATAAATCAGATAAGGGGAAAGATAAACCAGACTTAGTAGCCGGATAAATCATACAGCCTAGTGAGTAGGTAAACTTAAACCTCGAGGGAAAGTCAGCCAATGGTGGAATACGGCATGCAGTGATGCGTTCTAAATGGAGCTTTCAAGAACAAAACAGTACGCATTGTTGTATGCGGTAAGAAGAATGCAAGTCTCCCTTACACCCAAATTATAATATGAACAAGAAACAATCAAATGAGGCATTAGGGTTCCCAGAGCAATGGCAAGATATGTATCACGTGTAAGGAAGTGTTTAAATTAGTATAAGATACACAATCTTTTGATTTATTACTCTGCTAACTGACAGAACTGGAGAATGAAAGTCATACTGGGGTTCAATAAGACCCCAAGGTATTTAAACTCATTTACCTGGATCAATAATATTGCCTTGGCAATATCTCCCAAGCTCTATGTTATTTTTACAGACTTTGCCTAAATGCCATGCACATACATGGCATTTAGGCAAAGTCTGTAAAAATAAAGCAGAGCATGGGAGATACAGAGATTATTTAATATCCATACATGCGAGCACTATACAGGAAGGGGCAAAGGCATGTCATTATATTGCATTATTAATAGTGTAATCTTGGGGGGGTGGGTGAGGAATGCCATATTCAAACATGCCAGCTGGTACAGAGGTTCAGACACTTATGAGTAGTCAGGTAAAAATGTACTTGCATGAATACCGAGCCTGCAGGGGAGATCTGACTACTGAAGCCTTGATTCGTGCAGCAGTCAGTGCTTCATAACTGCTAGTAAATCTCCTTTAATAAAAATTTAATTGGAAAGAAATGGGACTGGTCAAATGTGATCACATGACCATTTGTTATTTCAGCACAAACAGCAAAGATCATGGGAGCTGCTGGCCTGTCAGCACAGAAGCAGTGCTGCCGCTCACAACACTCATGACCCAGGTTCGGAAAGACGCCTGGGATTTCAGGAGCTGGTCAGAGGGAGGCGAATTGAGTGTCCCAGAGGACACACTCCTCCTCCTCCTCCTCCTCCTCCAGGGAGGGAGGGCTGCCATGCCCTGCTTGCTCACCACCACCTGTAGGAATATGCACACTAGTGCAGTAGGTGGGAGCAACAGGGAGGGAGGGGAAACTTTAGCGCTTGTGGCAGGGTGCACGCATGTGCACACTTCTGCTGGAACAACTTCCCCTAAAACCAGCATCCCCACAGGGCGGATTCAGTAGCTGGGGTGCAAATAAGGGGTATATCCTCCTTCCAGCACCATGATGGCAGAGTGGCCAGAAAGGCAGTACATCCACACCAGAGAAAGGAACAAAACACGAATTATCAAGAATAAATAAAATTAGGGGAGCCATTGTATACTTGCAATAAAGCACTACAGGTTTTGAATTACTATGGGATAACAGCATCTTCTCTGACATAATGTACCCCTGTCATGCCTCATTTCATAAATAAATGGCAATGCACCAGTTCTGTGAGCTTGTGGACATAAGTATAGTCAACCGCAGGGTGTCCATTTTAGAATATTATGCAACCTACCTGTAACATAGGACTGCTCTACTGCCCTGTTTTTTGTTGTTTTTTTTACCTAGTTTACCCTGCTTTCTCTCCCTTTTTTCCCATCCCCCTCCCTGAGAATCAGGTCAACACAGCTAAACCCTTCCTCCAGCTAGGAGTGAAAGCAATTAGCTATCTTCACAGCTGATGTAAGTGTAATTTCATGGTTCACTGGCAGCTGATGCACAACTGCCAGGCTGCCCTCTATGATGCAGTCATCCCCAATCAGCCCCCATATGAGGACCCATGCAAGAAATCTCAACCTAAAATAGTCGCAAGTAACAATGGCCCATCAGTGCAGCGGCTGTGCTACGGCTTGTGACACAGATGAATGGGGTACAGAAATGAACTCTGATCATCAGGGACCAACCAGGAGGAGGACTGAGCATCACTAGGGATGCTCTCCTCCTCTGGGGAGGAAGCTGACATATTTCACTGCACTGCCACCACCTGGGTGATCGCAGGCGGCAGTGCAGTTGGAGGAGCCTGCACTGCAGGACAGACTGGAGCCAGTCATTGCAGCATAAGTGCATGCTCTGCATGCGTAGCTGCCATGAGGATCACAACAGCCTCAAGGATAAAAACCTAAGCTCACCCCCCCATGGCAGCACAGCACGGCATCACAGGGCACCCGCAGGCCCTGCACCTTTCTATCTGAAGAAGACCACCCAGATGAGCATCTTGGTCCCCCTTAGAGAATCTAGCCTCAATCTCAGAGGGTCCCCAGTGTAGGAAGCAAGCCACAGAGTCCTGGGATGGCAGAAGTGGGGAAGGTAGGATGATGGGACTGGAGTGCCTCATGTGGATCTGATGGGCTATATCCCTGAGAAGCCCACTGGGGAGATAAAGAGAACTGGGAGACCAAAAAAAGGAGTCACAAGTGAAATGGAGCTAGAAAAGAGGCCACACTTTTGGGGGTTATTTACAGATCACTGGGTCACAATTGAAAATGAGTGTACCTTAATGTGTGCTATGCTGGAATTGCAATCCCTCTATTTATTTGCATACCTGACGCTAAGAAGATGGGAGCTGTGTAGAATTTTTTGCACATTAATTGCACCATGAGTACACTTGAACCCTGACCTAAAGAAAGTCACTCACCCTCTTGGGAAGTGACAGAGGCAGATAAAAGCTCAATGCTGATTCAGTCCTGGTCTCCCTTAATAAGAGAGATCTGGATGTGCCAGACTATGCATATTTCAGCTTTGTGATTTAGGTCGACGCCCAATGAAGATTGGTCTGAGTTCACCTAACTTGTTTTACTGGTAACCTCATCAGGTTCCTAGAGGCAAAGGCCAACACATTGCTGCACCACCCAGCCATCCACTCTGTTTGTCTTTACTCTTTCAATTAAAAAATACCTGTGTCAAGCCGA
The DNA here is from genome assembly GCA_016271365.2 of Neoceratodus forsteri. Classification (NCBI taxonomy): domain Eukaryota; kingdom Metazoa; phylum Chordata; order Ceratodontiformes; family Ceratodontidae; genus Neoceratodus; species Neoceratodus forsteri. The sequence continues at coordinate 453,758,017 of CM028129.1, read as the reverse complement.
GGTGAAGGTTTAAAACCTGCTTTAGCCATTCTAAAGGATCCAAGTATTTCATACAAAGAAACTTCAAAGGTCTCTCTGTGTTACAAAGTTTTCATTAACACCCATCAAAATTGGGTAAAAGCAGGACCTCACTGAAAATGAGATGTCAGACCTCAGCTGGGATATCATGCATAAAGAAACTGTAAGAAAAAACTGAAACATTATTTGCCATAAGAAAACAGAAATGCATTAAAAATAGGGTTAGCCTCACGACTACAGCAAGAGAGTTCAGCCTATCCTGCCGTACTAGTGTCCCCTACAATGGCTTGGAATGGAACTGCATGTTGTGGGTGACCGCACAACATGCTATCCCAAACCATGGCACATCAGGCATGGTGTGGTGTGGTGTGGTGTGGTTGGGGAAGTGGGTGTGGTTTACAATGGATGAAAATGGTGAGGAGCACCAGCTGGATGACGCCCACCGACATCTTGTGTGTTCCTGAACCAGCCCAGCATTCCTGGACCCCCCTCCCCCCAAAGAGGTATTCTATTCAGACTCAAAAAGGAGCACCACTGTGTGTGTGGTGGGGGGCAGTGGGGAATCATATGGATGTAGAATAGCAGGAAAACCACACAGAGGAGTGGGCTGTGTCCAAGGAAGAGGAGGAGCAACCCCCCCCGCCTCGTGTGCACAGCAACAACTGCCCCCCACAGGAATCAATAAAATATTACAAAAGAAGTTTCAGTTTGTCATCTCCAAGTACAAATGGGAGGAGGGCAATCCAGAAACTCAACTCTCAGAAGCTTATGAACATCTCTACACGTACAACGTATTTGTTAAGTGCATAGACTCAGACCTTAGAATATACAGTCCATTCTGAGCTGGAACTTTTATTACAGTGTTTTCAGAATTGTTTAAATCCTGTTTGGAGTTGTCAGATGGTGGGTAATTAGGCTGTGTTTGCCTAGTAGTTAGAGTCCACATCTCGTAACCAGGAGATCCAGGTTCAAATCCCCCCACAGTCACTTACTCACCGTAACACTGAGCAAACTGATCAAACTCCCTGTGCTGCTGCAGTGTCCACCTAGCTGTAAAACAGGTCAGAAGCAAGATTCCCGCCCCAAAAAAAAAAAAAAAACTAAACAAGATGTTGCGTTTTAGCTGGGCTACCCTGGGTAAATAAACTATAAGCAAAAAAAAAAAAACTGGGGGGGGCTGGGAGGTCTAGTGATTAAATTATAGGTCTTTCACCACCAGAGGTCAAAGGTCAACTCTTGTTGGTGCAAGCCAAAAGTGAAGCAAGTCTCATCGTCTTCGCCACATTCCCAGTGGACAGGAGTCCACAAAGAAACAGCACAAACAATTCAGCGTGATTCAGTAAAAATGGCTGTCTTATTCCAAATGGGGCCTTACGACAAATGAACAGACAGACTCTTCCATGTCAGTAAAAAGGAAAACTGCTGCATCAGTGTGGGGACTCAAGCAATTGCTGTAGTGTTTTGGCCTGGGAAAAAGAGGCCTTCAGTTTACAGTGATGCTAGTCTCCCCTTTCATACACACCAATTTCTCCACTCAGTAAGAAAACTAAATACATCAACACAAAGTGTCAACAGAACAGAGAAAAAGCAACTTATCAGCAGATGCTGCTTACCTGTGACATCATTGGTTTCCAAGACTCCATTTGCACTCTCCTGAATAACTGGCTCACCAACACCTTCATCTGTGCTTGATTCCAAAGGTAACTCCTCTTTGTGTACGGCACCACTACCTTTACTTTCTGCAGCAACTGCAATATCCACTTGTGACCCATCCAAAAAGGAAACATCTTTCACAGCCTCCATAACAGCTGTCTCCTCTGTCTTATCAGTTACATTGACAGAATCCACCTTAAAATCAGGGCTACTCTCACTGCAGGGAAGACAGGACTGCACAGGAGCAGCCTCTGGATCTAGGACAAGTGCGCTGGTACTTTGTGCAATGTTGTTTGAATTATCGCCAAACCATCAGCATCTTGAATAAGGATGTTTGAAGTTAACCCATCCTCCTCTTCCTCCTCCTCCTCCTCCTCTGATTTGGCATCCCCACAACTATCCCTTGAAGCAGGGGACTCTTCAGGGGTTGGGACCTCAGGTATGGTTTCCAGAACCATGTCCAGTGCTTCCTTTCGATCTGCTGCTCCATCCTTGATACTGAGAGGCAATATTCTTTCAGTTCCTCGCTCCAAAAGAGTGGCACCATTTGTGCTGCAAAAAGGCAGTATTTCTAAGTGCAGATCAATATCAATCCCTAGTTCTTCAGTTATGGGCTGAAGTGCTGATCGATAAATCCCTTGATCTTTACTGCTCTTTTCCTGAATAATGCCCAGTGGTGCCTTTTCCATAAATGATGGCTCTTTGTTTCCACAACCAACAGATGCGACCTCTGCTGCAATAGGCCCTGCAGAATCAAGGTCTCCCTTGGAAGAGGAGGCTGATGACAAGTCACATTCAGGCTTTAGCACACTGTTTATTTCATGGGTATCCTCTGTAGCCTCTGGCCCATCTGTTCGCGACATGGAGCTGAACTCCACAGATCCCAGTTCATGCTCTGCTGTCCTGTTCTCTGGTGCCTGGGCATGTTCATCATTTTATACGATGCTATTACTATCTAAACCACCTGCAGGCCCTTTGGACAGACTTACAAATGTGGTTTCTGATTCAGTGTCCTGTGAAGGAGCCAGGTCACTGCCACTCTGTGTCCTGCTTTCACTTATCTCCTGATTAAGCTCAGCCTTGTCGCCCAAAACAGTTTCCGAGTTGCTACTATCTTCTCTCGTCTCCTCCTGCATGGGTATTACAGTTTTTGACATTTCACTCATCTGTGCAGTTCCTTTGCCATCACCTTGTGATTCATCTTTTGCTGATGCTTCCTTACAATGTTCAAGTGCTTTGTTGGTAATTGGCAAGGGTGTGTCTATACTACAACTATTATCTTGATCAGGTTCTCTAGCTTCCTCAGGCACAACTTCTGTGACACCACTATCATCCAGCTTAGAGTCCTTCTCTCCAACAGGTGGCCCTGTCACAGTTACTTCCATGCATTCATCTGACTTGCGGAAGACACCTGAGTTGGCTTCCATTTCCTGTGATAGTGTTCCATCTGACACAGGCAGAACAGATGCACCTAACACTGTATCCAAGGGAAAGGTTTCCAGACTGTCACTGTGTGCTGTGTCAGCTTGTGTGGATTCCAAACCCGGATTTAGGTTAATTGATACTGCCTCAGGTACAGTATTATCTTGACAATGAGCATGGGCACTAGAAGAATAGAATGAGGACTCAGTCATCATCTGACTTGGATCAGTTTCACCATCTACCTTAGTCTGGCTGTTAGCGTTGCCAAGTGGTCCATCAACTTCTTGAGGTATAGTCAGTCTAGTCAGAGACACTAAACCTTTTTCACAGCTTCTGCTTTCATCTTCAGCTTGTGTAGCAGGTTTCTCAATGAATTTGTAGCTCATTGTGTTTGTGACAACCTCCATAGTTTCAAGCTTACTGAATCTATCTGGGGATACATCAGAATCTGTGTCTTTGCTTGCACTGTCATCATTACTGCTGACATCATTATAGTCTGTCTCAGCCTTACTGACTGAATCCCTATGACTTCCATCCTCTGCTGACTCTGGCTCAACTTTGGCGTCATCTGTGTTCACTCTTCTGGACTCTTCAATTCCCTTGTCACTGCTACTCACTTCGGGTACTGCAAAGTCACATTTTAAAGTGGCTGTTGTGCTTTCTGCTTCATGTTCTGGCAGCACTCTGTCACCATGGACATTGTCCTCACTGCAGGTTTCCTCTGCAGCTGGCATTCCTTGAGCAGACTCGCAAGATGGATCACTGGAAATATCCACAGTCTCCAAAGTATTCCTATCGCTATCTTCTTTAAGTATGTAATTACTGTTGCACTCCCCTCCAGTACCCATGTCTTTACCCTGATGATCCACTTCCTGGTCACTTTTTGCAGCCCCACTATTTTCTTCCTTAGCTGCATCCTTGCTAAATAATTCAACACTGCTGCTCAAATCCTCAGTTTCAGCTGCACTTTCAGATTCAGCCTCCTTGCAGTCACTTTCCCCATGTTTAAGGCATTCCTGAATGTGGTTTTCTATAGTCTCTGTGCAGTCTTTAGACTCCTTCTGCCCCATACCCACATGTACTGCCTCTTCCACAGGTTGATCTTCTTCTGTGTCTCTGTCCAGTGTAATGTTTTCGTTTAGACTTTTCCCAGTCTGCTCTACTTCCTGGTGTGTGTTATCTGTGCTGGGCTGGCACTTATTGTTCAAAATGTTTTCTGACAATATAAAACTAACTTCCTCATAAATCTTTCCACAGGATGAATTGCTTTCAGTGCTATTTACCTCACTGGGTGTGCTCTGAACAGAGTCATTTTTATCTGACACAATCCCAGCAGCTGCAGTAAAGTCAGGCTTGGTCTCCTCTTCCTCAGCCTTTTCCATATCTCTGTTTATGTTTTCACAGAAACCCACATTGTCCACATTATTTCCATGGTCGAATGAGTCTACAGCCACCTTGCTGCTTAGTGCCATGGCTTCCTCACATGGAGAGTTTCTGCTTTCCAGCTGAAGTGCTGGAGAGGACGACAGACCCTCCACTTTGTCACTGTCTTGTGCAATAGGCTCCCTACTCTCACTCATATCCATTTCCAAGAAATCTGTAGTCTCCTCAGACTGGGGCTCACTTGTTCCCAGTTCAGAGTTACTGCAGTCCTGACCTCTGTTCAGCACATCAGGCTGATGTAGAGTTTTATCCTGTTGAGGAAGAGAGAAAATGGAAATGTTAAAAGGCGAGGTATAATGAAGAAATAATTTAGGCATATAAGAAGCATTTCCATTATAGATATACTGCACTAAAGTAGCAAAGGACCAATAATGGGAGAACAGAACCCTTTCCAGTTGTACTGTTTTACAAGAGCGCAATACTGATGAACTTTTTTTAACCCTTGCAAAAACAGATCTGCACTGAGTTTGTAGGTGTAAACCTGAATAATGGGGTTGGGGGTTGGGTGTCCATCTGAATAAAGTCTGGTTCATCAGCTACGATGGAGTTTATTGGCTTTCATTCATAAATAAATGCACACTTACTGCTGATCTGGCAAAAATGAACTTTTTAAGGTTCTCTAGCAAAGCCATTACCCCATTAATTGTAACTCTAGTAGGAATACTAAATGAGATTGGAAATCTGTGATAGTGCGTGACCCCCACTGGTTTTCTGGTGATAGGGCACTCTGCTGCTATAAAAGGTTTAATCCCAGCACTGTTAGGATAAAGGGAAGGGCAGAATGATAGAGGGAAGCTAACTGCAAGTGGTCTGAGCACATAGCCATGCTGAAAGAGTCACTGTGGTGTTGCCATTTGCTAGCTGGGGTGGTGGAAAAGTTGCTTTGCTTTGTTCCTGACTGTAACATAAGGCATTACACAACGTGAGAACAGCAAAGAGGGGTTAAATGTGGGAACAGAATATGAATGGAATCAATTCTGAAGAAAACAGACCCTTTATAATTTGATTTTTTTTTTTGTTTATAGTTTTTGCTTCCTACTTCTGTAATGACTCAGGCAGGACCTCCTCCTCCTGCTGCACTAGCCACTTGCCCATCATGGCAACCACTTGCTACCAGTCATCCTTTCCCTGCATGGCTGGCACCATTTAGAGCCTCACAACTTGTTCTCTGGGGCTGGGCCCAACCAGAATCTTCCCAGTCACTGTCTAGAAAGTGAATCATGCAGACGGAGCCAGGCCAGCCAGAGAGGGAGATGCTGGCACACCAGCCTGTTGAAACTGGGGTGGAGGGTTTCATCTGCTTGTCCAGAATCCAGCCTAGTTTTTCTGTTGTTTGCTCCCTTTCTCCCACAGTGCCACTAGGTAGCTGCATCTCCACATCAATCCTGGTGTGCAGGCACCCACACAGCACTCCTCTTATGCGTCCAGCTTTGTGTTGACAATTTCAGTACCCTCAGGCACCAGGGGCAGTCAGGCAGAAGGTTCTGCAGCCCTACCTCCCCAAAGGACATGAAAATCCCTGCAGACACTCATCACTCCCTGTCTGCCTGCTTCAGATGTCGCAGTCTCTAATAGTAAGCCTAGGATGCCAGTGTGCCAGGTGGCTGCATGCTGCCTGGCGAGATAGAGCTGTTCACATTTTGGTCATTCCTAAAATTCACACACATCATTGAGGTATGGGATCTGAGAGCCCTGTGTTCCTAAAGTTAAGTAAAGAAAACAAATTTGGGGAGGGGCCTGCTCGGACACAAAAGACTAATGGATAGGAGAAAGGCAGCATGTGCAACTCAAAAGTATTAGCATTGTACTTTTATTTTACTAAATCTTAAAAGGACACCCAAACAAACACCAATCCTGATGTTTTGTGGTGTGAAACCACCTTTTCCAGGAGTTGGTGTTCTTGTGGCTGTGTCATATCAATGCTCTTCAAATACACAGGTCTGTAACATGTTTCTTAGCTTAAGTGTGATGTATGCCTACCGTTCTGGCTACATAGCAATGACATGCTTCTACCTGTTGCTATTTTTACTGCCTGCACAAGGGGGTCTTCTGCACATTAAGAGTTGCTCAGTAATCATCAGCGTGTTGCAGAAACTCACTGAAGTAGCCCCATGAGCAGCAGTAAGTGCTAACTGCCAACTGTCTGATGATGCCACTGTTCAAAGCCCCTTTAATGGCCCAATAGGGGCTACATATACAGGAGGTTATGAAGACCTGGGAGAAAGAAAACAAAACCAGTGAATCCTAAACAGAAGGAAACTGTAAGGGGTTGTACACAAACATGAACTGGGAAGCCTGCTATGTGTCCTCTTTAAACCCTTCTCTGCCTGCTTTAAAAAAAAAAAAGAAAGAACACTGCAGAAACTTTGAAACATTTTATAATGTTTCACAGTTTATCATTGGAAACATTATAACCCTTGCTCCCGCTTCACATTCATTTTAATAACTGAATATGTATTTGGGGGGAGAGAATCAACATTGGTGACTGATAAAGTTATTGTTTTATTCATTGAAGACATATGGGTGGATGAGATTGGTGGCTGATGAAGCTATCCTGCCTCAACACATACACAGACCTTAGTATAAGCAGACATTAAAACAGGGACAACAGGGACCTCTTATTTTTTTTTAATCGTGTTTGGATATTTTATCATATATTTTTTTTCTATTCAACTGCCTATATTAAACGGACATTATCCATTTTATAAGCACAGTAAGACACTCCAGGCTGTGGGTTTTATTTGTAAACCACACTTCCAGGTGGTTAAGCACCTAACTGGCATATGCCTCACACACCCAGTGTGTGGTTTATGAAAAAGAAACGCACACCCTGTAGTGTCTTATTGCTTACTTGTGACATCCTTGGCTTTTCCACAGCAGCAAACTGTGATATCACATGCAGGGGATTACATCCAGCCCCAGCCTGTGACTCAATTGAAAATAAAATATAACAGGTAAATATTTACATTTCATATAGACGTCCTTAATGATAATGCCCTACATGGCTTGAAAATAGAGGTTATATACACGTAGCCACAATTCTGATACTAGTATTCAGTTCACATTTACTTTGAGCAGCCTTCCACTGAGCATGCTCAGTCACCGGAAGAGGATTCAAGCCAGACTCCAAACCAGACTCCTCCTACCACTCAACCATGTGGTAGTCAGGCTGCATCCCCTTTGCACTCAGATCAGCACCTTGGAAAAGGAATCCAAAGTAAACTTTGCCAGTAGAGGTCGGGTGGGCTGTGTGGATGTGAGCTGAATACTAGTACAGAAGTGAAACAATGGTTACAAGTAAGCAACCTCTGTTTCTAACTACCTAGATTCAGTTCACTAACCACACTTAGGCAGACTACTAGCAGTTCTCAGGAGGTGGGGGAAAGGCATGCAGCCTCAAATGAGGTGAATGGAGACTGGAGAACTGAGGACCTAAAAGCAGCATCATGACCAGTTAAGAAGTTGACGCTGCTATGGGGAAATGAATGTCTGCACATTTGACCAGGTAGCAGCACAACATATGTCAGAAACAGGGAAATACCTGGCAGCGGCAACAGAGGCAGCAGTACATCAGGTGAAGTGAGTGGTTCCTCCACATCCAACATGTAACACAGAGTGATTCAAGAGACAATCCACATGCCAGTCATCTGTCTGGATGCCAGTCTGCCTAGAGCAGCTTCAGCGTATGTGAGGAACCACTGGCAAGCCTCACCATGAGTATGCCATAAGCTCCCATTCAAAGAGCATTGCCTTATGAATATCTAATGTACGGAGCACTTGCTCAGCCTTTGAAGCGTGAGGATTCAGAAAGAAAGTAGGTAAAATCAATGCTGATTTAGGTGAACTCAGAGACTACCTTGAGCAGGAATTTCACTTTAGGGAATAGTACAAACCTGTCCTCTTCTCAGTTCCCTGTCAAAGATCATACTCGGAGAACCTCCTCTAGGGAATCAGGGGATACCCCAGCACTCCACATTACAGGCGAGCCAGAGTGCTGAAAAAGACAGCAACAGAAGCAGCAAGACAAAAATCCTTGGTCTCAAGCCTGAAGGGGGAAGGAGAGTGGGATGGCATGGCCTGATTAAAGAGATTATCTTGAAGATCTACTGTGATGGTAAGTTCTTATGTAACTATTATACAATGGCAACAAAAGTTCCTGGGCTCTGATTTGTCAGTGTGTGCCTGGCACCATGAGGTTAATGGAGCACAACCTCACTATATGAAGTCCAGGCACACACACGACCACGTGACCGTGCCAAGAATAATGTGTCCCCTTCACAAGTCACCACCTCTCGGTCTGAGCTACCGCTATAAAACATCAGCTGCCCCTCCACCCCCACGCAATGCCACCACCCTGCAAATGTCAATATCACCACCTCCCGAACACCAAGTTCCATCAACAAACAAAGGAAAAACAATATTCATAGCAGTTTTTGTTTCTCCCTAACCTAACAGAGCAGCTCAGTGAATCAGGAACGCAGAGACCAGAATGTCAGTTGTGGTTTCACGGACACAGCTTGCTTCCTGTCAAAAAAAGCTGCATGGCAATTCAATTTAATTTAATATATTAAAACAAACTGACATCCTTATTAACTGCCTACTGTCCCCTCTACAAATTTTCTAAGATAAAGCCCCCCCTGCTACTTTCAAACCGACACTGCAATCCGCTCAGAGATTGACTCTGAAGGAGTGAGAGTGAGTGAGCAACCGCACATTTAAACAGTCAGCTCGCGGCTTGTTTTATAACACTCGCTCACTCTCCAAGTGAAGTTCTTCTGTTTTTGTTTTTTTCTTCACCACATAAAATAAATCCCTCACAAACATACTCAGTACCATCTCCCTACCTCCATCCTCCGGGTGGCTGATCATAACAGTGAACAAGGTGGGGGTGCCAACCAGTAGCAGCTTAAACAGCCAGTCAAGACAACAGAAACACAGGGAAACAGAAATTGAAAACCGGCAGAAAACACACACAAACACATATTAACAAAGACTGTCTGCTGAAGTTGCTGAAGAGACACCAAAGTCACAGTAGAAAACCTAGCAACTCCACCTACTGGCTAAAAACAATAAAGCTGCACTTTATTTATTTATTTTATTTTTTTTTACAAAGTATACCTACACATTCAAAATATAACAAAAAAAAATTATTTCAAATGTACTGTTTCATTTATTTTTTTTCTCCTACAAATGAGCCATTGTATAATAGCAATAATGCACTCCAGGGTGTGGGTTGTGCTGGGATAAGCTCACTTCTGGGACATTGGACCTTCTTGGCCTACGGCCTCGTGCCCAACTATCCCAGGCGTGAGGTTATCCTAGTACGACCCATACTCTCTCGTGCATTACTACTTAATTCTGTCTTCTTCAAGGACATCTCTTTCATCAGGCCTCACCTTTGGAATGGGTCCCAAATAGTACCAAAAGCTAACAGTATCGGTGGCTGGAGCCCATAGGCTAATGATAATATGCTTTGTAGCACAGCTAGGCCAAACCCAGCTCATCTATGAGAGACAATGTCCAGACTGTAATGCTTAGTGACAGTGTGGTTAATACTCCATGTGGCAGCTGCACAAATTTCTGCAGTGGAAACATTCCAAAAACAAGCTACAAAAGTGGCCATGCCTCTAGTGGAATGACCATGAACCACACCAGGACGTTCCTTACCATATTTCCTGTAACAGGACGTAATACAGTGTGCTAGTCATTTGGACAAGCACTGTTTAGAAAGTAGGGTGATGCCGGCCCATCGGCGTACAGATACAGCAACCACTTGCAACGACGGCAACCTGGGTTCGGGAGCGAGCCTGGGTCATCAGGGGTTGGCCGGGGATGAGTAAGCGTCCCACAGGATGTTCTTCTCCACTGGGGAGGGAGGGTTCCATGTTCCGCTGCAACACTGCCACCTGGGTGCATGCAGGTGGAAGTGCACCTGGAGCCAGATAAAAGGGAGGGAAGGACATCACGACACTGGCATGCAGATGCCCTCATAGTGTGCATGCACACACCTTAAATCCTTGGGGATCATAATGGGACAAAAATACCATGACCCCAGCACCTCTGCGACAAAGAAGGTCCCTGGTGCAATCCGGGTCCCCACCTCATCACCATGAGCTCTGCCTGACACAACAAGTTGTATGGGGGGGGGGGGGAGTCTCCCCCATCCTGACCCCATCAAGGGATGAAACGAAGGCCCCATGGAGGTATGTAGCCATGGTTGGGAGGTCAGAGAGATCGGGAGGTGCCTGGAGGTCCTGAGTTATGGAAGGCTGGTGTGGGGTAGCATTAAGTAAAAAAAAAAAAAAAAAAAAACTGGGGTGCCTTTTTTCCTAGTGAAAAATGAAAGAAAAAGCTGTGAGGACTTTTTGTAGTCCTTTGTACAGTGTATATAGTATCAGAGTATTCTATGCACATCTAAGGTATGGAACAGTGTTTCCCCTGGATTGGCATGCTCTGGATAATACGCTAGGAGGTGGATGGTGTGATTTAAAGTAAATTCAGACAGACACGCCCTTTTGCAGAAATTTAGGATTAGTATGCAAAGATACCCTGTCTTTGTGGAAAATCAAATAAGGAGGCTTACACATTAGAGCTTGCAGCTCTGAAATCTTTCGAGCAGAAGTGACTGCAACTAAAAATGATGCTCTTCAACACAGAAAGCAGAAGCCACAACTTGAGGCTGGCTCAAAAGGAGCCAAAGTCAGCTTTTCTAAAATAAAATTCAGATCCCAAGCTGGGATTGGATTTCAAAATAGAGGCTTTATGTGTAAAATGCCTCTCAAAAACGTACGGGTTACCTCCAGTTGAGCAACCATACTACCATCCACAGGCTCTTGGAAGGCTGATATAGCAGCCAAGTGCACCTTGATTGAGGAATACTGCAGGCCTGAATCTGATAAGGACAGCAAGTATTCTAGAACCTGATTTACCAGACAGGAAAATGAATCCAGGTAATATGAAGTGGCCCACAAAGCAAACCACTTCCATTTAACAGAATACATGTGTCTAGTGGATGGTTTTGTGGCAGCCAACAGAACATACTCCTCCCCTACATTTCGATACTTACCAGTGCAGTAGAGCATTGGGGATTGTTCGTAGGGGAGTAGGGAAGGTGGGGGTTCACGAACAGAGGAAGATGAACGAGGTAAGCCACTGTATCGAGGTTATTAAGTCCAGAAGGCGCCTTGGGGCAAAATGGAACCCAGATCGTGGTTTGCCATGCCTGGTGCCCATACTCAAGGGCACTACTGAATCCAGTAGGCAAATAGGCCTGACAGCCTCTGAGGTTTGTCTAACTCAGGTGGTGCTATGCAATGCCAGTTCCGTCAGGAATAAGACTGCTATTATAGCCGATCTTGTCGGCTCGGCTGACCTGACTTGCATCACTGAGACCTGGCTGGATGAAATTTCTAGCCACATAGTGGAGGCCATGATACCAGCTGGGTACTCTGTGATACACCACCCGAGATTGGACCGCGGGGGGGGGGGGGGTTGCAGTCTGTTTTAAGACTGAATTGGGCCTCACTAGTGTAGTGGTGGGTGAGGCTGAGTCCTTTGAGTGTACAGTTGTAGCGGGTGTAGGCGTTCGAATCGTCCTCATCTACCGTCCACCCAGAGATGGGAAACGCTTCTTACAGGAAGTAGCAGACTTCCTCATCAACATGTCGTTTGAGTCGCCCAGATTGATGGTTCTGGGTGACTTCAATGCCTGGGTCGACGATGAACTCTCGCAATTTGCTAATTACTTCCTCCAATTAATGTCTTCCTTGGGCCTTACACCGGTAATTTTCACTGCTACTCATAAATCTGGACTCTCTTTGGACTTAGTCTTCCTCTTAGGGATTGATGCATCTGATGTGGGTGTGGAACCAGTCACCTGGTCAGACCACTACACTGTGAGGTTCAATTTTTGCACCACTCTGAGAAGGCCTTCCCCTGTGGAGATGGTCAGGTACTGCCCATTACAGAATATTACTTCCCAAGGCCTTGCGGCGGTCCTTGACCTATCATCCCCGGCTTGGCGAGCAGTAATCCGGAGGCGCTGGTGGCGGCCTATAATGAGGGCGATTCGCGGCCCTGGATTTTATTGTTCTGTTCACGAGTGCCCCCTACCCCTTCACCCCGGGTCCCCTTGGTTTGATGGGACACTGAGGGAGATGCGGAGACAGGGGCGAAGGTTAGAGCATTGTTGGCACAAGTCCGCCCTTGATACTGACTGCCTTAGACTGATGGAACATTATTCTACCTATCAATCTGCAATCACCCGTAAGAAGGCAGAATTCCTGTACAGGGAGATTGCAGTTGCACAGAATCGACCGGCTCAGCTGTTTCGGACTGTAGACAGACTGTGCAACCCAGCCTGTCTACAAGTTTGAAAAGCCTTTTCACAATTAGAGTGTGAGGAGCTCACTCGTTACTTTACAACTAAGGTAGCCGACATCAGGGCAGACCTTTGTCCGGCAATCTCTAAGGGTGATGTTGTAGAATAATGTGAGCTCACAATACCCTGTTTCTCTTGGAGTTCCTTTGGTTGACCTGAGTTCGTGGATATCGTGAGGATCATCCATAGTGTGCATCCCACAAGCTGTGGTTTGGACCCTGGACTGACTCCCCTAATTTTGGGTTGTACTGATACCATCGGTCCAGTCCTGGTGCAAATAGTCTGGAGCTCCTTGGAGTCAGGTGAGTTTCCTAGCTCCCTGAAAGAGCTGGTGGTGACACTTCTCTTGAAGAAAGCTACCTTGGACCCAGACGGTTTCTCAAACTACAGACCTATCTCTAACCTTCCCTTTATTGGGAAGGTTATTGAGAAGGTAGTGGCTGCCCAATTGGAAGACCATTTAACCATCCACAATATCGACGAATCCTTCCAATCCGGTTTTCGTAAAAGACATAGCACCGAGACTGCGCTGGTTCGGGTGCTTAATGATCTTCTGAGGGCGAGAGATCAGAAGAGACATTCCATTCTGGTTCTCCTGAATCTCTCGTCAGCCTTTGACACTGTGGATCACTTGGTGTTGATAGCACGCCTAAGGCTAATTTGTGGAATATCGGGAACTGTTTTACAATGGTTCACCTCATTCCTCACTGGGAGATCACAAAGAGTTGTGTCGGGAGTTTTTTCTTCTGGCTCAACTTCTTTGTTGTGTGGGGTGCCTCAGGGTTCCATGCTGTCACCCATGTTATTTGCAGTGTATATGCTGCCCCTCGGAGACATTAGACGGTATGAGCTGAGGTTTCACTGCTATGCAGATGATACCCAGCTATACCTGTCTTTTGCACCCGACCAGGATGGAGCTCTCGTGGTGTTTAATAACTGTCTTAAGGAAATCCAGAGTTAGATGGATTCTAGTTGGTTAAAGTTGAACTCCGAGAAGACAGAGGTTCTGGTTGTGGACCTGGAAGGTCAGATAGAGAGGTCGTGTGGTGGCACGTCTTCTGGAATATCTCTTGGTGGCGTGTCGCTTCCGTCCTCTGAATGGGTGCATAGCCTTGGGATTGTCCTAGATGACAGGCTGACATTACAGTCTCAGGTGTCGGCCGTTGTCAGGACTTCCTTTTACCATCTTAGGAATATTGCCAGGGTTAGGCACCTTGAGCCATCTGACTCTTTACCAACATTGGTCAATGCCTTTGTGTCCTCGCGTTTGGACTTCTGCAACACCCTTTACTTTGGGCTTTCTAGGGTTGAAATCCGCCGCCTACAGCTGGTGCAGAATGCTGCAGCCTGGGTTTTGACTGTGACAAGTAGGTCCTCCCATATTACCCCTTTGCTGCGCAAACTGCACTGGCTGCCTATATGGTGGCGGATCACCTTTAAAGTCATTTTATTGACTTTCAAAACCCTTCACGATTAGGGTCCGGCCTATTTGAAAGAACTTCTGGTGCCTTACTACCCTGGCTGATCGCTCTGTTCGGCCAACGAGGAGTTGCTGGAGATTCCGAGAGTGAGATTAAAATCTTCTGGCAGTAGAGCTTTTTCTTATGCTGCTTCCACTCTCTGGAATTCTCTACCACGCCGGTTACGGGAGTGCACCTCCGTGGAGGAATTCAAGGAAAACTTATCTGTGGCAAATGGCATTTTTGGATGCTTGATCCTTTTGGATGTTGAAGTAAATTTATTCTGCTGAGATTTTTACTTGTATTTATTGATTTTAATAATTGTTAATATGATATGAATTTATTTATGTGTGTTATTGGTTTGTGTGTGATGTTGTGGCTTGATATGTTCAGCGCCTTGGTATGCTGAAAGGCGCTATAAAAATAAATGTATTATTACTATTAACATCAGCCAATTTCTGTGATATCCCAAAGCGAGCTATGACTGTCTTCAGGAGCCATGCATGTAGCTGTAGGGACTTCAGGTTCAGCTGGACTAGGGTTCCCTGTTCCTGTGACAGTAGACCATTCCACAAGGACAGAGGTATTTGGGGGTTCCACTGCCAGCTGTTGCAATATGGAATATCATATCTTCCAAGGCCATAGGGGAGCAATGAGTACTAGAGTTGCCCCCTCCATCTTCAGCTTGACTAGTACTCCCTGAATTAGGGGAAAGGGAGGGAATACGGGAATACATATGAAAACCTCCCTTTCCAGAAAGGAGGACAATGCATCTGGCCAGAATACTCCAGGCCCTGAAGTGAGCAAGCAAAAACGCAGCAGTTTTTCACTGTGTGGGGACACAAAAGGGTCCAGCTCTGGATGACCCCATCTCGGTAATAGGTTGCCCAGCGCACCCTGAACTGTGACCTGCTTAATTTGTCTGCCAAGACATTTTGGATGTGGCCAGCCTGGTGGTGCTGAGGGTTATGGTGCTGGACGCCACACCTCATTCTACACCGGTAACCTGGGTTTGGGAACGGGCATGGATCATCGCCGGTTGACGGGGGGGGGATGGCAGCAGATTGAGCAGCTGTAAGACAGCCCTACCCTCCCAGGGAGGGATGATGCTGCCCCTGTCATATGGCTGCCACTAGGTGGAGGCCTGGTGTCAGTGTCAGACGGGTGGTACAAAGGAAGGGTGTTGCAGGAACGCAGCATGCATGCACCTCCATGCGCATACATCGGCAACAGGGGCGGGGAGAAAGTGGAGCTGACAGGATCTGTGATGGCCCCTGCTGCAATCCCAGTAATTAGGATTCAGAAAGAGCCAGATGCGAGCCCTCCACGGGTTGGGGGTGGTGAGCCCTGCCTGCCAGCTCCCAAAAAAAAAAAAAAAAAAAAAGGGTTAAAAAAAAATATATATATATATATATAAAAACACATTTTGGATGCCTGGAACATGTACTACTGATAGTTCTAGACTGTGTTCCAGAGCCCAATATCAAACTCTAATTGTTTCCTTGCGCAGTGGGTAAGAATGAGTCCCCCCTTATTTGTTGGGGTAATGCTTCAAACGGACGATGTCTGTCTGTATTAACAAAGGACCTGGGGACAAGTGGTCCTGAAATGCTTGGAACCTATATAAGACTACTCTCATTTTCAAGACATATATATGCAAAGCATACTCCACCTGTTTCCAGGTGTCTTGTACCTGAAGAGGCCCCAGGTGGGCTCTCCACTCTGATCCCAAGGCATCTGTAATGAGGATCTGATGCAGGGCAGGAATCAAGAATGGGACACCCTTGGGCAAGTTGCTGCCTTCTATCCACCACTTGAGCGCTTTGCACAAGGGAGACGTTACAAGAACCATTTGTTCCAGATCATCTGTTAATTGGTCCCAATGGACTCCCAGGGGAATCCGCATGTGCAGCCTGGACAGTGGCTGCCACCATAAGGCCCAGAAGGCATACAAACATCCTTGTTGAGACATAATGGCTGTTGTGTACCAATTGTGCTTGGGCAGTCAGACATTCTGCTCTATCCAGCAGCAGAAATGCAGACCCTTGGGCCGTATTTAAAACTGCCCCATGTACTGCAGGCATTGGCAGGGTGTCAGTCACTCCTAGAGCACTGAACATCTGTCTGGCTCGAGCTAAGGTCTGCAGCAGTTGGTCCCTGGAGTGGGCTTTCAATAATCAGTTATCCAGGTACGGAAAGACATACAGGTCTTCCCTGCGAAGGGCTGCTGCCACTACTGCCAAGCACTTGGTAAAGACCCATGGCAAAGAAGATGAGCCAGAAGGCAACACTCTGAACTGGTAATGCTCCCCATGGAATAGGAACCTCATGTATTTCCTGATTTCGATACGGAGACATACATCTTTCATATCCAGGGAGCATATCCAATTCCCTGTTTGCAGAGGAAGAAGGAGACCCTGTAAAGAGACCATCTGAAACGTCCTGTATTCAATGAAGAAGTTGAGGTCCCTCAAAATCTATTATAGGCCTCAGATCTCTGGTCCACTTTGGGACAAGGAAGTATCTGGAACAGAACCCTTTGTGCCTCTGTTTGGGAGGTACAAGTTCCATGGTTTGTTTTTGAAGCAGGGCCTGTACTTCCTCTTGCAATAGGAACATATGTCCTAGTGGATATGTTGTTATAACAGCTGGATGATCTGGAGGGTTATCCAGAAGCTCCAGAACATGACACTTGTCTCTGATCTCCAGTATCCATTCATCTGTAGTCACTGCTCTCAACTGATCCAGATGAAGGGAGAGGTGACCCCATACAACCACCAGGTAATGGTGGTTGGGTGTGTACGAGAAGTCATGCTGAGCTGGGGGGGGGGGGTGCAGAGCCACCGGCTCCACTAGCTCTAGGTGCTTTCATATGGGCATGAGGTTGGGAGAGGGAATAGCAAGGCCCTTGCACTTCCACATCCACTCTGCTGTGTGTAGACCTGATGGCTGCCACTGACAGCAGATGGGAGAAAACTACCCATGCCCTTACCTCTACCTTGGGTATGGTACAGGGATTTGACTAACCTCAGAGTTTTGCCAGATGACTGAAGATTTTTCAAAGCTTCTTCAACATCATGGCCAAACAGTTTCTGTCCCCTAAATGGGGCATTAAGTACTGTCTGCTGCATATTACTGGCAAAGCTTGCTACTCTAAGCCAGGAGTAGCACCTTACACAGATGCCAGAGGTCATATCCCTGGCAGAAGCATCAGAAACATCATAGTCTTTGCGGATCAAGTACTTACCCACATCATCACAAGAAGCAAGGGTTCTGATTAACTTTTGTGTGGCCGTACCCTCAGGAAAGGCCTGTGCAGCAACCTTAGTCTTCCTCCATTTGGTATACCACTATTTCATAAAGGGGCCTGGTAACTGGCAACACTGAGGCCCAAAGAGGCAGAGGCACAGGTATGCTTGCCCAGTACATCCAACCTTCTGGATTCCTTATCAGAAGGGAGGGAACTTGGGTGTCTAGGTGACCTGGATCTATCATGGGTAGTCGCGATCACCACTGAATTAGTCTCAGGCTGATTAACATAGAAGCTGTCAGCAGAAAAGGACCTCTTGGCCCACCTAGTCTGCCCTAAAGTCCCTACCTACTGTGCTACCGTAGACCCTAATTTATCTCTGGCCTTACCCCCCAGGCCTGTTACTAAGGTCCCCCTGTGTCTATCCCATGCATGTTTGAAACCTGTTACCACTTTGGTACTCACCAACTCTGCTGGAAGGCTGTTCCAGGCATCCACTACCCTTTCCGTTAAGAAATATTTCCTCACATCCCCTCTAAGTCTCCCCTCTTCCAGCTTCATATCATGCCCCCTCATCCTTGCACATCTCTTTCTGTGCAATATGCCGCCCTCCTGTACCTTACTGATACCCTTGAGGTATTTGAATGTTTCTATCATGTCTCCCTTTCTCTTCTTTCCTCCAGTGAGTACATATTTAATTCCCCAAGTCTTTCCTTATAGAGCTTCTGATGCAGTCCATGCACCATTTTAGTTGTCCTTCTCTGTACTGCCTCCACCCAGTCTAAGTCTTTCCTGAGATGGGGCCCCCAAAACTGGACACAGTACTCCATGTGTGGCATCACCATTGATCTATATAGGGGTAACACTACCTCCCTTTTTCTGCTGGTGATATCCTTCCCTATGCACTCCAGCATCCTACTAGCCTTTCCTACTGCCTTATCACACTGCTTTGCCACCTTCAGGTCATGACAGGTGTTGAATAAGGCCCTTTCCCATTTGTTATGCAGAAAGAGTTAAACACAAGGATCTGTTCTGTCCACTCCTCTTCTGACTTTTGTCTGTCTGGTTGCGCAACCAAATGTTCTCATGAGACCTAGGAACTAATCATTCTGACAGTCTTGTGAATCTCCGCCTCTCGCTACCTCTTTCTTCCTCCTTGCAAATCTGCGATTATAAAAATATATGTGAATCTTTGTGTGAAACTGTAAGTGATACTGGGACTTTGAAACTACTGAAATGATTGCAAAACGCTACAGTATTTGGAACTCAGGTGTAGTGTTGCTCAGACAGTATCCTACAAAACCGGCTCCCACCAGTTTTCAGCCTTTTTACCAGATAGTGGATCTGGTTGGATAGTAGCACTATTCAGCTGTGGAGCCAACCGAATGGATCCGGTGACCAGAATGGATCCAATGGATCCAGCAAACGGATCCACATCGGATCCAACTATCTATTGCTGGATCCAATGGATCCAGTCATCAGATCCAGGGATCCAGTAAATGGATCTACATCGGATTCAACTATCCGTTGCTGGATCTGATGGATCCATGGGTATCCGACTGTGGATCCGACATCCAATTGATCGAATTTCGAGTTGAATCCAAGGTCGGATACTTGCACTATCCAACGGATGTCAAACAGATCCACCAAGGCACTATCCGAGCAATACTACTCAAGGGGTTAACCTTGAGATGCAGCACAAACCTTTGCACAGCTGTCAACAGGAGGTCAGTTCTGGGACACCATATTCTAGTTTGTTGCACCTGCAAGGAAACTGACAAAGTTCTAACACATTTTATGATAAACAGGATGTCTGTTAATGAGCTGAGGTTACAGAAGTTAATTACCAGGCAAAGACTTCTTATAAAAAGAGCAGCAATCTTTTGTGGGGGGGAGAGAGAAACTTGGAATTAGAGATACCCTCAGATGAAGGGCTTTGTTTTCCCTGTTTGTGCTGCCTTTGTAAATAGTTATACCAAACAATTTTAATTTTTTTATATTTGTTACTGATATTAACAAAACGCTGCTTGCGAATGTTATAACTGCTCCTGGTTTTCCTAAGCTTCCTGACCTGTGGCTCGATGACACAGGTCATCAGATATGATGACCCCCAGATCCCTTTCTTGTTTTGTTAACACATGCCCCCAAATGATATGTTGCCCTTGGGTTTCTGTGCTCCATGTGTATAGTTTTAAATGTTTTGGTGTTGAAGCCCAGTTGCCAAACACGACCAGTATTCCAGGTTTTTTTTTTTTTTTAGATCTTTCTTCAACCCCTCCTCCACGCTCAGTGTGTCCACTCTTTTTCAGATTTTTGTGTCATCCACAAACAGGCATACCTTTCCTTCTAGCCCCTCTGCGATGTCACTAATAAAGACACTGAAGAGGACTAGTCCCAATATTAACCCCTGTGGAATTCCACTGATCACCTTACCTTCCTCTGAGTGAACTCCATTTACCAACACCCTCTGAGTTCTGTTACTTAGCCAACTTTGTACCCATTTTACTATCTTTGGACTCACTCCTATACTGCCTAGCTTGTTTACCAGTCTTCTGTGTGGAACGGTGTTGAAGGACTTACTGAAATCCAGGAAGGCCGCATCCACCACTCCTCCCCGATAACTCAGTCAAAAAACTCTAACAAATTTGTTTGACAAGATCTACCCCCTGTGAACCCATGCTGCTTTGGATTCTGCAATCCACTGGCTTTAAGGCATTCCCCAATCCTTTCTTTAAGTAGAGTTTCCATAACCTTTCCATAACCATGCCCGCCACCGAAGTCAGGCTTACAGGTTGGTAGTTTTCTGCCTCCTCCCTATTCAGACTTTTGTGTAGTGGGACCACATCCACCCTCCTCCAGTCCCCTAGAACTTCCCCGTATCCAACGACAGATTTAACAGGGCCGTCAGAGGAGCAGACAGTTCCTCCTTTAGTTCCTTCAGTATCCTAGTATGAAGCCTGTCTGGCCCCATAGCCTTGTCTACTTTGTTTTGCTGGTTCCCTGAGGACTCTTTCCTGCATAAAAGGGCTAGTGTCCACCTCCCTTCCCTTAATGCCCTTCTCCACTGTCTGTGACCTGTCACCCAGCCTTTCCTTTGTGACTACTGTATGTCAGCTTTCTTCTGGCCCTCCTCTACACCTGCCCACCCCTCCCTTTTAGTCTTACTATCCCTGCCTTGTTTTTTCTTCTTTTCACTTATGTACCTGAAGAAAGCTTTATCCACCTGTTTTGATTTGGCAATGTTTTCCTCCATTTGTGCTTTAGCTCTCCTTACTGCTTTCCCTGCCTCCCTTTGTTTCTCCTGATAACTCTCCCTATCCAGTTCCTTTTGAATGTCTGCTTCTTTTCCTTTACCGCCTCTGCTACTTCCTTGGAGAACCATAATGGTCTCTTTCTTCTCTTGCTCTTAGCAACCTGCTTGACACAGGTTTGTTGCCTTCTCAATGGCCTACTTTATACTTACCCACTTTTCCTCTACCCCACCCTTATTCCCCCTTTTTTTTAATTTTGCATTTTCTCCCCAATCCCGGGACCCCGGCAGACATGGTCGTGTGTGCTCGTGGAGGCGCACATGCATACCAAGTACCAGCTCAGCTCCTTCTGCCCCACCCCTGGCTGTAGACAGGCTCCCCATTGCCCAAACTGCCACCCGTCTTCCACCAGGTGGCAGCCAAGGGTCGGGGAGACCTCTCATCCCTCCCCGGAAGAGGAGAGCTGCCTTGCGGCAACTCAATTCCGCTCCTCACCCTCCTCCCGCTGCTGCCCCCCCCCCAAACAACCTGGGTTCGTTCCTGAACCTGGGTCGCCGGTGTAGTGTGAGGCATGAGCATCCAGCTTCAACCCTCAGCACCACCGGGCCGGCTCTTTATTCCCTATTCTTGCTAGGGTTTCCCTGAGGCACTCTCACATTTTCTTAAAATTGTCTCTCCTGAAGTCCAGGACACTCATTTTAGTGCGTTTCAGTTCTGGGCCTGTTCTTATACTGAGCCACATCGTATGATAATCACTGGTCTCCAGGTGGCTTCCCACTGTGATGACAGTGACACTGTCCCTGTTTGACAGTACCAGGTCCAGTAATGCTGTTTCACGAGTGGGTTCTTTAACTAACTGCCTGAGGAATGTCCCCTGCAGGGAGTATAGGATTTCCCTACTTCTAACTAATGCTGTAGCAGGTAGGCTCCAATACACATCTGGTAGACTGAAGTCCCCCACTAGCAGTACCTCACCTTTGTTAGTCATCCCTTGTATTTTATCTATCATATTCTTATCTTCGTCCTTGCTCTCTGTGCTGGAGGTCCGTAGATCACCCCTATCCTTATAGCGACTTCCCAGTCTCCAGGGTGACCCACAGTACCTTTACTATGTTCTCCTTGTATTTCTGTGGCCCTTATGTTCGCTCTCATGTAAAGAGCCACCCCTCTCCCTTTTTACCTGCTCTGTCCCTCCTGAATAGCACATAGCCATACCCAGGGTATCTCCTGGTCTTCATTGCTACTATGTCCAGGTCTCCTTCTGCCATGGTGGCCTCTAGGTCCACCATCTTGTTGCCCAGACTTCCAAGCATTTGCACACATGGCTCTCCATTTTATACTGCCATCTCCCCTCTTCTCATCCCTTTTCCTCCACTATTATCTTTCTTCTTTCCCCTTAGCTCTTTCTTCTGGTTTCCTATTTGTGTTTGTTCCCTGTGGGACTTCCCATCCTTGGGATTCCCACTGCTGACCCTGTAAACATGTTGGTGGGGGGGCAGCCTATGACTTCCTGCCTTATTCTGCCCTCCCCCTCGACTAGTTTAAAATGCTTAGTAATGTAGCATTTAAACTGTTCATTAAAGACCTCGGTTCCCCTCCTGGATGGATGTAGGCCATCACTCCTGTACAGGCCTCTATCCCTCCAAGTGGAGCCCCAGTCCCGAATGAATCCGAATCCCTCTTCTCTGCACCACTTCCCAACCATAAGTTGAAGTCTCTGGTGTGGAGCCTCTTGTCATCCCTCTTGTCATGAACAGGTAGCACCTCCAAGAAAATGACAGATTGTGCTACTTAACTAAGACCCCTCCCCAGTTTCCTGAACTGCATCTGGCCTCTCCCCAGCCAGCACATTTGTCCCCAAGTGGACAATGACATCTAACTCTCCCTCCCTCCCTGGTGATCCTTAGGATCCTCCTTCCATCCCTATGAAAAGTGGCACCGGGAAGGCGCTTTAACACCCTCTCCTCATCCCTACCTGTCTCCAATTGTATCCCCCTAACTATCGAGTCCCCCATCAGGATGCGCCTCCTCCTCTGGGGTCCTCTGTCATCCCTCTTGGGGTCTCCACCATGAAGGACCTCCACATCTGTCCCAGTCACTACCTTGGGTGCCTCTGTGGGGCAGTCACACCCTGCGAGTGCGGTGTAGAGTTCCGTAGTGGTATGGGATTTGGGATGTGCCTACATTCTACCACCCTAACCCTCACCAAGCCCACCGTTATCCAACCATTCCTTACACCCAGCACCATTTGAAGAAGCGGAGATGAACTTGGTGGTCCCTAAGTTTGGAGTAAGTCCTCCTAACCCAAGCCATTTCAGCCTTGAGTCTGGCAAACTCCTCCCTCTGCCCAGAGACGTGCCTGCAGATGGGGCAGCATCGCACTCTCCAGAAAGTCTAAATGAAGGCTGCCACCCCACAGCCGCTGCACTACATCACTCCCATTACAGTTACTCCCTATGTCTAGACCTTACCTGCTATCTCCTAACAATTTACCCGATCCAATAGTTACAGTAACCTACCACCTAAAAATGTACCCACTCCAGTAGTTAACCTACAGGCTAACAACTCCCAGAAACACTATTTGCACAAACCCCCCTTAGAGCTACCTACTTTTTTTTTCCTTCTTCTTCCAAAAAGAATTGAGGAGAGGAGGAGCCACCTACTTTTATGCAGATGCTGGCACATGACGTTACTGTAGACAGCTCCTGGCTTGCAAAGTTTCCGAGTGGTCCTAGCACTGATGCAAGTGTAGTTCCAAAGATGTGGCCCAATGAAAGAGATATCTTTGAAGATCCACCTGATCACAACCAGCAGTGATGCCATGGCCACTGTTTGGGAGTATCTGTTCCTGCTCTGGCCTTGGGAGGTGCAGAGGATGGAACCATACCTCGTGATATGGGTACCCATAGGCCAAATACAAGTCAGGGGTGGGCACTTACCCTATGTAAGAAATTACCCTCCTTTCCTCCATCAACAAGCATTTCCCGTTACTTGAACTGGCATGAAAGGGAAGAGCACATGACATATGGTCACTGACAGTGTCAATGTTGCCTACAATCAGTTAAGGTATGATCCATAACAGGAATGGGAAACTATTTCTCCTAGGAGCCTGAAAGAGCTACAGCGTGATCCTGGGCCTCCTATACGAAAGCACACTGCACTCTGTCTGCAGCAGCACTGCCTGGAAGCAGTTTTAGCCATTGCAGCAGCAAGATTCCAGATTTCAACATGTTAGGCATGGGGGTCATTCTACAAGGGGCAAGCAAAGAAAAAAGAAAAGCTGTGCTTATTTTGAAAGATTAAACCATCTAAAGCTCCTCCAATCCCAAACCTAACTGTTTCTTTTGTGTTACCCTGTTATACCCCTTTTGCCCTCCATCCCCCTCACCATGGCTACCAACACTGGACACAAATGGCTCAGGTAGCATTTTCTTTCGACTCCCACAAGTATTGGTCATACATAAACTGCATGAATTGGGGGCACAACTGCAGAGCAATACACCCTGAAAGAGAAACAGCATCACCTTCATGACATGGCATCTTTCACCAACAAACTAGGTAAAGACCCAAGACCACTCCGGAACTCTGATGATCCTGGTCACTTGGATGGTTCCAAAGCAATTCTTTAAATAATTTACAAAGTTTTTTTTCAACTCTATTTATACTCCAGCTAGCCAGGGCATATCTCGGGCGGATTTGCACGACCCTGCCTCCACCACCCACATCCCCTCCCTGACCGAGGAATTGGGTGCTGGTCCCCCCCCCTTCTGCCAACCTCTAACAGGAGAAGGTGGGGACCATGGAGAATCAAGTCAGGGGTTAGGGCCGGCATGGGCATGTGGGCTCGGCCACTGGAGTTCCGTTGCCTCACTCAGCAGCTGGGGATTTTCTTATTTCTCATTCCCCCAGACGCAGGATGTGCAATGCCGTTCAGCGCTTTACTTGTGCACTCCTGCCCACGGCTGCAGGATGGTGCCTGACGCCGTCCCCTTTCTTTCTTGGTCCTGGCTGTAGTGCACCCAGTCTCCACTGGGTGATGCTAGCGGTGCAGGACTTGGGGCCCCCCTCCCTCCCAGGAGAGGAGAGCAGTCATCGGATTCTCCAACCTCTCCTTCCCAGCCAATCCATGGCTCCCCGGGCTAATTTTCCTAAACCCAGGGTGCCGGCATGGTGCAAGGTAAGGCAGATGCTTCAGCCCTCAGCGCCACCGGGCTGGCTCAATAATTTAAGAAGTTAGGCAGCCCTTTTTGAAGGCAACACTGTGGACTCCCTCTTGCTGGCAGTGGCAGATGTCCTCTAAAACGGGAAAGGAGGATGCAGTACTTGGGTCAGTTTTAATCCGGACTATACGCAATATTACCCCTTTTTAATTTCAGCAGTACTGTAGTTTTCAATCACTACCCAAACAAAAATCTATCATCATTGAGAAAACTCTAGACCTATCAAAAAATTCACACATGCCCCCCCCCCCCCCAACTCTCTCACCTCCTGCGCTGGTGAGCCCCGGACTCTCTCCAGTGTAGCCACTCGATGCAGCCTGGTTCCGTTCTGCCTGAAGCCCTCCAGCATCCTCCCAACATGGGCCTATCTTCACTCCTCATCCCCCCAGTCGCTTGCCCCCCCCCCCGGGTGGGACCACCTACACCTCTGGTGCTCTGTTTAGAATCTAACTAAGCGACCAGGGAGAGCTGGAGGGAGTGTCGGCTACATGCTGGAAAGGCCTGGCACTGGACGTGAGGGCTGATCCCTGGGCTCACCTTTGCCTATTGGGTGCCAGGGATTTTCACTTGTTCTGCCCACCGCTGCGGTCCTGCAGTGGCATCAGTGCATGGAGGGCACTCTCCGCCCCCTCCTGCAGACATCTGCCGACACCATGCCCCCACTGGTTGTCCCCACTAAGGTGTGTGGTGCCCGCAACCTCTGCTAGGAGCTGCTACCTTGCAGGGAAGTCCCCAAATCCCACCCAAGGAGAAGACAGCAGTCTAACGGACGCTCGATTCTCTGCTCCCCACTGACTCCCAATGGCCAGAGCTCATTCCTGAATCTGGGGCGTTAGCATGGCATGAGGTGTGTTGCCCAGCGCTTCAACCCTCGATGCCACTGGGCCGGACCAAAAAAGTGCAAATCTGATAGAGGCATTCTGTGTTTAAAAAAATATAAATATGACAGATTTGATTAAGTAATTATCCCATTTGTAAGGGAAGGACACATGTAACTGAGCTCCTGAGGTACCAGGCCACACCCCTTTAATGACATCAATACATAAATATTGCTCCCTATAGCTCATTCTGTATCCTGCTGAGAGACAGACATGCAGTCCAGTAAGCATCAAAGCCATGCAAACCTCTCACCTTCTGCTGGGAGTGCCACTCTATATATTTCTGTAACTCTTGGATGTCATGGTCCACGTTCTTGGGCTCTGTCCCCAGCTGTGATTTCACAGTTAGCGTGTAAACATCTAACCCTGGGTGATGTTTTACACAGTAGTCACCAGATGATATGACTTGAGATGCAGTGCTACAGCCATTTAACTCCGCAGTTCCCTCTCTGAAAAACACAGAAATGAGATTCATTAGCCAAATGACTATATGAGACATGTATTGCTGCCCCATCCTGTTATATACACTTCTATCCCCCAGTGAAGCAACCTAACTTACCACCTAGCCATAAATCCATATCAGCTGCCACAGCGTTGTTTTACATTTGATGCCTCAGAAAGGCTGCAGCCCCCATCACACTTGGAGAGGGAGTGGGACAAAATCCTTCAAAGCAGGTCCTACCAGTGTGTAAAATGCACACAAGAACAGACCCAACTGGTGAAAAATGTAGGTCGACGCTCCTAATGAGCAAACCAGTTCAAGGGTGTCACTGTGCTATAGTCTGTTATTAGTACTGTTATAAGGACTACTTGTGTTCTCCTTGAGTAACAGAGCAGGTTTACAGAGATGACTGACGTATCTTAAATAAAAAAGGTTTCTCTCTTTTATCATTTGTTTTGAGACCAAACACAGACATGTTTCCAAAGAGGAATTCAGAGGTCTATAGAAGTAAAGTGACACCAAGTACTCTGAAGCTCGATTACATCACTCATTCCCTCTCTTTTAACTTGCCCTAAACCACAGAAGGTCATGCTGTTCACATTAAACATGATTTACAGTAGGTAAACATCAGTGTACCATGCCACACACACCTAAACATAAAAGGGTGAGTCAGCAGAGCAATAGAAGTATCTCCTGGCTGTTCACCATTTTTTGTCTTTTGTTGTTGTTTGAGCACAGAGTGATCATATTTTGAACGTACAAGTGTTATGTGTAACGCTGTTTACCTATTCTAGAGCTCAACAGCAAGGGGTGAGTGAATACTGGATTGCTTCATGCCCTCCCTTCCCTCCATGCAAGGCACTCTGTATACAGCTGGTGCCACTGTGGGCTACACCAGGTAATGGACAGCAGGATGTGCTGCTGCTCTATGAGAAGCCTGTCCACAATGAAATACCAATTAAAAAAAAGAAATAATTGCTGAATGACATGGAAGTTGCAGTTTTTTTTATTCAGACTTTTATCCCTGGTCCCACTGTCGTCAGTTCATGGATATACCCGGTGGGCAGGGATCTACACTGCTTATGCTGAAGCTGTCATATAGACAGCACCCAGATATTTCTCTTTATCTCCCGCATCCACCCTCCTCCCCATGGTGTGAGCAGTGCCATCTGTCATCCACATTCACACACTGCATGCCCCTGTGGAAGAAGAAAGCTTCCTGGGTCACCTGCAGGGGATGCTGTGGTGCCTGAAACCTGCAGACAACCCTCCTAAGCCAAGGATCATTGCTTTCTGGTAGTTATCTACAGCCTAGCCTGCTTCCCAATACGGTTACCAAGTTTGCTCCTGAACCTGGTCTCCAGCCCGGCAGCACAATGCACTGTCGGTGGGCCAGCAGAGCAGACACAGCTTATTTTTTATTCTGTTTAAACTGCCACCTTCTCCGCAATCAGGAAATACCTCAGCCAGCTCCAAGCTCCTAGTGCAACCTTCCCTGCACTGCTAGTTGCTGGTACAAGCCCCATAGGATCAATTAAGGTAGCAGTATCAGGACCAAGGAGCCCCCTCCCAATTCTCTCTCTCTACCTTTCAGGGAAGGCAGGAGTTGGGAAGAGGGAACGTCATGGTTGCAATGGTAACACCACAGACAGCAGTATGTCAGGACAAAACTCTAGCTCCATCAACCCCCCCCCCCCCCAAAATCAAATTTGGCAGTAATTATGAGATCCCTGGATTCAGTGAGACAGGAAGCCCCATAACCATTTTATTTTAAAAAGACAGGGATTGAGGGGAGTGAGGGGTGGGGGCTCTGTTTTTATTCTGGGGGACAGTGCTGCCAGTTTGGGGGCACATTAGTCGTTTTGCCTTTCAAACAAAACAAACCGAACCTGAAGCAAAGGTTATCATTATTCGAACAGCTTGAACTTGTGGCACGTGGGCCCCAAAGTCTGATTCAGTGAGAGAGCGGTCAAGCAGCCAAAATTTGAGCCATTTGATTCTTTTTCTTAACTAAATTTGCAGCTCTAGTTGTAACCACACTGGTTTATGACATTATCAACCGAGGGAGTGCTCCCAACCAATCGGAGCACCCCTTTCCTCTGCACATGAGGTGCTCTTATTCTGTTAAGAATGTCTCATGTGCAGCTGTCCTGGAAATGGACATGCTCAGGTAAGGCTTTCTAAATACTTAATGTATGATTACCTTAATCACCTTCAGTTCACGGTTCTCATACCCAAAGAATGCGCAAGACCACTCTTACAACTGTAAGAGTGGTCGGGTTGGCTGTACCATACATCACAAGTAACAGAGAGCAGACCAGAGACTACTAGGTTCATGCCACTCATCTTGCTAAGACTGATCAGAAGTGATCTGAAGTCAAAATCTGATGATTAATATTTTCTGGGCTATACTAACTCTTAACTGATATTTTCAGGAAAACGTTAGAAATAATATTTAGACAAAATTCGGCTTATATTTCAGTATTTTTCTTATCTTCATTCAATATGAGTAGTATGATTTGCCAGAAAACATGATCTTTGTCCACTGTGATTACATCTGTTACTACGAAGCCGGGAAAGACCGCAGACCAGCTGGGACAGCAGTGAGAAGCTCCCATTGGCTAGAGCTGTTTGCTGCTGCCTCTGATTAGACTTGTCCTTTACGCCTTTGCCTCCGATTAGACCGGCTTCCGAATGCTGTCCTGGGCTTCAGCGCCCATTGTATTACATTGGAAAGGGCAGAAATTTTGTCTGATTTTGTTCTGCTTTTATCCCTACTGTTTTCTGCTAATTTCTACTGCGTTGCTCGTGTCATTTTAGTTTAAATCTGCCTTACATTTGTATTAGTCTGGAAAGAGCTGTAATTTGGCCCAATTTTTTGCCCTGCTTTAGTTATCTAAAGTTTTCCGTTTAATTGTTCTTCATTACTTGTGTCTCCTGAGTTAACTTGCCTAGCATTGCAACCCAGCACCTCACCCCTAGCCCACCTTCTGGCCTCTACAACTGATACTATTCTTTTGTTTTCTCTTTTTTGTTGTGCTCACTGTCTGCCTCTCTCTGTAATCACCCTTGTCTCATACATCCCCCCGTGGCGCCAGGGCAGGTGAATTGTCTCTCTTGTTCCTGGCCGCCACCCCCTTCTCTGCTCTTCTACTGTGCAAATTTCGCTCTCAGACCCCCTGCAGTCTCCCCCCACCCCCCAATTTAGCACCTGCATCACAGTCCACTTGTCTGTCTGCTGCATATCTGTAACCCCTTCTCTCCTCTCTCTCGCCCTCAGATTCTGGCCCCTGATCAGGCTCTTCTCTGCTGCCAGGATGGCCGCAGCTCGAGGAGCCAGCCACCCACTCTCACCACCTCCATAGCCACTCAGGAGCTCCACAAAGCCAGGTAAGACCACAGACCAGCCAGGACAGCAGTGAGAAGCTCCCATTGGCTAGCGCTGTTTGCTGTCGTCTCTGACTGGACTTGTCCTTTACGCCTTTGCCTCTGATTGGTCCAGCTTCCTAATGCTGTCCTGGGCTTCAGCGCCCACTGTATTACATTGGAAAGCACTGAGAGTTTGCGCCCACCCCCTACCTTTATTAAATAGACCATAGCTCCTCCCCTTTACTCGTTCCATCTCCTTACCCTAACTCTATTGGGCCTCTCAAAGGACCTCCCTTCCCCCACTCTCGTACTAGCCTGTCCTCCCCCCATCTATCTCTCTCTGCATAGCCAAAAGACCACTAGTTCCACCGGGACCATTCCTACCTCCACTATTCTTCTAGCACCCTGCCCATTCTTGTTTCCACCCACTTTTTTGCGCTTCCCTGCTGCCCCCACCACACTTGCCAACCTCGGCTGCTGGAGGTTTTAATAAACTCCATTATGCTTGCACAA
Organism: Neoceratodus forsteri; assembly: GCA_016271365.2. Lineage (NCBI taxonomy): Eukaryota > Metazoa > Chordata > Ceratodontiformes > Ceratodontidae > Neoceratodus > Neoceratodus forsteri. The sequence continues at coordinate 453,727,718 of CM028129.1, read as the reverse complement.
CTCCTAATTTTCTCATCATTACTCCCACTCTTCTACCTCCCTGGTGCCTGTTACCCATCCCCTCTATCCAATTACCATTTTGATTTCGTCCACTACCACCCAGGCACTCTTTCCCCTGTGCCTCTCCACACCCCTGCACCTACCACAGGCTATAAATGGCAGCCCTGAGGAACTCCTGTTCGAGGAGTCTGGGCTCTCCCACCTCCTCTCCCCCTCTTGGGCCAGATGACGTCACTCTGGGACCAGCACTAGCAGCTCTCTCGACCTAGCAACACGGAGCGGTCTTGTAAACTCTCCCTCAGGGACCTATGTTTGTGTTCCCGGATGCTACCGCTCCTTCTGCTACTGCTGTCTGGCAGCATTCACCCTAACCCTGGCCCTATAAATGCTGGCCCAACCAACAAAGTGAAACACTCTGGGGTACTCTCCTTTGCAACTCTAAATATCTGTAGCCTTCGCCCAAAACTTGATGCCCTGCAAGTTTACACTAACCAGCATAAACCAGACATCATTGCGGTTGTCGAAATCTGGCTTACACCTAAAGTCCCTGACTTGGCAATTGCCCTACCAGGCTACACTGTTTTTAGGCTAGATCGGCAGGCTAGAAGAAGAGGGGGCTGTGCATTATACCTCACAGATTCTCTCCTGGGCCACCCCCTAACCGCCCCATCCTCAGACTCATCTGCACAGATCCTTCCAATTCGTATCATCCTTGGAGCCCAAGGCAAAGTCCTCACAATCACTGCAGTCAACATCCCTCCTAAGAAGCAAGTGAAATGCCTCAATGCCGTCCTGGACTTCACCCGAATACAACCGCCTGGTTCCGAGTTAATCATGCTTGGAGATTTTAACAAACTGGCTTGCCCCAGATCCTGGGGGCCTCAAGGATGCCATCTCCTCTGTAAACTTTACACAACTGGTCGCCTCCCCTACCAGGCACAACTACAGAACTGGTACCAGCTCCCTTCTGGACTGGGTTCTAACCAGTCACCCTACCCGAATCTCCAATATCTCCATCCTCCTGAATTCTCTTAAGTGATCATTCCCCTGTCATCTGTGAATGGTCTAACAAATTCTGCAAACCACCACCATCAGTCAACTACCAGCAAAATCCTACCCCATTGGAAGCTGAACCTCCTCAAATCCTACATCAGGCAGCAGGATTGGTTGCCTATCTACAATGTGACGGATGTCAACTCGGCCTTGGATTCCTTCATTTCCAACTTCAACGCAGCCTGTGACAACTATGCCCCCTTCAAAAAGTGTAAAGTCAAGGCACTATGTAATCCCTGGCTTACCGCAGACCTAATAGCGTAGCTAAAATCAAGGAACCACCTCTGGCTCCTGGCCTGAGACTCTGGGTCGCCAACTGACATTCAGAACTATAAATTTGCGCGGAATGACTGCACAAAAGCTATCAGACTGCACAAAAGCACCTATTACAGGGAAGCCTTCACTAATACATGGGATAATGGAAGAGCTTTCTGGAACAATATCAAAGAAGTAACCGGAAAGCAGCCAAAAACATCCCCAGCTATGCTTGACATTGATGGGGCTAGAACCCTGGACCCCACGACTATCACCAATACCTTCAATACCACTTTCACAGACCTCAGCACTGTTCTTCCCCCTGACTTCTTCAATGAAATCGACACCTCTGCTAACCCTACCGGCACCCCCCAACTCTACTTCAAAGCAGTCACGAAGCTCACAGTTACATTAGTAAGGCTATCACCATATCGAGAAATAGTGGGGACTCACTGGACCTAAAACTGCTGTCCCTTACTTTTGATGAAGTTATTGGACCACTCACCAAAATCTTTAACCGCTCCCTCAGCCTTAGCCAGTTCTCTGACAGATGGAAATCCGTCATCATTACTCCGGTTCACAAAATGGTGACAAGACCAACCATGGAAACTACGGACCAATCTCCATACTACCTCCCCTCTCAAAGGCCCTCAAACGCCTTGTTGCTGACCAACTCACTGGCTACCTGGACAACCACAATATCTTATGTACACAACAACATGGTTTCAGAAAAGGGCACAGCACCACATCTGCCCTGTTGGAATTTACCGGAACCATCCACAGTTCCCTGGATAATGGACACCTAGCTGGGTCAGTCTTCAATGATTTAACCAGGAGGAGGGGACACCGTCATCCTGCCAGAATGGGTGGCCACATTTTCATGTTTTCTCCCCATCTACAGCACTGCTCCTTGTAGTGCCCCCGATCTCCTCCAGGGGCCACTACAGAGCGAAGCAACCCCTGCAACCCTCCCCAGGAAAGGAGAGCAGTCCACCAGATGCTCCATCCTCTCCTTCCCCTGCTGACCCCTGGCATCCCAAGTCCATTCCTGAACTCGGGTCGCCGGTGTGGCACAAAGTGTGGCATCCAGCACCTCAACCCTCAGCACCACTGGGCCAGCGAGTCATACATTTCTTAATATACTGTCTATGTATGACTAACTGTAGCACAGAATGCACACAAGTAAGCATAAACCCACAAGAGAGCGTGGTTCAATGCGCTTGTAACATGGCAAGCGTGACTTTGAAAGAACAGGACTGTACTTTAAGCACCTGTGGGCACAAATGGCTCCCTCTGCCTGTCTGCCCGCACTGCTCCCTGTGTCTCTGTGTGGGTCTTGGGAGAAGGTCATGAGTTCTCGTCCCACATTGGGATTGGACTCGTACCTAAAACGCTAGCACCTGAGTGCAGTATTAGGGGGTGCTGTACTGTTGGGGTGTGTCGTCCTTTGAATGAGACGTTAAACTGATGTCCTTTCTAACTATCCAGGTGCTGTGCTGGTGAGTGTCCAGGTGGAAGTAAGAGAACCCAGGGCATTCTTCTCAAAGAGTAGGGGACATTCCCAGTGCCCTGGTCAATATTCAAAGTCAGTTGCACTCATATACAGTATATGGATGTCCACACTGGGTGTACATAAATCCAACAATAACAATTTATTTGAAAACAGCAATGATTTGCTTACCAGTGCAAGACAAGTGGCCAGTGGGTCTCTGTCTTGCACTGGTGAGCAAATCATTGCAGTTTTCAAACCTCAGTTCTGCCTGTGGCACACAGGTATGGGCTCTGGAAATCCTCTTAAACACATCTTTCGGTTCCTCTCCCTCACTGCACTGTTCAGCTGTCTCTGAAGGTCGTGAGCACGTTCCCCCAACACAGAGGCGCGCTCTGGAGGGCAACTGTGGGTTAACTGAGAATGAATCCACGGTCAGGTCAAGTCTTTTGCCCTGTGAGGAAGGGCCATTCTACTTTGCCATGTTACAACAGTTTTTTGGGGTTGTGTTCTCAACAATTTTTCCTCCTTCACTTTAAACATTTTGTTCTTGTAGGACATAGTTCATTTTCATGAAAATTATTAAAATTCTCAAGGTAACTGAGGAACCAAATGAAAATGTACCTGGTTTTGTTTATTTTTTAATTTTTTTGCTGAGTTTGTGGCTATTTTTATCTTGGTAGTATTTTTTTTTGTCATTTTACCAAGCGCACATGCTGTTTATTGTGCACACACCAAGTCTGTCAAAGTCCGTCTCAGTGTTTTTTGTTTTATTTTGAGTGAATCACAAATCCTTTTTCCCCAAAGAGATTTTTCTTCTCCAGCCAGTAGCTTGTTGCATGGTTATACCTTGTTCTCAAAGATGTACCCTGGTCAGGCCGAACCCAGTCATCATTCAAACGGCTACTGGGTTTTTCTCCCCTTGGATTTTATGCTCTCATCTCCCCTGGTGGGAACAAGTTCCTATGTCAGCCACACACAGTTGAGTTTCTCCATGTGGCAGAAGCAAACTCCCTGGTCCAGCTGCAAGGGTTGCTGTGGTGGAGTCTGCTGCAATCCTTCCCAACTGTGAGACACTACCAAACGGCAGCTGTCTCAGCCACGGCCTGCCTCCCAATAGGACTTCCCAGGTTCATTTCCGAACCCGGGTCGTCAACATGGCAGTGTAATGTACTTCTGCTGGGGACATTAGGGTGGCTATACATTTTTTTTCTATGTGAAACACTGCTTGTAATTTATTCTCTTTTTGAAAGTCAGCTCTGTCTTCTGATGAGCCACATGACTGTAAATCTTAAGAGTTAAGTATTTTTTTTAACTTTGTATTTATTCGTAAAAAAGGCGCAGAACACAAGTTCATAACATATGTAGTCCAGTCTTACACAATAATACATCAACTTAAATAATTTCAGGCATCCAGAGTACATCATTCAAAAAGAGTTACCCCTAAATTTTACATAACTAGATAAAAAAATGATATAGGAATAATGGGGGGGATAGTTAAAATGATCCTATAAAAACGTACTACATCAAGAATAACAAAATCGAGCCAGCCCAGTGGCGCTGAGGTTAGGCAGAACGCATCACCTCATGCCATGCCGCGGCGACCTGAGTTCAGAACGAGCCCGGGCCGGGGGGAATCGAGCATCCGATGGACAGTTCTTCCTTCTCGGGAGGGGTGTAGGGCATAGCATCACCCTGAGTGACCTCTGACGCTGGCCAGGGCATCCTGGAACTTGCAAGCCACCATATGGCACTGGGGGCGAAGCATGGTGGAATCTGGCCATCATTGCAGCCCAAGCTCCATGGGAGGGAGGAAGGAATGGAGAAAAGCAAGTAGAAAACCCTCCTCTCCGCTTGGAGAGGTGAAGGCGGTCTAGTAGCAGCGCCCGCTTCAATGCCGGCTGGACGGTTTCGGGTTCCTCCCCACAAGCAATGCACCCGCTAGCATTCTAGATAGAGTGGCGGTCCTTCCTTGGGGGACTCAGAGCAGGGGGTTAGGGTAGCGCTGCAGGAAGGGAGGAGGTCAGCACCCCGGAGAGTACCACTGAGGCTTCAGGCGGGCGGGCAGAGCCAACGCTGATTCTCCATGCTGGAGAGAAGGTCAGTGGAAGAGGGGAGAGAAAAAAGAGAGTTTTAAAAAAAAAAGGATAACTAAATCGATCCCATTGTCTAACAATCCAGTCAGTCCTCAAAAACCCTTAAAGAGAGGAAGTCAAGGGTGCAAACACTATCCTTCTAACATCAAACAAAACATTTAATACAAATTCTATGCGCTTCTAGAAAGCCACGTAGGAGGAGTTAAACCATTGCAAAATCATTTTGACTACTATTGCATTATAATATTCCCTGAAATTGGGAAAATTTAGGCCACCTCTGTCGACTAGAAGCTGAAGTAAGGACTAGTGGACTCGAGGGAGGTGCCCAGCCCAAACAAATCTAGATAGGGTTCTATTCCAAGATATAAAATAACAAGAGAAGGGGGTCACCGGGAGCATTTGAAAGGTAAAGAAACCAAGGCAGAGCCAACATATGAGTGGATCTATTCTAGGGAAAAAAAAAAAAAGAATTGAAGGTCGGACCATTTACTCAAATCCCTCTCCACTGCCAATGTCAGAGGCTCACAGTTTATTAGTTCTAAATGTAACAAATTTTGAGGTAAACGTATCCCTAAGTACTTTATTTAGTGCATCTCCAACATGAAGGGAATAACTGTTGTAACGCCGACAATGGAGAGTAATTAAATGCCAACACTTCCATTTTAAAACATTTATCACGTGCCCCAAAATATCAGCAAACCTCTGGAGGATCCCCAGAATGTCTGGGACTTAAGTCTCAGGGTCCAAGACAGTTAACAAAACATTGTCCACATGAAGGGAAACTTTGAAAATCTGCCCTCCCAATGGTATGCCTTCAACCCCCTCATGTTCCTGAATTGCCACCAAGTGTTCAATGTATAAAGCAAAAAGTAGGGGAAAAGGGGCAACCCTGACAGATCCCCCGAGACAAGAGAAACAAAGTAGATACATGACCACTGACTCAGAGAAATGCCTGAGGAGTTGCATAAATATTTTAAAGCCAACAAATTAATTTCTCCAGGAAGCCAAAATGAACAAAGGTTCTCCACAAAAAAGGCCACGAAACCCAGTCAAAGGCCTTGTCAGCATCTAAGCTGATCAAGGCTGCCGGAAGGGATCTCTGATTAATACAAACCATTAAATTAATAGCTCTATGAATGTTATCAGACGTTTGACAGGTGCGCATAAAATTGGACTAGTCTGTATTGATTATAGAAGGAAGAATCAGCTCCACCCAATGAGCCCAAACAGACATGAAAAACTTGTAATTCATATTCAATATGGAAACAGGTCTGTATGATGACAGCAACTTTGGGTCTCATCCGGGTTTCAACATAGGAGACAGCATGGCATAGGCCCAGGAAGGAGGCGGGGTCTTTCCATCCTGAACCTCGTGAAAGATGGCTAACAAGGAAGGGGCCAAAGCTTTGAAGAAGGTCCTGTACCACTTGGATGGTAGTCTGTCCAAACCAGGAGACCTCAACATCTTTGTGCCAGAGAGCCCTTAAATCTTCCATCGTAAGCAGGGCTAACAACATGTTTTGCTGCTGTTGTGTAATGGTGGGGAGGGAGAGTCGAGGAAAAAAAAATATTAATATGAGATTCATTGGGGAGGAAGACTCCATATAAAAGTGTGAATAATAAGTTCAGAAAACGTCTATAATTTCAATATTAGTTAAAGCTAGCCTTCCGTGTAACGAAGACTAAAGCTGGGTAATACAAGAGGCACTTCTATGTCCCTGCAGCCACCTCACCAAATTCCTAGCACCTTTGGACCCACCTTCATAATGGTACTTTCTAAGAAACAACAGTGCCATTTGCACTCTCTCATCTAGAATCTTTTGTAGTGCCGCATTCAAGTTCCGTGTACAGTTTTGGGCTTCCAGTGTTGGAGCATTAAGGTTTCACTGCAACTGTTTTAATTTGGACTCCAATTTAAGATATGTGGCATCCCGTTGTTTCTACTTATGGGAAGTATACAAAATAATTCCTCCGTAAAGGACAACATTTAAAGTATCCCAAATTATACACGGGGAACATCCAATGAGACATTTCAGCCAAAATCTGTGGAATCCTGGTAGCTGTTAATTAAAATTTTTTTTTTTTATTCAGTCTTTTATTTGATATATAAGTTCAACAACTCTACAGGCAGCATTACATCACAAAATAACAGCAATTAATTACATCACAATGCATTACATATAAGCTTTGACAGAAAAAATGAGGGAAAATAAATTACCAGCTTTTTGCATCAATTTCCAGTAAATAATTTTTACTTAATTTAAAACTCTGTCTCTGAACTATGCAAATAAAACCGGGCATGGCAGACTTTCGGTGAGCGCACCAACCCAGTGGCAGCCTGATTTGGAAGCTCTGACCTGCCACTGATTAATCCACTGAAATCACTAGCCTTCAAGACCCATCCCGATCTCCAACAAAAAGAAAATGGAGCAACAATGTCCTCGAGGCATAAAATGAAAGAGAAAAATAACACTCAGCAGTCAAAGCAACATAAAACGCTGTTTGATTTCGCCCAGTCTACTCCGGCCTGCACAACCATAGCTTTGCCATGCCCTTCACCAACCGTCGAGGAAGCAGAGGAACAGAAGTGCACAATAACTTCCAAACAGTTATGTGCAACTCTCCAGAAAATGAGTGCAACTCTGGAGCAACAGGAGACCAGAACTACAGAAGATCACCAGAAACTAGCCCCAATAGCCCAAAAAATGGAGCAATTGGAAAAAGAGCTGAACAAGTATTCTACCACCACTGATATCCACAATACAGCCCTCCTAGACCTACATTGGAGGGAGCAACAATTGCAAATCATAATAGAAGAGCTAGAGAACCGCAACAGATGCAAAAATATCCGTATACATGGGTTACCTGAAGGCATAGAATCGAGTCCAATTCCTACTTTCCTGGAATCCTTCCTCCTCGAGATCTTGGGATGGCCAGTCGATAAAATTCTACAAATTATTACAGCGCACCGCTCCTTGGTACCCAAACTGAAAAACCCTAAAGCCCGCCCTTGGTCTCTGGTGATAGCCTTTCTGGATTTTTGTACAAAAGAAGAAATATTAAAGCTTGCCTGGTCCAAGAAGGAGGTGACTTTCGCTGACACCAGACTATTTTGAGCAAGACTACACTCCACAACTGCTCATCCTGCGTAAAAAAGTTCTAGCAGTGGTCCGCACTCTCCAGCAGAAGGGTATAAAAGCCTTTGTGGAATACCCCACAAAATTGAAAATATCTACAGAGAATGGCTTCAGAAGATTTCCTGACCTGATGGCAGCCAAGGAGTTCCTTTTTTCATTGGATGTGGAGATTCCTCAAGATGCAGCACAAATCCAAAGAGATAGGCTAAATGATAGGGCCTGGCAGAAAGTGGGAACCAAAAGAAAGGAGATGCACGACCACTCGGGCATTTCCGGTTTATGGGAAGCAGTAGGCCCACACAAGGACTCCAACACCAGTTCGACCTTATCGAATACCACATCCAGTGGGGAAAGAGGATCTTCGAGAGAGAAAGAAAACATGTCGGAGAACCAGCCAACCTGAAGACTGGTGATAAAAATTTGATGACTCTTCAGTGAAAGGAACTGTGAGTGCCTTATTATTAGGGAGGACAACAATGTGTGCTAATATCAGTAGCACCTCCAGCATGTACCCTGCTAAAGTAGCAGGAAGGAAGAGACTGATTGCATATAACTCTACTGATTTTCTTAAATCTTAGGTGGAAGTAGTTAAAGCTCCCTTTAATAATTGTTGAAAGCGGGAGGAGTGGAAGTGGATTTTGGATGCTCTGGCGCTTGTCCCCAGGGAAGGGGAGGTAGATCTGTGGAGGCTGAAGCGTGATCTTAGCTGGAAGTGTCAGAGGCCGAGCAGTCTGGTCGAAGGTCAGGGTGGGCAATGGCAACTCATTGTTGGCCATGTTGAGACCAGGTTTCACCCATAACCCATTTAAATGGCTCAGGAGGCTAGGTTGCGGCAAATAATTGCTGGCATTAGTGATGAGCTTAAGGTTCAAATATCCCCCAAGGGGAGCTATAGTTATGTCTGATTCTCAGAGGCCAGATTGGTCTGTCCTTTGGAGAGAACCACTGGTGGGGGACAGAAAAATAATGAATATAAATAAGCCCTTGTGGGAAAGCACCTTTTTTATATCGCGGCCTAAACATGTGCCAAGTCAACATGAAGATGCATGGTCACACTTAGGGGTCGTTGGATTGGATATCTGGCCTCGATCAGTTGGCACTGACAGACTGCATAGGAACAGATGGGATCTGCTGCTGTTGACCTTCGGGAAGATTTCTCTGCCCGCCCCATGGATGGCTGTGAAGGGGGGGGGTGCTGGGTAAGCCGAACCACATTATTTTTTACATTCCTCCCTACCTTTACCAAAATAGTGTGTGTGAGGTGAGGGGCTCTTTCTTACTCTCTCATTGTCAGGGACAGAGCACCACCTCAGACACACAAATATAAAGGAGATATGACTTAAGTGAGAAGGAGGAACTGGCAGGGTGGGATTCTTCTAAATCAAGACTGGGTTTTTATCAGATAGAAAGCTAAAGCAATCTGGTGCCCTTAGGGTTGGTGTTAACAACGTGCCCTTCTGGCGATCAGGCTGTTTTAAACCCTGAGCCGGATGGAGGGTTCACTGAGTTGGGACTCTCCAACCACTACTCTAACAAGTGAGATCTAAAAGAGGGTGGAAATAGGGTAAAACACCTTGAAGAAAACCATGTTTTGTTGGGTTATACAAGTATCCAGGTTCCAGTTATGTTGTGTAGTGGATTGTTATAGGCAAATGTTAGTAAGGTTGTTTGAAATGCACAGTGTTGTAGAGCATATGGATATTGAGTGGCATGCATTACATCTCCTTCAGATTGAGAGTTGGCACTTAACCTTCCCCAGCATCAATGGCTGATCTTAAAATAGTCACACTCAATGTGTGTGGGATTAATAGTCCGATTAAAAGAGCTAGAATATTACAGGATCTACGTAGGCAGGGGGCTACAATAGCCTTCTTACAAGAAACGCATTTGACTGCAGCAGAGCATATTAAGCTCAAAAGATCTTGGGAAGGAAGTGTATACACTTCTCAGTTTGAAACTAACCCACACCATAGAGGTGTGGCAATATTGATAAAAAGGGATACTCCCTTAGAAGTCTTGAGGGTCAGAACAGACCTGGAAGGACAGTTTGTTCAAATTTGGGGTTCATACAGAGGCCAATCTTGCATTCTGGTAAACATATATGCTCCAAATGAAGAAACACCTAGACTCTCTTTTATAGAGAAAATAGTTAAGGAGGCGGTCACTGACCCCCACAGTGTGGTAATTATTGAAGGGGACTTCAATGAGGTCATATACCCAGGAATGGATAGATCGGGGAGAAACCAGGGAGGGCCTTTGAGGTTGGGCAAACTCATTCTACGCCTTAACCAAGAATTGGGTTTATCAGAATTTGGCGATTTATGCATCCCAGGGAGAGAGAGATTACATTTATTTCTCCCTACGTCATGGGGGGTACTCCAGATTAGATTACTTTTTTAATATCCACTAATTGGATACAGAAAATAGATAGGTGTGATATAGGCTCCATCACCGTTTCAGATCACGCCCCGGTAACCCTTAGATTGTTTTCTACTCCCATCCCTACACAATCAAGCAGGAGACTGAACGTGAGCCTTCTCACAAGAGAAGATTTTTAAGAAATGATCAAGGGCACGCTCCAAAATTTGAGTTAGACAACCCTAAGGGAGAAACAGGAGAAGGGATAAGGTGGGACACTCTCAAATGCTGTCTTAGGGGAGAAATAATCAGGCATTCAGCTAGGCTTAAAAAAGAATGCGCCCTTAAGAGAGTACAGTTGGAGCAAACCATAGCACAATTGGAGACTTCACACCAGATTCACCAAGACCCTCAGATTAAAAATGACCTAGACTAAGCAAGACAGGAGTTAAATCGAATATTAGACCTTCAGATTGAAGGACAGCTAAGATAAGTTCGACAAAAATATTTTGAACAGGGAAATCGACCCAGGAAGTTGTTAGCATGGCAACTTCATCAGGAAATAGCTAGTAGAGCAGTGTTGCGCATACAGGGAGAGGAAGGGACGCAAACCACAACAGCTCCCAATAAAATACTTCAGAGATTTAAAGATTTTTACGCTACCCTGTATGAGGTTGAAAATCTCCCCAGTCATCACACAGATGTCCAATCCTTCCTGGAAGGTTTCCCGATACCCACCTTAACAGAAGAGGATAGAGCAATTTTAAATGTCCCAATTACCCCTTGCGAGGTATTAGCTAAAATTAAAAAAATGCAGCAAATTTTATAAGGGCTTTACTTCCCAATTACTAGATCAGCTGGTTGCCACCTGCAATGAGGTTTTGATCAGTAAACAAGCAGTCCCACCTTCTAGGAATTTGGCCCAGATATCAGTGATTCTGAAGCCAGGTAAAAATCCTGAAAACTGTGGCTCTTATCGCCCAATATCTTTATTACCTGTAGACTTAAAAATTTTCACGGGGATATTGGCTGATAGGACTACAGAATTGTATAACCACTCATTCAACATAATCAAACGGGTTTCATCTCTGGGAGGTTTCTCCAAGACAATATACGTAGGTTATTAAACATTATCACAGCCCAGAGGAGTTCCACTTCCTTGCAGTTGGAGATCAACATGGACGCTGAGAAGGCCTTTGACTGGGTGGACTGGCACTTTATGTCAGCCACCCTGTCAAGGTTTGGGCTGGGGGAACATTTTGTATCAGCCATAGCGGCCTTATACCATAAACCAGAGGCTAGAGTCCGAGTTAACGGTTTGTTCTCCGATCGCTTTCCCCCGAAGAGGGGCTCCAGGCAGGGTTGTCCCCTCTCACTGCTATTTTTAGCGTTATCATTGGAGCCCCTGACCATACAGATACCTAACAATCCAAACATTACGGGAATCTGGGCGGTCGGAGCTGAACAGAAAGTGGCATTTTATGCTGACGACTCACTTTTCTTTTTAAAAGAACCCCTGACCTCCTTGCCCCATCTGTTAGAATCCCTGAAGAAATCTGGCCTCCCAAGGCAATTTAAGGAAAACTTTCCCTTCACCTGGGCTAGAAGAAATACCTTTCGGTACTTGAGGATTCAAATCTCAGTAGATACTACCAGAATATTTAAAAGTAACCTGCTTAAGCTATACCAAACGCTGCAAGCAGACTTTGCTCGCTGGAGACTGTTACCCCTTACCATATACGGTTGAATTCAGGTGATAAAGATGAAAGTATTGCCTAGATTGTTATTTTTGTTCCAGACCCTCCCAATACCCATCCCACTATATTTTTGGACCCAGCTATCAAGGAATATTTCCAGATGTGTGTGGGGGTGGGGGAGGACACTGTCCCAGAATATCCCTTCAAATCCTGATGAGATCTAGGGGAGAGGGGGGCCTGGGACTCCCCCATATATACAATTTTTATTTAGCAGCCCAAGGGGCACAGCTAGTTACCTGGGCCAAACAACGCATGGACTCAGGTTGGTACTTAATGGAGGCAGAGGCAGTGGGGAGAAATCTTAAAATATGGGTGCTGCCCACAGGTACCATAAGTCCTCAGATTTGGCCTACCATCTCTAACCCATGGGTTAAACACTCCCTACACATCTTATTAAAACTTAAAAAAGTAACACAAACCCCGAACACACTAGGCCCACTCTATTTGATTAGACATGAAGATAGTTTTATCCCACCCAAACTGGATCAAGGATATGCCTATTGGGAGCATAAGAAACTTACTACCTTCAAACAAATGATAGATAGAACAGGATGTCTCCCATATGCTACCCTAAAGGAGCGATATACACTCCGCAGGGAAGATTTCTTTAGATATCTTCAAACAAGACACTTTATAAATACGGGAGATCATCTGAAAGTTATCAGTAGAGAATTAACACAATTAAAGACATACTGGTGGGATGCTGTAAGGATTAAGGATAATTTGAGATACCTGTCCATCCTGTATAAAGTTCTCCCCTCCTGCCTAGGGGCCCAGATGATAGATAAGATCAGACAAAGGTGGGAATTGGAGATCAATGAAGATATCCCAAGGAGGGAGTGGGCTTGCAGACTCCAAAGAGGTTGGCAGGTGACATCAGCAATGGTTTGTCGGGAGTTTAACTGGAAAATTTTGATGCGTTACTTCAAGACCCCGGTGACTGCCCAACATATCAACCCGCAAACTACGGCAGCCTGCTGGCGAGGGTGTGGGGAACCCAAAGCAACACATTACCATATCTTTTGGGGGTGTAGTAAATTACAACAGTTTTGACATCTTATTCATGACACTGAAACACAGGTATGTGCTATCCCCATTCCATTTACTTTTCAGGATCTGTTGCTGGGTTTCCCCACCCTGTCCTCCAAGAAATGAAAAATAACTGAACTATACCAGATTTTGAGGGTAGCAGCTCTAAAATGCATCATCATACAATGGTTATTTGTGGACCCTCCATCCTTGGGACAATGGGTTTCTCAGGTGGACGAGATAGAGCATTTAGAAAATATTACCTACACGAAACATTTGAGTAAGGAAAGATTTCTGGAAATATGGCGTCCTTGGCAGTTGTGGAAAGAAGTTTGGAGGGGAGAGGCAGACTTAGAGAGGGAGGAACAGAACACTCAAATTCTAAGGGGGGAAAGAGGTGAAGGTACATGTTAAATGCTGTAGAAACTTGACCACTGTACATAGGGAATAACATCACTGTGCATATAAAAGTCATGTTTTTTTTTTTTTATTTGTGTTATATGTTAACTTGCTTTTTATAGGCAAGGTAATCTTTAGTATTAAGAAAACAGTTATGACAGATAAAAATTTATTTTTATGAGATCATCAATTTAGCGGCCGATTAAGATGAAGACTAAGTGCACACTGCAAGACTGTATCCATCCTTTAGAGGCCCAAAGCCTTAAATAGTGTGCATCCTGACTGATAACTTAGTGTCAGGCCCAGAAACAGTTTTATAAAATATAAAATGGAACTGATTTAGTTTAAGCCGAAACTACCATTGTAATAGCATATTTTACTGTGTCAAAGATCAAGACAAACTGTATCTGCTGAACAAGTTTCCCCTTATGGGGATTTATTATTTATACCATATATTTGAGACATCAATAAAATACCTGAAGTTAAAAAAAAAAATGGCATGGCACAATGGGTCCCTCCCTCTTATTTTTTAGTCATACTGGGAATCAAAGAACTCCTCTGGTCGCGGCCCAAAGGACACTTCGGGGCAAAAGAAGAAAAGATTACAGGGTCAGTAAACAGCTTAAGGAACAAAATCAGCATAACGATCTAGTTGATAGGCTATCCATTTTTGCCATGTAACATCAAATTTCTGTACTCTGTCCATCATCTTGTTGGAGAGTCGCTCAAGGGCATATATCTCCCTGGATAGGATTAGCCAGGCTTCTTTGGTGGGTATTTTGTTTGTGAACCACAGTCTGGTGATAATTTTATGGGCTGCTATTATAAGGTTTGAAATTTGTTTAAATGATTTCTTATCAATTTGCAGACTTTCTGGTTTAATAAAGGTCAACACAAAGGTAGGGGTGAATAAATCAGCAGTGTCACAGATTGCCCCTCAGTTCCTCGAGGATCTCCGTCCAAAACTTGGATATCTTTGGACCTGACCAAAGGACATGGCTCTGGTTTGCTTTTTCATCCCCACATCCCCTCCAACACTTTCCTTCCCTAATTCTCTCATACTGGCCAGTAAGGCTGGAGTACGAAGAAAATGAGTCCAGAGTTTCCACGAGTATGCCTGCCAGTATGGAGAGGAAAAAATGTTTAAGTCTGGTAGTGCAGAATCATTCCAAGCCTGCTCTGGTATAAGTACTTGCAGTTCCTGTACCCATCTAAGCCTGATCGAGTTAGTTGAATCACCCGGTCTTCCATTTAAGGCCTTATAAATTTTACTGATTAAGTGCTCTGAGGTAGTTTCTCTGATATGTGCTTGCAGGAGCTGTAATATTTGGGAGGGGTTCTCAATCAACGCCACAAGTGTCCGCTCATACAGCTGAAGGTATGATTAAAGATGTAAATAAGAAATAAAATATTTATGGGGCAAGTGGTATTCCCTCTGTAGGAAAACAAAGGGGAGAAGTCCTGTCCTACCCACTAGCTGAAAATGAAGGAAATTCCATATCTCTGCCACTGGGCTAAATATGGGCCCAAAGGACCTGCTGTGAGGTCTGCATTGTATTTCAGTGTTCCCAGAAACATTTTTTCTGGGAATGTTAAATAATCATTACTGACCTTAAGCCATGTTTTTAAGGGATCCTAGTGAATTTAGGGAAATTTGTTACTCTCTGACATTTTGGGGGGGGGTCCCAAAGAGGAGCTCCTGAGTGTTAAATAGGTCTCCCCATGTTAATTCTAACTGTTTCCAGTGGGAATCATATTGTTTGTTTATCCAATTTACATACACTTTTAACTGTGCTGCCATCGCATATTTTCTGAGATAGGGGAGATTAAGTCCGCCTCTTTCTCTAGCCAGCTGCAGTACAGAGTATCTTCTAGGAGGTTTTCTACTCCAAACAAAGCGGGATATTCTGTTCCATGCCTGGAAATATGTTTTGGTCAGGGTAAAGGGTAGTGTCTGAAGAAAACACAGTATGTGGGGAAACACATTCTGCTTAATTGTACCTATTTTACTTAAAAAACTTAAAGGGAGACGTGACCAGCGGGACAAGTCTTTCACCAATGTTAGGATTAGGGGTTCCAAATTGAATAGTTCTGTACGTATGGGGTTTCTGGTAAGCTTTATTACCAGGTATCTCATCTCTTGTCTATGCCACTTAAAGGGAAAGTCTTTTTTAAAATGGGAGGGTGGAGAATAATTGTATGTTAATACCTCTGTTTTTGTTTTATTTATTTTGTACCCTGCTATACTGCCAAATATTTGTAGTTGTTTCCACACCTCTGGGATAGATTACTCAGGTTCTGTAAGTGCTGATAGGATGACGTCTGTAAAGAGTGATATCTTCTGCCAACTAACCCCCAGAGGAAAGCCCTCTATTCCCTGTGAGGAACTGATGGCAATAGCCAGGAGTTCGAGATATAAAGCAAACAACATTGGGGACATTGGGCATCCCTGGTGGGTGCCTCTAGAGAGCTGGAATACATCTAGAAGGGCCTCGTCCACCTTAACATTTGCTTTTGGGCAGGGGGGGGGCATATATGTTTTGTAATTGTTTTAGGAATTGTTCCGGGAATCCAAAGTGCCCCAAGGTCTGCCATAAAAATGACCAGCTGACCCAGTCGAACGCCTTTTCAGTATCTAATCCCAGTAGCACTATTTATTTATTTTATTAGAATTTTGGATAAATACCTTTGAGCCAATGGCTCTTTTACAAAGGTTCCACGTCAGTATACAAAGAATAGAAGTAAAGTTTGTGTGAGATTAGCAGGCAAGCAGTTTGAATACAAAATTCAGTACAGGGTATACATGGTCTAAAGCTACAGGTGATATAAATAACAGTTAGAACAACATAATCAGGCATACATTTAAGAATGATGAGTCACAACAAATAATATTTACAGCTGCCAGAAGGGCATTGTCAAAGGGAAAGGTAGAGTGGAAAAAACTGAGTTGCTGCCAACTGTGCCAGGTAGTGTAGGAAAGTGGAAGAGAGAGTGGGTGTAGAGGGGTAACTGGGAGGGAGGTAGAAGGAGAGGTGGGTGGGAGGCAAGGATCGGGGAACAAGTGCAACACTGGGTGAGGTGAGCAGATTAGAAAAGGGAGAGAGGAAGGGAGTTGAAGGAGGGAAAGAGAGGAAGGTGGTGACCTGGGCTAGGGAGAGAGAGAGAGAGAGGCAAGGGTAGATATTGGGAGGGTGGTGGCAGGCAGAAGTGGTGATAGTAGAGAGGTGCGAAGAACAGAAGTGACTACCTGGGAGGTTAGGAGAAACAGTCACAGGTGGCTCTGGACACAAGTATTTGACGTAGCTTGTGTTTGAACGAGCAGAGGGTGCCTAAGTTGGTGAGTTTGCTGCCCAGGGAGTTAAACATCTTAGGGGCTCTATCTGGAAAAGACTGCTAGCCTTGGGTGGTGCGACAGCGGGGAACAACCAGAGAATAGTTGTCAGACCTTCCCCTGGGGGCATAAGTCCCATCAATGACTTTTTTGCTAGTAGGCAGGTTTGGAAAGTAATCCTTCCCTGAAGTTGTAGCCAGTTTGACTGTTCATAGAGGTCGCAGGTATGCATGCGGTGGGCAGCACCAGTAAGCAGTCTGCAAGCCCTATACAGTGCTGCAAGAATTTTCTGTAGTGCTGTAGCTGTGACTGCTCTGTAGATAACAAGCCCATAATCAATGATGGAGACAATAGAGCTGTTTATTACTAGCTTAAGGGCGTCCGGTGTCAGGCAGTGTCTATGTTTATAGAGAAGGCCCATATGGATTTTTACAGATTTTGCTACTGAATCGATACGCTTGGAGAAGGACAGAGTAGGGTCCAGGGTTATACCAAGATATTTGAAAGTCTGCGTCTGGTCCAGGATCACACCCGAGCTGTTTTTGATTGCCAGCTGTTGGTGTTTATGTTTGTTATGTGTGCCATGGAACAGCATAGTCTTTGTTTTCTTGTAATTTAGCACTAGTTTCTGTGAGACGGGCCAGGCCTCAACTTGCTTGAAACTTTCCTGCAGTTGTTTCTCCAAGAGGAAGGGGACAGAATTCTTAGAGAAAATCACTACGTCATCACCATACAGAATACTGTTTTCATCACAGGCAGAAGGGAGATTGTTCAGGAAGATGCTGATAAGAAGGGGTCTCAATATTGACCCTTGGGGAACACTAACCCGGACAGGTAGTTTGGAGGGAAGGGAGTCACCAATCTTAACTTGTTGTGACCGGTTGGAGAGAGAACTGTTGAACCATTGTAAAGTGCCATGAGAAAGCCTTAAGTTGCCAACTTGTTCCAGTAGTAATGGATGGTTAACTGTATTGAAGGCCTTTGAGAGGTCTATAAAGGTGGCACCAGCAAGTTGTCCTTAGTCTAGTGCTAGATGAATGTGGCCTGTAAATTCAAGGAGGGCAGAGGTGGTACTATGTCCTTTGCGAAAGCCGTGTTGCTGTGGACACTGCAAGTTGTATTTCTCCAAGTACTCCACCAATTGGTCTGAGACGATTCTTTCAAGAGCTTTGGATAAAGGGGGTAGGATGGAGATGGGCCTGTAGTTACAGTGCAATGTCCTATCCCCAGATTTGTGTATTGGGGTCACCAGGCCAGACTTCCACTTGAGCGGAACTGGGAGAGCATGATGGACCAGTTAATAATATTAGTAAGAGGGTGCAGGACATTGTCAAGAGTGAGGGCGATGAGCTTTAAGTCAAGTGTGTCCCCACTTGATCTAGATTTTCCGAGCACCTTGAGGAGGTATTTTTTGGCATCCCTTTTGGTAACTGCCTTGAAATAGAAATGTAGATGATTTGTATCCAGAGTCTGTTGATATTGGGAGGCCGTGGTTTGGTTGGTGCCAAAGAAGTTAGAGGGAAGCACATGGCTGAGGTCAGTGAATGCCAGATTGAAAGTACTGGTAATTGTGGTGGGGTCCAGGGTGTTGCTGCCATCAACCTTCAGCATATTAGGAGATGCTTTGGACTTCTTCCCTATCACTTCAGAGAGACTCTGCCAGAATTTCTTTCCATCCGACCATGAGTTTGATAGGGTGCTCCTGTAGTAGCTGGCTTTTTCAGTGCGGATAGCTCTGGTTCAGGCATTCCTGGTGGCCCTGTATGCCTGAAGGTCTGCTTGGTTGCCAGAGGCTGTAGCACAAGCCCATAGCAGGTCCCAAGCTTTTAGTTGGTCTAGGAGTTTGCCTGTGATCCAAGGGTTGTTAAGGCCTTTAATTTTGCATTTCTTAATGGGGGCATGGATATCACATGCTGCATTGAACTTTGAGATGAAGTACTGGAAGTGCAGCATCAACATCCAGAGCGGTGTCAATCGGTGACCAGTCTTGTTGTCACAGGAGTGCCTTAAGTGGTACAAGGTGTCCCTTAATTAGCATTCGATTTTTGATAGTTTTTGCGGGGGGTTTATTGAATTTATTTGACCATATACATTGGACTGGAGAATGGTCACTAATGGCATCAGGGAGAACTGTAGTGTGGCTAATATGGTTAGGGCGATTTGAAAGAACCCAGTCCAGTAAAGTACTGGTCCCTGTTCTATAGCTGATCCTAGTGGGCGAAGTAACTAGCTGTGCAAAATGTGCAGCTGCCAAGGCATCCTTGTAATTGCTTGCACTAGGGGCAAGCCAGTTGACATTAAAATCCCCTAGCAATATAACTTCTGAGTTAAGCTTTAGACTACTGATGTATGTAAGGAATGGGTTCAGGCTTGTTGTTGTAAGTTTGGGTGGAATATATACAGAGGCTATTGTCAGAACTTTGTTATGGGCCCCAAGAATTACTTCAATAGCAAGGACCTGAAGCTCATCTCCATTAATGGGTAGGGTCAGGGCATGCCCTGTCATAGAATCTTCAAGATAAAGGGCACAGCCACCCCCTTTCTTGCATAGTTGATCCTGCCGAAAGATAGTATATCCACTAAAGGGATTTGTCTTTCTACAGCCTAATCTACTAAGAGATGTGCACGTTGTATAGCATCATGAGCCTGTCTGCCCTTAATGAAGCCCACTTGCTCTGAATCAATAGTAGCTGGAAGTAAATGATCTATTCTAGAGGCCATAGCTGACAAAAACATCTTGTAATCATAGTTTAGCATTGAAATGGGGCGGTATGAGGAGGGGTATTTAAAATCTTTCTGGGGTTTGGGTATGGCCGATATGGTTGCATATTGCCATGTTGGGGGGTTCTCCCTCCTAGACAGCATACAAGGCCAGAAGTAGTATGGGGAGAAGAAACTTCTTTAATTTATTATAAAATTCGGAGGGATACCCATCCAGGCCTGGTGCCTTGAGGGTCTGGGCTTTTTTAAGTACTTGGTTTAGTTCTCCCTCTCTAATTGGAGTCAGTAAGGCCTCGGCCTGTTGTGGGCTGATACGTGGTATTGGTAAACTCTGTAAATAAGTTTTAATGGTGTCCAGGGGGATTTCCTCTTCTTTGGTGTACAATTCGTGATAAAACTGTTGTAGAATAAGTCTAATTTCCTGGGGTCTCTTTGCTAATCTCCCTGTTTTGGGGTCTACCATGCTCGTTATGTTCGCTCTGGATCTCTGCTCTCTCAATTTTCTTGCTAAATTTCTTGAAGCTTTGGGCCCTCCCTCATGATATCTTAAGCTTAAATAAAACAATTTTTGTTCTATGGACTGTCTTAATATTTTTTGCAGTTTTTGTTTTACCATTCTTAAGCACTGTCGTATTATGCAGTTGTTCTGATGTGGCCAATGCTGTAGGTGTACTAGTTCCTCCTGAAGGTCCTTGTATGTTTTTTCCCTCTCATTTTTTTTTTTTGGCGGAAAATCGTATAATTTCCCTCCTTAAAACTACTTTTAAAGTGTCCCAAAGATTGTGGAGGCAACTTCATGTTGTGTGTTGTCTTGTTTAATTCTAGGTACAGTCTCCTGTATTAGTTCAAGGAACTCTGGATCTCTAAGGTGGGCAAGGTTCAGACACCAATTGGTTTGCTTATATTGTGCCCCCAAGTCCGTTTTAAGGTACAGGGGAGCGTGGTCCGTGAGGAAGGTGGCACCATGCCACACATCACAGACGGAGTCTAAATGTTCTGCCATTATGACAAAATAATCTAGTCAAGCCCCACTCCCTGTGTGTGGGGCCTGGTGGGTATATTCTCTTGTCTTAGGAAAAAATGTCTCCAGGTGTCCACTAGACCCAGGGAAGTGTTGGTTTGTTTTATATATTTTTGGAAAGCATTTATTCTGTGGGCCAGAGGAGTTGCAGCATCCAGAGAGGGATTTAAAGTGATATTCAAGTCATCCCCTAGTAACAGCTGTCCCTCCATTAGGGACAATAAATCCGTTACGAATTTTATGGCCAGTGGCTTCCTTAACCCAGTGGGGAAATAAACTGATGCCAGGGTAACAGGTCTTGAGTACAGCATGCCTGTCAACTACGGCATAGTGCCCTTTCGGATCACTGATCTCATTTTGTTTTTCAAAAGGCACTTCATGGGAGAGCAACATCATCACCCCTCTCCTTTTCCCACCCTTGTAGGCTGATTCAGCTGCAACAGAATACCCATATCGCTGACATTTTTTATGTTCGTCTGAGGACATATGTGTTTCCTGTAATAAAATAATCCCCGGTCTTTCTTTTCTGAAAAGTTGAAATAGGCGGGAGCGCTTATTCGGGTTACCAATCCCATTTACATTTAAGGATAAAATCAGGGATGACCTAGCCATATTTGCTACTGGTCAAATCTTGGGTAAAAATTCCCTGTTTATAAATGGTGTAGTACATTACTTCCCCACCATGCTCATGTCATATCACCCCAGTATTCGATATTATTATATAATTAACAGCCTTGTGTGTAAACTCTAGCTTAAACAATATAGGATAGCTGCCTGTTTTGCTATATAAATGCCATAAACCAGTCCGATTGTCTATAACTACACGGGGATCAAATAAACTTGGCACTATGCCAAGAACAATCAACCAATTGCAGGTCTGTTGTGAATTAACTCTACTCATGTCTCCTAGAATTTCTAGGCCTGCTAAAATAACCAGATGCCAACAGAGCATCAGCTGTTTTATACCAGAGGAATTCACCTGATGCAACATGTCTCTAAACATGTCAAAACATTTAAACAGCTCCCAAGGTAGGGGGAGGAAATATACCTCTCCTACAGAGGGGGGCAGGTGAATTCGCCCTGTTGGGGAGTCTCAAGGCAACACCAAGGGCCCCCAGCACCACTGTTTCCCTGGAACCTAGTGTCGCAATAGGCCACACTGGAAATAAAAATGAGGAGCAGAGACCCCCAGGAAATGATCCCCAAATACCTCATCTCCAGCAGGGCCTTGTGGATATGTGAACTGCTTAGGGATGGAGTTCTGACCAAGCAATGGTCAAGTGGGCATGTAGCAATTTAAAGATTGCACAGATTCATGCCTCCATTCCTGGGCTATATTTTATTAAGACAGTAGCAGCTGTAGGACTATCTACAAGTTTCGGGGGGGAGGGGGAGAGAGAAGAGATGATACATGGGAAACTTTAGGAATATTTCTCCAGGTTTCATGCCTTCTTCTCATCTATTAACCCGGAAATATTAAAAGAATCTCTATTTCCCCGTTTACCCCCATCTCACACAGTCCTCCCTGAATAACACTGCGTACCCCTCCCCCGCCCGTATGCAGAGTCACCTTCGCATCAAACAACCATTTTTAAAAGTCTCTGCAGGCTTCCTCTCACCGATCACTCTGTAGCAGGTCATTGGAATCTTTGTAAAAGCTTTTTAACATCTTCTGGGGTCGCTTGGCTCTGTCTCTTTCTGGAGATGGAGTCTCGTGCAGTGTCACAAACAGCACTGCGAAGGCCTTGTTGGGTTTTCCTGTGTGGGGAGTCCTCCTGAGTGGATTGAGCAAGTCCCTTGATTTGGAGTACTTTTGTGGCTTCTTCTGGTGACTCAAAGGTTTGGGGGCCATCTGGAAACATAGTTAGTCAAGCTGAATATGGGGTAGTAAATCTGAGTTGCTGTTGCTTTAAGAGGCGAAGTATTGGAGCGTAGGCCCTATGTTTAGCTGAGACATATGGGGAATAGTCATTATCAAAGTAAATGCGCTTATCTTTGTACTTGATGTCCCGCATTCTCCAGGCTCTGGTGAGGATTGTTTGCTTTGTGGCAAAATGTAAGAACTTCACATTATGATGGAGCGGGCCGCGTTTGGCTGGCTGGGCTGGTTTTGGTGAGAGGGCCCTACGTAGTTCATCTATGTCAAATTTAAAAGCTGGATCTAACTGAAGCAAGTCGCAGAGGAGCTGCTCCAGAAATTTTAGAAAATCTCTCCCCTCTTCATCCTCAGGGACTCCATGTATCCTCAGGTTATTCCGGCACAATCCATTTTCCAGATCCTCACATTTCTCCTTTAAGGTATGCTGTTTGTCTAATAAATGTATGACCATGCGTTCAAGCCTATCAGTCTGATCATCGATTTCTGTATGCTACGCTTCAATTTCTGTGACTTGGGCTGAAAGTTTACTTATTTCTGTGGTTAATTCTGTCCGGAAGGTACGAACCTCAGGTATGAACTCCTGCAACTCCGTTCAGATAGCAGCATTACTGGGTTGCTGAGGTGAGGCCCCGTTTGAAGCCACCATGTCTGGTAGGATCACTGCAGAGCTTGCTGGAGGGCGAGAGGCTCCTGTAGAAACCTTGATTCTGCGGGTATGTGCAGTTCGTTTATTGCCTCCCATTCAATACTGTGACTCTCCCTGATGATTTGTTTCAGTTATTTTAACATTTTAGTTGTGGGAGAGTCTGTTTTGAGCCCAGGATCTGTGGAGCTAGATTTTACCCTCGCATCCCGGTCGTTGACATCACCGGGTATCACTTTTTTAAATTCTTCATCCTTAAGTAGAGATAAATTTAAATGCCAGTGAGATGTCTTTCCTCAAATTCAATTTCAATATTAAGGGGGGAATAACTGGAAAAGAACTGCAAACAAACAACTAAATCATGAAGCCAATCATTTTATTTATTTATGACCGTTAACCGGGTAGGTGCACTGATCCCAGGGACCATTTTTAGGCACAACCCAGGCCACGTAAGGTGGCACAGAGTAGAAACAATCAATGTGGAAACATGCTGAACAGAAAGTGTAAGCCCTTGTAGTAGGGGAGAAAAATCTCCACACGTTCGTCAAGCCAAGTGTATCCTGCTGAGTCCGAAAATATTTTTGAGAGGCCGAAAGTCTATGCTGTGCTGGAGTGGATGAGTCCAGCTGCGGGGACAATGTTAAATTTAAATTACCATCCACAACTAAGCACCCTTGTAGCATATCCAGCAAATGGTTAAAAAAAGAATGAAATTTTACTGGCGAGGCCTACGGGGGAAAATACTTATTAACAAGGGTAACCACCCTCTCATACAGCTGGCCAATAAGAATTACATAGCTGCCTGAGGGATCCACATATACCTCCTGAACCGAAAACGGGGTGGAAGCAGGTATCAGTATGGCCTCCCCCCTTCTTTTGCCTCTGGATAAGATGATGCAAATACTTGATATGGCCCCACCCCCCCAAAGAAAGCTTCAAATGTTCCCCTGACGTCAAATGTGTTTCTTGCAAATATATGACATCAGGTTGTTGTTTATGGATATACTGAAGCATTCTGGACCGTCTGACTTGGTTGTTCATACCATTAATGTTAAGAGATATGATTTATGTTAAAGAAAGAGTCATCTTTAAAGTTAAAAAGGGCGTTACTCTTAATTATGTGCCATAAAAGCAACAATACAATCCAAGTATATTGTACCATTAAGAGGACAAAGAAAAAGAACTAAAAAATCTGTAGCAAACCATTCAAATAGTACTTAGCTCAAAAAAGGAAAAAAGAAAAATAACATCACACATAAACCCCAAAAATAGAAAATATACTGCATCTTCCTATAGGCAGCGACCCTGCCCTCCCTACTAAACAAAATTACTGGAAATAGCACGGGCTCCCTGAACAGTGTTAAAAAAAAAAAAAAAAGTAATGAGGATTGATATACAGCAGTCCCTCGCGTAACAAACAAGTTGGGAGCCACAATGACCACTCGTTATAGTACCTTGTTCATTATATCGAGGGACACTGTTTTATATGATACAGCTGCACAGCTGGAGGCTGTCTCAGCTATCCCTGCTCACACATTTCATAATATTAGTACTGCAGGTGGCTTTCTGGTGCTGCTCCTTTGTAAGTAACTAGCTGTAAAAAAAAAAAAAAAAGTTAAACTGTCGACAGCGCTGTGACAGGATCTGAATGGGTCTCACGCTAAGCCAGTCATGCTGTATCTCAGCTCACCCCTTGTTTAAAAATGAAGAAACAAGCACTTGCCTTGCTTAGGGAACTGTAGTGAATTCTATAATTTATATACAAAAGACTTTAGTGCTGTACCTCTAGCCAGTCTCTGTCACATGCGCCAACCACTCACCTGCTCACATTGATGCCCCTCAGTTGCACTCAACAAAGGCTCCAAAGGAAAAGCCATGCCAGGAAGGTACAGTAAAATACAAACCCAACAAGACAGACAGAAAAACACGTTTTTTTTTTTTGCTTTAGCCCTTTGACTTTTGTGTAACATGGCAAGCGTAAATAATGAAAATAAGTTGGGAGCCATGGTAGGCTTTTGGTAAAGCTGGGGATTCGCTATAGCAAGGGAGCAGTGTACCATCTTTAATTCATTTTCTTCAGGAGCAAGATAAGACACAACACAGGATAAATCCATTAAGTTAAATAATGGGCTCCAATGAACTGTAAATCAGGCACAGCATGGGTGGCCATTTACAGTAAATTACTATATAAAGAAGGGCTAGTAAAACTAATTACATTTAGAAGGAAGCAAAAATAACTAGAGCTGAGTCCCCAGCTCTCCATACAAGTTCAACCCCATTATAAACTATTTTTTGTTTTAAAAAATAAAATTCCAAAAAAGCACTTCAGAAAAAAAATAAATAAATAACAGTAGTCCGTCGTATGCTACATCAATTAAGCAGCACTTTTGATCATGTAGGTCAGATAATCCCTACTTCAGTGTAATCTCATGATCTTCCTAAAACAAAGAAAGGAAAAAAGAAAAAAACAAACTAATTTGCTGCTAATTTACACAAGGTATGTTCAGCTTAGAAGTTTTTATATGAAGGTATCCTTAGTTCCTAAGACGGCAGCTAGCGAACAACCACATTAAAGGCCAAGAACAGTGAAGTATAGTATATGTAAATGGAGAGCATCATATAAAGTCTAAATGTAAGAACTCTAAAAAGCAACTTGGAGAGCTCCCAAACTCTAATTAAGCAATAAGGCATGACCAAGGGTTATGTTAATGGTCTGTTAATCACCTTCTAGAGGTGTACTGTGGCACGAGGTGTAGCCGAGTGACACTTACCCCTAGAGGGTGATTAACTGACCATTAACATAATCCCTGGGACTGCCTTATTGCTATTATAATAAAAAAAATGTTTTTTAAACAGTGTTAAACCTTGTTCATCATAAGGCTAAGCTCTACATGTATGTCAATAAAAGACGAACATAAGGTGTTAGAATGTTTGCAGCCAATCAGAAAGCTCCATTTCTCGGACCCTTTTTATAATATGCATTATTATAAGAGAGTGTTCCATAAAAAAGCCACCATACAAAAGGAAAGTAGGTATCTCCAGACCTAGTAACAAGTCTGTAAATGTCTTTAAATGGTCCTGCCAGTCAATGGTAGCAAAATAAGTGAAAAACAAAATATGCAAGCCGTTCCTAAGTCACCACTCAAGGTCAAGCAAGGGCAGGACTGATCGTGGACTGTGGGTTTGCTGATCTTGCGGCCACTGCCACCACGAGGGGATTTAAAATCAGAATCAAGGGAAGGACTGATCGTGAACTAAGGGTTTGCTGATTGGCTCCACAAGCTGGAGGGAGCTAATTGGAGTTAAAGAATCAACAGTGTGCCCATTTTCAAACTGAAGGAAGCCTTTTAAAAAGCAGATGCCAATCTGCTTAATTCTCAAGAGAGTCACATCAAGGAGAAAAATTCATACCCACTCACTCGCTCGCTCCCCCCCTCCTCCATTTATTAAGTGTTTTCAAGGGGCTCCTCCTAGTGGAGGCTAAGCCAGCAAGACAGAGAGGTGGGGTGGAGAGCCAATGGGGATAATTGTTGGTGCTCAAATATATAAAAGAGTATATAACAGGGAAAGAAAGCACAATTAACTAGCAAGGTAGATGGAAGCATATATTGTGGTTACCTTACAACTGTCAGGGGATAAAAAGAGGAGAAAATGAGTACTGTATAAATGTAACCTTGCCAGTTTGTGGTTAATTAGGTTGTTAGAAAATTGATATAGATAACTGGACAGAGGATAGGGAGGAATATGTCAAATATTTAAACACTTATAAATGCAGTTTTTCTCCCAGAGCTTTTTGAAGGTTGTCCAGAAATTAGAGGAAACTGCACCCTTAAGTTAAATTTATAGAGCAGGTAGGGAGCAGTGGGATTCTCTACTAATACTAGATGCAATATTGATGTTTTAAGGTTTGGAGGGATGGATAAATATGTGGAGAGGAAAGGAAGGTCGATGGATGGGGGGTGGGCAGTGGGGCAGCTGGTAAGGTAGAGGGATGGGAGAGGGGCCAAAGAAACTAAACAAATAAAGGGAAGTGGGGCAGTGGATCACAGTAGGAGTGTGAGATGTAATGGATGTGGGGCGGCTGTGCTTATGGATACACTATGGAGGGCAGGTGCATGCGTGACTTGTGAGAGGAAGTTTCTCCTAGGAGGGAAGATCTGGAATTTAAGGAGGGAGATGGGAAAATTTATTATGGAAATGGGGTATAAGGGGGAAGACGAGGCAGTAGTCGTAAAGCTCACAGAGGAACATTCAGGAGGTCCTATGAGGGCCAGGATAGAGGGGTTAGCAAGACATGAAGAAAACCAGATGTTGAAGAACAAATCACTGAGCAGGAGGAGAGTAAAGGAAGGGGAGGGACAGCTAAGGGAAGACAGCAACTGGGCCAGAAAAGAGCGGGACAAAGATGGGTGGAGGAAAGGGTGTGGGGGGGGCAGCTGGGGTAGTGCTGGAGAAAATAACGACAGCAGTACCATGGGAGGTGTCGTAATTGAAAACAGGTATGCACCACTACAAAACAGAAGAGACAAGGGGGATCTGAGGGACACAGGAGAGTCAGAGGTGGGTTGGGGCGCTAGAGAGAGAAGTGGACATAAGGTCTAAGGATAGGAAGAGATCCTGTAAAAACAAATAAGGAAGGAGAGGCAGGGTGCAAGCCACAAATAAGGAAGAGGAGAGAGGAGGAGGAGTTTGGACAGAGAAGAGTTAGGGATCCAGGAGCAACAACTGGAGTTGAGAAGGGAGGGCATGAGAGAAAGGAGGGAGTTAGGTGGGGGGTAACCTCAGACCCCAGGGGATCAGCAAGGGACAGGAAGACAGATGTGAGGGTGGGTTTGTTGGACAAAGCAAGTGGACAGAAGTTGGTAAAAAGGTGATAGACATTCGGGGTGGGGGGAGGCAGGTTGACGGAAGCATAGACCAGTATTCATCTCTAGGAGGAGTAAAATGAGTGGAAGGGGTTAGAGGGAGCAGGTGGGACACCAGAAGTGGGAAAAGGATGGAAGGAGTCCAGTGGGGGAGAGTAGGACTCCAGGAAAGAGGCTGGATAAGTGGGAAAAAGGGTACAGTGGGGAAAACAGGATATCGGGAAAGGGCAGTAAATTGGAAAACAAAATGTACAAGCAGGAGGAAAGGAGCAGCAGGGTCATGCTCATTCTGCACTTAAGGCTTGTTGCTTGCCCTATTGCTACTTCTTGCCCATTTCTGTATCCCTCCGTGTTTCCTGTTAATTTCTATTTAAGACTATAGACTTGTTAACTGTTATTTTTTTTTTTTGCAACAATTGTATGACTGCTCTAACCTGTACTTTTCACTGTCATTCTTATGCTGTTTTTTTTTTTTTTAATTCGTTTGTGTTGATTGTCTAGACAGTTATCTCTGCCTTCGTACCTCATTATTGTCATTGATGTCTTTGCTGCACTACTGTACCTGTATTCTCCCGGGTCGTGCCTGAAAATAGGCAGGTTTCTTGCTTAGCGCACTTACCCAGTCATCAAAAGCTAATAAATAAATAAATAAAATAAATAAATAATAAAATGAGTCAAATGGGGTGGCGGGGGGGGCAGGAGTAGCGTAATATGGATGAAGTGCATGCCAGTATGAGAGCACTCGAAGTCATGCACCACATACCCTATTGGGGCAAACAACAGCATAGGACAACTCATTTGGTGATACACCTGGACACCACTGACCTAGAGGGGAATAGCCTAAAGGAGGTGCAGGCAAGATTCAGGGAGCTTGCCAGGTTTTGTAGGAACACAGAGTTCTGGTCTGTTGCTTTCTCAGAGGTGCTACCAGTGCCAAAAGGAGGCACAATGAGGAAGCAAAGGACAGAGGAAAACAGTTGGATGGAGTGATGGTGTAGACAAATGGGATTTGGGTGGGTGGGAGACTGGGGTTCGATGTGGGAAGATGAGAGCCTATTTGCCCCAGACAGACTGCACCTAAATAGGGAAGGGGCAGAGGTACTTACAAAATGTAAGATAGGGGATTTTATTGAAAGAGAGTACAATTTAAACTGATTTAAAAGGGGGGAGGGGCGGCACAGTGGCGCTGAGGGTTGAGGCACTGGATGCCAGACCTCGCTCCACGCTGGCAACCCATGTTTGAGAATGGACTCGGGCCACTGGGGGTTGGTCGGGGGGGGAGGAGGAGAAGGATCAAGCACCCAACAGCTTGTTCTCCTTCTCCGGGGAGGGATGGGGAGTTAGCCTCGCCGCTTTACTGCCACCACCTGGAGATCTCGGGGGGGTGTGTGCCAGCGCAGTTGGGAACAACAAAGGTGTTGACACTGGCAGAGGACAGGAGCGGACACACGTCTTAATGTGCGTCTGGCTCATTGGTCCTCATTGCATGCTGATGTCAAGGGAATCAGAAGGAGGAAAATTCCCCTAGACTGTCCTGGCGATGATCCCCCATTCCGCTTCCATGAAGTAGAGGGACAGACTCCGAAGTAGAGGGACAGACTCCGTTGTGTATGCACGCTTCCCTAATGTCCAAGGAAGGTAAGGTGGCCTTCCTTACCCCACCCGGGGTTGGGGGGTAACCGGGGGCCTGAAGTAACTTGAGGTGGCATGCACTCTTAGGGGCAGACTCTCATGGATTGGAAAAGTGGATGACTTGGGGATCTGAGAATAAAGGAGGTCTGGGGCCATAGGAGGATAAACAAAGAGTAAAAAAAAAGGGGGGCGGGGGAAAGAACAAGGTCATCTCAAAGAGACTGGTCATTTGGGAGGCAGACAGCCTCCCCGAGGAAGAATTAGGGCTCAAAACCAGCAAGTCAGGGGTAAAGGGCAGGAAGGGGGTATGGGACATGGTGGAAAGGATTAGTAGCAAACACCAGACACGTAGGAAACAAAATGGTGGACTTGGAAGCCATCATGAAGGACGAGGGTGTAGATATAGCAGCAGTAAGTAAAAGCTTCATGTGTGAGAGACTCATCCCAGGCTACAGGCTGTTTAGGAAGGACAGGAATGGTAAGGGGGGGGGAGAGGGTGGCATTATACATAAAGGACAACATAAGGGCAACGGAAGGGAGGGAAGAAACAAGGGAAACTGAGATCCTATGGGTCACATTAGATAAAAGGCATGGAAAATCATTGAGGCTGGGAGTAGTATACAGACCTCCAACGCAGGAGGAGGAAGAAAATAAGCAGCTGATACAGGTGATTACACAAATGGCTCGCAAGGGGGAGCTTCTGCTAGTGAGGGACCTAAACCTCCCCGACATGGGCTGGAAGATCCTGGTAGCAGTAACAGCTAAGAGCAGGGGGATCCTTGAGGCACCGCAAGGTGTTTTCATGCAACAACTGGTAAGGGAACCCACTAGGGGGGATAACTTACTGGACGTGGTCCTCACTAATGGGGAAAGTGTGGAAGAGATGGTGGTAGGGGACAGTCTAGGTACAAGTGACCACAAAATGGTAAGTTTCGGGGTGAAAATGGGGAGGGAATCAAACCGGACCAGCACGAGAGTTATCAACTTCAGGAGAGCGTACTTTAACAGAATGAGGAGGGTGTTCAGGTAGGAGATAAAGGGGAAGATGACTACAGGGGGAGCAGAAGAGCTATGGGAAACTATCAGGGATGGGGTACTGAAGGCCATGGAAATTTGCATAAGGAAGGTATTTTGTTTTATTTTTTAGCTTTTAAAGTTTTTGTTTGTGCCCAACCCAACTCCGGTGAAAAAAGGTTTGCATTTTCAGCTTTTCTTTTCTTTTTTAACGTGGTCTGCACATGCATGAAAGATTTTAAAATTTTAAAATCTTATCACTTAAAAATAAATTGTTTCCAAACCACAAAACAACCCTATTCCAGAACAAGCTCAAACAAAACTGTAAGTTACATAATTTAAATCAGTGTAGTTTTTTTATATATCTGTTGGTGACCCCATCCACCCAAGGTCCATGATCAGTGGGCAGCACGGAAGGCCCAGAAGCAGGCAAGGGGAGGTGCTGTGCTGGACACCAGGCATACAATCGGATATCCAGGATGGCACCGTAGTGGATCCCCATCTCTGCATGGAGCAGGATATACAGTACTCTAAAGGACTCCAGTATTCCCATCAGGAAACTCTTTGCTTCAATTACAGTACCAGACTGTGCTAGTATAGTCCTTAGCCCTCGGCAGAGGCTCCACTGGCTGAAAGCATGTGGAGCACTTAACAGCTTTGGCAGACCCTTAGGCCATGCAATCTCTACCCATCCCTAGCCAGCCCACTGCACTGCAGAGTTTGGCTACTGAATCAGGTGAATAAACACTACTGCCCCGTGCCCAGCCTCACCAGTCCATGCAGATGAGACTGCTGGACCCACGGGATTGAGTGAACTATGGACACACACCAAGAAGCTATGGATGCTCAGAGGTCACCGCTTGTGTGCAGCAGGACCTCTGCATTCCATAAGCCCATGCTAAACCCCTACAGAGCTGCATATCAGTTCATGGTTTGGGCTGTTAGGTGGTATCCATTAAGCATAAGTGACCTCCTTGGACAACAACTGGCTGGAATCTCCATGGACTCCTCCCCATACTCAAGTACAAACCCTCCAGTGCTCCATATTGTGAACACATAAGCTGAGCTGCGTTGTGTCTAAGAAAAAAGTTTCCCTTAACGTGTTAATAGCCTTTATTTCTAAGACCATGGAACAAATAAATGCAACATTTATTTATTGAATTTTGTTGACTGGGTAGGCCCACTGTAATTGAAAGTCTCTTTTTCAGGGGTGGCCGGGGAGGAGGGGGGATACAGATGGTAACCAATTGAAACTGAACCAGATGAAGCTGTTGGTGGTATTTTTAGTGAATGGGGGCAATTTGGCCAGTTTACCAGGGAGATTCCCCTACTCTTGGTAGGGGGTGCTGCTGAGCACCAGCCAAGATGGAGGATCCAATGTTGGAGGAGAAGCAGGCTGTGGTTGAGTCCTCTAACCCTGCCCAAGACATGAATGAGAATGAAGATATTGAAAGAATGGATGAAGGAAGTCAAGTTTCTGGAGAAAGGAAATGCTCAGATAATAGACTTGATGTCTCCCAGCCAGGTGATAAAGATATGTTTAGGAGGGATATATGGGAAACAATACGAGATACAGCAAAAGGCACAGACATACAGATACAAGAGTGTGGCTCAAACTAGCGCTCCTGGCTGCACGGCCCCAAATGTAACAGAGCCCACAAAATGCTGGACACTGTACAGACCCTGACAGGCATCGAGAGACGACTGTTCAAAAGGAACAGTTAATGGGGGACAAATGAGCAGCAAAAGTAAACAAACCTACTCTAACGGCTACACAGCAGATCCGGAGTCAGTTCTCTCTGTCAAAAAAACAAGTGGGCTTTCCGGGAGCTGCATGGAGCAGCAAGCGAGCACTTCAGAGCATAGGATGGATGCAGGATGAAACTGGAAAATGGATACCAGACCAGATGTGGGATGACAATCTACTCGCATCACTGGCTTCACATCTACAACACAGTCCTGCAACAGGACCCAGTACTATAACACCGGAGAATGCTGTACAGCCAACGAACAGACCACCAGATATCTCTAAGGTACCACATATCTCTCTCAACCAAGGGGCCCCTAATAATACTTTTAATGAAAATGTTAATGTGGGTAATGAATTGCCAGGCACTTCAGACGAATATACTGATGCTAAGGAGCTCTCCGGTACAGCACCTTGGAGGCCAAATGATAACACTGACTCTGGCTCTATTAGTCACAATACTAGTGGGGCAAGCTGACAAGCCCGAGGGTTGACACTTTCAGAACTGTTTAAAAATAATTTGGAGCAGGCTCCAAGGAAGAATGCCATCAGGATAAAGCATAGGGGCACTTAACTGAACATCCTGACAGAGTTTATGTGGCAAAATGTTTATTGAAAGTCTTTACAGTTTAGGGCTACAGAGATATACACCTTGATACAGGTGCATGTATCAGGCAAGGATACATTTGATGTAAGCTTTAAATCAAATATTGGTCTGGAAAGGTTCTGGTTAAGAAATAACCAGGTAAAAAAAAATATTCGCTATGGATCCCTTTCTTTGCCACCCCCCTCACTAAACCTCAGGTGAAAAATATGACAGTCATGTTCAGGAATGAGGGGGTCAATGTGCGGGATATACATTACTGGCTGCAGAACAGGTGTGACATTTTAGGGCCTCAGGGGCCATAACTGATTTTGAGGGAATATGGACTGGGGGTGGAGATTTAAAGTAAAACTATTTCAGGTCAACTCAGAAGCTATGCATTTACCCAACAGCTTCTTCTTAGATAAGGATAGAGGCATCTGCTTATGCACTGGCCAGCCAGCCTAAGGTGTGCTATAAGTGAGGGGCACCGACCCACCTCAGCGGCACATGTGATAAGATAAAATGCTCACAGTGTGGGGACTTTGGGCATGCAAGCATGCAATGTGAAAGTATCTTTGGATGCAACCTGTGTGATGAACATGGACATTCATTTCATCAATGTCCATGGGACAGGCATAACAGAAATGTGGGATGGGATCAGGATGTCCTGGTGCAAAGGGGCCAGGATAAAAGGAGACCCCCTCCTACCCACCCCCCACAGCAGGAAGAAACCTCACAGTCTCGACGGATACACCAGATATAAGTGAAGATCTGGTATTGCCAGACACAGGGCCAAAAGACACTCCCTCAGTTTGTAAGTATCCACCCCACCACCTCCAGAGACAGACAGGGAGGTAGCCACTCAAGATACCTCTGGGATCCCAAAGACAAACATCTCAGAAAGCTCTACTACTGGAGTACAAAACATGACCCCCAATGAGATAACCATGCATACCACCACAAGAGAGACAAGGGCTGCAACCAAACAGAATCACCTGCCTTCTGGCTTCCATTACAGAATAACTATACCCCCTTACAGAAGGAGGGAGGAGAATCTGATCTGGAATCAGATGTCTCCAACAGGTCAGAGGCGGTGTCTGAACTGGAGGACGAAGAAAAAAGAGCTCTGGTAAATACCAAGAAAAAGAAAGAGAAAACTCAAAAACCAGGAGAAACCAGCTGAGGTCCTGTAATATAACATACATCCTTTATGGCGTCCCTACAGGTAGCATCTTTTAATGTGTGCAGCCTCAGAAACTATAAAAAAAAAATGGGCTGTGGTCTTGTAATTTCTCCATCAGCTTTCCCAAGATGATTTTTTTTTCCTTTTTTCACGAGAGACAACACTGAGCTACCTTTTCAAAATCGAACAGGTTAGAAGAAGTTAGTTGTGGGGACCATCGTTTTGGACATTTGGCACAGATTTTGCAGATGGGATGGGAATATTAGTTAAAGGTTCCCATTTCTCCGTAACTAGGGTTGTAGACATCCTGCCTGGAAGAGCCATATTGTTGGACTGCAAATATAGGGATTTGGCACTCTGTTTAAAAAACACATGCACCACAGTCAAAAACAGCTAGGACTGAGCTTTTTGAAGACATAAAACCATACTTGTACACCAGAAAATATCACTTGGGGAGGGGATCCGAATTGTAGCCTAGACACTTCAATACAGGGGGATAGGATGAAAACATTTATTACGACTCTCACACTTTAAAACAGATCCTTTTAACAACTAATCTAAAGGATGCTTTTAGGACAAAGAGAAAGGACCCAGGGTACACTTACCATAGATATATCTATGTGATCTGCATAGACTATTCCTTTATTTCAAAATGTCTTACCATGATTAAAATAGAAACTAAACCTTTAGAATTTTCTGATTATAATGCCCTACTAAGTACTTTTAGTTTTGCAACAGCACCCCCTAGATTTCTGTCAGCCACACAACACTGGAAACTGCATGCTTCACTTTTAAAGCAAGAAATGAAACAAAATGTGATTCAGTTACTAGAGGCCAGATAATCCACATCAGAACTTTATGACGACCTATGGGACTGGTGATTCGACACTAAGAATTATCTAAGGCAATTACTTCTCAAATTTGGGAGACAACAAGCAAATTCAGACTATATTAAATATTTAGGGTTTAGAAATCAATTGTACAAGTTAATGTTTTTGCCTCCCAGGGAACAAGTTAAATACAAGACCCCGATTACAGAAGTTAAGAAACAAATGCTCACTTATCAATAAAAAAAGGCCAAGACACTAGAGGCAGAGATGAAGTTTGGGACAGTAAAACAACCTGCATCTGACCCCTACAGGCATGCAAGCAAAGACTGGATGCTACTATAATGACTACTATAATGACGGGTTTAAATAGACAGGATGCTTCACTGGCCATGACAGATTTAGACATGTTAGATGTAGTCCAAAACTCATTAACAACTACATTTAGTCAGGAACATAATGCAGAATTTTTTTTTTTTTTTTTAGACTTTTTAAAAGCACCTTTGCCAGAACTAGCCCCACAGGCACTGGAGCACTTAACACCAATTACAAAGGAAGAGATTAGCACCATCATTCAGACTTTAAATACTGGAATATATCCCCAGGCCTAGATGGCCTGACCAGTGAATTTTATAAACATTTATACAGGAGATCAGTGTGTAACCCCCCTGCAAATGGGGGTTCCCAAAAGACTTCCAGGAGCTTGCTTGAATGCTCCAAGCCTGAATGGTGTTTGGCGTTTAAGCCATTTATCAGTGAGTGTTTTTAGAACCTCTGGTACTGTCTCTTTAAGAGCTGTCTGCTTGCAGACATAATTAGTTTGTATGGGGGACTGTGTGTTTCTTTGATTGAGTACCACTCAAGCTGCTGCCAATTCACTTCATTTTTGCAGTCACTAGGAGTGCAAAGGGAACCTATCTGAAAGATGTAACTGTTTGCCAGAAATTATTTAGAGTAATAATGAAATTACAGTTTGTCTAACCTGCTTTCTTTGCAGTCAGAACTGTGTCTGCTAGTTCCCCATTCTAGTTTTGAACTGCTGAACTGGACCAATCAGTGTGGGGTAAGCTAGCTCTAAAATGGTGCCTTGGACGAATCAGAACTTGACTCGTAATCTGAGCCAGCCACAAGAGGATTGTATGGGCAGTGACTCTGGGAGATGTAGTTTAGACTTCAGTGCCTTTTGGACCAACAGCAGCAGTCTATTGTGAGTGACAGCCAATCCAGTCAAGAACTGGGAGGAACTCAAAGGAAGTGCCCGGTTTTGTCGGTTGGAGTTTCAGTTGAGCTTTGGCAGTGAAGAAGGAAGGAGCCCTGTGCTTTTTCAGTGTGCAGTTTTAGTCAAAAAACGTGTGTAAGGCCCAGAGTTCCGGTCTGCAGCTTGTGTAACAGCTTGTTAGGACTGAATCCATCCTGTGAAAAGAATCAAAGGATCTCTGAAGAGTAGAAACCAGGCTCACCCTGTAGAAGACTGGAGGAATTGCTGAAAATTGCACTCGGTCTGTCAGGAACTGAATCTGCTGTGTTCTCCGGTATTGTGCAGTAATTGCGATCGGGATACAGATGCAGCCTGCCTGGTATAGTGCTTTCTTTATATGGATGTGTGAAGAGGTTTGTGCACATAGTGAGCCCTGCTGACATTGAAGGACCCTATCTTATTTGGAGGTCATGAGTACTAATTCAGGGTCGCTCCCTGTTGAATTGCCACATTAAATCCAAATGGAATTACTGTACTGCTGACTGTTTAATTCTCCTTTCTCTGTGTGAAAGGGCCCCTACCAGCCGCCACGGGTTTGGACTAGCCACTAGGCTTGGGCATTCAGGACAGTAACTGATAGGGATAGGCCTGTCAGAGCCATAGGTAGATTATTAGAGTGATAAGCTAATTAACCTGATTTCCGTCCTGTTATATCCCCCAAATAAATCAGGGCTGGTTGTTCAGCAAAGTTATACTGCCTGAGGTATTTTGCTCTGTTAAAGTACTGTACTGTGATTGTTGCACTGTATCTCATTTCACAGGAGGTCCCAGTGCCGGAACCAGACCGGAAAAGTGTATACTGTGAAGGTAATTGATATATTGTGTGGGCCACTAGTGGGAGAAAGGGGTTGCAGTGTCCCAGAGGGCTGTGACCAAGTTAGTTTAACTATTGCAAACCCTGACCTCTGGGTGGAGGCACCCCATTGATCCAGGCCTCAACCTGTTAGTGGCAAATCAGGCAGGGGTAGTAGCCCCTGGGATAGCGCCATCTAGGGGTTACATCTTGAGGCTCACCGCTGGGATTGTGTGTCCTCTAGTGGCCATATTTACTAACCACTGTTAAGAAAAAATGGGTACCCGACAGAAGTGGCTGTGCACC
The DNA here is from genome assembly GCA_016271365.2 of Neoceratodus forsteri. Taxonomy (NCBI): domain Eukaryota; kingdom Metazoa; phylum Chordata; order Ceratodontiformes; family Ceratodontidae; genus Neoceratodus; species Neoceratodus forsteri. Next base: position 453,690,339 of record CM028129.1, on the reverse strand, counting down.
TGCTGGTGAGTGGTGTACTGGGAGGAGATCGACCTCAAATGCTATGCTTATCCTGGACATCCCCTGCATCAATACGGACACTGTGCAGGGAGTACTTTCCAAGGTGGAAGGTTTACAAAACCCTGTGGTGGTGGGTCGGCATGCTAATCTGCTCACCCACACTTTCCTGGCCCTAGTAGAGTTTAAGGATCCCATAGATAGCTCCAAAGTGCCACAGACCATTACCCCAGAGGGAGCCTCACTGCTTGAGAGTGATAACTAAGGACAGTAAAGACCTGGGGGAATCAGCCCCACCACTATCTGAAACTTTGAGGAGAAATTTGCTGAATGGTTGCTGGGAGGGGAAACTGTGGAGGACTTGAAGAAACTATTCTTCCACCTGGGGTGTTCTCCCAACACCCTCTCCTGCTCCAGTGCCCGTAATGGTGGCTGAACCAATGCAGACTCCTATTTCTGCACCTGCCATTAGTCACGACTCTCACCAAGGTTGAGGATCTCTCTGGCACCCTCCCCACCCCCAAGGAGGATGACTGGGAGACCTGATAGACTATGTTGCCCCTCAGTGCTAGAATGGCAATGCTCGGAAGGCGAAAAGCTTAAAGAGGGTTAGTGAGAGCCTCCGAGGTCCTGCCCTGGCTACCATCCGTGCTAAACGGGCCAGTAACCCTGAAGCGACTGCACAGGCCTATCTTGAGGCCTTGAGAATGTGTATGGGAGCCCAGATTCTGATGAGGACCTATGGTGGAGAGTAAGAAATGCACAACAGTACCAAGGGGAGTTGTTGTCTGTGTATGTCTCTCGCTGGAAAAATTGTTGCAAGAATGCCTCAGAAAGGGTAGTTTGCCAGCGATTGAACTGGACCGAACCAGGACTGGACAGAATCCTTAAGTCTGCCCCTTCTCAGAACTGCTGTTGCTTCAGTTACGCCTGGCAAATCGACTGGAATCCCCACCTCCTATGATGAGTTAATGAGAGAAATCTGAGGAGTTGAGAAAGGCGACCTCGGAGGTACCTGCACCAACAGCTGTGGCTACGACTCAGTGACTGAGGGTGACCCATCAAGTGAAGTTCAGGGCAGAGGTTGACAGTCAATGAGTGCTCTGACAAGGAAAAGATATGTCACAATGGGGCTAACTGTTGAGAGAGATCCGGGAATTCAAAACAGTCCTTTATGAAGGCCACGCCTGCAAGTACGGGCCCTGACCTATATCCGACTGCATCTGCTATGGGGTGGGGTACCACCATGTATCTCCTGCTGATAACAGCTCCAAACTCACCCTTGACCATGGAAGTGAGAAACTGACGAGATGTCTCCAAATGCTTATCACGTCAGAGACAGAGATGGCACCCAGGTTTCCAGTTAGTAATACCCCTGCCCTGGCTCCCAGTGTGGCGCCTGCCAGCTCAAACTCCAGAAAGTATGTTTTGCTATAATTGTGGGAAAGATGGGCACATGAAAAGGGAATGCCAGTCCCCAAAAGACACTGACAAAGTTGCATATAGGCTACAAGGAGAGCTTCGGAGAAGAAATCAGTGGTTAAGAGGTGCACACATGATCCCAGTGAGGGCACCAAAATGCTAATTCACGCCCTTGTGGCAAGGTCAGTTGCCCAGGCCCCCACTACCGCCTCCAGACTGGTCCAGAATAGTGGGTCCCTCCATGGAGACCACTGTAAAGGTGAATGGAGGTCTACAAGAGCTGTATTAGACAGTGGCTCCCAAGATGACAATTATGTTCCAGGATTGGTATCAGAAGCATTTGTCAGACGCATTTACAACCATTAGAAGGACTGCATGTATGGGGTTAAGTGAGAAGGCCTACCCTATCTCGGTATATCCGAATTTGGCTGTCTTTCCCACCTCCGTGGCTGGAGTGGCCGAACAAGTAGAGACCCTAGCCTTAGTGTGTCCCCACTGGACTGTATGATGGTGTCCCTTGTTGATTGGAACAAATGCTCATATGTTCGGAAGGCTGGCAAGTTGTGTTATGAAAACAGGGGTCAAAGACTAGTAGAGCTTTAAGAGTTCCGGCTTTAATTAAGAAGGCCTATGAGGCACAGAGAGATGCTGAAAAACAGAACCAGAGGAACCGGTCGGAATTGTATGGAAGAAGGATCCTGAGTCTCTGATCCTGGCGCCAAATGCCCAGTGTACCTTACAGGAGAGGTCCGTATCAGAAAGGATGTTAAGAATAAAATATTAATGTTGGATGCACCAGGCGATGGAAAATTGCCAGAGGGACTGCTGGTCGCTTAGTATTTTGCCCGCTAGAGCCCATGCTTATGCCAGAAGGGTAATGGTCCAAGTTCATAATGTGTCTGAAAGAGACATTCGAGTAAACAGAGGTTGCATCCTGGCTAATGTGCATTGTGCAGACACTGCAGTGCTACCCAGCAGCAGAGTTCAAGGAAGAATGACAGAGTAACGCCGACTTGTTTGATTTCGCGACTCCCGCTGCCAGCTGAATGGAAAGTGAGGATCAGTGAGAAGCTTGCCCAGAGAGACCAGGTGTTTCTTTAAAGGAATGGGATGTAGGATGCGCAAGGAGCTGAGCACAATATCCGCTGCATGACGAAAGACCATTTCGAGAGGTCTCGACGCCTGGCACCTGCTGACATAGATGATGTGAGACGGCATCTGCAAGAGATGTTAGCTGCTGGTGTAATACAAGAATCCAGAAGCCCTTATGCTTCCCCATTGTGGTAGTGAGGAAAAGAATGGAACAGTAAGGATGTGTGTGGATTATCGCACCTTAAACCGGGCGGACTATCCCTGATCAGTACACAATGCCCCGCATTCAGGATGCTTTGGACTGCCTAAACGGGAGCAAGTGGTTCTCTGTGCTGGATCTCCGCAGTGGGTACTACCAGATCCCGATGGCCCCAGAGGACCGTGGAGAAGACGGCCTTTATCTGTCCGCTTGGTTTCTATGAATTCATGAGGATGCCTCAAGGATTTCAGGTGCCCCAGCCACTTTTCAACGATTGATGGAGCGTGCAGTGGGGACATGAACTTACTAGAGTGCCTGGTATACCTAGATGATGTTATTGTGTTTGGCAGCTCACTGGAGGAACATGAGAGCAGATTATTTAAGGTATTGGACCGACTGGAGGACTTTGGCCTTAAACTGTCCATTGATAAGTGTCAATTTTTCAAACATCAAAGTATGTGGGACACATAGTATCCACCGAGGGAATAGAGACCCACCCAAGTAAAGTTGAGGCCTTGACTCACCTGGCCACAGCCCAAAAATCTAAAAGAACTGCAAAGATTCCTGGATTCTGTGGTTATTATCGGCGCTCATCAAGGACTATTCAAGAGTGATCCGCCTTTACTTAACCTTACTCAAGGGTATCCCCAACCCACAAAAATACCAAAAGTCAGCCCTCAAGACTGAAAGAGTGTATTTTCATCCGAGAGAAGTATTTGGGGCCGCTGGACTCCTGATTGTGAGACTGCTTTTCATGAGATCATATATCAACTTACCCATGCTCCAGTGCTGGCCTATGCCGATCCAAGAAAACCTTACGTCCTGCACACTGATGCTAGCTTGCAAGGGTTGGGGCCTGTTGTACCAAGAGCACGAGAATGGCCTGAGACCAGTGGCCTTTGCCAGTAGAAGCCTGACCCCATCCGAAAAGAACTATCCTGTACATAAGTTAGAGTTCCTAGCTTTGAAGTGGGCTATTGTTGACCAATTCCATGAGTACTTGTATGGGGCTAAAATACTAGTAAAACTGACACAATCCTTTGACCTATGTGCAGACCTCAGCTAGTTGGATGCCACTGGCCATAGGTGGCTTTCGCATTATCTACATATGACTATGCTCTCGAATCACCGAGCAGGTCTGGAACCACATAGATGTTGATGTTTCTCCGGAGGCCTGTTCCCAGAATGATTGGGTCCGATTGGCAGAACCTGACATTCGGGCACTCTGCCGAAGTTTGACAGGGAGGAACAATGTCCACGGACGCAGTGGACTGCATGGTGGATTGCTTGGGAGCTCTGAGAATTGCATACCTGCTGCTTATTGCCACTTTTCTGCAATAGACATTGGTGCACTGCCTCAGCTGGACAATGACAGTATTCGCGGGCTCAATCCTCGCGATCCCATGATCAAAGCAGCTTAGAAGCCCTCTATGCAGGAAAAGATGTGTCCAAATTACGCCCACTGATTGAGAACTGCACTGTTATACAAAGAAGGTCCTAAGTTGAAACTGATCAATAAACTGTTATACAGAGAAACAGTAGACAGAGGGGACAAGTAGACAAACAACAACTAGTGCTGCCCACTGCCTTCGAGACTCAGTACTGAGGTCCTTGCACAACCACATGGGGCACCTTGGTATAGACAGAACACTTGACTTGGTGAGATCCAGATTCTATTGGCCTAAGATGGGGCTGATGTGAGCAACACATTCGAACTTGTAGTCGCTGCTTACAGAGGAAAGCTTTGCCCCAGAGGGCTGCCCCTTGTTAACATCACCACCAGTGCACCCATGGAGCTGGTCTGTATTGATTTTCTGAGTTTGGAGTCAGATCAAAGAAATATCAGTAATGTGCTGGTGGTCACTGACCATTTCACGAGATATGCCCAAGCTTTCCCCACCAAAGACCAGAAAGCATCCACTGTGGCCAAAGTACTTGTAGAAAACTTTTGTTCACTATGGGGCTCCACAAAGAATCCATTCTGATCAAGGGAGAGACTTTGAGAGTCGCCTGATCAAAGAGATGCTTTCTCTGTGGGGAGTGCGAAAGTCCAGAACCACTCACCACTCCCAGGGGGACCCACAGCCTGAACGCTTTCAACCGCACTTTGCTAGATATGCTAGGCACCCTGCACCCAAAGGACAAGCTTAGATGGAGCCAACAAATTAGCACCCTGGTACATGCTTATAACTGCACAAAAGTGATGCCACTGGATTCTCCCTACCGCCTGATGTTTGGAAGAGAAGCTCACTACCAGTAGATGTGTGTTTTGGGGTCTTCCTGATGGGGTTCAAGCTGACAACTATTTACAGTATGTGCAAAGTTAAAGGCCCAGCTAACTCATGCGCACTAACTGGCTCAAACCATGGCTGCCAAAAGAAATCTCACAACAAAGAAAGGTATGATAAAAGGTGAAAGCACAGGAACTCCAGGAGGAGATCGGTATTGCTAAGAAATCTGGGACTGCATGGCAAGCACAAGATTGCTGACAGATGGCACCATCTCCCTCACATTGTAGTGGGCAAACTAGATGATCTGCCAGTGTACAAAGTAAGGCCTGAGAATAATTCAAAAGATGTAAAACAATGCATAGAAATCATTTACTGCCCATTGGACAAATCTTAATTGAGTCTGAGCCCCTAGAAGATGCCCCTCTGGACCAGTGACTAGAGCTGCTGATAAGAAAAGATCAAGAAAGTCTGCACCTACAGAAGCAAAGTTAAAGTGTTCCCTCCACAGTCCCAGTTGAGCATGACTGTCAGTCCATATCGGAAGAAAGTGAGAGGACTTTGAATACTATCCTTCTTACGAACTGAGTCAATTGTTCGGGCAATCCTCAGTCAATACTGGAGACAAAGCTGGGCCTTCTGACTGTCTAAGCCCCAGCTTCATCCCTGAGCCAATGCTCCAGAAAGTGAAGTGCAAAGCATCAGATCAGATGAAATGGAATCATTGTGCATGGTTGAACTGTTTGAGCTTCAGGGAGGAAAATGATAGATTGGGGCAGACTGGTGATACATCTAACAAGAAGAGTATTTTGAGTGCCCTGACAGTCCACTGCCAGTGTCCGAAAGCTCTCCATGCGAGCCAAATGTTGTGGACTCAGAAACTGTAACTCCTGGAGCTGAAAGTGCCCCAAGTTCTAGCCTCTCTACCCCATGGAGACTCCTGACAAGTGAGGACAATGTTGAAAATGAGGCTCAGAGTGCAGAGACTGTAACAGTTCCCCTAGAAAGACTGGTCGAGCTGTAAAGCCTGTGGTGCACCTCAGTTATGATTCCCTTGGGAGACCTGTGGATTTGCCTCTCAATGTTGTCCATAAAGGAGTGTATGTGTCCCCGAGCTCATTGCCCAAACTGAGCGCTCGAGTGCTAACTCAAGTTACTTGTGTTGTACCTCTAAGTATGGTGCCCTTGCCCGTCCAGCCCCAAGGTAACTGATAGGAAGGGCCCCTCTCTTCAGGTTTCATGTACAAGAGGTAATAACTTGAGTTATGGGTAATGTATGTAATACTGTGAAAGAGGACGTACTGCAATATTTCAGAAATGTGTTCTTGGTAAAATGATATATTGACTGATGATTACATGTGCAGCCTAATGCAAATGTATATGGTTGCAGTTGAAACTATGGGTACTTGCTTGACGCGGACGCCAAGCTTTCCCAGGCCAGGAAGGGTGTAACCCCTGCAAATGGGGTTCCCAAAAGACTTCCAGGAGCTTGCTTGAATGCTCCAAGCCTGAATGGTGTTTGGCATTTAAGCCATTTATCAGTGAGTGTTTTAGAACCTCTGGTACTGTCTCTTTAAGAGCTGTCTGCTTGCAGACATAATTAGTTTGTATGGGGGACTGTGTGTTTCTTGATTGAGTACCACTGCTGCTGCCAATTCACTTCATTTTGCAGTCACTAGGAGTGCAAAGGGAACCTATCTGAAAGATGTAACTGTTTGCCAGAAATTATTTAGAGTAATAATGAAATTACAGTTTGTCTAACCTGCTTTCTTTGCAGTCAGAACTGTGTCTGCTAGTTCCCCATTCTAGTTTTGAACTGCTGAACTGGACCAATCAGTGTGGGGTAAGCTAGCTCTAAATGGTGCCTTGACGAATCAGAACTTGGACTCATAATCTGAGCCAGCCACAAGAGGATTGTATGGGCAGTGACTCTGGGAGATGTAGTTTAGACTTCAGTGCCTTTTGGACCAACAGCAGCAGTCTATTGTGAGTGACAGCCAATCCAGTCAAGAACTGGGAGGAACTCAAAGGAAGTGCCCGTTTTGTCGGGTTGGAGTTTCAGTTGAGCTTTGGCAGTGAAGAAGGAAGGAGCCCTGTGCTTTTTCAGTGTGCAGTTTTAGTCAAAAACGTGTGTAAGGCCCAGAGTTCCGGTCTGCAGCTTGTGTAACAGCTTGTTAGGACTGAACTGTCCTGTGAAAAGAATCAAAGGATCTCTGAAGAGTAGAAACCAGGCTCACCCTGTAGAAGACTGGAGGAATTGCTGAAAATTGCACTCGGTCTGTCAGGAACTGAATCTGCTGTGTGTTCTCCCGGTATTGTGCAGTAATTACATCGATACAGATGCAGCCTGCCTGGTATAGTGCTTTCTTTTATGGATGTGTAAGAGGTTTGTGTACCTCAAGTGAGCCCTGCTGACATTGAAGGACCCTATCTTATTTGGAGGTCATGAGTACAAATTCAGGTCGCCCTGTTGAATTGCCACATTAAATCCAAATGGAATTACTGTACTGTTGACTGTTTAATTCTCCTTTCTCTGTGTGAAAGGGCCCCTACCAGCTGCCACGGTTTGGACTAGCCACTAGGGCTTGGGTACCCAGGGACAGTAACTGATAGGGATAGGCTGTGCACAGAGCCATGGAAATGTATTAGAGTGATAAGCTAATTAACTTGATTTCCCTGTCCTTGTTATATCCCCCTAAATAAATCAGAGCTGCTTGTTTCAGCAAAGTTATACTGACTGAGGTATTTGTCTATGTTAAAGTACTGTACTGTGATTGTTGCACTGTATCTCATTTCACAGGAGGTCCCAGTGCAGAACCAGACCTGGGGGTAAGTGTATACTGTGAAGGTAATTCTGATATATTGTGTGGGCCACTAGTGGGAAGAAAGGAAGGCAGTGTCCCAGAGGGCTGTGACCAAGTTAGTTTAACTATTGCAAACCCTGACCTCTGGGTGGAGGCACCCGCCATTGGATCCAGGCCCCTCAACCTGTTAGTGGCAAATCAGGCAGGGGTAGTAGCCCCTGGGATAGCGCCATCTAGGGGTTACAAGTGAACTTTTAGTACCGGTGTACAACCATATCTTAGAAACTATGGCAAGTCTTTTCAGAATTTGGAACGGCTATAATCACTTATATTTACAAGAAAGGTGATAAACAGGATATTTAAAACTGAAGGCCCATTTGTTTCTTAAATACGAATTACAAAATTGTGTCCAAATTGATATGTAAGTGACTACAGAAAATCACAGAACAACTGACTGATCCAGCACAGGGGTGTAGCCAGAAATTTCCATTTTGTACACAGTCTCCAACAGTTACACCCCCCCCCATTAAAAAATGTACACATCCTTTCCAAATGGCACCCCTTTCCAAACAAGTCAGATTGTTGTCAGATGATTCCTCTACTCTCTGAAGAGGTTATACATCAGACACTCCTCAGTGGTATACACTAACCTAAATACTACAGATTAGAAAAATAATATTAACATTAACAAAGTGGCTTATGGTTTGTGACAGGCATTCAACAAACCTGTACACAAATGTGTACAGTGAGTATGCCTGTCTACACCCTTGATCCAGCACAAACATGTGCTATAACTAACAGAATACAGCACTGTTTATATTTATTAAGAGAATTATTTTACTGTAGTAAAAAACAAACAAGTAACTGGATTTGTTTTGCCATTATTTATTTTTTATTAAAAATGTGATGACTGGGAAAGGCACACTGAGCAGAGGCTTGTTTCCAGGTGCAACCCGGCTACAGAGTTTACAGTGAAGAGAAAAAAGGAGTAACAAACAAGTGGTGAAGCAAATACAAACAGTATGTACATACATTTTTACAAGGAGAATGATGCATTAACCATGATTATGATACGTTAACCATGATAAACAATTAATTAGAGCACTGAGTAAATGAACGGGAGGGCAGGGTTGGAGACAGGGGCTAGGGTAGGCGAGTGGAGACTGTGAGGGGCCTCAGCTGCATGCTGAGAACATTAGAACATTTAGGGCAATGTGGGGAGGGTAGGAACCTGAAGAGTTGGGAAAAGGCCGAACGAGAAGGGGCCAAGTGGAGGGGAGGCTGTTCCAGAGAAGGGGGAGACGGTATGAAAAGGCAGCATGGCCGAAGAGAGTGTGAGGTCAGAGCAGGTGAAAGGTGCGTGGGTCTCTGTGGCGAAGAGAGTAGTTTAGGGAGGTGAATGGTGTGAGGTGGGATATGAGGTAGGGGGGGTAGGGAGTGAAGCCAAATTTTGCAATGAAGGAGGTGCTGTGGATGGCTCTCCTGTGGGAGAGTGGAGCGAGGGCTAGTGCGGCGTAGAGTAGGCAGTGGTGAGTGTGTGGGGGGGAGGAGGCAGTAGTGAAGCTGCAGAAAGAGTTGAGAAGGATATCTAGTCTGGAGAGAGAGTGGATGCTGGGGTCATTTCGTAGACTATGTCAGCATAATCAATCACAGCAAGGTAAACTCCCAACCAGTTTCGATCACACTGCACGTCATCAGGGGGTGCACAAAACCGGTTGGGAGTTTACCTTGCTGAGCTACCTGTTACTGTGAGGCTTAGTTTGGCGTTTATTTCATTAAAATTATGCCTGGGTAATACGCCAATTTCAGAGTGCTGAGTCTTGTTCCTGATGGATTTTAGTGTTGACTCGAGCTTCTGTCTTCACGGAGGAGCTGTTTTTGCTGTTATTCAGTGGATTAAATGCCTTTATTTTGGAGCATGTCTCGTTCCATCAGTTAATGGATATATGGGAGAAACGTTCCCTTTGAATATTGTAGTGAAGCAGGGGTGCCCATTAAGCCCCGTTATATACATTTGCATTAGACCCTTTAATCGGGCAGGTAAAATGGGATCAGCAAATCGTAGTACTATGACCTCACATACACCTTTCCAAGGTGAAGATTTCAGCATATGCAGATGGCATCTGCTTATTTGTCAAAGTTACCAGATCAGGAGAAAGTGCAATACAAGCTATTCAGGAATTCTCATGCATAGCTGGAGCGCAGTTAAATCTATAGAAAAGTATAGGTCTACCACTAGGGCAGTCACAAGAATTGCCAAGTAATATAGCAGGTATAACTCTCTCAAGAACCCCTTAAAAATATTGGGACTATGGTTTGGGAACACTGATTTAGCATTATTAAACTGGGAAAGAAAATTAGAAGTCTGTGCAACCAAGGTCAGAACATGGAAGGTTTGGAAACTTGCAAAAAAAAAAAAAAAGTACAGATAATTATATCTAATTTTTATATAGACACCCCCGTTCAACTCGAAACACAGATTCAGAGTAATTTTTTCCAGATGTTGTGGGGAAGCCGCTTCAATCCGGTTAAGAGGGACTTCTCATCTTCCATACAAAAAAAGGGGACTAAATATGATAAACCCCCTGATTTTTTATCATTCCTTCTTGATAACCCATATGCTAAAATGGGGCTGGTGCCCCACTGTAAGTGTGCGGCAAGAATGGATCAAGTACACTTCAGGGACATACATGGGGAAGCCCTGAAAATAATTACAAGTTACAAGATACCAGATTACTTCGCTAAAGAAAATAAGACAATGGAAAACAGGGAAACTCACTCTACAGACTTTAGGAAGGAAACAGCTCTATTCTCATATTATATCAGAAGTCCAGCAGGTCATATTAGTATTCCCCAAATGTACTTCCACAAAGATGACACAAACCCTGGCAGTTTTAAATGACACCTGGGTACCAGCACATACTTGGGATGTGCTTTGGGATATGCACTCGTGGAAAATTGGGGGTGAGAGGAAACCTAAAGCATAAAGCTGTGCAAGAAAGGTTATGTCCCAGGCCAGAGTGTGGAAATGTGAAAGAAACCTTAACATATTTCTACTTGATTAGTCATCACAGTGTACAGTTTTGGGATTAACCTGGCAGCAAGATGGCAATGGCCCTTTCTTAGGAGGGTTACCTACGCAACTCTCATCTTGGGAGATTATTCGGGGTATATGGAGGCGGTATCACCCAAGCATCTTACATGTGATATTTGTTATTTTGACATTTTATTTATGGCAAGCAAGGTGACAATTTCTTACACAACAAATGCAAATGCCAAACACTACTCTAGTTAGTCGAATTATGAATGCAATACTGACTGTGAAAAACTTTGATACAGTTAAATATGCTTCAGGGAAGGTAGCTAACATTTGGAGACATTTAGAGAATTTAGTATGCTGGTTGGTAGAGCATGCCTCTGATTACAATGTTTAGAAAAGGAGCGGGGAATAAACAGAGAAAGTTTATGAAAATTATTACTTTTGGATTAATTTTGTGTAAATAAATAATAATAAAATTGTATTTATTAAGTGCCTTTCAAGCACCAAGGTGCTGTACAGGTTGAACAATAAAAATCACAGAAATAAATACATATATAAAATCATGATGATACATACATCAACCCGTAAAAGTATTGTAATGATGTACTTCAGGAGTTACTGTAGATATGTTCTACTGATGTAATGTTCTTTTTTTCCAATAAAATTCCCCTACTCTTTTTGAGAAATGTCACGGAATTTTTTAACGCCCAGCTGAGCAACCACTAGAACAGGCAGATGGGCTGGCCCAGTGGCAATGAGGGTTGAGGCGCTGGATGTCGCACCTCACGCCATGCTGGTGACCTGGGTTCAGGAACGGACTCCGGATGCTGGGAGTTGGCATGAGAAGGAGAGGACTACTCTCCTCTCCTGGGTGGGTTGTAGCAGATGCCTCGTTCTGTAGCGGCCCACGGTGGAGAACAGGAGTACTACAAGAGCAGAGGGGACCAGAAAATGTGAAAACTGCATCCACACTGGACAGATGACAGCAACCCCACCTCTCCGCCACGCGAGACACTCGAAGCTGTGTACCCTCACCCAGCAAGTAGCGAGGGAATGCCGAGGTGCACTCCAGTCTCCTATCCTGAAGGCACCCACCACCCAGCGAAGGGATACATCCAGGTCAGCTGGGCGAGGTAGCAGCAAGGACGGCAGATAGAGAGGCACGGTGGTGAGTAAAGACTGGCCACCTGAAAGGAGTGGGCAGCAGGATGCAGGTAAGGTGCGGAAAAAAAGAATATGCAAAAAAAAAAAAGAACAGGCAGATGGGACCTCAGTTTAATGTCTCATCCAAAAGACATCACCTCAGGAGTGCAGCGTCCCCCTCTTGATGTACTACAGTGCCAGTATTGGAATTTACCCAAGTGCCTGGTGCGATAATACTCTCTAAGTTTGTGCGGATTTTCTATAACATTTAGCTACTTTCTGGTCATTAGTTAGAGCTTCACAGAAAGTACAGAGATTTTTCTGTAGTGCTGTAAGGATCTGATCAAGCAATGTGTATTGCTGAAAGCTTGCTGACAAATGGGGGTGAGGGAGTGAATTTCTGAATTTCTCCAAGTATCCAAATCTCGCGAGTCAATCACTACCTGTGCAAGCTAAAACAAAAAAATTGGGAAATGAAACTACTGAAGCGAAGCTCATACTGGCAAACAAAATGTGGGAAAAGCTATACTATTTGACTAAAAACTGATGTGACTGCAAGTTTGAGTAACACAAGGGGAGTTCTGTATGTAGCATTTTGCATGTATCCTCGTTGAGTGAAGCAAAAGAAGAAACCTGTTTGTATGAAATTCTACACAGAAAAGCCTAGTGTATGCAAGTACCTTAATTCCAAATACATGGTGAATATTCATACTCGGCACCTCCAGATACTTGGTATTTAGTACTGGGTATTCTGGGATACGTAAGCTAAATTAAACTCTATGCCTCTCCAGGTCTTGAGGCCACCCAGTCCCTGTAATCTCACTCTTTCTGCCTATTCCCACATTCTCCCATACATATATCTTAAAATATGCCAGGTTCCTAGTTTTGTGTTCTGAGTCACCCCACCCCAACCCCAAAATATCAGTACCTATAACCTCCTGACCCCGGCACATGATTTGGAGGATAGGTGCTGTCATAGTACCTGCATCCAACAAGTGACCTAACACACTTCACCTATACTGCTGTAAGCCTGTTGTGAATTTACAATGGAGTTGTCCTTTCTCAATTCCACATTAGGTGCTTGCTCACACAGAACCAGGCCTCTGGACACAGGAAGCTCAGCTCGCTTCAGGCACTCCTGAATATGCTCCTGTAGCAGCAGCAGTCTCACTTTAACTTGGTATATGTTTTCAGAGACAGAACCACAGAGCTGCCATTACTGTAAACCACCTATACCTTTTAAAAAACACGGCACAATCACAGATGAATTAACTATAAAATATTCAATAGCTACTAAGTATACCAACCAGACAATAATTGTGATACAGAACACACTGGGAAATCAAAATAAGCAGATTTGTAAATGACTGGAAATGTAAAACCAGAAGAGGTCAAAACTCAACTAAACTTTGAAGTTCTTACCATTCAGGTCTCACAAAAGGTCTGTGCATATAGCTTAACACAAGAATTGAGGCAGGCCCCCTCTTAGTTGCAGGATCAAGCAGAGTTCTCGTAGCACTTTTCAAATCCCAGGCCAGACTGCACCCTCTTCTGCTCTCCAAATGAACACTTATTTGGAGAAAGCTCACACAGAGCTTTTTTCTAAGCATCAGGGGCTAGATTCACAAATAAACGCAAAGTGCAGTGCAAACGTTTGCGCTGCACCTCGCAGGTGCGTATGTTCAAAAGTTTGCTATTCACGGTTGGATAACGCACCATGCTATCTGACTGTGTATAGGGGCTAAGGGGGCAGCGCTTACCCCGGGAAACCATCACTAAGCCTAGCAGCGCTGCCCCACAGCCAGTCAGGACAATGGCTCTGCAATTAATAGTGCAGGTTGCCATTCACAAAAGAAGGCATGCAAATGAGCCCACTGGGCATGCAAAGCGCTAGGTGGCCATCTGCATGGCCATTATGGGCTCATTTGCATGGCCTGCGGGTAGTGTAGCATGGCCCCTCCCTTCGCTGATCACTGGCCCATTATGGTTGACACATGCATCCCTGGTAGTCTAATGGTCACCCCCACCGGTCCCTGATCACTGTCCCCATATAAAACAAATAGTTTTCCCTGGTAATGTAGTGGTGCCTCCCCCTCCCCGTTCTCCGATCACTGCCCTGATATTAAAAAAAACATTATTCCCTGGTAGTCCAGTGTTCCTTCCCCTAGTCACCAATCGCTGTACAAAGTAAAAGGAAACAGTTACCCCCTGGTAGTCCAGTGGTTCCTCAACCTCAACCCAAACACCCACCCAATAAATATATATAATTATCACAGGTGTCCAGTGTACCCCCCCCCCATATGTCACTCTCTTGCAAACAACAAAAGTGTCCCATTTCCCTGATGATCTAGTGGACCTCACCCTCCCACCCTGGCAGACAGTGACCTACCACCTCCTCCTCCCCATCCAGGAACCCAGGCGGCGACCAGCACAGATCTCTTCCCACCACCATGGCTGGCCGCTAACTGGACTGTGAATGAGCCAGTGTAGTATACACTATCGCTCAAAATGAGGCGGGTGTTAGGTTTGGGGTGGAAGGACCACTGAACTACGGGGAGAGAAGGAAGCAGTTTCCTTTTACTACTGTATGGCGATCAGTGACTGGAGGAGGGGCCACTGGACTAATAGGGAATAATTTGTTTTAATATCGGGACGACGATCAGAGAATGGGGAGGGGGAGGGACTACCAAGAAATAATTTTTTTTACTATCGGGATGGTGCTGGGAGAACAGGGAGGGGGGAGGGACTACTAGGGAATAATTTTAATTTATTTATTTATGACTTTGGTAACTGGGTAGGTGCACTAATCCCAGGGACCATTTTCAGGCACAACCTGGGCCACATACTGTGGCATAGGAACTAATGTAACAAACAACAAAGCATGGAACAGACGACAAACAAAAAACAAGATAAAGGTTACAACAGTGCATGAGAATAGCAAATAGAAGAGCAACAAAAATACAGGATTCCATAAACGATACATTAGTTAGGCATTACAATAAGTAAGGGTATGAACAATGTACAGTTCTATCAGCAACAGTTACAATAGGTGACAAACAAGGGAGTCTAAGTATAAGCAGAAAGAGGGATAAGGTGTAGCAAAGTATAGGGGAGGGGAAGGGGTGGGAGGCAGGATTAACAAACATAGGAACTATAGCTCAAGTGCACAAACAGGCCAGCTTAATTGAGTCCTGCTTGACCTAATATACATAAACATTCCCTGGTAGGGTACAGTCAGGAAAGTGAGTGAGATACCCATGGAAGCAGTGGCAGCAGAAAGTCATCAGGCGCCAGTCTTTTTATTTTTCGTTTGAATTGTAATTTATCTCTCTCCTCTCAACATCGGAGCCCTGCTCTGTCGGGAGTCATTAAGGGTATTACCCCTGCTGCTGCCTTACCTGGAACCCCGTTAGACCCCCATGGAGCCATGGCTATGTCCCCCAGGTGGGTACGAGGTGGGGCTCATACACCCTGATCAATTAATTTTCGTCGGGTCCCTTCCGGCGGTCAGGCAGGCAGCAGTCATTAGGGCCTATACCCAGCGCCCTTCCTCGGCGCCTGGGTGCCATTTTTTCCCTTGTTCTAAGGGAGTGGCTACGCCCAGACGTCAAGGCGTCCCCGCCAACGTCCTTACTCCCAACCCTCTCTGTGTGCTCGTGTGCTTGTTGTGCCTCTGGCTTCTGCCAGAGTCCAGACAAGGGCCGGGTCTGCACCCCCCACCCTGCAGGGAGAGGAGAGCTGTAGCCGGATGCTCAATCCTCTCCCTCCCCTGCCGATCCCCGATGGCCCAGGCTCGTTCCCGAATCCGGGTCGCCGGCGTGGCGTGAGGTGTGGCGTCCAGCGACTCAACCCTCAGTGCCACTGGGCCAGCTAGGTGCCAGTCTTTGAGGTGGGTTTTGAACAGGCAGTGGGTGTCGAGAGAGTGGAACTTGGCAAGCAGTTTATTCCACAGTGTAGGGGCTGTCACAGACAAGGCTCTGCCACCCATGTTGGTAGCTACCCTGGGGATATTCGGGGGAGATGCTGTTTGAGCGGAGGCTACAGTGCGAGGTTTGCATAGCGAGGAAGGGAGCAAGGGGAGAGACCTGGCAAATACGGATGGCGGAATCCACCATGCAGCACAGGACTAGGTTGAAATGGCCTTGCAGCAGGAGCCATCCTAGCAAGCTGTAGAAGACACAGTGGTGTGTGGTAAAAGGGGCCAGCAAGGTGAAGTGACAGGCACTGTTATAGGCAGAGGAGAGCTTGGCCATGAGGGTGGCAGATGTCCTGGCATAAATAGGGGAGCACTAGTCCAGGATATGGAGTAGATTTCCCTGTATGATGGCAAATCAGGCTTCCAGAAAGAAGTATTGCCAGAATCTGTAGGCAGCACCTAATTTTTGGTGAAACTTTCGAACTAGTGAATAGATGTGTTCGGGAAAGGAGAGGAAGGGGTTGAGTATAACTCCTAGGCATCTGAAACTATACATGTCTTCAAGGGCTTGGCCATCAGGGGATATGATGTTTGGGGCACGATAGTTTTGTATTTAGCTAGGAAGGGCTTTGATCCGAACAGCATAAATTTTTTTTTGCCATTAACCAGAAGGAGGTTGTTTGTTAACCAGTTATGGGCCACAGCATAGTTTCGGGAGAGAACTGACAAAATATTGCCTGGGGATTTATCACTGTGGAAGAGCATGAGGTCGTCAGCATAGAGGAGAGAGTTACAACTGACACAGTCAGAGGGGAGGGAGTTTATAAATAAAGAGAATAGCAGGGGCCCCAGTATGGAGCCCGGGGGACACCTGCAGAGAGACGGGTAGGGTGGGGAAGCGGGCAGGGCCACTGCACACAAGTTGGGAGCGGGCAGTGAGGTAGCTCTTGAACTGGGTAGTAACCTCTTGAGAGCAGCCAAGGCTATGTAGTTTGGAGAGAAGCTCATGGTTTACCATGTGAAAAGCATTGGAGAGGTCAACGAAAACTGCTCCGGTGACATTACCATGGTCCATACTAATGAGGATGTGGTTGGTCAGAAGAGCGAGGGCAGAGGTGGTGGAGTGGTGTTTTCGAAAGCCATGCTGTTGGCTGCACAGGAGGTTGTGTTTGCCGTGTCAGGCATTTTTTTACTATTGGGACAGTAATTTTAAAAATGTAAACTATTGATGACGGTGACTCTAGTCACTTAGCAAAGTGCACAGCAAAAAACACTGAGATGCCGTCCTATTGTGCCCCCAGCCTCTGCTCTCCTTCATTTATCAATAAATTCTGCACGATGGAGGTAAGCTAGTTGACTCTGGCATTCTTCCATTGCTCAGCACAGGTAAGTATGCGATTTGTTTTATTGTGTTGGTTCTTGTCTCTCCCCAAGGCCCCACTAGCACTTCTGGGA
The DNA here is from genome assembly GCA_016271365.2 of Neoceratodus forsteri. Classification (NCBI taxonomy): domain Eukaryota; kingdom Metazoa; phylum Chordata; order Ceratodontiformes; family Ceratodontidae; genus Neoceratodus; species Neoceratodus forsteri. Next base: position 453,673,043 of record CM028129.1, on the reverse strand, counting down.
TTCCCCTATCCGTGCTCACTGCTCTTAGAACCAAGCTGCTGGCCACGTAACCTTGACTCCCCTGTTAGACCTCTGGGTAATTCTTCCCACCCTCTGTTTCATGGTACCCTCTGTACTTTGGTTTTTTTTGGTATTCTTTCTTTTTGCTACCCCACAGCTTGGGTATCATTCCGAGGTACTTTCTTGGCGAGGCCTCTACTTCCTGCCTGAACCCATCGCTTCCAGCTTCCCCCCCGAAGCACCCAGGCAGGTCAAGCCTCCCCCCGAATCACCCCCCCCGGGGCAGGCCCACCCTCCCATGGCAACCCTTCTGGAATTAGGCCTACCTGAGCATCGGGTCGGCCGCGGAGTCCCCTGAAGTGATGTGCTGGTGTTGGGATGTTGGCCTGCCCCGTATTCCTCATCATCTCCGTGGTGCCATGGAGGGCGTTTTCTCTTAGGTTTCCCCTCAGGAGTGCAGCAGTGCAATGAAGTCGGCATGATGCTGCAGACGTCCGCCACACTCCTCCCACTCGTCAGCCCAGGCGTGTTATTGTGCCTCCGTCTTCCACCGGGGCCACTACTTTGCCAGGCATGCCCTGGATCCTTCCCCAGGGAGAGGAGAACAGTCCATCAGATGCTCGATCCTCCCCCTACCCTGCCAACCCCCAGCGCCCAAGTTCATTCCTGAACCCGGGTCGCTGGCGTGGTGTAAGGTGTGGCATCCAGTGCCTCAACCCTCAGCGCCACCGTGCCAGCAGTATCCTCTGTACTTACATGCGTTGTTTTTTTTTTTCCTTACAGTGATGACTGCCTGCTGAATTCTTTGTACTCTCTGTGTATATTCATTGTATACCATGTGTTTATCATTTACCCCACTGTTTTCTGTGCTGTATGCTGTCTGGAATTCCCCTTTTATAATATGCTGGTTTTGTCTGCAACTCTCCCAGGTTGTGCCTGAAAATAGACAATGTTGTTGTTTAGTGCACATACCTGGTCAATAGAAACTAAATAAACAGTGTTTACCAGCAGCACCACTGTCAACCTTGAGTGGCTTTTATGAATTTCAAGGGGCAGATGAGACAGACCCCAAGATCACAAAGAAACTGGTGGGACCTTATTTCTTCATAAGTCTGTCCATACAGATGTGGTGCCAGAGGACTGGAAAGTGGCCATTGTTTTTTATTTTATTTTTTGTCAACTTTCTTTCTCTTCAGTTGTGGCCCGAGGAACCTCTCTCAGGCATCCTTGTACGTGTCCTGCTCACCTGAGTCTCCCAGAACTGCACCTCCTCTCTCCTCCACTCCCCCGCAGCTAGCACCCCTGGTTTAACCCATCTGGGGTGGGTCGCCCTTCTCCTCTTGGGCGCTCTACTAAGGCAGTCTCGGGCTGCAGGCGAGGTCCGGCAGGAGGAACTGGAAGGCCAGTCTGGGTAAGCCTGGCAGAGGGAATGGGGGACAGGTGCTGTCACCTGTTCCTTGGAGCTGGGTTTTTCCTCTTTTTCGGACCTCCCCCCCTCCCTGCATGACACGTCTGTCACAACAGCACACGGCAACCCTGCCAGCATCGGCCACGCTGTGTAATGTGCAGCCTTTGTGCACTGCAGCGCTCCCAATCTCCACCGGGAGCCGCTGGTGCGGAGGGCTATCTCTCACCCACCTGCCAGGAGAGGGGAGCTGCTAGAAGGCACTCAATCCTCTAGCATCCCCTGTCGACCCCCGGCTCCAGAGCTCGGGTCGCCAGCATGGGACGAGGTGCGGTGTCCAGCGCCTCAACCCTCAATGCCACCGGGCAGCAAAAGTGGCCATTGTGATCACCATCTTCAAGAAACAGGCAAGGTTGGCCCCAAGCAACTATGGGCTGTTCAGCCTGACATTAGCGTTGGGCAAGGTCCTGGAACCCATTATCAAGTATACTTATATGCGTCAGCCCTGGAAAAAAGGAGGCTGAGAGGTGACACAATCTTGTCTTCTGCACACTCAAAGGTATCAATGGGAAATGGAGATTTGTGATCCGGTGTGCTCCATCAGGACACAGGGACATGCCCTGATGTTCAGAGGTGGAAATTCTAGGAGTAACGTTAGGGGGGTCACCATAAGTAACAGCAAACCAGTGGAGACACTGGATATGAAGACAGCACAGGCCTCCAGGAAAGCCTGAACAAGTTTCTGCTTACCATTAGAATAGACAAGTACTCTGGGTAGTAGGATTGGTGAGAAATCCCTATAAATTAGTACACGTTTGCACTGAACACTTAGTTCCAGCTTATAGATCAGGAGGGAGCAGACCTGATGGACCTAAAGTTCATTCTGACCATAAATAACTATGTTACTATGTAAAATCCTCTAGAGTAAATTAATGTGTGCTTAGGATCTTGGGAGGCAGTGTAACCTAGTGGTTAGAGCTTGGCACTGTAAACCTTAACAGCCAGGATCTCAAAATCTCACCACTGTCATTTACTTATTATACAACCATAATCAAATCACTAAACCTCTATGTGCCTAACATCCCCCTGGCCCCATTTTCTTCAGTTTCAATACTTAACCAATTCAATCTTACTTATTTTCTTTGTGCATGACCATGACTGCTGCTGACAGCTTGCAAAGAAAGCACTTTGGAAAACTGGGATGAGCATGCAAGGAACAATATAAAATCAAATTTATTTCCATTCCTTCTGTGATATCACAGGCCACCCAAATGGGATGCATGTGGCAGAACTCGGTTCCGGCCGAAACACTGCAACTGATGACTGGCGCTCCCACCATCTTGTTACACTAGAAACTTTCAAACACTTGCAGTTTATCTGCAGGGTAATTAGGCCAATGGCCTGTCTCAATCTCCATCTCTTGGATGTCAGCTGCAGTTGGTCCAGATTGCTTTTGGTTAAACCAACATGGTTCACTGACTCACCTTTAGTGGTAACATGGCGAACAGGGTAGTTGTTACCCAGGGGTCCATCCTGTAGCACCACCATGCATGACTCAAGGGTTCTGATGTTGTTTCTCTGGTTCCAGGCCTTCTGCTCTCCTCAGATGTACTCCAATGCCCACCGCTTGCTCTTTCACAACAGAACATGACACAGCCACAATCGACAGCTCCACCAATGCCTTTTTTTAATAACTTTTTTTTTATTTTACTTTTTATGCACTTTCCATTATCCACAGATACCTTTTATGCATGTTTAGATCTCAATGCTCATTCGTTGTCTGGTCCTGTCAATCAGTCCTTCGCCTAGCTGATGGACTTGTCCTTGACGCTGGATTGGTTGATAGGGTTTCACGCTCTCTGCACATCAGTTAACTGTTGCATGCATGTAACTTGGACTTGGCTCCCACAAAACAATAAACCTCAGTCATCTGTCCATTTTCTGGCCTTCCTGATTAGTGTTCATGTCCTCAACTTAACTGGCTGAAATTTTACTTGCTGACTGGTGGGGTCTCAATCTCATTTACTGCCACCTCTCAATTATGCAGCATTTTGTTGCTCACTTCATGTTCACCTGTGGCGATAAATAAAGTATCAAGGAAAGCACAGGTATGCCCCTTAACTATTACCTTTCTCACATTCATCTCCTCCAAAAATGGCTAGCCTTTTTGTTCCCTGTTTGCACAGATAGCCCAGTCCGCAGCCTAGGAGTCCCTAAAGCACAAAGCACAGCAGAGCACAGTCAGTACTAAATGCTGCTCCTGTGATGAGACTAAATCTTGATGGTGGGTTTCAGTGGTAACAGACTATGCATTACCAGGAAAATATTCAGCAGCTGTGCATCATAAGCAAAAGCAAAAATGTTGGCATTGCTGAGATCTAGCGGATACACTGGATAACTGCCGTTCATGTCCCAGATCGAACAATTAACTAACTGGCCACATCATTTTGGTGTTCCCACATATTATTCAGCACCCTTTACTCAGATACATCCATGCTGACTCTGCTTTAGAGGAATCCATGGACGAGGCTCCAGACAGAATGGCTCACTATCTGAGCATTTCTCATTTGGACTGCCATATGAGGGCAGATTATACAGTTGCCAGTTAATAGTAAAAGCACGAGGAATGCAAGAAAGACAAGATGAGTAATGAACAAGGTCCTAAAAATTTACAGAAGTCTTCAGGCCAGAGAAAAAGTAAACCAAAAATGAAACAAAACCAGGAAATATTGCAACTGCAGGAAATTAGTCAGATTACAAAAATAGATGCATACTTATTGGCTTTTACTGAACCATGTGAAGTCTTCTATCATCAAGCTTGACTATTACATTTATATACTGAAACACGAAGTCAGAAGACCTTATTCTGTTACTTTTTTATTAACTGTTTATGCTTAAATACTTGTATTTGTTATTGTCTTGTCAGTTTTTTGTAACTGTACCTAAGCTGACAGCAACAGGAAGCCCCTGTAAACAAGCCGTTTCATCTTGGTGGACTATCCTATATAAAACAATTGTTTAAATAAATCAGTGCTCCTTACCCAGTGGACTTGCTGCTTCAGGACCTCCTTCAGCTTCCAATTTTCCATTTTCCCTTCTGAGGTAACCCTTCTTTGTCCATCCCTGAGCTGATATCATGCCCCCTCCCTTTATTTATCCATGATAGCCCAACTGGGCTGCAACATTTCACCCAGTCCTGTTTCTACAACATTTTAAAACTGTGAGAAACAAGGAGGTCAAATGATTTTATTTGAAGGTTACACAGGTGTTATTGTAACTACATTAGTCCTTGTACAGATAGGCAAAGTAGGTGGGTTGATACCGTTTATTTACCCAGCATGAAAATTTCAATATGCAAGCTTCTGGGTGTATACAATACTCAGTCATCACATGACAAGAGTCCTGTGTAGACCTAAACGTTTGTCACTGAAACTTACATGCTGATCCAATAAAATGAACGGAATAAGCCACCTGCGCTGTCATTTCCTCAAGACTACAGTGAGCCAGTGGCTACGTTAGGATTCAAACCAGGGTGCTCCCATTTTAACAGTTCAGTGCTCAGATAAGTAATTTGTTGCTTCATCCAGTACAGGGTCTGGAATATAACCCACTGAGACAAAGACTTGTTTACCGTGGGGTCCCACAGCAACAGGCTGCAGTTCACAGATATTATAATGAAGTATCAAAATGAAACTAAGCAAAATGTCTATCCTACAGTAAGTAAAAGATCCCTGCTAAAACCAGAAATTACATCTGGCAAACACAGTTCTACAGTCCCAAGTAGCACTTTTAAAAGGGGAACGGCAGCCAGCCCACAGAGTACATTCCCATGGAAACTCAGGGACATCAAACGGCAGCCAAGAGCGAGAATGTACAACTTAGCACAGGCTTTCTGTGAAAAACATGCTCATTAATACTCTGATATCCTGAAAAAACGTTTCCATGCGTTGTCCTGGAATGGTTTCTTTTGGAATATAGTCTCTGTTTTTCACTAAACACAAGTGGTGTGCTGCTAAGAGGATTAATCACTTACAGCAATAAAGATTGCTGTTAAGCTTCAGTTACCCCGCTGATATGTCTTAGGCTCTGTCAATCAATCATTCGCTCACTCAGCCCTCCTAATTACTAAAATTGACTTTCAATATAAGCACCTATATATTTTGTGGCGTAACTTGGCAGTAATTGATTGGCTGAGCTAACATGCTGTAACAGAAAACAATACCTGGAAGCCAGCAGATGCAAGAGTCTATAGAAGCAGCCACTGGGACTCTTAAATCGACAATCTGCACGTTCTAAAAACATAGGTAGAATCTGTTATTCTGATGTCTGATTTGGCCATTCCACTGACCAAGGATCAGCTTGCAAGACTGATCTGGGGTTAGCATAATGCTTACAATAATGCAGGGGCAGATCATGTTTCTGAAGTATCTAGGACATATCCACAGTCATGCAAACCAGGGGTGAGTTCGGCCTAGTGGTTACAGCACAGAAATGTGAAACTTAAAGATCTACATTTGAGAAGTAGAAACATTTAAAATTATGCTTTACAATCAATTTTCACTAGAGTGGTGGTGCATGGCGACCTGGAATTGGAATAATAAATCTTTGTTATGTGGGGATAAGTGCAAGAAAGAATAACTTTTGTAGAAAAGTAAGTACACAGACCCCGAATCAGCACTGCTTGTAAAGTGAGCCTTGGTCAATGGTGGTAACAGGTGGCAGGGAGAACAGATTTGGCATTCTGAACATTAAGCCATGAGCTAGGTGATCCCAAGTTCAAATCCCACCACAGTCAAAGAGTAGCCTTCAGCAATCTGTAATACTAAGCAGACACAGGCATCCACTGAACAAGGCATGCTGTATTTCAATTGGGCAAATGAGGGTAAATAATTATTTTGGGGGTATCTGTTACAGGTGTAGATTAACAGAACATTTGTTTATTTAAGATTTTTCTTACCAGGAGAGCATCATGAGAGGCACTATTTCATTTTGATGACAGTCTGGGGGAAAAGGAGGGGATTGCAGTGAACACAGTCATTACAACACCCGTACTCAAGCAACTAAAGATACAATAAAATTATTTTAACTAATTAAATGCATAGATAACATTGCCTTTAGCAGGATAGTTACATTTTTCTCTCTATTATTATAATAAGTCCAGTGCTTATGAAAGGTGAGGGACTGATGTCAACAGTACATGACACCCACTTATGCAGGTGCAGTGTGGATTAAAGCAGCAATGCTTCCCTATATTAATTAGTCAGTGCACCTTGGTAGGTACCAAGAAGGACAGACCACCTCTTCATTTCAGTCTCCATGATCTGGCAGTCAGCGATTCTGAACAAAAGCTCAGCAAGGGAAGAAAGGAACATGGTTTCATATTGTTTGTTAAGGTCCTACTTAGTAACACAAAACTACTTCACCTGGGTTGTGTTTACATTCCCCCCTCGAGTTGCAACTTCTGCCTTTGATTCCCTTACAATGGTGCTCCCTGAGCATTTACCTGGCAAAATAATAATACTAGGGGACTTCAACCAAAACTGGATGTCTGACAAACTGGATTGCGGGACCCTCTTCTTGATGCGAACCTCAGGCATGTAATAAATGAGCCCACCAGGTTCAACACCAAAACTGCGAACCATACTCTCCTTAACTGGACATTAGCTATCAATCCTACTAGAATTCATGCTGCTAGAATCTCTTCTGATACATTAAGTGACCACTCATCTATATTCTGTATATGGAAGAACAAACTTTCTGTATTCATAGAAACACAGAATTTGACAGCAGATAAGGACCACTTGGCCTACCTAATCTGCCCATTTTCCCTACCTGTTTCTTATATATTGCAGATCCTAAATGATCTGCGGCTTACACTCTCGTTCCTATCGCTAGAGGCCCTTTATGTCTATCTCAAGCGTTTTTGAATTCCCCTACCGTTTTTGCCCCTACAATCTCTGCCAGGAGGCTGTTCCATTGATCAACCACCCTCTCCGTGAAAAAATACTTTTCACATTACCCCCAAGTCTACCCCCCTCTATTTTCATATCATAGCCCCTTGTTCTTCAACTTTTTTTTAAAGATGCTACAACCCTCTTGTACCTTATTTACACCCTTGAGGTATTTGGACATCTCTATCACCCCCCTTTCTCCTCTCCTCCAGGGAATACTTAATGAGATCTTCCGGTCACCCTTCATGTGACTTCTGGTGCAGCCCTTGTGCCACTTTTGTCACCCTTCTCTGACTCGCTTCTAGATGTCCTTCTGGAGATGCAGCCTCCAGAACTAGACACAGTACTCTAGATGAGGTCTCACCAATGTTCTATACAGTGGCATTACCAACTCCTTCCTTCTGCTAGAGATACCTCTCCCTATGCATCCCAGCATTCCACTGGTTCTGCTTGCAGCCTTCTCACATTTGTAACCTTTAGCTCATCAGATATGATTACTTTCCAGTCCCTTTACTGCTTGGTGGCCATCAGTATTCCCCCTCTCTCATCATGTATTCCTCCCCCACATTTCTGTGCCTCAAGTACATGATCTTGCACTTCTTTGCATTGAATCTTAGCTGCCACACTCTTCAGCATTCCCAAAGCTTGCTTAGGTCCCTTCTCATTTTCTCTATCCGTCCTGGAGTGTCAACCCTGTGCAGATATTTGCATCATCTGTAAAAAGACACACTTTCCCTTCCAGCCCCTCTGCAATGTTGCTTATGAAGACACTAAAGAGGACTGGTCTAAGCACTGATCCCTGCAGGACCCCACTGGTCACCACCTCTCTATGGACTGAACTCCATTCATCACCACTCGCTGTGTCCTATCGCTCAGCCAATTTCTGACCCAGTTTACCACCCTGGGACCCAATCCCAGGCTGCCCAGGTTGTTTACTAGCCTCCTATGTGGGATGGTGTCTTGCTGAAATCCAGGTAGGCCACATTCACCGTCCCTCCAGGATCCACCTCCCTAGTCACCCAGTCAAAGAAATCTATCAGATTTGTTTAACAAGATCTTCCCACTGTGAATCCATGCTGCCTCGGATCCTGTGCTCACTGGATTCAAGATATATCACAAACCTTTCTTTTAGTAGTGATTCTATTAGTTTCTCCACCATCGAGGTCAGGCTGACTGGCCTGTAATTGCCAGCCTGTTTCCTGCTCTCACTTTTGTGGAGAGAGACTACATTCTCCCTTCTCCAATCCTTTGGTACCACATCTGTTTCCAGCAAACTGTTGAACAGGGCTGTCAGTGGACTCCCCCAAGAACCTTTATGGCTAGGGACTATTTCAATTTCTTTTATTTCCACACTCTCAAAAATGAATTATACCCTATCCTACATCTCCCTAGCACAGGTGAGGCCCTTGAACACTTTGTAAATAACTTCCTTTCTGTGCCAGCCTGGTGGCGCTGAGGGTTGAGGCACTGGACGCCACCTCACGACATGCAGCGACCAGGTTCAAGGAAAGGACCTGGGCCTCGAGGGGGACAGGGGAGGAAGGATAGAGCATCTGGAGGACTGTTCTACTCTTCGGGGGTGGGTTGTTGGGGGCACCCGGCACAGTAGCAGCCTCTGGTGGAGAGCGGGTGTGGCGCAGACGTCAGGCCACAGAAGGGGGCGGGACATTGGTAGGCTCCAGCAGCGTGACAGCCATGCAGGACGCCACTGCACATCGCATCCTGAAGGGGAGAAACTCGCATAGAAAAACCCCTACCTTGGCGGTAGGCAATGGTGGGGATCAGTGGCAGGCCCCATGCCCAGTGCAGGGCCTTCTGAGTCGTGCTCCTGGTCACCCTCCTCACCTCCAGTCACTCCACTTGATTGTAGATAGAGTGCCAGAGAAGTTGGCAGTCCCATTCCAGGGGGCTCAGAGCTGGGGGGTCATGCAGCTGGATGGGATTGGGGGTCCGAACCGGAGAGTGCGAGCATCGGGGGCTCCAGGCGGGCAACAGAGCACCAGCCGAGAATCCCCACTGCAGAGTCTCCACCACAGGTAGGTGATAAAGTCTACAAAAAACAAAACTTCCTTTCTGCATTCAACTTACATGCCCCCTATATGAAGCTCCAGGTGAAGGGCAACTGTCACAAGTGGCTTAATCCTAAAGTAAAAAAAACTAATGGCTCTAAAAGATAAGCCTGGGGGCTCTTTAAGAAAACTGACTTGAAAGCTGATTGGGAAAAGTATAGGGATCTGAGAAACAAGCGTAAAAAAAGAGCTAAAGCAGCCAAAAGTGGCTACTTGAGAGGTCTGCAAGAAAAAACATCTACCCGATTCCAAAAGGTTCTGATGCCATATAAATACCTTACTTAAGGGAAATTCCAGCACTCCAGGAGGTATAATTGTGGCCAACGATCAGGTTGCTATCGACCACCTTGGTATAGCCAATACCTTCAACACCTTCTTTATGGATCTAGCCAAGTACAAACCCAACCCTCCTGGCTACTTCCTCCCCACAGCACTGTGGTGCAACTGAACCCCCCCCCAGTTTCACCTTCAGATAGTCAGGAAGCATGAGGTTCTAGCCCTATTGAATGAAATCAGATGGCTCTCGTGGCTCTAACCAGCTTGAACCTAGGCCACTTAAAGTAGCTGCCCCAGCGATTGCCCTCCCAGTTACTATGCTCCTAAATAGGTCCTTTCGGGAAGGGATTATCCCTATCAACTGAAAGTGGCTGTGGCGGTCCCTGTTCACAAGGGAGGATCTTGTGAGCCTGTGGAGAACTACTGGCCTATGTCGACCCTCTTTTCTTTGGCAAAAGTACGGGAGTGACTGGTATATAACCAATTCCAGGAATACCCTGAGCAGCACCACTTGCTCTCAGATAAACAACATGGCTTTAGAAAGTACCATGGCATGAATACTGCACCTGTAAACTTTACAAGAGATACTCTGAGTGCCATGGACAAAGGGTCACTGACAGGAGCTATCTTCACTGACCCTACTAAAGCACTTGATCTGGTCAACCATGGAATGCTCCTTGATAAATCAGCTCTACTGGGATTTGATAAACACTCACTTTGTTGGTTTACCAGCTATCAATCAAATAGGTCACAGGAGATTAAATAGAATGGGACTCTATTGAGCCGCCTTACCATTACTGATGGAGTTCCCCAGGGCTCCATACTAGGCCCGCTTCTTTTCTCAATATTTATTAATGATACTGACAAAAACTGAGGCGATGGGAACCTACTGTTATATGCAGACAATACTGTGCTATATTGATGTGACATAGATGCCAGTGCCATTGTCTCCAGACTCTACTAGTTTAAATGTGCTTGAGAAATTGTTTGCCTCCAATATGTTGCAATGAATGAAAGAAAAACCAAAGCAGTCTTATTTAGGCACAAACAGGCAAAGCATACTCCCTATATCATCTGCCTCTGGGTCCCTGACTGAGGTGGCTGACAAAGTAAAATGTCTTAGAGTTTACCTTGATCAAGAGCTTATATTTAAACCTCACATTGACCACGTCACTAAAACAATTCACCGGAAACTTGACCTCCTGCTAGGAAACTCTCTCTGTCTGCTGAATCCAGGCTTGCCATAGCAAACGGTACCCTACTCACTATGCTGGTTTATAGTGCTCCTGTATTACAGTTCCTCAGGAACTTGGAAACCTGCAAACTAACAGTCTTGTATATCACGATTAGTCATTTTGCATCTGGGTCTACTACCAGGAGGCATCACTGTCAGGTACTCTCCTTGTTGAACTGGCCTACCTTGCAAGACAGACTAATTTATCCCCTCCTTTGCCTTACCTTCAAACTTACCAAGGTCTATATACCACTCCTAGCCTTACTGGGCTACTAACCCTTAAGCCCTTGAAGCGAAGACTGCATTCCTCGAACAGCAACCTAACTGAAATCCCCAGGGTCAGCACCAACCCTGGCAAGTGGTCCTTAACCCACTCCACCCCATATTATTGGAACTACCTTCCTGAAAAGCTACTTAATTCCACCTGTCTTGGAGGCCTTAAAACAGGGCTTAAAGCCCATCTATTAGAATTGTTATGTATTTGAAATGGTAATGCATTGCGTTACTCTGCCACTTGAGGGCAGCATTCCGATATGTGTAAGCTAGAAAGAGAGCAGACAGAGAGTAGTGTTGTTGAGAGAGAGAGGCTTCTGAATAAAAATGAAAGCTGCTCTGTTCCTGTTGCAGTGTGAGTTTGTTGAACAAGACCAGATTAAATGTTAGAACATAACATAATTGGCGACGCGGTGTTTAGTTACTCTCCTGTACCTTACCAGAACAAATTACTGCCGTGAGGGTTTTCCTGAGACGTAACTTTTGGACCCACGAGTGAATCTACGAGAAACTCATAAAGATGGCCGCCACCATAGGACATATTGATGCCTTTGATGAAAATGTGGAACAGTGGACAACTTATATTGAGAGATTTGGACATTTTGTCACAGCAAATGATATAAGTGCTGAAAAACAAGTGGCTGTGTTACTGAGTGTTATGGGCAGCACAACGTACAGTTTGCTGAGAAGTCTTATAGCACCAGAAAAGCCCGGGGAGAAAATTTTTGCCAATATTGTGGAGGTCTTACAGACACATTTCTCTCCTAAGCCTCTGGTGATTGCTGAAAGATTTCGCTTTCACAAACGAAATCAAGTAGAGGGTGAGTCTGTTGCGCAGTATGTGGCTGTTCTAAAGAAATTAGCTGAGCATTGCGAGTTTGGCACCCATTTAGATGATGCCCTCCGAGACAGATCTGTGCAGCGGTTTGAAAGTAGGCGACACAGGCGTCTCTTAGCAGTGGGGCTGACATACAGAAGCGATAGAGATCCCTGTATCGATGGAAACAGCTGCGGGAGGCTCAGCACAAAGTGATTCCCTGAAAGTAAATGCTTTATCCTTCTCTTCTCCCAGGAAGCCTAATAAATGTAGGTCGTTGTGGAAGGCTAATCACAGTGATAAGGACTGCTGGTTTAAAGAACAGACATGTCATAACTGTGAGAAGAAAGGCCACATTGGGCAGTGTGCAGAGGGAAAAAGAAAGGAGGGGAAATCAATGGAAGCAAAGGGAAGCAATTTGCAAAATGTAGAAAGAGAGAAGTACATTGTGTGGAAACACAGGGAACGTGCAGTGATGACACTGATACTCAATTAGCATTGCACATGCTGACTCTTAAAGGGGAAACAGCAACCATCTGTGTAACACCTGAAATTGAAGGGAAGCCACTGAAAGTGGAATTGGACACAGGGGCTGCAGTCTCATTGATTTCTACAGACAAGTATGAAACTATGTTGAGTCATATACCCCTGCAAACGACCGACGTTGTACTGAGGACATACACTGGAGAGGCAATTTCACCTGAAGGTGTCATCAAAGTGCAGGTGAAAATAAATGGGCAAACGGCACTACTGCCCTTGTAACGTGGTTAAAGGTAACTACCCTTCACTCTTAGGCTGAGAATGGCTGAAGAAAATACGCCTCAACTGGCAGGAGATAAGGACTGTTAATACGGGTGACCACAACACTCCAGAAGCAGCGTTGCACAAACATGCTCCTTTATTCAAAAGGGAGCTAGGCACAATGAAGGGCATTGAGGCAAGAGTGTTTTTGAAGCCACAGCACAAACCAAAGTTTTGTCAACCTCGCCCAGTACCTTATGCACTCAGACCAAAAGTGGAGGCCGAATTAACTCGCCTAACCGAAGCTGGAGTCTTGTCACCTGTACGGTGTAGTGACTGGGCAACGCCAGTAGTGCCAGTGGTAAAGAAAGACGGGTCCATGCGAATATGTGGAGACTTTAAAGTAACCATAAATCCAGTTCTGTGTGTGGAACAGTATCCGATTCCACGCATCGAAGACTTGTTTGCATCGCTGGCACAGGGCCAACACTTCAGTAAGCTGGATTTGTCACATGCTTATCTACAAATGAGAGTAGATGAAAACTCAAGGAAATATCTCACAATAACCACCCAAAAGGGTCTTTTCTGCTATAATCGCCTACCTTTTGGCATTGCATCAGCTCCAGCCATATTTCAGCGAGCTATGGACCAGGTTTTTCGAGGTCTTCCAAATGTTCACTGTTACCTGGATGATATACTGGTGACCGGAAGAACCTGGATGCAGTTCTGCAGCGATTGGAAGATTTTGGCTTGCGTGTCCAGAAGGAGAAGTGTGAATTTTTCAAGACTTCATTGGAGTACTTGGGCTATACCATAGATGCAGCGAGCTTACACAAATCACCTAAGAAAGAAAAAGCGATTGTGGACGCCCCAGCACCGGAAAATGTGAGCCAGTTACGGTCGTTCTTGGGCCTGTTAAATTACTATGGCAGGTTTATTCCTAATCTGGCTACGATTCTCAACCCACTAAATGGCTTGCTGTGCAAGGGGAAGTCCTGGTGTTGGACAAAGGACTGTGAGAGTGCGTTTAAGAAGGCCAAAAAGCAACTTGTTTCTCAAGATGTGCTCATTCACTATAATCCACAGCTGAGCATCAGACTGGCGTGTGATGCCTCACCTTATGGGGTGGGAGCAGTTCTTTCTCATGTTCTACTGAATGGGGACGAAAAGCCAATTGCCTTTGCATCCAGAACTCTCAGCAAAGCTGAACAAAACTATGCCCAAATCGAGAGAGAAGCTTTGGCAATAGTGTTCGAGTTGAAATTCCACCAATACCTTTATGGTCGGAATTCACACTCCTCACTGATCACCGTCCCTCATGACCATTTCAGCCCCCACAAAGGTATTCCTTCCATGGCAGCAGCCAGAATGCAACGTTGGCTCTCTTGTTATCAGCTCACAACTTCCGCATTGAATACAAGAAGCGGCTCTTCATGGCAATGCTGATGGGCTCTAAGATTGCCTCTGCAGGTAGCCCACAGTGACAAAGGTGGACACTGTCGATGTCTTCTACATCAGTCAGCTTGAGAAATTACCTATCACAAGTTCTGAAATTAAAAGGAGACAAAAGTTGATCCTGTGTTGTCTCGAGTCTTGGACTTAGTAACAAAAGGGACTTTCACTGTGAACCAGGACATTCACGGTGAGTTATTACCATTCCACGCCAGACGTAATGAGCTTTCAGTACAGCAAGGTTGCTTGATGTGGGGTGTCCGGGTGATTGTCCCTTCAAAACTACGTATTCGTGTTCTGGATGAGCTACATGTGGGACACCCGGGCATAGTGAGAATTAAGGCTTTAGCTAGAAGCTATATTTGGTGGCCAGGGATTGATTTGCAAATTGAGCAACAAGCAAAAACATACACTACTTGTCAACGTGTTCAGAAAATGCCGTGTCTCTCACCTCTATATCCCTGGATGTGGCCACGTGCACCGTGGCAGCGCATTCATGTAGATTTTGCGGGGCCGTGGGAGGGACACATGTACTTAATTGTTGTAGATGCCCACTCAAAGTGGCCCGAAATTCAAGTCACGGACACCACCACTACTACCAGTAAGACCATTCAAGTGCTGCGAGGACTATTTAGCCGTTACGGGATTCCTGAACAGCTGGTCAGTGACAATGGACCATAATTTATTTCTAGTGACTTTGCAGCATTTTTGATGTCCAATGGTGTGAGACATATTCGTAGTGCCCCATATCACCCCTTGACTAATGGTCTAGCGGAGCGTTTTGTGCAAACCATGAAGAATGCTCTGAAATCAGTGGGGGGGTCTTTGACCTTACAACACAAGTTGGATAACTTCCTGTTGGCATACCGAAATACACCACATGCTACAAAAAAGGAATCTCCAGCAATGTTGTTTTTCCGACATAAGCTTCGCTCCCGTCTTGATTTGCTTAAGCCAGATGTGGCATCAGAGGTTTTGAAGAACCAAGAATCTCAAATACTGCGCCGGCAAGCTCATTCAAAGGACAGACAGTTCATTGTTGGTCAAGAGGTGCTTGTTCGAGATTACCTGAAGGGGGAAAAGTGGACCCCTGGTGTGGTGACATCTCAGATGGGTCCAGTGTCGTATACAGTTGATGTTGAATCTGGAGGGAAATGGAAATGTCATGCTGAACAGCTCCTAGATCTTCAGCAGTGCACAGATGGGGACACCTTCAAGGAAGAAAACCCATGGGAAATGTGGATTCCATCTGCCGTAGCTTATAGAAGCCCCACTACGGAAGTCTCAACACCTTCTGAAGATGTAGAGGAGGAGGTGGAGAGGAGCAATGGTGAGGCTGTACAACCACCAACTGAGGATCAGAGGGAGGTACTAGACAGGGCAGCCATGCCAAGGGTTGCTCACGAGAGACGTTATCCATCCCGAATTTCAAAACCTCCAGATCGTTTGAATTTGTGAGACATTTAAAAGAAATAAATGTTTTGTGTAGTTAGAGAGCCAGATCAGATTATTGGGGCAGAATAATTCCCTTGACTGGCTCGAGGCCTGGGGCAGTCTACCCCCTACCTCTAGCATAGAATGAACCATCTTAATAGCGAATAATGCTAATACTTGTTCATTTGGTAACAATACAATTTAGTGGGCAGGAAATGTTATGTATTTGAAATGGTAATGCATTGCGTTACTCTGCCACTTAAGGGCAGCATTCCGATATGTGTAAGCTAGAAAGAGAGCAGACAGACAGTGTTGTTGAGAGAGAGGGGCTCCTGAATAAAAATGAAAGCTGCTCTATTCCTGTTGCAGTGTGAGTTTGTTGAACAAGACCAGATTAAATGTTAGAACATAACAAGAATGCCGTCAATGCAGCTGTTATCGCTGATCCTCCTTTCCCTTCTTTAGTCCATCTGACTAATATATTGTTACCTCCTTTCACTATCAGTTGAGTGTATGGTATATTGTCTGCTGATAAATTATTGTATTTCCCAATTAGTTTATATATCTTTAACACTGACATTCATATGTACTGTATTATTTATAAGCTATAGTCTTTATAAATTACTGTTTGTAACTAAATCTCACAGTCCTCGTATGCTACTGTCATTGTCTTGTGGTAGTATATTTGCTTGCAACTAAATTCCAGGTCACCCCTGAAAAACAGACCCTTGGTCTCAGTGGGCTTACTCAGTTACCAAAATGCCATGAAAAAATATAGTGAACATCCTATAAACTGTCCCCCAAAGTACTATATATTACAAACCTGGTGAGGAAGGGGAGAAAATGCTGCTGTAGCTTTTGGCACACAAAGCAATTAAAAGAGCACAGAGACAGACTAGTGCGAGATTACAGAGAGGTTGAACATAGGGCGGTTGAGAGACTTGCTCAGGGTCACACGAAGTATGTGGCAGTTGTGGGATTCAAATTCAGGTTCACAGCACTCTTCCCACCAAGCAAAACTGCCTCTGCAGACAGGCAGTTATGTCTAATAGTGTGTGGTGGAGTTGTTTGTTTGGTTTGACTATAGACGTTTGCTCACTTACTGCATGACAGAGCAATCACCCCCCCAAAAAACAAACAAAAAAAAAAACTTTTCATTTGTAACTCATGTTGGGATTCAATCTTAAGACTAGAGGAAACAGACACATTTTAAGATTCCAGTAATCCACTAACGCTAAGCCAGGAATACACTGTCATGCCCAAACTCACAAGCTGGCTAGCCACTGGAAGAAGAAGAAAAAAAAGTCAAAGATTAGCTTGCCCAGTTCTTTAGGGTCACTAAAGATAAGAGGTCTGAATTCTCTGTTGTGCTTGAATGCTGTCAAGGGAAATTTGGATTAAGGGCACATTAAGTTCCTGTAGCTTACATTTGGTGCCATCAAAACTTATCTGCAGCATCCTGGTACCAAAACACAAATCCGGGAAAAAGCTAATTTTATTGCAATCTACCTCTATATCTCAAAGGCAGCAAGCTGCTTTGCGGATTATAGCTTGCTACTTTGAGGATTAAAGGAAGCACAAAAGAATGAGCAATGGCATTTGCTAATTTTTACAGCATATGTATTATGGCACTTTAAAGCATTTAAGTAAAAATACTTTGCATATATATATATATATATATATATATATATATATATAGTTGTCCTTGCCATATTTTTTCCGTTTTACTGTGGTTACTTTTTTACTACTGTTGCAACATGCTTTGAGGACTGCAAGTTATTAGGCAAGTGAACTCAAACACAGAAGCATGGTACAGGGAACAATTTCTTGAACTTTACGGGGTGGGGGGGATTTGGCATTGTCTGTCTATGGAAGTAAAGACTACTCCAAGCTCACGGAAAGTGCTTCATTCAGTTAGGCCAAAACAGCCTGCACTGTGAATCACTACTCAGTTCCCACTAGGACACACATTTTGCTTCCATAACTGATTACCTACATTCTCCTTATCTGGTGTTTAGTAGGACTGGGACAGGCAGTAGGTTGCTACCTGAGCACAGCCCCTCCCCCCCCCGCTCCCAACACTGTGGCAGCTGCCTCTGCTGTCAACAGTGCTGTTCACCTTCATGAGGTGCTCCACAGTTTGCTTTCTTTGAGTGTAAGTATTAAAGGGACACTGTCAGCTTTGTGATCGATATTCAGTGTCCCTTTAATAGCTGTGCCTGTTCGCATTCCAGAAGTCACTAATTGCTGTCATGCTACCTGCAAGTCCTAAATCATAAATGTAATTATTATTATTTTGGTTTAAAAAAGCTGGGCTAGTGGTGCTGAGGGTTGTGGTGCTGGACACAACACCTCACACCACACCGGTGACCCGGGTTCAGGAACGGATTCCGGCCGCTGGGGGTCAGCAGGGGAAAGAGAGGATTGAGCATCCAGAGGACTGCTCTCCTCTCCTGGGGTGGGTTCCGGGGGAATTCCCATGTGGTGGCAGCTCCTAGTGGTGACTGGGGGATGCTTCACGGCACAGCCAATGGGGATGGCATTGGCAGGAGGCTGTGGGAGCGTGTCCGCGCGCTCTCCCCACTGCACAACCATGCCAATAGAGGCGTAAACAACAAAAATCCCTTTGTCTGTTGCTAGGTAAAGGTGGGACCAGTGGTCAGCCCCTCGTCCAATGCTGGGCTTTCCAGCCCCCACATCCAGTTCTCCCTCCAAGTCCCTGGTCACTCTACTAGATTGTAGACAGAGTGCCAGGAGGGGTTCGGCGATCCCGCCCTGGGGGCTCAGGGCCAGGGGTTGTGCAGCCAAGAGAGGCAGAGAGGAGAAAGGGCCCCAACCAGAGCATCAAGGAGCTGGAAGCTTCAGGCAGATGGGAGAAAACTGCACCGAGTGGCCATGCTGGAGAGAGTCCGGTAGCTCAGGGTGTAGAAACAAAAGAAAAAAAAATTGGGTTTAAACAATGGAATTATCAGTGACCTGAGCTTATTTGCAACCACTGCCACTTCCCACGTGTCCGAGAGACCGCTTATGCTGCTGACTTGCACAAAACTCGTTTACGAATGAGTTCAGCTTTTTGGGGGGCATTACAAAGACATGGTCACATAGTATGTACTGCACTGAGCTCAGCAAGAGCAGCGTTTTCCTGAAACAAAGTTTATATCATGTAAAAATCTTTGTTTAAAAGGCAAGTCATGGGGCTGGATATGCACATCAGCAGACGGCTCCCTGTGTACCTTGACTCAGTAGTGGCTGAAAGATCCAGGTCTGCCTCTGCCATGATGGCCTCCAGGTCTGGAATTTTATTTCCAAGACCCCTTGAGTTGGCCCACATGACTCTTCACACCTGGCTCCCACTCTGCCTGCAATTCCCTTCCCTCTACTGCCTTGGTTGCCACTTGAAACTTCTTCTCTCACCCTTCCCCTTCACTACCCTCTTCATGCTCTGCCCCAACACCTCCCTTTCCTGTTCTACTGTTGGCCCCCTTGTCTACTAATATGCTTCTACTTCCTTTAACTTGTGTCCTGGAGGAGGTTCCTCCGCTCAAGCCCTCTTTTCCTACTGCTTCAAGCTGTGTGAGGTTGGGGGGGGGCGGGGCAGTTCATTCCTCCCTTTGTGCTACTGCCTCCCCATTTGGCTAGTTTAAATGTTCATCAAAGTAATATCTAAATCTGCTAAGGACTGCAGTCCCACATCTCAGCTGGATGCAGGCCATTACCTCTGTATAGACTCATACCCCTCCAGGTTGGCCCCAGGTCCCCAAGGAAGCGGAATCCCTCCTTCCTACACCATTCTTTCAAGCAAGTGTTGAAGCTCCTGGGAGCAGTACCCTATCCTCTCCTTGGCCGCAGACAAGTAGCACCTTGGTAAATGCCACCACTCAAGCTACTTGCCTTAAGTCCCTATGCCATTCCCAGAACTCTCCCTGTATCACCCAAGCCCCATCCCTCGCTAGGTCATTGTCCCCAGGTGGACAATGACATCCAGCTCCCCACCCTCTCTTGCTGCCCTAGGGATTCTAAGGATCCACTGACCATCCCTCCAGGCCGAGGCAACAGGTAGGCACTAGGACTAGCAAAATATCTTATTTCAAATTTTTGGCCAAATATTTGTATTTGTAGCCCCATATACTCAAAATTTGGTTTTTGTATTTGTTATTCATGTTCCTGTAGGAGAAAAAGTTAAAAACAGCCCCCACCCTCCTCCCCATCCCAACTGTTTAAGTATCTACAACCCTTGGTCCCACTTTCTTGCATCCAAAATTTGTTTAAAAAAAAAAAAAAAAAACGGTCCCACGATGGGCGACAAGCACAACCCACCCACTTCCATGGCCAGTTGCTGTCTATTGTAGAGCTTCTGCTTACAAACAGAAGTGCGAAAGTAGTAAGTGCCTTAGCTGAGACTTGAACCCAGGCTGCCTGGAATATTGTTCCAGTTGCGCTACCAGCTGCTCCACCTAGGTAAGTGGAGACTGGGCCATCCTGGAGCACATTACTTTTTGTCCAATGCACAACATGGTGCAGCACAGAAAATTACATTTTCAATCACAAGAGTGCAGTGTGCATATTTACTGAACACAATCAAACAGAAGAGAGAAAGAAGCTAGTGCCTCAGCTGGGACTTGAACCCAGGCCACTGGAATGCCATTCAGGTTGCGTTACCACCTGCATCACCAAGGTAACTGGAAACTGGGCCATCCCGGAGCACATGACTGTCTCCAACGCACAACCTGGTGCTGCATAGACAATTACATTATCAATCACAAGAGTGTGGTGTGTATATTTATGGAGCATATACAAATAAAAAAGAGACAGAAAGAAGTAAGTGATTTAGCTGGGACGTGAACCCAGGCCACCTGGAATACCGTTCCAGCTGAGAAGGAGGGGTGGAAGATTTTTGGCTTCTCTCAGGGATTGCGATGTGTCTTGCTTATGGGTCTGGCCAGGCCATTTTCAGTAGTGTGGTATTCTTTAAACTCATCCAGGAACTTGATCAGGAGATGAGCCGGATAAGGATTTCTGAACTTTAGACTGTGCTGGTGGAGTACTGGGAAGATAGAAGCATAAGCTATTCGAAGCTGCATGCTGTCAGGTGCATAGTCATTGTTGAAGAGGGTCCTGTTTGTTTGTAGTGTACCACCTTTTTCTTCCAGGTCTGCAGCAGTATTTTTTTTTTAAGGCAAACTTAAAAAATCTAGCTTGCTCACCAGTGCAGCGGCAAGGCATCTGTCTGCGGCGCTGACATCCCCGGTTTGGGGATGGACCCGGGAGTCGGAGGGACAGCCGGGGGGAGAGGGATTGAGAGTCTCAAAGACTGTTCGCCCTCTCTGGGGGGAAGGGTGTCCAGTGCAATGAGGACCCCTAGTGGAGGTTGGGGGTCCCACATGGCTGGCACCACACGTTTCATGGGGGTGGGGAGGACGCTGGCATCATTGCGCATCCCAGCCCCCAGGGAGAAAAACTATGGAAAAAATCTCAGCCGCAAATGATGGCCCCACTCTGCCACAGCTCAGACTGTTGTCAGCCGGGGGGAGGGGTTGTCTTGCTCCCGTCACCCCACCCTGGGGGGCAAGCCAGGGCTTCCCCCATGTTGTCATGGAGGGGTCACCCGTACGGGGTTGGGGGAGCCTGGAGATGGGGGGAGCAGTAGGTGGGCTTGAGGACCGGAGGCACTGGCCAAAAAAAAAAACAACTTTAAAAATCTAACAATGACCAATCGTGGTCTTGCATTGGGAGCCATTGGCTTAGGTCCAAGAGCACAGTATGTGCATTCAATGTCGATCAAAAAGTCTAGTCTGAAGTCGAAGGAGGAGTGAAAAAAAGAGTCTAGGAATTCCAGTATATCAGAGCTTTCGGAGCCCCCGGGGAGACAGTACAGCCGGACAGTTTTAGGTGTTGCCCTATTTTCAGAATCCCCTTGCCATGTCAAGATGAATGAAAATCTGGGTGTCAAGAATTTCTTTCAGGGACCTCATCATTATCTACCTGGTCCTCAGTGGCTGTAGTTTGACATTTCAAATTGTCTGTCTGCTGCTCCATGGTCGCAACATCACAACAAATTTACTTCATGGCCTCCTTTACTTCAGCTCTGAATGCCAGAATTTCTTGTTTTTTTCATATGTAGTTTGTGGGTTTTCTCCCGGCTCCTACACCCATGCATCCCAGACGTAGCGTGTGCATGTGGAGGAATGCACATGCACACTGTTTGGGACACCCCTTTCCTTCCAGTCATGCTGCTGACCGCCTGCGCCAGCACTGAACCTCCATTCGGTAACGGCGGGACTACAGGCGGGCACCCTGGTGTTGACACAGTCTTTTTTTATTTAGATCCCCAACTGCTTGGTTGAGATCGGACTTACGATCCTGGACTGCCACAGTCGTGCATGCCTTTACCTTTGGGCGCTCTGCTGGCAGCTTCGCAGACTTTGTCAGATTGGTCCCAAGCTGCTAAGCCTGTTGAGGCTTACCTATGTCACCAACATTACCAAAATTGCACCAGTGGATACAGAACATTGTCCGTAACACACATGGATAAGAAATAACATAACAACACCTTAAAATACTTAAACTGAAGTTTGTTTGATGGATGAAACAGAGCTCCCTTGAAAGCATCTGACTCAGTAAGCAGCTAGCTTTGCCCCCAGCAGAACAGCAAAGGAATTCTGTAGTGGCACAGGTTGTGGAATGTGCCCCTGATGCACTAACATACTCTCCTGGAGCCCACCAAGGTCCAGTGAGCCCTCCTCTGTCTAAGCAACCTCTGGGGCAATGGCAGCAGACTCAGTGGCCCATATCCTCTAGATACTAGCCAGCTTGCCATGGAGACCAGCAACCTCTGCCCTCAACCCAAGGAGGTGCGTGCAGATCAGGCAGCACCTCAGTCTCCAGAATGACTTCCAGAAAACTGCAGCTCTACAACCACTGCACTACATCAGTCCCATGTCTGCTAATATCAGTCACTCCCTTCTGTATTCTAAATGTAACTTGCCCGTACTGTCCCTTCCCTTTACTTGATCCTTTCCCCAACTACACCGTCTATCAAGATCTACTGTAACACCTTACCACTACCTGTGAGTACTAATGTACTTATATAGCCCACATTTTATAAAGGTAGACAGAGTTTAAAGTTGTTTCATTTAAAATTAATTAGCCAGCAATATGGTAGGAGCTCTCAAGAGGCATGTCTAGTCAGCTTGGTTGCTGACAAGGCCATGTAATTTTTATTTCAAATCAAACTTTTACCCATTCTATCTCTGCCTGCTCTCACTTCTGGCTTGTCCTTTACCACGGAAACACTCGGGCCCCTCCTGCTGTCTGCAGGCACACATTCCACACTACTCTGCAGTATCAGATTCCTATATTTAGAGACTCCATGAGAAAGCCCCCACCCCCCCAGTGGGGTCTGAGTCCTGGTGCCACCAATCTGACTAACACTGATTTGACTGGACTGGTCAAGGAGTGGCAGCTGAGATTTAATGCAAATAAATGCAAATGGGGCAGAAGAACCCAGGAACAGCATATCACCTTGGGGTGGGGGTGGGGATACAGAATGCTCCAAGCAGGAAAAGGATCTAGGGGTTATCATCTCTGCTGACTTCAAGGTGGGGAGTCAGTGCAATAAGGTGACAGGAAAAGCAAACATGATGCTGGGATGCATAGGCAGGGGTATCACCAGCTGGAAAAGGGAGGTCATAATTCCACTACCCAAGACATCAATGAGGCCACATCTTGAGTAGTGTCCAGTTCTGGAGACCTTACCTACATAAGAACATAGACAAGGTGGAGGCAGTTCAGGAGAGGACAACCAAGGTGGTGCAGGGATTACATCACAAACCTATGAGAACAGGCTGAAAGACTTCAATATGTACTACCTGGAAGACAAAAGGGTGGGGGTATGATTGAGACATACAGGTACCACACGGGGAAGAACAAGGTGCAAGAAAAACAGGTTACTCACCTGTAGCAGTAGTTCTAGGAGTGGTATATGTTTTTCATCCACACTCTGGCAGTGCCTTTCCCTTAAAGACATGGCCGGAAATGTCTTCAAGCTGGCTCCTTCCACCCACGTGGGTGGCAACTCCCTCGGCTATGCCCCATGACACCTGATCTTGCCTGCTGGAAGCAGTGTTCTGTGCCAAAGCCAGGGGAGGTTGGGTGGGTCTGCGTGGATGAACAACATATACCACTCCTAGAACTACTGTTACAGGTGAATAACCTATTTTTCTAGGGACGTGTTGTTTGATCCACACTTTCCGGCAGACACCTAACAGTTCTCCGGGAGGAGGGAGGGAGGCAAGGCACGCACACACACCCTGCTTAGGGAACAGAGACTGGAGAACTGAGGCCCCGAAACTAGCATCCCAGCATGACTCAAGGTCAATGTAGTAATGGGAAATGAAGGTGTGTGCTGACCTCCAGGTAGCAGCCCTGCAGATTTCCTGGACTGGGATGTCCTTGGAAGCAGCCAGCAAGGTAGTGCTATGATGGGTGGAATGAGCTCTTAGCCCTCCTGGAAGCTCCCTACCCAACAACCTATAGCAGAGGTCGACGCAGGATACAATCCACCTGCCAGTCGTGCACTTAGCTGTCGGTCTGCCAAGTGTGGCTTCAGCACAGGTGACAAATAACTGGTAAACCTTTCCCCAAACTCCACCCATGTGTTCCTTATAGTAGGCAAGCACTCACCGCAAGTCCGAAGTATGGAGCCTGTGTTCGGCCTCTGAGTGGTGACTGGTAAAGTACATCAGGAGATTAATCACCTGGTTAAGGTGAAAATCCGACATAACCTTTGGCAGGAACTTCGGGTTCAGGTGCAGGACAACCTTGTCCCTGTGGAAGACCAGGTAAGGAGACTCCACCAAAAGCAGCTGGAGCTCACTGATCCTTCTGACTGACATGATAGCCACCAAGAAGGCGGACTTCCACAACAGGTGAGACATGTCACACCTGTGCATCTGTTCGAATGGCTTGCTCATGAGCTTTTCCAAAACCAGCAACAAGTCCCACAGTGGTGGTGGTTCACACACTGGAGGGGAAATGTGGTCAAGGCCCTTGAAAAAGCACCAGATTACCTTCTCCTGTGCCACCAACTGCTGACTGGTCGATGCCCGGTAAGCAGAGATGGCTGCCAGGTGCACCTTAACGGTTGTCGACCGAAGCCCGACAGAGAGGGACCAAAGGTAGTCAAGGACACTAGCCACTGGACAGGACAAAGGGCCCAACCCCTTGCCCAGACACTAAATGGAGAATCTCTTCCATTTGAAGGTGTAGCACTTCCTGGTTGACTCCTTCTGAGATGCCTCCACCATGATGAAGACAGCTTCTAAGGGACCCAAAGCCTGGAACTCTAACCACTCAGGAACTAGACTGTCAAGTGCAGGGATTGAAGGTCCAGATGGAGTACCTTCCTCTGATTTATGCAAAGCAGGTCCAGGCATAGAGGAAGATGCCTTGGGAGCCTGCTGCTGAGATGGAGTAGACTGGGGTACCTGGACTGGCATGGCCAGTCCACAGTCACCAGGATCACCTGTGCCTTGTCCCTCCTGGCCTTGAGCAGCACCTTGTGGATCAAAGAAAAGGGAGAAAAGGCATAGAAGAGGCCTGAGGTCCAGGGCCTCAAGAAGGCATCCCCCTGCAGCGTTCCTTGCTGAGGGGGATGAGCACAAAACAGCCTCAGCTTGGCATTCTCCCTGGAGGTGAACAGGTCCACCTGAGGGATGTCCCACTGGGAGAACAGGCTGTGTACCACCTCTGGATGGAGAGATCTCTCATAAGATACTTCGCCCACTCAGCCGAGACTATCTGCCCGCTGACTGGAGCCTCCTGCCACATCCACATTGATGGCTATGTGATCTACCTCCAAGCTGTGCATAAGGGTCCAGACACTGAGAGCTTCCCTGCACAAGGGTAAAGAGTGCATCCTGCCCTGTTTGTTGAGGTAGTACATGGTCATGGTGGTGTCCATCTGGACTCGAACCACCTGACTCCGAATGTGTGGAGCGAATGCGGTCAGTGCAAGCCAAACTGCTTGGAGCTTCAGTAGGTTGATGTGGCATTGGTACTCCTTGGCATCCAGAGCCCAGGGACTCTGTGTTTCCCCAAGAGGGCAACTCAGCCCATGAGAGAGGCATCAGTCATCAGGATGACAGTCAGCTCTGGGTGGACAAATGGGATCTCTTTCTGCAGATGTGCTGAGACCAACCCCCACTAGATGGCATCCCACATCCTCTGGGTCACAGTGACCAGCTGGTCGAAGTGACCCTTGCACTGAGACCATTGGCTAGCCAGCTCCCACTGCAGGAAGCGCATTCTTCAGTGGGCCCAATGGACCAATTTTGTGCAGGCAGTCATGTAGCCCAGCAAGTGAAGGAAGTCCTGGGCAGGGCACAACTGCCCAACCCAAAATGATCAGGGAAAGGAGGAGAGAGCCCCCGCCCTGTTCACCGGGCTCTGGCTCTGCAAGAGTCAAGCTCTGCCCCAATGAAGTTGATCACCTGCAAAGGTACAAGATCCAACCTGGCTTCGTTGACCAGGAGACCAACGTAGATGCAGGTCTGGAGGGTCAGGTCCCTAGACCACTCCACCTCTTGCCTGGAGGGACCTGCAATCAGCCAGTCATCCAGGTAGGGGTAAACCTGGATTCCTCGGCACCTCAGGTAAGCTGCCACCACTGCACTTGGTGAAGACCCTGGGGGCAAAGGAGAGGCCGAATGGCATGGCCTGGAACATGTAAAGGGTTCCCTCTGCCCGAAAGCGGAGGAACCTTTGATGAGACAGACAGATCAGGATGTAGAAGAACAAGTCCTGAAGATCCAGGGAGCAAAACCACATGTTTAGCTCTAGAGATGGTATGATCTGAGACTGAGTTACCATCCTGAAGGTGCACGACCTGAGGAACTTGTTCAGGTCGTGCAGATCTAGAATGGGGCACCAGCCCCCTGACCGCTTTGGCACCAGAAAGTACCTGGACACACACCTTGGGTGTTCTGGAGGATCCGAGACAGGAACCATGACCTCCCTGCAGAGGAGCCGAGCTATGCTGCCTCTGAGGGCTGACAGCATATCTGCGGAAACCAAATCCTCTTGTGGGGCACAGGCTCGACAAAGAGAGTACTGCTTGAATTCCAGTGACCCTGACCCACCACTTCTAGAATCCACCTGTCCGTGGTAACAGCGGACCAGGCAAAAAGGAAGTGGTGGATCCGCCCCCCCCCCCCGTGGGAGGTGCGACTGGCATGAGGGAAACACCCCTCATCCCGTCACTGGGCAGGCTTGGACAAGGAGGGGGGTCCGGCTGAGGTGCCACCAGAGCCTCTCCCTCCTGGCTTACAGACAACCGAGGCCACTGACTTGGGCCAAGGTCACTACGCCTGAGCCTGCTGGCCAGCCTGTTGCTGGGCTGGTTTGGCCACAGGAGTGCAGGTGGACCGAAATGGGCTTCCCGTTTCTGATATTGCTAGGAGCCCTTGGGGTCCTTCTGGGCAAATGGCATGCAGTCCAAGGTGGCATTGGACTTCTCAGTGTGTGTGTGTGTGTGTGCGTGAGGCGACCATCAACCCCTGGCCTGAACAGGTCGGAGCCCAGGAAAGGGACATCTGCCAGCTTGTGTTGAGTGCCTGCCATAAAGGTCAAGATCCTCAGCCAAGCCCTGCAGCACATGGCCACTGCGGCTGCCACAGAATGGGCACAGGAGTCCCCAATGTCCATGGCTGTCTGGAGTGGATGTGTGGCCACGGCCTGGCCCTGGTACCAGACCTGTTTGACTATGGTCTGAAGGTCCACGGGCAGATGAGGAAGCACCTCATCTAAGGTGCCCAGCAGGGCATGGGAGAAGTGGGCTATGAGGAGGGCCGAGCTCGACTGGAGGAGGCAGCACAGACCTTCTAAGTCACATGGTCCAACTTCTTGGACTCCTTATCAGGCAGCTTGTCAACATCCCTGGTGTTGCTGGAGCGCCGAAAGACAGAGTTGGCCACCAGCCCCTTGGCCGAGGAGTGATCTTTGAATCCTGAAAGGAACCCGTTGGGCACTGCATAGTTGCAGGCCATCTGGGCAGAATGCACAGGGCAGGGCCAAGAATGGCCTCTGTCACTGGAAATGCCTCTGGAGAGTCTCTCCCATCCAGGATCTCAGTCAACGGGTAATAAGCCCATTTCTAGACGGGCTCCATTTTCATACCCATCGACTCACGAGATCAGATGGAGGAGGCCTGTGAAAGAGGATGGGCCTTTGTCCATCGAGAGATCCCCCATGGACTCCACACTGACCGGACAGGAGTACAGGGAGGACCCCTCGGACTCCGAAGAGTTATCAAAGAGTGGTCAACCACCCGAGTCCCTGCTAACCTCCGTAAACGGTCAGGGGTGATGGTGATCAACAGCTGATGGGGAAGCCACTTGGCCGGCCAAGACTCCTTAGTTGGAGCACTGACCGTCGGCTGTTTGGATGGCGGTTCCACCACAATCAGCTGAGCTGGGACTGTTTAATTGGTTCAGTTGATGTAATCTGTATCTACTTTTCAGGTGACAGCAAGGTTATGGCTGGCATAGAAACCGGGGTCAGTTTAGTGCCGGTAAATGCCAACTTTTGCCACATCAAGACCTCATAGCGTCATCGCAACTTGCCCCGAAGCCTCTCATCACCCAAGGAGGATAAGGATGAAGAATATTGGCAACGTCACTTCCCATGGACTGAGAGTGCCTCCTCCTCAAAGGCCGCAAGCTGCTCGGTAGACCCCGCAGTCACAAAGATCACCCAACAGGCATCCTTTGATTTGACAGGTGGGTTCCATTGCGACGGGCAGCCCAGTTTCAAACAGGCAAGATGGTCTTCCAAGACTGTAGGGTGGAAAGAGCAATGAAAATCACAAGACTGAGGGTTGTGATCATGCTCCAGGTAGTAGATACACGTGGTGTGAGGATCTACCCTAGACATCTTCTGCCCACAAGGGCACAGTGGAACCTGGGAACGGACTTCTCATCCATCATGGTCGCAATCGAAGATCGAAATGAAGATGATAGTTTTAGAAGTTTTGAAAGTAAATCCGAAGATTTTAAGTGCTAGGGCCTAGGCCTACTCAACGCGGAAGCAGTAAGGAGGGAACCTGCTTCTTCCAGCAGAAAGGAATATCTGGTGTTATGGGGCGGAGTCGAGGGAGTTACCACCTGGTTGGGTGGGAGAAGCCAGCTTGACAATGTTTCCAGTCAAGTCTTAAAGGGAAAGGCACTGCCAGAAAGTGCGGATAGAACAATATATCCACGTCCCTAGAAAACAACATTTTTCATAGAAAAAGATGCTCCAGGAAAAGGGGGCATGGGATGAAACTAGAGGGAGCAAGGTTCAGAGGCAATGTGAGGAAATAATTCTTCACAGAGAGGGTGGTAGACAAATGGAACGCCCTGCTGGAGGTGGTGGTGGGGGCAAAAACGATTACAGGATTTAAGAGTACATGGGACAGGCATAAGGGGATCCTGATAGTCGGGGGGAAGGGGACAACCTACACTTGAAGCACAGTTGCATACACAAATGGGCAGACTAGGTGGGCCATAGGCCCTTATCTGCCATCAACATCTATGTATCTATGAAACATACATGTTCTGTTCCAGAGACTGGGGGAGCTGTCGTGGAATCTGGTGCACTGACATGGTGGGAGGTGGCTGGTGGTGTTCTCTCCCCTCAAAGTTTATTCTTACTTTGCATCTCATGCATCTGAACACCATACTCCTACCAGCAAGCACAAGTGTGTGTGTATGTGTGTATGTACATGTGGAGGGGGACTGTATGCACATCGTAGTCACCCACAACGTCAAGGCCCCTCATAGACCACAGAAGGCTTTTCAGGAGCAGCTGTTCTTAACCCGTAACTCATGAGACTTGAGCACACAACTCCCACAGTGTCCCAAAGCCACACCAGCCCAGGCTGTAGGAACTGGGTCACACTGTTAACTCAGTTCTCCAGCATCGGAGTGCAACATTCTCTGCCAACTGCACTAGACTGGGCTTATTTATAGTTTATTCATTTACAGTACCTTTATCTATTTCATTATCTTTTGAAAAGTGTGGGTATCACTGTGTTCAAAATCTTAATGAACATTTCTGACACTCAGCTGCACACCAAGGACTAAGTTATGGTGAGAATACATGCATTTATTTATTTCAAAAATTTCACCAGGAGAGACATACTGAGCAATAAACAACTCGTTTCCAGAAGTGTCCTGGGGAGAGGGGAGAGGGAGAAATACATATCCATACAGCGTAAAAGTATTTACAGAGAATGTATACTATTAAGACACACTTTTATACAATATATATTTATAAATGTATTTTATACAACATAAATTAAACATTGAGTAATATATATTGAATGTACAAGAGCATATACGTGGGAATTATTTACAGAAAATGCAGCATCAGCAGTAACATTTGCCTGCAAGACTACGGTACGAACCAGGTTAGTTTAGAATGGCGTCAGTGAGCCAGAGGAGGGAGGTTGATATTGAGTAAGATTTATGGAAACCAGACTGGAAAGGGGTGAGGATGGAAGAGAAGCCAAGAAATGCAGAGTTGAGAGAGTACCACGTGCTCCTGGAGTTTAGCAAGGGTAGCGAGAAGAGAAATAGGGTGGTAGCTGCCCGGAGCTGAGGGGTCACCACCCTTAGAAAGGGGAATGACAGTGGCCGATTTCCAGAAAGAAGGAACCAAAGCCAGAGAGGTTGAGGAGTAGAGCAACAGGGTGGCAAATAGCATAGGCAGAGAGGTGCAAGAGCTTTGGGTTCAGACCATCTGGACTAGTGCACCTTGTAGAGTGTAGAGCAAGCAGGGCTTCAGCAGATGAAATAGTGAAGAAAGAGGAGGAGGAGAAGGGGGGGAGATGGGGGAAGGGAGGAGAGGCGGGTGGAGGCACAGGTGGTAAAGAAGCTGTTAAATTCAGCAGCAACAGCAGAGAGTTCAGAGATGGTGGCCCCACTCACCTCAAGGGAAGGAGGGGGGGTAGACTGGATGGGAGAGCAGAAAAGGGAGTGGATGACCTTTCAAAACCTGGATGGGTGGTTAATGTTGTTTTGGAAGGTGGAAGTAAAATAATCAGCACTGGCGAGTTTAGTTGCCCTGCTGAAGGTGCTGTGTAAAGTTCAATATCTGTGGTAATCAGCAGGGGACCCAGAAGATTTCAGAACCTTCCAGGCTTGACCACGTGCCTGCAAGCAGACTAATAACTCAGCAGAGATCTAGGGGAGGTGAGAACCTCGGACCCTGGTTTTCTTAAGCGGATAAGAAGCACCCCATTTTGTTCTTCATTTAATTAGACTTCGAGTCTGTTTTCCAGTTAGGATACATTCTTATGCATGCACCCCCATTGGCAAATTTTGTGGAGCTCCAAGGACTGAATATTATGGAGCATTATAACTGCCCCCTCCCCCACACACACATACATGCTGTCCCCTTTTTCAACTTCCATTGTTTTTAATTTCAACAATAGTTTATGGAGTGTATAGACAAGCAACCTGATCGGATTTGATCACTTCACTGTTTACAACTGACAGCCACAAAGTGTCTCTCACTTTCCGATGCAGTAAATTCAAGGCTGGCCACATGTCCATCTCCTTTTCCCATACCCAAGTGCAGAGAACTATGTGTCTAGACATTAGACTTGCTGTGTCAGTCCAAAACAAATGGCTGGAATTGCAGGGCAACACATGTATATAAACGGACTGCCTAAACTGCCCCAGTTTGTGGTGGTTTGCTTCTCTACTTGATCCATGGGCCAGATAAGAATATTTTACATGTCAAAATTTTGTGTTAGATCTGTGTACTTATTACAGGGTTTTTTGTTTGTTTTGTACCTCCCAGTCCCAGGCATCCACCCCTTCAGGCATCTTTCAAGACATTCTTCCCTGCTTTTTTATTTATTTATAAGAATTTTGGTAACCAGGTAAGTCCACTAAGACCATGCAGTCCCTTTTTCAGTGACGACTCGGGTGACAATGGTGACGACTCGGGTGACAATGGTGACCACAGTACAATAGATAAATACAATAATAATATACAGGATACAGAGAAATTTAACAATGTTGCAAAAATTATCACAGTGGAAAGCCAGGTAAGTAACTTAAATCAGGCATTAAACATATATAAATAAACAGAATAACTAATATTGTACAATATATACATAGCAAGAACAGGAGAGCAGACTGATTGCAAGATACATCTATCAGAGTAACATGGAGTAGGCATTAATGACGCTGTAAGGGTTATTTAAAGCAATTGCAGAGGAGGGGGTTAGTAGGAGAGAGGTAAGCTCTCTTTTGAAGGAGGACAGGGTGGGGCAGGAGAGTAAGTTAGGGGGAGGAAATTCCAAGCAGAGGGAAGTGAGAAGGCGAATAAGCGCTTACCTGATAGGCATTGCATCTTCTGGATTGCTAATAAGGGTAAGGAAGTAGATCTAAGCGTGCATGTGGGTGCTTTTTTTTTTTTAATGATTCTCTTTAGGCAAGGGGGATTAAAGAGCTTGGTAAGTTTGAATACAAGGCACAAGGTGGAAACGGTAACCTAGAGTCATAGGTAGGCCACTGAAGAGAATACAGGGCCTCACAGTGGTGTTTTCTGGAGTCCGCTCCAAGGGCAAAATGTCTAGTCCTATGATAGAGTTGACGCACCTATGCAAGGGAAGAGGACTGGGCGGAGGAGAGCAGTAGAGGGCACCATAGAATAAAATAGGGAGAAGGATGTTAGCGCAATCTTTTTACACGCGGCGTTGGATAAAAGAGGGCGGAGCCAGCATAATTACCCGAGCTTCTGGTTTATTATTTTGGTAAGCTGAGTTGCATGATGCTCCATTAAGCACCCTGCTTCCCGGCTGACAAAGTATGAACTTATGGTCCTTGCTGCCCAGATACTCCTAATCCTCAGTAGCCTCAGTCATTTTTGACTGATGCCTCTCAAGGGGCACTCATGTGACTGGTCCAGTGGCACTGAGGGTTAAGGGGCTGGACTCAACACCTAGCGGCCACACCAGCGACCCAAGTTTATGAGCGAGCTCGGGTGCCAGGGGTCGGCAGGGATGGGGTGAAGATCAAGTGCCCACATAGCTGCTCTCCTCCCCCGGGGGAGGGCTGGTGTTTGTCTGGCATTCCAGTGGCTCCTGGTGGACATCGAGGATGCTGCAGGATGTCAGTCAGCATGGCCAATGTCCACAGGGTTGCCATGCACGATGGCATTGGGTACTGAAAAGCCTGACTCGGCGGGGTAGACGACGGCACCTGACCCCCATGCCCACTGCTGGATTTGTCTCCCAGCTATCCAGTTCCTCCCGCCTCGGCCCTCACCCTACAGCCAGGGTCTGACTTGAAAGTGTGCCCAAGAGGAGGGGCGGCCCCACCCTGCAGGGGTTAAGTTGGGGGTACGGGCTGTGGGAGATTGGGGGGGGGAGAGAAGGCTTAGGGCTGAGAGAACCTCAGGTGGGCAGGAACAAGCAGGATGCCTGAGAGACACTCCGCAGGCCGTGACAGGAGGCAAAAAGTGTAAATAAATAAATAGGGAGGGGGGCACTCCTGAGGCCACCAGGACATAAGTGGCTTGATCAGAAGACCAACACTAAGAGGTGGCAAGGCCAGCCCACTTCGGGGGAATGGTGGCTTTATAAAGGGGTTGCCAGAGAGCTTGTCATCTAGGGTGCCTGGAGTAACTTTCCATTTTTGGGGCTCTGCCAGGCAGTCTCTTCAGCAGCACCCTGGGAGTGAGGATGCCCAGCAGCACATAGCCACCCATACCGCTAATGTTACCTCCACATCACTGCCACCAGAAGCCGCTAAACCAGAGGTGCTGGGCCACCCACCTTCCAGAAGGGAAGCATCTGATGAATGCCCTGAAACCCTCCCTACTTAACTCAAGTCTAGTTGTGTCATGTTCGGAGCACAAATTCCTGGTCACCAGCTTACAAGAGCGCTACTGCATTGCTTAGTGCCACAGAGTAAGCCCAAATACAAGCTTTTAATTTACAAAAACATAATCAAGACTTTTTTCCCATATGAAGAAGCAAGCAGAAGAAAGCCATTTGGTATATCTAGTCTGCTTGTATTGCAGGGTCCACAGCTTGAGCTACTGACCTTGTCCCCCCCCACTCCTCCCATCCTTTCCATCCTCCCTACCCATGATCCTTACACCTTCCCCCTATGCCTATGCCAGCCTCTCTTGAAGCTGCTCACTGTCTTCAACAAGACCACATCTTCTGGCAGCACATTCCTAGTATCCACCACCGTCTCCATAAAGAAGTGCTTCTTGACCTCCCTCCTAAATCTCTCCCCCTCCAGCTTAAGAATGTGCCCCATGTGTTACGGCTGCCACTTAGCTTAAAAAAATCCTCCTTACCAACCTTATTTATCCCTTTCAAGAACAAGTTCAAGATTCTCACCTGCAGGTGGCCGTGGTGGTGGTGGGGAGGGTTGAACAAATAAAAGACAAATTGCTGTGTAATGGAGAGGGGAGGTTAATAACTGTAAAAGGAAAGTGGTTCACAAAGTAATAGTTTTACAAACAGCAGCACCCTCTACTGGCATGTGCACCACTGGAGGGACTACTTCACAAGAAAATTATTTTTGTATTCATTTTTATAGAATTTTAAGGGATTTTTAATTTTTTTTTTTTACATTTTAGTAATATTTAATTTAAAGGGACACTGTCAACCTTTTTTTGCATCATATTATTTTTAGTTAAAAATCCATATTTTATGATTGCTTGCCTTGTGTAAAATTAATTGATGTTGCTGGTTGCTTTCTCTTTCTATTTCTCTTTTCTTAGTAGAACTGAAATGCATGCTAATGGTATATTTGTAAACAACCTTGTTTTGTTTCAGATCCTTGATATGCTTTTACTGTATACCACCTGTAGACAGGAACACCCCAAAAACTGCAGCCACTCATGATACAACTGTCTACTCTCCCGAATGCCCTTTTGAAGACTGATGTACTCTCTTGTAAATGAATTATTCACAGTAACATATGGGACTAAATGACCAGAATTTATCAGTTCTGATGTATCCATTGTTTATGTATTATTGCTGTAACTTGTATTTTATAAGCAAATTTGTATGTACTCCAATCCCCCCCTCCCTCAGGTCGCACCTGGAATTGAGCCTCGGCTCAGTGTGCCTTTCCTGGTGATCAATTGTTTAAATAAATCAAATAATAAATAAATAATACATAATTAGTGACTAGACTGTGTTAGGGGTGTCTCCAAGCCCAGGAAAAATGCAGTGAGAGTTGATGAAGGAATGTAAACAAACATGTTTTGGTGTGGTAACACCAGTATAGTGGGCAGTCTGTGGAACAGAGGAGAATGTTGAATCTCTGTGGTCCATGGGAAACATTCCATGATAAAAATTTCACATCTTGAATGTGAGAATAAACAGAGAAAAAAAAAAAAAACAGGAAGAAGAAAGTAGGTGATAATACTTTATTAAAAAAAAAAAAGAGAGAACAGGTGGAAAAACACAGTTGCATAGGCGGAGGCAGACCCAAACTGGTCAGACGCATTTCTGAAGTGTATAAAAGCATGTACATTTGAATCATACATGACTGTTTTCAGGTGAAATCTATTACCCCCAAAATACCACCACCACCAAAAACAGACAACCTGGTAGGTTTAACGTTTTGAACACATTTCCATTAAGAGACAGTACTTGTACTGATTTGAGATGCAAGGTAACATGTTTCTTTTCTTACTAACATTTCACCCCAGTACTGTAAATAAAGAAAATGTTGCCTTTAAAGAAACTATAGTACTATAGTGTAATGAAAATAAAGTTTTAAACACTGATTATTTTTAGAAATGTACAGCTGTTGCAGTGGATTTATTTGAGACTTTACATGTGAGGGAAAATATATATTTTCAACTAACACTATTAATAAATACTTTTACTGCAAAGTACTGGTAAATCTATTGCTGAAATATGCTAATGCGGCATTAATAGGGATTACTTTGTTCAGTTGTTAACAGTTTGAGAGTTAATGTATTGTACACTTGTTTGAAAATAGTAAAGAAATGTTAATTCCTATCAGAGTGACTCAAACTAATTCTTTTATGATGGTGGCCCATTTTATAAGTGTAGTAAGCCACTCCAGGCTGTGCATTTCAAGGATTTTAATGTACTTTCCAAGGGTGTAAGGACACTTGGCTTTCAGCCTTTGACCTTAGCATGCCCCGGGGCATGCATTAAAATCCTTGAAATGCATACCCTGGGACTTCCGGTGGAGCTATGGCGGCATGAGCATACAGAGATTGAACTCCCCCGTAGCATTGATTTAAAATAACAGTTCTCTCCCCGTATTCAGATAAAAATACTTTTGAATAAGGATTTTCTACTTACAGACAGCTCAGGAGAGACACTGCAGGTAATTAATCGAGCCTCAGATGTTATGGCGGGCCAGGAGAGAAACCAATTTCAAACCCTGCTCAATCTCCCTGAGAACGAAGACAGCGGCCTACTCGACAACGACACCTCCTCACATTCAGCCTCTCAGACGGATAGAAAACGGGGAAAGAGGAGCAATAAAAAAAGAACATCCACAATGGAAAACTCACCCTCAGATGCCATTCTTTCTGTTATCTCGGAATTTAGGTCCGAAATGCGAGGTGCTCTGCGGGACATTCGCACTGATCTTGGGGAACTACAAGTGAGGGTAACTGAGGCTGATGCTCAGATTACGGACACCACTTCCAAAATTACAGAGCTGGAACAAGTTGTTCATTCTCTAGCCGAGGAACAGCTAAATTTATCCTTGCGACAAGAAGAAGCGGAAAACAGGGGGTGCCGTAAAAACAGACTCTACGGGCTGCCGGAGGGCAATGACCCCAATGCCTTTGCAGATTATTTCCTCCGTTTAACCCTGAATTTGGGCCCAGAATTTCAAATTGACATCGAGAGGGCACATCATGCACTTGGGCCTCGTCCCTCTAAACCCAATGTCAGGCCGAGATCATTTGTTATTAGATTCGACAGCTTCTCACAAAAGGACCAAATGTTAACTAAAGCACGCGCAGCTTGTCAAAAGCTACCCTAGTTATTCCGAGAGCCAGGACCTCACAAGGTCAGAGGGCATTCCCCTACCGTGCGCCCCACTGGTATAACTCCCTCCCTGCCAGTGTCTCAAACTCTCTAACCTTAGCTTGCTTTAAGCCCAGGCTCAGAAACTTCCTGCTTAGCTCTCGCAAATGCAACTGCCACTAGCCTAGTGTAAAAAAAAAATATATATATATATATATATATATATACACTCTGTTTGACAATGCTCACTGAGCTCCCCCTTCCTTTCCCTACTTATTCCTCCTCCCCTATCTCCCTCCCTTCTACCCCACCAGCTCTCCCCCGACCATAAGTTTTGCACCTTTTGTTATCTTTAGCTCGTTGGAGATTGTACTCTATTGTAACAAAATTGTAATTGAACTGTAACTTTTTTGTTTGTAAGTACTGTGTCCCTTGTACTACTGTTCTGATGTCCTCTTTGTGACGAGGTACCTTTGTAAATGAGCCTCTGGCTCAAAGGTTTCTAAACTGATGTTTAACTAAATAAAATAAATAAAGCATGGCACAAACAAAAGGTCCTGCTGGGTGAACATTGCATCCTGTTTGACAATGACTATGCCCCAGCAACCCAGCAGTCTAGAAGGGAGTATTCCTCCTTGTTTCCTCACCTGAGAGCAAAGAATTAGAAATTTTGCACCCCGTATCCAGCGAAGCTGGCTATTCTTTTTCTCCAACGGCCTTGTCACATATAATTCAGTGTCGGAGGCCAAATCAGACTTACTTTAAAGAGGAATAATATCAGACAAGGATTACAAAGCGATGTCAAAGGCTAGGCGGCTGCCCTCAGGACATGAATCTCAGGACCTCGATCAAGCAAATACAGGGGACCAAAGGATTCAGATATTACTTAATAAAGCAAAATCTCTCAGAAATCCAACTTTACATCCAGTCTGAAAGCCAAGTACATTATGAAGGGCTCTTTATTATTATATTAGGGGATGAGTTGGGGGGGATGCTGACAGTTCATCCCTATTCACACGCTTGAGGGTTGAGAGCGAGCTATAGTTCCTCTAAGGGTCACATTAGTTCAGTACACAGAGCCTACATTCAGTATAAGGCTACTGTATATGCCCTATGGAACGCTCGGCTTTCCCTTCATTAGCCGCGGGGTGTTTTGTTGGCTCCTCCCTCTTTCCCCCCTAAGGCCTTATTCCCGGGTCTGGGCCCCTTCTCCTTGGGGTTTCTTTCCCACCCCTTTTTTATTTACCCAGGAGAGTGCTTCATCGCCAGTAACTACTTGGGCTGAAAACTGATCAACATCTAGAAAGGATTTTTTTTTTTTTTTTTAAACTAACAGCCCCTTATAGTATAATGATTCAACATAAAAACTCGTAGATACTGTTAATGAGACGATTGGATAGGAACTTGGGGTATAGGACATTACAGCTATATGTGGGTTGAGCCTTATTGTTTGGATTTATGGATTGATCTTTAAGTAATTTAAGTTCCATAGTTAATAAACTGTCTACAGGACAAATTTGCCCTAGGTATCTGGATCCCTGAAAAGAGTTCAACGGGCTATGCCCTTGGTTAAGCCCCTTAGTTCCCCCTTTCTTGTAGTTATACATTGAGAAGCCTTATAGCATAGTTGTATTTTCAGCTACATCCCTCCCCTGTGATTATCCTTGCAGATACCAATCTTTTTTTTTTTATTATTATTTAAGAGTTTGGCCTGGTTTAGCATATCAACACTAGATGGCACTGTGTGCACTTCCTTTAGATATATATAATCACATCTAAGGCCTATAAATAACTACAAGGGATAACCCCCCCCTTTTTTTATTTTCTTTTACTCTCTCTCCCTGAATAAACCTCATGCTGAAACCCCTAGTGGATGAATACTCCTCAGTTTGATTTTTCCTTCTAGGATATCAACCTCACTATAAGGGTGTTATGACAAATTTTTCCTTTTTTATGTCGTTTATTCTCTTCAATTTAGAACTGTTGTTTTTTTTTGGTTTTTTTTTTCTTAATGAGGCTTGATTCATTAGCTCAATGTTCGAGGAGCTCTTCTCTGTTAATTTGGAGGGTTACCTGAAGGTTTGATGCCATTTTAGGAGTTATGTTCCACCAATACAGGAATAGGTTCCTATAGCACCTAATTCCTTGAGAGGGAGTTCCCTCTCGAGTGGGCGGAGACCCACATTCTGTGGATCGTTAACCACTTACCTGAGAGGAAATTTTCTTCTCCCCAGGACTCGGGTTGGAGACGGACAAATCTCCCCGTACTGTGGAAGACCACCTGTATACAGTTCTTCCCTTGGGTAACTTTTTGACTCTAAATGTTGTTTTTAAGTTAGTTTGGTTATATCATCTAGTTCAATTTTTAATGTCGATTTTAAAAATGGATGATGACAGATTCTTTCTTAATGCAGTTGGTTCCCCGGTTCTGGATGGATGGGTTGCTCCCGACAGGGCGGATACTTTTAAGGATGCCATTCACTCCAGCATTGCTATGTCTGGTCTAATAAGACCGCTGGAGCGAGAGTGGTATACAGTACAAATAATTTTTTAAGATTTTCCCTGTGCGGGATCCAATGACCTCCATCCCTTATAACTGTACCTCCTTCTCCATCCCCTGCTATGGCACAACATCAGGACATGCACACAGAGGTGCACACATCCTACAGATTCCTGGCCCCACCCTTTGGAGCCTGTATGACCAAACTACCATCCAGTGCCAGTCAAAGGTCGAGATGGCAGGTCACCCTTCTATTTTAATCACATCTCCATTTTTCTCCCCCACGGAGTGGATCTCCACGATCCTCCAGCTGCCGACACCTGCACCCGTCGGGCCTGGTCTGGCACCCCCTGAGAGTGGGCCATTAATCACTCATGTCGCTCTAAATGCAGGATCCTCTCAGGTACCGGGGGGGCCAGGTGAGGTAATCAGCTGCCGAGATCGTGCTCTGCCACTTTCTGCCTGGTTTCTTTGCTCCAGAGAGCCGGATGTGCAATGGCATGCAAGCACATACATGCTGACGCCCACCGTGCTCTCCCCCCACTCTACTGATCCCTAGCAGGTCACATAACCTTTCAGCAGGTCACTTAACCTTTCTGTGCTCCTGAGTTGTGCCTGGAAGTGAGCTTAGTGGGCCTTTCCTGATCAACAATTCTAAATAAAAAAAAATTCCTCCTCCAATTGTGTCATTCTGTCCTGCCTGCCAGCTAGCCTCATGGGTCCATGCACCCTCGCCCCTGGTAAAGAACTGCCCTATGGCCCTTTCACCCACAGATAAGCCCCCTGCAGTGGGCCCAGAGTACCCCAATGTACTGGGACTTTTGAAAAGTCATCTTCGGATAACAATGATGGAGGAAGTGGGACATGCACATCAAGGCTAATGATGTGTGGGTGGGGTTAAGGAGGCACCACCAGTCACAAGTCAGGGCTTTGTTTCTTATGAAACCCCACATACCACCAAATCTGTAGTAACACCCAGTGCCAGACCTGATGGGGGTGGGGGCGTGGGGCAGATGTTACATGGTCAGCCATGCTGTCCATGGCTCCTCTGCATCCATTGCAGGAGGTTCTCAGATGGCTTGGCTTGTCAACTACCCTCCTCCAACAGCTTAAGAGCACTACCTCTGTAGCACTCCCTAAACTCCTCCAGTCCATGGCAGTGAGTCAGGTTTGCAGCGCAAATCCAGGTCCTCTACACTAGAGCACAATGTGCTCCATCACGGCAATATTTACATTTTTAAATTTAAATAAGGGCGCAACCGGTGCTGAGCTAGTCTGTTTTTCTCCCCTATGGCCCACTAGCCAGAACTTCCTTAAGCTATCACCAATGCCACCTACAAATTCTTGAAGCTCTTACGTGCCAGATCAACTGGTGTTCCCCAGGGCACCCACATCATCGTTATTTTGGCCATAAGGTTTGCCACTCAAGGGGAAGTCCTGCCTTTATCACCACAGAAGCTTCCTCTAGGAGATACAGCTGCAATCACATAAGCCATCCTTGCGGGGAGGGAGTCAGAAGTAGAAGCCTAAATATATGTGAGGGGCAGGCAGAGCATCATCTGCCCAACTGACATCCATTCTTCCCTTTGAGTCCCACCACTGAGGGCAGGCCA
Organism: Neoceratodus forsteri; assembly: GCA_016271365.2. Lineage (NCBI taxonomy): Eukaryota > Metazoa > Chordata > Ceratodontiformes > Ceratodontidae > Neoceratodus > Neoceratodus forsteri. The sequence continues at coordinate 453,632,244 of CM028129.1, read as the reverse complement.
TATTGTGATCTAGTACCGGTATGCCTAATGCAACACATACACTCCCCCTTCCCAGTGTTCACCACAGGCTCCTGGAACTACACCACAACCTGTAGTCACCCAGGAGTAGTAGTGTACCAGGAGATGCATCCTCCTCTCCCCAGAGAGAGTCCACTGTGATGCCCAGTGCTCCTTCCCTGCTCTCTGATGATCGAGGCTTGCGGCACACACCTGGGTCGCCAGTATTGTGCGCAGCAGCCCAGACTTGGCACCAAAGTGGTCATTATTTATTTTTTTTAATATGTTTATTGGCTTTTCAAAGTCATGCATGAGACATAAAACAGTACAGTTTCTGCAATGAAGATTTCTTTAAGTCCACATGACAGTCCAGTGCAGCTAGTGAACCCCATCTGGTTGTCTGAAGTTGTGAGAGCTTATTAAGATATAATCATAACAACAACAAAAATTCATACAGAGCCTAATATGGCTCAACATACTGAATGTTACAAACAGTAGTACAGGTTATGTCTATTCTTACAAATCAATAACAGATTTTCTGAATGCATTCATATATATATATATATATATATATATATATATAACACACACACACATATACATACATAAAATATATATATATATATGTAGGCAGGGGTTAGTATCTATTACATAATCCCTGTGTGCACAACATGACCTATTGTAGGGGCAGTGAGTCTAAGTACTGGCCCCACAATCTTTTGAAGCTTTACCGCTGGTTCTTTAGGTCAAGTGTGAGCCTTTCCAGTGGTAGCATTCTTAGAACAAGCTGGTCCCACATTCCCAGAGCTGAGGTCTCCGTGGAGACACAAGTATTTTGGACACAGTGCCTGGTTAAGACCTGCAACATTCTGATGCTTCTACGGTATAATGACCACTCTTTGTGTCCTCTAACCTGAGCTGCATGGCCATGGGCGCTATGCTATGGGTGATTAATTATAAAGTGATTTTCCAGGTGTCTGCAAAAACATCACTGCCAGCATTGGTAGGAGTGAAATCTCATAAATTTCCCCCAAAATCTGAATTTCTGGATTTACCATACTTTACTACTTTATATATCTGCAAGAAAACACTCTACCCTCTAGATTTCATCTCTCTGCTGCTTTTCCTACTTTGATGTCATAATTCTCAGCATGTGACTTCAGAATCAGGTCTATGGCAAAAGGGTGCAATGTAATCAATAGAAGATTATGACATCACAGAAGGTATAGGCAACATATTAACATGCTAGATGCCGGCAGAGTAGGCCTATTGATCTATCAAGTCTGCTCGTGCTTCAGCATCCTGATTGGGTACCATAGCCCTCTATCTGTCTCCTTCCACTGTTACTCCATCCCCCAGTCCTGCCCCCCCCCCCCAGGAAAACCAGCCTCTACTTCACCCCTTGCCTATACCTGTCCCACCCTATCTTGAATCCCTCCACCGTGGCTTCCTGTACCTGCTCCCCAGGCAGAGTATTCCACGGTTCTACCACTCTCTCGGTGAAATACCTCCTCCTTCCTACCACCCTCAATCTTCCAACTATGTCCTCTGGTGATTCCACCCTCCTTCAGTTGAAAGATCCTATCTCAGCTTACCTTATTTACTCCCTGGAGGTACCTGAAGACCTCAATCATGTCCACCCCCAGTGAGAACAGGTTGAGCTCCCCTAGTTATTCCTCACATGTCATATCACCCAGGCTCCGGATCATTCTGGTTGCTCTCCTCTGAACCCTCTCCAGGAGTTGGATGTCCCTCCTTAGGTGTGGCCTCCAGAACTGCACACAGTACTCAAGATGTGGTCTAACCAGCCTGTTGTACAGTGGCAAAATCACCTCCCTGTTCCTTGAAGTAATCCCCCTAGTGATGCATTCCAACATCCTATTTGTCCTGACCGTAACCCTCCTGTACTGCTCTGAATTATTCATGTTAACATCCACCAAGACTCCTAGGTCTCTTTCACTTGCCGTAGCCTGCAACTCAACCCCCCCACAAGGTGTATACACATTTGGGGTTTTCCCGCCCTAGGTGTAGCACCTTGCACTTGGAGGAGTTACATTTCAATTTCCAGGTGCAGGACCACCTTTCCAGAGTATCCCGGTCCTCTTGCAGGGTGAATCTCCCCTCCACCACTGCCCCCAGGTTAGAGTCATCCACAAAGAGACTCATTTCACACCTGATAGATTCCCTGATAGCGGAGATGTAGGCATTAAACAGGAGTGGCCCCAGGACTGATCCCTGTGGGAGCCCACTTATGACCTCCCTAGGAGACAAGACGTCCCCTCTGAGCACTTCCCACTGAGTGCAACCTGTAAACCAATGTCCAATCCACCTAACCATCAATGGGCTTGCCTCATCCCCCCAGCTTCTCCCTTAGGCCAATGAGAGGGAGCGAATCAAATGCCTTTCTGAAGTCCAGGAACAGCACATCCAGCTGGTCTCCCCCTGTCGAGTGCTGATGTCACCCACTCACAGAACTCTACAAGGTTTGTTTGATATGACCTACCTGGCACAAACCAATGCAGCCTGTCAGCCAGGTAACTCATCTCCTTCAAGAAGCCTCCCAGCCTTTCCTTAAGTATGCTCTCCATTACCTTCCACACCACTGACATCAAACTGACAGGTCTAGTTTCCTGGCTCTTCTCTCGATCCCCCTTTATGGATGGGCACAACATGCGCCTGCTTTCAATCCCTTGGCACCCTCCCTGTCTGGAGTGACAAGTTAAAGAGATCCACCAATGGCACTGCCAAAACATCAGCCAACTCCCTCAGTACTTGGGATGAATAGCATCAGATCCTGGAGATTTATCCTTTTTTAGGGACTGGAGGGCTTCTCACACCAGACCGACAGGAATATCAGCATCTGTCTCCACCCCCCCCCCCATTCAGGATCTCCTTGGTCCACCAGCATGGCTTATGAAACCTACCGCCCTTGCACTTCACTCTTGCACAGGTCCTGGTGGCCTCCTGTAGCCTCACTTTATGATCTCCCACCTACCTTCCACGTCCAAACCTGGTTTTATCTCCCTCAAATGCCCCTTGAGAATTTTCCCCATGCTCTGAAAGTCCATCCCCCCTAAAATCAACTATCATTGTCCTTGAATGACCCCCCCCCCAGTTTAAACCAAAACCAGACTGTGCTGTGGTCGCTCCCAGCCAGGGGTTCTTCCACAACCAGATCTCGTATAAGAACTCCACGTTGCCCTCTGCTTCCTCCACTCTCATAATCTCAATGTTATCCCTAATGAACATTGCTACTCCTCCCCCTCTGCCCACCTTTCTGTCCTTCTTTAGCACAGGGTTTCCACTCAGATTAAGGTCTCAGTCATAGCCAGGGGTAGCCCAAGTTTCAGTGACCACAGCTACATCCACCCCACCCTCAAACAGCGTGGCCTGGAACTGAGGCATTTTATTCCCCAGGCTCCTGGCATTTATTAAAACCACCCTCCAACCCTTGTCCCTACCTCTCTTTACCATATCCTCCCTAGATCTTTCATACGTCCGCCCACACTTCTCCTTTAGGGTACAGTCTGTCCCCCCCCCTTTATGGGGTTGCAGGCCAGTCCTACCGGTGGTATGGATGGCTAGATCAGCCCTGAAGTGCCCCTTCCCCCCTTCACAAGTTTAAACCCCACCTAGCCTGAATCAAATCAGTCATCCCCCATTTGAGAACTTCCTTCCCTACTAGATTTAGGTGAAGCCTATCCTGTGTGTACAGTCCCTTGTCTTCCCAAACTCCCCCCCGAGGCTCCCAACACCCCAATCCCCTGTGCTTCACCCCACTGCCCGAGCCAGTCATTAATCTCCATGAGCAGATGAAGTCTAAAGCATGGGTGTAGGAGGATATATTCCATGTACTCCATGGTGTACAATTTTATTGGGGGGGAGGGCGCAACAACAAGGCTCTGCACTGCTGCTGCTGTTCCATGAAACAAAACACAGAACCAGCTGATCCTTTCTGTAATTTCATTCCAAAACTGGAAGGATTGTCCACTGACACTGCGTGAATCCCATGTACCATATAATATTACAGGTTCTGGGATGATATGTGGGTGTCCAAGGGAGCAATGCATGAAAAAGTACAGTTACGTAAGAACTTACCATAACAGGAGATCTTCGAGAACAGCTCTTGCAGCAGGTTACACCATTAGGACTGAAGCCATCAGGCGTCAGGACCCCACGGAAATTTTCTAGCTAGCAGTCTTCAGCAGGGACCGCCTCCGACGTTGGTCCCGCCCCAGACGTCAGGTATAGTACATAAGGAGGCGGTCCCGCCACAATCCCCAGTTCTCCCACTGGAGACTCCCGGCCGCTGGATGACATCAGAAGAGGAGACCGAGGATCCGCCATCAGATGGCCAAGACTAAAACCAAATCGTTCCATCCCGAAAGATGGATGTTAGGCTGTAACCTACCTCCTCAAAATGGTGGGCGGGAAGGTACCTGCTGCAAGAGCTGTTCTCGAAGATCTACTGTTATGGTAAGTTCTTACGTAACTGTACTATCTTACTTCGAGATACAGCTCTTGCAGCAGGTTACACCATTAGGACCGATTCCCAAGCAATGGCGACATTCTAAAGCCATCAGGAGGCGGGAGAACAGAGAGTACCACCCTGCTCGAGCCTAAGACAGAAGTCCCTGAAGGATGGCTAGGCCGAAACCAGCCCTTCGCCTTGAGGTGATGTCCAGGCTATAATGCCTAATAAAGGTATGCACTGAGCTCCAGGTGGCTGCAGCACAAATAGCTGAAGTGGACACATTCTTCAGCGCTGCAAAGGAGGTGGCCACTCCTCTGGTAGAATGGCCCTTGACCGTACTTGGCAAGGGTTTGCTGCGTTTGTCATAACAGAAAGAGATACATTGTATGAGCCAATATGAAAGGGTCTGTTTCGAAACAGGGACCCCTTTCATCCTCTCAGCAAAGGATACAAACAGCTGATCCACTTTTCGGTACTTCTTGGTTCTGGTCAGATAATATTTGAGACACTTGTGCACATCCAGGGTGTGAAGCAGTGCTTCTCCTTGATTGGTGTACTTGGGAAAGTACACTGGTAAGTTGATATCCTGATTAAGGGTAAGGGCTGAAACCACCTTAGGCAGAAACTTAGGATTTGTCCTCAGGTATACACTATCCTGGTGGAAAATTAAATAAAGCTCTTTGCACATGAGTGCATGCAATTCGGAGATTCTTCTGGCCGAAGTCACTGCAACTAAAAATAAGGTTTTCCAAGACAGAAAATGTAGGTCGCAATCCGTGGCTGGTTCAAAGGGTGGCAGCGTAAGCTGCTCCAGGACGAAGGGCAAGTCCCAAGGAGGAACCGGATCCCTGATAGGTGGCCTAAGGTGGAGGACCCCCCTTAAAAAGGCACGAGTAGTTTCCAATTGAGCCACAATATGATGGCCTATGGGGGCATGATAAGCTGAGATTGCACAAAGGTGCACCTTGATCAAGGAGTAAGCTAGCCCAGCTTGAAAAAGGGAAAGCAGGTACTCCAGAACCAGCTTCTCAGAACAGTCTAAGGGCGAGAAACCGTTCGTTTGAGCCCACAGACAAAACCTGCACCACTTCATGGCGTATGTTGCGTGCGTTGCCGGTTTTCTAGCAGCAGAAAGAACATCTGCCACCTCTTGTGAGACCCCATGCTGCATCATGGCTATGTCTCTAGGAGCCAGGCATGTAGGTTCAATGAATGTAAGTCCGGGTGGACTAATGAACCCTCCTCCTGAGACAGCAGATGGGAGCAGATTGGCAAAGGAAGCAGAGGTTCCCAGGATAGCTGATGTAGTAGCGGGAACCAGATTTGCCTAGGCCAGAAAGGCGCTATCAGGATAAGTGTCACGTGCTCCCTGTGAAGTTTGAGAAGAACTCTCTGGATCAACGGGAAAGGAGGGAAGGCGTAGAGGAATCTGCCCACCCAGGAGAGGGACAATGCGTCTCGCCAGAAAACACCAGGCCCTGGATCTAGCGAGCAAAAATTGGGCAGTTTTGCGTTAGATGGGGATGCGAATATATCTAATTCTGGAGTGCCCCATCTGTGGAACAGATCCTCTGCCACCTCCTGTAGAAGTTACCACTCATGGACTCTGGCCTGGGAATGACTCAAGCTGTCTGCGACGGTGTTGTCCACCCCGGGAACGTGAACAGCAACAAAGTTTGCGCCATGTCAAATTACCCATTCCCACACTCTCATGGCCTCCCTGCAAAGGGGGTAAGAGTGTGTGCCTCCTTGTTTGTTGAGGCAATACATCACCACAGTACTGTCTGTTTGCAACAAGAGAGTACTCGGTGGAATCTCTGACTGGACAGCTTGCAGGGCATAAAGGACCGCCCTCATCTCCAATATGTTGATATGGAGATGAGATTCCTGGGTAGTCCATGTTCCCTGAGACCTCACCTCGTTCAAGTGCGCTCCCCGCCCCAGCACTGAGGTGTCTGTGGAGAGTGTTATAACTGGGGACGGCGCTGTGAAAGGAACCCCCACGGAGAGGGCTCCCGGATCTAGCCACCATTGCCAGTCCTGAACCACGGCCTCGTGATTCTGACTGGATGCTGCAGATGGTCTTGCCATTGGTCCCATTGCACCCTTAACATCCACTGGGTTACCCGCATGTGGAGTCTTGCCATCGGGACTGTAGGAATGGCCGCAGCCATGTGTCCGAGCAGGCAAAGGACCAGTCTGGCTGGGACGGTCTTCGTTAACAGATCCCATATGAGGGATCGAATGTGTTCTGCTCTGTCTTCGGGAAGAAAGGCTTTTCCCTTGACGGTGTCCAGAACTGCAGTTTCTGGGATCGTACCAGGAGAGACTTCTTGTAGTTGATGAGGATGCCCAGAGACTGAAAAAGGGTCTGGGTACATTGGATGGCTATCAGTAGTGCCTCCTTGGAAGGGGCCATGAGAAGCCAATCATCCAGGTATGGGAACACATAGTGGCCCTGTCTCCTCAGAGACGCTGCCACAACTGCCATGCACTTGGTAAAAACCCGAGGTGCTGATGACAGTCCAAAGGGAAGCGCCCGGAACTGATAATGGCAGCCGAGAATCTCGAAGCGCAGGAACCTCCTGTGCGTCTGAGCAATAGGAATGTGCAGGTAAGCGTCCTGCATGTCCAGGGATGCCAAGAAAGCGTCCTTCTTCAGCATGGGGATTAGCCCCGGAAGGGTCATCATGCAGAAGCATTTGTAGACGACCGACAGATTGAGGTCACTGAGGTCCAAGATTGGACGGAAGTCCCTTGTTTTCTTTGGAACCAGGAAGAAGTGCGAATAGTATCCTGCTCCTCTCTGATTCCGTGGAACATGCTCCAAAGCTTCCTTCTCTAGAAGCGTGAGCACCTCCTGCTGTATAAGCAGGGCGTGCTGACCCGAATAGCGGGAAAGCAGAGGAGGCCTTGGGGGCGGGCTGTCTACAAACTCTATATAATGGCTTTTCCGACCAACTGTAGCACCCACCTGTCAGTGGTGATCGACCGCCACCCTGGCAGGTGGTCCGCAATGCGACCCCCGACCTTCATTTCCCGTTGATCCTGAAGAGGAGCAGGGGCCGGGAAGGAGTCATGCTGTGGCAGCATTGGATCCTGTAGGTTGGGCCGACTTTGTGGCTCGTTGGCCTCTGCCTGAGGACGTCTTGGCCTGGGCTTTTCAGGTGAAGGAGCCCCTCTGTTGCTGGCTGGAATGAGGTTGTTGCCTTTGGATCCGGCTGCGAAAGAGACTCTGGTTCCTGCGAAAGGAACTAAGCTGAGACCTGTACATAGCATGGACAGATCTAATCGCCTTCCTGGCTTCCTGCAATTTGGTGATCACCTTCTCTGAGGCTTCACCAAACAGAACTTCGCCATGATAAGGGGCATCCATGATGTTCTTCTGGATGTCCAGGGTAAACCCGGAGACACGGAGCCATGAGTGTCTCCGAGAACACTCGCATGAGGCTGCAGCTCTGGCCAAAGAGTCCGCAGAGTTGTATGCGGCTCTAAGCACCTGGGTCCCCATGTCTGAACCCGTATGGAGGAGTTGCAATAGCTCCTCCCTTCTGGCCACCATCTGGCAATTTTTCTGCTAGGTCCTGTCCCTGTTCCCACAATGCGTTCTGGAACTGAACCACAAGGGTGAGGTAATTTAATGACCTAATGGCGCAAGTCACGGCCATGTACGTGCGCTTGCCCAGGATGTCCAACTGCTTGGACTCCGGGTCCAGTGGCTGCGTGCTCAAGTGCTGTGGTTTCTGAGACCGGTCATGTGAGGCTGTGATGACCAGGAAGTCGGCCAGAGGATGGTTCGCCAGGTACTGGTCCTCCCTTGGGGCCTTGTACAGGTGGTCAGCCTTCTTTGGCATTGCCGGAGTCGAATGTGGACGCTTCCATGCCGGCTTGGTGATGTCCACAAAGGTGTCCACCAAGGGTGGCACTACCACAGGCTTGGGGTCTTTTTGCCAAAGGTAGCGGGCAAGGTGTAGTCTCTCGGGGTCCAGCTCTTCAGCATCTCACCCCATGTTCTCCTGACTATGCCTCATTATCTCGGCAAATGAGGGGTCATCCGGAGGGACCTGGGAAGGTCACGTGGGTCCGGAGAGGGGACACTGATTGGAGAAGGAGATCTGGAGCATGCAGAGGTGTCAGATCTGGAGTCCTCCGCGGATGGGATATACCAACGCCTTCTGGGTCTCTTGGGGCTGGGTGACCCTGAAGTGGATCTTGACGGAGGCCTTCTCCTCTCCAAAGATCTGCCCTTAGGAGGGGATGCTGGCTCCTTGGGGGTCGATGCCCGTCCTGCTGACCCCCTGGTTGGGAGAGGGGGCACAGGCGTTTGGGGGGCAGCGGGTGCAGGAGGAGGTTGTGTGGTGACCACATTCTTCTTGATGGTGTCCCACCAGAAGGTGAAGAGCTCCTTCACCTCTGCCAAATTTAGGACCGACGACGGACTGGGCGCTGGTGGCCTATCATCAGGGCAGGCGTTGGGTCCCGGGGTCTCCCATTCTGGGAGGATCCCGTGGAAGCTCAGCCGGGACCGGGGTTGCCGCCTGGTCCCCAGGCTGGGTAGAGTCCTCCTCCTCCGACGCCTTCCGACCAACGTCGGTAGGCGGTGGTGTGGTCCTGCTTTCTGCAATAGCCGACGCCGTTCCCCCCGCCAGCATCCTCGGGGGCGAATGCCTGCCAGCGCAGGTGACGAAAAGTAGCCGGTTCCTAGGAGTGCCTATGGATCTTGGCCGACGTCGGGTGGGCCGACGGGTCCGACGTCCGCTTCAGAGAGGTCAGCTCCTTAGTTTTGCACTGGGGTGGTGGAGGTTGGGAGACAGACCTGACGTTGGAGGCTGGATGATAGGAGGAAGACTAGTGGCACTCCCCAGACCTGGACGAGGCCTCAGACGGAGTGGACGAAGATGCAGGCCTGGAGGTCTTGACAGGCTGCAGAGGAGGAACCACTGGCGATCTGGCGAGAACTGGGGAGGCTGAGTGAACCCTTGAAGGAGGCGGTCCGACCTGGAGCCGGAGCTGCGGGAGTCCGAGGCCCTGGAAGGGGATCTGGGTCTCTTCTTTTCCCAGTGCTTTTCATGGTGCTTATGGGACTTCCCTGAAGACTCCCCTTTGGAGGAAGGGTCTCGATCCATTGCTTTGAGTTTTTCCTTGAGGAGGAAAGCTTGGAGGGCCTTCTGGCGGCGGATCCTTGTATGGCTGTTGAAGCCCTGGCAGAAGCAGCAGGCCTGGGTGTTGTGGTCTGGGCCCAGGCAGCGAACCCAGGCCAAGTGGGGATCCTTAAAAGGGATCTGTTTGCCGCAGGCACACTTCGATGAATGGCCCTCCAGAGAAGCTGGAGAGGACATCAGATGAAATCCGTTGAGAAAAGACGGTTGAAATTTTCCTAGTCGTCGCGCACTAGAAAATGACCGAGGGGCCGATGCTGCGATGTCGACGGTGGGAAAAGAACTGGGGATTGTGGCAGGACCACCTCCTTATGTACTACGCCTGATGTCGGGGGCAGAACCGATGTCGGAGGCGGTCCCCGCTGAAGACTGCTAGCTAGAAAATTTCCGTGGGGTCCTGACGCCTGACGGCCTCAGTCCTCAATCTCAATCTCAATCTCAATCTTTATTTATTTATATAAGGCGCCTTTCTAAAACCAAGGCGCCTGTACAATACAAAATAAAACAATAAATAAAACCATTTTAAAATTAAACTAAATGACAATATTAGAAATCATTATATGCTTTGCTAAAGAGATAGGTTTTTAAAGATTCTTTAAAACTTTGGATAGTCGGGCTATCCCGCACCTGACGAGGAAGAGAATTCCACAGGGTTGGGGCCATAAAACTAAAGATCTGGCCCTGAGTTTTAAGCGAACCCTGGAATCTCTAGCAATCCTTGTCAGTGGATCGGAGGCGAGAGGCGGCTGTAGGGGTGGAAGAGATCTTTCAAGTAAGCAGGTCCCTGATCGTGTAGGGCCTTATAGGTCAGCAAGCTGACCTTGAAGGTGATTCGCCAGCAAACTGGCAACCAGTGCAGTCCGCGGAGCACAGGCATTATATGACTGGACCTAGAAGAGCCCATCAACAGCCTGGCTGCTGCATTCTGCACTAGCTGCAGGCGGCGAATCTCAACCCCGGAAGCCCCAGGTAAGGGCGTTGCAGTAGTCAAGGCGGGAGGTGACGAAGGCGTGGACCAGAGTAGGAAGATCGTCTGGAGGAACCAGGTGCTTCACCCGGGCGATGTTCCTCAGATGGTAAAAAGAGGTTTTGACAACTGCTGACACCCGAGATTTAAATGTCAGGCAGTCATCAAATACAACGCCCAGATTCCGCACCCGGTCTGAGGTAATTAGCGGGACACCCCCAAGCCATAGACCCGAAGGTGATCCAACCAATAAACCCGCCTCCCGGCGATCCTGGCCCACAACCAACACCTCGGTTTTGTCAGGGTTCAATCTCAGCCAACTCACATTCATCCAGTCCTGGATTTCAGCAAGACAGTTATTGAAGACCGAAAAGGCAGCATCTTGGCCGGGCACAAAGGACATGTACAGCTGAGTATCATCTGCATAGCAGTGAAAACTCAGACCATACCACCTAATAATCGCTCCTAACGGCAGCATATACACTGCAAACAACATGGGTGCCAAAATGGAACCCTGTGGTACCCCACAGGATAGGGAGAATGATGCCGAGGAAAAATTCCCGGATACCACTCTCTGAGTCCTACCCTCGAGGTAAGATCAAAACCAACTGAGGACTGTACCACACAGCCCACAGATAGACCTCAAGCATTCCAATAGCACACCATGGTCCACCGTGTCAAATTCTGCAGAGAGATCTAGAAGGACCAAGATGGAATGAGTCCTTCGATCTCTCGCTATTAGGAGGTCATTTAGCACCCGTACCAGAGCTGTCTCGGTACTATGTCTTTTTTTAAATCCAGACTGGAGAGAATCGTAGACATTGTGGCTGGTCAAATGATCATCTAACTGCGATGTGACCACCTTCTCAATAACCTTACCCACAAAGGGTAAGTTAGAGACAGGCCTGTAGTTTGCCAGACAGTCCGGGTCCAAGGAGGATTTCTTAAGAAGGGGCTGAACCACAGCCTCCTTTAGAGGATTTGGAAAATTCCCCCTCTCCAAGGACCTCCAGACTATCTCAGCAAGGACAGGGCCGATTTTATCCACACAACCCTCTAAGAGACGTGTGGGGCCCGGATCCAAACTACAGTTGGTCGGACTCAATAATTGTATGATCATCACAATTTCATCGATTGTGGGAAGGTCAAAGTCAGACCACACAAACTGGGTGTCCGACATCTCCTGCCGACCATCACCACTCCCATTAGAGAGGTCAGATGGATATCCGATCCGATTGTGGCAACCTTATCTGAAAAGAATAGAGCAAACTCCTCACACCGTTCTGAGAAACGCTTGGGCCGTAGACAGATTGGATTGTACAATCTGTCCACAGTCCGGAAGAGCTGAGCTGGTCTATTCTGTGCAGCACAATCTCTGACAGGAATTCTGCCTTCTTCAGAGAGATTGCTGATTGATAGATCACATAGTGATCCATCAAACTAAGTCTGTCACAATCCAGACCCGACCTCCGCCAGCACCTCTCCAACCTTCGTCCAACTCTCCTCCAACTCCTCAAAGTCTCATCAAACCAAGGAGACTTGGGTGAGAAGTGAGAGACGAACACGAACAGAGCAATGGAATCAGGGCCCTGCCACACCGCCTTATTATAGGCAAGTACCAGCTCTCCTGGATCCATACAAACTCCCGGTATGCCCGATAGGTCCAGCACCGCCATCAGGCCGTCAGGGGAAACACCCCTTAAAGGGCGATACCGGACCATCTCCATAGGGGCCGGCCTACAAGGGGTGGCCTCAAAACTGAACCCAATGGAGTGATGGTCCGACCAACCGACTGGTTCCACCACCAAGTCGGATATCTCCATCCCCAGACGGAACACCAAATCCAGTGAATGACCACCATTATGGGTCGAGGAGGAAATAACCTGTGTGAAGCCCAGTGAAATCATTAACTGGAGGAAGTCTTGACCAAAAAGCGAGATTTCATCGTCGACCCAGGCATTGAAATCCCCAGAACCAACCATCTGGGGACTCCAATGTCAAGGTGGAGCAATGAAGTTCATACTTCCGCAGGAAAACATTCCCATCACCTGGTGGACAGTATCTAGAAGTATCCTGCACCCACACCCCTCGCCCATGACACATTTGAAGGATTTGTAATTCCCACTGGTACTCCACTAGGCCTAGTTCTGATCTAAAACAGATAGCAACACCCCCGCCCCTACGACCCAACTTCGGGCAGTGTATCACTGAGTACCCAGCTGGAACTACTGCCGCCAAAACTGGTCCAGCATTTTCATCCAGCCAGGTCTCAGTGATGCACGCCAGGTCAGATGTCCCAATAAAATCAGCTATAATAGCCGTCTTGTTTTTAATAGACCTGGCGTTGCACAACACCGCCCGAGTAGGATGAGCAACTGAGGATGACCATGTTACCTGCTGACTACAGTCAGAACCCTTGGGTATGGGAACCAGGCAGGGAGGACCCCTTTCCTGGGCCCATTTCGCCCCAGGACGTCTCCTTGTCCCCACTATCCCTATCCACCAGTTCCTTTCCATTCCCTCTCCAGACCCAGGCCCCGTCCTCCTCCTTCTTCCAACAATCCCCAAAGCCCTACACCGTCTATAAACTTCTATTGATAGGGGAGGACAGGAAAAAGGACGAAGGTCTCTGAGTCTGGAGGGGGAATAATGCCCAACTGTCCTTGTGCTTTCCCGGCACATATTTACTATTCTAATAGGTAACACAAATAAGCAGTCCTAATTTCAAAAATTAACCCACCCTTAAGGCTAAATAAATACCAAGCCCTAAATAATGATTTCACTAAAAGCTCTTACCCTCCAAACCCTTACATAAAATACAATCAAAATAAAACAAAATCACTAATTAAATTCCCCACCCAGTCCTCTCACCACTGGGAAAGAGAAATAAAATAATATACACGAAATTAGTTAATTATATTAATATTACTCTCAATATAAAACAAATAATAACCTAAAGTTAAAACGCTAAGAAGGCTAAAATCTAAAAGTCCAGACAGTCACTGTTTCACCAGAATGTCAACCAGTAAAAAGTTCACTCCTCTCACAGGTGAAATAATTCAAAAGAATAAACATATTGCAGATTGCTTATTATTAAAATAAATCCAAAGGCTTGTCTCTCCAGATGCTGATGACAATATTCCAGTTTTCAGATGAGCTCTCACCTTCAATTGAAAACGGCAAGCCCCAAAATAAAAAATCTCAGATTAAGCAAAGCAAACTGAAAAACTCACGATCAGACCAGATCAGAGACCAGGGGTAAAGCAAAGTTAATCCATGGCACCCAGGAACCAAAGGTTCAACTCCTCCACTCTACTAGTTAGTTGTCGGCAGGCAGGCAGTAACGATTCCAATGTTCGAATAACACCAGATTCCACCTATAGACGGCTTCAGGAGGGTCCTCGCCTAGCTCCTGATACCTCTTTCCAAGCCTGCTCCCTGCTACGGCTGCCCACCGGCTACCGAGCAGTGGAAAACGGAAGAGCTGCATATACAGCTGCCCTATGGCAGTGGCACCACAGCACACCGTTGGTTCGAGGTCAGGACCAGGAAAAACTTTCTCCCAGCAAAACCACCTAAATCTCTTCTGACCTTGACTTTTACTTCCGATTTCGTCGCTGGCAATCTACTCCTCGCTGCTCACCCCAAAGTACTCCACGTTGCAAATTACACCACGCTTCACCTTAATCCACCTCTGGGGCTCCAAATTCTGCTCTTCACACACAGACAGTGTCGGAGTTCCACAAATAAATATTCCTTCGGTTTCCAGTTCCATGGTCCACCTAATGGTGTAACCTGCTGCAAGAGCTGTATCTTGAAGTAAGATCTGAATTTACCAGTGCATGACTGGGAGCATCAAAAATATATATTTTTTTTACCTAATCTTTCTCTCCCTGGTCCAAGCAATCCTCCTTTCATGCCCGCCACTCCAGCCAGTCATTCCAACTCCAGGACTTACATTTGCACAGAAGCAGCGTGGCCCAGGTGCTCATCAGGTGCAATGCAATGCTGCCCAAGATGCCCCCCTGCATGCTTCCATGTGTAGGACATCAGCAGGTGCAACTTCACCCCTTCCCTGACATGATGGTCCATGGTTACTGTGCCCACAAGCAACGCTAGAAGCCAGGTTAGAACAGAATGCCATGACCCATCCTACCCAGGAGTGGACGTTAATCCTCTGGATGCTTTATCCTCTCATTCCCCAGCTGACCCCAGTGACTCAGGTCTGCTCCTGGACCCGAGTCAGCAGTGTGGCACTCGGCACCTCCATCCTCCATACCACTGTGCAGCCAAAAAATGATATAAAGTGGCTTAAGTAAAAAAAAGAATGGAAGGTCCTGAATTCAAATTGGGGAGGGGGTGAGAGTTGCAGCAGTAGTACTTTACTTTTAATATCGCACCCTTTCCCAGGGGCTCAAAGTGCCTTGTACAGAGGTACAAGCTATATATATAAAACTAAAAATCATAATCAATTTCAATATTTAAAACAGCCATAAATCAATAAATAACGATAAAAACAGAATCCACAATTGAAATGCAGAGAGTCTTAAATATAACCAAAAGCTTCATTAAATAAAAATGTCTAGGCCCCTCACGAAGGCCTCCAACGAGGTGGCTTCTATCAGATCTACACAGCAAGCTCCACAGGACTGGGCAGGCAACATCTAATGCCAGGTCACCCCGCAGATTTTAGCTTAGCCCTGGAAACCACCAGGAAGCCTACCTCGGAGGAGCAGAGGGAGCAGCAGGGGCAATGAGTTCCAAAAAGTAACCAGGGCCCAGTCCATATAGGGGCCTAAAAGATCAGCAAGCCAACCTTGAAGGTAATACACCACTTCACCAGCAGCCAATGAAGTTCACACAGGGCCTGTGGTCATGTGACAGAACCCGGGAGGCTCGTCTGCAATGAGGCCGCTGCATTCTGCACTAACTGTTGGTACCATAGGACACCTCCATTGACCCTGCAGAAAAGGGCATTGCAGCAGTCAAGCCTGGATGTCATGAACACATGCATTAGCAATGGCAGGCCTTAAGGGGGGGACCAGGTATTTAATTAGGGCGATATTCCTGATATGGTAAAAGCCACACTGGACTTCTACTGATACATGAGCCTCAAATGTCAACTTCTCATCCAGTTAGACCCCCAGAGTTTTCACCTTGGTGGAAGCCACAAGTCTACAGGACCTGAGCATAAACTCCATTACTTCACTAGACACCTCGGCACCCCTCCTCCAACCCACTTCAATCACCAATACCTCCAGCTTGTCCAGGTTAACTCTTAGCCAGCTAGAAGATTTTCAATCCTTGATCTCAGCCAAAGAAAAATTAAGTACCTCAACCACACAAGGGGTCTCGGGTACAACTGCAGTGAAAACCCAGGCTATATCATCTAATGATCTTTCCCAGGGAGTAATGTACACTACTAACAACATGGGAGAGAGGACAAACCTCGGGGGTAGAACACAGATCAGGGGCTTTGAGCACAAGGAGAAATGTCCTGTGACTACCTTCTGTGTTCTTTCTCTAAGGTAGGACTCAGACCAGCAGATGACATTGCTAGTGAGGCCACAGTACTCCCTGAGGCTGTCCAACAACAGTGCTGTCCAACAACAATGGTCCACAGTGTCAAAAGCTAATGTAACCCCCCCTACAAATGGGGGTTCCAAAAAAGTCTTCCTTGAACTTGCCTAAATGCTCACTGCCAGGCTGGTGTCCTGCGTTTTAGCAGTTTAAATGTGATTACCAGAGACTGTATAGCCTCTGTGTACTGACTCTTTAAGAGCTGCTTGATTGCAGCATAAGTAATCAGAGATGGAGCTCTGTTGAAAGATGTAACTATTTGCTGAAAATCATTTAGAGTGATAATGATAAAGTAGTTTGTCTAACCTGCTTTCTTTGTAGCAAGGACTGTTTTGTTTGTCTCCACTATCTTGGTCCTGGACTGCAAATTGGACCAATCAGTTCTGGTGGGACCTAAAATGTAGCCAGACTACAGGAGCTGTCTGAATTCAAAATCTGTAGGAACTGTAGTTTGAGCTTTTTGCGCCTTTTTTGCAACTGAAGAGGGAGCTCTTGTTTGACTTACAGCCAAATCAGCCAACCAAATCTTTTGGATCTTGGGGAAGTACTGGGCTGCTTGCAGTTTTCAGTTAGTTCTGAGCTGGGAAGCGAAATGAGAGGAGCTGAAGTGATTCTGTGCAGCAATCTTGAGTGGATTCGCATTGGAGAACTGTTAAAAGGCTCAGTTTTTGGCTTACATGTCTGCCTGCTGCTCCTGAGAGGGAGAGAAAAGAATTATCATGGACTAAATCCAATTTTGTGTGACTAAAGTAAGCTACTGAAGTGGACCAGGCTCAACCTGAAGAAGTCTGAAGATTTTGCTGAATGCAATCAGCCTGTCAGGAGTTCCAGCTACCCCTAAGCTCCCGGTATGTGCAGAGACTTTGCGATTGTGTCCAGGGAGCACTTTGCCTGGTACAGTAGAATTCTCATACATGTAAATGTGCTATGAGCTGCTGGTGGGTCGTGAGTTAGTCCCCCACTGTGTAAACTGTGTTCTGCTTGCTGGAAGCTGTATCCAGCCCAAAATGGACTGCATCCGAATTTGCCTCCATGTGGTCTCGGCCTTGCCAGACTGGCCCAGCCAGACTACCCACTGCACAGAGAAGCCATTGACGAGAGACCTGTTTGGGGATCAGCCCCCTGCTCCACGCTTGAACAGGAACGATGCCTCTGCGGCTCATGTGGGCCCTGCTTCTCCTGGCATTCTAGATCAACCACCTGCAGTCTCGATTTTCATCCAGACTGTGTCCAGTTTTGGGTATCGTGAGTAAATACCAGGGTAGTTCCTTTTAACAACAGCTTAATCTAAGTGTGTCATCTGATTGTCTTGTTGTTTCGTTTCCTTTACGAACTGAGCCCTCTGAATTGGAATTACAAATACTGTGTACTGTGCATGTTGTGTTTTCCATTACAGGGCCCCAACCAGTTGCGACGCTGGCCGACCCTGGGCAACAGTCCTGGCTAGCCCATCTCTTCTCCACCTGGGTACCCAGAGGTGTGACTGAGTGGGAGGACTCAAAGTGCATTCATAACTGCTTGACTTGATATAACCTTTAAACTAATTAGCCTGATTTTGCCCCTCCCTTGTTCAAATCCCCTGAATAAATCAGATCTAACTTTTTCTGCATGTAATCTAACTGTGGTTCCAGTTTGTGCTCAAAGTACTGTACTGTTGCAATTTGCTGTGCATAACCTTGTTTTACAGGGGGTCTCCAGGGTCGAGCCAGAGGAATCAGCCCTGGTAGTAAGTGCAAACAGTGTGGGTACTTGTATGGTGTACCAGGGGTATTGTGAAAGTGATTATTGTACAGTGTTCAGGGCACTAGAGGGGAAAGGGGGGGTTACAGCATCCTGGAGGCTGTACCCAGGTTAGCTTGACCACTACCAACCCTGATCTCCAGGTATGGGCACCCGTTTCAGAACTCAGGTCCCTTAACCTGCTACTAGCCAAGCAGGCAGGGATAGTAGCCCTTGGGATAGCGCCACCTAGCGGTTACACTGATTAGAGTTCAAGAGGTACAAGAAATACAGGTTACTCACCTGTAACAGGAGTTCTAGGAATGGTATATGTTGTTCATCCACACTCATTGGCAGGTATCCTTGCCGCTTTAAATCTTGCCGGAAGGTCTTCAAGCTTGCTCCTCCCACCCACCCGGGTGGTATAACTCTCGGCTCCACCCCATGACGCCAGATCTGGCCCGCTGGAAGCTCAGGTTGTGCGTCGAAGCGGGAGGTCGGGTGGGTGGTGTGGATGAACAACATATACCATTCCTAGAACTCCTGTTACAGGTGAGTAACCTGTATTTCTAGGGACATGGATATGTTGTTCATCCACACTCATTGGCAGACTCCTAGCAGTTCTCCGGGAGGAGGGAGGCAAGACGCACCCCAATACTTACTTGGGAAAGAGAGACTGGAGAACCGAGGCCCCAAAACCAGCATCCCGCGTGACTCAAGGTCGATGTGGTAATGGGTAATGAAGGTGTTTGCTGACTTCCAGGTAGCAGCCCTGCAGATTTCCTGGATAGGGACGCCCTGGAAGCACACCGTTGCAGCAGTATGGCGGTAGAATGAGCTCTTATCCCTCTGGGAGGCTCCATGCCCACCAACTTATAGCAGAGATCTATGCAGAAGTGACCCACCTGCTTATCGTCCGCTTGGCTGCAGGTCTGCCAGATGCGCTTCAGCGTAGGGTGAAACAGCTGGCGAACCTCTCCCGAATTTCAGCCGTGCGCTCTTTGTAATAGGCGAAGCCTTCTAGGATCCAAAGTATGGAGCCTATATTCGCCTCCGAGGTGTGATTGGGGTAGAACACCGCAGAGTCAACACCTCGTTAGGTGAAACTCCACACCACCTTCGGAAGGAATTCGGTCGGGGACGCAGGACAACCTTGTCCCTGTGGAAGACCAGGTAAGGAGACTCGATGGAAAGCGCCTGGAGCTCTCCCATCCTTCTGGCTGACGTGATAGCCACCAAGAAGGCGGTCTTCCACGACAGGTGAGAGACAGCACACCTGTGCATAGGTTCGAATGGCTTGCCCATGAGCTTTGCCAGTACCAGCAGTAGATCCCACGGAGGTGGGGGTTCCCACTGGAGGAAATGTGATCAAGGCCTTTGAAAAAGCACCAGACCACCTTCTCCTCTGCGCTCGACTGCTTCCTGGCCCGCCTCCAAGCAGAGATGGCTGCCAGGTGCACCCTTAGGTCACGACCTAAGCCCTTGATTAGAAAGGGACCATAAATAGTCCAAGATGCTTGCAAAGGAACAGGAGGAAGGGTCCAAGCCCTTGCCCTGACACCAAATGGAAAACCTTTTCCATTTGAAGGCATAGCATTTTCTGGTCGACTCCTTACGGGACGCCTCAACTACATTGAGGACCTCGTCGGAAAGACCCAAGGCCTGGAACTCTAGCCGCTCAGGAACCAGGCCGTCAGGTGCAGGGATTGAAGATGCGGATGGAACACCTTCCGTTGACTGAGAGAGCAGGTCAGGCGAGCTGGAAGCTGCCATGCGAGTCCTGGAGCTGAGACTGAGGAGATCTGGTACCAGAACTGGCGAGGCCAGTCTGGGGCTATCAGAATCACCTTTGCCTCCCTCCTCGCCTTGGAGAAGCACCGTGTGGATCAAGGAAATGGGAAAAGGCGCAAAGAGGCCTAGGGTCCACTGCCTCGGAAGGCATCCCCTGCAGCGAGCCCTGCTGAGGGGCGCATGGAACAGTCTCAGCTTAGCGTTCTCCTGGAGGCGAACAGGTCCACCTGAGGTGCCCCAATGGGAGAACAGATGCTGTACTACCTCCGCAGGAGAGACCACTGTGGGATGCAGCCCTATCCGGCTCAGGGCATCGGCCAGGTGTTGGAGGCTCCTGCCACATGAATGGCTAGGAGATCCGCCTCCAGGCTGCGCATGAGTGACCAAATGCGGAGAGCTTCCTTGCATAGAAGCATGATGGAGCGTCCATCGGCGGTTTAGATAGTACATGGTCGTGGTGTTGTCCATCTGGACTCGGACCACTTGACCCCGGAGGAACGGAGCAAAGGCGGTGAGAGGTAGGCGGACCGCTCGGAGCTCCAGCAGGTTGATGTGGCATCGGGACTCCCGTGGGGACCAGAGGCCGTGAGCCCGGTGTTCCCCCAGATGGGCACCCCAACCCATCAGAGAGGCATCGGTCGATAGAGAGACCGTCGGCTCGGGGCGGACGAACGGGATGCCCTCCTGCAAATGATCTGGAACGGTCCACCACTGGAGAGCGTTCCACATCCCCTGAGTCACCGACACAAGCTGGTCCAAAGGATCGCAGCGTTGTGACCACTGGCTGGCCAGTCCCCACTGAAGGGGACGCATGTTCCAGCGGGCCCAACGGACCACGCTGGTGCAGGCCGCCATGAAACCCAGGAGGCGCAGGAAGTCCCGGGCAGGGCGCAATTGCCCAACCAGAAATGATCGGGCAAAGGAGGAAAGAACCCCGGCCCTGTCCGCCGGGAGCCGCGCTCTGGCTCGAAGAGAGTCGAGCTGCGCCCCGATGAATAGAATCACCTGCTTTGGATCGAGTTCCGACTTGGCCTCGTTGATAAGGAGGCCCAGTTGAGAGCAGACCTGGAGGGCCAGATCTCTGGACCACTCCGCCTCCTTCCTGGAGGGAGCTGCTATCAGCCAGTCATCCAGGTAAGGGTACACCGACCCACGGCGCCCCCAGGAATGCTGTCACCACTGCCATGCATTTGGTGAAGACCTGGGAGCTGGAGACAAGCCAAGGGCATGGCTTGAACTCGAAAAGGATTCTTCCTTCGAGGCGAAGGAATCTCTGGTGAGACGGACGGATAGGGACATGAAAAACGCGTCCTGCAAGTCCAGAGAGCAGACCACCGCGCCCGGCTCCAAGGTATGGTATTATCTGAGCCAGAGTGACCATCCTGAAGGTTCGAGACCTAAGAACTTGTTTAGTGGTGTGGGTCGAGAATGGGGCGCCAGCCCCCCGTCCGTTTCGGAACCAGGAAGTACCTGGACACAAACCCTGGGTCTGAAGGAGGGTCCGCCACCTCTCTTATCACCTCCTTCTGGAGGAGGAGAGCGATGTCGGCTCGACGAGCCGCCAGTGAGGCTGGGGACCCCGAAGCCCCCCGGGGGGCGACGGCTCTGAAGGGTGGTGCCTGCTCGAATTCCAGAGGCAGGCCTCTTCCCACCACCTCCAAGACCCACCTGTCCGTGGTAACAGCGGACCAGGCGGGAGGAGTGCGAGCCGCCCCCATGGGGGACCAGGGGTAAGGTGATCGGAATGGGGCGACACCCTCAGCCCGCCACTGGGCAGGCTTGGAGGAGGGACCGCCGAGGGACCTCCTGGGCCTTCCTCCTGCCTCCTGTTAGAGGAAGCCAGCGGCTTGGGTTTGGGATGCCAGGCCGAGCCTGCTGGCCCTGACGTGCTGGGCAAGGCCTGAAGGACAGAAGGACCAAAGGGCTTAGGTGCTGCGGTTTGCGGCTTTGTCCTCTCTGAGCGGAAGAACCGAGTCCAAGGTAGCATTGACTTCTCGATCCTCTGCAGGTGACCTTCCACCCCAGGGCAAGAGGTCAGTCCCCAAAAGGAACATCCGCCAACTTGTGCTGGGTATCCGAGTAAAGGTGGATATCCTCAGCCAAGCCACGACGATAGCCACTCGCGCCGCCACCGATCTGGCACATGAGTCCCTATATCCAAAGCAGTCTGGAGCTGCTGTTTGGCCCACTGCCTGCCCTGGTCCCGCACCTGCTTAACCTAGTCTGCAGATCGGGCGGAAGATGAGGGATGACCTCGTCCAGGGAGCCCAACAGGGCATGAAAAATGTGCCATGAGGACGGCCGAACTGGCCTGACGAAGGCCGAGAGAGGACGCAGCGTAGACTTTTCGCCCGACATAGTCCAATTTCTTGGACTCCTTGTCAGGAGGTTTGTCCACATCCTGCGTTGCCGGCGCGCCGGAAAACGCTGTCGGTAACCAACCCCTCAGCAGAGGGGTGTTCCGAAAAACCGGACAAGGAACCTGTAGGGACCGCATACTTCCTGGCCATCCTGGCCGAAGGCGCAGGGCAGGAAGCAGGGCGCTGCCAAAGCTCCAGTGCCGGACCCACTATGGCCTCGGCCACCGGAAAGGCCTCCGTCGGAGAATCCCCTCGGTCCAGAATCTCCGTGAGGGGATACCTGGCCCGTTTGGAAACGGGTTCGAGCTCCATCCCGGTGGACTCCGAGATGAGCCGAAGCAGTCCTAGGAAGGACGACGGGCTATCGTCCATTGACTGACCTCCTGAAGACTCCAAGTCCAGTCGCTTGGAGAAAAAGTAGGAATCATCTTCGGACTCGGAAGAGTCCTCGAAGAGCTGCCTCTGGCCTGAGCCACCCTTCACCTGCCGAGGTCGGTCGGGAGTGAGGGTAACTGACAGCCGATGGGGTAGACCCTTAGCCGACCGAGAATCCTTGGTCGGAGCCCCAATTGGTGGCTGTGGAGGCGGAGGTTCCACCGGAATCGGTGGAGCAGCTGGT
This sequence comes from Neoceratodus forsteri, assembly GCA_016271365.2. Lineage (NCBI taxonomy): Eukaryota > Metazoa > Chordata > Ceratodontiformes > Ceratodontidae > Neoceratodus > Neoceratodus forsteri. The sequence continues at coordinate 453,609,578 of CM028129.1, read as the reverse complement.
TTTGGCCGAACAACCGGCCTGGGTATAGGCTCCTCGGATAAGTCGAGGGGTTGTGTCGGCCGCTCCGGTGACAGCCACTTAATGGCCGGGGAAGGCGACGGGTTGGCTTACTCCCGCCAGGAGGAGCTGTTGCAACATAAGGTCCTTCGACTGTCGACGTAATTTACGCCGAAGCCTCCCCTCATCCGAGGAGGAGGACGAGGACAAGCGGCGACGCCGCTTACCGCGGTGCCGAGACCGAGACCGCCTATGACGGTGGGATCGGCTGGACCGCGAAGAGGTCCGAGACCGAGACCGAGTCCCGAATTCCGAGGTCGGTGCGGGAGGTGTCGGCCGGAACCGCACTCCTTCGCTCGGATGGTCCATCCGGTGGGGCTCCGAACCGAGGCACAGGCGAAAGCCCACGGGATCCCCTGTGTAACTCCTCCTGGGAACCGAGAGGGGAATCGGCTGCTAAAGGCGACAGCCCGGCCCAACGGGTTGAGAAAAATCTCGACTTGCCGGTGGAGTCTCGGTCAACTGACCTGGCGGGGACACCTGTGGAGGCCAGTGGCCGCCGAATACTAATCAAGCCGACGGTCGACGACTCGGGAGAGGGGACCTTCCTGGCCCCAAGAGCGTCGACGGAGGGACTTACTCTGTCCTTTTGACCGAGAATAAGGTCCAGCAGACGTAGGCCCTTCTCCCTTAGTGGAGAGGGACAGACAAAGCTCCTTAAAAGAAGCCGTGTAGGAAGAACCCAGAGAGAGCGGGATAAATGCCGCGGCCGAGGAAGATACGGCCCGCGCCGCCTCCTCTTCGAGGGCGATCATCCGCCGAGCTGATCCACGCAGCCCGCCCACGGATACCGCCAACCGGGCCTTGGACTTTCACCGAGGGAAACGCCGGACAGCCCAGTTGCAATCGGGCAGCACGGTCCTCGAGACGAGGGCCGGAAAGATGAGCACAGGTCGCAAGCCCGCGGTCGTGCTCAAGGCCTACAGTAGACACACGTGGAGTGTGGATCCGTCCGAGACATCTTCTGCCGCGATGGGCATCTCCAAATCCGGAGTCGATTTGTCCATCGCAGCCGCAGGGATCAAGACTGAAGTCTTTTCGCAAAATTTATTTTTAAATCCGCAAACGGAGAAATAGGAACCAGTCTCAAATGCAGAGCGTTAAGGAGGGAACCTGAGCTTCCAAGCGGTAAGGAAGATCTGGCGTCATGGGGCGGAGCCGAGAGTTATACCACCCGGGTGGGTGGGAGGAGCAAGCTTGAAGACCTTCCGGCAAGATTTAAAGCGGCAAGGATACCTGCCAATGAGTGTGGATGAACAACATATCCATGTCCCTAGAACTGACCATTCACCTCTATCACCCGCCCTGAGTAGATCACTGTGCACTCTGACCAACACAATCTCAGTACTGTGTCTGGACCTAAATTCAGATTGAAAAGGCTCATAGATGTCATAGGTAGAGAGATGGGAGGTTAGAGACAGGTCTACAGTTTGCCAAACAGTCCGGATCAAAGAGTTTCTTCAGAAGGGGCCTCACCAGCACATCTTTCAATGTGTTTGGAAACATCCCCACTGAGAGGAAGCACCGGACAGTCTCGGTGAACACGGACCCAGCAGCTTACTAGAAGATGTGCTGGGCCTGGGTCCAGTTCACAGAAGATAGGCTACAACTCTGAGATTACCTCACAAACCTCTTCCACCACAGCTGGCCTAAACTCTGCCTAGGCTAGAGGAGTGTGATCATGAAACACAGACTTGACACTGCTTGGTTATGACAGCCTGTCTGGGTCAGTCCCAGCTCAAGCAGAGGACACCCTGTCTGAGAAGAACATAGAAAACTCTTCGGACTTAGCTGATGAATTCGCTTTCATGGGCAATAGATAGGCATGATGAAGCAGCCTGTCCACAGTCCAGAAGAGCTGAGCAGTTGCATAACTGATTTCTGTTGCTGCACACTGAATTTTCTTCTGAAAATCAGAAAATATATTTTAGTTTCAACAAGGTTAGCTCCAGTGCACACCTTAATCATATTTTAAAAATATTTACTAATAGGGAAGGCCAGTTCCTTTACAGTAATTTTTAGTTCCCAGAGATTAAAACTGATCAACACAGATGTTTACCGCTAGCTTCAGTAGGCACTGTCATGCTAAAACCCAAAGGTGTTCCCAGTTATTAGGGGTGTGCACAGGGACTAGCATATTCAGTTTAAGATTCTTTTTTTTTGTTTCTGAAGAGTGATATTCTATATCATTTGGAAGGCTGGAGGGGTTCAATTTCCAGCAGCTCAATCTGAAATGTTCCCCACAGACAGCATTTTTGGCATGGGGCATTACATTTCAGTGGTCCCTCTCACAAGTCCAGACCAAACTGGCAACATTTTATTTTCCACACAGACTAATTCCCAATGTCCCTGGTCTCAACAGCACTCCCCTAGCCCCATCACCTGCTCATCTCAGGGATTTACACGATAACCACAACAGTAGCTTGCCCTGTAGAGTAATGCGGTGCCTGAAGGGGACGCTGAGTGAGCCAGGATGTTTTCCTCCAGGTTTTTTCTTTTTTCGGTTCCACCCAGGGCATCAGCGTGCAATGTCACGCATGTACATGTCATGTTTGCCAACTCCTTGCCCCTTCTTGCTGTTTCTGCCATCACTGCCATTTGGTCTCTGTCAGGTGTCAATCAAGGGGGCAGGACACAAAAACCACCCTATCATGAGGAAGGAGAGCTGTTGTTGGGTGCTCAATCCCTCCCTCTCCCAGGCAGATCCAGAGCAACCCTGATCTGTTCCCCAACCCGGGTTGCCAGTGTGGCGTCCAGTGCCTCAACCCAATGCACCGCAGGGCAACTTCACTGGCAACATTTCTCTCCATTCTGCTGATGATAACCTTATGAAGGCCCCTTGTTTCTCAGAGTACTGGGAGTAGACCCTCTTACAAAAAAATCCTATGTCATACACACAGGAGAGTGCTATCTCACAAAATGAGACCCCCATGCTGCCAACACTGGCACTCAGAACTTGGATGTTGTGGAGTGGATATAGGAAAGGAGAGCCTCCCCAACAACTATATATTCCAATGGGCAGAGGGTAATTTCAGTAGGGTGTAGGTACTGGCTGCTAGGATGGGAATGTATGCAAATTTTGCCTAGGTCAGGGCTGAATGTCACAAGACAGTACAATGAAAAGAAGCTTGTCATTATCAGTGTATGTTTAGACATTATCCACTGCACCCTACCACATCCCTCAAAAAAATGAGTTATAAAAGATTCTGTTTTGACAAAGTTCTAAAATTACACTACTTGGTCATTCAAGCACTCAGCTTTCAGCTTCTTTCATATTCCTATCAACTACTCTGACAGCACTGTTCCTTTCTGTGGATGGCTATAGGCCCTTAACTAGCATAGGAAGGGAAGAGAAACTGGAAAACATGGCAAGGGGTGCAATGGAATAGGAGTAAGAAATTTCTGAGCACATGTGGTATAATCATTGGACAAAATTAGCAAGCTCCAAGTCTTGCCTAAAAGTTTTATTCACCTTGTATAGCTGCTGAAAGTTCTGCAACAGCCTCAGTCATGCAGTATTCAGGGTGTGTTGTTCCGAAATGTAACTTGACACCAGTGGGATCTATGCTCCCTCTCTCACCAACAAAACCCAGTGCTCAGATATCACATTAAGCAACCCCAGCCTTCGCAGCACCTGAAACTCAAGTCTCTACCTTTCAGTGACGTCTTTGCTCTACAGAATAATGCTTCAAATTGCTAGCAGCATGGTCACAGGTGCCACTGTGCACATCAGACAGAACAAGCTCCAAGATTCAAATAAAGGATATTTCCATCATTCTGCGCAATTAGTACTTCAAGTATACAATGATGTCTCCAAAACAGCAACAGTCTATACACATTGCCAGCCAGCTTGAACTTTTGACTTGAAGCACACTGCTCACTTCAGCTTACTGAACTCTCAGGTCTGAGACTGAGAAAAGGAATACTAGGCCCAGAGTCTACTGACTGGTGGTAATGCCTCTGACTAGGAAGTCCACTGCGAGCAGCTTAGAATGCCAGTGTGAGAAGGATACCAATGTACCTTGTCTGGTGGCTTGCCAGACTGCCCATGGTGGCAAAAACCTTACACAGCATGGCTGTCAAGGGAACCAGCTTTTGAAACCATCTCAATGTCCAGTTGCCTTTTAGCCTCCAGGGACAGGCCCATGACAACTGCAGAGATTCCAGGGTACTGGGATCTAAGGGTGTTTTGTGCAGACTGCTTTTATGTCCTGGGAGGAAGTAATGGGAACTCTGAATGGCTTACCCTCAAGGGGTGTCCCTGGCAGCCTTGCAGTGCGGGGTGGAGGGAGGGTCCCATCAAACATGAGGTGTTCACCTTTTGAGGTGGGGGGGGGGTTGCAGTTCAGTGCCCAAGAAGTGCTTCCTGATGACTTGCGGATGGAGAGAGCTGGTGAGACAACTGAGCTGTGCATGAAGGTAGAAGATTTGCCTACACTCACATTGTGTACAGGAGATCCCAATCCTGGATGAGTATCAGAGAAACTACCTCTGGAAGAAGGGTTGAGGCAATTGCCAGCTGCTGCGAGAGGGCAGGCTTAAGTACACACTGTCGCTTTGTTCCTAGCACACCTGACGGTGAGTGAAACCACGCTGGTGTGGGGCGTCCAGCTCAGGAGTAGCCTCACGGCTCAAGCCAGGGAGACAGGCTTGGACAGTGTTATGACTCTCAGAACAAGGGGACCCCCTGGAGGCCATTTGTAGAACAAAGTCCAAGAGGAAAGTCACTACACTGGTAATGCCTATTGCACCATCAACTGACCACACTATTGTGTTGCTGTGTATGTAAATGTGTGAACCCAAGCATGTAACATACTGGGAGAAACTGGTAAAATTGTGCAGAGTAAAGACTCTGACCAAAGGTATAACTTCACCCACTGGTGTTTGAAAAAAGGAATAGATAGTTGGCTCCACGGCACCAAGTGAAGGGCTTCTCTTGGCACACTGGCGACCCAGGTTCATGCCCCAAACCTGGTTAACCAGAAGTAAAGACCACCAGGGAGGGAGTTCAGAGTGTCTATTGGACGCGTCCCTCTTGGGGGACCTTTGGCACCTGGTGGTAGCTTGGTTGACGTTCCAGGTAGTGTGATGCCTTGACACGCCACCATACAGCCTCGCCCCAGGTCTTCATCGCAACCAGGTCCATTTTGGGAGGTGGAGAAGGGTAGAAAAGTGGAAAACTGCCCCCTGGTTGACTGGATGATAACCAGCAGTGTACGTCACCACGAAGCCCAGAAGTGTCCGAGCCAACCCCGCCACACCCAGGAGACATATCTGCACCTGTGAGGTGCTTCTCCCTTGGAATGGGGGGACCCACCCAACAATGGGTTACCAGGGCTGCGGCACTAAGGGGCGGAGTGGAAGCCTGGGAAGGAGCAAAAGAAAAGAAAAAAGGAATAGGTGGGGTCATGGCGCTCTGGATGTGTGTAGCGGGTACAACCTATACTAACCCTAATGTCCAGACTCTTGTCCAGGGTCTGGATTAAACCTCTCTATACAGTGCTAACCAAGAGAGCTTCAATGGGCTGCGTTTTTGAGTGTGTGCTGTAAATGAGTTTTAGTAAAGTGTGACTACTGCTTATAAAACCCATGCAGTGTGATATGTTCTATCAGTACAATGGTCTGAGTTGAACTAACCCTATGATTGGGGGCATTTTAACACTCCCCCATCTCCTCTAAGAAGGTGTGTACCATGGACGAGTTAGGGGAGTGGGCACCAGTGCAGTTAGACCAGTGGGTAATATATAAAAAAAACACTGCCACAAGTGAATGCTAGCTGCTCCTGCAGCTCAGAAAGGGAAGAGGATGCCAGGAAAGGGGGTATTGGAGCAGCTGCTAAATGACAAATGCACAAATGGGAGGCCCTTTCTCTCCCCCCCCCCAAATACCAAGAGCTACTCCAGTGGAAAAAACAGCAGCCATGACTGCTAGCAGGTCAATACTGCTCCCAGCTAATAGGTGAAGATCAAAGGGTTTACATGACAGTGCAAGTGAGAGGAGCTCATTCCCAGTAAGCAAACAGCCCCAGACGGTAGCTGTGGTTCCAAGCTCCAATACAGCTGTCCCCTTCCCTCACACCCTGCCAAAAGTCCCTTTTGTCTAGTTGTACCACACCTCCCTCGTCGCATTGTGTGTCAATGCGGCCCTACAGTCCAGTGGTGCCCCCCCCCTTCAACCCATTCTGTGTCAGTATGTCTCTGGCATCCAGTGGTACCCCCTTCTGCAACCTATCTCATGCCAGTAAGTTCTTCACATACAGTAGTCTCCCTCATCCCATGCCTAATGTCCCTGGTAACTACAGGCACCCCCTCTCTATACCCTATCCTCACCTCGACAGCGACTAGTCCAGCCCTCCTCTCACCCCCACCACAGCCTATCATCTTAACTATTTACTGCTAACAATGATTTATAAAATACAAGCTACCTGAATGCATTTCACATACTGTCTTGCAAAGAGGTTTGCTGATGCAAAGCCCAAGTAATGGAGGAAATGTATGAGCCAGTCACGATTAAAAATATTTTTACCCATGATACCCCAGCAATGATGCACTACCTTATTTTCAGTGGGTTTCTGCTTCTTACCCATTTTTCAGCTGGTGAACTGAAACACTGAAAGGTTAAGTGGCTTGCTCAGGGTAACACAACGAGGAAGTGTCTCTGGTAGGGTTTGAACCTGGGCCTCTTGATTCCCAAGCCTGAGTTCTAGCCACTAAACTATGATTCCTCTCTAAACTACATGCAGTATTAGTTAAAACAGGCAAAATGTTCAGCCCTTTGAGTCAAAATGCCCAGTGTCGGTAGTCAGGAAAAAAGCTCAATGCCCATCACTTTCAGTGGGGCTGGTCTACTTCGTGTCATCTAACAAAACTCTGAATACTACCACCATCACCCTAAAAAGAAACACAAAACTGGTATTTGCTTATCACATTTTATCACAACACTAAGGTGTATATCTGAACATTTGGGTGTCCAAGAGAAAAATGATAAGCATTAACTGTGAAAGCTTCACAAGTGAGTGCACTAAAATCACAGGATTAGGATAAAGCCTCATCACATGCCTTTTAAATAAGTCACATAAAAAAAAAGTTAAGACATCAAGAAAAGTCTCTTGCTCTATTAAGGTGCAACACACCCCCATCTCCAAATGATGGAGCTTATCTTAGGTCATCTCCCTGGGTACTGCATTTGCCCTCTGCCTGGCCATGATCCCAGCCTGTGATCTGCCTTTTGAACCTGGCTAAATCTAGTAATGTAGATATAAATACCATTGTAAAGTACTGCTGTATGCTTGGTCTCTGCATGATCGAGCGAGCTAATGCCATTGCGCTGTAGCTTTAAGAAGCTCAGCCTGTATATAGTGCACAGCCTGTGCTGGGTCCGAGTGAACTGAAGCTAGCGACCGGCCAGACAGCACTCCTACAGACTCCACTCTACAGTGGCGTAACAGTGCAGAGGGAGACCTTTCAAATGCTGTAAATATTTATTTCTGAAACTAAAATGTTAAAATGAACTTAAAATTTTGGACTGTTTACATTCTGTACTGTAGTAGCCACATCTGGTACTTTGACCCTGCTGTTTAGCCAAACGGAACTCAAGGGGTCCTTTCTCTACGGCTGCTGGGAGAAACTGTGAACTGTATGCCTGGTGCCCATTCTGGCCAATTGGGATGATAGAATTGTGACTGACAGCCTCAGCAGCCAATCGGATTATAGGATTCGGTTTCCTTCCGTTAAGGAGGGACAGATAAACATTCAGACTGGCTCAAGCTTCCAAGAAGGAATGGGTCTCTGTTCTCAGCTCAGAAAGAAGTGTGGAGAGGCCTTGCTTCTCTACATGGCCTAACTGTTTTAAGTTTAGGTGTTTTGAACTGCTAAACTGCAGACAAAATCATGCTGGCTCCCAAGCTAGAAGGGAGTGTGATTTCTATTCAAGAACTACAAATCCTGACTGAACTGCATCACAGCCTGTGTGGAAAATAGTCAAGCTGAACTGTGATGAAGAATACTGCCACAGAAACTGCTGTTTAAAGTTAAAGCCTGAGGCTACAGATTTGTCTCCTGCCTAACTGCTATTGGGAAAGACTGGAAGATAACTGTACCATCTTACTGAAAGGAGTGCAACCTATCCAAGTGGGTAAGCTACCTATCCAAGTGGGTAAGCTGTGTGACCTATTTGAAACAGTGTCAGAGACTGAACTATTTATGCAGAGCCCACATTCTAAGAGGCTCAAAAGACTATTGTTGCACTGTGAATTCAAGTTGCTAGCGCTTGAAGACCAGACTGGGGCATCAACTCACACTGCAATGTTCAGTGTGGGTTGTGGGCACCCTTGGGAGAGAAGCCTGGATGCGGGGGTGAGTTGTGTTAGCCCTGGTCTCTGTATGCTGGTTCTGTTTCCTGAAGGACAGAAGATTGTGGCCTGCAGTCGAGAGCCAGTGGATTGAATCCTGCTCCAGGACAATCAGCCTGACATTTCCAGATCCAAAGTTCACGGTCCCATGAGTAAAATTCAGGGCTTGTCCCTGCAGCCAAATTTAAAGTAATTTTTCCCAAGCTATTTGCCAAACTGCAAATTGCTGTTCAACTGTTGTGCAAGTCATCGGGCCTGGGAATTACAAATTGCATGTTGTTCAAAAGTTTACTCCTTATTCTACCAAAAAAGGGTGAAAAAATTAAATCATTTATTTGTTTTAAGAGCCGTAATGCCAGCCAACAAGCTGCAATGCCAGCCAACCAGCTGCAATGCGCCAGGCCTGCAACTGCTAAGTTCCGAGTACCCAGTAACTTTAACTGGACTGTCCAGGGGGATTCAATGTGTTATTTGAATGTTTTGCTAATCCAACCAATTGCCTTTAAAGGAAAGCAGTCATTTGCAGGGGCTCCTGCCCCTGTAAACCTTACCCTCAGTTTAGCTTTTCAGAAAAGCACCTTTTGCGAAAGTAAAATTTAATAACTGAAAAGTCCATGCACCCAGAAGATGGCGGACTGCAGTGGACTCCATTAACTGTAGCAGTGTGGCGCCGCACCGTGCGCCTTCAATACAAATGCACTGAAGAAATCGGTGCGGCAGCACACCTTTACAGTTAATGGAGCTGCCCCATAGTCCTCCATACTTCCGGGTAGCGGACTTTTCATTATTAAATTAAACTACTTTCTGGGGCAAGAAAAAAGGTGCTTCTCTCTGAAAAGCTAAACCGGATGGTAAGGTATGCAAGGGTGGGAGCCCCTGAAATGACTGCTTTCCTTTAAATCTGCCATTGATTTGCATCCCCTTTGCTCAAATCCACAAATTTTGTTGTTTGAACATTAACACTGTCCATGAGCATATTATTATTATTATCAAGTGCCAGTTTATTGTGGGAAGCTAAAAGAATCGTTGTTATCGCTGTTAAACCTTCTTCACAGGTGCACAGGGTGTAGTCCATAAGTCAGAACCCTGTTGGTAAGTGTGGTCACTTAAGCATATTGAGCTATAGGGCCCCCAATGGCTCAATGAAATCCCAGTGCACATTATAAACTCCCAATGCATCTCGCAATTCAAAAATGGCCTAAGGCAACACTTTCTTACTAGGACAGTTTGTGACTGCCACTAGGACTCTAACACCCATAATGCCCACTCAACCACATTCTCCTTCTTCCCCTTCCCCTTTACCACCACTCTTCACTCTTGTCATATCCCTCTGTCTTCCTCTCTCCCCTGTGCCTTTTCTCCCACTGGATCAACCTTAAAACCAATCTACTACAACTACCTCCCAACCTCCAAGACAAAGCCACTTCATTTGGCCACCCACTTTCTCCCCCCCCAGTCTCCCTTCCCCCTCACCTTGACTCCTCCTCGAACTCTCACACTAGGTGTCACACCTCTTTATCTCCTTCGCTACATACAAACACTGTCCTTCACCCTAGTTGAATGCTCTTGATGCTGTACTATCACCATTGGTACTATGAATGATATTGTAACCTTATTGTATACTAGCTACCTACTATTTGAGTATTGTATGTAAACTGTTTTTTATTGTTGTCATTGTCACTGTTTGACGTGGAACCTTTGTAAAAGAGCTCTGAGCTCAAAGGTATGATCCGAATCCCTAAATAAATAAATTATTGGCACTCACAAATAAGTGTACTACTGAATGCCAAGGAAAGTGTTTTATGCAAATCCATGTGTGGGACCAATGGCTGGGGCAGTAGGGTGGTACAACATCCCAGGGGGTTGTACTAGCTTGTCATCAGGCCTACTTCAAAGTTACTCTGGGTGAAGGCACTAGAAAAATAGTCATACTGTTGGTACCGAGCCCCTTTCAACATCCAAACCAGAACCCAGGCCCCTCAACCTGCACTGTGGGCAGCAGGAAGGGGTAGTAGCCCGTTGTTAAAAAAAAAAAAAATAATGAAATGACATAAACCAAAACCTGCTGCGAAGTACTAGACCCCAAGAAGGGAAGACATGTTTATAAGAATGGGTACAAAAATACAGGTTACTCACCTGTAACAGGAGTTCTAGGAATGGTATATGTTGTTCATCCACACTCATTGGCAGTATCCTTGCCGCTTTAAATCTTGCCGGAAGGTCTTCAAGCTTGCTCCTCCCACCCACCCGGGTGGTATAACTCTCGGCTCCGCCCCATGACGCCAGATCTGGCCCGCTGGAAGCTCAGGTTGTGCGTCGAAGCCGGGGAGGTCGGGTGGGTCGTGTGGATGAACAACATATACCATTCCTAGAACTCCTGTTACAGGTGAGTAACCTGTATTTCAAGGACATGGATATGTTGTTCATCCACACTCATTGGCAGACTCCTAGCAGTTCTCCGGGAGGAGGGAGGCAAGACGCACACCCATATACTTACTTGGGAAAAGAGACTGGAGAACCGAGGCCCCAAAACCAGCATCCGCGTGACTCAAGGTCGATGTGTAGTGGGTAATGAAGTGTTTGCTGACTTCCAGGTAGCAGCCCTGCAGATTTCCTGGATAGGGACGTCCTGGAAGCAGCCACCGTTGCAGGCAGTATGGCGGGTAGAATGAGCTCTTATCCCTCTGGGGCTCCATGCCCGCTAACTTATAGCAGAGATCTATGCAGGAGGTTACCCACCTGCTTATAGTCAGCTTGGCTGCAGGTCTGCCAGATGCGGCTTCAGCGTGGGTGACAAACAGCTGGCGAACCTCTCCGAATTTCGACCGTCGCTCCTTATAATAAGCGGCGCCCTTCTAGGATCAGAGTATGGAGCCTATATATCAGGCCTCCAGTGTGATTGGGGTAGAACACGGCAGAGTCAACACCTGGTTAAGGTGAAACTCCGACACCACCTTCGGAAGGAATTTCGGTGAAGAGGGACAACTCTTGTCCCTGTGGAAGACCAGGTAAGGAGACCCGATGGAAAGCGCCTGGAGCTCTCCCATCCTTCTGGCTGGACGGATAGCCACCAAGAAGGCGGTCTTCCACGACAGGTGAGAGAGAGCACACCTGTGCATAGGTTCGAATGGCTTGCCCATGAGCTTTGCCAGTACCAGCAGTAGATCCCACGGAGGTGGGGGTTCCCTGTGACTGAGGGGAAATGTGATCAAGGCCTTTGAAAAAGCGCCAGACCACCTTCTCTCCCATGCGCCACATCGACTGCTTCCTGCCCGCGCCTGCAAGGCAGAGATGGCTGCCAGGTGCACCCTTAGGGTCGCCGACCTAAGCCCTTGACTAGAAAGGGACCATAAATAGTCCAAGATGCTTGCCAAGGAACAGGAGGAAGGGTCCAAGCCCTTGTTCTGACACCAAATGGAAAACCTTTTCCATTTGAAGGCATAGCATTTTCTGGTCGACTTACGGGACGACCAACTACATTGAGGACCCTGGCCGGAAAGACCCAAAGCCTGGAACTCTAGCCGCTCAGGAACCAGGCCGTCAGGTGCAGGGATTGAAGGTCCGGATGGAACACCTTCCCCTGATTGACTGAGAGCAGGTCCGGGCGAGCTGGAAGCTGCCGCGGAGTCCTGGAGCTGAGACTGAGGAGATCTGGGTACCAGAACTGCGAGGCCAGTCTGGGGCTATCAGAATCATCTGCGCCTTGTCCTCCTCGCCTTGAGAAGCACCTTGTGGATCAAGGAAATGGGGGAAAGGCGTAAAGGCCCGGGGTCCATTGCCTCGAGAAGGCACCCCCTGCAGCGAGCCCTGCTGAGGGCGGGCATGGAACAGAACTCAACCGCGTTCTCCATGGAGGCAAACAGGTCCACCTGAGGTGTGCCCCAAAGGAGAACAGATGTACCTCCGGCAGGAGACCACTAAGTGGGATGCAGCCCCTATCCGCTCAGGGCATCGGCCAGGGTGTTGGAGGCTCCTGCCACATGAATGGCTAGGAGATCCGCCTCCAGGCTGCGCACGAGTGACCAAATGCGGAGAGCTTCCCTGCATAGAAGCATGGAGCGCGTCCCGCCCTGGCGGTTTAGATAGTACATGGTCGTGGTATTGTCCGTCTGGACTCGGACCACTTGACCCCGGAGAAACGGAGCAAAGGCGGTGAGAGCTAGGCGGACCGCTCGGAGCTCCAGCAGGTTGATGTGGCATCGGGACTCCCGCGGGGACCAGAGGCCATGAGCCCGGTGTTCCCCCAGATGGGCACCCCAACCCATCAGAGAGGCATCGGTCGACAGAGACACGTCGGCTCGGGCGAGACGACAGGAAGCCCTCCTGCAAATGATCTGGAACGGTCCACCACTGGAGAGCATTCCACATCCCTGTGTCACCGACACAAGCTGGTCCAAGGGATCGCAGCGCCAGGACCACTGGCTGGCCAGTCCCCACTGAAGGACGATGTTCCAGCGGCCCAACGGACCACGCTGGTACAGGCCGCCATGAGACCCAGGAGGCGAGGAAGTCCCGGGCAGGGACGCAATTGCCCAACCAGAAATGATCGGGCAAGGAGGAAAGAACCTCGACCCTGTCACATGGGCAGCTCTGGCTCGAAGAGAGTCGAGCTGCGCCCGATGAATAAAATCACTCGCTCGAGTTCCGACTTGGCCTCGTGATAAGAGGCCCAGTTGAGAAAGCAGACCTGGAGGGCCAGATCTCTGACCACTCCGCCTCCTTCCTGGAGGGAGCTGCTATCAGCCAGTACGTCCAGGTAAGGGTACACCGGACCCCTCGGCGCAAGCAGGAAATGCTGTCACCACTGCCATGCATTTGGTGAAGACCCTGGGAGCTGGAGACAAGCGAGGGCATGGCTTGAACTCAGAAGAGATCTTCTGCTCGAAGCGAAGGAATCTCTGGTGAGACGGACGGATAGGGACGTGGAAAAGCGTCCTGCAAGTCCAGAGAGCAGAACCACCACGCGTTCCAAGGATGGTATTATCTGAGCCAGAGTGACCATCCTGAAGGTTCGAGACCTTAGGAACTTTAGGTCGGTAGGTTCGAGAATGGCCAGCCCCGGTCTGCTTCGGAACCAGGAAGTACCTGGACACAAACCCTGGGTCTGAAAGAGGGTCCACCACCTCTTACCACCTCCTTCTGGAGGAGGAGGTGATGTCGGCTCGACGAGCCGCCAGTGAGGCTGGGGATCCCGAAGCCCCGAGAGGCAGCGGCTCTGAAGGGTGGTGCTCGCAATTCCAGAGGCAGGCCTCTTCCCACCACCTCCCAAGACCCACCTGTCCGTGGTAACAGCGGACCAGGCGGAACGGAAGTGCGGGCCGTCCCCCCACGGGGGGACCCAGAGGTAAGGTGACGGGGATGGGGGCGACACCCCTCAGCCCGTCACTGGGCAGGCTTGGAGGAGGGACCGGCCGAGGGACCTCCTGGGCCCTTTCCTCCCTGCCTCCTGTTAGAGGAAGCCGGCGGCTTGGGTTTGGGATGCCAAGGCCGAGCCTGCTGGCCCTGACGTTGCTGGGCCGGGCGCGCCGGGGGCACAGAAGGACGAAAGGGCTTAGGCTGTGGTTTGCGGCCTTTGTCCTTCTGAGCGGAAGAGACCGAGTCCAAGGTAGCATTGGACTTCTCGATCCTCTGCAGGTGACCTTCCACCCCAGGGTCAAGAGGTCAGTCCCCAAAAGAGAACATCCGCCAACTTGTGCTGGGTATCCAGTAAAGGTGGATATCCTCAACAAGCCACGCCGACCATAGCCACTGCGGCCGCCCGATCTAGCACATGAGTCCCCTACATCCAAAGCAGTCTGAGCTGCTGTTTGGCCACTGCTCTGTTCCTGGTCCCGCACTCCGCTTAACCGTAGTCTGCAGATCGGGGGAAGATGAGGGATGACCTCATCCAGGGAGCCCAACAGGGCATGAGAAAATGTGCCATGAGGACGGCGAACTGGCCTGACGAAGGCAGAGAGAGGACAGCGTAGACTTTTCGCCGACATAGTCCAATTTCTTGGACTCCTTGTCAGGAGGTTTGTCCACATCCTCGGCGCTTGACGGCCGAAAACGCTGTCGGTAACCAACCCCCTCAGCAGAGGGGTGTTCAAAAACCGGACAAGGAACCGGACCGCGATACTTCCTGGCCATCCTGGTCAAGGCGAGGGCAGGAAGCAGGGCGCCGCCAAAGTTCCAGTGCCGACCCACTATGGCCTCGCCACCGGAAAGGCCTCCGTGAGAATCCCTCGGTCCAGAATCTCCGTGAGGGGATACCTGGCCCGCTTTGAAACGGTTCGAGCTCCATCCCGCGTAGACTCGAGATGAGTCAAGCAGTCCTAGGAAGCGACGACGGGCTATCGTCCATTGACTGACCTTCCTGAAGACCCAAGTCCAGTCGCTTGAGAAGAAGGAGAATCGCCTTCGACCGGAAGAGTCCTCGAAGAGCTGCTCTGGCCTGAGCCACCCTTCACCTGCCGAGGTCGGTCGGGAGTGAGGGTAACTGACAGCCGATGGGGTAAACCCTTAGCCGACCGAGAATCCTTGGTCGGAGCCCCAATTGGTGGCTGTGGAGACGGAGGTTCCACCGGAATCGGTGGAGCAGCTGGTTTTGGCCGAACAACCGGCCTGGGTATAGGCTCCTCGGACAAGTCGAGGGGTTGTGTCGGCCGTTCCGGTGACAGCCACTTAATGGCCGGGGAAGGCGCCAGAGTCGGCTTATTCCCGGCCAGGAGGAGCTGTTGCAACATAAGGTCCTCGTACCGTCGACGTAATTTACGCCGAAGCCTCCCCTCATCCGAGGAGGAGGACGGAGGAGCGGCGACGCCGCTTATCATGTGCCAGACCGAGACCCGCCTATAGACGGTGGGAACGGCTGGACCGCGAAGAGGTCCGAGACCGAGACCGAGTCCCGGAATTTCCGGGGTCGGTGCAGGGAGGTGTCGGCCGGAACCGACACTCCCTTCGGCTCGGAAGGTCCATCCGAGGGCCCCGAACCGGAGGCACAGGCGAGCCCACGGGATCCTCAACTCCTCCCGGGGGAACCGGGGAGAGGGGAATCTCGGCTGCTAAAGGCGACAGCCCGTCCAATGGGTCGAGAAAAATCTCGACTTCATCGGTGGGAGTCTCGGTCAACTGACCTGACGGGGACACCGTGAGGCCAGTGGCCGAAGCCGAGCGGTCGACCGAAGCCGACGGTCGACGGCCCGGGGAGAGGGACCTTTCCCGCTCCCAAGAGCGTCGACGGAGGGACTTACCCTGTCCCTCTTTTGGACCGAGAATAAGGTCCAGCAGGCATAGCCCTTCTCCTTTAGTGGAGAGGGACAGACAAAGCTCCTTAAAGGAAGCCGTGTAGGAAGAACCCAGAGAGGCGGGATAACATGCGGCGCGAGGAAGATCTGACCCGTGCCGCTCCTCTTCGAGGCGACCATCCGCTCGAGCTGATCCATGAGCCCGCCGCCCAGCGACACGCCAACGGGCCTCCTTGGACTTCACCGGAGAAGCGCTTCTCGGGCGGCCCAGTTGCAATCGGGCGCACGGTCTTGAGGGGCGTAGGCCGAGAAAGATGAGCACAGAGTCGCAAGCCTGCGGGTCGTGCTCAAGGCCTAAGCAGTAGACACACGTGGAGTGTGGATCCGTCCGAGACATCTTCTGCCCGCATGGGCATCTCCGAAACCGGGAGTCGATTTGTGCCATGAGCGCGGGGATCGAAGACTAAGTCTTTTGGCAAAATGTTATTTTTAATCCGCCAAGCGGAGAAATAAGACCAGTCGAAACGCAGAGCGTTATGAGGAAACCTGAGCTTCCAAGCGGTAAGAAGATCTACGCCATGGGGCGGAGCCGAGAGTTATACCACCCGGGTGGGTGGGAGGAGCAAGCTTGAAGACCTTCCGGCAAGATTTAAAGCGGCAAGGATACTGCCAATGAGTGTGGATGAACAACATATCCATGTCCCTAGAATAAAAGGTTACTTTTTTATTTTCCCTTACATACCACACTGTAAAAAAAAGGTGCCAGTGAAAAGAACAGTTATGTGAGAACTTACAGTAACAGTAGATCTCTGAGGGAATCTCAGTCATTAGGTCACACCTATGGAACTGAGACATCAGGTGCTATGATCACAGGGAGGCTGTTCTACAGCAGACTAGCAGAAGCCACCCACGTTGATGTCAGGCTCAGATGTCATAGCCCTATATATGTGTGTGGGCAGTCCTGCTCCCTTCTCAGTTCTTTCCCTAACCAAAGGCCATAGGAGACAGGAATCCTGTCAGGGAACCAAGGAGAGAAAGAAGGTACCCAGCTAGCAAAAATGCTGGAGCAACAGGACAGCTGAGCTAGAGAGAGATGGAGGGTGGGACGGCATGACCTGATGACAGAGATTCCCTCAAAGATCTACTGTAACAATATTTTCTTCAGGGATATCTCTGTCATCAGGACACACCTATGGAATGAGTCCCAAGCAGTGCTAAGCGCAAGACAGTCTGGGTGGCCAGAGGCCTAAGAAAGAAGGCCCTGAAGCACCACTAGGCAAAAGCCTGCCCATCTTCTGGAGGCAATGTCCAGATTGTAGTGCTTGGTGAATGTGTGGACCATACTCCAAGTGGCAGCAGCACAAATTTCCTCAGCTAACACATTCCTGAAACAGGCAACAGAAGTGGCCATGCCTCTGGCTGAATGGCCATGAACCACACCACGAAGTTCTTTACCGTTCTTCCTGTAACAAAAAGTAATACAGTTGGGCCAACTATTTGGACAAGCACTGGAGTTGCACACTTTTCCAGGGGTGAGAAAAATACAAGCAGAGGACTTTCTGCAGTCCTTAGTATGGTGTATATAGTACCTGAGAATTCTATGCTCATCCAGAGTATAGAGCAATGCTTCCCCTGGATTGGCATGCTCTGGAAAATAAACAGGCAAGTGGATAGATTGATTTAGAGTAAACTCAGACACCACCATAGGAAGAAACTTAGGATTCGTAAGGAGACCCAGTCTTTGTGAAAAATCAAATAAGGTTGCTCAAACAT
The DNA here is from genome assembly GCA_016271365.2 of Neoceratodus forsteri. Lineage (NCBI taxonomy): Eukaryota > Metazoa > Chordata > Ceratodontiformes > Ceratodontidae > Neoceratodus > Neoceratodus forsteri. The sequence goes on along the minus strand of CM028129.1, from coordinate 453,592,172 downwards.
GAGAGCCTGTAGCTCTGAAATTCTTTGAACAGAAGTAATAGCAACTGAAAATAACATTTTCCATGACAGAAAGCATAGCTCGCAAGACACAGCTGTCTCAAAAGCAGGCAGGGTCAGTTTCTTGAGCACGAAATTGAGGTCCCAAGCCATTAGGGATAGGAGGCGTCAAGTGGAGAATGCGTCAGAAAAGTATGGGCAACCTCCAACTGGGCCACAGTATGGCCATCAATAGGCATATGAAAGGCCGAAATAGCAGAATATTGTAGTTCTGCATTCGATAAGGACAGGAGATACTCCAGAACTTGGTTGACCAGACAAATGAAAGGGTCAAGGTGATGGGAAGTGGCCCATATAGCAAAGTGCTTCCACTTCATTGAGTAAGTGACTCTGATGGGGGTTTTCTGCCAGGCACCTGGACATCTGGGAGACCCCAAAGCAAGCAATGGCTACATCTTCAGGAGCCAGGCATGCAGCTGGACAGACCTGAGATCTGGAGGGATCAGGGTCCCCTGAGTCGGTTTCTACATGTCCTTGCAAAGAGGTAGAAGTATCAGAGGTTCTGCAGTCAACTGCGGCAGTAATGGAAACCATATCTGACGAGCTCAGAATGACACCACCAGATTAGGACAGCACCCTCCATCTGTAGCTTGATGAGCACCCTTTGAATCAGAGGAAAGGGTGGGAGGACATTAGGAAACCTCTCTTTTCAGAAGAATGCCAATGGGTCTCACCAGAAAACTCCAAGCTCTGGATCTAGCAAGCAGAAACGCAGCAGTTTTGCACTGGGTGGGGATGTGGAAAGATCCAACTCTGTACAACCCCACCTGCTGAACAGGTCTTCTATGACAGAGGTCAGTAGTTCCCACTCATGCATTCTGGACTGTGACCACCTGAGGCTGTCTACCAAAGCATTTTGGATGCCTGGCACATACGAACATATGAAATTTGCCAGCAGATAAAGGCCTAGAGGTCTATCAAGTCTGCTAGAATATGCAGCTAGCACCCCTTATTCTGCAGCTGCCCCTCCCTTCCACCCTTCCCCTTCATTAACCCTCCCCCTTGTCCTGTCCCATCCTCGTTTGAAGCAGTCCACTGTTCTACTGCATACTTCAGCAGGTAACGCATTCCACCCAGCCACCACCCTCTCTGTAAAAAAGTGTCTCCTCATCTCCCTCCTAAACCTTCCTCGCTCGAGTCTCATATCATGGCCCCTGGTGGCCCTCCTCTCCCTTACTTTGAACAGCCCCTCTCTGTATCCGTCTTGTTTATTCCTTTCACATATTTAAAGGTTTCAATCATGTCACCCCTGTCTCTCCTCTCCTCCAGTGAGTACATGTTCAACTCCTTCAATCTCCTCTCGTATGATAAGTCCCCCAGCCCCTTGATCATCTTTGTTGCTCTGCACTGCACCCCCTCCAGTAACAATGTCCCTCTTCAGATACGGATGCAAGTACTGCACACAGTACTCCAGGTGTGGTCTAACTAATGACCTATACAGTGGCAGAATCAACTCCTCCCTCCTCGAGGATATACCCCTTGCAATACAACTCAGCGTTTTGTTGGCCTTTGCAGCCGCCTTCCTACATTGTGCCGAGTTGTTCATTGACCCTGTAATGAGCACACCCAGATCCTTCTCCTCCTCTGTCTGAGCTAGCTGCACTCCCCCTAGCTGGTAAATCCTCCTTGGGTTCTTCATCCCAAAATGCAGCACCTTGCACTTTTTGGCATTAAAGCCCAGTTGCCAGGTGTCTGACCAGGTTTCAAGCTTTGCCAGATCATCCTGCAACCACTGCCATCCCCCTAGGTCATCCACCACCGCGTGTACCTTGGTATCATCAGCAAACAGACTGATCTTGCTCTTGATGTCCCATGATATGTCTGCAATGAATATCCCAAATAACACTGGTCCCAACACCGAGCCCTGTGGAACACCGCTAGTCACTGCCCTTGGGTGTGAGGCTCCCACCACCACCACCCTCTGTTGCCTTCCCTGCAGCCAGTTTCCTACCCATCTCACCAGCTTTGCACCGCTCCTGTGCCTACTACTTCCTTCCAGCCTTCCATGTGACACTGAGTCAAATGCCTTACTGAAGTCCAGATACAGGACATCCACTGCATGGCCCCTGTCCAGTTACCTAGTCACCCAGTCATAGAACTCGACCAGGTTGGTTTGGCAGGATCTGCCACGTATGAAGCCATGCTGTCTGCTGTCCTGTAGTCCTTGGGCCTCTAGGAGGGCCACCAGCCTCTCCTTCGGGATAGTCTCCATTAGCTTACCCACGATGGACGTGAGGCTCACTGGTCTGTAGTTTCCCGGTTCATCCTTGGGGTCACTCTTGTGGATGGCTGACAGTTCTAGACCATGATTTGGAGCCCAGTACCAGACCCTCATTGCCTCCAGGCATATAGAGGGTACGAATGGGTCCCCCCTTGCTTGCTGATTTAACAGACCACACTGAGGTTGTCCAACTGCACCAACAGTGGGCCTGAAGAGAGATAGTTCTGGAAGGCTTGGAAGGCATACAGAACAGCCCACATTTCTAAAATGTGTGGAGGCAGGTCTCCCACTGGGACCAGATCCACTGGGTCTGATAAGGGCCTAGGTGTGCTCCCCAACCCAGACCCAAGGCATCCATGGTTAGGATTTGGTGAGGGGTGGGGATAAGAAAGGGGACCCCTTTTAAGAGACTGTCTGGGTCCATCCACCACTGAAGCACCTTGGCATACTGGGGAGGAGACAAAGACCAGCTGATCCAGATCACTGCAGCATTGATCCCACTGAACCCTGAGGGTCCACTGTGGGATCCTCATCTGCAGCCTGGGCAAGGGGACCTTAACAATGGCCGTGGCCACTAAGCCTAGCAGCCTCAAGAACTTCCTGGCTGGGATATTCCACCATTGAGCCACAGACTGAGCTATGAAGCAGTCTGCCCTGTTTTGCGGTAGGAAGGCCTTGCCCCGAGTAGAGTCCAGAACTGCCCCTATGTATTGCAACCACTGGTATGGGGTCAGCACAGACTTGGGCAAATCAACAGTAATGTCCAAGGGCTGCAAAGGATAGTGCAACACCTGAAATCCATAGGAGCACATAATCCAAGACAGCATGGGTTTACAATAGGAAGGTCCTGTCAAACTAATCTCAGATTTCTTTGACTGGGTAACCAGAGTGGTGGACCAAGGGGGAGCAGTTGATGTTGCCTACCATGACTTCAGCAAAGCTTTCGATACTGTTCCACATAGAAGATTGATTAATAAGCTGGGTAGGCTCGGGGTGGGTCAGACGTTGGTCAACTGGGTGGCAAAATGGTTGATGGGCAGAAAACAGAGAGTGGTGGTAAATGGTATACAGTCAGAAGAGATGCAAGTCACAAGTGGGGTACCTCAGCGATCAGTCCTGGGGCCAGTCCTCTTCAATATCTTCATCAGTGACATTGCAGATGAACTAGTGGGTAAGGTTCGTCTGTTTGCAGATGACACCAAGATCTGCAACAGAGTAGATGATACAGACGGTGTGGACAGAATGAGAAGAGATCTGGATAAACTGGCAAAATGGTCAGAAGAGTGGTAACTGGTGTTTAACACAAAGATGTGCAAGATCATACACATAGGGAAGAGAAACCCAGAAGCCACCTATAAGCTGGGAGGGGAGTTGCTGGCAGTCACAAGGGAAGAAAGAAACTTGGGCATCATCATCAGAGATGACCTGAAATCATCCAAGCAGACCACTAAAGCAGTAGGTAAGGCTAGGGGAATGCTGGGGTGTATTAGTAGGGGTATCACAAGTCGTAAGAGGGAGGTAATAATCCCTCTTGACAAGACACTGGTTAGACCCTATCTGGAGTACTGCATGCAGTACTGGGCCCTTACCTTCACAAGGGCATTAACCAAACTGAGGCAGTCCAGATAAGGGCAACCGAAATGGTGTAGGGACTGCACCGGAAAACATATGAGGACAGATTAATGGAGCTCAATATGTATATCCTAGAGCAAAGGATGGAGAGAGGTGATATGATCGAAATATTCAAAAACCTTTAGGGCATTAACAAGGTGAGAGAGTCTAACATGTTTCAATATAAGAAAAATACCAGGACAAGAGGACATAGCATGAGATTAGAGGGGGGCTGATTAAGGGGTAATGTGAGGAAGTTCTTTTTCACAGAAAGGGTGGTGGATGCATGGAACAGCCTACCTCAGGAAGTGGTGGATATGAATACAGTGCAGGACTTCAAATAGGCACTGGATAAGCACAAGGGAGCAATATAGATGAGTATGAATAGATAGGCCATTGACAGAGCAAAGGCCGATGACACATTCATAAGGAAGAAAAAGAAATGGGCAGACTGGATAGGCCTTATTTGCTATCAATTTCTATGTTTCTACAGGATGCATTCTAGAGTCAGCAGCAGTAGTTCCCTGCACAGGGCTTTCAGTAACCAGTTGTTTAAATATGGGAACACAGAACGGCCTTTGTGTCAGAGACGGCCGCTACAGCTGCTAAGCACTTGATAAAATACCCATGGCATCAGAGGATAAGCCAAAGAGCAACACCTTGAACTGGTAATGCTCCCCGGAAGAGGAACCATAGGTACGGCCAGTGGGGCAAGACGCAAAACATGATATGCAGACAGGCATCCTGCATGTCCAGGGAGCATAGCAAGTCTCCTGCTTAAGCAGAAGAATAAGGCTATGTAACGTTACCATCTGTAATTTTCTGTATTGGATGTAAAGATTCAGTTCCTTGAGATTTAGAGTGGGCCTCAAGTCCTCAGTTCTTTTGGGAATCAGGAAGAACCGGGAGTAGACCCCTCTGTTCTTTGCCGCCTGGGCACTGGCTCTATGGCCCTCTTTCGCAGCAAGGTGAACACCTCCTCCCGGAGCACCACTGTGTGGTCTGGTGGATAAGAGGTGGGAACTGGTGGAACATCTGGAGGCTGTTCTAGAAGTTTTAGAGCATGGCCCTGTTTGATTATCTGCAGGATCCAAGTGTCTGTAGTAATGGTTCTCCACTGGGACAGATGGAGGGAGAACTGATCTCTGACCACCACCTCCTGGCTTGGAACAAGGGGGGTCTGGCAAGGAGTCAGGCTGAGCGGAACCAGGAGCCAGGGACACTCCTCCTCCCCTGGGGTGCTTAGCAGACGGACCAGTCGTAGAGGAGGGGCAAGCAAGGCAAATCTAGCCCTGCACTTGCCCTGGAGCTTGGTTCAGGAGCCAGACTTATGAGAGACCTTATGAAAGGAGGGCCTCGATCTGCTTCTAGGTTAGATATGATAAAGTGAGTGAACAGACCTAATAGCCCTGCAAGAGGCCTGCAGATCATTAATGATATCCTGTGCATCAGAACCAACATGTTTGTGACCCACAAAAGGGACATTCAACACCTTTTGCTGGACATCAGCAACCAAGCCTGAGACTCTAAGCCAGGAGTGCCTTCTAAAGCAAATGCTAGCTGCTCTGGTTGTGGTATTAGCTATATCATAGATGGCTCTGAGGAAATGCTTAGTAACATCTTCTGAAGCCTGGAGAATTTTGAGATGTTCCTGTCTCTGGGAACCCCCAGGAAGCACCTGTGCAGCAGCCTTGCCCTTCCACCAGAGAGTATTCTGGCAATTGATCATACAAGACAAGTAGTTGGCTATTCTAAGGCCCAAAGTGACTGAGGCATTAGTCCTCTTGACCCAGAGAGCAATCCTCTGAGATTCTTGATCAGGGAGAGGGAGCTAAGGTGCTTGGGTGCCTTAGACCTGTCATGAGCTGGCTTGATTACCACTGAGTTGGTTTCTATCTGGCCTGCTTAGAAAGGCAGCCCTAAGGGCACCTGGTAAAGTTCATCAGCCTTTCGGCATGGCAGGTATCAAGTTGGGCCTATGCCAGGCAGCACTGGCAACATTGGGAGCATTCTGCAGTGCTGGGAGCAGAGCAGGAACAACTATGAGTGGAGATTCTGGGATCTCCAAGAAATCCACCAGGTCCCTCCTCGAGACATCCTCCTCCTCAATCTGGAACTCCATAGTGGAGGAGAGCTGTTTCATAATATTAAAAAAGGAGGGGTCCTTGGGGTGGGAACCTTGAGGTGTGTTTGACAGCGTTCTCACTCCTGGAGGAAAGAGTAGACCTGTCAAAGGATTCAATCTCAACATCTTCCTCTTCATCAAGAAGGATGAGATTAGGGTAATAATTCCTCCTCTGCGTTGGCCTGTTCTGCAGCAAGGACCAATGGCAGGAGTACCAATGGTTCTCAAGAGGGTGCAGGGCAGATAAAACAAATTGGCAGCAACACCAAAGCTGAGCCTAATGGCAAGGGCGATGAAGGCCCAAGGTCATGAAACAAACTTGGATGAGAGCCAAGATTATAGAAGTAAGAACTGCATTGAGGTCAACAGCAGGGCAAGGAAGCACTACTGACACAAGTATTGATGGAGGGGGCAAGGAGCCCAGCTCAGACGAACCACCACCAGCCACAGTAGAGGCAGTGGGGTCCAGCACCTGTGGACCTCGCGTTTCAAGAAGTCACGACATCGGAGCTGGGGCTGAAGGCCCCTCCACAGCCCTCAGAAGGCTGGGAGAACTCTCCACTATGGGAGGCTTGACAGGAGCAAAGGCCTGCATGGAGAGAAATGTCAAAGCTGAAGCGTTCAAAGGTCTGATCCCAAGAGCAGAGGAGGAAGAATCCAACAGGGACCAGGATCCTTTTCAGAGGGAACAGTCCTTAGGCCAGTCCTTATCCTGGCGAGAATGTTTCCCCAAGGACTTATCCTGGGCCTTGGCAGCCTGACAGCCCAAAGAAGGTCACCGGCAACTGGAAGGGGGGAGCGCTGGCTGCCTGTTGCTCCATGAGGAACTTCTGCAGGGCTTTCTTATGCCACCACCAGGTGGTGAGGTTGACTTGCAAGCAAGAGCATTGTGACCACACCCGAGACAGTAGACAGAAAATTCATGGTTGTCAGTTAAAGAAATCTTTCCGCAGTGATGGAAAACAGCCAACGAAGGAGTAGTTCTTGAAATACAGAAATAAAAGGAATCACTTTAAAATAAAGTAATGTGAAAGGTGTAACAAAAGAAAAGGTAAGTAAAATGTTGGCGGTTGACTGAGCCACAAAGGTTCTGTGAAGTTTGTGCTTGAATGGTCGACAGCGAGAAGAACTGAGGAGGGAGCGGGGCTAGCCACACTTACACAGGGCTGTGATGTCAGAGCCTGATGTCAGCATGGGCAGCCCCTGCTAGACTGCTGTAGAAAAGCTTCTGTGTGATCCTAGCGCCTGACAGCTAAGTTACATAGGTGTGACCCGATGACAGAGATATCCCCGAAGATCATCACCACTCAATTATCTCTATTTTTTTTTTGTGCTATTTATGAGTTTCTCCTTGTCAGCAGCCCATCCAACCCCTGAACCCTCTGGTCAACGACCATTTGCACAGACCCTGCAGCTTGTCCCCACAACAGCAGATGTTCACTCCCACGATGAAGGACTTGGTTGGCTCAAATTGCTGGGGAGCATAGACTTGGTCTCCGAACTGCTTGCCAGTTTGCCTCTTGTTTATACAATATAGAGGATAATGTATGGGTAGACATACACAACATGCCTGTGTCTGCACAGAGACGTTTCTAGGGCAACCAGGAAGCTCAAGAGCAAAGCCTCATAACCCTATTCTAGGCATGTATTTCCATGCAGAACAGCATTCCACCATACACTAAAAATGTATTCCTAATGCAGTAATCTAGTTTCCTGCCTTTCTGTGAGCGCACAGTCTGATATTGTGAGAAGTGCTGTAACAGGCACTGGTGGCCCTGGCTGTCGAACCTGGACAGGATTTGGGGCACATTTTCCACAGTTTGTACTCTTTTATGGGGCCTTCAAATATATTCCCCAAGTGGAGGAAGTCAGGGAGGGCTCCAGGCTTCCATGCATCCATAAGCTAGCCAATTAAGTTCCTGCTCCAGTAAAGTCACATCCACCCAGGAGGCACCAGCCCAATGGCACCTTGTGCACAAAGCCACCAGGCATCTCCTTCCCATCCTGATGATAGATGTCTTCTAATTGCTGTTCCTGAGGCACCATGGAGGTCATCTAATGCCAAAACCTCTTATCCACCCATGTATCCAATGACATACCCTTCCAGCCTCCTACCAGCATACTGTGCCAGGCCTGGCAATATCCTGAACTTAACTGACAGTTCTTAAAACAAACAAGCAGCTGCCTATTGCTCTTGCATGCCAGTTACCAGAGGTTTGCACCCCAAACCCAGCAAATCAGAGGCACAGATCAACAGGGAGAGTTACAAATGTCCGCTTTCCACCCTGGGGTGGGTGACCACTCATGGAGCAACATCTAGGAATGGTGTGGTGGAGCTGTCACTAGCAACATGTTGGACAGTCTCGAGCATGTGCCTGCAACAACTCTGTTGAGGTGGGGCAGGACTTATGGAGGGAAAAATATCACCTACTGTTGCAACATGATGCTTGGCCAGAACACTGGCCATACTCAGCATCAGAATTCATTTCAAGACAGACTGGTCAGCTGTTCAGTGAGACTTTAGCATATTTCTTCCAGCAAGCAAGGAAGTAAATTTTTATTTAAGTGCTATTCCAATGATCATAGCGCTTTACAAATCACAATAAAACCCATAAAACAGCATATATAAAAAATGTAAAATATTTGAACTTAAGATAACAGAGAAAAGATAAACCAATACTAATACTGGGAAATGCTAGGGAAAATAAATGTGTTTTTAGGGCAGATTTAAAACCCTCAACGGTCAAGCACTCTCTAATCCAATGAGGTAGAGAGCTCCACAGGGTTGGGGCCACATAAGCAAAAGAGAGGGCCCCCCGAGGTCTTCAATCGAACCGTGGGAACTTCTAGCAATCCCTCGTTGGCAGAATAGAGTGAGCGGAGGGGGCAGTAGGGATGAAGAAGATCTTACAAGTAGCATGGTCCCAAGCCCATGTAGGGCTTTACAGCTCAGTAACCCAACCTTGATGGTGATCCACCAGTATATTCAACTACCGCAGTTTGCGCAGCTCAGGAGTGACATGATTAAATCTAGGTAAGCCAGTCAACAACCTGGTCACCACATTCTGCACTAGCTGCAATTGGCAGATATCAACCCCCGGTAGCCCTAGGTAAGGGGCACTACAGTAATCAAGGCATGAGGTCACAAAGGCGTGGACCAACGTTGGAAGAGCGGTGGGGCCAGGTGCTTGATCCGGGCGATGTTCTTCAGATGGTAAAAAGAGGTTTTAACGACAGACACCTGAAATTTTAATGTCAGGCCGCTGTCACACACCATGCCCAGATTTCGCACCCGATCAGAAGTGAGCAACTGGTGTGCCCCCCTCCCCCCAGCCAAAGCTCTGCCTCTCGACTCTACATATTGGCAACCTGGGTCTACCACCAGCACCTTGGTTTGGCCCGGATTCAACTTTAGTCAGTTGGCACTCATCCAAACCTGGATTTCTGAGAGGCAGCAGTTAAAAACAGATCACATCACCCAGTTCAGGCACAAAGGACATATAGAACTGAGTATAATCTGCATAGCAGGGAAAACTCGGCCCATACCACCTTATGTCGTCTCCCAATGGCAGCATGTACACTGCTAACAACATGGGGAACAGCACGGATCCCCACATGAGAGGGGAAGTGGGGTCGAGGAATAAATTCCTGACACCACTGAGTCCTGCCAGTGAGAAATTATGTTTGCAATTACATTAAAAAGTAATATTTTTCATCACATCTAGCCACAGGCCACCATTCTCCCTCTCCCATCTCTGATCTCCCCTGGACATGTCTCCAGATAGGGAAGTACTTGCAGGTTTAGCCTTCAGCGTCTTCCTACACTCCATTTAGAGAGAAGTTCTGAGTGGAGAGAGGGAAGAACCAGATGTCCAAATGCCCCTAATGTGTTGCCAGTGGAAGAGACTACTTCTACTGGGAGAGGCCTTACCTTTTTCCATTTACTCCTGAATACCTCTCGCAACTATGTGGAGGCATGCTTGTGCATTTAGACACACCATGCTTGCATTCCTCACTCCCCCCACACACACACACACTAGAGTGGCCAGCTTCACTGCCACCTGTGGTCATCCAGGTGGCAGTATTACAGTGGGCTGCACCACTGTCCCTCCCCAGAGAGCATTTCAGAGAAGCTCAATTCTTCTCCAGCCAGCCCTCCAGAAATTCTAGGTCAGTGGACGAACACAGGTTTGAGGCAATGCTGCCACTGTGCTGAAGGGCAATCATAAAAATTAAATATTTTAAAACATTACATAACAGTGGTGTTGGCAGATGGGGACCACTTGATCTATCTAGTCTGCCCAAGGTGGCTACTCCCTTCACTTTAATTGTGCCAGCCAAGCTGCCCACACTGTCTGTCCCACGCTAGCTTAATTTTTCTTACTGTTTTAGCTGTCACCACCTGTGCTGGCAGGCTGTTCCATGGCTCAGTCACCCTCTCCATGAAGAAGTACTGTTTATAGTTGCTCCTGAACTTGCCTCCCACCAGACACAAGTTGTGCCCCCTTGTCTGAGTTCCCTTGTTTTCTTGGAATAGGTTCTCCATCTTTGTGACTTTTAAGTCATTGGTGATGAGTACACCCAGGTCCCTTTCCATCTTTGTTACCTCCAATTGGTGTCCATCCAGTGTTTACTTTACTACTGAGTTTCACTCTCCTAGGTGCATGACCTTGCATTTCTTGGCATTAAACTTTAGTTTAGACCACTCCTCTAGTTTCCTGAGGTTAGCCACCATGCTTGTGGCCCCCCTCCTGTGTGTCCACCCGTTGCAGAGTTTTGTATAATTTGTAAATAGGCACACCTTTTCCTCCAATTCCTCCTCAATATTAGTGATAAATATGTTGAAGAGTATTGGACCCAGTACTGACTCCTGTGGCACACTGCTGGTCACCTCCCCTTCCTGTGACATAGCCCCATTTACCAAGAGACTATTTTCTATTCTGTAGCCAATTCCTAACCCAGCTGACTATCTTGGGCCCTAACCCTGTGTGCTCCAGCTAATTTCCCAGCCTCCTGTGGGAGACAGTGTCAAAGGCTTTACTAAAGACTAGGTGCAGTATGTCCACAGAGCCACCCTGGTCCTTCGTTTTGGTAACCCAGTGAAAGAAATGTGTCATGTTTGTTTGACATGATCTTCCTGCCAGGAAACCATGTTGCCTGAAGTATAGTTTTCTATTTTCCTTCAGGTATTCCACTATTCTCTCCTTTAGTAGTGCTTCCATCATTTTTTCCCACTATTGAAGTTAGGCTGACTGGTCGATAGTTCCCAGTATCCTCCTTACTTCCTCCCTTGTGCAGGGGCACCACTGTTGCTGTTCTCCAGTCCTCAGGTACTGTGCCACTCTCCAGTGATCTACTGAATAATTCTGCTAGTGGTGCTGCAGTTTCTTCCTTTAGTTCCTTCAGCACTCTTGGGTGAATTCCATCCAGTCCCATTACTTTATGAACTCTAAGATTGTTTAGCAGCTCTTCTAGGAATCTTTCCCTTGTGAAGGGTCTCGTGTCTGCCTCCTTGTTATTGTGTTCTGCCTGCTTTGGTGGAGGACCTTTTCCACTATCCCATATTGTGAAAACAGAGCAGAAGAACTTGTTTAACACCTCTGCTTTGTGATTGTCATCCTCTGCCATTTGACTATCTTGTGCTATTAGTCTGACTATTCCCCCCCTTACTCTTTCTTTTTCTCTCATGTAGAAGCTTTTATCTCCCTTCTTAACTTCCTGTGCTATTTTTTCCTCTGTTTGTGTTTTGGCCCTTCGAATGGCTCTTCCTGCCTCCCTGAACTTGTTCTTGTAGTTGTCCATGTTGGCTTCCTTCTGCAATACCTTGAACTGTTTAAATGCCCTCTTCTTATCTCTCATTATTGCTGCTAAGTCTCTGGTGAACCACAGCGGTCTCCTCCTCCTTTTTGATTTACTGATTTGATATGTACATTGCTCAGTAACTGTTGCTATGGCCTTCTTAAAATGCTCCCAGTCATATTGCACTCCCCCCGTGCTTCCCCTAGCTAGTAATGATTTGTTTCTTGATCTCATCTCTGGAACGTTTGTCCTACAGAAATCCAGGATCTTGATTTTTGTGTGATATATTTCTTCCGTCTTGTTGATTAACAGCCAGACACACTGACCTGTGGTTGTTGGTCCCTAAGTTTTTATGCCCATCTGAACATTTGAAACCCTTGAGCTGTTTGGGAGTACTAGGATCAAGGGTAGCATGGTCTCTAGTGGGTGAGTTCACTAGTTGGTTGAGCTCTGCCCCTTTCAGTGTAAGCAGGAACTCCCTACTCCTTTTCAGAGGATGCTGTGTATAAGATCCAATCTATATCGGGCAGACTGAAGACCCCAACTATTAACAGCTCACCTTTGTTGGCCATCACTGAAATGGCTTCTACGAGTTCCTTGTCAATTTCTAGTTCCTGGGTTGGGGGTGTGTATAGAACCCCCACTCTGATAGGACCTTGTCGCCAACTCCTTGGGTAACCCACAGGGCTTCTGTGTTCTGTGTTTTTCCTGGATCTCTATTGCATTGATCCCCTCCCTTACATAGAAAACCACAAGCACTCCCTTCCTTCCCAGGCAGTACCTCCTGAAGAGTGCGTAACCTAGTATGACTACATCCCAGGTGTGGTTCATGGTGAACCATGTTTCCATGACTGCAATCCAGTCCAGTTGTGTCTCTGCCAACATGGCTGTGAGCTCTGATATCTTGTTCGGTAAGCTACGAGCATTAAAGTCTGACTTTGTAAGGTCTGGTTATGCAGTTTCAATTTATGCCTGCGTTTCATACTCCCACCACTTTTCCTTGGTGGATCGTCCCTCTGATCTAAGGTTACACTAACCTTATGGTGCTGAGATGCCGTACTAGCTGAGAATGGGGAGGGGCAGATGGCACTTTCTCTGATGTGATGGGCACCTTTGCTTCCTCCCCCTCTGTTAGTTTAACTGAGAGATATGGACATCAAAGTTTTGACTGAGCATTTAGAGTTCCCTGCCTTGTGAGGTGTAGGCTGTCAAAGGCAAAAAACTCTCTCTCCCAGAAGGTATGCCAGTTCCCTATATAGTGATGTCCCTTTTCTTTGCACCAGATTTTTAGCCATTTGTTAAGTTCGGTTATGTCTTTCTCTCTGATCTTCTGCCTACTGTCCCTCCCTCTCCCAGACAGGCAAAATCTCAGAGAAAGATACACTGGATGAAAGGGAAGCCATCTTGTTACCAAGTTTCATTAGGTTTTGTTTTGTTTCCTCCACTGACCTACTGGCTTGGTCATTTGTTCCTAGGTGGAGAATGACCTTAGTGTCGGGTTCCCTATTGCACACAATATTTTCTATGCAGTCTGTGTCCCACCATGCTGATGTCTCAGGAAGGCACTTAACCTCGATCCTCTTCTGGTCATAATGCAAAAGTTGAGACTCTACCTTCCTAATCATAGAGTCTCCAATTAAGAGTACTGTTTTTTTGATGTTTTGTTTTGTCTTTTCCTTGGTAGTTGGCACAACCTTGTGTGGTGCAGGTTTCCTGACCTACTCTATGTCTTCCTTGTTTCCCGGTTGCATCGAAGACAGCATTGCACATTTATTTGATGTGTATGTAGGAGGTATTCCAATGTTTATTCTGCGATTTGGTTTTATACCTCATTCTGCAACCCTTTGCCAGCCCCCTGGATGGCATGCTGTTTGTGGCAGGGGTGTCTGCTTGAGGGGGTGGCCGGCTGCTGTTGCGATGTTATTGTTTCTACAGAACTGAATGAGCTTGTGCCTGAGGTGGTGTATTTCAGTCCATGCTACATTTAGCTGAGATGTTAGGGTCCTTATTTCAAAGCAGGTAGGACAGTGCCACACACTGTGAACAAATGCTCTTACAAAGAGTGTTCCACAGCTGTTGCAGTTAATGATGTTCATTGTGACCTCACATTTGTTGCAGTAAAGTAATATTCACTCCCAGGAGTGGGAGGGACAATGGACGAAAATAAGACCGGTTGCTTGTCAGAAAAGCGGACGGAAGGCAGAATGTCAGGTAAGATGGTTTCAGAAAAGCAGACAGAAAGCAAAATGTCGGCTAAGATTATATCCAGTTTATCTGTGTTACTGCAGTATGGTCACCTGATCAGCTCTGTGAGGTAGTGAAGATCTGTGAAGCTCAGCAGACAGTAAGGCTAGTGGCTGTACTGCACTTATTTATTTATTTAGCTTTTGTTGACCAGGTAGGTACACTAGACAAGCTATATGCCTATTTTCAGGTACGACCCGGGAGAGTACAATGAAAATACAGGATCAAACAAGGTACATAACAACAAGAGGGGCAATGTACAGAGTTATAAGAGAGCAAGATAAACAGATAGTATACAGTGAGCAGTAATAGGTAAAATATACATATACATACCGAATAAATAGACCAACACATTCAATGGTAATTACATTGCATGAGTGACCCTATTTACCAGGGCCACTTACTACATGGCGTATGCCTCCTAGAGTTGCCCTTTGTGTCTGAGCTGAACACCGAAATGTTCTACTAATTACATTCTAACACTGGGGAGGGGGATGGGGGGGGAATGGTTACATAACATCTAAAAAGATTGTAAAAAAAAAAAAAATGCACCTCAACATCGGGGACGCGATTACACCAACTTTTATAGGCCATTTTATTCTGTTGCAATGTGCAGTTGCACCCCATTTATTTCTGGTTCCTAAAAGCTGAGGGAGGGAGGTTTTTTCACACTACAGTATGTGCACATCTGTGTATGTCAAAATTTCACAGCAAGTCAGAATGACACAACCACACTGTGGCAGGAAATGTAAAGCAGTTTTACCACGGACATTTCTTCTGCCACACAAGGCCACATTTAAAAATAAATATTGCATTCAGTTAGGATCGCAACTACTTTATGGCCACAAATGGCTGGAAACAGATGCAGATGGTAAATGCAGTTAATTTCTTGAATGCCAAGTAATATCTTGTCTCTTGCTTCTATTGTTTATGTAACTGCACCCGGTTAGTGCAAGTAATTTCTTGCATCTTGCTTGTATTATTCATGTACCTGCACTCACTGCCACTTTGTTATTGTCGTTTCACTGCCTGCTGTATCCCCTTCCCCTGAGTCGCACCTGCAAACAAGCTGCAGCACTAAATTTTAAATAAAATCAATAAGTATAATTTGAAAACATCATAATTTCTTTTAAAATATTAATTCTATGTCTGGCACTATCTGCCAACTGGGAGAGCAGGGTTCATGTGTGATCCCAGAATTCCATTCTGGGGCCGCATGGGAGCTGCATGCGTTATACAGGTGAGGATGTACTTGGCCCCCTGGGAGGCAAGGCAGGTTGCCCAGTATTAGCTCACCCCCTGCTGACTGACCATGGGTGCCACATTAGTTATCAGTTGTGAAGGTGCAGTCTTCCAGCTCCCCCTTCCCCAAAGCCACAGGAAGGAATGCAGCAGAGGCAGCCTTGAACATCTGAGTGGGTGACAGGAGGAACAGGGAGGGGGAAAATATAATTTGTGGTCCAAAAGTAAACCACACCAGAGCTCCTCCAGAAATGGGTCCCAGTGGTAAGTAATTTGGCTCCCAAGGAGTGCAGGAGGCGGGGCAGAATGGATACCCCAAACAGGGAGCTTTCCAGTAGCTCGCAGTTGATGCAGCTAGTTTGGCAATGGACAAAGAAGTGCCTGGTATAGATACAGGTGAAAAAATTTGTCTGAGTCTTTGAAAATCCATCCCTGCATGTCCTTGTCTCTAAGCTTGGACAGTAGCCCAATAAAGCAGGTAGGGGTACACATGATCCATTTTGGACTGGTTCAAAATACATTTTGGGTTCCCACAACTTGTTTTACACAGGCATTTCTTACACAATTTGTATCTACTTAATCTGTTAATTTACAACAGTTTCCCTAATTAGCAGATCAAATTATTTTTTTCTTAAAAGAGAGTTTCAATTCAGTTTGAAACTTTAGAACAGGCCAAATTCAGCATGGGGGAGGGGTCAAAGTTCTGAAATAGAAACAGAATTTTGACAGAAAAGGACCACTTGGCCCACCCAGTCTTCCAGATCCTCCTAGTTCGCCTGTCTCTGCCCCCCCTCCCAAAAAAAATAAATTGCTTTGCCTGGGTTACTAACAAACAACTCTTCCTCTCTATCCAAAGTAAGATAAATGCAATTTTTATTCTTGCCAAAATGTCTGAATATATTTTGTCCAAGTTCACTATACTGTAGTTCCTTCTCACGAACAGTCTGCTCAATATGCAACAGCTACTGATAAAGCTGGATCAATTTTTCCTCCGGCATTTCACAGCATAATTCAGCCAGCAAGAAAATATGCATCTGTAGTACTCACCTTTGAAATGCCCCTTTCATGCCATTGTTTCTCTGGCTACACATACCAAACGTGACTAAAAAGTGCTCGTTTAGGTGACTGTGAGCAGAAAATGACACCCGTCCATACTGTCTATCAGTAAGCCAGGCCTGAAAGCTATAAAAGGAGAAGTCAAAGCAGATCATCTTCCTGAGTTGCACAAAATAATACCGAGGTGTCATCTTCTATAAATTACATAGCAGTCAGCAGAGGAAACATCTACAATACCACAATGAGAACAGAACAAATGGACTCATTAAACAATGCACTGGAAGCCATAAATGACAGCTGAACTGAAGGATAAAAAGAAAACAAAACAGGTCTGCACTTACTGTGTGAATAGCTGATGGAGCCTCTGAAAGCCTCTCTCCAATGCCAGATTTGCAGGCGTGGCCCCTCCGCTGTTCTGTAGGTTAAGAGCTTCTCTCCCACCTGGCTGCTGTAACAGAAACCAGGCCAACCTCAACAGACCCAGCCTCGCTGCAAAATGCATCAGCGTCTCCCGAGGGACACCCTCTGTAAGAAGAAACAAAAAAAGCACACAGGCGGCAAGTTAGCCAGGACTGCCTAGGTTTCATTTATTAAGTTGTCAGGAGGATCTCAACCCCCTAACCCCACCAAAAATGCCTAAATGAATAAGTCTCTGCTCTTTTCCTGACCTCATTTCAGTTAGTAGATAAGCAGATATGGGAAGGGGATTATATAGCTTGTAGCAGGTGTACCTAGTTACAATCTGATCCATAGGCAATAGGTGGAAACTAGTTTCTACCAGCCCAAAAGTACAGTGTTAGCACCCACTCACTACATTGATGACCCTGGTATGGGAATGAATGAGGGTCACTTGCGGCTGGCTTGGGGAGGAAGGATCGGGAATCCCAAGGACAGCTCTCCTCCCTCGGGGGGGGGGGGGCACAGCATGCTGCTACTTGGCTGGCACCTGGCAAAGGACAGGTGGTAGTGCAGTGGGTGCAGATCACAGGGGATGGTACTGCCACTGGACCCCAAGCACACATTCCCACCACTGCATGCATGCATGTCAGTGTTAAGAGAAAACAAGAAGAAAAATATTCCCATCCACCCAGAGTAGATACTAGCATCCCCCCAACGCCAATACACAAACAATGTGACAGGCCATCCACCAGCACTGTGATCCTGGGAAAGTGGTGGATAACAGGTAAATCCGCAAGGATTTCAGTGATGGGGTGGGGGTGTGACATCAGAAGTGGCAAACCAAGGGCCAAGGAGCACAAAAAATCAGGACAGGAAAACAGATGGTTTCCACTTCCCCACAAAAAATATGCTAATGTGCTAGAGATGGCTGTACCTTCATGATTATTTTTTCCATACTGTACCACTTTTTGGCCTTATAAAGTGTTAAAGGTGACAGGACCACATGGGAACTAGAATTTTTTGGGCCGGCACGTAGCATCTGAGACACAGTGTCACAAGCATGCCTGCAGGTTACGTAGCAGTGCTAGTCCCATCTGCCTCAGTATCTTTTTTTACCGAGGAGGAAGAGTTAAAATACCTTTTCTGCCCTATAAAGCTTTTTCTGCCTTCGGAGCTGGCTTACCTTTAGCCTCAATCTACCCCTATCTGGCACATACCTCCACTAGGACTTACTGGTGTAAGCCTCCCATGGACTGCCCCATGGTGGGGCCAAGAAGGGGCAGACTGTCATCCTCCCAGCTGGTACACACATCCAGAATCACCGGGCCTGGGTGGCAACGTAGGCCAGGGAATGGGCCAGGCTTCATCCACTGGCTTCATTTTCTGTTTTCATACTGACCACCTCCCAGATGTCAGGTACAGCCTATAGTCAGCCTTGCACGCTGCTGGCATGCCCCTGCGGATGATCAAGCTCCCCAGCCCACCACAGGGGTCACCAGAATGACAGATCCGGATGCCCTCCCTCCCCGAGCTGAAAGCGCTGACACGCAGCAGTGGTTTTCCAGTCCTCAGGCCTGCCCAACCCTGCCCTTAGTCCCTGAACCCAGGATGTCAGCATGGGAGTGCAAAAGGTTACCTGCTGAGCCATAGAGCAGCCCCAAAAGCCAAGATATATGTCTAAGAATTAGTAATGAATAACGCTAGGGTATAAGAGAGCACACTGGTCCCTGTTAGAAAGGACAATCCTATAAACAGCAGGTGTTTTCAAAGTCCATACCCATTCAAGAAAAAAAAAACAGTCCAGGGGATGAAAGATGGGTGAGTGGTGCTCTACAGAGAAAACATTTCTGAAGATCTGGAGTTATAGTAAGTTACTTTTCTAGCTGTTAAGAATCATTCTTTCCCATATAGTCCTACTCTCTGGTTTAAACTAAGCCATTAGAAAATAACCCTTGGACCAGGGAGACTGGAAACCAAGGACTCGCAAGGAGATTCAAACTTGTAAACATAGCCCCTCTGAAACCTGCATGCTTCCATGAGTGACCATCTAGTGCAAGCTGTGTGGTGAAAGTGTGAATATTACTCCAGGAAGTGGCCCTACATATGGCTGAAATAGGGAACAAATGAAGCCAAGCCACTGAAGTAGCCAGTGCTTTGGTGGAATGAGCTCTGATGGAGCCCTCCAACTGCTGCCCTGCTAGTGTATAGCAGTGGTGAATGCAACTATCAATCCAATCCAATTCAACAAGCACTGTTTGGAGGCTGAAAAATCACTTTCAATTAGGACTGAAAGAGACAAACATTTGAAAGGCTCGTCTGCAAGCCCCTGGCTCTACTGAGATAGAAAAGAATTGTTACTTACCGTAACACCAGGTCTTTGAGAGAATGCACTCCACTGAGCTACATCATGGAACTGTAAGCTATCTGCCTCATGATCACCTGGAAAATGTTACTGGTTGGGGCCACCCACATCATTGCAGTCTATATAACATGGGTGGCTCCATCATGCTTCAGTGCCCCACTGGAGGCAAGCTCAGAGAATAACCTGCACTGACAGGGACCAAAGCAACCAAGACCAAACCAGACACAGAGGAGAGCATATGGAGACCTAAGCAAATATGCCAGTGAAATGCATATGAGGAAAACCAATATGTGAAAGCAGGCAGGATAACCACCTGTCACCAGAAAAGGGGGGTTAGCCGGTCGGGTGGCATCTGCCACCACGCCAGCAACCCAGGCTCAGGAACAAGCCATGGCCGCTCAGGGATTGGTCAGGGGAGGAGGACTGAGCATCCCACCAGACACTATTCACCTCTGGGGCAGGAGGATAGCCTGCTCCGTCATGCTACAGCCAACTAGGTGACCACAGGTGGAGGTGCAGGCTTGCAGCAGCGGTCCAGGAGGTGGGACACTCCTGTCAGAAGATGTCAGTGCAACCAATGATGCACCTACATCAAGCCACCACATCCCCCAGAGCATCCAAGGGTTGGGCAACTAGAAAAGCAGAAACCACCCATCCCAGCAGAATGAAGCTTCTTCTCACAGGCCCACATCCACCTACTGGGCCCTAAATGTCATGTTTCAAAACCCAGTACCAAACTCTCATTGCCTCTCTGCAGAGAGGTTACAAGTGGACACCACCTTTGCAGCTTTTGTAGTACATCACAGAGATGTTGTCCATATGGAGCAACAGATGAGCTGAAAGGAGGGTAGCTAAGGCCTGTAGAGTGTTGCTGTGCAGAGCCACGTCCAAGAGGGAGCATTAACCCAGAGTCCAGAAAAGGCCCAAATGTGCACCCCACCAGGAACCCCAAGCATCCATCATCATTGCTAGCAGAGATGATGGATGGAGAAAAGGCGACCTCAAGTCCAGTGGAGAAATCACTTTTATGCGACATGCCAGCTCATCTGAATTTTGAGCCTACTGGGCATGCTCAAACCATTGCGGAATCCTCTGGTGCAACCCTGCCAGAAGGACAGTTAGAACAGCAGCACCTATCAGTGTGTGGAGACATCTGGCTGAGACAGAGTCGCCGGACGAGACCAGCTTAACCTGGGCAACCAATGGTGCAGCACGGTCCGAGGGAAGAAAAAGCCTAACTCAGCCCCATATCCAGAACTGCTCCAATATATTGGAGATGCTGGCATGGATTAAGAACTGACTGTGACTCATTCACCAGAATGTCCAACTGCTCGAAGAGCTGTCTGGTGTGAAATAGGGTGTATACTAACAAAGGCAATGAATGAGAGTGAAATAGCATTTAGAAAGTACAGGGAAACCCAGAAGGATAAAGACAGGGAGGCATATCTTCCAAAACAAAGGGAGGCAGGAAGGAGGGTGAGGGCAGCTAAAGCATTAGCAGGAGATGATAGCTAAAGAGGTCAAAAAAGGGGATGAGACTTCCTTTAGGTGTGTGGGGGGGGGAGAGGAAAACAAGGGGAGGGATAGTGAGAGTCAGGAGGGCAGGGGGAGAGGCGCACAGGAAGATCAAGTGAATGTGGAAATACTAAACTATTATTTCTGCTTGGCCTACATGGTAACAGGTGGAGGGGATGAACCAGCATGCTGCAGTAAGCACCAGGGAGGGAGGAAAGAGGACACATCTCCATCCTTGGCGGAGAGGGTTCAGAAGGGGCTGGAAGCCTCAAAGGACAAAAATGCGATGGGGTCAGATGGGATTTATCGAAGGGTCCTAGCAGCTCTGAGCACAGTGCTGGCCGCCCCTCTGGCAGCATTTTTGGGCACCTCAGTGGATGCAGGGGAACCTCCACAGGACTGGAGGAATGCCAAGTGGTTCCCCTGCACAAAAGTGGCAGTAGGGAGGTGTGAGGCTCATGGAGCACCTGGTGACAAAAAGGCTGAAGGATCACTGGCATGGTTTCACGGGAGATCATGTTAAACTAACGCTTTGATTTCTTTGACTGGGTCACTGAGGAGGTGGATCAAGGAAGAGCAGTGAATGTGGCCATCTGGATTTCAGTAAGGTTTTTCACACTGTGCCACACAGGAGGTTTTTTAAGAAACTAAGCAGCCTGGGGGTGGAGGAGAAAGTGACAAGCTGAGTATCAAACTGGTTAAGGGGTAGGAGGTATGGGGTGGTGGTGAACAGTAGCCACTCAGGTGATATGAGAATAATTAGTGGGGAGCCACAGGGTTCAGTGCTGGGACCAGTCTTCATAAGTAATATTGTGGAGGAGCTTGAGGGTAAGGTGCATCCCTTTACAGATGATACAAAAATCTGCAACAGGGTTGACACTCAGGAAGTGGTAGAGAGAATACAAAAGGATTTGAGGAAACTAGAGGAATGGTCTGGGGGCTGGCAGCTGGGTTTCAATGGCAAAAAGTGTAACGTTATGCACTTATGGCTGTGGAACTCAGGGCTGTGTATAAGATGGGTGGAGTGGAGCTTACAGTCACTAAGCAGGACACAGACCTAGAAGGTCATCATATCTGATGACCTCAAGGTAACATGGCAGTGTGAGAAAGCGTGGGAAAGGCTAGCAAGATGCTGGGGTGCACTGCAAGAGGGATTTCTTGCAGGAGGAGGGAGGTGTTGCTACCACTGTATCGCTCACCTCATGAGGTCTCACCTGGAGTAGTGTGTCCAGTTCTGGAGGCTGAAAATCCTCAAGGACTTTGAAAGGGTGGAAGCGGTATAGAGGAAGGCAACCAAAATGGTGAGGGCATTGCATGAGAAGCCATACAAGGAAAGGCTGCAGGAACTCAACATGTAATGGCTGGAAGACAGGAGAGAGAACATGACTGAAACCTACAAATACCTCACAGGAGTGAGCACGGTGCAAGTGGAGAGGAAGGCACTAGAACAAGAGGCATGCAGTGAAGCTAAGGGGAAAGATTAGGAGAGATGTGTGGAAATACTTCTTCATGGAAAGGGTGATGGATGACTGGAACAGCCTGCCAAAGGAGGCAGTGGAGGCAAACACTGTGGGGAGCTTCAAGCATGTGGGACAGGCACAGGGGCATATTAGGTAGAGAAATGGGGGGGGGGGGGGTTGACAACTATGACCATCTAGGGTCAATGGTGGTAGAACAGGCAGTGACAACAGGTACACTGGCTGCACCTAAAAGTCTTTTTCTGCCAACAAAATATATGTTTCTTTGTTACTATCGCTTCCCTTGATGCTTTAGAAGCCCATTATCAATGTATGGGAAAACAGAGACCTTCCCACCAGAATGCCGCTGCAACTACTACATGGTACAGAGCACAAGCCAAGAGGCAGGGCAGGAAACTAGTAGAGTAAGCCCTGCAGCACGAACTGCAGACATTGCCTGTGGGATTTGCAAATGCTGATAGAGTAGGTAATCATCTTTCACATCAAAAGTGCATCTCCAATCCCCTTGCAGGAGCAGGGGGAGAACTGACTCCAAAGCGACCATCCTGAACTATCTGTATTTGATAAACATTCTGAGGCCCCGGAAGTGTAAACTTGGCCTTGAATGCCAGGTCCATTTTGGTACTAAGAGGTACCGGGAATAGTAGCCCCGATTCATTTTTGCAACTGGGATGATTTCTATGGCCCTCTTGCAGAGAAGGGTTTGAACCTCCTGCAGTAAGAGAGATGGATGTCCCAGAGGATATCCGTTTGGCAAGGGAAGGTGCTGAGGAAGGACAGAAAGGAGTTCCAGGGCATGTCCTCACTGAACTATCTTCAACATCCAAGCATCTATCATGACTTCTCTCCACTTTTGAAGGAAGCAGGAGATTATGCCCTCCCCCCATTAGGAAGCCACGATCGACGGGAAGGGGGAGAGGAGCCAGAAGGCTCCAGGATCAGCTGGGGTGCCGCCAGACCTTCACCACTGGTGACCCTGGAATGGGCACTGGGAGGCAAAGGGGCCTGAGGCTGCTGAGAGTAGCCCATACCAAGGTGGACATAGGGCCTGTGAAAAGAACCGCGGCCCTTAACCTGAGGTTTAGGATCTAAAGTATACAGGGACTATAGAGTCATTTTAGATGAATGGAGGTCCCCATAAGGTAGAATCAACATCAGTACCATAAAGCTACTTAACTTTAGAGGGAGCATTAAGGACCAACAGTTGAACGTCACAGACAAAGCCAGCAACCCTCAACCAGAAGAGGCCATGCAAACAACTGCCAGAAGCAGCAGCACAAAGCAGGCGCATCGCAGGCATCAAAAGCAAACCTTAACAGTTGCTTACCAGCCTTCAAAACATGAGCATTAGTCTGCTGGACCTCAATTTTCTCTGGGTCATCAGGTAATTTGCTGGCTATGACAGGCATAAACTTCCACAGGCTAGCTGAAGGAACCATGGGCAGACCTGGAAAAGGTGGATGGGAAGGATCACGGTGGTGGCATGGGCATCCTACTAAAAATGAGGGTGGACACTGGTGGGAGAAAAGTGAGATGGGAAAGGTGACTGCAACAACTGTGGAGTGGCAATCTTTCTGAAAATTGCATGGAGAGTGGAAGGGTGTTTGGTGCGTAGGCAAATAAGGCAGCTTAGGAATGAGATCAGCTGTTTACAAATGGAGTTTAGGAGGGGAAGGCAGGCTGCAATGGAGGACAACTCAGTGGCTGTTGAGGGAAGGAGGGTAACTGAGGGGGAGAGGACAGATGATCAAAGAGAGGGGTGGCGAGGGAAAAAGGTGGCTTATAGGGGAAGGAGATGGGGGTTCTGGTTCAGAGGACAAACGAGGGCGGGAAAGGGGAGGAATGGAGCACAGAAGTGAAGAAGGAATCTAACTTTCACAGAGTCAGCAGCAGTGGGGTGGCGAGAAGAAACAAGGAGGATGTAGATGGCAGTGATGGGACATCAAAAAATCAGTTTGCGGTACTAGCAGGATTGGGGGATGTGTTAGGGGGAGTGCTGGGTGGAGGAACTGATGACAGACCAGGCAAGAAGGTAATGGTGGGGGGAGACAAGGAGTTGAAGGGATATGGTATGGGGGATAGGTCAAGTAAGGGGGTTGTGGGGAATGGGGGAGGGGAGGTATTAAAAGAAAAGGGTAGGGGTGCATCAGGGGGTTGAGGCGGGTGGAGCCCAGTGGAGAGGAGAGGTAAAATCAGAGGAGAAAGAGGGCAGAGACAGGGGTCATTACAACAGGAGTGGAAGGGGGAACAACTGGAAGAGGATGGGATAAAGGAAGGACAAGGAGAGTAGAACATGACATTGGGGGGCGCTGCTAAGCAGCTAAGAGGAAGCAGCAAGTTCCTGGAGCTCCCAGAGAAGAATTTTAACAACTATTAAAACTTAAATCTGTTCTTTTCCAAAATACTAGAAACTGCTCCAGAGTGCTTGGGTTATCTGTAAATAAGATGGGCAAACCCAAAGGGGCTTTGGCATCAGTTGGCAACTTTTTCACTCCTAAAAAGCAGAACAAGGAGGAAAGGCCTGATCAGCACAGAGAAGCAGGGGGACTCAGCTGATAAGATACCGGAGGAGGCCTCACTAACTTCCCTACTTGCCATGCTCCATCAGCTCATAAAAACAGTGCAGGACTTGGATAAAAAGTTTGATACTCTCACCCTGAGAATGTCTGCTCTGGAAACCAAAATGAAGCAATGTGAAACTATGCACATATACACTTAGAAAACTCACATATACTACATATGACATTCCTCGGATAAGAACCCGGTTCGGTTCCTCATCTATAAGCCATACTTTACCCACCCTATGGAACACTCTTCAAAGGACACTCAAACATACTGTTGGAATGTGTACCTTTAAGTCCCTGCTTAGACTTACTCTGAAAGACTAATGCAATTGTTATGTATATCCTCCCTTGCTGCTTTTATGAATCTTGACCATGAGTCATTACTATAGTACTTACATTTTCCGTTATTCCATTAAAGGGCACTGTCAGCTTTCCCTTCCGATTAAGCACCCTCATATTTATGTGCCTGTAATACAAATCTGTACTCACAGTTTGCCCCATATAGTTAAAAGTCCATAAGCGTGCCTTTAAATTGTCTTTCTTATAAAAGTGACATTCCCTTGTCGATCGAAATGCAAGTAGTCCGCTCCCCTGCACATTCCCTGACATTCTGGTCAGTGAATGATGTGGACTCGTGCATGGAGATGGTTGTCAATTCGAACAGCATAAAACAACATTGAGTCTGGATACTATTACCTATACTGAGTTCTGTGATTGAATTCTTTTAAAAAACCGAGGGCTACTTTATATGTAATTTACGTTTGATATGCTGAAACCGAAACAGTGCGCATGCTCGGAGTCCCGGTTTCAGTTTTATCAAATGTAAATTATATATAAAGTAGCCCTCGTTTTTTGTTTTTTTTAAAGAATTCGATCGCAGAATACAGTAATAGTATACAGACTGAATGTTATTTTATGCTGCTCCCGAATTGACGAACATCTCTATGCACGAGTCCAGGTCATTCACTGTCCTTGCAATGTCGACGGCGCGCAGTGGAGAGCAGACCGCGGTATTTCGGTTGGGACGAGTAAATGTCACTTTTTACAAGAAAGACAAACTTAGAAGGCACGCTATGGACTTTTAACCATATAGGGACACACTGTGAGTACAGACTTGTATTACAGGCACATAAATATGAGGGTGCTTAAACTGAAGGGAACACTGGCAGTGCCCCTTTAATCCTTTCATTCTGCTTACCTTTCACACCTGTGTTCTTCCTTCCTGCCTTGTCCCTGTCCAGCTGTCTCTTCTCTTCCCACACTACATTATCCTTATGCACTTACATTGCCCCTTTCTTTTCAATCACCAGCTGTGCTCCTCTCACTTCCCCCAATGCACTTTTATGTGATTATTGTTTCCCCTATTGTCATTCCTGTAGCATAGTACCATAAATTCTAGGCTAGATATGTATTATTCCCCATTTTTGTGTTGCAATCTGATTGCATGCAATTACCGCTTTTGTACTCATTGTAAACTTTTTTTAACTTCATGTTTATTGTTTTTAAAAACAAATATACAGTTTGAATTACAAGTAAAGACATTGCAAAGTATTCATTATACCACATGAGGGTGCCACTCCTCTTAATATGCACAACTTTTTGCCTTTACTATTTGATATGTCCCGGGGGAGGGGGGGGTTACCACATTACTTATAAAGAGAATAATGGATAGTTTAGGGTGTATTACCAGTCAGTAATACCAGCGAGACGTTCACGACGTGCGCAAAGCTTGAGAGGTTCCTACATGTCCTGAACCTCGAGATGGTATTCTGACCAGTAATACACTCTAAACTATCCATTGTTTTTTTTAATATATGGATCCAAGTTTTTTTAGTGGGCGGTTGGCTGCTGATATGAAGGATTCTGTTAGTCCTGTCCGACTGCCGCACTGTCTCTCTCCATCTCTTTCTCTCCCACTCGCTCACACACACAGGACACTACCTCCCTCTGTCTTTCTTCGCTGCCTTCTCGCACTCATGGGACAGTAAAAAAAGTGAGTTTTTTAGTTGTACCTTGTCTTTTTTTTTGGGGGGCGCAGGATCATCGAGATGACTCCTTATGAAATTAAAAAAAATAGGAAGTACTGTGGAGAGTATGCACTCTCACTAAGCAAGAAATGACCGCCATGTTTTGAAAGCCATTTAACTCACCCACAGACAGAGAGAGCGGCCAATGATTAGCTGTGTTGTGTCAATGACTGTTTGACATTTACAAGGTTTACTGATTTGGGGAGTTGCTGGCTTGCGCTGTTGAGCTTGGCTGGTAATACTACCGTTCAGGTCCCGAACGATACTATTACGGGATGTGAACTATAGTAGTATCACCCTCATAGTGTGGTATTATCACTTCAGGAGTGATAGTATTACTGGAATCTTTTTGTATGCTTTAGGACAGTATTAAATTCAAAATCCATATATTAAATAGAAATTATACACGATTTTAACTGTGCACTGAACCCATGAGCAGCATGTTATAGAGTCCAGCAACTCCAAAGAAAACATTACTCACCTTAGTAATGTTGCTTCTTCTAATGGAGTCTTGCTGTATTCTGACAAATTGCAGTGAGGTCCAACCTTCGAACTGCCCCGGAGATGAAAGAGTTAACTTTCCATGCCCGGCATGGAACACTGAGCTCGAGCTCGGTTGAGACTCTGTTTGTTGCTGTTTGAACTCAAACCGTCAGATCTTTATGAGCTGTACTCACTGAGTGTCCTGTGTGGAAGCTGTAAACCTACACTAGCCAACTGGCTACTAAATATAATAAACAGATTTTTTGGTGCCAAAACAAAGACTCAAGTCAGGAAACCCAAAAAATGAAACAAACACCACCCACTCACCCAAAGCAAAGGGGTGAGAAATAAAGGATGGGGGCAGTTCTTGAGTGCCAACACTGCTACTGCCCACCCACATCCCAAAACAAAGGTTCTGAGAGGGAGGCGGGGAGGTCAGAATACAGTAAGTCTCCATTAGAAGAAACAACTTTACTAAGGTGAGTAATTTTTCTTCAAACAACAAAGTCTTGCTGTATTCTGACAAATTGCAGACTACCAAGCAGTACCTCCATGGAGGAGGGACAGAACCTACCTAGGAAATAGGCTCTGGAGCACTGCTGTGCCAAACCGAGCATCACTCCTAGCCTGGATATCCAGAGAGTAATGCTTGGTAAAAGTGTGAACTGTTTTCCAGGTAGCTGCTTGACATATCTCCAAGATAGGAATATCCCTGGCAGGAGCCAGGGAAGCAGCTGTACCTCTGGTAGAGTGAGCCCTCAGGCCAGAGGGTGGAGTCCTGCCTAGTTTTTCATAGCAAAATTGAATGCAAGAGATGATCCACCTGGCAATAGATCTCTTAGGGGCAGGTTTTCCCTTACCAACCTCACCATAAGTGAGGAACAGTTGGAGGAAGTCAAACCTGTGACCCTCGGTACGCTCTATGTAGTAGCTAAGGGCCCTTTTCACATCCAAACTGTGCAGCCTCCTCTCCCCAGAGGAGGAATGGTCAGTGAAGAAAACAGGAAGAGACACAGACTGGTTAAGGTGGAAGTCTGAGACCATCTTAGGTAAAAAATTCCTGTTAGTCCTGAGGACCACCTTATCTCTATGGAAAGAGAGAAAATCAGGCTCCACTGACAGGGCTTGTAGCTTGCTTATGCACCTGGCAGAAGTGATGGCCACCAAGAAAACAGTTTTCCAAGTCAAGTACTTAAGCTCTGCTGAGGACAAAGGCTCAAAAGGAGGTTGTATAAGCTGGGCAATGCAAACATTAAGGTCCCAAACAGGGGCAGGGTCCCTGAATGGAGGATTGGTATGACAAATTTTGAAAATACAGGATGAGCTGAAAGGGAAGAAGGCTTACCTGCTGAAAGGAAAGCAGAGACAGGTGCCAGATGCACTCAGTGTAGCTGGTCTGAGTCCCAAGCTATTAAGATGAACCATATAGTCAAGAACTGTGGGCAGGCCAGCAGACTCTGGAGAAATGTGCTTCCCAGAGCACCATATAGAGAATATTTTCCATTTGGAGTTTTAAGTGTTTCTCATGGAAGGCTTC
The DNA here is from genome assembly GCA_016271365.2 of Neoceratodus forsteri. Classification (NCBI taxonomy): domain Eukaryota; kingdom Metazoa; phylum Chordata; order Ceratodontiformes; family Ceratodontidae; genus Neoceratodus; species Neoceratodus forsteri. Next base: position 453,563,452 of record CM028129.1, on the reverse strand, counting down.
CGAGAAGCTTTTAGGATATCCATAGCACCTTGAGAGAGGTGCAAATCAGCAAACTCCAACTCTTCAAGAGCCAGGCCTTGAGATTGAGAGATCTGAGATTCGGATACCAAACCCTCCCCTGAGCACATGTTAACAGGCTGTAATTCCTGGGAAGGGACAAGAGAAGGTGGACTGCTAAGGACAACAGGAGAGGGTACCAGGGCTGTCTGGCCCAGTCTGGAACAATCAGAATCACCTTGCAGGGCTGAGACCTGATTTTGACTAGCACCTTGAACAGGAGAGGCAAGGGGGGAAACATACAGGAACTTCCCTTCCCAATTAAGAACTAGGGCATCTAGGGGGACTGAGCCCAACACTGGGGGCCTGCAGCAAAAGAGAGGAAATTGGTGATTGTCTGGGGCTGCAAAAAGATCTATCTGTGGGGTGCCCCATCTGGAGAAGATCACCTTCAAGACCAGGGGATCCAGGGACCATTCGTGATGGCCCTGAGATATCCTGCTGAGAGCATCTGCCAGGACGTTGTCCTTGCCTGGAAGGTGTACTGCTGTAAGAGAGGTGTTCAGGGAATAGGCCAGAGACCATAACATCATTGCCTCTGTGCACAAGGTCGTAGACCGAGTGCCCCATTGCTTGTTGATATACCACACTGTGATGGTATTGTCTGTCCTGATCTGAACTACTTTGTTCTGAACAGACTTGGAAAAAGTTTGAAGTGCTAGAAACACTGCTCTGAGTTCTAATAGATTGATGTGAAGCAGAGATTCCTGAGGAGACCACAACCCTTGGGTGGTCAGGTCTCCCAAGTGGGCTCCCCACCCCAAAAGGGAGGCATCTGTAGTAAGGATTAGAGAGTGAGAGTGAGACTGAGTGACAAAAGGAACTCCCTGTCTTAGATTGTCCTGATCCTGCCACCACTGCAATGCCTGGATCAGGGTTCGAGTCACTGGAATCAGTTTGGTCAGAGGGTCCTTTTCCTGAGACCAAAAAGCTCTCAAGTGGAACTGAATGTCCCTCATCTGAAATTTTGCTCCCTGCACCACTGCTGTAGAAGCAGCCATGTGCCCCAGGAGCTGTAGAAAATGCCTTGCTGGTCAAGACACCTGAAGGGTGAATGAAGAGGCCAGTGAAATAAGGGTCCTTGCCCTGCCCAGGGGAAGGAAGGCTCTTGCCTTTACTGTATCTAGCTCTGCACCTATGAAGGTGAGAAGCTGTACAGGCTCTAGAACTGACTGAAAGATTCAGAAGGAAACCTAGAGAAGTAAGCAGTTGCTGAGTTATCTGTAGGTGTAACCTGACTTGGTCTGGGGACTGGCCTACTATGAGCCAGTCGTCCAGGTATGGGAAGATGGAAATCCTTTTTCTTCTTAGGAAGCACTACTACTGCCAGGCATTTTGTGAACATCCTTGGAGCAGAGGTTAGGCCAAAGGGCATTGCTCTGAATTGGTAGTGGCCTGAGAGCAGCTCGAACCTGAGATATTTCGATGGGAGCTTCTGATGAGAATATGAAAATAGGCATCCTTGTGGTCCAGGGAGACTAGCCAGTCCCCTGGCCTTAGAGAGGGTAGAATTATTCCCCGAGTCACCATTTTGAACTTTGGCTTTAAAAGGTGCTTGTTTAAATATCTGAGATCCAGAATGGGCCGCCATTCTCCCGTCTTTTTGGGGGTGAGGAAGTACCTGGAGTACAATCCTTTCCCCTTGTGTAGAGGTGGAACCCTTTCTATAGCTCTGACAGCCAAGAGGAAAGAGACCTCTGCCTCTAGGGCATGTGCCTCTGAAGGATTTGCAGGTGGAAAGGATCTGTTTCTCATCTTTGGAAATTTTTTGAAGCTGAGAACCAGTCCCTGGCTTACTACTTCCAGGACCCATTTGTCTGATGTTAAAGACATCCAGTCCTGGACAAAGTAAGCCAGCCTGCCCCCTACAGGTAGTGGAGAATTGGCCCCGGCAAACCCATCAGAGTGCCTGTTTGTCAGGGGCTTTAGGCTGAGGGGTGGAAGCAGGCCTGCTTGTACCCAGTCTGCCTCTCCCTCTAAAGAACGCCCTATGAGAATAAGCAGAAGAGGAGGCCTGGGCTTGGTAGAAAGGCCTATGAAAAGGCTTGCCCCTGCCCCTGGGATGCTGCCTCTGAGGAGTGGCTTGCCTTTCTTTGGCCTGAGCACTCCTGTAGGTGGTCCTGTACTCATCCATTTTTTTCATGTAGTTCTCTGTTTGCTCCTCAAACAGAGAATTACCCACAACAGGAAAACCCATGGCCTTAGTCTGGGTATCCTGAGACAGGCTAGTACATCTGAGCCAAGCCATCCTCTGAAGGGCCACAGATGTAGCCATGACTCTAGATGAAACACTGGAGTCCACTGCAGCATGGAATTGCACCTTGGATGCCTCAATACCATCCGCAGCCACCTGCTCCAGCTCCTTGGCAAGCTGGCCAGGGACCTGTTTAGCTAAAGCCATTACAGTGTCCCCTCTAGATTTCTGATATCTAGCTGTATAGGCCATATAATTAGCCTGCCTGAGTCCCAAGGATGCTGCCATGTACTGTTTCTTTGCCATGGCATCAATCCACCTGGAGTCCTTATCTGGGGGGTGTGAAGCCAAGGTATATTTGCCTTATCACAGGCTGCAGCCTGCACTACTCCAACATGGCTGCATTGCTGGGTAAGGAACTCCATATCTGAGCCTGAGAGAGTATACCTCTTGTCCATTCTCTTATCCACAGAAGGTATAGAATTAGGAGTCTTTAAAATTTTTATTGTCTGTTTCCCAAAGGACTTATGAAGGGGAATAGACAGTTTCCTGGACTCTAGGATATCCATCATTTCAACATAGTCAGGCTCTTCCTGGTCATCCACAGCTTCTTCCATAGGAAGCTGAAGAGTTTCAGCCACTTTCTTGTAAAACATGAAATGGGAGGGGGACTCACAAAGCCTAGGAGGAGACACTCCTGAAGGTCTGTCTGGGGAGATGTCTGGGTCAATGGGCACATCCAGACTTTCATAATCACACTCACTTTCCTCATACTCTCCTTCCTCCTCCTCCGGTTCATAAAATTCCTCTAAATCATAATCCGTAACCGGTGGAACCGGCCGAACCGAGTGCCTTCCTGATGGTGCCGGTTCGGTCGGAACCGGGGATAGCGACTGGACAATTTTTATCGCTTTGGCTATTTCATCAGTGGTCGGAGAAAGAACTTTTGGATCCGCACCAGCTGATTTATCCCTTCTTGTTCTTTTAACCGGAACAGACTCCCGGAATCGGTTCTCCTTTTGCCCGAAGAAGTTTCGCCCTGGTCAGAGGGCACTCCTTCTGGTTCGGCTGGAACCGAACCGGGCTGGCCATCCAGGTCAGTGGACTTCTTGGCCTCCCTTTCCCTGAGCCTACCAACTCTTTTTTCTAGGGTAGCTGCAGGAAAATGTTTACAAATCTGGCAGTCTGAATCGAGGTGGGCAAACCCCAGACAATAAATACAGGTAGTGTGGGGATCAGCCTTAGCAAAGACTTCCCCACACACACTACAGTGTTGAAACCCAGTGGGCCCGTCTTTTCTTTTGGGTTTCTCAGACATGGCCAGTCCAAACCAAAAACGTACCCTTTTTTCGGCAATCCACCAAGCAAGACACCCTTATCAGTTCCTGACCGTGTTACGGGTCGTGGAAAAAAACATAGTAAAGTCTGTTTTTTTTAGAACCGATAAGAACCGGTTACCACACTCTAAAAGCAGAATAAAGTATTTTTAAAACAACTTGATCAGTTCAAACCAAACCGATCCCACGTTTACAAGTTCCACACAGAAAAATTAACAAAAAATAAGCATATCTAGTACTCACAAAACCACAGACAGAGACTGAACTGATAGGTTACAGTTTAAATTCGGTCTAAAACCGAGAAAACGGTACTTTAACCGGCAAAATGAACCGAGCAAAGGAGAATTCTCCGGAGCGACTGTTCAGTGAGGTGGAGTAAAGAATCTGATGGTTTGAGTTCAAGCAGCAACAGACTCAAGAGACAGTCTCAACCGAGCTTGAGCTCAGCGTTCCATGCCTGGCATGGAAAGTTAACTCTTTCATCTCTGGGGCAGTTCGAAGGTTGGACCTCACTGCAATTTGTCTAAATACAGCAAGACTTCATGTTGTTTGAAAGTAATGTTCCCAATGTCCAGTCACTTGAGGGAAATGTAAAGTACCATGCATTAACTTGTTTTTGCACAAAAAGTGCATAAGTAGTAGTTGATGAAATCTCTAAGGCTGTGGTATTTAAAGTCAAATAGTTAAACAAAATGGTGCCATTAAAAATCACCATTAAGTTCCCCACTACAGAATAAACAATAGTCAACAAGTAATATGAGCGGATATCCAGCCCAAAAAAGCCCAAATCCCAGTAAGAACACTGAATTGAGATATAGCAGGCAGACAAATTGCAGCAGTATTTATATATCAAATATTCAGTGATGGCCTAAGTTAAAGCTATATTCAGCTGATTATCAAACAAGGGAGTAAACTATTTTAAAGTCCTTAGAAAAGTAAACCAATAAGTCCAGAGATATAAACAATACACCTTGATGCAGCAGTATGACCCTGCTCAAGGGGTACGCCAAGGAAAAAATTACCCTCAAGTATCTTCCTCATCCAATGATCCAGCTTCAGATACAGTGGCCCGAACCCTTGTTACAGCATGGTTCTGGCTCCATTTCAGCACCTCATTGGGGTCAGTGAACAAATAAATTGTCCCTCTGTGCACGATGTGCAAATGTGCAGGAAAACAAAATCAAGCCATGTGGGATGCAGGCCTCTCGTAGCAGGGCCCACACCCTGTCCAACCTTTTCCTCTTCTGACATGAAGCACAGCTGATATCTGGATACCTGTTTCTATCAGGGGCAATGTGAGGAAGTATTTTTTCACAGAGAGGGTGGTGGACGCATGGAACAGCCTTCCTGAGGAGGTTGTGGGGTCTAAAACTGTGGGAGAATTCAAGAATGCATGGGACAGACATAAGGCAATTTTTGTGGGGGGTAGGAAGAAAGAGGCTGTTGATTAACTAGGATCTGTAGCTTATCCTCTAGGTAGGAAAATGGGCAGACTAGCTGGGCCAAGTGGTCCTTTTCTGCTGTCAAAGTCTATGTTTCTACGGATAAAGCTGTATGCATTGGCTGTCCTGCAGAAGTGTGCCCTAGCGGTAAGCCAAGGCCAGTAGGGTATCCCGGGTGCTAGCACCATCATTCTCAAGCACCATCACTCGTGAAGCCTCCAGACTGTCTGGCCTGCCTCTCTCGGTGACACGGTAAGCCTTCTGAAAAGATGAGTTTTCACTGTAATCTCCTCCCCCAGCCATTGTTAGAACCACTCCTGCAAATACAGCAGTATGTGGTCCCCTTCACACTCTTCAAGCATCCCTAATATACGGATACTGGAGAATCTAACTCAGTTCTCCAAAGTCTCTAAGTGTGCCTTCCAGTGAGAACTTTCTTTAATTACAGTGGAGACCGCTCCCATTGCCGAATTGGCTCACTTCGCAGCATCCGTTGCTGTAGTCTGGACTGAATCCATGGTGGTCTCAAGAACTACAACTTGATTAGTAAGTCCATCTAATTTTTCACATAGATTGGCCACCGAAGCAATGAGCCGAGAGAGCTTTGCACCTATGAACTGTAGTGGCTCCACCATCTTGCTTGGGCTTCGCAGTGCCCCCCCCCCAAAAAACTTTCTTTAGTGTTTGGATATGTACCTGTTGTCCCTCCAGGACCTCCTCCCAAATGAGTCGTCTCAATGGTGTTATCCTGGTAAAATAAAAATTTTATTGAATTGTGGGGGAGCTGGGTTGGAGGAACTGCTGGCGGGGTGTGACAACCATTCAGTGTGGTTCACAATAAACATGGGGAAAGGGCGAATAGGAATGGGCATAGGGGTGTTAGACTTCAGGACGACCGAATTCAGAAGGATAAGGGGAAATAGTACACGGGTATCTGGCCAGGATCCATCAAAACATCGACACTAACCAGAAATGGGAGGTCATTAAACTGGGAATTGAGGAGGCAAGTGTAACATGTACAAGGGTCCAGAGTAAGAGGGATAGGGCCAAGAAGCCAAGCTGGGTGAGCAGGGGGGTGATGGAAAAAGTAAGGAGGAAAAGAGCCATCTCTAGAAGGTGCAAAAAAACAGGAAGAGGGAAGGGGAGGACAGAGAGAAATACCTGAGGGAGTCGAAGGAGGTGACAAGGGCAGGCAGGTCAGCCAAGGTGTCCGGGGACCTCAGGCTAGCACACGGCATCAAAGAGGGGAAGAAGGACTCCTTCAGGTACATCAGGGAGAAAAGGAGTTGTAAGGACCAAATAGTAAGGATAAAGAAGGATAGGGGGGGTGGGTGGAAACAGGAGCAGACCAGGCAGAAGCATTAAACCAGTACTTCTGTTCAGTATTTACTAGAGAAAGGGGGAGCTGTACCCAAAGTGGATGGGAGGGTTGGCACGGGGGGGGTGACAGATGGGTAAATCCCAGTGGGCAGAGTACTTGAGGGCACTGAGGGTGGACAAGATGCCAGGGCCAGATGGCACACATCCCAGGGTGCTGAAGGAGCTGGCAGAACCCTTGGCAGACCTGATCAATGCCTCCCTGGACTCGGGGAGTGTACCTCAGGACTGGAGGATGGTGCACGTGGTACCCCTCCACATGAGCGGCCCCAAGAATGAGTCAGGGAACTACAAACCAGTAAGCCTCACATCCATTGTGGGAAAGCTGACGGAGACAATCCTGAAGGAGAGACTGGTTTCCCTCCTAGAGTTTAATGGGCTGCAGGACAGCAGACAGCTTGGGTTTGTTTCAGGCAGATCCTGTCGGACTAATCTGGTGGAGTACTATGACTGGGTAACCAGGTAATTAGATAGGGGTCATGCAGTGGATGTCCTGTACCTGCACTTCAGTAAGGCATTCGATTTGGTGCTGCATGAGAGGCTAGGAAGTAAGCTGGAAGGCACAGGGGTGGGGGCAAAGATGGTGGGATGGGTAGTGAACTGGCTGCAAGGGAGACAGTAGAGGGTGGTGGTGGGAGGGGAGCTCACATGTCCCAGGGTGGTGACAAGCCAAACGGGATGCCACAGGGCTTTGTACTGGGGCTGGAGGTGTTTGGAATCTTCACAGCAGACATTTCAATAGGCATCGAGTGCAAGATCAGTCTGCAGACAATACCAAGATAGGAGCAGTAGTGGATGACTTAGAAGGGTGGCAGGGGTTGCAAGATGATCTGGCAAAACTGGAGGCCTGGTTAGACACTTGGCAGCTGGAGTTCAATGCCAGGAAATGCAAGGTGCTACATTCTGACACAAAAAAAACAAGGAGGAGCTACCAGCTAGGAGGGATTCAACTAGCCAAGATGGAAGAGGAGAAGGATCTGGGGGTGATCATAATGGGAACAATGAACAATTCAGCACAGTGTAGAAAGGCAGCTGCAAAGTCCTAAAGGATGCTGGGCTGTATTGCCAGAGGCATATCCTCCAGGAGGGGGTAGGTGATCCTGCCGCTATACAGGTCACTGGTTAGACCACACCTAGAGTACTGCATGCAGTTCTGGCGACTGTACCTGCAGGAGAACATTAGGTTACTGGAGGGGGTGTAGCGCAGGGCAACAAAAATGATCCAGGGACTAGGGGACTTACCCTATGAGAGCAGGATGAGGGAGTTGAACATGTACTCCTTGGAGGAGAGGAGGGGACGGGGGGACATGATTAAAACCTTCAAGTATATTAAGGGAATAAATAAGACGGGCATGGAGGGGCTTTTCAAATTAATGAGAGGGAGGGACACTCAAGGGAACGATCTGAGATTGGAAGGAGGGAAGGTTCAGGAAGGAAATGAGGAGACACTTTTTTTTTCACGAAGAGGGTGGTGCCTGGGTGGAAAGCTTTTCCAGAGGAAGTGATATCCTGTAGAACAGTGGGCTGCTTCAAAAGGGGATTGGACAGGGTAAGGGGGAAGGTCACTGGAGGGGGAGGAGGGGCAGCTGCAGTATAAGGGCTGCTAGCTGCACAATTGAGCAGACTTGACAGACCGTAAGGCCTTTATCTGCTGGCAAATTTGCATGTTTGTATGTATTATTCCAATGAACTGTCTCTGTACTGGCCACTAAGTCAAGCTTAGCCTCTGACACCATCACCTGCAGTATGCTGATCCTACTGTTCTAGCATTTAGGTAAACCACACTCCATACCCCCAATTTATTCCTGCCCCCTTATCTGATACCCTCAGTGCCACTCCCTCTCCTCCCAACTCATCCATTGCCACCCCAACCTGGCATGTTTCTGCCCAGCCGTTCTTGCTCTTTTTCTGAAGGGGGCTTCAGACTCTCCCAGGTCCTGTCTCAGAAGAAGCCTCTACTGTCTACTCCCATACCTCCCAACCTCCGCTGGGGGTGCCAGCATCAGTCTCCCCTTTCCGAGTTTAAAAGACTGTTCACACAAATATCAAGTTTCTGCTCTAGTACACTAGTCCCATCTCTCAAGACATGAAGGCCATCTCCCATAAGTAACTTTCTGTTCCATAACTTTCCATGGACACCAACAAATCCATATCCCTCCTGATACCATTCCTTCAACCAAGCACTGAATGCCTCAAGTTTGCTCCTGCCTCACCCTTACCTGTACCATACAGGTAGCACTTCCAAAAAGGCTATGAGCCAGATCACCTGCTCTAGCAATATGTAGTCATGAACACAAGGTGTTGCATTTTTTAATCTAAAATGTAATACCAGGCCTCTGTTCTTTTCTATCTATTTTGGCTCTCCCAGCCTACAGTTGACACCATCATCACCTAGCAGGCGACCTCCAAAGCCCCACCCATGCCTTCTCTCTTACCCCATGGATTACTTTCTTTTCTTTTTTTTTTTTTGCCACTTTCCCACTTCCTGTGGGGCTTCCTATGGCTCCACTCCTTCAGGCTCTCATGCCAGTTCCTGTCCGCTCAGACAGCTTCAGCTCAGTCACATACCGCCCATCATACTCCTGCTTAGGACTCACCCATCAGGCACACTGATTAGTCTGACTAGTCCCCAGTGGGGGGGGGGAGGGAGAGACCTAATTTGGAGACATCAGTTAGAGGGTCAGGAACGGACAGAGGGACTGCACAACCTAAGGCAGCATAGGAAACCTACCCTAGGCCGTCATCTGGGACCGTGGTCAGCCATATTCTCATTTTCTGGGGCCCCACCCGCCATCACTGCAATGCATCTGCAGTGGCGTCCTGGGGGTGGGGGTGCTTAGCATGTGGTCACCCATGCAAAGAACACCTCTGCAGTGCCACCACCAGGAGCAGCCACTGAAACGGCACAAAGAAATCCACCCACCCCAAGAGGGAAGCGTCCAAGGGATGCTCTGAACTCCCTCCCTCTCTGCCGGCCTCTGCTCCTGGCACCTTGGATCAGGGCGTGAACCTAGGCCTGTGGATTACTTTCACCATAGACTTCCACCTCCGAGGTGGGGGGGGGGGAGAGAGTGAGCCAAGCTTCCTCCTAGATGACACAGTTTCAGGAGGTAGGTGGGCAGCTGAGATGTCAAGGACCAAGAGTACCTCTGGTGCTTCATCCTGCTGCACTGCAGAGTATTCTGCTTTTCTCCCTACTACCTTAGGAGACCCTGAAAGGCATGCTGATGGGTGTGTACATGTAAGGTGTGCCACGTTCCACCGAGCCAGTGGTGTCTATCCTACCCATTCTTGAGTCACTGCCAGTACTAACATCACCAGCACCACCACCACCACCACCACTACTACTCAAGTGGTGGTTGTGCAGTGGGAAGTATGACCCTCCCTTCTCTGGGGGGAGCATACCATGGGATGCTCAAATCCTCCTCTTTCTCTTCCCCTGGCCAGTCCTCCAATGAGTCAGGCTCATTCTTAAACCTGGGTCACTGGCATAACAAGTGGTTGCATTACTGCTACCCCGACACTGTGTCAATGGCAGGCCTTTTTATAAGTGCAGTAACACACTACAAGGTGCTCTCTTCATTTCAGCCTCATGCTTCATCACACACCAGAGGAATGCCTGCCTACATCTCCCAGCAAATGCATTTCCTGTTATGTGTTATTGCCTACATATAGGCAGTCTCTCCCCAATAACCAGCACTACTTCTGTACTTTTCAGTGTGAATATCTGGCTTAAGGGACTAAAAGTAGTTAAAGCAGCAGCATTTGTTAGTAAACATATAGATTATTTTTAGCAATAATGTAGGTCGGGCAAAAATATAAAGACGGACATTTTTCTTTTCATTTTCTTTTGTTCTTGAACCAAGATGCAGGATTTTGACATTTTTAAAAGTCCCCACTCTGGTGCCATGCTCGCCACAAAAAAATTTAAATATCTCATTACAGTGCTGTGATGTTTACCATTAGACTTCAGCCATACTAGGACCATGGCACAAGCTGGACACTGGTGCAATGCAAGGGGTCGTGAGGAGGTCTCCTGAGCCAGCCCAACCCCCAAAAATCGCCTCAGGTAGCCAGGGACTCTCCACTCAAACCCTCCCACAGCAAGCCTCTCAGCCAATCAGAAGGCTGAGGAGGCAGGACTTGATTGCCCTTCAGTTCCCGGGCTTTCCTACTGCTGCACAAAGGACATCATCTGCACTAGGCCCACGACACATGTTGGATGCTGCTGCAGGGGTCGTGAGGGGGTCTTCTGAGCCAGCCCAACCCCCTCCCCCCACCGAGCACCTCAGGTTGCCCAGGGACTCTCTCTCCACTCAGTCACTCCCACAGCAAGCCTCTCGGTCAATTGGAGGGCTGCTTACTGTATTCCACTGCTGTCTGCCCAAGCAGCCCATCCATGCAGTAGCCTGTCCATGCAAAGGACTGTGTGTTAAGGACATCGAAGAGTCTTCAAACCTGACTTCCTCTAATAAGCATTTTGGGTGAGCTGCCTTTATTGCCCACCATCTGTTACCTACCTGTTTTCATATACTGCCTACCAGTTTTGTTCTAGGTCCTAACAGTTGTTTTTGCTGTTTGGGTACAATCTGCTCCCTTGTTACTATATTTGCTGATTCTCAAAATTTTGCTGTTCTTCATCTTGGCATGTTGTGCATGCCCTCATTTTGAAGCTCCAGGTGCAACCAGTATTTTGCTGGGTTGTGCAAGCCACCGTTGTCACTCAACTCAGTTCTTATCTTTGCTGCTACGTATGTCAGCTGCTTATCAGCTACACTTGCATGTCTGTTTCTAGTTAACTAGTTATTTTATGTTTATGGTATTTTACCATGACTGCCATATAAATTATATGTTCAGTTTACTGCCTGTTTTCTCAATTTGCCTTATTGCTATTTGAATCTCTTGTATCTCAATTTTGCTCCCAACCCCCCTCACCTTCTTCTACCTTCCCTCCACCCTTTCCACCTCCGTGTCTTCTGCCTGCTCCCCAGTCTCACAAACTCAGTCCAACCCTTCCTCTGCTCTTTTCTCTCCCCCCTACCCCAAGTCTCTTCCATACCTATGCTTCTCTGGTTACTTAACATAGAAACTTAGAATTTGACGGCAGATAAGGACCGCTTGGCCCACCCAGTCTGCCCATTTCCCTACCTACTGGATAAGCTGCAGATCCTAGTTAACCAGCAGCCTACTTCTTCCTACCCCCACCCCCCAGAACTGCCTTATGACTATCCCATGCATGCTTGAAATCCACCACTGATTTTGACTCCACAACCTCCTCATCTTTCTTTCTTTACTTTCCTCATCTATCTCCCCCTACTCTACCACCCCACTGGTATCCCTCTTCCCCTCTCTCCTTCTCACCCTTTCCTTCTCCCCACTCACCCTACCTTCCACCCTATATTCCTACTCCCCCTCTCACCCCATCCACCCCAGCCTCCTTCCTACCCCTTCCATACACTTTGATTTCCTCCACCGCTCCCTTCTCTCACATAACCATCTCTCCCCTATGCCTCAAGAAGCATAAGACACCATCCTTTCTAACCCTCCTCCTTTTCCTACTGCTTCTGGCTGGTGACATGGAACCAAATCTGGCCTCCCTCCCCCACCCCTTCTCTATACTCAAAGACCGTAGTTTTTTCCACTTCAACGCACGTGGCCTCCTCCAAAAGATACTCTCTTAGGTTATGGGCTTTGCAACGCTCCCGCCATCCTTTGTATACCTGAAATCTGGCTCTTCTCTAGAGTCTAAGTTTCACTACTTGCCATTCCTGAATATCTCATCTTTCACCAGGACAGGGGTAAACGTGGTGGTGGTGTTGACACTATATATCCGCCACAACATTTCTTGTTCGATCACCCTCAAAGAGGCCTCCCTCTCTTCCCATGGGCTTATGCTGCTTAAGCTCTCCCTCCCTTCCACCCTCCACATTTTTGTCAGTGTTCTTTATGCCTCTCTAAAGATTCCTCTTTCCCTAACTCCCTCTCCTCACTTGTCTCCCTGTCTCTGAAGAACTTATCCTACTCAGTTATTTTAACCTAAATTGGCTCTCCCTAGGCTCTAAGCCTATCCAGCATTCCAGTGAATCCTTGAACCTTTCCCAACTAAACTCCAAACCCACCAGGCTAAACCTACACTCCACAGACCACTCCCTCCTGGACTGGGTACTATGCTTTCACCCACACCGAATCTCATCTGCCGGAGTGCTTCCTTATGTTTTTAGTGATCACTGCCTCACCTACTGTATTTGGAAAACCCGCCCTCTAAAATCCACCCCAAAGTATATCTGGCACAGATCCTTTAGGACACTCGACGGGACGCTCTCTTGAGTGACCTAGCCTCTGCCAACTTGTCCCTGGTCCACTCTGCCCAAGACATAGATAGACTCGGCCCTATCTCACTTCACCACCATCCTCACTCACTACAAAGGACCTTTCTTGGGCCTGTTTCAAAGCCTCCCACTCTCACTCTGGCCACCAGCATTGCAAATCCCTCAGAAACTCCTAGACCAAGGTTATCTGTGTTGCCAAGGCCCACTATTTCAACTCAAACCTTCAGTCCAACCTAAATTACCCCTCCAAGTTCTGGACAGTAATCCACTCCCTTTTCAACCTGCCACCCCAGCCTGGTCCCCTCTCCCCTAGCAGATTACTCATTGGTCTCTGACCACCTTGCTGCTGCCTCCTGGTTCAACAATTCTGCACATCTGTGCAGCTCCTCTCTCGCCCAGAGAATCCCCCCACCCCAACCCCTCTGCTGAGTTTCACTTCCCTCCTGTCACCCCTCATGAAGTTTTACATGCCCTCAAATTTTTCAGCCCCTCTAAACACAGCCCCGATGGCTCAGACTCCAAACTTCTCCACATATCAGCCCCTGCTATTCTCTCCTCCCCTTGCCCACCTTCTGAACCTCTCATTTTCTCTCTGTGCTGTCCCTCTTACCTGGAAAACAGCCAAGGTACTTCACTTCCTCAAAGGGGTGCAATCCTTCATTTCCTGGGAACTACAGATCCATCTCCTTTCTTCCTTCCCTTGCTGAACCAAAGGATTCCTCAGTCCACTCTAGATTACTCAATTTCCTCAACTCCTCTTCCTTCCTAACCCCTTTTAAGTCTAGTTTCAGGAAAAAACACTCCATTATCACTTCCCTTCTCCAAGTCACTGACTCAATCCTTACAGGTATGGACCAGGGTCTCATCACAGCTGCTATTTTTATAGCTCTTGAAAAGGTGTTTGACTTGGCATCATACCCACTAGTTTTAAACAAGGCTGCAGCTATTCTCTCCACTCCTGCAGTAAAGTGGTTCCACTCTTACCTGTCTAACCACCAGCAATCTGTGCAGGTAGGTGGTGCACTATCCCCCTTGGCCCCATTCTCGCAGGAGTGCCATAAGGCTCTGTTCTGGGCCCCATTCTCTTCTCTGTCTTTCCAAATAACCTTGTTTCTGTCTGTGTCTCCTTCTATATTCATATGTATGCTGATGATATGGTCATCTATGCATATGCCCCCTCCTCATTAGTGGTTGTATCCTCACGTCAACCCGACTGTCATAATGTTCTACGCTGCTTTCATGCCAACCAGCTAAAAGTAAATACCAAGAAAATGGTGTCCATGCTCTTTGGCTCCAGTCAAAAGCTTGCTAGGCTCTCACCCCTCCCTGTTTTCTCCACCCTTGATGGCACCCAGCTGGAGGTTGTCTACACTTATAAATACCTTGGTGTGTGACTCGACAGTAACCTGGACTTCTCAGCACACATTGATGCTATTCACTCAAACCTTCACCCCAAATCAGGCATCCTTTATCGCATGAAGGACTGCCTCCCCTCTAATGTCCAGAAGGACCTGCTTGCCAAAATGATCCTCCAAATTTTCGACTACACAGATGTGGTCTACAGTGCAGCCTCCCCTTCCACTCTCGCTAGACTGGACACTCTTTGCAACACCTTCTCCTGCTTTGCTATTAACTCTCCTCCCTGCACACACCACTGCTCCCTCTACTCCACTCTTTCTATTGCCCCACTAACCTAATGTCGCCTTTCCCACTGCTTCTCCCTTATTGGTAAATACTGGTTTGCCTCCCTTCCCTCCTGTCTCTCCTCTCCCCCTCTGCACCCTCCTCCTACCCCCTTCATTCTAGAGACTCCCGCTCCTTCTCAATTCCACATCCTCACTCTAGTGTTGGTATGGCTGCCTTCTCCTACTGTCTTCACTCTCTACGGAATCAACTCTCCCCTCTTCATCATCATGCCTCATCCCTCCTATCCCTAAAGCAGCAGCTAAAGCCAACCCCCCACTACTTGTTCTTGTGTTTCTCCCCTATAACCCCCATTTTCCCCTCATCTCCCTGCCGCCTTTCCTCACTCCTAATGTTCTCCAACTTTCCCCTCACCCTCCCTCCTTCCAGTGTGCTTTGCCCTACTCAAATCCAATCCAGTCTTATCCCTCCCTCCCTTCATACATTTGTAAATTAGTAACCAACACCGATGCACTGTACTGCTGTCTTTTTATCCTCACTGTATTCATATCATTATTGCTGTCACTGTATTGCACTTTATACTGTTATTCTTGCACTTCAGTTGTTTATAACAGCTGCTTGCTTAGTTTCCCCTTCCCCTCTCCAATGGGTTGCACCTGAAAATGAGCCTCAGCACAGTGTGCCTTTCCCGGTTACAAACTTTTAAATAAATAAATTAAATAAATAAGAAATATGTGGTAGCACCATCCTAATACATCAGGGTCAGGCTGGGCTGCCACCTGCAAGGGCTCTGAGGGGGAAGCCTAATTCCCTGTATTCTGCTCACCTTCCATTTATTTTTTAGGAGAATTCTAAACTCTACCATGTCCTGCATTCAGAGTGTTTAAAGAATTTTTTTTTTTTGTTGGTCCTTTTTTCCCCTGGAGTCCTCTGCCAGCCATCTGATGCCCCCCGTGCAGGCACCAGGTATTAGGCCCCTTCCCCTGAACCCCCATGACTTACCCTTCATGGCAGGGGGTGGGGAGACCTCTCGACCCACCAAACCAGATCCAGAATTCGGGGAGGCACCTTCCAGGGCCGTTGCAGTGGGGACCACTGTCATCTGCAGAAGACTCCTGTGTTCCCTTTTTCTTGTTCCCCTCAGAGGATGCGGCATGCAGCGACACCAGCGGAGGCAATGTACACACTCCTCCAGCTATGCCACATCCCCGCCCATGACTTCGAGCGATTGGCCCACCACCCAGCCTCGCTAGAGGCAAGCGATCGCCAGAGTGCTGCTATCCTCCCTGGAGTAGAAGAGCAGTCCATGGGATGCTCGATCCTTCTCCTCCCCTGCCGACCCCCAGTGGCTCATGCTCATTCCCGAACATGGGTCACCGGCATGACATGAGGCAAGGCATCCAGCACCTCAGCGGCACTGGACCAGCTTAAAGTATTGTTTTAAAATTTAGTTAGTTAGAAGTTAGGAGTAGGGTTTAAGGTGTAGATAGGCTGGGTAGTGATTTTTAGTGTTAGGAGTCAGTATTTTTATTTTTAGAGAGTCTACTAAAAAAGTACAGTGGAGAGAATTGTTGAAAAGTGGAGACCAAGAAGCCTGTTATCTTTAAACTGTAACATCTGTGTTACCTTTCCGTTTTGTGTGAAATTACTGCTGGAGTCTATCTGGGAGTGCCGTCCGAAATAGGTAAAGTTGCAGCTGCCTGAACTTCACCATCGTTCATTCTGTGGAGTTGCAGCTCTAAGAAAGAAATTTCCCTGAGCTACTGGAGAAATTGCGCAGCTGCACTAATTTGAACTGCTGACTGTTGCCACGGCCGAACTGCAAGAACAGGTGAGTTTACGGCATGAGGGAAGGGCTCTTTGAGTTGGAACTACTGCTGCCGCATTGACTTGGACTGCTGGCTGCAGCTTGAGTGTGTAGATTGGGTGGTCATGTGGTCACCCTGATTTCTCCAGTGTGTTTTCACTCACTCTCTGGGACCTGGCCTAGGAGTGCTTCTGGGGCTGGCTAATTTAAACTCCAGCTGGATTATCATTCAATGAGGTGAGAACAGTGCTGAGCATTCTACGGTGATACTGGAGGAGACCCAGACCAAGGGTAAGAGCTCTCAGTAAAACTGAACTTTGTTACTGCAACTTCTGCCCTTGAGCTGGTGAGAGCAGCTTATGGGTAATTAAACAATTGGCTCCTCATAGACGTTTCTGCTGTATAACTTTTTTTTTTGAGCTGTACTAAGGAAAATCTGCTAACTACTGCAGGACTGAGCCAGCCCATCGGCACAGCGGTTGGATTTCCACTCGCGATGCTGGTGACCTGGGTTCGGGAGTGGACTCTGTTCGCTGGAGGGCCAGCTGGGGAAGAAGGCTTGAGGTCCTGGGACTGGCCCTCCGGGGAATATCCGTGGCTTGTCTGACCCTGGATGGAGGCCCAAGGTACAGCAAGCTGGCAGGACAGATCAATGGGGAGCTGCGTGGTGGATATTGGCGTGTAACGCCTTGAGGTCTGGGCACACACTGCAAGCAAGAAAGCCAGGAAAAAGCACCACCGGAGCGTGAGTAGACAGAGTTCCAGTGACAGCCCTAATTGCAACAGCCTGCCTGACCTATGGGGGACCCGATGAAACTCAAAGATGTTGGGGCGCTGGGCCCCACCCTGTACCCACCTGGGGGGTATACCCAGCCTCAATGGGGGAACCTCCAGGGATTCAGGTAGAGCCAGTCATGGGGGCACGTCGGGTCTCTCACTGAGCGCAGCTCGGAGTGGGGGAAGGAGAAATAGTTAAAAAAAAAAAAAATTTACTGCAAGACTGCTGAGGTATTATCAGTGAAATTTACCTGCAGTTTTTATTTATTTAAAAGTTTCGCCAGGAAAGGCATACTGAGCTGGGAGCTTGTTTCCAAATGCATCCTATGGGAAGGGAAGTTATACAAGTGGGGCTTTGGTAGCACAGAGTACAAATGCGTAACATTTTGGTACTTTTAATAGATCAGAGTCCAGTAACACACAATCACAAAATACATTTGGAATAGTATAATACAAGGCAAGAGAACTTGAATACAGGGGAACAGTAGGCAAAGCAAACAAGTGCAGTCAGAAACCACTAGCTATAATAAAACTACCATACATCGACAGTCAAAATACAGAGCAGCAAATTCAACTCAGTATTAATAAACCTTTCCAGAGATGAAGTAAAGTGCATGATGACTAGAGTCAGACTAGATTAGAGTTAATTATTGGACATGTCTCCTTAACAGGAGCAGACTTTTAAATTCTAGTCCCCACAGCATTTTTGTTTCTGGATTCTCCTAAGTTAATTATATTGTAATTTATTGTTTTGTGAGTGGGTGTGGGAGGATCTAGGAGGGGAAATTGGTGTGTTTTTTGTTTTATTTATATTATTTTTATTTTCATTATTCTTATTTATTTTATAGTTTTTTTTTTTTTTTTTTTTTGAGGATTTGGGAAGGTGGGGTTGGTTGTTATTATTTGACAGTGTTTGGGAATGTTTTGTTTTGCTAAAATGTGTTTTGATTTGTTGGTTTACAACCAGAAGATGTGTTTGATCAAGGCCCCTCGGACTGCCTCGTGGCCCCAGCTGCATGGCCTCCCACCCTTTCCGGCGTCCTGTTCCAGCAGTGGTAAGATACTGCTGGGAGGCTCAGTATAACTAGGGAGTGTCGAGGTTGCTGGCGGAGTGCTGCAGACACAGTAGAGGTGAACAGGATCGGGTGGTTAGGAGCAGGAGATGCCCTTTGGTTAAAAGGAGCCAGGAGAGAGGCCCGACATGTATGGTGTCCATTCTCAGAGTTCCCACCGGACTGAGTGGGCAAGTAGCCAGTAGGCCTGCAGTCTCCACGAGTCCCCTTCAGGTGGTGCTGTGCAATGCCAGATCAATGAGGAACAAGACTGCAATTATGGCGAACTTGATTTCATCTGTCAATCTGGCTTGCATTACGGAGACCTGGCTAGGAGATGATGCTGGGCTAGTTTTGGAGGCAGACATCCCTGCTAGGTACTCTGTGGTGCACTGCCAGAGGCAGGAACACAAGGGTGGGAGTGTGGCCATCTGCTTTAGATCCAGCTTGAATTCTGCCATGCACCCAGTGGGTTCTACCTCGTCCTTTGAATGTGTGGCAGTGCGTGGGGGTCCAGGTGCAGGTTGCAGGATTCTCCAAGTCTACCACTCCGAGGTTGACAGACTGGCCTTGCAGGCTCCCTATTGCGAGTACCAAGGGGCAATCGACTGTAGGAAGGCAGCGTTCCTGTCCAGGGAGATTGTTGCAGGGAAGAACATACCAGCTCAGCTCTTTTTGACTGCAGACGGATTACTTCATCCAGTCAGTCTGCAGCCAAAAAAAGTTTGTCCAATCGCAATATGTGATGAGTTTGCTCATTTTTTCTCTGACAGTGCATCTTCTATCTAGTCCGAGATCTCCCCAGTGGGGCAAGGTGTGCCTCGTGGTGGTTGGCCTGGTGGGAGCATAGGCACTCCAACTGTCTGGGAGGAGGTTAGGTCAGTGGTGGTGGCTGAGGTTGTTAAGCTGATTTTGAAGCTGCGGCCCACTTTTTGTGAACTGGACCCCAGCCCCGACCTATCTCCTAGTAGGATACAGAGAGCCTGTTGGGTCCAGTGTTCGCCAGGACAGTCCGGTGTTCACTTTTGGAGGAGGCTCCTTGGGCAGACTAGACAGACCTTACGGTCCCCTTCTGCCATCACTTCCTATATTTCTATGTTTTCCCTCATGCCTTGAAGGAGGCATTGGTGAAACCCCTCCTAAAGAAACCATCTCTCGATCCTGATATCCCGGCAAATTATTGCCCTGTCTCAAACCTCCCATTTCTGGGGAAGGTTGTTGAGAAAATAGTGGCACTGCAGCTTGAGGCGCACCCCACGGCCTATGACATCTATGAGCCATTCCAGTCTGGTTTCAGGGCTAGGCATCACACAGAAACAGCATTTGTCAGGGTACAAAATGACCTCCTCAGAGCAAGAGATCGAGGAGACCGGTCAGTTCTAGTTCTCTTCTATCTCTCCTCAGCATTCGACACCGTGGACCATATTGTGCTTCTGGATTGCCTCAGAGAATACTGTGGACTCGTCGGTACTGTCATCAACTGGTTTGAGTCCTATCTCTCAGGCAGGAAGCAACAGATGGTGATGGGGAATTTCTCCTCCTCCCCGAAGCTCCTGACACATGGAGTGCCTCAAGGGTCGATCCGGACACCAATGCTATTCACTGTGTTTATGCTCCCCCCGGGAGAGCTCATTAGACAGTATAGTTTGGGTTTTCACTGCTATACAGATGATGCACAGCTGTAACATGTCTTTTGTACTTAGAACAAATGATACCATGGAAGTGCTTAACAGCTGCCTGGCTGAAATTCAGGACTGGATGACCTCGAACTGGCTGAGGCTAAACCCAGACATGGTGGAGATCCTGGTGATCGAGTCTGATCACGGGTTTGATGGGAGGGCCTCTGGAGTGGCACCAGGATCGAGCCTAGGAACCACTCTGTTGATGGCTTCCCTTTGGATGAGAAATCTGAGTATTTTCCTGGTTAACAGACTGACACTTGATGCTCAGTTGTCATCTTTTGTCCAAAGTGGGTTTTATCACTAAAGGAATATTGACCCGATTAAACTCCTAGTTCATCCTGAAGATCTGCCATCACTAGTACACGCCTTTGACACTTCCAGACTTGACTACTGTAATGCTCTATACGTCAGGGTCTGTGGAGGGACCCACCGTTGGCTGCAGCTGGTGCACAATGCAGCCGCCAGGTTGCTGATGGACCTGTCTAGGTCATGTCATGTGACCTCGGTCCTGCAGGATCTGCAACGGCTGCCTGTCAGGTGGAGGCTCACCCACAAGGCCCTGTACAGATTTGGCCCTGGTTACCTGGATGATCTCCTCACCCCTGTCACTCTGGCTGTTCCCTCCGCTCCTCCACCAAGGGCCTCCTTGTGGTTCCGAGAGCCAGGCTGAAAACCTCAGGTGTGCCTTTGAGGTGACCAGCCCAGCCCTCTGGAACTCACTTCCTAGATCTCTAAGGGAGGCCCCATTGGTGAAGGTATTTAAGAGGGGCTTAAAGACACCTATTTAAAATGTTTTTTCCAGACTACCCATAATGTTTTAACTCTGTTCTATTATTTTTAGTATTTATTAATTATTTATAATTAGTCTGTGTTTGTATTTTAAAGTTTTAAAAACCCTGTAGAGCTTTGTTTTATTGTTACTATTACCCTGCCTGTTATGATTGTGTAAGGAACCCAGAGCCCCTGGGATTGGGCACCATATAAATAAACCTTACTTACTTAAGTACGAATCTAGCATGTACATTCAACATGTAACCTCAGTGGAAGAGATCTTCAGAAATTGCGAGTGGCAGCCATTTTTAATGACCTAAATCACTAAATACAAAATTAGCTATAAAAGTTACTTCACACAATATCTGAGAAAAATAAAAACACGCTGAGCAGGAATTTCAGGATGTCAGAAATACATTTTTGCTAAAAAAAAAAAGACATTTTTTGCAACAAATACTGCTGCTTTAAAGGTATGTCTTTTTGCTTTTAAAGATACCAAAACATAAGCAGTCCTTTTAAGATCATCTTTCTTGGTTTTGGTTCACTTAATTCTGTATAAGTTCCTCAAAGGGACAAATAATGGAATGTTTACTCAACTTCTCCCCATCCTCTTCCCAAGGTACACACTCTCTGAAACATACACTATCTGGCCTTCAGCAGGTTAAGGAGGAGGAGAAACAAAACATTTAGGTTAGTCTGTTATGGCTAGAAAAGCACTGAACTAAGTCCTTAATCCTGAAAATCACCAGTTAAAAAACTCACCTAACTTCACCTTTTGTTTTGCATCTCTGCCAAGTATGACTAGAAGTGGCTTACAGTAGTATTTAGAATACATTTCTGTTTTCATTTTCAGTACCAGGACTTGTAAAGAAGTTACATAAGAATTTATTATAATGTATGGTAGAACGTTGTTATCCATTGAAATTCATCTTTTTACAGCATTGTCATACCATCGATGTGACGTCACTATGTTGGTTAACCCATCGATGGTACATCACATTAATGGTATAACAACGGGGATAGCTCTGTACATGCACGCTACAAGGACCAATGGCCCTCTGAAATGGCCACGGTGGTGAGAGGTGGTGACAGAAACATCAATAGTAAGGATCCTGTTTCATTTTTTTTTTATTGGGACCACACACTACAAAATATAATGTATGGTTCATGTATCGGCAACCGGTATATTTAACTGTCTTGAGGGTGCCATGGTGACATAAATCTCTTGAGCTTTGCTCTCGAGGTTTACACGGCCGCCATGGCAACCTCTTGATGGTTAACAAACCGGTTACCGATATATGACCATACATTATCCTCTATGTAACAGTAGATCTTTGAGGGAATCTCTGTCATCAGGTCTCACCTATGGAACTTGGCCGCCAGGTATCAGGATCCCACAGAAGCTTTTTCTGCAGCAGTCTATTAGGG
The DNA here is from genome assembly GCA_016271365.2 of Neoceratodus forsteri. NCBI lineage: Eukaryota > Metazoa > Chordata > Ceratodontiformes > Ceratodontidae > Neoceratodus > Neoceratodus forsteri. Next base: position 453,541,555 of record CM028129.1, on the reverse strand, counting down.
CTGCCCATGCCAACATCAGGCTCTGATGTCACACACCCTATAAAACCATGGACGGCCCCGCTCCCTCCTCAGTTCTTTCCCTAGCCATGAGAGACAGGAGTCCCACCAGGGAAACGATTTGAGAGAGAGGAGGTGTCCAGCTAGCAGAAAGGCTGGAGCAACAGGACAAAAAAGCTGGAGGGAGGGAGGGAGGGAGAGAGAGGGAATGGAAGAAGGGACGGCATGACCTGATGAGAGATTCCCTCGAAGATCTACTGTTACGACAAGTTCCTACACAACTGTTCTATCTTCTTCAGGAATATCTCTGTCATCAGGTCACACCTACAGAACGAGTTCCAGGCAATGCTGAGAGCAAGGACAGTCTGGGTGGCAGGAAGGCCAGAGGCTTAAGAAAGAAGGCCCAAGGCCAAAGTGGCAATGTCCAGATTGTAGTGCTTGATAAATGTATGGACTGCACTCCAAGTGGCAGCAGCATAAATCTCAGCTGCAGACATGCCCCTGAAACAGGCAACTGAAGTGGCCATACCTCTGATGGAATGGCCCATAACAACCCCAGGAAGTTCCTTAACATACTTCCTGTAACAAAAAATAATACAGCTGACCAACCATTTGGGCAGGCACAATTTCGAAACTGGAATGTCTACTCTGCCAGTAGTGAAAGAAACAAACAAGAGGACTTCCTGCAGTCCCTCATACGGTGTGTATAGTAATGCAAAATTCTATGCACATCCACAGTATGGATCAATTCTCCCCTGGATAGGCATACTCTGGATAATAAACAGTAAGGTGGATGGATTGATTTATGCTAAACTCAGACACCACCAGGAAGAAACATAGGGTTAATACGCAAACAGACACCGTCTTCGATGAAAATCAAATAAGGCTGCTCACACAGGGACTTTCGGGTATGCCAGCAAGCAATATGGAGGGCTGAGTTACTTGCTCCATTAAGAAACTGTTTGAATACCTCTCTAAATTGTGGATTATGGCATTTTAAGTGTAGCCAAAGGTTAGAGAGGTTTGTTTCATGTATGAGTAAAAACAAGAAGCAAACTTCAGCTGTTCCCTTACCTCCAGAACTGGCAATATCTCCTCCTCCAGTGTCATTGAGTCAAGCTCCGGTTTGTCAGATGGAGGCAGCTCTTCCCGAGACCTCTTCTCCACCTTTGTCTGCTGCTATTCTGCAAGAAATTTGGGACTTCAGGACTAAAGCCCATGTTCAATTTTTGGAATTAAAATCAGTGGTCCAGTCCCTAGAAGGCAACGTTTCTACATTAGAGCAACATGCCTCGAACACCGATCAGAGTCTCGACCACCTGGAGAGGCTTTTTGCTGAGCTTTTACAGGACACCCAAACCTGCCATGAAAAATATGACAAACTTGAAAATCATTCGAGGAGGAATAATTTAAGGCTCTATGGTTTACCAGAGGGCATGGAGGTTAACGGTCACATGGTTGAATTCCTGCAGGAGCTCTTGCTCTCTGTTATGGACATTGAAGAGCTCGGTCCACTCCCATTAGAAAGAGCACATAGAGCGCTTACTGCTAGACCACTGGACCCAGCTGCCCTCGGTCCATTGTTATGCGCTTTTATAATTTTGCTGTAAAAGAGGCAATGCTGCAAACAGCCTGGCGTAAAGGCACTATAATATACAAGGAGGCCGGCCCGGTGGCACAGAGGGCTTAGGCATGCCGCCTTACCTCGAACCACACCAGCGACCCGGGTTCGGGAACGGACTTGGGATGCCAGGGTCTGGTAGGGGACGGACAGGATTGAGCATCTGTAAGACTGCTCTCTTCTCCTGGGGTGGGTAGTGGGACTACGTCGCTCTGCAGCAACCTCCAGTGGAGACCGGGGACAATGGAGATGCAAAGCAAGGAGGGAACGTCACCAGAAAACAGAAAATGGCTCCACGTTCAGCCAAATGACTGCCGCCTGGTGATCTGATGCTGTCAATGTCCCACAGCCATCCGTCTCTCAGCAGTACCCCAGGGTCAAGTACTGCGCTGGCCTGTCTCTGGTGCCTTCCCCCTTGGAGGAGGGGACCCGCCCTGTGAAGGGTTACATTGGGTTACCTGTGGATGATTGCAATATGAGAGACTGGGGCCTGGGAACAGGACGAATCAGATACAGCCTTGGCACAGCCTGAAGGAGTGACTAAGGCAGCAGCACGTAGGGGACAAAAAGAGATAATACAAAAAAAATTATATACAAGGGACATAGACTGTTTTTTGCTCAGGACTGTTCAGCAGCCCTCCAGAAGAAATGTCGGGCATTTGCTCCCTTGTTTCCACTTTTAAAGGCAAACAACCTTAGATTCACCACTCCTTACCCAGCTAAACTAAAGCTCTTCTTTCCAGAGGGTTTTAAAGTGTTTGAGCACCCAGAAGCAGTCTCTTTGGAACCCACAAATTAGGTCTGGCAGGAGAAGCTATGGAGACTCAAGAATAACGGGATAAACTCACTCTACAAAAATATACTTTGGGAAAAGTATCTCCTGAGGGGAAAAAAGAGACACAAGGAACAAACTATGCAAGAGATCTGTGACCTCCTCCAGACCTTCTGTAGAGAACCTCCAGGCTGACTGGATTGGGACAGCGTTGTGGATGTAGCCTCTTGGTGAAGAGGATTGCCAGCAATTTCCCTAGTTAAGATGACTGCTTTGGGGTGTCTGCTACATGGATTGTCCACCTTACCCCACCCCCCCTTTTTTTTTCTCCCATCGAGTTTAGACTTTGTTTTTATTTTACCTGGCCGCCCTTTTTTTCTGTGCTGAAAGGACGATGTGCTGTAAATTCCACAAGATGGTGCTGCTGCATTTATTTGTAGAGGACTGCCCTGCCCTATCAGGGACTGCAGATCAGTCGCAGTAAAGAACAATGATGGAGCAAAACATTATCTGGAATTTTTCACTCATGGACTGAATGAGAGACACTTTATTATTGGCACTCTTTATTCATGGGCTGAAGGAGAGACGCTTTATTAGTGGTTTTGTGTGTTTTTGTTTTATTTTATTCTTTATTTTATATGAGGGTGTTTCACTTAGTGATCTTGTACATTAGCCTTTGCTGGACCACTGATTGCAGACAGTTGTACAGTATTTCTAGGCAAAGTTGCACGTTGTACACTTTTTTTTTTTTTTAATTTTTTTTACTAATGTGCTACGTGTTTTCAAATGTTTTGCTTGAAGTTAATTTGGGAAAGTGGCTGTTACATGGAGTATTTCCATTAGAGGGCAGTAGATGCCACGTTTGATTAGTTAATTGTTGTTGATATATATGCTACTTTGTTGGGAATGGGGGGTTCTGGAGTTTTTCTTTTGTTTTCTATCCTCTCTTAGGGCTTCCTCTTATTTGTTTCTTATTTTTTCCTTAAGTGAATGGCTTAGATGATGCAGAAGGGCGGGAGGGTTGCTTCAGGTGATGGGTGTTTATATTAATGCATTTAGTTCTCACACTTTGTGATAATGAGCCTCCCCAAGCCATGAAACAGATTTCGAGCCTCCCTCAAATTTGGAAAAAATCTTGGGCCTCCCCATAGAAAAAAAAAAAATCTTACTTTTGCACAGTACACCAGGAATCAAGTGAGACTAATAATGTTGACAGAGTATATTCTCTTTTTATTTGACTTCTTGCTCTCCACCCCCAACCTCACACCCCAGGTAATTCTTGTCACTCCACTATTCTGACTCTTGGACCCTTATTACTCCACTTCTTCTCTATCTGGAATTACTAACCTTGCCACATCATCTCTCCCCCTCTTACCCTGGTAAGCAACTTCTTGTACCCTTACCGAGGTCACATCTAAAACATGCATTAGCTCAGTGTGCCTTTCTCAGACACCAATTTACATATAAATAAATACCTAATGTAGAAACAAGCCTTGATTCAGTGTGCCCTTCCCAGTCACTAATTTGCATATAAACACCTACTGTAGAAACAAGCCTTGACTCAGTGTGCCTTTTTAGTCACTCATTTACATGTAAATATACACGTGCACTATAAACAAGCTTTGGCTCAGGGCCTTTCCTGGTCACCAATTTGTGCATAAGTAAAGAAATTCACCTGTCATTATCCATATTTAGTTTGCATCATCCCTTCACACAAAACATCCAAAACTTAAAATTTAAATACTGCACATTATCAGACTTGACTGGGCCTCCCCTGAAACAGAATCGGACCTCCCATGGGGGGCTGGCCTCACCATTTGAGAACCACTGGATTAAACCAGGCCGCTCACAGGACACAGAAGATTTTCTGACTCCCTGGGGCTGCTGTGAGCTACAGCCATTGGCTGCTGCTCGCTGCGGTTCCCCCTGATTGGACCACTGCAAGTTGCCTGAGTCGGGGCTGCTGCACCCATTGCTTTCAAGCGGCTGCGGCGGAAATTTTACACCCGCTCCCCCCACCTCCGACCTTTATTAAATAGTCTTTCCTGCCACCCCTGGTTCGCTCCTCCCCCTTGCTCATCTCCTATAGGGTATGCCTTCCTTGGCCCTTCCCTTCTAGTCCCTACCCCTGCCTACCCACTCACTCTATCCTGGCTCACTACTTCCCTGTGCTGCCCTCACCTTCACCGTTTTCGTCTGCTCTTATTTTAACGCTACTGCCCCCCCATTTTCTGTCTCTCTCCTCGGCCCTCCTATTCTTTTCAACTGTCTCTTGTCCCCACCAACGACTATCCCTGCGTTCCCTCTCCTCCGTCCGCTTCTCTGTCTAACTTCCCCCCTACACCCTGCTTTTTTCCCTGCACTCTCTCTCCACTACCTCCTCTTTGTCAACAAATCATGTCCTCTGCCTGTCTCCCACTCCCCCTCATCCTCCTCCCTCTCCTATTTCCCCTCTTTCCACTACTCCACCCCCCCCAGAGCCTGCTTCCCCTCTGCCACTACCAGTTACCTACCCATTCCCACTTATCGACACCTAGGTACCCTACATATATAGCTCTGCCACTCACCCTGGGGCCCGCTCACACCTACTGAATTGTACTATCTCACTTATGGGCGCCGGGTACCCCACCCACTTACTCTCACTACTCTCACCCTGAGCATCCACCGTTTCCTCATGGCACGTTCTCCCAACTCATGCTCTCTGCTGTCACTAAGGCGCAAACGCTTGGCTAGGGAACTACGCATGAGTACTCTAAAGCTTATCCTTCTTCTCCTACTGATGTCTGGCTACATTCACCCAAACCCTGGCCCACCTACCACAAAGGCAACTAATCAGAGCAAAAACGCAGGAGTCCTCTCTCTCATCTCGCTCAATATTTGTAGCCTCCTCCATAAAATAGATGCCCTTCAGGCTTTTGCTTGCCAACACAATCCAAACGTATGAGCTGTGGTTGAAACCTGTCTCTCCCCCTCAATCCCTGACCTTGGTATCGCCCTCCCTGGGTACAATGTTTTTCGCCTTGACCATACAACAAAAAGAGGTGGCGGTTGTGTCCTCTACCTAAAGAATACCTTCCCGGGACACCACATCGGCTCTGCTCCCCAGACAACCACGGTGCAGATACTTCCCATTAAAATCCTTCTTGGCGCTCAGAACAAAGCCCTCACTGTTGTTACAATCTACATTCCACCTAAAGAGCAAGACAGTGGGCTCAATGCAGTTCTTGACTATGTTAAGTCCCTCCCACCAGGCACCAAAACTATTCTTCTCGGGGATTTTAATATAAACTGGCCTGCTGCTGAGGCTGGGGCCCACAGGGACGCTTTAACAGTAGCTAACCTCACCCAAATGGTCGACTCCTCTACCAGGAAAAACTATAGAACTGGAACCTGCACCCTGCTGGACTGGATCTTAACCAGCCACCTCACCCGGATTAAAAACACCACAGTCCTCCCAGACTCCATCAATGACCACTCTCCTGTTAGCTGCTCTTGGTCCAACAAATTCTCCAACCCCCCAAGTTATCACACCTAAAAAACGCACTTCTCCTACAGGACTGGTCACCAACCTCACAGCCACTAATGTGAACACTGCCCTAGAACATTTCATCAGTACCTTCAATGAAGCCTGCAACATATTGGCCCCACTAAAAAAGTGTAAAGTAAAGGCTCTCTGTAACCCCTGTCTCACAGGAGACCTCCTAAAGTGACTAAAGGCAAGGGACCATCTTTGGGAGCTCTCCAGAAACACTGGAAGACAAATTGACATTGATAACTACAAACATGCATGGAGCAACTGTACCAAATCTATCCAGCAAACAAAATTGGCATTCTTCAATGACACTCTTGTAACCTCCTGGGGCAATGGAAGAGACTTCTGGAATAACATAAAAAAAGTCACTGGGCTGCAGTCCAAATCCCCCCCCCGCCAAATCCGTTCTCTGCATTAATGATATAACCACTCAAGACCTGAAAATCATTGCTGACACATTTAATGCTGCTTTCACAGACCTTAGTTCTGTACTCCCACCCGATTTCTTCATAGATGATGTCACTCCTAACTCCCATGCCCACACTAACCACCCTCCTTTTTATTTTAAGTCAGTCAAGATGTACCAAGTGCGCAGCTATGTTACCAAAGCCATTAGTAAGTCCAGATCTAGCAATGACTGACTTGACCGCAGACTTCTATAACTCACCCTTGATGAAGTACTTCTACCTCTGACCAGGACTTTCAACCTCTCACTCAGACTTCACCAGTTCCTGGATAAATGGAAATCTACTACGGTAACCTCCATACATAAAAGTGGTGTCAAAACAGCGCGAGAACTGCTGTCCAATTTCCATCCTTCCTCCACTCTCTAAGGCCCTGGAACGTATAGTTGCGGACCAGCTTACCGACTTTCTGGACATGCATAACATCCTGTGCAGGCAGCAACATGGCTTTAGAAAGGGTCATAGTACCACCACGGCACTAGTTGAATTTTCCAGCACCATCCACCACTCTCTGGATAATGGACAACAAACTGGGTCTGCTTTCATTGATTTAACAAAGGCCTTTGATATCATCAGTCACAGTCTCCTGCTTGTCCAGCTACAAACCGTGGGACTCTCACCCAACGCTGTGAACTGGTTCAAATGCTACCTTAATAACTGGTCCCAAAGAGTGAAAATTGCAGACACACTCACAGATGCCAGACCTGTCTGCTCTGGTGTCCCTCAGGGTTCTATATTGGGCCCCCTCCTCTTCAGCATGTTTTTGAACACACTGCCAGACTCCTGTCCAGAAAAAATCTTGCTCTACACGGATGATGCCGTTATCCTAACCTCCCACCATGATACTAATCAGCTACAAGAGAACCTCCAGCGGGGTTTCATTGCAGTTGAGAACTGGTTCTTAAAACATAAGCTGATCCTGAACCAGAAAAAAACAAAGACAATGCTTCCCAGCAGCCCATGAAACAAGAATAACCAGTACCACCTCACCATAAAAAACAAGGAAGGAGTCGCCCTAGAACAAGTCCACACCTTTAAATACCTTGGCCTCACCCTTGACTCCAAACTCTCCTATGCTGACCACATTAATAATGTAGCAAACGTGGCTAACACCAGACTGGGCCTATTCTTCCGCCACAGGAAGCATTTAACCACCGAAGCCCTGTCTGTTGCCATCCAGAGCTCTATCGTTAGTATTATAGACTATGGACTCATTATTTATGGCTCTGCCACCGCCACCTCACTCAAACGTGTTTCCACCTCCCTGAATAATGCCTGTCGACTTGCCACTGGAACACATAGTTTAACCCACACCTGCGACCTCTACTCCCAAGCTGGATGGCTGCAACTCAACAACCGAATAAAGTATCAAACCTGCATTGCAGCAAAGAAAATACTGATGGGCACTGCTCCCCCAGGTGTCAGCTCCCTCCTCAAACCCAGAGAGAACAATTGTAACACCAGGAGTTCAAAACCCCTAATGCTGCAAATCCCTTACTGTTGCACAACCCAAGGCCAAAGGTCCTTTGCCTTTAGGGCCCCTAGCTGGCTAAACAGTCTCACGACTGACATCTCTAACTCTCCTACAGTGGGCACTTTCAAGAATAAGCTCTACCTTTCATTACCAGGCTCAAACACCTGTGAATGCCCGGTTTAATGCACCTCTGTCCATTGCCTCTACTGTCTGCAGTGGACAACCTATGCAGCACTTCATCCCAACCTTACCCAACTTTTGCTCTTACCCCTGCTCTGTCATGACAAAAGCCCTTTGGCTGCCTGCATTTGTCCGCACCCCCGCCCCTTCCCAGCGCCTCCTCACACTAACTTTTTCACTGCTTTGTTTGTTACCTACATCTTCCCTTTTGTGCTTACTGTGAAGTCCTTGTAATATCATGTTATGACGATTGTCTTACCATTTGTCTTATAATGTATGTAGTCTGTATGACCTGTATGCCTGTAACTAATGATGTGGAACCTTTGTAAAAGAGCTTCAGGCTCAAAGGTATTTGTAATCCTAGAATCAAATAAACAAAAAAAAATAATGGGAACTGATTTCTGGTTTTCCATATTTATTTTTACTTTGGTTACATTGAACCTTGTGGATGCAGACTGTACAATACCTCAGAGGGGTTTCACATACAACCTGTTTGGGGGTTATACTGACCTATGAAGTAAAGGAAAAAACGATCTCCTTCTTCGTGGTGGTGGTGGTGGGGGTTTCTTGGACTGCTTTTTTAGCCTTTTTTCTTTCCCTTTTCTTTTTAACTACACGGAATCTAGTCAGAGGGTTCATGGGGTACATGGAAAGTCCGATATCTAGAGGGCTATAAGATGGGTGGTGAACACTGGGATGGCTGTTCCCACACATTCACTGTGGCTCTTCGGGAAGGGGGGTCTATTTCCTCTGAGGGGATCCCAGGGGACCCTTCTAAGTCTTTTTTTTTTTTTTAATCACCTAGGACCTATTGTTGTGCCAGACAAGTTCTGGCCCCTATATGGCCATGGGGCATTACAGTTCTTGGTGGTTTCTTATTTCTAGTTGATGATTTTAAAGGGAAGGGATATCATGACTTGAACTTTTTCTTGTGGGGTTTCTGGGGTTATGGAGTGGGGTTTAAGAATTATTTGTTAGCTCGGGCAGGTACTCTTTGGGTTTTTTCTAGTCAGATACTTTTTTAACAGGTATCATGGGAAGTTTAACTGTTTGCTCTTTAAATGTAAAGGGAATTCATAATGTTGTAAAACAAGCCAGGATCCTACACAAATTTAGCCATCATGGACGTGATGTAGGTTTTTCACAAGAAACTTGACTGTCGGAAGAGGAGCATGCTAAGCTCTGGAGGTCATGGGTAGGTAAATTTTTTTTGGCTGCACACTCATTGGCCAAGAAGGCAGGGACAGCTATATTACTAAGGAACTGATTCCCATTCCACCTGATAAAGCTGCAGATGGATCTGGGTGGTAGATATGTGACAGCTACAGGCACTTTGCTGGGTATCCCGATGCATCTAGTTTCAGTCTATGTCCCGACACTGCCCTCTAAAGATTTCTTCAACAATTTATCTTTCTGGCTAAGCACTCGGAATGCCAGTTAATATGTGCTGGGGACTGGAACTACATAGAGTGCCCTTATTTAGACAGGGCCCCAGCTCCCTGGAAAGAAGTGGTGCAGTCTAGATGATTACAAACCTTGATCTCCGAAATTTGAGAGTAGATTTTTGGCATCAGCAATATTCAAACGCTGGGGACTACACTTTTTATTCCCCAGCTTCGAACTCAATTGCCCACTTAGACCGCTTCTATGTACAACAAAAGTGGATGTCAGTGTTTGAGTTAATTAATATACATCCACTTTCCATTTCAGATCATGCTTTATTAGTTGGTAAACTGGAAGTGGGTTCCATAAAGAAGGTCGGACTCTGGTGTCAGTGCAGGATTGTTTCATGATAAGATTTTTATTCCTCAAATTAAAGAAGTGATTCGGCATTATTTAGGAGAAACAGAGAAGAGAAGCACCGGGAGGATAAACGATGGTGCTGTAATGTAAAAAAAACTAAAGCAGCATAAGCACCCATTTACCAGACAAAATAAACAGACACTATATATGTGTCAGTCCATTTTAATAAATAGTGGCACAAAACAAATTAGGTTAGAGCAGAACAGCCGGAGCCATGTGGACAGAAACTTGCGTTTCACCCAGCTAACTGCTGGGCTTCCTTAGTGTCTATGTGTTTATTTTGTCCGGTCGATGGGTGCTCATGCTTGTGATGCTGGCATTATTTACACAAGAAGTTCGAGAAGGGTACCCCCCTGAAGCATGTTTGGGATGGTCTCAAAGCAGTGGTCCGCAGGTATATGATTTCATATGCTTCTTCCAAAAATAAGGAGTACTGGAAGTCACAATGTACCTTAGAAACTCAATTGGAGAAAGAGCATTAGCAGACAGGATCCTCAATTACTACCACAGTTACGGGCAATCAGGGAAGAGCTTGATACTCTAGCTCTCCATAGGGTAGAATATTCCCTTTGTTTCACTAATCAAAAATACTGTGAAGGAGAGAACAAAGCGAGTAGACTTTTAGCTATGCGGCTACGAAAGCAAGAGGCAGATAAGTATGTCCCCTGCATTAGCTCCGACAATCCACCTTATGAGACCCACATGGACACGCAATTAATAACTGGGGATTTTCAGTACTCAAATCATGAAGTGCTAGTGACCAAGTTTTTGATAAGGATATCCCTCCCTACCCTTACTCAGTTTCAGCAAGAGAGCTTGGGGGCCCCCTTTTCAGAAGCGGAATTAGAGGCAGTTATTCATTCTTTGAAATCTGGCAGGGCCCCAGGCCCAGATAGTTTTATTCCAGAATTTTACAAAGTATTCACCTTAGAACTGACCCCTTTGCTAACTCAGCTTTGTAATTCAGTGCATGACCCCGGAGCTTTGCCAAATTCATGGAATGAAGCTATCATCTCTGTTCTACCAAAACTTGGAAAGGATCTAGTGTGCTGTGCTAATTTTCATCCTATTTCTCTGCTCAATTATGACCTGAAGATTTTCACTAAAGATACTGGATTAAGATTATAGAAAGTAATACCTTCACTTGTCCACTCTGATCAAACTGGGCTTATTCCTGGTAGACATTTGCAAGATAATGTCAGGAGGTTGTTGAACATCCTCTCGGCATCCCAGACATGGCCTCAAGATCATATAAGAGCAGTAGTGTCAATTGGTGCTGAGAAGGCATTCGACCGCCTGGACTGGCAATTTTGAATGACCACATTAACTAAATTTCAGTTTGGCCAGAAATGTTGTAATTGGCTCCAGATTTTATACACACAACCGCAGGCACGAGTTCGAGTAAATGGTTTGCTTTCTTCCAGGTTTCAGATAGAACTTGGGACTAAGCAGGGCTGCCCGCTTTCCCCTCTTTTATTTGCATTGAGTTTAGAACCATTGGTGGCATGGATCAGACAATTGGAGGAATATCAGGGCATTTTGTTAGTGGGTGAGGATCTGCAAGTCTCCTTGTAGGCAGATGATACTATGTTGTATTTAGAAGATCCCTCTCGTATCCTCCCGGTGATAAAGACTATGTTAGGTCAATACGGCTTGGTTTTGGGGTTCAAAGTTAATGACACAAACTGAAATATTGTTTTTAGGGCCTTCTTCAGTAGGCTCAACTTATGACACTTTTGGGTTCAAACAAGTATCTCACGGTTTTAGATACTTAGGCGTATGGATACCTCTGGAGCTGTTCACTCTCTTTGCCATGAACTACGGCAAGTTTTTGAAAGACATTCAAACAGATTGTCTTACAGAGAAGGAACTTCTGTTGTCTCTGGCAGGTAGAGTGGAAACCATTTGAAAGAACACTCTTCCTCGTTTTGTTTCTTTTTTTCTACTCTTCCTTTACCAGTTCCAGCTGCTTTTTGGCATTCCTCGAACATTACCTAAATATGTAAGGAATGGGAAATGTCCAAGGATTAGGTGGTCTGCTCCGACGTTGCTAAAACACAAGAGATCCACTAAGTTTTGCTCTTGCACCCCATGTAGAGGTGCCTTATCTCCACAGCAGTTCTATAATTCCAAGCTGCACCCCAAAAAGTAATCTATAAAAAAAGTAAATTCACTCATAAAAAGCAGTAACCCAGGTCCCAAGGACTTCCCGTTTTTTTTTTTTTCTCTGCCCCACCCTCGCACTCACTAGCGTGATGAGATGCTAGGAAGAGCGCGGGGGTGCATTCCATTACAGTCAATGGGTGTCAGGTTTTGGTTTCATTTTTAATCTTAGAATGGCCACTGTTAATAAGCGTGGGCACGGTCAACTAACAAGGACCGCAGGCTCCGCTCCGGGCCGGGTACAGTACACCGGCCATTCGGGGACATAGCTGGGGCAGTCGGACAGAATGGGGCGGCCGACCGGAGGAGATAAATAAAGATGTGATTAAAAAAAAAAAAAAAGATATATCCCTTCATTTTCAGATGTGGGTTTTGGGACTCACCCTTTTGGTAGTGAAGGGTAAGGAGGTTAAATATTTATTCTATGTTTTGGTGGCAGTGGTCCTAAGGACCCTTGCATAACTATGGCTTACCCCAACAATACCTTCAGAAGAAATGTGGTTACGTAACTGTCGGAGTATTTTGGTAATGGAATGGGTGATGGCTTTACTCAGGCTACAGAGTGAGTGCTTTCGTAGCTGATGGCTACCTTTTTTTCATTTCCTTGCAGAAAAGGAAGAGCCTGATGTAGTGGAGGTCCTGGCTCGCTATAATTAATTATAATTATGATTGAGATTTCAAGACTGTCGGTAGTAGCTTATATTATTTTTTGTTTGGGTGATTGGTTTAGACTGGCTTATACTTTTATATGTGATTTTTCAGAAATAGGAGAATACTTTTAGATTGTGAGCTTAAGCATTACAAATATTTGTTTTTATTGTAATTCCTTTTTTTTTTTTTTTAAACTGGTGAGCCCACATACTTTCTATTGCTGGGTTGTACAGTTTGTTATAACTTATTAATAAAGTTTGACCCCCCCTTCCCCCAAAAAAAGGCTGCTCACACAAGAGCCTGTGGCTCTGAAATTCTCTGAGCAGAAGTAATGGCAACTAAAAATAACACTTTCCATGACAGAAAGCATAGTTCGCTGGACACAGCTGGCTCAAAAGGAAGCAGGGTCAGCTTCTCCAAAACAAAATTCAGGTCCCAAGCTAGAACCGGGTTATGGACAGGGAGGTTTCAAGTGGAGAATGCGTCTCAGAAAAGTACTGGCCACATCCAGCTGTGCCACGGTATGTTCGTCAATGGGCACACGAAAGGCTGATATTGCTGACAGGTGTACTGTAAGGGCGGAGTATTTGAGTCCCGCATCAGACGAGGTCAGAAGATATTCAGAACCTGGTTCACTGGACAGGTGAAAGGATCCAGGCTATAAGAAGTGGCCCAGATAGCAAACCGCTTCCATTTCAGAGCATAAGCGGCCCTAGAAGAAGGTTTTCTGGAAACCACCAGCACGTCATCCACCTTTTGAGACACCCCAAACTGAGCAATGGCTACGTCCTCAGGAGCCATGCGTGCAGGGACTTCAGGTCTGGGTGGATCAGGGTTCTCTGGGCCTGAGTCAACAGGTCGCACCAGAGGGGCAGGGGAACTGGAGGTTCCACAGCCAATTGCTGCAGTAATGGAAACTATATCTGCCGAGGCCAAAATGGGGCCACCAGAATTAGAGTGGCACCCTCTATCTGTAGCTTGATAAGAACCCTCTGAATCAGGTGGAAGGGAGGGAATGCATACAGAAACCTCCCTTTTCAGGAGAGGGACAACGCATCTCCCCAGGAAACTCCAGGCCCTGGATCTAGCAAGCAGAAATGCAGCAGTTTGGCATTGAATGGGGATGCAAAAAGGACCATCTCAGGATGACCCCACCTGTCTAATAGGTCTTCTGTGACCAAGGACAGCAGTTCCCACTCATGCATTCTGGACTGTGACCTGCTGAGGCTGGCCTCCAAAGCATTCTGGGCATCTGGCACATGGACAGCTGACAGCTGTAGACTGTGATTCAGAGCCCAGCACCAGACCCTCATTGCTTCCTGGCACAGAGGGTAGGAATGTGTTCCCTCTTGCTTGCTGATATAGTAGACCACACTGAGATTGTCTGACTGCACCAACAGAGGGCCCGGGGAAAGATGGATCTGGAAGGCCAGTAAGGTATACATAACTATCCTCATTTCTAAGACATGTGTGTAGATGTGAGTCTCCCAGTGGAACCAAAGACCCTGGATCTGATAAGGACCTAGGTGGGCTCTCAACCCAGACCAGAAGCATCTGTGGTGAGGATCTGGTGAGGAGTAGGGATAAGAAAGGGGACCCCATTTAAGAAATTGGCCAGGTCCATCCACCAGTGAAGCCCTCTGCATACTTCAACTTTTCTAAATGTGTGGGATACCCATGCCCCTTTAAAATCCATCAAAGTTAAACGATCCCACTCCCCTTGGCTCACTCCTGATATTCTGTCCATGCGTAAATCCCGTGTTCAATCGTGGCATCTATTTAAGATCTCACAGAGCCCAGCTGACCATCAGACCTATCGTAACCTCTGCAACTCTTGTACGAAATGTATCTGACAGGCCAAATTGGATTTCTTCAAAGCTCGCTTGTAAGCCCCCAATAGCAATCCTTCCTCTTTCTGGAATGATCTCCGCTCACTTATTCATCCTTCCCTGATTTACCCCCACCCACTCTCTGTGTGTCTGGTTAGCCTATTACTGAGCCCTTCCTTGTTGCTGAAGATCTAAATAAGTTCTTCACAACTTGCGCTGTACTATACAGACCTCCTTCCTCCCAACCCATTCACCCCCACAATCCACCAATTTCCATCTATAGCCGGTTTCCATCCTCTCAAGTCTATAGAGCCCTCATCTCCCCAAGTCCCTCAAAATCTAGACCAGATGTCTTGCACCCCAAGCTCCTCAAAATCTATGCTCCCTCAATTGTCGACCCCCCCCCAAGCTTCATTCTTAGTCTGTCCAGCTCCTTCTCCTCTACTGCCCCAGCAGCTTGGAAGTCTGCAACAGTACTCCCCCCTTCAAAGGAGGAGATGCAGCTGCCCCTGGCAACAACCACCCCATTTCACTTCTCCCCTCACTTGCCAAAGTCCAAGAGTCCCTGTGGGTCTCCAGATCAAATGAGTACCTTCGCACATCCAACACTCTGTCCCCTGTTCAACTGGGCTTCAGAAAGAACCACTCCACCACCACCTCCCTCTTACGTTTCACAGATGCTATCCACTCGGCCATGGACCAAGGCTTCATCACCTCAGCCATTTTCCTTGATTTAGCCAAAGCCTTTGACTCTGTGTCTCACCCCATCCTCCTAAACAAACTAAGTGACTTTGTCCTCTCACCTCATGCTGTGTCCTGGTTCAGATCCTACATAACTGTCTGCTCCCAATCGGTAAAAATAACGTCTTAATCTCTTCCCTCCCCAACCTAGCAGGTGTCCCCCAACGTTTGATCCTCGGTCCGGTCCTATTTTCCTTGTTCATAAACAATCTCCCCTCTGTCTGCTCCCATGCCAGCATACACATGTACACAGACGACACTGTCCTGTTCCTCTCTGGCCCATCCGCCTCAGCCATTCAAACTCCTCTACAAGAGGACTTCACGACAGTTACCTCTTGGCTCAACATGAGCAGTCTTAAACTAAACACCAAAAAAACTGTTGCAATGACTTTTGGAACCAAGACCAACCCTCCTTCCTCTCTGATGAGGACATTCTCCTCGAGAACATCCCTGCTTTCAAGTACCTTGGGGTCTGGCTCTATCCCTCACTCAATTTCTCATCCCACTTCAATGCTCTACATTCAAAGCTGCGGCCAAAGCTAAGGCTGCTCAATCACCACAAAGCTAGCCTCCCCCTCCTTGTCAGATGCACTCTTGTGATCAAATGGATCATCCCCACCTTTGACTATGCTGATGTGGTCTACAGTGCGGCCCCTGTGACCTCCCTAGCCAAACTCTATGTCCTCCACCATGTCTTTTGCTGGTTCACCACAAACTCCCCCTGACTAACTCACCACTGTCACTTCTGCTCTTCTCTAGCCCTCCAATCCCTCTCACAGAGATGCTTTTCACACTGCTCCACCCTCATTTCCAAATTCTAGTTCGGGACTCTCCCACCTTACCTCGCATCCCTCCTCAAATCTGCCACCCCCATACAACTCACAGTCAATTGACACCTGCTCCTTTGCACCCCATGAGTCCGCACCTCAGCTGGTCAACTGGCCTTCTCTTACAGGCATCCTTCCCTCTGGAACAGCATCCCCCTCCCTACCCACCTCTCCCCCTCCTTCCCTGCCCTCAAGAGCCTACTCAGACCAACCCCAACTTCATCCTGCACCTGTTCAGATCCCTAATACGCGCTCTCATTCTTATCCTATCATCACTCCTCTCCCGTCTCCTGAACCCCCTTCTTTTTCTCTGTAGTCTTCCCTACCTGAGAAATCTGCACCCTAACAGCTCATAAACTCATTACTGAGCTTCTGTAGCATATTAATAAGTTGTAAGTACTATTGTATTATAATATGTATTACTGTACTGCTACAAGCAAATTTATGTAACAATCTGTGTGATTTGTCTGTTTTTATGCTCTATCCTCTGTGGTATGTGTCTCTGTACCCCCCTCCCCGGGTCATACCTGGAAACAAGCTTCACTCATGGTACCTTTTCCAGTTATTAAATTTTAAAATAAATAAATAAAAATACTGGTGAGGAGACAAGGACCAACTGATCCAAGTCATCTGAGCACTGATCCCACCGAACCCTGAGGGTCCACTGTGGAATCCTCATGTGCAACCTGGCCAGAGGGACCATAACAATGACCGCAGCCATGAGGCCTAGAAGTCTGAGGAATGACCTGGCAGGGACATGCTAACTCCAAGCCACCTCTTGGGCCTGAGCAATAAGGTGGTCTGCCCTGTCTTGAGGGAGAAAGACCTTGCCCTGGGTAGAATCCAGGACTGCCCCTACGTATTGCAACCACTTGGAGGGGATCAGCACCAAATTGGGCCGATTGACAGTGACACCCAAGGACTGGAGTAACTGCAGGGTACGCTCTAAGGACAACAATAGGAGCTCCCTGGACTAGGCCTTCAGTAACCAGTCATCCAGGTGTGGGAACACATAGAGGCCCTTGTGCCAAAGGGCTGCTGCTATAGCAGCTAAGCACTTGTAAATATCTATGGCACAAAGGATAGGCAAGGGCAATACTTGAAATGGTAATGCTCCCGGAACAGGAACCACAGACACTGCCTGTGGGGCAAACCAGAATATGCAGGTAGGCATCTTGCATATCGAGGGAGCATAGCCAGTCACCCTGCTTAAGCAGAGGAAGAAGGCTGTGCAAAGTGACCATCTGAAACTTTTTGTACTGGATAAAAAGGTTCACCTCTTTGAGGTCCAGAATTGGCCTCAGTCCCCTATCTTTTTGGGAGCCAGGAAGAACCTGAAGTAGAACCCCTTGTTCATTTGTCACTTGGGCACTGGTTCTGTGGCCTGTTTGTGGAGCAAGGTGAGGACCTTCACCCTGAGCACCCCTATGTGATCCGGAGGGTAAAATGTGGGAATGGGGAGGAACATCTGGAGGCTGCTGTAGAAGCTGTAAAGCATGGCCCTGCTTGATTACCTGCAGGATCCAGGCATCTGTTGTGATGGTTCTCCATTGGGACAGATGAAAGGAGAACAAACCTCTGACCACCACCTCCTGGCTTGGGAAAGGGGGGGGGTCCATCAAGGAGTCAGGCGGAGACTGAACCAGTGGCCGGGGCTGCACCTCCTCCTCTGGATTGCTTGCCAGAAGAACCTGAGGTAGAAGAGGGACAGGCAAGGCAGAGCTGGCTGAAGCTTGGCTCTGAAACCTGACTTGTGAGAGGCCTTATGAAAGGAGGACCTCAGCCTACTCCTGGGCTGATATGGTACAGGGAGTGGACAGACCGAATGGCCCTGCCAGAGGCCAGCAGTCCATTGCTAATATCCTGCATGTCAGGTCCAAAAACCTTGTGACCCACAAAAGGAGCATTCAACATCTTTTGCTGGACATCATTCGCAAAGCCAGAAACCCTAAGTCAAGAGTGCCTTCTGAGACAAATGCCAGAGGCTGTTGCACTGGCTGTAGTATCAGCCATATCATAGGTGGCTCTGAGGAGATGTTTACTGACATCTTCCAAGGCCTGGAGCACTTTAAGAAGCTCCTGTCTCTGGGAACCCTCAGGGAGGATCTGTGCAGCTGCTTTGCCCTTCCGCCAAAGGGTGTTCTGATACTTAATCAGGTGAGCCAAATAACTGGTAATCCAAAGGCCGAGGTTGGCAGAGGCAAAAGTTCTCTTGCCCCAGAGGTCCCATCTCCAGGACTCCCAGTCAGGGGGTAGGGAACTAAGGTGCTTAGGGGCCTTAGGCCTGTCATGAGCGGCCTTGATAACCACTGAGTCAGTTTCAGGCTGGCCCGCATAAAAGGGCAATCTCTGAGGTGCCTGATAGAGCTTGTCAGCCTTCCTTGGCATGGCTGGTGCATGTTGGGCCTGCGCCAGGCTGCTGTGACAGCATCAGTCAAGGCTGGCAGCAGGGGGAAATAACCTTCAGTAGGGACTCTGGGATTTCCAGGAAATCCACCAAATTCCTCCTAGTTTCATCTTCCTCCTCAATCTGAAAACCCATGGTGGAGGAGAGATGCTTCATAATTTTAAAAAGGAGGTGTCCTCGGGGGCCCTGGGAGTGTGCTTGACAGACTCATCACTCCCAGAGGGGACAGTGAACCTGTCAGAAGACTCCACATCAATGTCTTCCTCCTCATCCTCTTCCTCAGGGAGGATGATATTAGGATGGTATACCTCTTTGACGTCAGCCTGCTCTGACACAAGGACTGACAAACAGAGTACTGATGGTTCTCTAAAGGGTGCAGGTGAGTGGGTTGGACTGGCATGCACATCGAAGCAGCACCCGATGGCAAGGGTTAACAACAGCCTGGGCTGTGGAACTAGCTGTTGACTAAGAGACATGGTAAGAGGCGTAAGTATAGTATTAAGATTGGTGGCAGGAAGAGAACTCGTGATTGACACAGGTGTGAATGGAGGGGGCAAAGAGCCCTGGTCTGATGAAGAACCACTAACTGTGGTAGTAGCGGATGGGCTCAGCACTATGGACCTCGAAGCTCAACTGGTCTCGACAGCAGGGCAGGGGTCGACGACCCAGAAGCTGATGGTCCCCCTGCAGCCCTATGATGGCTGGTAGCCAAATTCACAGTGAGGGGGCCTGGTTGGAGCAGAGGCCTGCATGGGGTGAGGTGCTGACACCAAAGCAGTCAATGGGGTGATCCCAGGAGGAAAAGAAGAAGAATCATCCAGCGAGGACCAAGATCGCCGATGGGAGGAATGGTCCTTAGGCCGCTCCTTGTCCTGTTGAGAGCGTTTTCCTGAGAATTTATCCTGGGTCTTGGTGGCCTGAGAGCCCAAAGAAGATGCCGACTGGGCATGGTGAGGCCTCTGGAGGACCCCTGCTCTCCACTGGCTGCCTGTTGCTCCATGAGGAACTCCTGCAGGGCTTTCTTGATTTGTCACCACATGGTGAGGTTAAACTTCAGACAGAACTCACAAGCAAGGAGGATGTTGTGGCTGGGCCCAAGCCTGCAGATACAGAGTCGCGACTGTCAGTAGATGATCTTTCCGCAGCAGCAGCGATAGAAAAGAGCCGATGAAAGGGTAGTTCTCAATATACAAAGAACAAAAGAATCACTTTAAAGTGATTCAAAGGTAAGTAAAAGAAGAAAGCTAAGTAAGTTTGACAGTCGAACTGAGCGACAAAGCTTCCAGTGTCCATGCGCCAATGGTAGATGGCAGGACAGAACTGAAGAGGGAGTGATGCTGCCCATGCTTTTACAGGGTGTGTGAAGTAGGAGCCTGACATCATGAGTGGCCCTAATATACTGCTGCAGAAAAAGCTTCCATAGGATTCCTGATGCCTGGCAGCTGAGTTCTATATGTGTGACCTGATTACAGAGATATCCCCAAAGAAGATTAAAACAATCTGTTCAGCATGAACCCAGTATTGCAGAGGCATAGCTTGTTTTGCTGACTTAAGTGTTTTTGGGTTTTTTTCTGTGGTGAGTCCCATCCTTCCTCAAAACCCTTCTATGTCCCATCTCTTGAAGCAGGCATGACTAGGTACTGTATCTCTCATGAGCTAGCCCTCCTTCCCCTGTTCCTATGGCTTAACCTCCACAGTGGCGCTCACCTGGCAAGTCCTAAGGACTAACCAGGAAACTAATCCAACCCAAGGTGCAGCGATGCGGCCTAGCACACAACACAATATGCTCACATCAAGGGTCAGGTGCCCCATATTACCCCAGAGTCCAGCCATAAATCTTTTTCTGTTTGGGGGGGCAGCATGGTTTGGTTACCCATTACATCAAGATGCTACATGTATGTGTTGTTGCAACGTGGGAGGCAGTCTACATGGGACTAACAAATACGGCTGCTGGCACTGCTGTACCAGGCTTCCCCAGCTATGATGTTTAGTACCCGGGAGCCCTGCTCCCACCCCAACAGAAATTGGTTGAGAGGCTGAGGGGATCCTAGAGGTAGGTCTCTAGGACAAGGTGAGGGTGCAGGACATGCCTGGGGATGAGGAAAAGGGCTATGAGAACTGCGAGAGACCCTAGGCTCTTGTGGTAGAAGGGTGGAGATGGGGGAACCTACCTTTTTAGTCTTTTTTGCAGAGTATAATTTTATCAGAAGAGATGAATCTGATACAATACAATTATTAGGAATATAATAAGATCCTGATTTAACTATTTTGGTGGCAAGTGTTGCGGCCCTCGACCTCTTTGGATCCCCCCCTTCTAATTTTGTAACAGCCTACTGCTATAGTTTATTCACCATAGAGATGTCAATAGGAAGAAGCTTCTTATTATCACTGTAAACCTTTTTCACCATATAATGACAGCTGATTTTCATATATGCATATTTCTCTTGTATATGATTAAATATTTCATTTACTGCCTGTGTAGGCAATGTCTATTGTAAAGATCTCTACTCACAGATTCATAGTGATTATTAACTGTAACACTGCTGTGTGTGTCCTAAATGGTAAAAAACTGAAATAAATAAAAAGTTAAAAAAAAAATAATACAATAAGATTATCCTGCTATCCACTGGATGATGATCATATTTTTCACTATACAAGAAAACCTGATTCATAGAATCAGCACCATCTGATCTGAGACTCAGTTCTGGGTGGCTTTAAAACATTTTCCTGTACCGAGCATAATCCATGAGCTATTCTATCAACCAGATACAAAAAAGGGCTCCACTTTAATGAGCGCCCAACATTTCAGGGCCATAGTTAGAAGACTTCTTACAAGGATAACTCTAGTTGTTGCAGTTACAGCAGCAACAACAAAGACATAACACAGCAATGCTGCTGCAGTATATCACAAACAAACCCTCTTGTTGTGCAGTATTTTGTGCCATGTCACCTACTGCAAGTTACTGCATTACATTGTGATAACTCTAACTGCAAATTTGGGATCCAACTCATGCTTTCAAATAGGGTATTCCTGATGTGTGTGCCCGATGAATTAACATTCTATACTCGGAGGACAAGGGAACAACAAATCCTACGCAGAAAAATTGTGGTGGCATAGCCTGCTTATCACACTAATTCAGTTGCAGGCATTTTTTTTTAAGCAAACCTCATGTATATGAAAAAAAAGACAAGACAACTTGGTAGTTATCCATCCCAGCAAGCTAAGATTTCTATATTTATTTAACATTTCAACACCAGGCTAACAACTGATCCGTTAAAGAGAGTATAACTTTCAAAAAGCTGGTCTCAAAAACACTTTTGTTAGGCCAATAAAATGTATAACTTGCAACATTTTTGCTGTTTTTCCCCCTGCAATACCAGGTTAATCATATTATTAAACACACTGAGCAAAACAGTTATGAAACATATTTGAACTTGGCAGTACAGTATCAGCTATTATTTCACTGTCTGGAAAGACCTTCTTGTTTCAACATACACAACATCACTTAGACCACACCATTGCTTTATTTGGCATCCGCAGGATAGTGTTCTAACAAAAGTAGTTATGCAAGCCCTAGGGCTACCAGCAGGTGTCCCTGTCAGCACTGGTATAACTGCAACAGCTACTAGAAAGAGGTTGGTGGACACAAAAGCCTTGAAGAAAAAATATTAAAAAAAAAGTAAGGTAATTTTCAATGTTCTGAAGCACCTGTATTAACAACATTATGTGGTGTCATTACCACAACAAAAAAACTAGACTACAGTACAACAATGTTTGAGCAAAGCTGCTTATTTTTTTTAAACTCTATCATTTCCATGTATCCTACCCAGGACAGTTAGGGCCCTTTAGTAACCTCAAATAAGATGTAACCACGGCTTCAAACTTATTCTGCTGAAGGTAGGTTTTCTGTGAATCAAAAGCATTCTTTGTCAATTTAACTGTAGGCCTAATCTTAAACACGTGTCTCATTATTCCAACTCCGGAGGCAGCAGTTTACTGTATTCATCCTTTTTTCACCTTTAGAAAACTTTGTAAGGATGTTCTTTATAGTCAGGGCTAGTCAATCTTCAAGGCATTCACGATATGCAAAACGATGAGGACACTGCTGTTCTATAAAGGTGGGCTGGGCAAGCTCATGCTTTAGATAGGAAGTGCTAGGCATACAGTAAAACTCATCATACATAGGGCATGGTCTCCAGCCACTGTAGCTGAAAACTGCACTATCCACCTACAGAGTAAACTGTGGGGCCTACTGCATCAGGCAGGGGCCAAAATGACATTTGGAAGCCATGAACCAGCAGGGCCAGTGGCTACCAAAATCCTCAAGGCCCACATGTGTACTTATTGAAATGTTACTACACCCAATGCAAACCAGCAGGTCCAATACAAAATCTGCTTGCTTTTGACTGTGGACCAGTGCCAGTCAGGACCCAATCAGGGAGTACATCTGTAACTGCAGCCAGGTTGCACTCTCACCTCTGGTGCTGGAGGTCATAGGCTTAAATGCTAACAGCATACTGCACCTATTAATACTTCCCACATTAGAACGGAAGTCACCATTTCTGCTACTCAGAAGCCCGTTGTCCATTCCTCTCATCTGTCATGCACTGGGAGGAATGCCCTCAATTTTACCACTAAAACCTTCTATGTATTACTCAGCACTCTCACATTAAGGGGATGCCCCTCATTTTATTGATTAGAGCTCCTCTGAAAATCTGATGACCCCAACTGTGCCACTAAGAAGTCCTTTGCAATCTTTCCTGCACTTGGTATGCGATCCCTTATCTTACCATGCAAAACCATTTGTGTACATCTGGTGTATCCCCAAACTGGTGCTAAATGCTGGGTTAGTAAACCCCTACTACCTTTGAAATCTGCCGACCTCACCACTGACATGTCTTGCGTGCCAAGTTTAAAAGTGGACAAAAGACTGCATATACTCCAGCAAGACGAGCAATCCGGTCCAGCTGCAACCAGTTACTGACTTCCCCAACTGTGGAATAATGTGCCGTTGGGCATAACTTGATCCCCTACTCTGTATATATCCAAACTAAAGATGAAGCATCACTTTGTCTTCTCCTGCTCTTGTTGGAATGGAATACAGCCTCTCATATATATTTAGATGTATGCTATGCCTATAGTCACGGACATTGTAATATTGTACAATGTTGTACTGGTGCTATGTACAGTAGTTACTTGATATGCATGATTATCTGTCTATATTTGATGCGATAGAATAGTTGGTATCTGTTCTCTTTTTCTCTCCCACTAGCCTTTCTCCTCACCCAAGTCACATCTTTAAATGAGACTTACAGCATTCTCCAAAGTACAAGAAAACAGGGAGGGGGTAGGACAGGGAGGAGTACTTGACAGAATCGAAGGAGGTGGCAAGGGCAGTAAGGGGAGCCAAAGCATCTACGGAACTCAGGCTGGCACAAGGCATTAAAAAGGGGGAGAAGGACTTCTTTAAGTACATCAGGGAGGAAAGGAGCTGTAAGGACCACATAGTAAGGATAAGGAAGGCGGGGGTTGGGTGGAAACAGAGTGAGTAAGGCTGAAGCACTAAATGAGTACTCTCTGCTCAGTATTTACTAAAGAGAAGAGGGGGTGACACCTAAGGTGGGAGAAATGGCAGAAGCGGGGAAGTGGTGACAGATGGGAAAATCATGGAGGGCAGAGTTGAGAGGGTTTGAAGGCACTGAGGGTGGACAAGGCCAGGCCCAGATGGCATCCACCCAGGGTACTGAAGGAGCTGGCAGAGGTCCTTGCAGGACCTTTGGCTACCTATTACCGCCCTACCACATTCGTGTGTGTACCTTAGGACTGGAGGATGGCTCATGGTGCCCTCCACAAGAGTGGCCCCAAGGATGAACCGGGAAACTACAGACCAGTGAGCCTCACATCCATCGTGGGTAAGCTAATGGAGACTATCCTGAAGGAGAGGCTGGTGGCCCTCCTAGAGGCCAAAAGACTACAGGACAGCAGACAGCATGGCTTCATACGTGGCAGATCCTGGTCGAGTTCTATGACTGGGTAACTAGGCAACTGGACAGGGGCCATGCAGTGGATGTCCTGTATCTGGACTTCAGTAAGGCATTCGACTCGGTGCCAGCATGGAAGGCTGGGAAGGAAGCAGGCACAGGGCTGGTGCAAAGCTGGTGAGCTGGGTAGGGAACTGGCTTCAGGGAAGGCAACAGAGGGTGGTGGTGGGTGGGGAGCTCTCACACCCAAGGGCAGTGACGAGTGGTGTTCCACAGGGCTCGGTGTTGGGACCAGTGTTGTTTGGGATATTCATTGCAGACATACCATGGGACATCAAGAGCAAGATCAGTCTGTTTGCTGATGATACCAAGGTAGGCGCAGTGGTGGATGACCTAGGGGGATGGCAGGGGTTGCAGGATGATCTGGCAAAGCTTGAAACCTGGTCAGAAACCTGGCAACTGGGTTTAATGCCAAAAGTGCAAGGTGCTGCATTTTGAGATGAAGAACCCAAGGAGGAGTTACCAGCTGGGGAAGTGCAGCTAGCCCAGACAGAGGAGGAGAAGGATCTGGGTGTGCTCATTACAGGGTCAATGAACAACTCAGCACAATGTGGGAAAGCAGCTGCAAAGGCCAACAAAATGCTGGGTTGTATTGCAAGGGGTATATCCTCGAGGAGGAGGTGATTCTGCCACTGTATAGGTCATTATAGTTAAACCACACCTGGAGTACTGCAGTACTGGCTCAGATTCGAAGAGGGACATATACTGGAGGGGTGACACGCGAGGGCCACAAGATGATCAAGGGCTGGGGACTATCATACGAGAGGAGGTGGAAGGAGTTGAACATGTACTCACTGAAGGATTGAAAGGACAGTGGTGACATGATTGAAACCTTTAAATACTTGAAAGGAAAACAAGACGGCACAGAGGGGCTGTCTGTGCAGGAGGGAGGCCACCAGGGGCCATGATATGAGACTGGAGAGAAGAAGGTTCAGGAGGGAGATGAGGAGACACTTTTTTACAGAGAGGGTGGTGGCTGGGTGGAATGCATTACCTGCAGAAGTGGTATGCAGTAGAACAGTGGACTGCTTCAAAAGGGGATGGGACAGGACAAGGGGGAGGGTTAATGAAGGGGAAGGGTGGAAGGGAGGGGCAGCTGCAGAATAGGGGGTGCTAGCTGCACATTCGAGCAGACTTGATAGACCTCTAGGCCTTTATCTGCTGGCAAATTTCGTATGTTCGTATATTGCTTACTTGGCAAAATAAATAAAAATAAAAGTGGAGGAAAGTCTTCCTCATTTTTACGGTCAGAACCCATCCCTGTCAAAACACACAAGTCAGATTTGGCCCTTCAAAAATTAACTGTAGAGGAGGGACAACAATGGCTGAAACTCAGAATCTCATTCTGAATTTAATTTTGTAAAACGAAAATGTTTTAATATAAAAATAGACGTGGTACCATATTGGTGTAGCAACATCAAAATACAGCCCACTGTTAACAATATTATACTAGAGATATAAGCTAACTATATAACATAGTGATATAGAATACCCCTGGGGCCACACACAATTTTAGTTTAAAAGGGCAAAAATGTTACATATTGGCCAGTAGAGGTTAGAGCAAGTTCGATTTTGGATGATTCCTACTTTGGGTATGGTAGAATGCTACTGCTGCTACGGGACTGCTCCATGGTACAGGAATATGGGGGCATGGCTGCTATCATGATGTATGGCAGTGATAGCTGACACAAAGGCATCAGGATGCCCAGCTCTGTGTCAGTCAAAGGGCTGGTTTGTGGTGATATGTGGGTTTGGTCCCAGCCCAATCTAGCCAACCAGTAAAAGCCCTTGCTAAGCCAGCCTGACAGTGCAGCGGTGGAGCTACCACTCGCTACGCCAGTGACCAGCTTCGGGAATGGACTAGGGTCACTTGGAAACTGGCCAAAGAGGGAGAATTAAGGATTTCAGGAGCAGCTCTCCTCCCTCAAGGAGGGGAGACACGGCATTTCAGTGTTTGTCTGCCACCTGGCATGGGCCAGAGAAGCAGGATTGCAGAAAGTGGTGGTTGCCAGACAACTTGGAATACTACTTGTGCAAATATCTAACAGCTAGTGTACCTTGATGGCCCCAAAAGACCTAGGCAGATACTAGGCCCTTTTTTACTTTGACCAACAGCTTAATAGGACAGGCAATCATCGTCCTAGAAAAGCTACTGCAATAGGGATGTCAGCTCCTAGAGTGCCGCTCCACATAACATATCTAACACTATCCGAGTAGGTTGATCTTTTGATTGGCAAATGGAAAAAGACAAATACTTCAGAAACAAAAAAGTAACAACCAGCTACTTTTCAAAATAAATAACATTTTCTGTCTGCTATTTTTGGCAGTGCTCTCTCTTGTAAGGTATGATTAATTTATTTAACATGGATGGCAAATACTTAAAACAGAATTAAATACACAAATTTGGCTGATGGTCATTATTATTATTATCAAGCAGTGCTAATCTAACTTTCTATGGAGGTACACATGCTCTTCCAACTGAAAAATCCAATATTAGAGATGAGGCACATATTAGTTTGTTACTTTCATAAATCAATGTGTAGGTTACCCTCTTTTAAATATTTCTGAAGCTGTATAACTTGACCAAACACCACACCACTTGACCCTATAAAAAAGTTGGAAGTGAGAATTTCCAGCTGTCGAGAAAATGAACAAGATATGGAATAGCTAGCGCCAAGTGTGGAAGGAATGCCACATGTGCAATGTGGGAAAATGCAATCCAAAGATCCTACATCCTTTGCACAGAGTTGAAAAACTGAACAGTTTCAAAAGTTGATGGTAGTAAAAATTCAAGTTGAAGCTATCTGGTTAATTACTCAGGATATCAGCATAAACATACATGCTCCTTGTTCCAAGAATTCCATCTGCTCCGGACACACTCCCTAAACACAGGGGTTACCTCCACATGTTGCCATCACAGTCATTTTCTGAGGGAAAGATGTACAGTATGAGATCTTCTTATGTCAGCTGTGATTATTTTGTTGCTGGTAGCCAGTCTCCCTTTAATATGTTTCTATGTATATGTAATACATGGGTGTCGTTTTTTCCCATAGGGATTCAGTGACATAAATTCATAATACCATCACTCTGACATCAGAAAGTCATAATACAATTGTTCTGACATCAGATCAACAGTATTAAGAGACAGAATATTTGGAGTGTTCCATATATTACAACAAATTACAGACAGGAAACCAGCATTAACAAGCTTGTCATTCCATCTCAGGAATCTGATGACATCATAAACCATTCCAGCTTTGTTTCCATGGTTTATGATAAACTAGAATCCCTCGATGAATTACAGCCTTGTTTGTTACTGATGCCTTCTTATCTATTATTCTATTTGTGTATGCATAGTTGTGTGTGTGTGTGTGTGTGTGTATATATATATATATATATATATATATATATATATATATATATATATATATATATATATGTGTGTGTGTGTGTGTGTGTGACAACAATGCAAATGCATTTTTAGTACCATCTATGCTTCTATAAAGTATTTCAGCTCAGGAGAATGGTCTGCTGGAAATTGAAAATTACATTCTTCTGTTACCCAAGCTTTTGAGCTCTTAGTTAAGAATGTCTTTTGTTTAAGCAGTCTTTTGTCCTCAGAGTACAAACAGGTTGGGTGGGGGCAGCAACAGTTTCTGTCCTGTAAAAGTTGTTTGTTCTACTTAAACATCAAGGGTTGCGCCCCCCCCCCCCTTTTCATCCAAAGAGGCTATGTTTTCACCATAAGCAAATGGCTGGTACACCCAGATGGCACCCTGATGAGTAGTCAGACAGAATAACAAAGCAACCAAGTTCCAATACACAAAACCAGTTTGGACCAGTTCTGGTACAGGAAGGTTCTCCGAGATCAAATGATGGTCCAGGGTGTGATGTCAGAGATGCATGTCCAGTGATGTGGGTAAAGTGGGCTGACCTGCAAAATGTACTTCTATCTTGTGTTGCTCAGAGTTTAGTTACGTTTTGGGACACTGAACTGGGAAAATCATGGGTCTGAGTCTGCCATAACTCATCAGTTCCCAGATGGGGGTAAGTTTCTTCTATTCTACTCAGAAATTTAGTTAGCTTTTAGTTATGTTTTTCTGTGTGATCCCTAGCTTTTCAAATTTATTTTTCCATCTCCAAAGAATACTGTATTCACCATAATCTTTGGTGTGGATAATCCTGTAAAATATGTAAATATCACAGAGTAGTCAATGTTATTTTCATATACTTCATGTTTTCTGTGACCTAGTCTTTTAAAGTAGAGATAACCAGGGGTAAATTGGCAAGTCTGTGATCCATTTCCACAGAGACTGGCTGCAAAGCTACCACACCTAAAGCAACACGTTGTCAGCTGTAACTAAAGGGGTGGATCGTTTGCCTTTTGGGAAAGGCCAATGTACTCTGTGAGTAGTGGCTCTGGTGAGATGTGAATCCTAAAGATACCCCGTGTGAGAGTCAATCTGAGCAGGGACAGCATACCAAGGTGACCATTCAGGCATCTGAAGGATTGTGAAAACTGGTAGCAGTGCAGACTGAGTTATGCGTGAGAACCAGTCTGTGATAACGTGTATGTGGTTAGAGATGTCTCTTACTGAATAAAACCTCACTTTGTTAAGTCCAAGCAGCAGGAAAATACAGTTGCACAAGTCTGTCAGCTCAAACTGCAAGAAATGATGACATCCTCATTCACTAAGAGACATCCAGGCCTGATAGCAGAGGTTGGCATGGCACACTAGCATAGAGGCATGCCACTGTCCACAAGATGGTGGTGGCCAGCAGTGTACAATGAAATTTACAAAGCTAGCAGCTGTAGAGGTCTCTATAATTTTTACTGCTTTCCGTTCAGATCTGTTTAAAGAAGGCTGGTTTGTCAGTGCAGCAGTGACTTACTGTTCCTAATGTAAGTAGCCAGGTTCAAGAATGAACCTAGGTCATCATGGGCTGGCAAGGGGAGTGGGATCAAGCATCCAAGAGGACCTTTTCCTGGGAGATTAGTCAGTTCCTATGCAATGCTGCCACCTGGGTGATCAAAGGTGGTAATGCATAGACAGCTGCTTTCTGGGTGGGGCACTGATGATGACATGCACCACATCCTTCTGTGCATCAAGCCTCTTCACATCCCAGTGCTGCCGTTCCACAGGAGAATGGAAAGATATCAGAGGAAAAAAATGCCCGTCAGAGCAGTATGAGAGTCTGACCTTCGTGGGCTCCACACTGGTGACATGGTCTCACCTGTGAATTGGATCCTGAGTACAGCAGTTGGGAACATGCCTGCCCCACTATGGAGTCAGGTCATGAGGGAATGTACAGGACTGATAAGTCCATATGAAGCTTGGTGACAGGGCTGGAGGCTTATACTGGATGGGGTTGGGGGGTGTGCATGGTCGGAAGAACAAGGAGGTATAAACAGACCACCCCCCAAAAAATGAACTGCTTTAAATAAATTTCCACAAAAGTTAACTGCAGATCACAGACAGACACCCTTTATAAAAAGGGGTATATAAGGCAGCTACTGTTAAATTCTGTTATGTTTACTTTCTTTTTTTTACCTTTTTTCTCAGCCAGTCTTTCAGCCCACAGGATCCCATCCCATCCCGAGGGTCTGCCACTATCCTATGCTGTTTAAAACTCAACCCCTCCAGGTGGGGGAAGCCAGAAGCAGAACCATCTGGATCTTTCCTGGACAGCGAGGGGAAAATGGGCCCAAAGTTTCAGGTTCCACAACTGGGTTGGGGACAGCATAAAGACATCATCTGCCCAAGCACCAGTTTTATTTCACCCAGTTTTTCATCCCTGTCACTTAGTCATTTGAATTACTCCAACCAGGATAACACCATGAGATGCAACATCTAGTTTCTCATGGGTGTCCAGGGGAGGACAGCAGCAGTTAACAAGTTAACTTGGAAAATGGGCCGAAGATCTGCTGTACTTTGATTGGCTGATAGCCATGCCATGCTGGTATAATAAGTACCAGTAGAGCCCCGTAAAGAACAAGTGCTAGCCTGGCCTGTCTCGCTACCATAATATCACTGTGCCCACTTAACATTCAAAAAAAGCTGCCATTTTTTGTTTGTTTCACTAAGTGAGATGAGTGAATGAGTCCCCCCCAAGAACTGAATTCCAGTATAACTATAACTTGCAAGAGTGGTACTGAGGCTCATGTGCCTACCCTACAACTGCTACACAGACACATGGATACAGTTCAGCGCTGAGCAGCAGCTCTCCCAGACATCAGGCCAAGCAGTGTTCCTGTCTACTGTGACCCCACTGTCAGACCCGGTCGTAACATACAGAACAATATATGTGGAGTGCATAGCGAGAATTTAATACACACCTTATGGGGTAGGATGCTACATAAACCCTGAGGGCAAAGCATCTCACCCCGAGGGTGTGCATTAAATTCCAGTCTTGCTCTGTCCCCTATATATTGTTTTATATAATTGCTGGGTAGCATTTTGTCAACTTACAAAAAGCCTTAAACAGCAATTATAGAAATCAATATGGGCAGTAGATGGTGCTGGTGCTCAAATTTTTTAAGCAGCATTGGTGGTGGTGGTGTTTAAAGCTCCTCACCCAAATGTAATTTACCAGAATTCAAATAAAGAAACAAATAATTCACTGCTCATGAGCATTGCAGGTCCCTCTTTCTCACCTCTCTTGTTGTTTGTCATAGCTGAGGCACTGTGGCAGGGCGGAAAGTGCCTTTTTTTGTTTAATTTTTTTCTCTTGGAGCATCATAAGCATGAAGAGCAAGAAGTACTGTGTGGCGCTTCTGGGCTGTCACTTTTTTAAATTAGGGAAAAAAAAAATCTTTAAAGTGTAAGGGAGCTTTCCCGAGGTAAGTCCTTGTAGCACTGTAGAGATCGGGGGGAGGGGAAGGAGAGTGTGCGCTTGGTGAGCAGCAAGCTCCTGCGCAGAGCAAGGGAAACCTGGTGCGTGTTCGCCGTTATAACCCGTGAGTTAGAATGGCAAATTATAACAAAGTTTCCCTATGAGAGAAAATGCTCCATAGTTATTATATGTAAATAAAACAAACAAAATAAGCAAACACCCAGCGCTTCTCAGTGATAATTTCTCAATGCCTGGGGAGCTGGTTGGTGGTACGACATAAACAGCACCCTCTGCTGGCAAATATGCAGCAGAGGGACTACTTTATCCAAACTTCATTCTGTTTTCACTTACTACTTATTTATAAGTGTGTTCTTTTATTGTTTAAATTTTTCTTATTAAAATTTAACTAGGGTGGGTATTATGGGCAATACCAGACCTTCCAGAGACTATGAGGCCTTCCGCCTGTGGTGTCGGGACTCATTACACCACTGGGTGGTCCAGTATTGCTCAATACTGCTCGCCCTGTTGGGTATTATTGCTTGCATAGTCCAGGAGCAATACGTACATGCTAAATAAAGAATATGTATGAAAAACAAATTGTGAAGTTAAACACACAGAACAAACAACATTCAAAGCAAGCTACTAAAGTGGGTCACAGCAAATGAAGGGCATGAACAGTGTTATGCAACATAATCATGGTCGAGGAGAAGGGTCACTAGACCAAAACAAATACAGAGAATTCTAAGGTAGCTAGAAAGACTGGAATTCAATGTTGAAAGTTAGAAGCACTGCTCAGCTGGAGAGGGAGTTTGTTCCAAGAGTCTAGTGCTGCAAATGCAATGGCCTTTCTACTAAATTTACTCTTCATCCCAGCAAGTAGACTAGGAGAGTTAAATGCCCCAACACCCACCCTACTGGGACAAGTTCAAGGACAAGAGACTATTTTAGGTTAGCCTATGTTTTTGAATATAAAAAATTCAACAAACTATTGTGGGTGGGGCATTTATAGACATGTAATTCCAATTGCATTTGACAGGTGCACAATTTAAAAAAAAAAATCAACTTTGCTAGCTAGGTAACAAATACTCGTAAGAGGATTACCTAAACCTCTGAGCTGTATGGGAATGGCACACCCTTAGTCTTGGATAATGGAAAGGTAACAACAGGCCCAATGAGACTCTTCTTGGCAAAAAGGCAAGAGCAGTGATAAAATCTGATCAAAGATAGTAATCCTTAGAAATGATTTTGTTTTTAGCACACTCTCCTCTCTCTCACTGAATTTCGCGCGCGCACACACACACACACACACACACACCCTAAGACAACAATCTTTTCTGCAAGCTTAAAATCAACAAAAAGGGAACCAGCATCCAGAAATGTAATGAACAATTAATACAATTAATGAGATGAAGCAGTAACACTATAACCACAAGCCAAAAATAAAGAGGCAGGTGAACACATGCTTATCAATGTTTAAAATTCCAACCACTGTCCTATCAAATATGCTGCCTTTAATCACATAGCCTAATGGTTACAATACAGAGCTGTGAACAAGGGGACATAGGTTTACATCCCATAGCCAGTGTAAATGTGTGGCCCTGAGCAAGTCACTCAACCTACTTGGGTTTAATCGCCAATCCCCTTTTGCTTACCCTCCCTCAACCTACAATAACAATCACCCTGTGTTTTCCTTTAACTTCCTTCAATCTCACTTAACCCCCCTAAGCCTTCCTTTAATACACTCATGTTCACAAGCCCCCTGTGCTTTCCTCTATCTGTCTGTCTATCTATCTCAAAAGTTTTAAAGACACTGAGCTGGTTGCAGCTCAATCAATCAATCAATCATCTTTTTAATATGGCAAGAAAACATGATGTGTAATACAGCAATGCCATAGGTGGAAACGCAACCCATGACTGAAAATCAAGTGGGCATTAATTCCCTAGTAATGCCCGCTTGATTTTGTAGTACTACCAGTGTCCACATTATAATCGCTATTTGTTAAGTGTTGAGAACCTTGCTATTTCCCATCCATCTGCCTAGCGGCCATCACTGAATCCTCGCAAAGTCGAACATCACAAAAATAAATCGTAAAATGAGAAGCAGCAATGCAACATGTGAGTAGCTTACCAGAGGTTTATTTTCAGCACAGTGGTTGGATAGTTAGTGTATATCTCCATTATTAATACCCTCTTTGTTGATGGCGTATACTGGCAATGCTGGATCCCAGTATGCAAATTAGCGATCCCATAATTACAGTCGCTAGAAAAGCGATAGAAACAGTTTGCAAAGACTTAAATGTTCAGTTTCTCAGTATGTTTAGGGGAGTTTTACTGCTCTGACATAAAACTGCATCACTGCAGCATATGTTTCAATTAATAAAGAAATGTGTTACTCACCAGTCACAATATCAATAAATGTTACATGGAACAAAGCCAGAGTTCGGTATTAAAAAAAAATATTATTCCCAAGACCTGCATCTGTGTACTCTTCTCAAAGTGAAATTGTTTTTCAAGTGCTTGTCATGCTACAAGGGCATTAATGCACTCCAAAGTCGGGCTCTGCTAGGGAATTGATGCCCGGTGGGTGGATGGAGGACCAACCAGGCATTAATTCCTAAGTAGAGCCCTCCTTTGTTGTGCGTTAATACTTAACAAGGTGGAACACAGTTGAGGGAAACTCATTTACAAGGTGGGCCTGGGCAACAACACAATGTTGATCATACAAACACAGGTAAACAGAGTCAAAGAAAATACGGTAAATACATTGTTGTACATGAGGACCTACTAGTATAGTTACTACAAAAAGGGGGGGGTATTTACAGGGGTAAATGCAGCATAAATACAAAAATGTATTTACAATATATATACACACACACACACACACACACGTCCATGACACTAGGATTTTGGTGCAATGAAGAGTAATCAAGCAGAACTTTTACAATATCTATGACTAACTGTGTTGTGAGACTACAAAAACAGTTATAGGAGAAGACATTCAGCAGGATGCTGGTGTAAAGGAAGGTGCACTGGAGAAAAGGGGAAGGTTTTAAGGGAAAGGAGAGAAGTAGGAGTAGGGACTGGGGTGGGGGGAGAGAGAGAGAAGGAAAAGACAGAATGATGAGGATAATATGAGTATATCAGAAAATTAGATTGTAGGGAGCCAGAATGGATGCTGGCTTTTATGAGGTGAATTACTTAACAGAGGCCCGGCAATGTGGCTCTTGCTGTGGAGAGAAAAAGTACAGTTATGTAAGAACTTACCGTAACAGCAGATCGGCTCTTGCAGTAGGTACTGACACATAGGACTGAGTCCCAAGCACTGACTTGAGACAAGTCTGAGACATGGGAGGTAGGAACGAGTTTGCCGGAATGAACTGGGTACTCATGATAAGAGTTCCTGTAAAACAGCAAGGCCAGAGCCCGCTCTACGCCTTGAAGCAATGTCCAAACTGTAATGTTTGGTAAAGGTATGGACAGAATTCCAAGATGCAGCCGTGCAAATGTCTGCGGCTGAAACATTCCTGAAACAAGCAGTAGAAGCAGCCATGCCTCTGGCTGAATGTCATTTGACCTGCTCCGGAAGGGGTTTATTGTACTCCTTGTAACAGAAGGTAATACAGTTTGCCAATCATTTGGACGAACACTGTTTTGAAACCACGGCACCCTCTCTTTTGGGTGCAAAGGAAACAAATAATTGGTTAGTTTTATGGACAGGCTTCCTCCTGTTCGTGTAGTACCAAAGAATTCTGTGTGCATCCAGAGTGTGCAGAAGTGCTTCACCCCGGTTGGAGTGCTCCAGGTAGTACACTGGCAAGTCAAGTGACTGATTCAAGGTGGATTCTGATACCACCCTAAGTAAGAACATTGGACTGGCTTGTAGAGCCACCCGGTCTCTGAAAAAAATCAAGTAAAGTACCATACACATTAGGGCCTGAAGTTCGGAAATCCTTTAAGCTGAAGTGATGGCCACTAGAAAGGGCATTTTCCAGGAAAGGTAGCGCATGTCAGAACTCACTGCCGTCTCGAAAGAAGGCAGAGTGAGTTTTTCTAGTATGTAATTCAAGTACCACTGTGGAGCAGAGCTCCATACTGGTGGTTTTAAATGGAGTATCCCCTTTAAGAAGGTTTTGGATACCTCCAACTGGGCCAGAGTCTTGCTTCCCACAGGAATGTAGTAGGCAGAAATGGCAGATAAGTATACTTTCAAAGTCGAGTAACCGAGACCTAGATCATAAAGATGCAGCATGTGATCCAAGACCTGTTTAACTGAACAGGAGAAAGTTTCTATCCCCTTAGAGTCTGCCCATATGGAAAACTTTTCCATTTCATGGCATAAGTGGCTCTGGTGGAAGGCTTTCTGGCCTCCACCAGAATTTGTGCTACCCTCGGGGAAACCCTGAAACGTGCAGCAGCTATGTCAGTAGGTAACATGCATGCAGAAGAAGAGACTTGAGACCTGGATGTACCAGAATCCCCTGTTGCTGTGTCAAGAGATCTTGAGAGACTGGCAGTGGAAAAGGACATTCCACTGACAGTTATTGCAGTAGAGAGAACCATATTTGTCTCGGCCAGAAGGGAGCAATGAGAACCATTCGTGCTTCTTCTGCCTAGAGTTTCATTAGCACACTCTGAATCAATGGAAGTGCAGGGAAGGCATACACGAACCTCCCTCTTCAGCACAGAGAAAGCATGTCTCACCAGAAAATACTACGCGAGCAAGCAGAAGGTTGGCAGTTTTGCATTGAGTGGGGAGGCAAACAGGTCTATTTGCAGCCTTCCCCACCTTCCGAAGAAGTTGTCTACCACTGGCTGTCTGAGCTCCCATTCATGTGCCCTGGCTAGTGCGTGGCTGAATGCATCTGCCAGGACGTTTTGGATGCCTGGCACGTGGACTGCTGTGAAATGAAGGTTGTGGTTTGTTGCCCAGTACCACACCCTCGTCGCTTCCCGGCAAAGGGGATAAGAGTGGGTTCTGCCCAGTTATTCGTGCACCAGACTACACACGTCTGTCTGGATCATGAGATGACCCAGTTGGGTGAGGTGTTGGAAAGCCTTCAGGGCATTCAACACTGCTCTCATCTAGAGTACATTGATAAGAAGGGACAGTTCATTGTGGAACCAAGGACCCTGTGTCCTGTGGTTTCCCAGGTGTGCTCCCCATCCCAGACCTGAGGCATCAGTCGCCAATGTTTGGGAGGGATTGTCTGAGCAGAATGGGACACCCCTGGAGAGGCAGTCTTGGTTTTTGCCACCACAAAAGGTCCCGGGCCATTGGGTCTGAGACTAGGATCTCGTGGTTTAGATCATCTGATCTCTGGTCCCACTGCACTCTGAGGGTCCAGTGAGTGACTCATGTGTAGTCTGGCTAAGGGGACTGAAGGGATGGTCAAAGCCATGAGCCCAAGCAGCCGAAGGACTGACCTGGCTGGTGTCCTCCTCTGCAATGTTACCAGGTGTACCTGTTGCTGTAATGTTGCCATCCTGTCCTGCAGTAGGAATACCTTGCCCTGGACTGTGCCCAACACTGCTCCGATAAATTGGAGCTGTTGGGTAGAACAAAGGTGGGATTTGGCATAACTGACTGTGATGCCCACCCGTGGAAAAATCTCCAGGGTAAGGATCAAAGAACTGGCTAGGGTAACTCTCAACGGTGCTGAAATCAGCCAATCATTCAGATATGGGAATGCCTGGACTCCCTGTGTGCGTAAAAAGGCTGCCACCACCACCACTAGGCACTTTGTGAACACCCTGGGTGCTGATGAAAGGCCGAAGGGGAGGGCTTTGAATTAAAAATGCTCCATCTAAAACAAAAATGGAAGAATTTGCGGTGTGGTGGACAAATCAGATATGTGGGTAGGCATCCGGCATATCCAGAGCACAGAGCCAATGACCCTTCTGTAATAGAGGAAGTATGCTGGGAAGAGACAACATTATGTACCTCTTGTACTCCACAGAAAGGTTCCATGAGCTCATATCAAGAATGGGTCTGAGGAGGGTCACGTGATGGCAGCCTGAGAAGCGGCAGCAGCCCTCTACAGCTCCATGAATCCGCCACATATTACAACCTCTTGGGTCGATTCCTTAATTAGATTTCGACATAATCCTGTGATATAACTTTGAGCAAAACTGAGGCAACTGCGAACGATCGAAATGGAGGTATATATGAAAAAGCGCCCGAGGCACTCACCCCACCTTACTGCAGAGAAGATAAGGCCGCAAAGCGTCCGAAGCAACAGACAGCGGGCTCGAGTAAAGCAGGTACCATTCAGGGTGCTCTTACGGAGGAGCAGTTCCTAGAGGTAATGCACCCTCTGCAGGAGAAGATTGCTGGGATATATGAGGATCTCCAGCATGTCAAGACCTCTGTGCAGTCTCTGACAATTCGAGTATCGGACTCAGAAGTAAAGTTAGTCTCGTTAGAGAAGAAGCATGACAGGAGTGAGCTGACTATGTCTCTTCATGGAAAGAGGATTAAAAAACTTGAGGAGAAAATCGAGGACCTGAGGGCAGAAGTAGAAACAATCTGTTAATAATTGGTATTCCTGAAAAGAAGAGGAGATGCCCTATTCTATTCCTTCAAAAACTGTGTGTGCAATTGCCGGTCCCTCCCGAATGGAGCTGCTTATATTATAGAGAGGGCACATCGGGCCCTACGACCTCCTCCACAGCATGGTGCCCCTCCTAGGCCACTTATCTGTAAAATGATCAACTATTTAGACAAACAACATGTCTTGGCGAAGGTGTGCGGGCTAAAAGAAGTACAGTGGGAGGGGCATAAAATTCGGATTACGCAAGATTTACCACAATCGGTCCGGATAAAGCGGCAGGGAATGCATCCCATTGTTGTGAAGCTTATCGCAGCAGGTACCCCATTTCGAATGAAGTATCCGGCAGTTCTCCAAGTGAAGGTTGGAGAAAAATGGGTGGCCTTTGAATCGCAAGATCAAGCACAACAGGAGCTGAAAAATTTCTTCCCGGATCTTTTCAAGTGAGAGAACTTCAAGTGAGAGAACACCGGGATTTGAAAGGCAGTCCGGAGTTGAACAAGGACAGCAAATTTGTGACCAGAGACTGGGTTTTGTAGAGCCCTGCGTGGAGAGCTCATGGAGAGTTCGCTTCGTCTTTTCGTAAATTGCTTTCTCCTTGCATGCATAGACTGCAGAGATGGGACAGTTACAGTGATTTTCCGCTTAGGGTGACATGTGAAGGACACCCGTAGCTGCACGCTGGACATGTCTGATACCAGTAGAAGAGTGGGTCAGACCGGTCCCTTTTTTTTTTTTTTTTCTCCGGATTGAGACTGTGTAGCTTTCCAAGTTGTGTACACTCTGGTGTTTGAGTGTAAAAGTTGCGATTAAACGCACCTTATTTTTCCTTTCTTTGTTCTCTGGAATGGAGGGAATGGCTAGGAGATGCTTAATCGGATCTCCGAATTCCTTTTGTCGTTCGGATGTCAAGTTACAACACTTATAGTTTGGTCTCGATTAGTTAAAGGATTCTACATGGGTAATGTCGAAATGATTTGTACAGTTGGAATCTTACATAGTGTATATTACTGTTGGGTGTGTGGCGGGGGCGGGGAGGTGATGGAGGAGGAGAGATAGGAGGGTAGCTGCTGCAATTCAGTTGCTGCATTGGACATCACTCGCCCGAGAGTGAATTGTGGAGCAGTTATTAGAACAGGGGGTGGTATAGAGTAGAATGTCGTTAGGGATTGGTGGGTATGATGGGGGGATAGTGCGATGGGGGACTAAGATAGTTAAGTTTCCTTTGGTAGTAGTGACTGGGGGATTGGGGAGGGGTAACCAGGCGTGTTATTCTAGGATCTCAACTGTCTTTTTTCATTGGTTCTCAGTCAAAATGTATGAGATTGCAATTTTCAAAATGACCAGCAGTATTTTCAGTTTGTTTAGAGAAGTTCATATATGGCAAATTACTATAAGGTTGTAAGCTGGAATGTTAAGGGGGTGCACGACAAATGCAAGAGGCAGGTGGTTCTTAAGCATCTTCACCATCTACAAGCTGAGATTGCCTGTCTCCAGGAAACACACCTCCGAAAGCAAGATGTCAATTTATTTCTCAAAGAGTGGGTGGGACAGGTTTATGGAGCCGGGAAATCCACGGCTAGTGGGGGAGTTGTGATACTAATAAGGAAAAGAATCCCATTTAAGTTGGATAAGGAATTATGTGATCCAGAGGGCAGATATATAATAATAAGAGGGTCCCTGGAAGGGCGACAGGTTATCCTAGGCTCTGTGTATGGGCCGAATGCTGAGTCTCCTCACTTTTTTACCAAGCTTTTAGATCTTTTGGTCACTGATCCACCTACTCTGAGTATAATTGGTGGAGACTGGAATGTGGCACCCTCCACAGACATGGATAGGTCTGACTCCCGGAAACGGGGACTGTCACCCTCGGAGAGGGCGCTGCGTGACCTCATGTCGGGGGCCGATCTTCTGGATGTATGGAGGGTTCTCTATTATGGAGAACGTCAATATACTTACTTCTCGCCTCCCCATAAATCCTTTTCCCGTATTGATTTTTTCTTGATGAGCGCCTTTGCTCTGCCTGGAGTAAAGGGTGTGGATATACATACAAGGGTCATTTCTGACCACTCTCCCATTTCCCTTACATGTTTCCTGGGTTCGAGTACCCGAAGGGACTTCTTTTGGAAATTAAATAATCAGCTGCTTCAAAGGCCAGAATCTCTTCAATATATTAAAAGTTTTTGATTAACTTTCTTTTGGATAATAAACGGTCTACAGCTAGGACCGACATGATCTGGGCAGTGTTAAAATGTTCCTGAGGGTGAATGCATTAGGTTGTCGACAGCAAGATATTCGACAATTTAAGGATAAGATGGCTAGCTTGCTTTCAAGGATCCAGACTATGGAATTTACCCTATTCGGCATTCTCCAGATAAGGACTGGTTGCCTTGCACCAGTTGCAGACTCAGTACTCTGATCTGATATACCCAAAACAGAGTAGCCTCTGTGAGGTGTACTAGAATGAAGTACCTAGAGGCTGGTGAAAGGGCTGGTAGACTACTGGCCATCCGGCTTAGGCAAGCTGCAGCATCGCGAGCCACTCCCTGCCTTAGGTCTGACCCCCACTAACAATTTAGTGACTTCGCCCCAGGAGGTGTCCGAGGCTTTGCGCTCTTATTATCTAGGGCTGTATTCTGAAGTCCAGGTGGCTAGACCTGCACTCCGGGATATATTTGAGTACTTGGAAGCCACGGACCTTCCTAAGTTAAGAGCCCCTGAAGGGGAACTCCTTGGGAATCCAATCACGCTGCAGGAAGTGACAGGAGCAATTGATCAGCTTGTACTAGATAAATCCCCTGGCCCTGATGGCCTTTCTAATAATCTATATAAAAGTTGCTCACAAGAGCTTGCTCCCCTTTTAGTTGAAGTCTATAATTATTGGTTTGACAAGGGGATGTCTGAATCCAATTTCCTTAGTGCGATAATCACCCTTATACATAAACCTGGGAAGGATCCCACATATCCCGAAAGTTATCGGCCTATTTCTTTGATTAATACGGACATAAAAATTTTGGCCATGAGACTGGGTGTACTGCTTCCAGCGCTCGTTAGTAGGGAGCAGATAGGTTTTATGAAGGGTAGGTCCTCTGTAGATCATACGCGTAAATTAATGTATATACTCTCGGCATCCAAGGATTCAAAGATTCCCTCTGTTTTGATATCCTTGGATGTCGAGAAGGCATTCAATAGTGTCTCTTGGGACTTTCTTTTTGAAACCCTCGCCTATATGGGTTTTCCCTCTAATTTTCTTAGGTGGATTAAATTGTTATATACATCCCCGTCAGCACAAATTTGGGCTAATGGGATAATGTCGGCTCCTTTCCAACTTCAGAGAGGGACTAGGCAAGGTTGCCCCCTCTCCCCATTATTATTTAATCTTTATCTAGAGTCCTTGATTAGGAGGTTGTTAACCTCGCCCAAACTTGAGGGTGTGGCAATAGGGACACAAAGATATTTCCTTTCGGCATATGCAGACGACCTTCTTTTACATCTTCAATACCCGGAAGGGGGCATTCCAGTGCTCCTGGCCGAGACTGAGCAATTTTCCTCAGTCTCCCACTATAAACTTAATGAATCCAAGACCAAAGTTTTTCCCCTAAATAACAATACACCACGTTCTGTGCTTGGTAATACTAATTTGGTATGGGAACCTAAATTCCTTATGTACCTTGGGATTAAGATTACCAAGGAGATCCCTATTATGTTTAGGCTTAATCTCACAGACTTGCTGCATGTAATTAAATTAGATCTAGACAGATGGGGAGATCTTTCTCTTTCTCTATGGGGAAGAATAAATATAATAAGGATGAATGTTTTGCCCTGAATATTATATCCCTTAGGAATGTTGGGTCTGTTTATCCCTAAAAAGTGGTTTGGTAAATTAAATTAAATCAAATACTTATTGCTTTCCTTTGGAGAGGTAAGAGTGTTAGACGATCTTATCTTAAACTTTCGGCACTCAAGGAGGGGGGGTTTAGCGCTCCCTTCCTTTTTCTCGTATTATGGTGCTCAACATTTGGCGAGAATGTCATATTGGACTAGAGAGGTATTGGGAGATGAGACGCAAGAGTATGTACCTTTATGGGTAGACATCGAACAATGCCTAGCAGCCCAGTGTGGCTGCTCACTCCCTGCCCTGGTATACACTATCCCGAAAGCAATCCCAAAGCCTCTTCGGAATATACCACTTAGGTGGTCCATTAAGGTCTGGCATCAACTGCAGACTCACTTATCTCATATCGGGCATGCTTCGTTGGAACAGCCGATTATGAGGAATCCCCATTTTCTAATTGGTCGGAAGCCCATTCCCCTGGGTTTTTTACCTTTGCCCTATACTGCTAAGCTCAAAGATATATATGAGGAAGGCCGAGTAATTTCGTTTGATCTCTTTAGAACTAGGTTTAAGGTGCCTGTCTCAGCTTTTTTCAAGTATGAACAATTTAGGAGGGCTATCCTTACTTTTTTGGGATCAGGGACAGCAAGTCAAGGGTCAACAGAAGCTTTTAATATTCTTCTGAGAGCATCGGAGGAACCCCATGCTGTGTCAGTAGTTTACAAAGCAATCCAGAGATTGGATTTGAGGTTGCCACAGGGAGTGTGTTATTATTGGCTGCAGACATTTTCCCTTAGGGATGAGCCACATTTCTGGACTGCAATCTGGCAGAACTTGTACAGATTTCTCAAGCAAGACAGACTGCGGCTGATGCAATTCAATCTTATGCATAATTTATATTTTACCATACAAGCTATACAAATTGGGGAATAGGTCTACCCCAGATTGCCCCAGATGTGTTGCTCATACTGGGACATTGTATCACATGATATGGGCTTGTTCCACGGTCCAGAGATTTTGGTCGGCTATTAGGAGTAAGCTCGATCCCTTGCTGGGTTTGGATTCGTATATTAATCCTGAGATCTGTTTACTAAATTTATTTCCGCTGGACATTCCCAATGTTAGGAAAGCGCATTTGGCTTTGATCTCAGCAGTAGCTAAATTAATTATCCTGAGGCACTGGACCGAGGAATCAGCCCTTCCAGTTATTGAATGGCACAAAGAAATGTTGTTTGCCCTTCAGTTAGAGAAGCACATTTTAGCCATGAATAATAGATTGAAGATCTACCAGAGCAGATGGGGTCCCTTGGATGCTATACTTACTTTATGGAAACCATGACAGCTCTTGGAGGGGTAAATTTTTGTTTTTGTTATAGACTGATAACTGAGCACGATCACGCCTGGTGGGGAGGGGTAGGGGTGGAGGTGGTGGGGTTTTAGGTGGATATATGGGTAAATGTAACTGGACTATTGTTCTTCTCTCACAGTTTTCTTTGAGGGGGGGATTATTACTGTCTGTTTAATTGTTTCCTATATAGATGTTGAAGTGTATGAAATATTAATAAAGTATATTGAAATAAAAAAAAAAAGAATGGGTCTGAGGTCGTCTGTCTTCTTGGGTACCAGGAAGAAGTGCGAGTAGTAGCCTTTACCTTGATGTTTTTTGGGGACTGGCTCTATTGCTGTTTTTTGCCAGCAGGGAGTTTAATTCCTCTCTTACCAAGGGTATGTGGAGAGGTGGGTAGAATGAGTGACCTGGAGGATTTGTTGGAGGTCTCTCTATGAATTCTGTTGTGTGGCATTTTGCTACTATTTGTAGCACCCATGAGTCTGCTGTCATTTTCTCCCACTCTGGTAGGTGATGGGAGAATCTTCCCCCCTACCGGCTCCTCTGGGGTGCAGACCAGTGGAGGCTGGAGGATTAAGGAGTCAAGAGGCGGTGGGCATGGAGGAGGCTGCGGGGGCCCGAGGCCTTGTGGGATCTGGCCGGGGAGCTCTACCAGCCGAAGGTACCCGACGTTTGTTTTGACATCGGTTCTGATTATGTCTTTGTTGGCGATGTTGCTGCCTCCAAAATGGCTGCCTTGGTTTCTGGGGTGGTTTGTACAAAAACTGTACAGAGCATAAGGCTTTGTTCTTATCTCCTCCGAAAAGGACTGACCCCCTAAAAGGGGCATCCTGTATGGCTGTCTGGACCTCCGGTGCCAGGCCTGAGATCCTAAGCCATGTGTGACGTCTAAGGCTAATGGCTGATGCCAAGCCTCTTC
Organism: Neoceratodus forsteri; assembly: GCA_016271365.2. Lineage (NCBI taxonomy): Eukaryota > Metazoa > Chordata > Ceratodontiformes > Ceratodontidae > Neoceratodus > Neoceratodus forsteri. The sequence goes on along the minus strand of CM028129.1, from coordinate 453,497,568 downwards.
CTGCAGCGTCAACTGCGTTGTAGGTGGCTCATATCATATGTCTGCATGCAGATCTAGTTGACCTGACTAGATCTGCCATTTCCTCTTTCAGGGACGAGTCTTGGAGAGTCCACTTTGGACTCTCTAACTGACCTAAGACTGATTTCTGGTAGTCCCCCACATGCACGACGTAATTTAAGGTTCTGTTTGCCAAAGTGGAAGAAGAGTAAATCTTCTTCCCATACTGGTCAAGAACCTTAGACTCCTTATCAGGAGGGGAAGCACTAAGATGTTTAGGTTTTGCAGACCTATCATGGGCCGTGCTAATGACCACTGAATCAGCCTTTGGGTGGAGGCTGAGGTAGTCCTCGTTGTCTGGGATTTGGTAAAGCCTGTCTGCTTTTCTGGCCACTGGGGCCAGAGAGGAAGGCTGTTTCCCAGATATTTGTGTCCAAGTCCTCATGTGGCTTTATCCAGGGTGGAATGAGGGTCAGAGAAGAGTCTGCTAGATCCAAGTGAGATGCCAATCTCTGTCTCTGAGGATCCTGAGTGACCATATGCCAATCATATGCTGCTTGGATCTTCCTGAGGAGCTCCAAGAAGGAAGGGTCCTCAGGAGACTCTTTTGGTTTGGGGTCCTCTGGCACAGGTGTGTCAAAATTGGAGCTGGAGAGGACCAAATCACCGTCGAAATCCAACGATTGACTGTCATTGGGTGAACTGATGGTGGGAAGAGTTAAGTCAACTAGCCTTGAAAAATCAGACAGCCAGGAAAACTCAAAAGGCCGTGGATTAGGTAAAGGCTCCGGTCGTCTGTCAGACATCAGGTCCCTAGGGCCGGATGGCAGGGGAGGTTCCCAAGAAAGAGGCCTTGGGACCGGCATAGGAGCCATCAGTGGATGGCGCTTATCATGCTCCAACGTGAGCTGTGACTTGGCCTCGGCCCGCCATGATTTGAGGACCGCCTATAAGTTCACTTGTGGTTGTGGTGCTGGACTACTGAATCCATAGCTTGGGTACCCATAGTAAGGGTAGTTAAAACCGAATGGAGGGTAACCCGGCATTTGAAAACCCGATGTCGGATAGTGTGGCGTCGGGTACCCTGGCATAGGGTAATGTGGCATTGGACAGCCTGGAGTCAGCTGCCCAAAAGGGTGGCCAGACAGTCACAGCGCAGGACCTGATGGAGGGGCTGAAGGGCCCGGCGTCGGTCCTGACGGTGGGATCGGCGGATCCAGACAGCGTCCCGTCAGGGGTGCACAGAGCCCCGAGGGGGGAACTGGAAATGTGGGTCCTGATGGTCCAGGCATCAGGCCCGACGGTGGACCTTGAGAGACAGAGAGGCCTGAGGGAGTCGGAGGGACCTTTGTCTGGTCCAACGGTGGCTCAGACATCTGAGGCTCCGGTGTATGGGGTGGCAATACCCCCAACGGTGGGTGATCTCCTTCCTCTGTGTCCCCTGCAGGGGGGAGCTGGAGGTACCGTCTCAATCGGTGGTAAAGGAGAAGTCGGAGTAATCTCCATCGTCAGCTGTATATTCGACATCAACTGGTCCATCACTTCTTTGTCAGGCCCGTTATCGGGGCCTGACAGAGGATCCGAGGCGGTGCAGCAATCAGGAGGAGCCGGAGGACAACTTAGCAGTTGTAGCCATGCGAGAACTGGAGGAGCCGGAACTCAACTTATCGGTCCCAATTGTACTGCTAGTTCTCTGAATCTCTGAGGCCTTAGAGGAGGTGGCTGCCTCCTGTTCCCCAGAGGCTCCTGTTGGGCCCAGCCCAGACAGGGTGGGCGTCGAAGGCTGATCCCCGGAGGGAAATTACCTTCAGGGCTGCGACTCCGGCCTGAGGCAGCAGGATTGCTGGGGACCCTTCCTGGTCCCAATGTCTCTCCTTGTCCTTTTTCTTTTTGTGGTGGCCCTCCAGAGAGGACGATGATTGCCTGAGTTTCTTCAGCTCCTTCTCCATATTGGCCATCTTTTGTTTTAAAAGATGTGCTTCCAGGCACTGCAGACAGTGTTTGCATGGAGCTGAATTAAACTTCTGCCAGTCCTCACACCCCTCAACCTTATGGCCTGGGCCCAGGAAAAGAACACAGAGGGAATGGCCGTCCTTTTGAGGAAGCTGTGTTCCACAGGAGTCACACTTGTTCTTATGCGATTCTGAAGGCATCGGAAATGACATGCACAAACAATTTCGTAATAACAATAAAGCGAGAATTCGTAAGAAAAATAGACTTTTAAACGAATATACACATCCAAAGATAGCGTCAACAGTAGGAGTGCTCTTCCGTGAGGTCTGAGGTGTGCAGGTCGATGGCAGGAAAGAACTGGAGGGTAGGCGTGAGGACCGCTCCCTATATAGCGCCATGCTGATGTCAGTCACGAGATGTTGGGGGGGGGCGGTCCTCCGCCGAACACTGCTAGCTAGAAGTTTTCCATGTGGTCCTAACACCTGGCGGCTTAGTCCTATACGTGAGTACATCTTTTAGCGCTATAACTGCTGTGTAAATTACAGCTGCAGTAACTGTATCATCCAGCTGGTTTGTGAACTGTGCCATTGCTCAACCTGAGTGCTTGTTACATCTTGCAGTCTGCTGAAGCTGATTCAGCTGTGAGGGGGCAGCAGACAGCATCTACATCGCACTGGGAGAAGGGCCAGAGCAGCTATTTAAACCTTTTGCTGCTATTTCACTGACCAGGTACATCTTTTAGCGCTACAACTGCTGTGTAAATGAAAGCTGCAGTAACTGCGTCATCCAGCTAGTTTGTGAACTGTGCCATTGCTCAACCTGAGTGCTTGTCACATCCTGCAGTCTGCTGAAGCTGATTCAGCTGTGAGGGGGCAGCAGACAGCATCTCCATCATACTGGGAAGAGGGGCAGAGCAGCTATTTAAATCTCGCGCTGCTACTGCGCGAGCGCCACTTGGAAGAGAAAATATTTACACTGCAACAGTCTTTGCTTTTATTTTTAAAGTATAAATTGCATGTTTGATAATTCAGTTTGTTTTATTAGACTTTTAGCGGGTATGTACGCTGTTATCATGCCTGTTATACTGGTAGTTTTATTAGCAATACTGTGTATTGTGGGTAGGGATAACCCTAATGGGGGAAATTATGTTCCCATACAATTTGTAGGAAATGAGATCTTTCTTCCCAATGTATATGTAGAGAGGTTTGATTTGACTGAGAGCTTTGTTTTAGTATTAACTGAGGGCTGTGGGATTTCACATGTGTGTGCACCTGAGATGTACTATAAACATACTAGAGATACACAAAAATTGAAAATATATTCAAAAAAGAAGTTTGTATGGATTAGGAAATTGATATTGATTAGTTTGCTGATCTCTGGTGATGTACATGTGAACCCTGATCCTCAGTTGGGAAATGACTATTCTTTTGTTGATTTGGGGGAAAGAAAAAATTTGGTTTTTTTTTTTACACCTAAATATTAGAAGTGTGTTACCCAAATTGGATATAATAAGAACTCAAGTTGAAACATTTAAACCAGATGTATTAGCTCTAACAGAAACTTGGCTCTCATGTAAAAACAAAGATGTTGATGTATCCATAAAGAATTATCATGTTTTTAGGCAGGATAGAAAAAAAAGGTGGGGGGGTTATGTTGTATATAAATAACATATATAAGGGTCAATTGAAACTTGCTAAAACATTTCCAGAGCAATTGGACTTAATTGTACAAATACAAAGAAATACAGGTCTCTTATTAAATATTATGGTCTGTTATAGACCCCCATCTGCTAAAAGTTTTGCATTACAAACTTTGTGTGAACATATTGCTCCCTTTATAAATTGTGAGACAGTATTGGTTGGAGATTTTAATTGGAATATGTCAATTCTTCAATTAACGATTTTAAATCAGTTTGCAGCTCTTAATTTGCAGCAATTGATTAATACACCTACTCAACTGCATAAATCAAATAATGAAAAACATACTTTATTGGATTTAATATTTACAAATAGACCTGAAAGATATATATCAGCGGTTCATGAAAATGATGTGAGTGATCACTGTTACATTTCTTGTATTAGGGACACTCAGATGGATAAACAACAATCACAATTTATTTATGTAAGGATGTTTAATCATTTTAATGAACAGGTATACTAAATGATGTGGCAAAATTCAATGGAATTTAATGTATACTTGCCCAGATGTACACACACACAGGCTTTTCTTTAAATGGTCTCTTGTGAAAGTTATAAATAAACATGCCCCACTTAAATTAAAAACATAAATAAAAAGAAAAAGAGTGCTTGATAACACAAGAATTGAAGGATTTAATAAAAAAAAAAAATCAAAATTATGGCATATAGCTAAAACTACTAAGGAAATTAAAGATATCTTGGCATTTAAGGTCGCTAGAAATAATTGTACTAAAAATATTAGGAAACAAAAAAGGAAATATTATGAAGATTATTTCTCCTTATCAGAAAAAAATCCACGTGCACTATGGAAAGGCATAAATTTGATGAAGGGAAGTCAAGGTTCAGCTTACTTGCCAACATCTTTGTCATTTGAAGGAAAAACTTTTGTGACGGATGTTGACAAGATAAATATATTGAATTCCTTTTTTGTCTCTGCTGGTGATGCATTTAATAAAATGCATCCAGACTTGCCACTGCCTGTTTTGGATACTGATTTTGGTAGTGGACTTAAACGACCTGTGTTTTCATTTAGTCCAATTCAATTATATGATGTTAAAAAACAGTTACAGACTTTAAATATTAGAAAAGGTCCTGGATGTGATGAGATCCCCCCCTTTTTTCTGAAATTGGCAGCTGAATTATTAGCACCTCATCTTACATATATTTTTAATTTTTCTTTGGATAGTTGTGAATTACCAATTGATCTGAAAACAGCTTTTGTTACTCCAGTATTTAAAGGGGGTGACCTATCAAACCCAGGATCTTATAGACCAATTTCAGTATTACCAATATGTGCACAAATACTTGAAAAACGTGTGAGTATTCAATTAACTAATTATCCTATTAAGTATGATGTAATAACACATTTACAATCAGGATTTAGAAAGGAGCATACTACAACATATACAATTTTAAAAGTAGTTTATGACCTGTTGAATGCTTTTGACAAAAACCAGGAAGTTCCATCATTATTTCTGGATTTATCGAAGGCATTCAACACAGTTCATCATATTATATTACTTAATCAGTTAAAAAATGTTGGATTAGGTATTCCAGCTTTAGGCTGGTTTCATAGCTATTTGACTGGGAGATTACAATCTGTTAAAATAGGGGGTATGTGTTCAACATCAGCTACCCTATTAAATGGGGTACCTCAAGGGTCTGTGCTTGGCCCCCTCCTTTTTCTGTTATATATAAATGATTTACCAAATTATTGTTCATCTAAAACTTGTATACAACTTTATGCGGATGATACAATTTTGTACACCATGAGTGATGATGTGGATATGGCAATGGTTGTTTTACAACAAGATTTTAATAAAATACAGAGGGAACTTGTTAATTTGAGATTGCTTCTGAATGAGAAAAAAAACACAGTGGATGATGTTTGATAGAAAAGATTTTAAAGATTCAACTATAAAGGAGCTTAGATCTTTATCAGCAATTAACATAGAAAGAGCAAACTCCTGTAAATATTTAGGAGTTATACTAGATAAAAATTTGACTTTTGAATTGCATATAATGTGTATGTCAATGAGACTGAAGAGACTTCCGAGTTGCTTTTATAGGGATAGAACTCTCTTTAGTTTATAGATTCAGAAATTATTGGTTTCTGCCTTATTTTTACCAATATTAGATTATGGTGATATAATTTACAAAAATGCAAAAAAAAAAAAAAATCAGTGCTGTGTTCCTTGGATGTTCTCTTTAATAGTGCATTGAGATTTATAACAAATCTTCCTTTTAGAACTCATTGTTGTTTGCTATATCAAAATTTGGGTCTTCTTTCATTATTTGATAGGAGAAATTTCATTGGAATTTACTTGTGTATGAGTTTGTACAACGGTCATTGCCTATTTTTTTGTTAAATATATTGCAAGTAAGACTACAGAGTCAATATAATTTAAGATCTTCTGTCTGGAAAGGTTTTACTAGATCTAGAACCAGAACAAAGAACAAAATTTGGTGATAAAACAATTTCAAATTTAGTGCCTAAAACTTGGGAACCAATATCCAAAAGGTGGAAATGCACAGTATTGTTACCATTTAATCGTTTTAAATCTTTTTTAATGACTTTATATAGCAAACACTGTAATTGTTATGGATAAATTATTGATATTTGGGTTTGTGTATAACTAAAATTAATCAATATTGTATTGAAACTGAAATTATGTATGTATGTCTGTTTATGTGATGTTATGTTAAATGTGGATTCAATTGCAAGAGATCATTTAATCTCAATTTGAAATCCAATAAAGTTTGAAAGAGTACCTACTGCAAGAGCCCTCTTGAAGCAAGATCAAGGGTTAGGAGCAGCAATTGCAAGAGTCAGTAAAGTGCCACCTTAATAGTGTTTAGCTAATTTCCAGATGAATCTTGGGGGGGGGGGAGAGAGCTGGTAGCAACAGTGCAAAAAGCAATACAGCAATAATCTACATACACAATTAAAACATAAACATAACCCAGTAAGTTTAATAATTTGCAAGGTACAGAGCAGTTAAATCCAGACTGTAATGGTTGTCAGTACAGCTGCACTATGAGGATAACCTTTACCCTCCCTGAATCTCTTATCTACCCTGTGCTCACCTAGTGGCTGCTGCAGTTGTTGATGGCTTGTATTGAAAAATAGGTAACTCATCTGTAACCATAGTTCTAGGAGTGGTATATGGTTCATATCCACATGTTAGCAGTTTCCCTTAAGAACAGATTTGCTGGACTGTCTTTAAGCAAAGGTCCTCCCACCACTTGGGTGGTTAATCCCTCAACTCCACTTCGTGGCATCAGATCTTGCATGCTGAACAAAGGAATCTATGTGCCACTTGCCAGGAGAGTTTGGGTGGGTTATGTGGTGGTGAACCTTATACCACTCTTAGAACCACAGTTACAAGTGAGTAACCTTTTCTTCTACGGATGTGGACATGGTTCATGTATCCACACGTTGGCAGAGTTCCAGCAGTGTGACCCCAAAAGCAGCATCCTGTTGTGACTCAAGGTCAATTATGTAATAGGAGATGAAGGTGCATGCTGACTTCCAGGCAGCTGCCCTAGAGATTTCCTGTATGGGGACATCCCTGAAAGCAGCCATCGAGGCGGCGGTGTGTCTGGTGGAATGAACTCTAAGCCCTATGGAAGGCTCCCTACCAGTCAACCTAAAGCAGAGGTCGATGCAGAAGATGATCTACACGCCAATCATCCTCTTAGCTGCCAGTCTGCCAGGCACAGTTTCAATGCATGTGACAAAAAGCTGGTGAGCCACTCCCTGAACTCCAGCCATGCGCCCTCTGTAATAAGAGAGCCCGCCGCATGTCCAAGGTATGGAGCCTGAGGTCAGCCTCCAAAGATGGGTTGGTAAAGAATACTGGAAATCTGATCATCTGATTAACTCTGATACCACCTTCTGGAGGAACTTTGGGTAGGGGCAAAGGACTACCCCGTCCTTGTGAAAGGCCAGGTACGGAAACTCCACTGAGAGTGCCTGGGGCTCACTGATCCTTCTGGCAGAGGTGATAGCCACCAAGAAGGCAGTTTTCCACGACAGGAGTGACATCTCACATCTGTGCATTGGCTCAAAAGTCTTGTCCATGAGCATTGCCAGAACCAGCAACAGATCCCAAGGTGGTGGTGCTTAATGTACCAGCGGGTTTCAAGTGGTCAAATCCCTTGAAAAGCACCTGACCACCTTCTCCTACGCCACTGCCGGTGTACCAACCCATGCCTGGTATGCAGAGATGGCTACCAGGTGCACCATGAGGGTAGCTGATCTCAGCTCCAGCTGGGAGAGGGACCACAGATAGTCAAGAATGCTAGCCAAATTAATGACACGTGACTGTACCCTGTTATAACTGGAAAAATGTTTAATAAAAACTATATTTACAAAAAAAAAAAAAAGAATGCTAGCCAAAGGGCAGCCAAGGGGATCAAGCTCCTTGCCCTGGCACCAAATGGAAACTCTTTTCCATTTAAAGGCATAGCACTGATGAGTTGACTCCTTTCATGATGCCTCTACAATGTGGAGCACACTGTCTGAAAGTCCCAGAGCCTGGAACTCTAGTCACTCAAGAATCAGGCTGTGAGGCAGAGAGATTGAAGGTCTGGGTGTAGGATCTTCCTCTGACGACAAGACAGCAGATCCAGATGCAGGAGCAACTGCCACAGAGGTTAGCTGCTGAGGCTGAGGAGATCCAGGTACCAGAACTGATGGAGCTAGTCTGGGCTATCAGGATCATCCACGTCTTTTCCCTCTGAACCTTGACCACCACGTTGTGGATCAAGGGTAAGGGATGGAAGGTGTACAGGTGGCCTGGGGTCAAGGGCCTCACGAAGGCACCCCCAGCAGTGTGCCAGACTGAGGGGGGGTGGGCACAAAACAGCCTCAGTTTTGCATTCTCTTTGGAAGCAAAGAGGTCCATCAGAGGAGTGCCCCACAGACAGAACAGGTGTCTCACCACCTCCTGTTGTAGAGACCACTTGTGTGACATCTCACCCACCCGGTTGAGGGCATCTTCCAGCTCCCATGACATGTATTTCCAAGAGATCTGCACCCAAAGTGCACATGACGGTCTAGGGGCAGATGGCCTCCTGACACAAGGGAAGGGAGTGTGTACTGCCCTGCTTGTTTAGGTAGAACAGTGTCATGGTGTTGTCCATCTGGACTTGCACGACCTGACCCCGGACAAAAGGAGCAAATTCTGCTAGAGCTAGGCACATTGCATAGTGCTCCAGCAGGTTGATGTGGCGATGGGACTCCCTGGGGGTCCGGTGGTCATGGGCTCTGTGGTCCCCCCAGTGTGTTCCCCACCAGAGACATGTCTTTTGTTAGAATGACTTTCAGCTCTGGGTGGACAAACATGACTCCTTCCTCCAGATGCTCTCTGACAAGCCACCACTGGATGGAGTCCCACATCAGCTGGGTCATTGAGACTGGCTGGTCCAAGTGACCTAGGCTCTGGGACCACTGATGGCTCAGCTCTTACTGAAGGTGACATATTACGCTGGTGCAGGATGCCATGTACCCCATCAGCCACAGGAAGTCCAAGGCACAGTGTGAGCACCCAACCTGAAATGATCAGGCAAAGAAGATAAGATCCAGTGCTTGGTCTGCAGGGAATTGGGTCTTGACCAAAGACAATTCACTTCATTGGGGCAGAGCTAGACTTATCTGCAAGGGGTTCAGTTCAGACTTGGATGGATTGACCAGAAGGCCCAAGTCTCTGCATGTCTGGAGGGCCAGGTCCCTGGACTGTGCCACTGCCTCCTTGTATGGCCTGGTGATCCGCCAGTCATCCAGGAAGGGGTATACCCTGTCCCCCTGGAGCTGCAGACAGGCTGCTAGCACTGCCATGCACTTGGTGAAGACCCTAGATGCTAAAGTGCTAAGGGAAGTCTGAACTGCATGACCTGGAACTAGCAGCGAACCCCCTCTGCATGGAACCAAAGGTACTGCCAGTGGGACAGATGGACAGGGATGTGGAAAACGTGTCCTGGATGTCCAGGGAGCAGAACCACATGCCCTGTTCCAGAGATGGTATTATCTGATTCAGGGTGACCATTCTGAACTTGTGCTTCCAGAGATACTGATTCAGGTGATCCAGTATGGGGCAACAACCCCCTGTCTGTTTTGGGACCAGGAAATACCTGAACATGAAGCCCTGACCCGCCATAGAGTCTGGGCATGAGCTATGGCTCCTTTTTCTAGGAGTTCTGCAATGTCCACCGGTCAGAGTGGCGGCATGCAATGCCACAGATTCCCTTGGTACACAAGGTCGGTAAGGTGGGAGAGCCTCAAAATTAAGAAGCAACCCTCTATCCACCACCTCTAGGACACTCCTGTCCAGTTAATTACAGACAAAGTGTGTCAGACATAGCACAGCCAACTCCCATCAGGAAGCCGAGTCAGGGACTGGACAGATGTGGGGTAGAAACCCCCCCAACCTATCAGTGGGCAGATTTGGAAGGGGCACCAGCATCTGCTACTAGAGGGGCACCACTACCCCTACCCATGCCTTTTTCTGGGCCCCGACTAGGGAACTTGGTCTAGGGGTGTGAAGCCTGCGATGGTCCCTGCTGGGGCTGCTGTGACAGAGACAGCCAAAACTGTAAAGGCTTTTTCTTCAGCTTTTTCCCTTTCAAATCCTTCTGCAAGGTGGTCACAGAATCCAGGGTGGCATTGGTCTCCTTAATCCTGGTGAAGTGGCCCTCCACCCCAGGGCTTAAGAGGTTGATACCCAGAGAGGGGACATCAGCCAACTTGCGTTGGGTGTCCGCCATAAAGGAGGAGATCCTCAGCCAGGCCCTGAGATGCATCATGATGGCTGCTGCCACAGCACAGGCATCGCCCACATCTGAGGCCATCTGAAGCTGGTATTTAGCCAGCACATGACCCTAGTCTTGGACCACTTTTATTACCAGCTACTTGTTCAACAGGGAGGTATGGGAGGACATGATCTATGACTCCCATAAGGGAGTAACCAAAGTGGGCCATCATCAGGGAATAGCTCACCTGACCAAGACCAAGGGAGGACACAGCACAGACCTTCATCACTGTGTCTTCAAGCTTTTTGGACTCCTTATCGGGGGGGGGTGTCCATGTCCCAGTATTTTGGATTTACAGAAGACAGAATCAGCGACCAGACCCCCAGTCAAGAGTTGGCCTGAAAATCCGGACAAGGTGCTGATAGGGACCGCATACTTGCGAACCGTATGAGTGGAGAGTGATGGGCAGGATGCTGGTTGCTGCCAAATCTCCAGAGCCAGTCTCAAGATGGCCTCAGCCTTCAGGAAGGCAACCCCAGGGGATTGGTCCATATCCACAATTTCTGTAAAGGGGTATCAGGCCCTTTTCTGTACTGGATCCAAAGGAATCTCCATGGCCTCAGTTATGAGCCTGAGAAGAGCCCCATAGGACATCAGCCTGTGGTTGGTAGTCAATTATTTGGCCAAATCATGGTCAAAATTATGAGCCCCTGAAGACTGCATCGAGAAGCCAGAATCATTGAAAGAATTCTCAAACACAGACCTTGGCAGTTTGCTGCCTTGCACCACTCTGGCTTCATCTGAGTGCGTGATCTCCAATGACAACCAGCTTGGCAACCTGGTAGCTGGATGGGAGTCCTTGGAGGGAGCTTCCCGCACGAGCTGTCATGGAGGCTGCTCCACCTGCATTGGTGGTAAGACTCATGTTGGGCACAACTGCCTCAGCAGGATCAGTATGGGAGGAAATCGTGTCAACCAAGTGACAGAAGGGGTTGAAGGCAGAGTCCTAACCTGCTCAACAAAGGCCTAATGTTGCAAAAGGAGCTCCTCATGGCACTGCGGCATATGGTGATGGCGCCTCGTGTCATCAGAGGACAAAGAGGAAGAGAAGCGCCTATGGTGGCACCTCCCAGATGAGCAAGACCAAGAGTGCCCTTAACTTAAAGATCAACTGCAGATGTATTACAAACATACAAAGTTTACTCCTTTTCCCTAACATATGGGCAACCAGGCCTTATTTATTACATATGAAATGAAGAGATTGCCATTTGTCATGTACATATACTATTTTAATGTTCTCCTATTTAATGGTTTCACAGAAAATCCTGTAGACATTTTTAAACCAGCTGGTGGAATATTGACCGAGTACTCATTCCATTTATGCAACAATGACAATTTTCCTTAAGGTCCTGGCAGCTCAGTACACAAACACACACAAACTAATGTACAACAGACTGCAAAATGGAAACTACTAATGTTTACTTTCAATTGTCTGAGGATCTATACCTATTGAATTTTGTTTTGATATAGTATTACAGATACATATTTAGTTACTTTCACAGATTAATCATCAGTATTTTTTAGAGGACAATACTTTAAAATAAGGAGGAAGCTGTTGGGGCTTCATTCAGGGCAGGAAGAGAATAAAGGAAATAAAAATGTTCATGGTAAGAGCCTGTCATGTTGATTTTTTTTTGATGGGGGTGATACTGTGCACCAAGTGCTGATCACCTTAGGGAAATTGACAGATATTTATTTACTCATGGTGTTTTACTGGAATCATTTGATTAATATAGGCCACCACTAGAAAACTTAAAGCAAAGACTTATTTTTGAATGTCATAACATGATGTACTGAGCTGCCAGGATCTTGAGGGAAATTATGTCATTATTGCTTGAATGGAAATCAGCATTCACCCATGATTCCACCAGCTGGTCTGAAAATGTCCTAAGGATTTTCTGTGAAACCTTCAAAAAAGATAAACAGTAAAACAGCATCTGAACGTGAGAAATGACTGTTCCTGCACATTACCTGAAGTATATATGGAGTGATTGTTCTCATGGTGAGCAAATAAAATACAATAAAAACATTTTAAAAACACTGCAATTGATCTTTAAAGTTTGGGCCTACACAGTGCACACAGCTGTGAAGGAGAAGACCTAAGTATTTCAGCGGAAAGGAAGATCTGACGTCACAGGTGGAGTCGAAGAATATGCCACCCAGGCCGTGGGAGGAGGTTCGCTTATAGACAGTCAGGCAACTCGCCTCTTAAAGGAAAACTGCCAACATGTGAATAAGTGAACTATATGCATGTCGCTAGAACTCTGAGACACTGTGCAAAATTACACTTTTACACATGTAACTCTCTTTTTGGCCTGCAAGCTGATTCACACAGATGCCCTGATGGGGCTGGGAATGTCCCAGAGAAACTCTCGTGTCTAGGGGTATCTGCAGTTTGGACTGCCCAGAGATAAAGCTATCAACAGTCCCCATTTTCCCAGGACAGCCCCTATTTTAGACAGCATGTACCAGTGTCACCACAAGTTTTGCAAAATGTCACTTTTGTCCTGGTTTTTGCTTACTTGTCCCAGTTTTGTCCCCCTTTTTTTTCTCTGCTGACTGCTAATACATACATGAGTGGCAGTTATTTCAGAACCACTGTGGTGCAGCTCTGGCTGGACAGCAGTTTGAAAATTCAACCCCTGCACCTGTGTTGCACTGCAAGCATGTTAGTGGGAGCACAGTAAAGCATGTTCCTTCCTGTTATATTAGACTGGGTAGTAGTGCAAACAAGCGCATGTGGATGTCTGCCTACCAGCAGCGGAGAGGGATTCCAGACAAAGAAGAGACTGGCAGCAGTGAACTAAGGTACCTGAACCTGATCAACTGTAGTGAAGTGTGTGAAAACAATGTGCTGTGGTTGTGGGAGTCATCGAAGTAAAGTTTGCTCAGCAAATGAGGTGAGTGTAAGTGGGTTGGATGGGACAGTCAGGAGGAGCAATACATGCAGCTCGAATGTCTGATCACAATTTAACACAGGTTTGCTTCTAATGAACTTTCTGTACATCATTATTTGGAACTTGCTGCAGCAGAATGATGTATTGTTTTAATCTGGATGTTTGCTGCTGGTGTTACTGTGGGGTGGCATGGCCAGAGCAAGCAGCAAAATTTAATTAGCAGTGTCAGTGGCTCAGTGGGTAGCACACTCGCCTCTGAGGCCGGGAGATCAGTGGGCTGTGGGTTCAGTTCCCACATCTGGCACTTGGGTTAATATCTTAGTACTGACACTGTAGTGCAGCATGAGAGGGGTGCTGCACTTCTGAGGTGCCGTCTTTCGGATGAAACGTTAAACCGAGGTCCCATCTGCCTGGATTGGTGGTAGTTCAGGTGGATGTTAAAGATCCCATGGCGCTTATCGAAAAGAGTAGGGGAATTTCCCCAGTGTCCTGGCCAAATTTCCCTCATTCACTAAAAAATACCACCAACAGCTTAATCTGGTTCAAGGTCAGTTGGCTTTCATCTGTATCCCTTCCCCCGGGTTGTGCCTGAAAATAGGCAGGATTTGTCTAGTGCACTTACCCGGTCAACAAAAACTAACTAAATAAATAAATAAATAATTGACTGTATGCAGCATTGTCTGCAGCGGTGCACAAAGGAATGACACGGTGGGGGGCATGGTCAAGATAGACCTTCCCAGTTTTAGGCCTCGGAAAGTTGGTAGCTTTACCTAGAGACCCCTTACAAATTAAATGTGGCACAGCCACGATACCTTTCATATGTCCCGGAGGCAGTAATTGGTTAAAATGGTACCAAACATCACACAACACATGGAATGTTAGTTCATATACAATCCCTTTACTGGAAGGACAAGGGTCTTCACAAAAGTTCATTTTAAACAGTTTCAATGCATCACTGGAGTGCATGGCAACATGCACTTTCAACAGTTCATCACTATCAAATATCCACTATAGCACAGCCTACATTTCCTTGGGGCCAACTGACCCTTCACACACACTGATATGTGGACTCATCCATCCCTTTTATTTCATGTACTTTGCCACTAGCCAACTGATCTATATTGCCTGTGGATACTATAAAGCTGGAGCCGCTACTGTCTCACAGAACGAGTCATTTGAGCTGACTGCCTTGCTCTGTGGATGAGTACCCACAAAGGGGCCTGCTAGGGAACTTGAGCCCAAATCACTCCTGCAGGGTGCCTCCATCCAAGAAATGAAAGTTGTGTACTTACCATAACTTTTAAACTTCCTGATATCTTCTCCGTAGATTACCACTTACAAGTCTGAGTCGGAGCTGGGCGAGTGCTAAGGTCTAAAAAAATCTTAGCCACTGTATCTTGAATGCACATTAGCCACATGTTAAATGGATTAGCCACTAAATCAGGTTAACTAAAGAGTAGAAATTCATAATGCCCATATGCCTTAGCCAAACTGAGAACTGGAAACATAAAAGTTAGCCAAATTCAATTTACTGTAGCCGTTGTCAAAGGTGGCGATCCTTAGCATGCATACTCTGGGCAGCAATAGGACCCCACGGGAGCCAGAACTTTTCTAGTGGGGGCTGCTGGTGCAAGTAGCCTCATATGCACACCACTGGCACGTGGCTGCTGTCACACAGTAGCACCAATGCCCAACCGTCTCAGCACCTTTTTTTTTTTACAGAGGAGGTAGCAGCATGAAACCTAATGGAGTACCCTATCCACTAACTAAGGGCACTAGATATCCCTGGTGGTCCATGTAAGAACTGCCAACAATTCTAGTTACACAGTGTCTTTACAGCCCAAACCAACAGAAAAGGATGGAAGAAAATAATAGTACTGGAGTAAGTCTGGGGATATTGGTGGGGGGGGGGGGGTGATCTATGAAGAAACTATTCAGGAGGATCAAGAGTTACGGTTAGTATGTAACTTTCATATCTTCCAAGAATCAGTCTTCTCCATAGATTCCCATGTATGGGTCACAGTACCAAGCTCAGAAACAGTCCCCCAGACTAGGGAGGCTGGAGTAGAGGACTCACTCAGAACAGCAATCCATTCAGAATGATTCTGCTAAAGTAGCATGTTGCCCGGCATGAACATCCAGGGCATAGTGTTTGGTAAAGGTGTACACTATTCGCACCGAATGTATTTCTGCAAAGGAGGTGTCTACTGCTGTAGTGGAATGGGCATAAATCTTGACCTTCAGCTTTTGCCCTGCCATAGTGTAGCAGTGGCAAAGGCAATACACAATCAAAAGAGGAAATGCATTTGATTGCGACAAGTAGTCCTTTTCAATTAGGATCAAAAGAGACAGAGATGCTCTACTCATCTGTAGTCCTTAGTTCTGTTCAAGTAGAACTTAAGAACCATTTTAACACCGAGGGAGTGTAGAGTCCTCAATCACTCATTTTGAAAGTTGGAAGAGTAAGTAGGCAAACACGGGGATTGGCTTAAGTGGAACTCCACGTTATGAAGGAACTTGGAGTGTGCATGGAGAACCACTTTGTCCCTGTAGAAAACAGTATACAGAGGATTTGTCACCAAGTCATGTATTTCAAATCCTCCGCACTGAGGATACTCTTGAACAGTGGGGTACGACATGTTTGTTGTACAAAGAGACCGTGAGACAAATGGACCTTGACTGTGGAGTATTGCAATCCTGCATCAGAAAGGGCCAGCAGGTATTCCAAATGATGTGCCGCCTACAGCTGGTTCAGAATGCAGCAGATTGGCTGGCTGCTGAGCCATCTCAGTCTGAGCATATCATGCCAGTTCTCCATGCTCTCCACTGACTTCTGGTCAGGTGATAAATCAGTTTCAAGGTTTGCTTGTTGACGTACAAGACCCTACACAGTCTGGGTCCGGGCTACCTGCAAGACCTCCTGATACCATATGCTCCTGGTCATACCCTCTGGCCAGTGGAGGCAAACCTCACCATTCCTAGATCATGATTAAAATCTTTGGGTGATAGGGCGTTCAGTGTGGTGGCCCCCCATTCTCTGAAACACCCTACCCAGAGATGTGAGAGGTGCTCCTTCACTGGCAGTTTTTAAACATCTTTGAAACTCACTTTTTAATCTATCTTATGGCCTAGATCTTTGATCATTAACTGGTCAGCTGTTATTTATTTATTTGTACTGCATCGTGCTCAGAGCCTTAGGGATTGGCTGACATATAAATAAAATTGACATTGACATAAACCCTTTCAGGTGGACACCTAAAAGGGTCCATGGGGGTTCTGGAAAACCAGATAGAAAAATGTTTTCACTTGGCTGTGTATGTTTTCCTGATGGAAGGTTTATGAGCAGGCAACAGTATTTTAGAGACCCTCTGAGATACTACTGAACCTGATCACTTCTATTTCTTTAGGAGCCAAGCCTGAAGATGAAGGGAATGCAGACTGGGGTGGACTAGACAGTCCTGAGCTTGGGACAGCAAGTCCATCTGGTGTTGTAGAGTCCTCAGTTTGCTGACTGAAAGTTGATTCAACAGAGAAAATCATATCTGATGAAGCCAGCAAAAGGTCACTAGACTCATCCTGCCACTGAGGGCCTCCAATCTGAACAATACTCTCTGAACGAGAGGAACTAGGGATGCATACAGAAACAGACTGTGCCACTATAGTCTGAATGCATCCTGACAGAAAACAGCAGGTCTTTGATTTCTGAAGCAGAATCAAGGCAGTCTGACATTTAGTGGGAACCCAAATAGGTCCACATCTGGAGTCCCCCATTCACCAAACAGCAATCTCGTGATGTCTGCTGCTAATAACCACTCATGACAATCTGCTGTTGTCTGACTGACTTTGTCTGCCAGAGTCTTTTGGACTCCTGGCAGATAGATGGCTTGGAGAAGGGTCCCCTGCTCCAGGCACCATTCTCACTCTCTGACTGCCTCCCTACACGGAGAGCGTAGGAGTGTGCTTCTTCCTGCTTGTTGACACAGTACATGACTGATTTGTTGTCCGTTTGGAGGACTGTCTTTTGGCTGATCAAGTCTGATAGGGCTTGCAGGCAATAAAGAACTACGCATAATTTCAGCACATTTATTACGGAGATGCATCTCTGAAGTGTCCCAGACTCTTTGCATCTGGAGACCTTGACAGTGGGCTCCCCACCCCACCAAGGAGGCATCTGTGGTGAGAACCATCTCTATCTTTGATGGGAGAAGAGGAAGCCCTCAAAAAGACTTTCCTCCACAGACAACCACAGCAGGGATCTCACATGGGTTTTGGTCACCTGAATAGGGCAGTTTCCAGGGTTTCATACTTGAGACCATTGGGTACAAAGCATCCACTGAGTTGTCCTCACATGCAGCTTTGCTAAGAGGACTGTGAACAAAGAGGATGCCATGAGTCCCAGCATGCATTGCATGGACTGATCTGGCACTGACCTGCATTCCATGTTGGAGCATGCCATCTGAAAGACTGATTGCACTCTGTAGTCTGGAAGAAAGGCCCCAACCCTAGGTAATATCCAGAACAGCTTCTATGAACAAGGGTATCTTGGGAGGGCTCTTGCTAAAACTAGGAAGTGTTTGGTAGAAGTCACATGGATGTTAGAAACTGTGAGGCAGTGACCAGTGCCTGTTCTTATGAGCTTTCAGAAGCCAATCATCCATATATGGGAAGACCAGTAGCAACAGCAAAGCACACTGTAAAGACATGCAGTGCCGATGAAAGCCCAAAGAGAAAACTACAAACTTGTTATTTCACTTCTCCACACAGAGCCACAGGTGCATGTTGTGGTTTGGGAGCACCAGTGTGTGTTGGTATGACATCCTCCATATCCAGAGAGGCTATGGTCTCAGGTATGAAAGCAAGGATCCCAGAGAAACCATATGAACTTTTCTCGATTCATGCATTTATTCAGTTTTCTGAGATCAAGAATGGGACTCATGAGGTGCCAGAGAGTCAGCTTCCAGGCAGGACAGGTTTTCTGCAGCTCTGCACTTCTTGCTCCTAATTTACAGACTAAAACATGTAATTTTAGCTGAACTTTTTATTTCAACTGAACTCAGTGAATTCTGCAGATTCTCAGCTCTCTAATGATACCAGACTTGTAATGTGGTGTACTAAGCAAAATCAGCCTCACTCGGTTGCAAATTTGAGGCCTTCTACTGCATCTCAATCTCAGCCTTCTAGCTCTGATCAAGACCACGTGGTGGGGCCTGCTACTTCTAAGGACCCTCCTGGTAAGCGCTCATAGAATCTGTCAGAACGATGGACTCAAAACTTGAAAAAACACTTTCTAAATTGGAGGCCCACAATACAGCGATAACAGCACTGAACTCAACTGTCACTGATGCAGACAAGCGATCTCTAGCAGCTCAGACTACTGCAACTACCCTGGTGAAAGAAAACCAGCAACTAAGATATCACCTGGAGGGAGTGGAGAATATGATACGGGCAGGGAATGTCCGAGTAGTTGGCCTACCTGAAGGTGCAGAAAGGGTGAACTTCTTATCCTTTATATGGCAGTGGCTGGCTGTGCAGCTTCTCCCTTGGAGATCCAGAACCATGAAACCAAGCTATTTCCTGATCTCTCCTACCAGACATGCTCGAGGAGGAAATAATTATACGCAGTTCTCCAGAAGCTTCATTTGTTGGGGATAGCACACTCCTTCTTGCTACCAGCCCCTCTAAGAGTTACATATGGGGGTTGGAGTTGGCAATTTACAGACCCGAAGGACGCTGGTCACTGGGACGAAAAAGTGGCTACTGAATTTAACAGTAAACCAGACTGGAAAACATGGTGGTCAGCTCTGATTTGGAGGAAGACTGAGTACTAACTCTGATTTTTTCTTTAGTCATTCATTTTACTTTGCCTAATAGTTAAAAGTTAGAAACTGAGATACCGAGAGTGAAGTGATATTTTGGGAGGGGAGGACTTTTGTTTAATCCCTTCTCATAGTTATACTGACCCAGTTTAAATTTTGTTCATGTTAATACTGACCCAGTTTAAATTTTGTTCATGTTACCTCAATTGCTCATATTGTATACTGAGATCTGTTCTAAGCTAATTGTTTGTATGGAGGATGGGTAGGAGTGGGAGACAGCGGAGTGCATGGGAACCATGTCTACCTTTAATATATTTCTGTCTTTTGGATGAGACGTTAAACCGAGCTCCCATCTGCCTGGATTGGTGGTAGTTCAGGTGGATGTTAAAAATCCCATGGTACTTATTGAAAAAGAGCAGGGGAATTTCCCAAGTGTCATGGCCAAATTTCCCTCATTCACTGAAAATACCACCAACAGCTTAATCTGGTTCAAGATTAGTTGGCATTCATCTGCATCCCCCTCCCCCGGGTCGTGCCTGAAAATAGGCAGGATTTGTCCAGTGCACTTACCCGGTCAACAAAAACTAAATAAATAAATAAAAATATTTTCTCTCTGAAAAGTCACAGCACTACTGGTTAGTGCAGTTCAAATGTTGGGATATTCTACCTAATAAACGGACTATCACCTTAGCCATGAAGCGGCTGGCAACTTGGACTTTCTTATGGGACAGTTGGTGAAATTTGCCAATTATTTTATCCCCCACTCCTGCTGCATAATATGTAAGAGCTAGAACAAAGTGATATTCCATATTTTGCTGTTGTAACGGAATGAATTCTCTTGCATGAGGGAGAAAAAAGCAGTAATGTCATTTTATTAAATCAATAAAAAGAAAGTTAAAAAAGAATGGGACTTATGCTCCCTGATTTCTTGGGCACTAGGAAGTAGTGGTAATAGAACCCCTTGTTCCAGTCTGACCTTGGCACTACTTCCCCAGCCCTGTTCCATAACAGGCCCACAATTACTTGGGTTAACAGCTCCAACATGAGAGTTGCCAAAGGGGAACTACCCTCAGCACCATCACTCACCTTCCCCAGATACTTACTGCAGCCTCCTTCCCTCCTGGCATGCCCCCCCATGATGGGGCCTTCAGGAACACGAACTTCTGGACAGCCTGACCCTATGGAGGAGGGTGCCTGGTCAGTGGTCCAAGGACTGCGAGGAGTTGGGGGTCTGTCTCCCTTCATATCCCATGCCACTTTCTTCCAAATCTGTCTCACAAACCAGGGATGCAAGCACATGGGGGTGCCTGCCTTGAATGCATGCAGCATGCTCTTGGAGGGACAGCAAGCACCCTAGCCCACTAACAGGAGACACTGCAGTAACAAAGTATACTGCCCCCCTCCCCTGGCCAGGACACACTGCCATCAGCTGCACTACCTTCCAGCCTGGCCACCCGATAAGCGCACTACACTTCTTTTGGGCCACCAGGTGGCCCAGGATGCAAATCCTTTTTAAGATACAATGAAATAAGTACTACATTTATTCACATGTGTTATGCAGAAGATCACAAATAACAGAAGGTAAAAAGCTAATTAAAGGTAAACAAAACTGTAAATATGTTTGCATGCCTTTTTAAGTAGATACCTGCTCTTTAAATGCTACACATCTGTGTGTTTTTCTAAGTCAGATTAATTTGTTTGTCCTTACATAAGCCAATATTCTTTCACTGTGAAAGGAAATAAATATGATTAGAATAAAATTGATTTCTTAGGATTTTCTTGTATGGCTAACCCTTCCTCTCACTCACACACACACACACACACACACACACACACACACACACACACACACACACACACACACTCTGCAGTTTCTTGGCTTATAGCTTAGCTGATGGACAGCAGATAGGGTTAGCTCTCCCGGGTACTTAATGCCATGTCAGCTTGATTGCACTTATCCTAATAGCTCTTAATAAGGGTGGGAATGTTTGTTCTAGAATACTTGAAACTGTATGCAAGGCACATCAAAGTGCAAATCCACAGCAGTTGAACTAAGGAATTAAAAAAAATCCAGTAGAAAAAAGGCCAGTTAAAATAACCATATTGAGTTGCTTTTTTTTTTGCACATAATTTTCATTTAAGATGCATGCACCCCTAGTCTCAAAACCAGATCTGCATGTTTCTTTGTAACTGGATGAACTATTGTACAATGTTTTGGTTAGCTTGCCCTTGGAGTCTTGCATCCAGTTAACTGATTAGCGGTTTGGGGGCAAGAGCTACGACAGAACCCTAAAAACGTTCTACTTATTTTGCCCAGAAAGAGATGGCTGAGGAGGGACATGATCATTGTGTTCCCATTACTTAACACAAAAAAATACAAGCAAAAAAAACAAGAGAGTACACAATCACTGGTTGAAGTATGCAGTTAAACTTGGATGTGTGTCAGTACACAAACTACGGTCTAGTTACTGCTGTGCAGCAGGAGGGGCAGACAAGATGAAACCAAAGTCTTTTTCACCTACACAACCATTTGTTACTGCTGTATATTACAGAAAAAAGTACTATCATTGCACATGATAACAATCTTGTCAATGGTGTGAAGATGAAGCAGTTACATTACACTGCTGAGGCACAAACAACAAGATGGTGGGAATCAGTTGTGAACTTCTGACAACTTTTTATGGAACCCTTCTTGCCATAAGCAACCACAAATTATGGTACAAAACGTGCTTCCAAAGCATGTAAAAGAAGCCAGACAGGGGAGGAAGAAAGTCCCTTGGTATAGATTCTTTTCAGAAACCAAAGTCTGACAGGACAGTAGAATTTTTGAAAATAATCACCATTAGCCTAGCAGGTCAGGTGAGCATTTGGAGGTGGTACCAACATCGGGACACTGGAGCTGACCAGAAATCCTGCAGCAAAGCTCAATGGACTTTAATCAGTTTTAGTTGTGCTGCACTACTGCCTTGCACCATGTGTGGGATGGATCTTATTTGGACAGGGTGTTGGGTGAGGACAAACTGCATTGAAAACTGGGAGACGAAACAAATCTGCGATTACAACCAGGTTTAGCCACACTGAGCTTTAGGGCAGAACTGCATAAATTAAGGGCAGTACTGCATAAACTATTAACCTCAAGTTAAAAGCATAAAATAGGATTACCTTGCATGGGTGGGGAAGTGTTTTAAAGAACTCCTCATCATCCGTGATCTGTAAAGCCTCCCTGTCCTCATCCTTCAAAATACTACTAATAAAAAAATGTTTCATAACTAGGGGTAGAATTTAAGAAAATAATCTGGTATGGGAGGCAGAATAACAAAACCCCACATTCGGTATTCCGTTTTAATATGTGTTATACCACCTATCCAACAGGGCTGTACTACAGATTAAACTGAAGAGCGATGTCATGGAGAAGTGGTAGTCCAGTCGGAATAACAGTGTGATGACAATAGGAGATATGTGATGTGCATTCAGACTATTGCATTTCAAGACATCTGAATGTGGGGATGAGGGACGCAACTGGGAAGTGGCTTGGGATCTAAGCTCCACTTAGTCAAGTTATGATCACTTTCCTGAAATCTACAAAAGTAGAACTTTTACTTATAATATACCTAAACCATCTAATTTGCAAGACTAAAGTTAAAAAAAGGCTTCATTGCCTTTTAAAGGAAAGGCAGTTGTTTACTTGAAATACTGAAAATACATTTATTTAATGAGGTTTAATGCAGTTTCATAGCATTTGAAAAATGTAAACTGCCTCTCTCAATTTAAATTTCCCTCCTGGCCTATCCAAGAAACAGCTGACGACATGCAGCGTCACAACACCAATGAAGCGACTGCTACAGCACCACTTCAGAAACAAAGCACACTTCTCTTTCTCCCAGCCTGTGTGAGAGAGGCAGTCAGATACCATCAGACACTGGCACACCACAAGGCTTCTCTAAAAAGACTGTCATGGGATCACATTTCTTGTAAACAGCAGCTTACCAGGTATTGATCGGTTCGTGGTTGCAGAATACCAGTAACTTTGGTGGGGGGGGGGGGAAACGCACTTACTGTACTGCAGTGGTGTGTACTTTTGCTCAGATGGATATGAATAGTCAACAGTAGCTATTAACAGTTTAGACAATGAAAGCATTGATTTCCTGCAAATTTAAATAAAATATGAAAATCAACTTAAATTGTATATTACAAAAAAAATAATAGACAACTTAAGTCATGATTTCCACAGGATTTTTGCAAGTGGAGGGAGAAATGAGAGGGGTAGGGGAGATGCAAGGCAAGCCACTTGAGTTGTACATGAAAACTGTCCAGGTCTGTCCATGAAATGGCTGCCGATGTGCAGTGTGATGTCAGTAAAGTGACTTCTACAGCAGTACCTCCGAAACAAAGCACATGTCTCTTCCCCTGATGTGTGCTCCAAGTCTAGCATCAAATTTGTTTATTTTTAATAATATTAAAAATCATCAATTAATCTGTGTAATATCTGCATCAATACATTGGTTATGTGATGATTTGTAACAGTGATGAAGCAGGCTCGATGGAGGATTGGCACTTTTCTTCTTTTGTCGTCTTACCATTCTCCCCAAGCATGCCCACAACAGGTGTTGTTAGCCGGGGACATCCAACAGGCAAGGCAAAGTTTATTTTTCAAAGCGCCCAATCCCAGAGGTTCTGGGCACTGGACAACAAATAATAACTGATCCTAAAACCACAAACATATACACATATTAAATACTGGTAATTAACCCATATAATATAAAATACTTAAAATGCAACACAAGATGCAGTTCCAGAACTAAATACTACCAAACAGTGTCCAGGAAGGCTTGGATAAACTGGAGGGCCTTGAGGCGGGCTTTAAATACCTCAGCTGTGGGGGCTTCCCTTACAGATGGTGGAAACAAGTTCCACAGGATGGGGCTGGCAACACTAAAAGCTCTGTCACCAGGGGTCTTAAGCCTCATCTGGGAATCGCAAGGAGGCCCCAAAGGAGGAACGGAGGGAGAGGGCTGAGACAGCGGGTGTTAAAAGGTCAGAAAAGTACCCAGGGCCCAGCCCATGCAGGGCCTTAAAGGTGAGCAAGCCCACCTTAAAGAGGATCCTCCACCTGATCGGCAGCCAGTGCAGTTCACGAAGCACCAGGGTGATGTGGCAGTATCTAGACTGCCCCATCAACAACCTGGCAGCTGCATTCTGCACTAGCTGCAGCCTGCGGAGGGTACCTCCTGAGATCCCGAAGTAGAGCGCATGACAGTAATCCAGCCTTGACGTTACAAAGGCATGCACCAAAGTGGGGAGTTCCATAGGCGGAAATAGGGCCTTGATCCTGGTAATAATCCTAAAATGGTAGAAGCTGGTTCGAACAACGGATGACACCTGAGCTTCAAATGTCAATCCGTCAATCTGCTGTCAAAGGTTACGCTAAGACTGCGCACCATTAAGGAGGCCTTCACTGACACAGATCCCTGAAATAATCCAGTATCTGTGGCAGAGGCTATCCTATCATGCCTTCTGTTCAACTCCACCACTAGTATCTCAGTCTTATCAGGGTTCAGTCACAACCAGCTGGAGGCCATCCAGTCACTGATCTCAGCTACGCATCTATTTAGCACTTCAACCGCATTGGATGTCTCAGGAACAAAGGAAAGTAACAGTTGGCTGTCATCATCATAGCAATGAAAACCCAAACTGTATTTCCTAATGAGCTCTCCCAGGGCCAGCATGTACATGGCAAACAGCATCAGTGACAAGACCGAACCCTGAAGTACTCCACACGTCAGGAGGCTTGGGGAAGAGGAGAAATTCCCCATCACTACCCACTGCCTCCTGTTCATGAGATAGGACTCAAACCTGCATATGACAGTGTCGTCGAGTCCACAAAATTCCCTCAGGTGATCAAGCAACACATGATGGTCTACCGTGTCAAATATCGAAGAGAGATCGAGGAGAATGAGAATTGTCCCCTCTCCTCGATCTCATGCCTTGAGGAGGCCATTATGCACCCAAACTAATGCGGTTTCCATGCTATGCCTCACCCAAAACCCTGACTGGAAGGGTTCATACAGGTTAAAGCGAAAGGTCACGAGGTGCTCCTCTAGCTGCTGTGCCACAATTTTCTCAACAACCTTCCCCAGAATTGTGAGGTTGGGGATCGGATGGTTATTCGCCAAGACGTCAGGATCTAAAGATGGTTTCTTCAGAAGGGGCCTGATCAAAGCCTCCTTCAAAGCATCCGGTAAGACCCCCTCTGAAACAGAACACTGGACAATCATAGCCAACAATGGGCCAACGGAGTTGGCACATCTCATCAGGAAATGTGCTGGCCCGGGTCCAGTTCACAATACGTGTGCCTCAGCCCAACGGCAGCCTCCATGACCTTAGCCACCTCCACTGGTTTAAACTCCCCCCCAACGAGGTGGAGTGCTCTCCGAATGCCATAGGCGATCACTGTCAGCCACCATGTGGCACAATGGTGGAACGCTCTGCCGGATAGTGAACACTCTGTCCGACAAGAATTGAGCAAATTCTTCGCATAAAGCATCGGAAATAGCTTTTTTCGCTGCAGACAGGTTGGATTTAGCAGCCTGTCCACAGTCCGAAAGAGCACAGTTGGTCGATTCTTCCCAGCAGCAATCTCCTTGGACAGGAACTCTGCCTTCTTATGGGCGATTGCCCCCTGGTACTCTACATAATGACAGTGCAGGGCCAGTCTGTCTGCCTCTAGCCTGGACCTTCGCCAGCAGTGCTCTAACCTCTGACCCATTATCTTCATCAAATTGAGCTCCCCATCAAACCATGGGGACCTCAAGTGAGAAGATTTGGGTCATACATGGACCAGTGCAAGACGGTCAAGCGCAGCTGACATCGCGCTATTATACTCGGTAACAGCCTCACCCACACCCCCATGCAAGCACTACAGCATGTAGGCACCTGCAATGCTAAGGATGCCTCCACCACTCTGCCACCAGGAGCTGCCAGATGAGCAGTGTAGCATAGTCCTCCTCCTGAGGAGAGCATCCATTGGACACTGTGTTACCCTCCCCACCTGTATCCACTACTGACGCCCCGTGTTTGGAACATGAACCCAGGTTGCGAGCACGTAGGAGCGGCCTCCCACTGGTTGACCCCACAGAACCAGCCTCAGAAAATAATATTTTAACATTTACTAAGTAACCATGTTTTCTACAATGTAAACATGGTTAGTCAAGTACAGGGACATTGGTTTGCAGTTTCCCCTAGAGAAACTGGTAACATTACAAAACTTGACTGCACTTCAGTAAAAATCACAGCATTGAGCATTTGTAGTAGTGCATCTATAGAACATGTAGTTCGTTTTTGAGATAAGTAATTTCCTGTACTACTTTCATTTTTCTTTCTATAATCTGCTGTATGTTTAGCTTTGTTTCATTCAACATACTGATATGTGGGGGTGTGGCCAACTGCCGAGATAGAAGCAATAGCTTTTAACTGCGCTGTAGAACTGATGTGCTAAACTTGACAATATCAGTGCACAAATTGCTTTACTACAAAAACTTTCAGCAAATTGAGGCAGATCTCATCAAGCAGAGTCTGCAGATATAAGTTTTTTTTTCAACTTTGCTACTAGGAATCCAAAATATGGGTAGGACGAATAAACAAGTGACTGGTGGAGGAGATGCTACCCGGCTGAAGGAGCAGTGCCCGGGAACAAGCAAAGATCAGCAGTGGCTGGCAGATATGAGAGTCTCATCGCAACCCACCAATGCAACTTTGCTTAAAGCAATCCAATCCATAGACAAGTGGATGGAAGACTTCCAAACACAACTCAAGGCAATGGACAATAAAATGGGCAGTCTCACTTCAGAGACACAAAAGGCATCCCAGATGGCAGAAAGAGCTCTTAAGGTTTTCACTAACCTTACTAAAGAAAATAGTTTACTCAGAAGACGTTTGGAAAATCTAGAGAACTCTGCTAGATCAACACATGTACGAGTCCTCTGTCTTCCCGAGGGCTTACAGGGGGACAATCCTAATGACTTTCTAAAAAGCTGGCGTGAGCGGTATTATACTTCTTCGGATCTTCAAATATTGAAATCCTACCATATTACTTCCAGGGGTACACGCCCTTGTCTGACCACCAATGAACTGCCTCCATGTACCCAGTTAATTGTTCTGATCTCAGTGATGGACTGGGATGAAGTACTCCAAAAGGCAAAACAGAAAGGAACAACTGAGATGGGCAACAGAGTACATATATTTTCAGACCTTAGCTATGAAACCCGCCAAAGACGAAAGGGATTTGATGGTGTTCGGGCGAGGTTGGACCAGTTGGGAGTGCATCATCTCCTACTAATGCCCGCAAGTATAAAAATATCTTGTGGAAATAAGAACATACCAATTTGCAGACCCCAATGAGGCTATTAAATAACAAAGACTGAAAAAGAATTCACTGTGAGAGAGCAAGATGATGAGGAGGATGTAACTGGAGCTTAATACACAGGTACTGCTTAATGATCAAATGATCAAATGATAATTTATGTAGTTCGTTTTCCTCTATAAACGTTCGGCTACTACTGTGGTTATCCACTTCAGATGCCTACCCTGTGACAAGCCAGTTTTCTTAAAGGAATTTAGGTGGTGTGTTAGCAGTTTTCACTTGCCATATGTTAAGGAGACTATCATGGCTGGGAAGCAAGATAGAGGTGCCACATTATAAGAGGGGGAAACCAGCTTCCTTTACCATTGTGGTGAATTTCATGCCACACAAGACTCAAGCACTATGCGCTGTCACATACAAAATTTGAGTCACTCGCTCAGCAGGCTCATGCAACCAGAGACTTGTATCCTGTTGGATTTATATACTGAACATCATTTTTCTCTTTTGCATACAATATACATAGCAGACTTATCCTCTCTGTACCCCACCATAGAATACTCAAACCTATTAAGCAGATCAACTTTAGTTAAGTATCTAGCAGTGTGCTTTCTTCTGCAATGCCTTAATACAGTTTATATGGTTGAGGCATAGTTAACATGTATATTAAGATTTTTCTTCTCTTAAAATGGGGTTCAACATGGTTAGAGAAGTATTTGGTCTCAACAGCAAAAGATTAGAGCCGTAACAACAACTGTTTAGTCTTTTTTAAAGTAGAGTAAAGGGGAATTAAACTCAACTGTACCATATAGGGTGCATGATACAGATAATACATAATTAATAGGATTCCCTGCTCATAGCAGATTGTGGCTATTTTTGATATTATTAGTGCAGAGGCACTAAAGTAAACTTACATACTAACATACTAAAATGCCAGCAGAATAGGCCTAATGGTCTTTCGCGTCTGCTCATTTGGTCAGTCCCCACCCTGGGAACTGACCTTGCTGCCCCCCTCGCCTTCTCTGGCTTCTCCCTTCCCAGTTCCAGATATTCTCGCTGCATTGGATTTTGCTTCCAGAACCCTTCTCCTGTACCTGTCCCACCCCCTCTTGAACCCCTCCACCGTCTCTGCCTCCACCAGCCCCCTACGCAGCGCATTCCATGGCTCCACCACTCTCTCAATGAAGTAGCACCTCCTCCTTTCTCCCTGAATCTTCCCCTCCAGCTTCCACCCATGCCTCTAGTGGCCCCTCCTCCTTCCTTCAAGTACCCTGACAGTTCCTCCCTATTTACCCCTTCATGTACCTGAAGACCTCTATCATGTCCCCCAGTCCTTCTCTCTTCCAATGTGTACATATTTAGCTCTTCAAGCCTCTCCTCATAGGTCCTGTCCCCAAGCCCCAAATCATTTGGTTGCCCTCCTCTGACCCTCTCCAGGAGTTTAACGTCCCTCTTAAGTGTGGCCTCCAAACTGCACACACAGTAAGTAGCGGCCTCACCAAGCAGTTATACACAGAGGAGTATCACTTCTCCTCCTCGAGGTGATCCCCAGCGATGCATCCCAGCATCCTGTTGGCCTTGGCTGCTGCTCTCCACAAGTTCTCGAGTTGTTCATCTTGACATCCACCACCACCTCCAGGTCCCTCTCAGCCATCGAGACTTGTAGCATTCCCCCGGTGTACACTTGGTGCGGTTTCTGCCCCAGGTGCAGTACCTGCATTTCCCGCATTGAACCTCAGCTTCCACTTTCTAGACCATCTTTCCACAGCCTCCAGGTCCCCTGTAGGCCACCCTTCCTCCTCCCCATCCACCACTGCCCCAGTTTTGAGTCATCCGCAAGAGACTCATCTCACTCCTGATACCTGTCCTTATGTCAGAGACATAGGCATTGAACAGGAGGGGCCTAGGACTGATCCCTGTGGGACCCTACAATGACCCTCCTTGGGGATGAGACTATCCCGCCAACTCGGTCCTGGAGCCAACTGCCTATCCATCTGATCATCTGGTTCCCACCACCATTTCTCCCAGCTTATCCAATAGGCCCACGTGAGGAACAGAGTCAAATGCCTTGCTGAAGTCTAGAAAGAGGGCGTCCACTGGTCTACCCAGGTCCAAGGCACTCGCCACCCAGTCATAGAACTCCCAGCTGTTTTGTCTGATATGATTTCCTGGGATGAATCCATGCTGTCTATCGCCCAGGCACCCTGACTTTTCCAGGTCCCCCAGCCTCTCTCCTTGACAATGCCCTCCATCACCTTGCCCACCACCGATGTCAGGCTGACAGGCCTGTAGTTCCCTGCCACCTCCCTTGATCCCCCCTTATGGATAGGCACTATATGCGCCACCTTCCAGTCCTGGAGCACCAACCTGTCCTCAGAGACATGGTGAAAAGCTCCGCCAGGGGTTTCGCCAGGACATCCGCAAGTTCCTTCAGCACTCTGGGATGTAATTTATCCGGCCCCGGTGCTTTCTCCATCTTAAGGGACCTGAGGGCTTCCCTCACTCTCTCTGCTGTGATTTCCACTTCTGCTACCTCTTCTCCCTGCTTAGCCTCCCCCTCTCCCCAGACCCGCCGATTAAGGGTCCTCCCTCCTCAGTATCACTGTCTCCTCCCATGTATGATGCAGCACCCCCATTTTCCTTGGTGAAAACTGGAGGTGAAGTACTCATTTAGTACCTCAGCCTGCTCCCCTGGGTCTTTGCCCATCTCTCCCCTGTTTTAATCCTGCTAATCTGCCCCCCTCACCCCTTTTCCCCAATGTATCTAAAGAACTCCTTGTTCCCTCCTAATTTCCCTGGCCAGGTTCTGCTCCTTCCTTGCCTTAGCCGCCTCACCACCCTCAGTGGCCCTTTCTAGCCATCAGCCTGACTCCCCTCGATCCCTTCAATCCTGAGCACTTGAATTGCCTATAGGCTGCCTTCTTTCCCTACACCACCTCCTGGACCTCCCTGGTCCACCAGCAGGGTTTTCGGGCCCCACCGCATTTTCGTCTTACTCTTGCACAGGTGCTGGTAGCATCCTTCACCCCTCTCCTGATGATTTCCCACCTACTGTCAGCGTCCATGTCTGACCCAATCCCATCCAAATGTTCCTTAAGGATCCTTCCCATTTAATTAAAATCCACCTCCCTGAAGTCAGTAACCTCCATCTTTGTGCAGCCTTCTACCCCTCCTAGGTCCAGGGAGAACCAGACCATGGCATGGTCACTCCCCGCCAATGGGTCCCTTACCTCCAGGCCCCCAATCTGGTCACTGTCTGCCAGGACCACATCCAGTATCCACGCCTCCCTGATTGGTTCCCCCACCTGCTGAGTTAGGAACGCGTCTTGAAAGACATCCAACAACCTCTGTTCCCTGGCCACCGAGGATGTCATAGTTTCCCAGTCTGTTCCTGGCATGTTTAAGTCCCCCAGCATCACCACCCTTCCCCTGTCCAGTCTGCAGTGTCTCCCAACATCTGCCACCAGACTGTCCTCCAGCTCCTCCGCCAGTGCACCACTCCCATTTTTACTCTCTGGCCCCCCCTTGTTATCAAGGTGACCCAAATCGCCTTCACGGTTCCCTCCACCTCCTCTACTCCCCCTATGCCAATGCAGTTTTTGACTACCATTGCTACCCCTTCTCCCCTTCCCTCCCCCCTGTCCTTCCTGAACATAGTGTAACCCTCCAGGTTCAGGTCCCAGTCGTGTCCTGCGGTGGCCCAGGTCTCAGTGACTGCTGCCACATCCACCGCTCCCTCAGTTAGCATTGCCTGGAGCTCAGGCATTTTATTGCCCTAGCTCCTGGCATTTAGCAGGACTACCTTCCACCCTTTCCCTATACTTCCATTTCTCCTGCTCGTGCTCCCATGGGGATTCTGTTTTCCCCTGGTCTGTACTTTACCAGTCTGCCTTTTTCCGCATTCTTCCAGCTCCCCAGGGGCGTGGAGACAGAGTCCCTCCTTTATCGGCCTCCCCTTGACAGCCTTTTCTCCCATCCCTCCCCCGTTCACAAGTTTAAACACCACTTTTCACCAATGAACCCCTCTATTTTCAACTTAAGGATTCCCCTCCCCTCCAAATTGAGATGGAGCCTATCTCTAGCATACAGCTCCTTATCCTCCCAGGTCTCCCCCAAACCCCCCATCAACCCATACTCTCTGGCCTCACACCACTCCCTGAGCCACTTGATTTAATAATTCCCAGTGATGTACCAGAGTTTGGGGCATAAATTATCCCTTCTGTAATAATTTTATAATTTGTTACAATGCGCTGTATTGTAATGTGAAATAGTGTGAGATGTCTACCTACGATGATTATGCTGTACTGTATACAAGTAAAGCTATAAATAAAAGTTTAAAAAAAAACATACTGATACGCATAATAAAAGCTAGACAGCAGAATCCCAGTAAAATCTAGAAATTAAACTAGAAATCACTGGTGCAATCCCAGTATTTGATACTAAGTTTAATACTATGATTTGTCAGAGCTGAAGGCCCATGTAAACTGCTCCCCTAATAATCTTTATGCCCTAACAGGCGTACAGTATCTGAGTTGCATTTGAAAAATATTTTATTCTATTTAACACAAATGGCAGCAGTTTGCTCCAAATACTCAGTCCACTGTGCAAAAAAGATTTTCTCTTTTTTTTCAAATCTTACAAACAGAATTTGAATAAGTCCTTCAACGTTAATCATTGTCCCGATTATGTATTTTTCCAGCAGTGGAACATCTGCTTATGACACTGGTGACATGGGTTCAGGAACTAACCAGAGTCACTAAAGGGTCAGCACGGGAAGGTTGGTTTGAGCAGTTAATAGGACATTCACCTCCTCAGGGTGGAAGTGAGCCTGATTTCTGCTGCAAGAGCACCAACTGGGGGTCCACAGGTGAAACCAGACAGCTGGGACTTCAGGGAGGACAGATGTACACAGGGGCTTAGTGTGCCATGCAGACCCATTTACAGACACTGTCTCAGGAAGGGTAGTAAGTCAGAAACCTTTCAGCCCAGCAGAATGAAGCTTCAGTCTACTCGGGCCTCACACCACCTGTCCGGTAAGCAGAAAGGGGGTCCCCATCAGCAGATATGGAGTACCTGGAGGGAGCATGTGTCACCCCTGAATGTTCTACTGCAGAGGGCAAGCCACTGGGCAGGAAAGGGACTCCTTGGGGTTCAGGGTACTGTGATGGAGCTGAGCAGTGGCCAGAAGACAGAAGGGGGCCTTGGCTAGACAGCAGTGGCATAAATAGTAAATACAAATTAATTCTGTATTATTCGTGTTTAATGAAACTACAACTATAAAAAAGGGAGGAGACCTTATTCTGTCAGTATGCAGCTGCATATGAATTCACTGTCACCATTACACACAGCTCTATATTTGTGGTGGTAGTGAGGTCATCAGCTACTCCTACTAGTAACAGATCAGAATGCAGTTTTATGGATTCTTATACCTCTAGTTTCATTACATATAGTGTGTACAGTATACAAAATAATAACATTAAAATCAATAAAAAATTAAAATTAACAAAATGGTTAATCTTGTAAAATAATGCAAAAGGTAAGGTTTGTTCAATTTCCATTGCTGGTTACCTTTAAATGTGATGACAAAATATTTAGACTAATATACTAGCTCTGTATAACTTTTATGATTAGATGAAAAGGGCAACATGCTATAAATACTTGTACAGTGAAAGAGTTTTAGCACTCTCACTCCATTGACGTCTTCACATACTGATGCTGTTATTTTAGGGTCATTCCAGAGCATAGGGTTTAAAACAAATTCCAGTTAATTTACATATTGTAACCCCGACAAAACTATGCAAAATAAACACCAAGTAAGTATAGAGGCTGCTATGGTTACACAATATTCTGCACCAACACCCCAGCTTACGTTAGTGATTTTTTGCTACCAGAGATTGGGGCTCCTTTTAAAAAGGGACTTGGGTCACCAGCTTATGAGTCACAGCTGGCATCAGCAGAAGCTAGTGATACAACTTTCCCCAAAATCCCTGAAATATCAAGCTATTTTGTTCTTCCTTACTAAGGTATCCTTGTCAATTTATAGTTGAGGTTTTATTCACGAGCAGAAGTTACAGTCTTAGAACTTAAATATATTCTGTTGTCAACGTATTACCTTAAATGACAAGGTACTTGCCTAAATATATTACTGCCAACTGTTGAAACCGATTGAGTCCATGACAACGTTCCACTGGAGCTGCCTCCTGTACTCTACCCAAAGATATCTTACTGTATGCATCTCACATTATTGAACCTTGTATCTCCAAGACAATGCCCCCCGAGCTGCCTCCTGTACTCTAACATCAGATTTTCAATTGCTTGCATTGATCATTATGTACAACCATTACTGACGTGGAGTCTTTGTAATTGAGCTCATGAGCTCAAAGGTGTAATGTCCGAATGAGATATTCCAGACAATCCCCCTGCCTGTGACATCACAGTCTGTTCTTCTGGAGAGGGCTGGGGATATTCACAAGCACTATGACTTCCACTCATGAAAAAACCTTAGTTGTAGATGAACTGTAAGGGGCAGAGCTCCTGTTTTATTGCAAATGGCCTCAGTGATAAAGACTGGAATGGCCCGACATTCAAAACTGTTTGGGGATTGGAGAGGGGTAGGGGGCGCTGATGAGCAGCTAGCTGGATAGACGTGCCTGAGCACTGCTCCATAATAGCGGTCGGTAAAAGTTAAAAAAAAATAAATAAAAATAAACATTAAAAGTTTATTCTACGAAAAGTGAACGATTAAATATAAGGCAGTGGACATCATGGAGGAGTATCTTACATCAGGTCCTGGGAAAAGCCAGCGTTTGGCCGGGAAATCCGGAAAAGAAGTCAGTGGCTGCGGCAGCAAGTGACAGCGTGGGCATCATATCACTTTCCATGGCAGAAGTGAGCGTACTAGGCCACGAGGTAACAGGGCAGGTTATAGAGGCAATGGAGCCCCAATTGTTGAAGCTGGAAAGTAAAATTGAACTTAAATTGCAGGAGGTATTGGAGCAGCAAATGCTGCAGGGTAACAGACTTGGATAGATGGAAGACCGGATTTCTAGACTAGAAGATGAAACTGTGGAAGTCCCAGGGCAAGTGGCAAGATTGCAGAAAGAGTTAGAGGACTTAAAGGAATCATTCAATTATCAAGAGAATTATCATAGGCGCCTTAACTTGCACATTAGGGGCCTACTGGAGGGTGCAGAAAAGGGAGATGTCCAGAAGTTTTGTGCCCGAACTCTACCAGAACTACTTGGTTTGCAGCCAAAAAATGGGCAATTGAAACTAGAGCAAGTGCACAGGGCCATGATGCCGCGGCCTCCTGGTAACCAACCACCCAGACAAATAATTATGAGATTTCAAGACCGAGAGGCTGTTTTAAAAGCATATCGAGAAAAGGGTTCCTTGGAATATGGAGGGGCAAGACTCTTCCTCTCACAAGATTACTTCCTGCATCTGCTTAAAAAACGTAAAATGTTCAACCGTTGATGGCCCAGCTGAGAGGCTTAGGAGTGGAGTCTTTTCTGGTATACCCAGCAGTTTTGAAAATTAGGCACGAGGGTGCGACGTTCTCCTTCTGGAGGTTCCAAGGCTGAACAATTTGTAAAGGAGCTGCAGAAAGCTCAAATATGGAAAGGAGATTGAAATCATGTGGTGATATATCTGATTCTGTTTCTAGTTGATTAGAAGTGAGATACTGAGACGTTGGATCTTAATTAATAAAGGTACTGTTACATATTTTTCATATATGAGAGGGACTTTGCGTGTGTTTCCTGCCATGAAATGTTGCCAGATTGGAGTTCTTCTTCCCCACCGATGTCTGGGACTGGCCCCTGGTTTTGAAGAAAGGAAGAGCAGGATGGTGCACGGAAAGGAGATGGGGGGATGTTCTCGATGGTAATGGAGGACAATGTGGAAACAGTCCGGAGTGGATTGAGGCACAGTGGGATTTCCCACACGAGTACAAACTAAATCGACCATGTGGATGGACTGGCTTGTCGATTTATCAAGAACTTGACATGGAGAGTGGGGGGGAAAGGGAGAGACAGGCTTAGCGGTGTATTATTGGCGCTGCTTTGTTTCTCTCGCTGGAGATGGAATCCAATCACCCTCCTGGATGTGCATAGCCTTGGAGGCCAGAGACATCTGTGAAGGACTAATCTGGGGGACATGAAAAGTTTGAAAGGCTTGTTTATGAAGGGTGTGGGGAGAACTGTTATCTGGGGTCTTTTATAATGGATACGATATGCCGGTGGGCCAGATAATGACGTAGGTTGGGGCCAACCGTTGTCGGAGCAGTGGGGCATTTTGTCCATGGAGGGGATTAAGACACACATGCGATTTCGGCAATTGGTGTCGGGGGGGGGACAAGGAGGGGATAGATCACTTTTCAGAGACTGGATGGAGGGTGGGAGAAGGGAGGGAAAGTTCATTTGCAAGTGTTAGGGTGGAGAATTGGGGGGTGGGAAGGGTGTTTATTAGTTCTTTGTACATAGTTTATCAATGTGTGTTATGTGATGCATTCTATACTGTATAGGACACAAATTCTCATGGAAACCAGCTCAAAGTCTTGACCCGGAAAGGGGAGGAGATTAGAAATGGGGAAAGCAGAAGGTTGCGATATGGCTAATGTGCAGGAATCTAAAGTAATTTCTTGGAATGTATGGGGGGGGGTCAATAACCCGGTTAAACGGACAACATTATTAGCAGCACTTAAAAGAAAGGGAGCACAGGTTGCTCTACTCCAGGAAACCCATTTATCGGATGCAGAGCATATCAAGCTGGTGAAGGGGTGGGTAGACAAATGCTTTGCTGCTTCATACTCCTCCTGTAAAGAGGAGTAGCCATCTTGTTACACAAGCATTTGCCACTGGAGATCACAAGGGTGGTGAAAGATCACTGGAATGGGATGTATGTGTTTGTGGTGGGACAGTTATATGGAGAGGCAGTTACCTTTGGTAGTGTCTATGCCCCTGCTGTATATGATCCGAGATTTTTCCCTGGGCTCCTGGATTTATTAATGAAAGAGCAATTCCCCGGTCTGATCTTAGGGGGAGATTTGAATAGTACTATGGACCCAGTACTAGATCATTCGGAAGGCAAGGGTAAGAGGACAGAGGCACTGGGTTTGTGGCAGAAGGGAATGGTGGATATGAATATGGTGGATGGGTGGCGGATAATGTATCCGGAGGCTAGGGAATATACCTTTTTTTTCCTAGCCCTCATGGAACATGGAGCAGGATTGACTATCTGTTCTTGCTGTGGGGGTGGCATAACAGGGTTCTGGATGTTGCTCATGGCCCTATACATATCTCTGATCATGCGATGGTCATGGGGAGAATCCAGTTCCGAGGGGATAGAGTTTCTGCCCCCCGATGGAGATTCCCATCGTACATGCTTACAAACCAGGAGTTCAGGGAATACCTAGTGGATAAATGGCAAAGATATAAGACAACCAATGAAAGTAGTGGGTTCTCAAAAGCTGTATACTGGGATGTGGGTAAAGCTTACATGAGGGGGGCCATCGTAGCATACATGGCTAAACATAAACAGGACAAGGATGAAAAGAGGCGGGAATTGGAAAAGAAGCTTAAGCTACTGGAGAAAAGGGTGGCGAGGGGTGAGCAAGGGGAAGTGGTGCAACTGGTAAATGTCACCAGGGAGGCACTGAATGCCCTGGTGAAAAATGAGGCTGCAACATCCCTGTTCTTCTGTAGGCGGCAAATGTTTGAGTGGTCTAATAAGCCTGGACCCTTATTAGTGAGGCTAATGAAGGGGGGTAAATGCCCCACTAAGATAACAGGCATAAAAGGGAAGGGAGGTGGAGTACGTAGGGAACCGCGGGAAATAAGGCAAGCCTTTCGGGGTTATTTGCATTGGCATTAGAGCCATTGGCTACTGCGCTCTGTCAATGTCAGGAGTTCCATGGGGTAACTGAGGCTGAGGGCAAGCTACACAAAACAGCTTTGTATGCGGACGATATGCTCCTGTTCGTTAGACACCCACAGACCTCCATGCCACCTTTGCCAAGAATTATAGATGCCTTTGCTGAGTTCTCTGGGTACAAAATAAATTTAGGTAAATTGGAGCTGATGTCTTTTCCTAAGACGGAGGCGGAAGATGGCAGGTGGGGATTACAGGTGAGGGATAAGTCTTTTACATATCTGGGTATTATGGTAGGTAGAACGATAGGGGCACTGTATGGGCGAAATTATACGCCTTTGATTAGAAAGGTGGAAGGGGACTTGAGACGCTGGATGCAGCTTCCCATATCCTGGTTAGGTCGCATAAATCTGATAAAGATGAACGTGCTCCCGAGAATATTGTATCCCATGCAAATGTTACCATCGGGCCTGATAAGAAGGGATCACCAGGGCATTGAGAAAGCATTTACTAGGTTTATTTGGCTGGGAAAGCACCCTAGGATCAGTCTGCGGAGACTCAAGGTTGCGGTAGATAGAGGTGGATTAAATTTCCCAGATTTCGGGAATTATTACCTAGCAATACAACAGTGGTATGTGGCGGACTGGGTGCATAGACCAGCGGTAGCCAGCTGGGTGGCTCTTGAGCAATGGGGGTGCAAAGGCCGTTTGTCCACATATTTACATAGTATGGGGCTCCAAGCATTCTCGGCTCAGGAAGGGGGTAACCCATTGGTAAAATCAGTGCTGGAGGCATGGAATTGTCTTAGGAAGAAACCGGGGGTGTGGGTGAGACCCTGTTGCTGCGGTTGTGGATAATCCTTTTCCTCCGGGATGGTAGATGGAGGATTTAAAGAGGGAAAGGAAGGTGTACAGAGTATACTGGATCTGGTCAAGCAGGGCACTCTTAAATTCATTAGGGGATATAATACAACAATTGGGATTGCAGAAGCAGCAGATGTTGCAGTACTTTCAGTTAAGGGCTTTTGTGTCCAAAATGGATAGGGTTGGGGAGCTGGCTCAGAAATGGGGGGAGTTAGAAATGATAATATATCAAGCACGCAGAGATCCCAAGGGATTTATTAGGAAGGCAGCAAAAATGGGGAAGCAGGACTGTCCAGGCCATACCCAGAAAACAAGAAGGCTGTGGATAAGATATAGGGAGTGATATATCCGAAGAGAACTGGCAACTGCTGATAGAGGGACATGGAGGACTTTTAATATGCAATAAATATAAGGAGGCCTATTATAAATTTGTACACAGACTATACTGCCCCCCTGAGGTAATACACAGGGCACACCCAGCTATTTCCCCACTTTGTGGCAGGTGCGGGAGTGAGCGGGGGATGTATATACATTGCTTTTGGGCATGTAGAGTCCTACAGGTTTTTTGGGGAGAAGTTATTAGGGAAGTTAGTCAGATGGCAGGTATCCCTCTACGTGTAGAGCCGATTGTGGGTCTATTTGGTATGGATCCATGAAGGGAAGGAGTATGGGAACCCCTACCCCGTTGGATGAAGATAGCACTGATAATGGTGAGGCACTGCATACAAAATACCTGGGTAACCTGTGCAACACCAACAATTCTGCAATGGCGTAGACTAGTTACACAAACACTAACCCTTGAAAAGCTGATGTTGGTACTAAAGAATAGAGGGGAATCCTTCTATAGAGAGTGGGCCCCCCTTCTGGCCTTACTAGGTGGAGAGGAGGAAAATACATTAAGATTGGGATTGGGGTAGGAGAGGTGGGGTAATTAGAGAATATTAAAAAGGAAACTGGTTGCTACTTGCTTGCTGATTTGGAAGGGAAAAATATATAAAAAAAGGGGGGGAACCAAACAATTTGGTAAAGAAGGAAAATGGGAGGGAGGACATACTGGGAAATGAATGAACTGATAGATAGTTGAGCTGAGCTAAAAGGAAAAGGATAAGATGAATAATATTAATTTTTAATTTTTGTATTGCTAAGTTATTACGGTCTGTGTCTAAAATATGTATGGAATGCATCTGTCTGTTATCTGTATGTTAATGTGTCGTAGATATGTGTTGTGTGTTTAAAACAGTTTTTGAAATCAATAAAAAGATTACACAAAAATTGTTTTGGGACTTCCGGTGACATCATGCCCATGGAAGCAACCAGATCTGATAGCTCAGACTCCTCCATGGCAGAAAACTAATTATTTAGAACCATCAAACTGCTCAAATTGGTGACAAAGCCACTTTGACTCACCGACAAGATGCCCTGACAAAAACCAGAGCAGCAAAAAACACACTTGGATCACCCGGATCCCGATGGATTAAATTCCGACAGCGATAGCTCACAGATCTCAGGCGGACGCGCTCCATCAAAGGCCGACGTGACAAATGCTCCCAATATAGCCAGGCAAATGGATCTTGTGCTGCAGGAGCTCCGGGACTTCAGGAGGGAAACCCGTTCTACATTTGCGGCACTCCGGACAGACGTCGGGGAAAATAGAAAAGTGGCTCCATTCCCTGGAAGAGCAATCCACCAAATCTGATGCCCGCGCTGAGCACACCATAGTGCAACTATATCAGGCCTACCATGAGCTCCAGAAACAGGCTGAGGATGCCGAAGCCAGAATCCATAGAAATAACCTCAGGATCTCAGGCTTCCCGGAGGGGTGCAAGGGCAACAATCCGATCCTATTTCTTCAGAGCTCTTTTAAATCAAAGTAAGATTTGCCAGAAGATTGCACCCTAGAAACTGACCGAGCCCACAGCATTCTTGTCCCACAAAAGTCAAACTACTCGCGTCCGCTGCTTATTCGGTTCCTTCGCTTCCAGGACAAAGAAATGATATTGCTCAAATCTTGGCAGCAAGGGGACCTATCCTTTCAAGAACACAACATGTATGTGGATAATGATTATCCTTCTACTATCACAGCATGACGCAGGGCCTAAGCTCCCATCCTGAAGGCATGTAAGGAGGCCAAAATAAAGTTCAGAACTCCCTATCCCTCAAAGCCTACAGTGCACTTCCCTAAAGGGGCTAAGACCTACGAGATGGCCGAGGAGGCAGCCTAGGAGTTATCCGGACGTGGAATGCAAATCAGGCTGGGACAGATGCAAGCCACTACACCTCTGGCAGCTAAGCTGGTACAAAAGGTTTGGAACACAGCCCAGCTGAGAGACCAACACCGCGAGGAGGGTGTGATAGCAATGCAGCAGATTGTGGCAGACGTGAAGAAACAAGTGGCCGAAGATCCACAGAGAGAGAATCCACCTCAAGCTGTCCATTGAAAGAGACTCATGAGCACTTTGGCTGACTCTTTTGTTGCCTTTCACAGGTGAGCCAATTTTCTCTCTCCCTAGACATCGTCTGTCATCGTATATCGTTATGTCCCCTGTCCCTTCCTCGTCTCCCCCTCCCCGGTTTGCCCCCCACCCCAAATGCCTTGCAGAAAACTCCTTGGGAGGTTTCTTCTGCCTCCTCAGTGTGGGGCTCCTTATTCCAGCTTGCCTCTGGGTGTCAGCTCCTCACTGCAATGCTGCGCTAGCGGCCTGTGGTGTCGACCTTCGCCCGAGGAACTGAGCATCTTGTGGGCCGGTGTGGGGCACCTGGAAGGGGTTGGAGGGTTTGGAGACAGGGTGACAACGGTAGGGAGGGAGAGGAATGGCTCATAATTAGGCCCCCCCCCCAGTGGCCCTGAGTAGGGGGTATCAAACACAGGTCGGTGGCACCTTCCTCTTAACTTCAATTTTAGTTCTGTACCATATGGATAATGCTGATTAAGATATATTCCACCCAAACCCAGGAGGAGATGCATCTTTCTCTACCGCTGTCTGCTAAGGGGGGCCTGGTGTATTCCTCGACTCTGCTGATGGCTGCCACTGCTTACCCGGTGGGTCGGAGGTGGTATGTTGGGGGGGGGGGGGGACCAGGGTATCCCTTTCTCCCTCTGGGGGTTCTTTTTTGAGGGTGAAGTGATGACATACCTTCTTCCTTTATATTAGTCAGCACTCTCTCTCAGTCACCCAGAAGCTGCCCCTCAGTCTCTAATGGTTGTTCTAATTACTGTATTCCCTAGATCTGCTCTCGGGCCCTGGAAGAGTTTTGGCATGACTACACCCCCCCTTCCGCTTTGTACCCATAGATGTTTACGTCTAGTGCCCCTTAGACAGGCCTTGCCTAGACAAACACTTGCTGGGAGCTGGCTGCCCTTAGCTGCCAACCCCCATGGAAGCCACTACTAGTTTAGCAGATCCCACCCAGTTGGCGTGGACCTGCTTAGGCTTTGATCCCCCGTTAACCCTGATCCCCCAGTTAGATGATTTAAAGTTAGAGGGGTGTTTTTGCCCTCACCTACCAATAGGCAGTCACAACTTCTTTTCACAGGACCCACATTATTGGCT
This sequence comes from Neoceratodus forsteri, assembly GCA_016271365.2. NCBI lineage: Eukaryota > Metazoa > Chordata > Ceratodontiformes > Ceratodontidae > Neoceratodus > Neoceratodus forsteri. Next base: position 453,455,755 of record CM028129.1, on the reverse strand, counting down.
GGGACAGAACACAGGGGCTAGTATGGAGATTTTCCAGAATCACCCAAGTCTTATAAATGTTTAAATAGCTGGTAAACCCCTTAGAGTATATTCTCTAAATGCAAATGGGCTACGCAGTCCAATTAAATGAACAAGAATGTTGTCCATTTTGGAGAGGAGCCAGGCTGAGATAGTCTACATCTAAGAAACTCATATATCTGTAAATGAACATAAGAAACTAGACAGAAATGGTTTTACACAGATCTTCTCCTCTGCTTTTGCAGGGGTGAGGAGGAGAGGGGTCACCATACTAATACCCAGCCATACCCCATTTCGGGCAACCCATGAGTGGGTGGATGCAGAGGGTCATTTGATTGTTGTTCAGGGATACCTGCAAGATACGGAGGTGACTCTTGCCAACATTTACCTTCCCCCGGGCTAGAAGATAAAAGGAAGGTCCTGTCAAACTAATCTCACAGATTTCTTTGACTGGGTAACCAGAGTGGTGGACCAAGGGGGTGCAGTTGATGTCACCTACCTTGATTTCAGCAAAGCTTTCGACACTGTTCCACATAGAAGATTGATAAATAAGCTGGGTAGGCTCAGGGTGGGTCAGAAGTTGGTCAACTGCGTGGCAAACTGGTTGATGGGCAGAAAACAGAAAGTGGTGGTAAATGGTATACAGTCAGAAGAGATGCAAGTCACAAGTGGGGTACCTCAGGGATCAGTCCTGGGGACAGTCCTCTTCAATATCTTCATCAGTGACATTACAGATGGCCTAGAGGGTAAAGCTGGTCTGTTTGCAGATGACACCAAGATCTGCAACAGAGTAGATGATCCAGATGGGGTGGGCAGAATGGGAAGAGATCTGAATAAACTAGCAAAATGGTCAGAAGAGTGGCAACTGGGATTTAGTGCAAAGAAGTGCAAGATTGTGAACATAGGTAAGAGAAACCCTGAAGCCACCTATAGGCTGGGAGGGGAGTTGCTGGCAGTCACAAAGGAAGAAAGAGACTTGGGCATCATCATCACCGATGACCTGAAATCATCCAAGCAGACCTCTAAAGCAGTAGGTAAGGCCAAGGGGATGTTAGGGTGTATTAGCAGGGGTATCACAAGTCGTAAGAGGGAGATAATCCCTCTTTACAAGACAGTGGTTAGGCCCCATCTGGAGTATTGCATGCAGTACTGGAGGCCACACCTTCACAGGGACATTAACCAAATTGAGGCAGTCCAGAGAAGGGCAACCAAAATGGTGCAGGGGCTGCATCAGAAGACATACGAGGACAGATTAACAAAGCTCAATATGTATACCCTTGAGCAAAGTAGGGAGAGAGGTGATATGATTGAGACATTCAAACACCTTAAGGGCATTAACAAGGTGAAAGAGTCTAACATGTTTAAATATAAGAAAAATAGCAGGCCAAGAGGACACAGAATGAGATTAGAGGGAGGCCGATTAAGGGGGAATGTGAGGAAATTCTTTTTCACAGAAAGGGTGGTGGATGCATGGAACAGCCTACCTCAGGAAGTGGTGGCTATGAATACAGTGCAGGGCTTCAAACAGGCATGGGATAGGCATAAGGAAGCAATACAGATGAGTATGAATATATAGGCCACTGACAGAGCACAGGCCGACGGCACATTTATAAGGTAGAAAAAGAAATGGGCAGACTGAATGGGCCTTGTGGTACTTATCTGCCATCAACTTCTATGTTTCTATGAATGTCCTGACCATCTGCTTACTTCTGAACAATGTCCTAGAATTGACTAAGGTGATTCAAATATTAGGTGGCGATTTTAGTATCGTTCCCAGTCCCTGTCTGGACATAACCAGGGATAAACAACCAGCCCATAACTTTTTCAAGTGGTTAGTTCAGGAGGTGGGCTGGCTGGACGTCTGGCGGGTCCTCCATCCCAGAGACAGAAAATATACATATTATTCAGCCGTCCATGGCACATATACCAGGATTGATCACTGTTATACCCAGAAGGAATGTTTGGGGGTGCTCAGGGATGTTGCTCTGGGGGGATATTGCCCATTGTGATCATGCCCCTGTGATAACCATGAGGGAACTAGGCTTAGAAAAATGCAATGCTATCTGGAGATTTAACCCAGCCACCTTAGGAGTGATTCCTTCTGAGAATTTCTAATGGATAAATGGAAGAGATTTTGGAGGATAACTCAGACCCCGAGATTGCCCCCTCCATTAGATGGGACACTCTCAAGGCGGTTCTTCGAGGTCACCTTATTCAACATTCTGCAACCCTGGCAAAACAGCGAAAGGAGAGACAGAAACTCCTTGAGCAGACTCTCCATTTCCTCCAAGCTGCTTGTCAGCAAGGGGACCGCTCTGTTACCACTCAGCTTAAACAGGTCAAAAGGGACTTGGATACCCTCTGTTCCCAGCAGACTGAGATAGTAATGTCTTTCCTCAGACACAGATATGGCGAGATAGGGCCCTGGGCCTCCCGCCTTTTGGCATATCGACTCCGTAAGCAGTGCAGTCTCCCCACTATCGCAGCCATTAGAGACCCCGCCTCAGGTACCCTCCATACGAAATTGGGAAGCATCACGCAAATTTTCTGTGACTACTATAAGGCTTTATATACACCTGATCATCCCTCGGACCCTTCAGTTATCGATGCCTTCCTATCCCCATTAGAACTACCCCAGCTTAATCAAGACCAACAAACCAGTTTAATTTCCCCTATAACTCAGATGGAATTATTCACAGCCATTTCTAAATCCAAAACTGTGAAAGCTCCTGGTCCGGATGGATATGGAGTGGAATTTTATAAATGCACTCACCAGACTATCAGCCCTCTTCTACTGCGGGTCTTTAATGACACCCTACTGGGTGCCTCTGACCCCTTCCCCCCAAAGCTGGTCTTATGCTGTGGTCACCCTAATTCCTAAACTGGATAATGATCCCCTCACATGCAGTTCCTACAGACCAATTTCAGTCCTGAATTCGGACTATAAGTGCCTCATGTCCATCCTAGCCAAGTGGCTGGACACTGTCCTGCCCACACTAATTAACCTCGACCAAACTGGTTTCGTGAGCTCCAGATCTACAATGGACAGCACACGAAGGGCGCTTCACCTTGTCCAGAGAATGCAGACACATACTGACCCATCAGCCCGTCTCAGTTTAGATGCTGAGAAAGCATCTGATCAGGTCTCGTGGTCCTTTCTCTTCACCACAATGTCCAAAATGGGCTTTCCCCTGCCGCTCATCTCCATAATAAAAGCCCTGTACCCCTCCCCTCAGGCCTGTGTCAAGGTTTCTGGACACCATTCAGCCTATTTTCCCTTGTTTAGAGGCACACGACAGGGTCCCTCCCCCATCCCCTGGACTATCTGCTATCTTTAGGGAGCCATTGGCACAGGTGATCAGGCGCTCCCCCCAGATCCAAGGGATACAACACAGAGGGGTGGGAACACCACGTAGCTCTATATGTGGATGATGTCATGCTTTTTCTTTCCAGTCTCTCACAGTTGGTCCCGGCGGTCTTTGCCATTTTGGAGGCCTTTGGCTCATGCTCTGGATATAGGCTTAACACCTCCAAAACAGATGCCCTTACTTTCTATTTTACCCCTTCCCCTTCCTTCCAACAAACCTTCCCATTTCATTGGAGACAGGGGAGACTACTTGGCCGTCTCCCTCTCCCATGAAGCTAATAAAGCCATGCAAAATAATGATGTCCCTTTTTAAACTCAGCTACAGCTTGACCTGGCAAGATGGGGCATCCTGCCTCTTAATCTCCTTCAGAGAACTGAGGTTATCCGGATGGCAATTTTGCCTTGGGCCCTCTATCTTTTTCAGAATATCCTGCTATTTATCCCCACTAAGGTCTTCCAAGTATGGAACAAAGCCATCTTGGGGTTTATTTGGGCAGGTAACCACCCAAGAGTTAGATTCTCTGTCCTCACTCCCCCCCAAGTCCAAGAGGGGACTTGCACTCCCTAATTTAAAACTCTATAACTGGGCTTCCCACCTAACCTTCCTCACCCAGTGCTATGTGAGGGCTACCTCGGCTATTTGGAGGGAGCTAGAGGAGGGACTTCTACCACACGACAACCTGGCCAAAACTACCCTATATCAATCTCCGGCTCCCACAAATCAAAATAACATAGGCCCATGGCTCTCACACCAAATTAAAACTTGGAGGGCAGTCCCCAGGCACTTCTCCCTTTCCCCATACCTGATACTTCTCTGCCCCCTTGCACTACTAGAGAACTTCCTCCCTGCCCTAACGGACCATACCTTCCACTCCTGAAGACATCTTCATCTCACATATCTTTCACAGCTCTTCAATGGCCCTAACGTTAAATCTTTCCAGGAGCTGCAACAGACTTTTGGACTGAGACAGTCGGACTTTTTTTTTTTTTTAAGATATGTACAGTTAAGACATTTTTATTATTCTCCCTGAAACTCGTAACCCAGAAGGCCCCCCACATCTAACAGTTTTAATCTAGAAACTCATTCACACCAGAGTGATGACCCATGCTATCTCAGTCTTTTACCAATCTCTTACCGAAACTGTGATGGGGGTACAGAGGGGACACTTGAGAGATGAAATGCAGAACTGAACATGAGCATTACTTCGCAGCAATGGACCACTAGCTGTCAGATGATCTCTAAGCTCACTTACTCCCACAGCTGGCGGCTTTTCATGTGGCAAGTGCTACTGAGGTACTTTCGCACACCGGCTATCACATCCCATTTCCAAACAACCAATGCCGCAGAGTGCTGGAGCCATTTTGGTGTCTCATTGGCACACCATTTGCATGTATTCTGGTTCTGCCCCAGAATCTACCCTTTCTTAGTATCTTTACATAAGGAACTGAAAGTGTTATTTGGGCACTCAATCCCCTTTACTGCTGACCTTTTTTTATTACACATTTTTCCATGGGGATTCAGAGACCCCCATACCCGGTGCCTCCTGGGAATATCCCTTATGGCGGTGAGGAAGGCCCTGACTAGATGTTGGCTTACTGCCAAAGTCCCCATGATTTTGGAATGGAGGGAACTAGTGAATTGTATTTACAGGACAGAAAAGTTATCTGCCTATTTGAATGACTGCTGAACTCTGCTCTTTGAAATGGACTCTATGGTTATTTTTATTTATTAAAGTTAGGTAGCCCCGAAGGTCCCTTTTTCAGGAGCGACCCGGGATAACAATACATATTATGATAATGAAAAAGACAAATTTGGTTGCAGAAATCAAATGTACAAAGTTGGAATGCAGGTACGTTATGTCAATAGATCCGAGCTTTGCACTGTAATACCAGTTGCTGGTCTGATCTGTCCATGTTCTAGCCTTGATTAACTGGAATTCTGTACCATGGATGTAACTGTGATTGCCTCCCCGCCCCCATAATATGGAAAATTAAGTAATACAAATTATATTTACAAAAAAAAAAAAGGGGGAGTGTTGTGTTACAGAGTTCTGTTGATGCCAACAATTTTTTTTTTTTGATTTGCTTTATTTTTCTTTCCTGGTGATTAGACCCCAGCTTTAAAACCAGAAGAAAACTTGCCCTGTCAGTTGGCCTGTCATGGGAAAAGTATACATGCTTGCTTGTGTCCTTTGGCACCAAGCAACCGCAGACCATGGCAAAAGTGTGTTACACTAGGCAAAACAACTTAAGCACTCAGACAAGAGTTATGTTTCAATCTGGTGCTCAGCTTCAACTATTATATAACAAAGACAGCTCTGTTTAGTCTACTCAAAGTAATTTATAATAATTAACTTCAATTTTCAGAAAAGCAGTTCCCACAAAACACAACTGCAAATTAGTCGGCAGATAAAAAAAAAAAAAAAAATAATTGATTTTTTTTTTGGGGGGGGGGGGATACACCAGGCTGTATTACTGGCAGAGCTCAGAAACGCTCATCCAGGGCTGGATGGGTTGATGCAACAGCAGGGCTACTGTTCACAGCAGCTGAAAATCCAGATACAGAAACAAGCCTGGAAGATGTCGGGGGAAGGAGGTTACAGGGATGCTCTCCTCCTCCTCCAGGGACGGGGGGAGCCAGCATCCACTGCTTTATGCCACCTGGGTGACCACAGGCGTGGGACAGCTGGAGCTGTAGCAGGGTAGGGAGGGTGAAGATGGGATCCTTCATGCAGGGCACATTTTGCTTGTGTATGTACACCCACTGAGACATGTCCATCAGTGTCCTGAAGGTAGGGACAGGAATTGTGGTAAACCCTGTAGTGCAGCGGCATGATGCCGGTACTCTTGGACCCCACAAAAACTACTCCTAAAACTCAAGGTGGACAAAGCAATGGGGCCTGACGGGATTCACCCCAGAATCCTAAAAGAACTAAGGGAGGACCTAGTGACACCACTGACCACATTTTTTTAACAAATCATGGGAGGATGGGGTGGTACCTGAGGACTGGAGGAGGGCAAATGTGATTCCCCTTCACAAAAGTGGGAGCAAGGCAGAAGCAGGAAACTACAGACCTGTAAGTTTGACCTCAGTGGTAGGGAAAATGATGGAATCACTTCTGAAAGAAAGAATTGTTGAGCACCTAGAGGCCAGCAGGGCACAGGACCGCAGCATGGATTTACAGCAGGAAGGTCATGTCAGACAAATCTAATTGATTTCTTTGACTGAGTGACCAATGTAATAGACCAGGGAGGTGCTGTGGATATGGCCTACCTAGACTTTAGCAAGGCATCTGACACAGTCCCACACAAAAGACTAATAATCAAGTTAGCCAGCCTGGGAGTGGGTTCCAGGGTGGTAGCCCGGGTAGCAAACTGGCTGCACAACAGGACACAGAAGGTATAAGTGAATGGAACACATTCCGAAGAAAGGTGGGGTTACTAGTGGAGTACCTCAGGGCTCAGTACTGGGTCCAGTACTCTTTAACATCTTTATAGGCGACATTGCAGAGGATCTGGAGGGAAAGGTATGCCTCTGCAGATGACACTAATGTAACCCCCCGACCCCTGCCGTTTTGCAAAATGACAGGTGGCATGCTGTTGAAGCTGACAGCAGTACCTGATGGGGACTGGGTTCGGGGAGGATAAGGTTACTCGGCACAGGGGGCCTAGGTTTGGCTACTCTGCACAGGGGCACCCAAGTAAATCCGAACACAGGAAGCAATAACTGTAATGTCCAGAACAAGGAATGGGATTCTACAGTGTGGTTTTATTCACATCAAGTTGAACAAACAAAGCATAGATGGACCTCACGGGTACATTCCTGTAATACAGATTAGAGACAACAGAACATTTCTTCACTATTTCCAGCCCTCAGGCTCTGAACCCACCAGGCACACAGCCTGGACTTGCACGCAGCTTTGGGTACACAGCCAGACTTGTACACTACTTGGGTTTTCTCCACTGGCCCGGCTCCCCTGCCGGCCACTTGATCCACGGTCCATTTTGGGAAATGAGCCAGTTTTCCAATTGGTGGCTCTCAAACCACCTTAGAGCCTTTGACTCCTAGAGGGAATTTTCCTTCCAATCCCACGTCTGGGTACTTCCCTCATCACTGGCCAAGTGCATGAAGCAAAGTAGAAATCCAAAGAGCAAATCCGTAGAGGTGGACCTGGTCACTAAAGATGGGTGGTCTCCCACCTCCAGCTCCCAGCATCCATACCCGGCCATTTCTCTGGAAACTAAACAACTCTTTTCTGAAAGCTTGGCAATGTAGAATACTGGGTAGACGTATGTCACATCTCCTCTACATGTCTTGACTTCCACTATGTGCTGGACTTGAACATACTTTTACTTTTGGCTAAGCCTATTACTCTAGGCCTCCCACTGCTTCAGTAGTCCAATCCCCACTATCACACAAGTCCCAGGGTGAAAACATGGGCCCTTTAGAAAGAGCAGAAACTCACCCTCCGGTTGCAGGTGCCCCACAGGTGATTCACAAATCTTCTTGTTTCCCAAAAAACTCCTGAACAAATAAGGCAGCTTCTCCACTAGTAGAAAACCAGGGGGTTGCCCCTGGAATATGCAGGAAAACCTTTTCTGCCCCCATCCCCAGAGGGACGGGGCACTGAGACTCGAATCAGCGGTCTCCACCACTTACAAACTATCTTTGGTCTCTCTCTTTTGGTGGAAACACACACCTTTTTTACTAAATGTAGCCCTATGTCAGGGCTGAGGCTCCAAGAGCCTAACCAGAGCTGCTGTGCTCCTCTCTCAGCAAGCTCTAAACTCCAACTGACTTACAGACTACTGTTCAAACCTCCCAAGATTCTATTCCAACTCCCTGCTGCAGATTCCACTGTGGCTCATGCAACTGCGACAGTTCTATGGTGATGTCATCCCTCAGTCTCAGCTGAGACTGAGAACAGAGTGAGACTGTGTGAAATCCATTTAACTGGAGTTTCTCAAGCTGCCTTCCACTAGGTCTTACTGGGATTCTAATAACCCCGGGTAACAAGGGGGTTACACTAAGATCTGTAACAGAGTTGATACACAAAGCGGGGTAGAAAGCATGAGAAGGGACTTGGCAAGGTTGGAGGAATGGTCAGACATATGTCAACTCAGATTCAATGCAAAGAAGTGCAAAGTAATGCACCTGGGAAACAAAAACCCAGGAGAAGAGTACACTATAGCAGGGGAGGTACTAACAACAACAATAATGAAAGGGACTTGGGGGTTGTCATATCAGATGACCTAAAGGTGGGTAAGCAATGTGAGAAGTCAGTAAGGAAAGCCAGGGGGATACTGGGATGCATAGGAAGGGGCATCACAAGTAGAAAAAGGGAAGTGGTTATCCCTCTGTACAGACAGTTGGTGAGACCCCATCTGGAATACTGTGTGCAGTTTTGGAGACCCCATCTACGCAAGGACATAGACAGGATGGAAGCAGTCCAGAGGAGGGCAACTAAAATGGTGCAGGTTCTGCATCAGAAACCATATGAAGAGAGACAGAGAGCTTACAGTAATATGTATGCTCTTGATGAAAGGAGGGACGGGGGGACATGATAGAAACTTTCAAGTACCTCAAGGGAATCAACAAGGTCCAGGAGTGTAGCATCTTTCAGAAAAAGAGATGTGTAAGAACAAGGGGTCACAATTTAAAGATAGAGGGGGGAAGGCTCAGGGGTAATGTGAGGACTTTTTTTTCATGGAGAGAGTGGTGGATGCCTGGAACCGCCTTCCTGGGGAGGTTGTTGGGTCTAAAACAGTGGGGGAATTCAAACATGCATGGGACAGACATAAGGCAATTGTAGTGGGGGGTTGCAGGAAGTAAGCTGTTGGTTAACTAGAATCTGCAGCTTATCCAATAGGTAGGGAAATGGGCAGACTGGGTGGGCCAAGTGGTCCTTATCTGCCATCAAAGTCTATTTTTCTATGCCTGGCCACACTGCCCAAACCCTGACAATCCCACGGGGGTTCTGGGGCCCCAAAGGCCACACTGTAGTAGGTAAGTCTGTGGAAAAGGGGGAGGAGAGTAAGCAACAGAGAAGGTGGGATAGGGCTGGGAGGTCATCAGGCTGACATGGGCTGCTCCCAAGGAAGGGGGAAAAAAGACAATTAGTAAATAAAGTTCTTTTTCTCACTATTAATAGTAACTGCTGAAAATAAGGGAATTAGTGGACACAATAGACTTGTTTCTTGAAAAGATTTACAGGACTATATTTAAAAATTGTTAACTTTACAAAGGGGCTGGTCTGGTGGCGTTGGGGGCTAAGGCACTGACGCCATACTTCTAGCGACGTCAGCATCCCACGTTTGGGAATGGATCAAGGTCGCTTGAAGGCCAGCTGGGGGAAGGAGGACTGATCATCCCATAGACTGCTCTCCTTATTTGGTGGTGGGGGGGGGGTCAGCACCTCACTGCATTACTACCACCTACTGAAGGCTGGGTGGTGGAACAAGCAAGCGCCATGGGAAGGGGACCTGACAAAGATGCCTGTAACATGGCAGCACTGCACATAACTCAGCCCCAGGAGAGCTGGCAAAGATGAGAAACACAGGAGGAAAGCAACCCTGGTTGGCAGAATGAAGGTAGTGGACCCCACAGACCTTGAACTATCATCTGAGGCACCAAGAAAGAACAGAGGTAAGACCTGGAGAAGGTAAGTGATAGGGGTTGAGGCTAGAAGGGGGCCAGCAGTGGTGACACAGGAGCAGAAATAGTGGATGAAACAAACAGATGAAGGCAGACTATGGTGTTGGGAGGTAGCTGACCACTTGACATGCTGGCAACTGGGTTCCCACCCTGACATACGCAATGAAGAATTCTCCTAGAAAGGAAGGGTGAGCATGGACCACTGTTCAACTGATTCCTAGTGCTAGGCAGTTGGGAGCATCATGATGCCCAAAGGTGGGGGGAAATGGATGATGTAACATCTCACACTTGATGGGGCATGTTGACCTCATATCTCGCATGCCTGAGGGAAGGGTTTAGGGAGAACAAAGTAAAAGCAACCACTACCCTGCTAGATAATGACTGTCAGTTCCCCCTGCACAGGCCCTAACTCTTTCCATATTTCTACTCTGTTCTCAAACTATAGCACAATATAACTTGCTTAGGGGGCACCCCCCCCTCCCAGTTAGAGGTGGGACCTCTCAGGGAACCAGAGGTGGAAAGCCTGCAGTACTGCCCATGATGGAAATCTGAGCATCAAAGTGCCTGAAACAGGGGTGTTGGACTGGCTAGGGTAAACCACCAACAACAAAACAAAAACATAGGAACAGTGGACTGCCCAATGGCCGAATGCTAAGCAGAGTTGTGTGGGCAAAAATACTCTACTCTAGACAAGGGGGGGGGGGGGGGGGGGGTGAAACCCTGCTCGCAGAATGGTGCAGATATCTGATATAGCATCCATCAGAATCAAGACATCCAGTCCAGAGAAAAACAGGGATCCTGAAGGTTGACAGGGAGTCAAGAGGTTGAGATAGGTGGGACCCAAACAACACTGGGTTTTGGAAGGACCCTGCTGCTGTTATCCCGCTCAGTCTCTCTTGGACTGCACTAAAGTGTTCACTTATTTATTTTCCTTGGTTGACCCTTATTACTCACAGATTTCAATGATGTATGAAATCATGATACCCATACTTCACAGTACACATACAATCACCTACTCCAATCTCTCCATTGTCTAACTTAACACTCAATCCAGCCAAAAAATTAAAACTGTGTACTCACCATAATTCTTGATCTTCTAAGAATATCTTCACTGATTCGTACTAGTGGGTCTTAGCCAGAGATGCTAAGACCCAGAGGGAGTCAGAACTTTTCAGAGCGATGGTGCTGAGGTAAGCAGCGTATATGTGTAGTACCACAAGTCAGCGCATGTAGCTGCTTGTTGACCTCAGCACCAGCCCCCAACCACCTCAGTACCTGTTCTACCAAAGAGGTACAACAGAATCTAACAAGAATCTACACAATTAACCAAAGGGCATAAGACAGCCCTGGTGGCCCATACAAGAATGGCCACCAAACCCAGTGACACAGTGTCTTCACAGCCCAAATGAAGCCTAACGGGGATGAAGGCTAACACAATCATACGGGAGTGAGACTGGGGATGGCAGGCAGGCATGCATGTGATTCAGTGGTGAAGATTTTCTTAGGAGACAAAGAATTACAATGAATACGTAAATTTAATATCTTCCACTGATTCCCACTAGTGGGTTAGAGTACCAAGCTCAGAAAAAGTGCCCCAGATTAGGGTGGCTGGAGCTGTGAGTTCACTCAGGATAGTAATCTATTCAGGATTGTCCTGCCAAGGGGGTGCTGTGGAGCCTGAGAAAGATAGATGCTAGGGCTTAGAGCTCCATGATTTCTCTATTCTACAAACTTCTAATAAGTACTTTCTAGTTAATTTTTACCAACCATTTTTGTAGGACAAGCAGCTTAGCATCCTCTAGGTAGGATGGGAAACCCTCAAAAAGATAAGATTTAGCCAGATGGTGCTAAAAGTAAAACTCCATCAGGGGGATCTTATTCAGAGGTTGTCACAGAGCGGAGCTTCAGAACCTTCGGAAGGCCCTGCTGAAGAAACTCTGCAGACCTTAGGTGTCAAAAATCAGACTTACTCAATCTGTTATGGGTCTGGCAGATAAATTTGACAATCTGACCAATCATTCTGTGGGTCTCAAGAAAACTGTAGAGTTGGTGCAGACTGCTACAAAGGATGCAGACACTGCTCTGGAGACAGCTGCATCACTCACAAAGGAAAATGCGCATTTGCGTGTCTGTTTTAAGTCGCTTGAGAATCAAGTAAGAGCAGCAAGTGTGCAGGATCCTAGGAATGCCAAAAGGAAGTGAAGGCAATTCCCTGATTCTTTTTCTGTAGTACTGGTTGACACAACAGTTTGGCGATGCCATATCTGCCCATTCCTACACCATTCAAAAAGCTTACAGGGTTATCCCTCGTGGAAGGCCTGATAATCCTGATGCTCCTCGGGCTATCGTAATGGTGACAGATGGTGTCGAAACTAGAGACTGTTTGCTGGCTTTGGCACGCCATTATAATCCTTTGCTTCAGGATGGCCAAGTCATCCACCTAAATCTGGATATTAGCTATGCCACAGGCCAGAAGAGTCCAGGCAATGCTCCAAGAGGCCAATATCAGCCACGGTATGGTGTTTCCTGCCTGCCTGCATATTGTCCACCAGGGCAAGATCTTTTCCTTTTTGAATCTGGCTGATGCACAAGAATGGGCCCAGAAATATGCCCCATCTTGCTGTCACAGGGATGATTCCAAAGATGCCACTGACAAGGACCCCAAGGGGAATGTCTGACATGTTTTCTCCTACACTTTTCTGTTAGTTTGACACTCAGACTGTGAGGTGGGTAAGTGATGGGTTTTCAGGTGTGTCCCCTGTTCTTTCGCTTTACTTCAGCTTTTTGTATTTTTATGTGACCCTGGATTCCCTCTCCACCTTACACTTTATTATTATACCTGTTATTTCTGGATTTGAGCTGCTTATTTTTCTATTAAACTGTGGGACAGTGTACGGTTTGTTTTCTCAGTACTTATTATGGATGATTTTACACACTGTTATGGTGTTTGCACCTTATATTCAGAGAGCATTAATGGTGCTCTACCAATTTGCAGTGTTAAGTGTGCTAGATAGTACCTACGTTTTGTACTGCATGGTGGAATTTTCTGTTACCTCCTTTTTAGGCAGGGCAGAAATGGTTTCGTATCTGACGGTCTTATGCTTCTACGGACACTTTACCATGCTGCTCTTGGCCTCAGAATGCAGCAATGTTTGACTATAATATATGTTACTGTTATTCATTTCTATTTCCCCCAAAGTCATACCGTAACAGCATGAGTCAAAGAATTTCTCTCTATTAAGAGGTGTGGCACCCTTACGGTTGTGTGACAATGTTTGATGTACCATGCTTGAATCTGTAATTGTATATTTCTTTTTCACCCCAGAATTCTAAAAGAATTAAAGGAAGAACTAGTGAAACCACTGACTACCCTTTTTAACAAATCATGGGAGGATGGTGTGGTACCTGAGGACTGGAGGAAGGCGGATGTGATTCCCCTTCACAAAAGTGGGACCAAGACAGAGGCAGGAAACTACAGACCTGTCAGTTTGACCTCTGTGGTAGGGAAAGTGATGGAATCACTTCTGAAGGAAAGAACTGTCGAGTTCCTAGAGGCCAGTGGGGCACAGGACCGAAGGCAACATGGGTTCACAGCGGGAAGGTCATGTCAGACTAACCTAATTGATTTCTTTCACTGGGTGACCAAAGTAGTAGACCAGGGAGGGGCTGTGGACATGGTCTACCTAGACTTTAGCAAGGCATTTGACACAGTCCCACACAAAAGATTAATAGTCAAATTAACCAGCCAGGATTGGGTCCCAGGGTTGTAGCCTGGGTAAAACACTGGCTGGACAACAGGACACAGATGGTAATTGTAAATGGAGTCCACTCTGAAGAAAGAGGGGTTACTAGTGGGGTACCACAGGGTTCAGTACTGGGTCCAGTCCTTTTTAATGTCTTTATAAGTGACATTGCAGAGGGACTGGAAGGAAAAGTATGCCTCTTTGCAGATGACACAAAGATCTGCAACAGGGTTGATACACAAGGAGGCGTGGAAAGGATGAGAGGGACTTGGCAAGGTTGGAGGAATGGTCAAGTATGGCAGTTTGGATTCAATGCAAAGAAGTGCAAAATAATGCATCTGGGAAACAAAAATCCAGGGGAAGATTACACAGTGGGGACGAGGTAGTAACAACAAAAAAAATGGAATGGGACCTGGCAGTAATCATATCAGATGACCTTAAGGTTAGCAAGCAATGTGAGAAGGCAGTAGGGAAGGCTGGGGGGATACTGGGATGTATAGGGAGAGGCAACACCAGCAGAAAACAGGACGTTGTTATCCCTCTGTACAGACAGTTGGTGAGACCCCATCGGGAGTACTGCGTACAGTTCTGGAGACCCCATCTCCGCAAGGAAATAGACAGGATAGAGGCAGTCCAGAGAAGGGCAACTAAAATGGTGCAGGGTCTGCAAGGGAAGCCATACAAGGAGAGACTAAAGGAGCTTAATATGTATACCCTTGAGGAAAGGAGGGAGAGGTGGGACATGATAGAAACTTACAAGTACCTCAGTGGAATCAGCAAAGTCCAAAAGGGTAGCATCTTTCGGAAACACAGATGTGCAAGAACAAGGGGACACAATCTGAAGATGGGGGAGGGGTTTAGGGCAATGTGGAGAAGTATTTTTCACAGAGAGGGTGGTGGACACATGGAACAGCCTTCCTGAGGAGGTTGTGAGGTCTAAAACTGTGGGAGAATTCAAGAATACATGGGACAGACATAAGGCAATTCTGGTGGGGGGTAGGAAGAAATAGGCTATTGGTTAACTAGGATCTGCAGCTTATCCTGTAGGTAGGGAAATGGGCAGACTAGGTGGGCCCAAGCGGTCCTTATCTGCCATCAAAGTCTATGTTTCTAAGTAAATCAATAAATATAAAGTTGAAAAAATAGAGATTGTCCTGTCAAAGGTGGCATGTTGACTGGCATGGAGATCCAGGGCAAAGTGCTTAGTAAAAGAGTGCACTGTGCTCCAAGCTACAGCTCTGTAAATTTCTCTAACAGGCACAGAGAATATCTCCACCAATGATGTGGCAACTGCTCTGATGGAATGGTATGTACCTTGCCCTCCAGTCTAAAATGAGCCATGCCATAGCAGCGGCAAAGGCTATTCACAATCCAGGCAGAAATGCACTTGATTGTAACAGGCAGTCCCTTCCAATTAGGACTGAAGGAGAAAAAGCTGTCCGGATTGTCTGAAGTCCTTAGTTCTCTCTAGGTAAAACCTAAGGACCCTCAACATCCAGAGAGTGGAGAGACCTCGCTACCTCATTCTGGAAGTTGGCAAAGTATGTAGGCAGGGCTAAGGCTTGGTTAAGATGGAACTTCAACACTACTTTTGGCAGAGATTTGGGGTGTGTACGATGAACTACCTGATCTTTATGGAAAATGGTGTAGAGAGGATCTATGACCAAAGCATGGATTTCAGAAAATCTGTGAATAGAAGTGATAGCCACCAGAAATATTGATTTCCAGGATAAAAATTTCAAGCCACATGGGACTCAAAAGGCTTGTGACTGAGTATATCTATCATAAGGTTGATATCCCAGGTAGCTACTGGCTTCCTGATAGGAGGCCTTGTGTTTAACATGCCCCTCAGGAACCTCGAACAGTGGCAGCTGTGCCAGGTAGAGGGTACAGATGGGCTCATGGTATGCTGAAATAGCACACAGGTGGACCTTTACTGTGGAATACTGCAGACCTGCATCAAAGAGGTCCAGTGGGTACTCCAGAACCTTGTCAGGCGGGCATCTGAAAGGGTCCATGCAGGTTCTGGGAGCACCAGATGGAAAACCCTTTTCATTTAGTTGTGTAAGTATTCCTCATGGAAGGTTTACATGCAGCCAAATGTATTTCAGAGATCCTCTAAGATACCTTGTACCTGTTCACTTCTATCTCTTCAGGAGCCAGGCCTGAAACTAAAGGGAGTGCAGGTTGGGATGGACAAGGTGACCCTGTATCAACAATCAAACAAAAGTTCTGCTAACTGGGGACCAACCCAGAAGGATATGGGCCTAGATAGAGGTAATGGCCTCCATCCATCTGAGAGAGGAACCACAGTCCTCAGTGGACGGTTCAAATGTTACTTTGACGAACATTTAAATTAGCCAAAGGGGGTGGCAGAAAGAAAAAGAAAGGCATTAACTACTCCCCACCCCACTCCACATACTGAAGCAGTTTGGAGGGAGGACCCAAGGAGAGGAGAATCCTCAGGAGCAGGATAAAGGAAAAAGACACCATAGTAGAGGAAAAGGGGGACGGAAACAAGAATTGCAAAATGAGGCGGGGCAAAAGGGAAGGCGGAGGGGTTACAGGCAGTGTGGGAACAAGGTGAGGAAGGTGATGTGTGCAGATAAATTCCAAACCTTGAGGCCATCACAGAAGAGGCAGACCTGGATATTGAAGCCATCAGTGAGTCATGGTACATAGGCAATCATGACTGGGACATGGCCATACCAGGCTACACTCAGTTCAGGAAGGATAGGAAGGGAAGGAGGGGAGGGGAGGAGAGGTGGTTCTGTATGTAAGGAAGGGTGTCAAAGTGACAGAATCACATGTAAATTAGGGGGTGGGTAAGGAGAGGCTGGAAGTACTGTGGGTCAGCCTGGAGAAAGGAGCAGGAGTCACTACTACTGGGGTGATCTACAGACCTCCAATGCAAGAAGAGGAAATGGACAAGGAACTGGAGGAAGCCATTCACATAGTGGAGGAAAAAGAAGAAGTGTTTAAGGTGCTGCTGATGGGGGACTTCAATCTGCCAGATGCAGACTGGAGCCTCCCAGCTGCAGCCTCAACTAGAAGCAGGGACAACCTAGACTCCCTGCAATGGGTGTTTCACAGGCAGCTAATCAGACAGCCCATGCGTGGTAGGGCAATACTGTATCTAGTGCTCATAAACAGGAACAGTATTACATACATCATGGTGGGAGATCACCTGGTGACCAGTGCCCACTGTACAGTGTGGTTCAACATAAGGATGGCAGCAGAAGCAAACCACGTGAGGCCAAGGGTCCTGGACTTCAGGAGGGCAGATTTATTAAAAAAAAAAGAAAGGGAACCTGCCTCTAAGATAACCTAGCATGGGGTGAGGGGGAGGAAGAGTGGGACAAGTTAAGGGGTGGTATAGTGAAGGCAATAAACCTCTGGACTAAAGAACTTATCAAAAACAGGAGGAAAAAGATACTGCTGTGGTTCTAAAGGGAAGTGACTTTAAAAGTTAAAGCTAAACAGGTAATGTTCAGAAGGTACAAAGAGACTCAGAGGGAAGAGAATAGGAAAGTGTACCAGGAGAAACAGACAGAAGCAAGGAAAGCAGTGAAAAGTGCAAAAGTGCAAACTGAGGAAAGGATAGCCAAAGGATAACTAAAGGAGACAAAACTTTTTTTAGGTACATAAGTGAGAAAGGAATCAAAGGGGAGACACTGTGAGGTTAAGAAGGGCAGAGGGACTGTGCAGAGGAGGATCAGGAAAAGCAGATATCATAAACATATACTTCTATTCTGTCCTCACAAAAGAAGGGGAAGGGGATGGACTACAAAAAACCAGCAGGAACACGGGGGACAAGAGTGAGAAAGACACAAAGTACAGTTACGCAAGAACTTACCATAACAGTAGCTCTTCGAGAGAATCTCTTGCAGCAAGCCACACCTATGGAACTATAGCTGTCGGGCACTAGGACCACACGGAAAACTTTTTAGCTAGCAGTCTAACAGGGGTCGCCCAGGACGACATCAGCTGATGTCATCCCTCCCATATAAACATGGGAGGCCCCGCACCCTCCTCAATTCCCCCGCTGGAGACCATATACAGAGAACCTCCTTCTGGGGAACCAATGGTGGGCCAGCGGTTCCCGCCAATGTGAAATGTGAAACGGAAGGTATGCCAGCCTGGAGAGAGAGCAACAGGGATAGAGAAGGCAGCGAAGCAAAAGAGGAATGAGGGGCGGCATGGCATGCTGCAAGAGATTTTCTCAAAGATCTACTGTTTACGGTAAGTTCTTACGAAACTGTAATATCTTCTTCAAGGATATCTCTTGCAGCAAGCCACACCTATGGAACAAGTCCCAAGTAGTTCTGACATTGAGATAGACTGAGCGACTGGAGGCAGCTGGCCTAGGAAAGAAGGCCTTAAAGCACAGCTAGACCAAAGCCTGCCCATCTCCTAGAAGCAATGTCCAGACTGTAGTGTTTAGTGAAAATGTGGACAGACGAGAACTCCAAGTGGCTGCAGCACGGATGTCAATGGCTGATGCATTCTGGAAACAGGCAACAGAAGCGGTCATGCCTCTGGAAGAGTGACCATGAACAACGTCAGGAAGTTTCTTACCGTATCTTTCTATAACAGAAAATAATACAGTTTGCTAACCACTTGGACAGGCTCTGTTTAGAAACCTGCATGCCATCTTTATAAGGGATGAAAGAAACAAACAGCTGCGAGGACTTCCCAAAGTCCCTCATACGATGAACATAATATATCTGAGTATTCTATGTACTTCTAAAGTATGGAGCAATGCTTCCCCTGGATTGGCATTCTCTGGGTAATCCACAGGCAGGTGGATTGCTTGATTCAGGGTAAACTCGGACACCACCTTTGGTAAAAACTTAGGATTGGTACACAAAGATACCCTGTCTTTGTGAAAACCAAATAAGGAGACTCACACATCAGAGCCTGATGTTCAGAAACCATCTGAGCAGAAGTAACAACAACTGAAAATACAGGTTACTCACCTGAAACAGGAGTTCTAGGAATGGTATATGTTGTTCATCCACACTGTCTGGCAGGTTCCTTGCCACTTTAAATCTTGACAGAAGGTCTTCAAGCTGGTTCCTCCCACCCACCCACCCGGTGGTAAAACTCCTGCCCGCCCCATGACGCCAGATCTAGCCCGCTGGAAGTCAGGGTCGCGTCAAGCCGGGAGGCTGGGTGGGTCGTGGGGATGAACAACATATACCATTCCTAGAACTCCTGTTACAGGTGAATAACCTGTATTTCTAGGGACATGGATATGTTGTTCATCCACACTGTCTGGCAGACTCCTAGAAGTTCTCCGGGAGAAGGGAGGCAAGGCACACACCCCCTACTTAGGGAATAATGACTGGAGAACCGAGGCCCCAAAACAAGCATCCTGGCATGACTCAAGGTCTATGTGGTAGTGGGTAATGAAGGTGTGTGCTGACTTCCAGGTAGCAGCCCTGCAGATTTCCTGGATAGGGACATCCCTGGAAGCAGCCACCGATGCAGCGGTATGGCGGGTAGAATGAGCTCTTATTCCTCTGGGAGGCTCCATGCCCGCCAACCTATAGCAGAGATCTATGCAGGAGGTGACCCACCTGCCTATCGTCCGCTTGGCTGCAGGTCTGCCAGGTGTGGCTTCAGCGTAGGTGACAAACAGCTGGCGAACCCCTCTCGAACTTCAGCTGTCCGCTCCTTGTAATAAGCGAGCGCTCTTCTAGGGTCCAAAGTATGGAGCCTATATTCGGCCTCCGAGGTGTGATTGAGGTAGAACACCGGCAGAGTCAACACCTGGTTAAAGTGAAACTCCGACACCACCTTCGGAAGGAATTTCGGTTGGGGGCGCAGGACAATCTTGTCCCTGTGGAAGACCAGATAAGAAGACTCGATGGAAAGCGCCTGGAGCTCTCTCATCCTTCTGGCTGACGTGATAGCCACCAAGAAGGCGGTCTTCCATGACAGGTGAGAGATGTCACACCTGTGCATCGGTTCGAATGGCTTGCCCGTGAGTTTAGCAAATACCAGCAGTAGATCCCATGGAGGTGGAGGTTCTTGCACTGGAGGGGATATGTGATCAAGGCCTCCGAAAAAGTGCCCGATCACCTTCTCCTGCACCACCGACTGTTTCCCGGCCCACGCCAAGTAAGCAGAGATGGCTGCCAGGTGCACCTTAAGGGTCGTTGACCAAAGCCCTTGCTGAGAAAGGGACCACAGGTAGTCCAGAATGCTTGCCAAGGAGCAGGAGGAAGGGTCCAGGCCCTTGCCCTGACACCAAATGGAGAATCTCTTCCATTTAAAGGAGTAGCATTTTCTGGTCGACTCCTTACGGGAAGCCTCAACAACGCTGAGGACCTCATCAGAAAGACCCAAGGCCTGCAACTCTAGCCACTCAGGAACCAGGCCGTCAGGTGCAGGGATTGAAGGTCCAGATGGAATACCTTCCCCTGATTGACTGAGATCAGGTCCGGGCGGGCTGGAAGCCACCTCAGGAGCCTGGAGCTGAGGCTGAGGAGATCTGGATACCAGAACTGGCGGGGCCAGTCTGGAGCTACCAGAATCACCTGCACCTTGTCCCTCCTCGCCTTGAGAAGCACCTTGTGGATCAAGGGACATGGGGGAAAGGCGCAGAAGAGGCCCGGGGTCCACGGCCTCGAGAAGGCATCCCCCTGCAGTGAGCCCTGCTGAGGGGGGTGGGCATGAAATAGCCTCAGCTTCGCATTCTCCCTGGAGGCAAACAGGTCCACCTGAGGCATGCCCCAATGGGAGAACAGATCTTGTACTACCTCCAGCAGGAGAGACCACTCGTGGTATGCAGCTCCTATCTGGCTTAGGGCATCGGCCAGAATGCTGGAGGCTCCTGCCACATGGATGGCAAGGAGATCTGCCTCCATGCTGTGCACGAGGGACCAAATGCGGAGAGCTTCCCTGCACAGGGGCATGGAGTGCATCCCACCCTGGCGGTTCAGGTAGTACATGGTCGTGGTATTGTCTGTCTGGACCTGGACCACTTGACTCCGTATAAACGAAGCGAAGGCGGTGAGGGATAGATGAACCGCCTGAAGCTCCAGCAGGTTGATGTGGCATCGGGACTCCCGAGGGGACCAGAGGCCGTGGCGCCTGTGCTCTCAGATGGGCACCCCAACCCATCAGAGAGGCATCAGTCGATAGCGAGACCATCGGCTCAGGGCAGACAAATGGGATGCCCTCCTGCAGATGAGCTGGAACGGTCCACCACTGGAGAGCGCTCCACATCTCCTGGGTCACTGTCACTGGCTGATCCAAAGGATCGAAGCACTGTGACCATTGGCTGGCCAGTCCCCATTGTAGGGGATGCATGTGCCAATGGGCCCAACGGATCACGCTGGTGCAGGCCGCCATGAGGCCCAGGAGGTCCCGGGCAGGGTGCAACTGCCCAACCTGAAATGAGTTGGGCAAAGGAGGAAAGAACCTCGGCCCCGTCCGCTGGGAGCCGTGCTCTGGCTCGCAGAGAGTCGAGCTCTGCCCCAATGAATTGGATCACCTGCTTTGGCATGAGTTCCGACTTGGCGTTGTTGATAAGGAGGCCAACTTGAGAGCAAACCTGGAGGGCCAGATCCCTGTACCACTCCACCTCCATTCTGGAGGAGGCCGCAATCAGCCAGTCGTCCGGGGGGGGGGTATACCTGGACCCTTCGGCACCGCAAGAATGCTGTCATCACTGCCATGCATTTGGTGAAGACCCTGGGAGCTAGAGAAAGGCCGAAGGACATGGCCTGGAACTCGTAGAGGGACCCCTCTGCCCTGAAGCGGAGGAATCGGTGGTGGGACGTATGGATTGGGACATGAAGGAACGTGTCCTGGAGGTCCAGAGAACAGAACCACACGCCTGCTCCAAGGATGGAATGATCTGAGCCAGAGTGACCATCCTGAAGGTTCGAGACCTTCGGAACCTGTTCAGGTCGTGCAGGTCTAGAATGGGGCACCAGCCCCCCATCCATTTCGGGACCAGGAAGTACCTGGACACAAACCCTGGGTCTGGTAGAGGATCCGCCACCTTCCTGATCACCTCCTTTTTGAGGAGCAGGGCAATGTTGGCTCGACGAGCCGACAGAGAGGCTGCGGACCCGGTAGCCCCCCGTGGGGCGATAGCTCGGATGGGCGGGCCCTGCTCGAACTCCAGAGGCAGACCCTTTCCTAATACCTTCAACACCCAGCGGTCCATGGTGATAGCAGACCAGGCAGAAAGGAAGTGGCGGACTTGCCCCCACGGGGAACCCCGGGGAGGACGAGGCTGGGAGCGACAACCCTCCACCGTCACTGGGCAGGCTTGGAGGAAGGACCTGCCGAGGACCTCCTGGGCCTTTTCCTCCCTGCTTCCTGTTGGAGGAAGTTGCAGGCTTGGCTTTGGGGTGCCAAGCGCGAGCCTGATGGCCCTGATGCTGGTGTTGCTGGGCCAGATGTGCCGAAGGGGCAGAAGGTCAAAAGGACTTATGTTGCTGACGACGGCCCTTGTCCTTCTGAGCAGACGTGACAGAGTCCAAGGTGGCACTGGACTTTTTGATCCTCTGGAGGTGGCCTTCCACTCCAGGGCTGAACAGGTCGGTCCCCAAGAAGGGGACATCTGCCAATTTGTGCTGGGTATCCGCCGTAAAGGTGGATATCCTCAGCCAGGCTCTGCGGCGCATGGCCACTGCTGACCGGGCACAGGAGTCTCTGATATCCTGTTTCACCACTGCCCTTCCCTGATCCCACACCTGCTTGACCATAGTCTGCAGGTCAGCTGGGAGATGAGGGATCACCTCATCCAGGGAGCCCATGAGGGCATGGGAGAAGTGCGCTATCAGTACGGCCGAACTGGCCTGACGGAGGCCGAGGGAGGACGCAGCGTATACCTTGCGCCTGACATAGGCCAGCTTTTTGGAATGCTTGTCAGGGGGCTTATCCACATCCCTAGCGTTCCCGGAGTGCTGGAAAACGCTATCAGTGACCAACCCCTCCACAGAGGGGTGTTCCGAAAAACCGGACAAAGAGCCGGTAGGGACCACATACTTCCTGGCCACCCTGGCCAAAGGCACAGGACAGGAAGCCGGCCACTGCCAAAGCTCCAAGGCTGGGCCAACAATGGCTTCAACCACTGGAAAGGCTTCCGTGGGAGAATCCCCTCGGTCCAGTATCTCCGTGAGGGGATACTTGGCCCGCTTGGATATGGGCTCGAGCTGCATCCTGGTGGACTCCGAGATGAGCCGAAGCAGACCCATGAACAATGATGGGCTCTCGTCCATCGACTGCCCTCCGGAGGACTCCAGGTCAAGGGGCCTGGAAAACAGGGAGGAGTCGTCAGACTCCGAGGAGTCTGGGAAGAGCTGCCTGGGGCCTGAGCCACCCTCCACCTGCCAAGGATGGTCAGGAGTGAGGGTGACCGACGACCGGTGGGGCAGACCCTGACCCGACTGAGAATCCTTGGTCGAAGCCCCCGATTTCAGTTGTGGAGACAGAGGTTCCACCACAATCGGTGGGGCAGCTGGCTTCAGCTGAACAACCGGCCCAGGCTTGGGCAGCTCGACCACCGTGAGGGGTTGTTTCGGCCTTTTGGGTGACAGCCACTTAATGGCTGGGGAAGGCGACAGCATCAGCTTGTTCCTGGACAAAAGGAGCTGCTGCCACATTAAGTCCTCACAGCGTCGACGCAATTTGCGCCAAAGCCTCTCCTCTTCCGAGGAGGAAGACGAGGATGAGCAGCGCCGCCGCTTTCCTCGGTGCCGAGATAGACATTGCCGGTGTTGGCGGGATCAGCTGGACTGAGACGAGGTCCTGAGACCGAGACCCTCGGTGTTTCCGAGGGTGGGTCTTGGAGAGAGCAGGGGACACCCGCTCCTCCCTCAGCTCGGAAGCCTTGACCAGGGTCTCCGGCACAGGAGGTGCAGGCAAGTCTTCGGTTTCCACCAGGGGAACCGGTAATGAAGGGTTGTCGGCTTCACCAGTCGACAGCCCGTCCGATGGGTCGAGAAAAATCTCTACCGCATCGACGGGTGTCTCAGCAGGCTGACCTGACAGGGACACCGTGAAGCCAGCAGCCTTAGCCGCAACCTCGACCTAAGTCGAGTGTCGACTGTCTGGGGAAGGGGACCTCTCCTGCTCCTAAAACATCGACGTGGAACTTACCCTTCGAGTCCTTCTTTTGACCCGAGAAGAGTGTCCCGGCGGCCCTCACGCCTGTGGAGAGGGATTGGCAAAGCTCTTAAAAGAAGATGTGTAGTTGGATCCCAAAGAGAGCGGGATAAATGCCGCGACCAAGGAAGATGAGGATGCGGCCTGGGCCGCCTCCTCCTCGAGGGCGATCATCTGCTCGAGTTGCTCAGCCGAAGCAGCCGCCGGACACCACCCAATGGGCCTCCTTGGACTTCACCGGCAGATAACGGTTCTCTGGGTGCCCAAGTTGTAGCCGGGCAGCGCGGTCTTCAAGGACGTTGGCCAAAAAAGACCTGCACAACTCGCAGGCCTGTGGGTCGTGGTCAAGCCCGAGGCAGTAGACGCACGTGGAGTGCGGATCCATCCTGGACATCTTCAACTCGTATGGGCACTGCTGAAAACCAGGAGTTGATTTGTCCATCGCAGCCACGAAGGAAGAATTTGACCGAAGTCCTGATAACTTTAAAATAATTTTCGGGTGAACTGAAGAGTTAGAATCCAGTCTATACGCAGAGTGTTAAGGAGGGAACCTGAGCTTCCAAGGATAAGGAAGATCTGGCGTCATGGGGCGGAGCTGAGAGTTTTACTACCCGGGTGGGTGAGAGGAGCCAGCTTGAAGACCTTCCGGCAAGATTTAAAGTGGTAAGGAACCTGCCAGACAGTGTGGATGAACAACATATCCCTATCCCTAGAAATAACGCTTTCCACAACAGAAAGTGTAACTCGCATATCACAGCCAGATCAAAAGGAGCCAAAGTAAGTTTCTCTAACACACAATTTAGGCGTGACTGGATTGCAGATTGGAGGCTTCAGGTGAAGAATGTCTCTCAAAGAGGTACGGGACACTTCCAGTTGTACTACTGAATGGCCATCAACAGGCACATGGAAGGCTTGGATAGCAGCCAGGTGAACCTTAATGAGAAGTACTGCAGACCGGAATCGGAGAAGGGCAGCAAGTACTCCAAAATCTGATTGTTTGGACAAGTGAATAAATCCAGATGATGGGAAGCTGCTCACACAGCAAATTGATTCAACTTCATGGAATAAGTGTCTCTGATAAAGGGCTTTCTAGCAGCCACCAGGACATCAGCCACCTTTTGGGATACCCCAAACCTAGCCATGGTATGTCTTCAGGAACCAGGCATGGAGGTGTAAGGACTTGAGGTCTGGATGGATTAGTGTTCCATGCTCCTGGGAGAGCAAGCCTTTGCACAGGGGCAGGGGTATTGGATGATCTGCTGTCAACTGCAGGAAACCAGATCTGATGTGACCAGAAGGCAGCCATGAGGATCATCGCTGCTCCTTCCATTTCAAGCTTGATCAGCACCCTCTAAAGTAGTGGGACAGGAGGGAAGGTGTAGAGGAACCTCCCTTTCCAGGAGAGGAATGTGTCTTGCTAGAAAACTCTAGGCCCTGGAGCAAGCAAGCAGAAAAGCAACAATTTTGCATTGAGTGGGGATGCAAAAAGGTCCAGCTCAGGAAGATCCCACTTGTTGAACAGGTCTTCTATGAGTGAGGTTAGCAGTTCCCACTCATGCAGCCTGGACTGCGACCTGCTTAGTCTGTCTGCCACGATGTTTTGGGTGCATGGAACATAGACTGCTGACAATTCCAGATCGTGGTCTAGAGTCCAGTACAAGACTCTCTTCGATTCTCAGCATAGGGGGTATGAATGAGTCCCCCCCCCCTTGCTTGCTGATATAGTGCACTACTCTGATATCCATCAGCACCAGCAGAGGGCCCAGCCACAGGTAGTCATGAAAGGCTTGTAGGCCATACAAGATGGCCCTCATCTCTAGAATGTTTATGTGGAGGGAACTCTCCACTGCAGTTCAGGTTCACTTGGTCTGGTGAGGGCCCAGGTGTGCACCTTAGCACATCCCTGAAGTGTCTGTGGTGATGATCTGATGAGAAGAGGCAATCAGGAAAGGACCCCCCCACCCCGAGGAGATTTCTGGGTTCCATCCACCACCGAAGCAATTTCTTTACTGGCAAAGTGACAAGAACCTTCTATTCTAGATCGCCCCTGTGTTGATCCCACTGCACTCTTAAAGTCCACTGGGGAATCCGTATGTGCAACCTTGCCAAAGGAACCATGACAATGGTTGCAGCCATGAGGCCCAGCAACCACAGGAATGTCCTGGCTGTGACATACCAGTTGCTATAAAGGAACCGGACCTGTTCTATCAGGCATTCCGCCCTGTCCTGGGGCAGGAAGGTCACACCCTGGGCTGTATCCAGTTTGGTCCATTTGTACTGGAGACATTGATGGGGGGGCAAATCTGACTTGAACAGGTTGACCATAATCCCCAGAGTGTGGAACAATTGTCTGGTACGGGCAAGGATGTGAATGAGTTGCTCTTTGGACTGAGCTTTGAGCAACCAGTCATTCAGGTAAGGGAAGATGTACAGCCCCTCCCTCCTGAGGGCTGCCGTCACCACCTCCAAGCATTTGGTAAAGACTCGTGGTGCAAAAGACAAGCCAAATGGGCAATGCCTTGAACTGGAAGTGCTCCCCCTAAAAGAGGAACCGCCTGTGGGGAGCACAAATCTTTATGTGCAGGTATGCATCCTGCAAGTCCAGGGAGCATATCCAGTCTTCCTTGTGCAGTACAGGCAGCTGGCATTGGAGGGTTACCATCCTGAACTTCTTGTAGTACTGGATGTAGAAATTCAGGTTTCTTAGGTCCAGGGTGGGTTGCAAGTCCCCCATGGATTTGGGGACTAGAAAGAAGTGGAAATAGAACCATCTGTTCCTCTGGAACTGGTGCTATGGCCCTTTTTTGCAGCAGCATGTGAATTGCCTCCAGCAACACTGGAACGTGATCTGGAGGGTAGCTTGAATAAACTGGTGGAAGACCTGGAAGGCACTTCAGAATTTCTAGTGTGTAGCTTTTTTATTTTTGTAACTTAATTTTTTATTGAGAGTTAAGTCATCGTATAACATATGGTTGATTCCAACCAGGTATGTTTAATTACTGATTACAAACTTATAATCAATTATATTTGCGAGTTTTAATTATGTCTCCTTTTCTTACAGGGAGGAGAAAGAGAAGAGAAAACCAGTTCAAATATCGAAAAAAAAAGAGTCCTTATGATTGTTGTTCCTTCACCCTCTTCCTGTTGCTTAATTTCTGTCAGCTGCTCTCAAAAGATTAGTTGAACTTTATTTATATAACAAGCAAAGTATACCAAAGCTCAAATAAAAAGACAATGAAAAAACAGAACTCTTAGTACCATATGCCCCGTAGGTCCCCACTCAAGAATTAATGTGATCGGTAAGATAAATAATGAATCAGAATCAATACCATTCAATATATGTGTGTCTTGTGTTATTCCTACTGCTTTGTTTAGTTACTGGTTTATTGCACAACTTTTGAGGCGATATATCTAGAGCCCCGGTTCCCCTCCCACCCCCGACAGTTTGCTCACCATGTTAATGCCAGGGATGCCACGGGTCTAAGAAATTTGTCCTGACTGAGCCTAAGACTGCCAGTGATTTTCTCCAGGCACTCGAGCCCCTCCACATTATCCTTCCACTGTTGGAGGGTGGGTGATTCACGAGATGGCCATTTCTGGGTTATAGATTTGAGTGCAGATAAATCTGAAGATGTGAAAGAGCTTCTTTCCTAGTTTAGATTTAAAACTAGTGTGTTTTTCTGGTAAGCCAAAAACTAGTCTCTGAAAAGTGGAGGGGATCTGAACTTCTAATATATTTTGTATTTAATCATGTATTTGGGCCCAGAAATTTGATCGTCCCAGGCAGTCCCAAAAAATATGGGTGTGTGAGCCCACTTGACCATACTATCTCCAACATGGCTCAGTATGTGTGACATTAAAATGTTTTGTCATAGTCGGGGTTCTAAAATCTCTCACCAGAATCTTCCAGAGGAATTCTCCCCAAGAGGGCGAGGATGTTATTTTCCACCCTTGTTTAATAAGTTTGTCCATCCTTTCTCAGGGATGGGCTGTGCTATCTCTAGGCTCCACCTGAGTCGAAATTTCTTAGTGGGAGACCCTGTGGGCGTAATCGGGAGGCAATACGTCTGTGAAGGAAGTCTCATTTTGTCTTGTAAGACGGCCCATCCATATATAGCATTTCCTGTAACCCTGTCTAGGGTCTTAATAATCGATTACGGTTTTATGATTGCAGGATAAACTGACGCACTTGTAAAAATTAAAAACGGTCCTCTTTTCTGAGTTTATGTTTACACTGCAGCCGATTAAAAGTTGTGCAGGTCCCATTATTTAGTAGTTGTGTGAATCTGAGGCCATGTGTCTCCCAGTATTGGTAGTCCTGATCTAAGCTAGGAGGGATAAAGGCATCATGGTATCTGATTAAAGATAATGGGCCTAGACTATTAGGGGTAAAGGTTAGTTTACGTAGCCGAAGAAGGGTCTTGACAGTATGCCTGGTCCTGGGGTTTATAATTTACCACATTAGTTGTGTCGGCATGTGGCCGGTGGTTAGGGCCCATAGTTTCTGTGTAGGAAGTTGTTGCTCCATCAGAAACCAACCTGCTGCTTCTTTTTGTTTTATCCAGCTGTGCAGCCATGGGCCTTGTGCTGCCAAATATTATTTAAATAGGTTCGGCATGCCTAGACCTCCAAATTGTTTAGGAATATAAAGTAGGGATCTTGAAATCCTAGGTTTCTTATTTTGCCACATAAATCGAAAGAGGACTGAATATAGTTCCCTCCAGAAAGGTCAGGGTATGGATATTGGGAGGGTTTAAAAGAGAAACAAGAGCCTAGGTAAAATGTTCATCTTAACAGTTTGTACTCTACCAAGCAAAGTTAGGAGGAGAACCTGTCAGCGGGCTATGTCTTGTTTTATGTTTTGTAGGAGCTTTTGATAGTTATCTGGATATAACTTAGAGGTATCCGCAGCTATCTGAATCCCTAGATATTTAATTCTATTACTTGGGGCCCATGCAAATGGAAAATCTTTTCGAAAGTCCGAAGATGGGTGGTCACTCAAGATCAGCTTCTGACTTGGATAGGTTTATTTTATAACCTGCTATTTTGTGGAAAGTGTTTAGGGTATCCAGAAGGGGCTACATGGATTTCTCAGGGTCTCCCAAGAACAGTACGGTGTTGTCGGCATACAGGGCAAGCCTGTGTTCCTGCCGTCCAACCATCACTCCCTTTATATCTGGATGTATGTGAATACAGGAAGCTAAGGGTTCTAAAAATAAGGCAAACAGAAGTGAATATTAGGGACATCTACTGTGTAGCTTTGCTCTATGAGCTGCAGGACCCAAGCATCAATTGTGATCTCCCTCCACCTGTCTAAGCGGAGGGAGAAGCGACCTACCACCAGTTCCTGTGTTGCCGAAGGTTGGGGGTCTGACCAGGAGTCATGCTGAGGTACGGCCAGCAGCCAGGGACACACCTACTCCTTTAGAAGCCTTCTTGATGGCGGTAGGGGTGGGCAGGGCTGTGGCTGCTTGGCACTTGACTGGCTGTCAGGCACCTGACTTGAGTCTGTGGAAGGCTCAAAGAAAGGGCACCTTCTGGCCACCTCTTGGCTGTGTATGGTAAAGGGAGCTAACCAAAAGCAGGGTTCTCCCCGAGGCCTGCAGGTCAGAAAAGATGTCCTGTACATCCCTTCTGAAGAACTTGTAGCCCCTGAAGTGGGCATTCAAGATGGACTGTTGAACATCAGTGGCAAAACTGGACACCATGAGCAAAGAAGAAGAAGAATCAGCATTTATATAGCACTTTTCATACATCCAAAGTGCTTTACAAGCAATGCTAGACTGGTAGTGAAGTGACTGAATGTGTGGTGGCAGCCATATCGCACATCATCACCCACACACACCCTGGATAATTGCATGAACCGGTTTATGGGAAGGGTAATGTTGGCCAGGACATTGGGAATGTCCCCTACTCTTTGCAAAGAGTGCCCTGGGTTCTTTTACTTCCACCTGGACACCCACCAGGACAACACCAGGATGGGTAGAAGGGACCTCGGTTTAACGTCTCATCCAAAGGACGGCACACCCCAGCAGTACAGCACCCCCTGATACTGCACTCAGATGCCAGTGATTTTTAGGTGCAAGTCCAATCCCGGTGTGGGACAAGAACCCATGACCTTCTGGTCCAGAGGTGGATGTGCTACCAACTGAGCCACGCTGAACAAAGAATGTTGTCTGAGACAGATGCCCACCATGGGTGCTCTAGCAGAGGCATCCGCAGCATCATAGGCCACCCTCAAGGGGTGTTTGCCCACATCAGCTCCAGACTGGAGGGCTTTAAGCAGCTCCTGTCTCTGGGGACCCTCAGAAAGGGCCTGAGCTGCAGCCATGCCCTTCTTCCAGAGGTATTTTGGAGTTTGACCATATGGGCAATGTAGTTAATAACCCTAATTGCCAGTGTGGAAGAGGCATAGGCACCCTTGCTCACAAGGTCCAGCTTTCTGGAATCCTTATCTGGGGGAGGGAGCTGCAGTGCTGAGGTCTCTTGGACCTATCATGGGCAGCATTTATTACTACTGAATCTGCCCTTGGTTGCTCAGCAAAGAAAGGCATCCCTGAGGGAGCCTGGTACAATTTGTCTACCTTTCTGGGCATCGCGGAAATCATATTTGGCCTGTACCAGGCAGCCATGTTGGCATCCTCAAAGGCAGCCAGGAGAGAAGGAATGAACAGAGGTGGAGAATATGGCAATTCCAGGTATTCTGTTAGATCTCCCCTGGTAATATCCACCTCCTCATCTTCAAACTCAATAACTGCTTGCAGCTGCCTCATCACTAAGATGAAGTAGGGGTCATCAGGGAGGAGGGAACCTTGGGGTATATTTACTGGAGTCCTCACCCCCAGAAGAAACAGTAGAGGCAGATGAAGGGCTCCTAGGACCTCCAGGTTCAACTTCCTCATTAGGAAGAAGGATCTGAATAGGGCACAGAGGACGGTGATGACAGACAACATGAAGGGCGTATTGCCGTGGAAGCCGTCAGCATGCGAGCTGGTCTGGTAGGCCCCAGGGTCGATAGGCACAGAGGGGAAGAAATGTGGTGCATTAACTCCCGGAAGGAGGAGAGCATACTCTTGACATCGATGGTAATCAACGTCATTGGAGCCCCTAGCAGCGTCGATGGGGAGGATGGGGTGGGGGCTGGTTCCCAAGCACTGACAGTGCAGCCTGCAGCATCAATGACAGAGGGTGAGGCCCCAGCATCGGTGGCATGGCCTGTAGTGTAGTCAAAAGAGGCTGCTGCCCTAGTGCCGATAAGATGGCCAGAGGCGTCGACTGGGAAGGCTGAATCCCCAACATGGACGAAATAGTCAAGGGTGTCGACAGGTGATGTGAAAATCCGGAAACAAGAGGCCGTCACTGACTAACAGAGGTCTGGCAAAACACCTTGACTGCCCCTGGATCTGAATGGGCACTAACGACAGGGGTTGGAGCGCTGATGGAGGCGTCAAGAGGCCTGATGTTGACGAGCCGGCACTGGCCAAGGAAAGACCAGTGGGCGGTGCTGCCAAAGCCAACCCTGTGGAGGAAAGGGGGTGGCAGCAGGGGTTGCTGCTGAAGCAGTTGATGACCCAGCAATGGCCAGCACTTGAAGTGGTGACCAAGAGTGTGCTGGGGAGGTCTTGTCCCTAGGCACGTCTTTACCCCAGTGCTGCTGTTTGCCAGCAGGTTTGTGCCGGGTCTTAGAGGAGTAGAAGCCCATGGAAGGAGCCAACAAGACAGAGCAGCTTCTTCCCTGGAGCTCCTTCTCCATGCGGGCGATATTCTGTTCCAGGAGGAAGGTTTCTGGGGCTTTTTTGCAGTGTTGCTGAGTGGCCTGGTTGAATTTGTGGCAGATCTCACAAGCCTCGATGTCGCAGTCCACGCCAAGACAGCGGATGCAGGCATCATGGTCATCCTTGCCAGTGATCTTTTTGCCACACCCGCAATGTTTGAAAAGTTTCTCGGAAACAGTATACATAAATGACAGGAGGAATCACTCCAAAAAAGTAAAGTGATCACTAACTAGGGTGAGAAAAATAAAAGAAAAAGGGAAAATTAAGATTTGGCGGTCAACTGAAGTGGTGGTGTGCTCCGTGGAGTCTGATGTGCAATGGTCGACAGTGGGAAAAGAACTGGGGAGGACATGGGATTGCCCATATTTACATGGGAGGGACAACGTCAGCAGACACTGGTCAAAGGTATGGGAGCTGAATTTCATGTACCTACAACACAGAAACTCAGAGGCAGAGTATAAAATAGAGAAAGAGGTACTGACAGCCACCTCAAGGAGGACACAGACAGGGTGGAGGCTGTCCAGAGGAGGGAAAGTAAAATGGTGCAGGGGCTCTATCAGAAACCCTCTGAAGAGGGACTAAGGAACCTCGATATATACACCCTGGAAAAGAGGAGAAAGAGGGGGGACAACAAGAGACCTATAAATACTTCATCGGGGTAAACAAGGTACAGGAGGGGAGTATTATTCAGAGGAGAAGGTACATGAGACTAAGGGGGCATGCAATGGAGCTCAAGAGGGCAGGGGCATCACCAGCAGGAAAAGGGAGGTCATAATTCCATTATACAAGACACTAGTGAGGCCCCACCTGGAGTACAGCGTACAGTTCTGGAGACCTTACCTACATAAGGACATAGACAGGGTAAAGAAGATTCAGAGGAGGGCAGCAAAGATGGAACATGGATGCATCACAAGTCCTATGAGGACAGGTTGAAAGAATTGAATATGTACTCCCTGGAGGAGAGGAGGGAGAGAGGGGACATGATAGAGACATACACGTATCTTACAGGGAGGAACAGGGTACAGGAATACACTATTTGTAAGCGAAAAAGATGTTCCAGGACTAGAGGGCATGGGATGAAGTTGGAGGGAGGACGATTCAGAGGATACGTGAGGAGGAATTTCTTCACAGAACGGGTAGTGGACAAGTGGAACACCCTGCCAGAGGAAGTGGTGGGGGCTCAAACAATCACGGGATTTAAGAATGCATGGGATAGACATAAAGGAATTTTGGAGGTCAGGGTTAAGGGACAACAGACTTCTAGGAAAACAAACTGAACTTACAAGCTCAAATGGGCAGACTGGGTAGGCCATAGGCCCTTATCTGCTGACACTGCCCTATGTATCTATGTAAGAGGATAAATAGAGGAAGGATGTGAGGAAGTACTTCTACACTGAAAGAGTGGTGGATGCCTGGAACAGTCTTCCAGTGGATATAGTGGGGGAAAAACAGTGGAGGGCTTCAAGAATGCAAGGGATAGGCACAAGGGAATCTTAGTTGGGAAGTGTGTTTGGGGGGGGGGGGCAGCCGGAGATCAGGCAGGGTCTGCAATGGCAGTTCAGGCAGGGAAGAATGGGCAGACAGGGTGGGCCAAGAGGTCCTTATCTGCTGACAATTGCTATGCTTCCATGTATGAAGCCGCCTGTCTTAAAGTGGGCCCACAAACAGTCTAGGGCCCTATGCACAAGAAAAGTTTGCCAATATGTTAATTTATTTATAAGTTTCACCAGGAAGACATACTGAGCAAATTGCTCATTTCAAGATGTGTTCTGGGGAGAGGGGGAAATGGGATGTTACAGCAGATAATGACATCAAATAGCAAACAGTAGGCAATAAGTGCTGCATCATAGGTACTGTACAAGGAATTAACACACAACATCAAAATACAGAAGCTTGGGATACAGGGAGATAACATGCTGACATACCAGCAGGGAACAATGATTGCAGTGATTTCAGACACATTTACTTGACACAACTAAAAGTTGCACACGATAAGTGCGTGCACTGGTCAAATTATGGCTATGGCTAACACTTCAGGCATGCTAGGCAGGGGGCCAGCATAGGGTCATGGAGACTGAGGTAGGTGGTGCCAGGTGAGACTAGATACAGTTGCATGTGGGAAGGTGAACAAGCGCATGAGAGAGGATAGGGCTTGGATCAATGGGGCATTTCGAATGTCAGCAGGGAGCGAGATCCAGAGCTTGGGCAAGTGGTGGGAGAAGAATGCCTGACCAGCAGATGAGGACCTGGAGGTGATGGCAAGGGTATGAGCAGAGTTACTCCTGAGGGAGGGAAAGGGGGGGGGGTAAAGAGTGAGGATAAGAGATAAGAATGAAAATGCTCCAAAACAGAACTTACCAATGTAGTTGGTACAGTGAGCCAGGTGGTGATCAGAGAGAGAGGGGAGTACCAGGGATTAGTATAATGAACAGTGGTAAGTGCAAGGTGGGCAGTCAAGAGCGAAGTGACAGAAAGCGTGGAAAAGTGTGTTTAGTCTGGCTAGGGTGGTCTTGGGGGCGGCACTGTAGACTACATCACCGAAATCAAATGTTGTAAGGATCATTCTCTGTAGAATTTCTCTACAGGCCAGCAAGGGGATGCATTCAAAAGTCCGGTATCATGCATCCGGTTTGGGGAGTAGTTTCTTATGAATAGCATCCATGTGACCAGAGAAGTCAAGGTGTTTATCGAGCCTCACCCCTAGATACCTGAACGAGGCCGTATCTTCCAACATGGTTCCATCAAGAATGGGGGTGGGGGGGAGCCTAGAGAGTCTCTGCCTTGTGCTAAAGGTCACGAAGACCGTCTTCTTGGTGTCTAAAAACAGCTGGTTGGCACGTAGCCACTGCTGGATATTATTAAAGTTCTGCTGAAGAGTGGATGCCACCGTGGGAGAGGAAGGACCGGATACATACCGAACGATGTCATCTGCATTCATGCGAATGGATGTAGATGAACAGAGTGAAAGGAGATCATTAAGGAAAATGGAGAAGAGAATCGGACCAAGTACTGAAACTTGAAGGACCCCATGTGGATGGATAGAGGCGAGGGGAGAGAAAGAGACCCTGATTCTGGCCATGGTACCTCATAAGGGTTGATTACAATTTAAAATCCATCACTGAGATTCTCTGTTATACACAACTGTTTAAAACAAAACATATATAACCAAGTACAAACCATTCAAACCTATTCATGCATAAACAAAAAAAGGCCACTGTGCAGCTCAACACATTTCCTGGATTTCACCCCCGCCACTAATCCTTGATGTTTTATTTATTTTATTAAAACTTATCTGGTTGATCCTGCCATTTCTGTGACATTTTTGATTTTAAAAACAAACATGGATCAGCAACGCATTCCAGTTTCACAAGCCGAGTATCATGTCGAACACAGGTTTACTCTGCTTGCAGAAATGCAGTGTACTGCCAGTCTGTGTTTATTCTAAACATCACAGAATTGGCTGGATCAGCCAAGTAAATTTAAAAGGATTAAAAACAACAAGTGGCAATAGGCAGGGGAGAGGTAAGAGCAGGAGAAACCAGTAATTCCAGTTGTTATAAAATTAATAAAGCATGGTGAGTGATCTGTAGATCTTTTATTGTGTGGGTTTTGTTACATACTCTCAAGTAAGCAATGCCAGCACAAACCACAAGAGCTGTGACATCTCACACTATGGGTATGTAAATAAAAACCTGGCTACAGTTCATTCTGTATGCATTTTTCTATGGACTGTGTAATTATGCCTTTAGCGTAAGGACCATCAGATTTTAATGTTGTTACAGCAGTGACTGACACACTGTTCAGCTTTTACTCTCCTGAATCCCCAGAAAAGTATCCATTCAGAAGGCATAGATCGTCACCAGAAAGAGTACTGCTGTTGTAATGGTCAGAACTGTCTGTGAGCAACCCATAGGATGACCCTGAAAACAAGCTGATGCAGCTTAGTGTTATTATCACATGGTGAGCACACAGACATCAAACTGAGTGACCATGTGGCATGATCTGAGGTTGCCAAGGCAACCATTGATATCAAATGAGTTAATCTCATTTGACTGGCTAATTGCCTAATGAATGCAATTCCGATTTCATAGTGGTGCGGCAGTGTCACTATAGTTAGGGTTGAGTAGGCAGTTTAATGTTAAATCCCTAACTTTGCACTTTAATAGCTTCACTCCCGTTCAACAGATTTGCAAGAAATGTTGCTTTCGCAGACTCGGGGACAAGATCTCTTGATGTAAGTTTTATTCTGGTCGGCTATGCAGAGTCTGAGATCCAGACAGTGAAAAGAGTGAAATAAGCGGTTGGGATTTTTTTTTGTCATCGCATAGGGCCCAGTCAGTTTGGAATTTTGGTCTGAAATGTTCAGGGTAGAAGGGGCTTCCTCAGAATGGTGCCTTTCAATGGTTTAGTGAAAAGAATATTGATCCGTTCCAGAGTCACAAGGATTTGAAATTGTGGTTCTGAGCACGTGCAGTATAGTCTTTTGGATAGCTGTTTCATACAAAAGAAGAATTAGGCCATACAAAACAGGATTCTGTTTCATGGGGGGGCAGGGGG
This sequence comes from Neoceratodus forsteri, assembly GCA_016271365.2. Lineage (NCBI taxonomy): Eukaryota > Metazoa > Chordata > Ceratodontiformes > Ceratodontidae > Neoceratodus > Neoceratodus forsteri. The sequence goes on along the minus strand of CM028129.1, from coordinate 453,419,509 downwards.
AGAGGACAATCTTGTTTCATAAGAAAAAAAATCTTGTTTCATAGGGCAGCCTTTGTTTCTTTTTTTTCCTAAAACAAACACTGTTTTTGAAAAACCATAAAAGTCATATCCTGGAGAGACACCAACACATTTAACTTGCTAAATGGGACCCCATAGCTGGATTCTGCAGTTAGTTTAGGGAAAAAGGACCCAGAAATGTGTTTTTAAAACATTTTTTTAAATTTTATTTCATGAGACGATTTTCTTGTTTCTAGTATGGCCATACAAAATAAGATTAGGTTCATATGAAACAAGAATTCAAGGCCCCAGTAATGTCAGGGATTCAAGTTTATTTTTAGCAGAGCAAGCAGAAAAGATTTCCCTGGCAGACAGGTAAAAATGGTGAGGGTCCATGGTCAGAAAAGAAACGCCCAAAAATAAAACTGAGTACAGTGGTACTTTATTTTGTAAAATGTGTGTAAGGAGGAGACTAAAAAGGAAAAGAATATTTAATCGCATAATTTGTTCTTTTTATTTTGAGGAAGTTTTATTTCTAAGATCTAGATGATCGTTAGAGTGAGTATAGGCGGCAGCCACATTTTGTAATGGAAATTAGGAATTTTTTAAAAAGGCATTGATATTGTTAGTGTGCTGTGTCCTGACTGTCAGCACTTTTTTTTTGCAGTTAAAAACTAATACAAGTTTTCCAACTTACACAGATAGAACTGATACACCATAAGAAGGCAGTGATAGAACAGCTTCTTAAAGTCTGGGCTACGTGCATCATTAATGTAGCAGAAATCTATGTGCTGTCAGTGTACACATTAACTTTGAGTACATGACATGAGATTCACAGACAGGGAACAGTAACCTGACTAAGAAAAGTGAATGCCACCAGCCCGGTGGCACTGGTCGTCTTACTTCACGCCATGCCTGCGACCCGAGTTCAGGAACGGGCTCAGGCACTGTGGGTCAGCAGGGGAGAGAGAGGATCGAGCATCTGATGGACTGCTCTCCTCTCTCTGGGGAGGGATCCAGGGCTTGCCCGGCACAGTAGTGACCCCGTTGGAGACCGGAAACACTACTCAAGCTTAGGGCCAAAGTAGAGGGAGGAGTACGGCGGATGTCGGCGGAATGACATCACTGCACTTCAGGGGACACACACACTTGCACCACCCCCCTGGCTGAAGCACCGTGGAGATGAAGGGGTTTCAGGGACAGGCTCACATCCCACCGCCGGCTCGTCACTCGGGTAGACTCCACGGCCGACCCGTCACCCAGGTAAGACCTCTCTATTAGCAGATAGGCCACCATGGGAGGGTGGACCCGCCCCAGGGGGGGTGATCCGGGGGCTAGGCCTGCCTGGGTGGTTGGGGGAGTCCATCCGGAGATGACGGGTTCAGGCAGGGAGTAGTAGTCTTGTCGTGCAAGCACCCCAGAAGGATGCCCGGGCTTCAGTGGGAGCAAAAATAGAAGATACAAAACAAAACAAAAAAAGGCCAAAAAACAAAACTGAATGCCTACTCAACCTGTAGACCAAAACCAGGAAACATGATAAAGGAGTTCCTACTGTAAGGCACATGTGTAGAACGGAGTCTATGTAATGATAGCAATATGTTGACAGTTGTTACATAGAGAGAAAGATATTAACAGCAGACCTGGGGAGAGAATGTGTCATATTTGTCTACATGGAGTAAAAGGGGAAGGGGGGAGGTAAGCCAGTGCAGCGCTAGACACCTAGGGGATTACATAACAGACTCAGCAAGGTACTGTAGGTTAGAAAGGGGCCCCAGATTTGATGATATTCACAGTATTTAGATAGAGCCAAGTGACTAAGGCATTCACTGCTGGCAAGGGTCCCCAGTGCCACTTTACACATAGCCAACAAGGAGGTGTCTGTAGTGTTCCATCTTTGTAGAAGGACTTGCTTGGCCTTTGTGTCGGTTAACCACCTATGCTGGGTTTGGGTGAGATAGGGGGCTGATGAGAGAAGTATAAAGATGTACAAGCAAGGGTAAAAAGGCAGGCGGACCTTCAGGATGCTCTACTAGGTGTTGTGCACCCTTTTCCACAAGTTCTGTACCTCTGGGCACAACCAGAGAATGGGAAGCAGGGACCCTTTACCAATAAACAGCGTTGGTGGTTGGCAGAGGAAGGGCACCCTAATGGTAATCGTACAATATCCCCACTGACCAAAATCAAGTCCATTACTCTACGATGACATTACTGAATTTAAAAGCAATTTTTCTTTGAAACAGTTAAAAACAGCTGTGTATACTGGCCGTATTGGTGCAGAGGTAGCACTGCTGTTCGTGATGTCGGTGACCCATGTTCCGTGAACCGAAGGTGAGCAGTGCCGATGGTGTGATCCACTCTAACAATCCTAAGAGTGGTCTCAGCAATGGTATTACTATATTATTGATCAGGATGATGAATAATACATTACAATTTAAAAAAAAAAGTTCCCGAATGTGCCTGTTCCAGGGCAGCTGTGTGAGATGCTCTTCACAGAATAAGAGTGACATACCCACAGAGGAAAGGAGCACGCCAAATGGTCAGCAGTATTCCCTCAATCTATAACAACCAGAAGAGGGTGTCTCATTCCAAATGCCCTACAGTTCTGAAGTTCTGCTTTCAGCTGGCATAGTTCATTTCCCACAAAGGAATTTCTTATTTTCAGGAAAGCAAAACAATTTGATTTTAAATTCAAATTCCATGTTTTAGAAGCAGAAATTCCAACATGATTTATAATACGTTCATACGTACAGTTTCTGCGTCTCTTATGGTTCTCTGCTTTGTTTCGCAGTTATCTCCCCCAAAGAACTTGAGAAGGCTTTCATAACTATGAGAAACACAATGACTGTACTTGTAAACATACACAGCACTGTTTTGGCCTGTAACAAGGGATACAGTCAGTGGACAGCAGACAGGGCCCACCTGTTGAAGGAGATGCAAAAACCGAGAATCCAGCTGTTGGAGGGGACTTCAAAGGCAAAGGTCAGCTGTTGGAAGGGACAGCAGAGCCAGAGGGTCCAGCTACCGAAGAATGTCTCTTCTTACCCTACCAAACATTCTCATTTTCAGTTCGCCTTGCCATCACTGTAACCACTTTAAACCTAACTATTTCATGGGGCCCACATCTTAGTCATTACAAATGACTGTCTATTCCATTTCCCTCACCCACCAAAAAAAATGAAAGAAATGAACAAGGACGCCTGTGACAAGTACCATTTGTCTCTGTTCTGAAAAAAATAAATGGTTTGTGGCATAGGGCAGCAACTTCATAATAGTGGAATACAAGCTCCATTCACAGCAGTGACAATCTGTGCTTTGTTTAAATCAAGTGGCTCTACTAATTATTAACTTACTAGTTATAGTGTACGCTCAAGGAAAGTACATGTCTAGACAGCCTTTCTCCTCGTTTACCTCACTGATCCACCTCTTGGAGGCTTCAGTTCTGCTCCGTGATGCTTGGTTAACACAAAACAATTATTTTTTTTTTTGTAATATTTACAGTTTATTTCAGGGTTTGAAACTGGCACTGAAGCACTAGCTGGCAGTTTCTGTAGTGGGCTAGCAGTGGAGCAGATAGAGTTAAAAGTACATAATTTTTGCAAGTTAAATGTATGTGTGGGCAGTATATTTTCCCAGCCAGTAGCCCTGGTGGCTAGGGACTGCAAATTAAAATTTCAACCCATTATTTATTCAGAAAAATTTAACCAGATGGCATTTATCTAGGTAAAGATCTACTACAATTAGAATCTCTTTTACAAGGTTGAACTGGTCAAGAGGCATCTTTATATTCTAATGATGATACGGGATATCAGCACATAAACAAACAGAGGATATGTATATATAAGGTGAATCTAAATAAGACAGTAGTCATTCTTCATCATAACCAGTAGCGTCATGCCCATAGGGCATGGGTGCATGTGCTTCCCCATCCAACAAAAATTCCTCACACAAAAATTATTTTTTGCCATTGTTTGTATGAAAATTAAAAGTGCCCCTTTTTGTTGGGGGTGGGTGGGTGAGGTTACACTGGAAACTAATTTACGAAAATACAGAATTCAAAAATCTACGTCCATTTCCACCTTGTATGAATGACTCCATATATTTTTGATTCAGTCAGCCACGTAAATCATGTCGTCTGGTCAGGCGTGAGTTAATTTGCACCTGTCACCTGGCATGTCTTCTGCACAGTCTTCATTGAGTCCAGCAGCGCAGCTGCTTTGAATGTTGCTGTCATAGTGCACAGCCTTAACTGGCTATAAAGACCATCAGTAATTATATCTGCTGTACCACTGATGAGACGCCAGGTCTCTGGGAGTAGGACTGGGAGACTGAACAAGTTAAGTGCAGACAGAAACTAGAGTCAGTATGCAGCAGTGAGTAGTTGTGAGTGAGAGCGCTGAGTATGGACTGGAGTGCAGGAGAACGTAGGCAGTCATGGTCTGGACTCAGTCAGAGTTGTCAGTTATGAGACTGTCCCCACGGTGCCATGCCATTGTGTGTCTGGTGGACAGTAAGGAGTGAGGGCTGCAGGTAGAGCAGGCCTGGTGGTGCAGAGGCAGGAAGCCAGCCAGCTTTAGACAGAAGTTGGGAGCAGGCCGGGCCGCAGAGGAAGCCAACCTTAGCAGGCAGTGGTTAGCCGGCAAGGCCACACAAGCAGGGCTGCAGGCAGCAGACAGAAGAGGAAGCATGGGAGTCCTGACGGGAGAGACAGAACTGGTTAAGTGAGGAGAGAGACAGATTGGGGGGGGGGCAGCCTGTGCCTGCAGACCACAACTGAAATCTGAAGATAGAAGGCCCACCTGGGATGGAAAAAAGGAAGCATGGCATTAACTGTTGGAGCTGAGGCAGCAGCAGCTAGGAGTTCTGAGCTTGGGGGGGTTGCTGGAAGCTGCAGCTTACAGTATGTCAATCAGAGGAGCCTGGGGGAGAGTGACAAGCCAGGGAACAAGTATCATGGAGTGGAGAGGTCCAGGCAATTACACTGAATAACCACTCATCTCACACCTATTCATTTCTTCCAGTTTTACTCAATACAGGTTAATTTTTTTTTCTTTTCTAAATAATCCTCACTGCAGTGCAAGGCAGGCTTGCTGGCACAATTTATGAGCGGTTTAAAGTTTAATATGTATTTGTGACTGCTGGATTGAGAGAGCTGCCTGAGCCAGCCCAGTTATCTTCATCTTGATGACTGGGCTGGCTCAGGCAGCTCGAAGCCTGGCAACCACAGATTAATACATTTATGATTATTGATCAAGGGGGATGCAAAAGGACTAGGGTGACATGGGGTGAACATTATCAGAGTACCCAACCCCACCGGACTTCATGACGACAGCAGCATCCAGGGCAGACTTATGCCCAGGTTGCCTGGGTTGGTAATTTCAAATTTAGTAACTTTTTATCCCCCTTCATATGAAGGTTTTTCCTTCCCAGCTGCTTGAGTCTTTCCAAGGCAAAGGCAAGGCAAATTTTATTTCTTAGGCGCCCAGTCCTGGAGGCTTTGTACAAATACAAACTAAAAGAGTAGTATACAAATATGTATATACACACACACATACACACACACACACACACACACACACACACACACACACTAGAGTAAAAACTGCAGGCCTAAAAACAGAAAGAAAGGTATTGCATAAAGAGCAGGTACAGAGATATTCAAAAACTGTCTCTATAGGACTACGTCTGGAAATGCCAAACTGAATAGGTGGGTTTTGAGGCGAGCTTTAAAAACCTCAACTGAAGGGGCCTCCCCAACAGCTGGTGGAAGCGACTTCCACAGGACAGGGCCAGCGAAACTAAGAGCCCTGTCGCCAACAGTTTTTAACCTCATCCTGGGAATCGCAAGGAGGCCGCTAGATGGGGAATGGAGGAATATTTCATGATCCCAGGGATGTGCTCCCATTCAGGCCCATAACCTCTGACTTGTTCTGGTGACCCAGCGGTTACACCAAAGACTTGCCCTCCATGATAGGAGCTCCAAGGATGAAGCAGTCCACCATGTGGACTAGGATCATTGTGGCAGGCACTAGGACCCAGGGGAGTCCCAAAGGCAGATCATCATGTAAATGGAAATGCCTCATCATTCTGCTCCAGAAACAAATGATTTGATACCTTTTATTGGACCAACATGGATGTTACAGAAAAGAACAATGTGCTCTAGCTTTCTAACCTACCCGGTCCTCCTTCAGAAGCTTTATGGCAGTTATTTTGAAAATCCCATACTATTAACACCAGATTATGTTGAAAAAACAGAAGTAATTCTCATTGGTTTAACATATACATTTGAAACATAACAGAAGATTATGTCAGAGAAGCTAATTAACACCAGTCTGCTTTTAACTGAGGAGCCTCAGAAGGGCAAAAGTTATCAGGAATTCTCAACAACCAGAGTTCTTCTCACATAAATTTTAAAATGTCCCAGTATGCTAAGAAAGCATTTTAGTGATAAAAAAAAATCTTGGGCTAGCATTCTCTCTAATACATGCAAGATGAGGTTACAACTTACACTCCAAGTGTCCTGGTGTATTAAAGAACAGATAATGAGACACAAAATCCCGAAATTAGGTATAACTGCAAGTTGAAAAAGAGCCCCAAAGCAAACATACATATATATACATGATGCATGATAGTATCACTTGTAAGTGTAAGTGCCAATTAAAAATACTTGTCAAGGACCCCCAAGAAAATGAGACCCTGAGCCTGATAAGTGCAGATTTCAACACAGAGTCAGTGTATAACAAAAATGCACAGAATCGGTCTAAGGAATCTAAATGAAAACTTCCAAGGATGAAATCCTCCAGGTCCCCTCCTTTTTTCCCCCCCTTTTCTCTCCCTCTCTCTCCCCTTGGGAAAGATACTGTAACTAGTAGGAATGAGATATACTGTATGTGCAAGAGTCATAATACAGCATTATTCATACCAATATTAATCGTTACCCAAAGGAATTACACCTTTTATGAACCCCCAAGTAAATGAGATATGCATCTTAATATGAGCAGATTTAAAAATGTGAGTGTGTAATCCAACCACTGACTAGTAGAAGGAAGTAACTGTACACTATATGTGAAATCTCAGTGTCCTAGCCACATAATTGTCCCGTGCCACGCTCCTCCCACACAGACGTGTGTACATACACTACACCACACCACACACATACACACCCCTGCACACCCCACACAACCACAACACACAACAAATATAACAAACACAACCCACACATACCAAGCCACACCACGCACACACAAACAAAACATCATTCTGCTGTCATTTAGCATGTTGTGGGATAGTTTCATGGTCTGTCAAAAGCCATTTGACATTAATTTTTCAAACTTTCCACAGGGAGCAGCATGCCCCCAGACCCACATAGAAGGGCTTGGATTTTGTACACCACTAAAATTTGTTCTTGCAGGATACCCCTGATCAGAATTGTTTTATTTACAAAGCACTTTATCCCAGAGAATCAAGGCACTGTACACAAAGGCACATGTAGTGCAATAGTAACAAATTCTGGTGAGAGCCGATATGGCTGTAAAGAGCTTTTGGAATGCTTGTACCCATTATTTCTAATGAATCTGCACAATGCAGATCTGCTGAGAAGCAGTCTCAATGTGGTCTTTGTTTTACACATGTTTACAATGTGTTTTCCTAGAATATGCTTGCTGATTGCTATGTGTTTAGCCTGGTTAGTTCACAGAAGACATGACATCTTATTTTCAGTAGGGCTCTACATCTACACATTATGCTGCATTGCGTAAAATCAGAACACACTGAAAACAATATTCTACATCTGGACTAGGCTACCCTGAATAAATACATTATAAAAATGGTAAAATCATTACCCCACTGAAAACAAGACATTGCATCTAATCTGGGACATCCTAAGTAAATACAGTGCAGAAATGTGTAAAATGAAGATCCCTATGACAATGAGATGTAGCATCCCCTGTACTAGCCAGGATACAAAATATAGGATAAGAAATATTTAAAGGAAATCTACTGTAAACTTAACTTCATTGTGTTCACTGACAAATAGTTTTATTGTTTCATAACATATTAGACTGCAGCATTTATTTCAAATGTTGTGGCCATGAGGATGGTGTGTTCATTTTGTGTGTGTGTGTTTGCTGTAGTTCAATATTCTCCCCCCCAAAAAAGCATACTAAAAAATGCCTGATGACTGCTATATATTTTGCTTGGATAGTTCACAGAAGATCTGGCATATGTCTTAGACAGTGCTCATCAGATAGTGTCTTAAGAGGTTAAAAAAAACTAACTATTTTAGATTCATTGCTGGGAAAGGGTGACATTTATGAGGTATGAATCTTTCTTGAAAGACAATACCTGCCCAACTGAAGCTAGTAGCAAGAAAATGTTTAAATGCTAAGTATTTAAATGTGCAAGTTTTTGTATTTTGAAGGGGGTAAATAAATCTCCAGTTTAATAGCCAACCAATATTTAACAAGCTGTTTCAGTTTTCTAATGGCCATCTGATAAGCAGCTTGAAGTGCTGTCTCCGACATTCTAAACAGAAAGAAGACAGTATTTTATTTCAACTGGAATAGTGATTTATAGTTGTGGAAGGATACACTGAAAACTCCAAAAATGTGTTCCACGGTACTCCATTTTTCCAGCTACAGACAGCAAGATGGCTATAGGCTCTGCCCACAGCCATAAAAACCACCAAAAGAGGTACAGAAAATGAACAAAAAAAATAAAATGAGCCAAAGATGTCAAACAGTTTAGCTTGAGTCATACAAAGACAAGAACAAGTAGGTTTTCAGGGCCCTTTTTGAAGGCTTCCAGCAAGGAGATGTAGTGCAGCTGAGATGGAGGAAAGTTCCCTAGTCGAGGGGCTATCACAGCAAAGGCTCTACCTAACAAAGACTTCAAACTAGCTCTCAGAACTTGATGGAGTGAGGGACAAATCTGGAGTATATGGGTTTTGGTGGTTTCTACTATAGCAGACATAGGCACAAAGGAGGCCACTCACCAAACATATGTTAATATTTACTTTATTCAGGCATACTCTGAGGGTTGACTCAGCACACCTATTTTTTTAGATCTGCGGTATGCACCATTCACAGTTGAGGAGGCAGTATAGCGCAGTGGTTTAAGGCTCTGAGCAGCAAACCCAGAGACTTGGGTTTGAATCCCACAGCCCACACTTGCATACTGTGTGGCCCTGAGCAAGTCACTTAACTTCCTCGTGCACCCAGGTCACACCTGGAAACAAACTCCAGCTTAGTGTACCTCTCCTGTTTAAACAATTTCCCCCTTTCCCCTTTTTTTATTGCAATGACCACAGTGTCACATCTATATTTAGCCTGTATAATCCGTTCCTTCCCCCCTCCCCAACACCTCATTGACATCCACCCTCTATGTAGTTTAACGACAATCTCCATATCTGCAATAGTATCACAGGTTCTTGTACAACATTTGGTTTTTCACAGTTTATACAGAGGGCTTTATTTCCAAGTTCAGTTCTGGTACTGATTAAATAACAGCAGCATTTTCTATGTGTCTAAAATAAGATTTTCAACCACTGTCCCTGGAAAGCACCTGAGGCTACTTGCAGCCAGAAGGGTCCATCCTATGGACTAGTTGGGAGCATGTCGGGGGGGGTGTCCTCCATTTACACTGCATCAAGCCTCCTCATATGCCTGATGTCACCATGCCATGACGTCATGAGGCTGGGCGCACTCCCGACATTTCCCAGGAAATGGCTATAAACCAGTGTTTCAACACAGATCTTTGCTCACTCTAATTGGGAGAGGAGGACCAACATCTGTGTGCTTCCAGTGCAAGCTACACACTTCGGAAATGAAGTTGCATAACAGTTGTTGTAAAAAGTGTTCCTTACCAAACTAGCCCTCTTACTTCTATCATTTATGTGTGTATTCACAGAAGCTAATACTGGCACTGGGAAAGGTGTACTTAGTAACAGATGTTTGTTTTTCAGTGTAGTCTGTGGAAACGCCAATGGGGCTCTTTGGGTGGTGTCTGAATAGCAATACACATGCTGGTCAATGTGCTTAAGACTATAAATTCATGCACTATTTTGCAGGTTAAAGGAAAAATACATAAATGTTTAGCTTACCTTTTGAGGTAGTGTACAAAACATAGGATTTATTTTTATTTTGTGGTTCTTTGGTGCAGGATTTTAATAGGTGTTTGTTAGAGTGTTTATAACGTGCAGTTGCTATATGTAATATAAATAATAATCTGTAGGTAAGCTGCTCACTCTGATGAAATGTTGGTGTGTTGAGGCAACCTTCATAGACTATGCAAGAATAACGTAAAATATTAACAGATGCTGGATGAGTGGCTTACTTTCTTCCCGTGTCTACCAGGAGCTTGTCATGACTTACATAAGACCAGGCTGCTCCCTATTTGTTGCATCCTAGATTTTGTACTCATGGTGGCCACAGATTTCCATTTGGGGGTTTTAATGTAGCCAGGAACCATCTCCTGCACGGCCTTGAAAACAATCAAGCATATCATGAAGGAAGTGCACCATCTAATGGAAGCCAATGCAAATCATGCAGCCTAAGCCGGATATACTTCAAAGTGCAGTCTGACATCCTGACAATCAATGCAATCAGATTCAAATCTTTTGAGCAGGACTGGGGTTGGACAGTACTGAGGGTCAGTACAAGAATCCATAGCAGACTTCAGTAAAATGAGAGATCAGCCTCTTTCTGAATTCTCCAAGTAGTATTATATTAAAGAGCTTTGGTTTGCTTTGGAAATCATTCCATGACCACAGGGCAAGGTAGCTTTCTTCCTCAAAAAATGTTTTAGCATTTGATTCTATGCCTGGCAGCTTTGTGTCCAAAATTTCACACAAAACATCAAGAAAAGAAATAAATGAAACACTAGAGCAATGTAAATACAATCTAAAAAGCAGGTCCAGGAATGCCAGAGCAGGAGTGGGTAACAGAGCCTCAAGTGCAACAGGGAGGGTTCACGGTTTGCTCAGATTTATTTGAAAATGCTGCTGTTGTAAGTTCTTTTTTTCTTGAGTTCTGTGTGGGCTAAGGGAGGTAGGAAGAGTTAGGACCAGCAGAGGGAGGGAGGGCTGAGGGCAGGCTAACATGGCACCTGGAGCAGATAACATTTGCAAGGGAGGGTGACGACGTGACTGCAGCTAGCCAATTGTGCAGCTGCAGTCTTGGTGCTTAAAATGCTAAATGAGTGTTTCTTCTTCCAGCACAGAGTGTTCACTGTTTGCTCTGATTTATTTGAAAATGCTGTTTTGAGGTTTTCTTTTTTTGCAATTTTGTGTGGGCTAAGGGAGGGGGAAGGGGAAGGACAAGTAGAGGGTGAGTTGAGGGCAGGCAAACCCGGCAACTGGAGCGGACGCCATTTGGAGGTTAGAGTGATCACTTGACTGCAGTCAGCCAGTCACATGGCTGCAGTCTTGGGGTTTAAAAAAAGCTAAATGAGTGTTTCTTCCTTCACAGCTGCAAGCAGGTCTGAAAACACCAGAGTTCATAGGAGCTGTAAGTGCAGCATAGAAGGGTCACTGTTTACTCTGATTTATTTGAAAATGCTGCTGTTGAGTGTTCCTTGGGTGTTTTGGGATTACATGTGGGCTAAAGGAGGGGGGAAGACAGAGGACCAGCACAGGGTGGACTGATTGCAGCCCAACCTGTCAACAAAAGGGAATACCATTTGCAGGGGAGGGTGACCATATGGTTGCAGTGCTGGTGATTAAAAGTGCTAAATGAACGTTTCCTGTTTCACAGTTGGAAATAGATCCAGGAATGCCAAAGTGGGAGCAGGTATGAGCTGAAATGCAGCATGGAGGGTTCACTGTTTGCTCTGATTTATTTGAAAATGGCTGCCATTGTCTGTTCTTAGTTTTTTGGGGGGGGGTTTGCCCTTTTTTTTTCCCTTTGAATTCAATGTGGGCTAAGGGTAGAGAGAGAGAGGACCAACAGAGGGAGGGCGGGCTGACCCAGTGACCAGTGGAACTGTTATTTGCAGTGGAGTGTGAACACATGACTACAGCCAGCCAATTGCATGGCTGCAGTCTACCGTTTAAACTCCCATCAGGCCAAGAGATCCTTCGCGTGAGTGACCCCGAAGTGAGTGTTTCACAAAACAGGAGTGTGGCATCTTAATAAATGCCATCTGCAGGTAATCCACAAAGCAGACTGTAGGCCACAGGTGATTCTGCACAACAGTGGCCAAGTAAGGGAACAAGGGACAACAGTGGAAGGACCTGCAGTTGAAGGTAGACATCAGGCCAGATAGGAATAAGGAGGTAGGCTAGGTTACTGTTGGAACTACGTCCAATCTGGAGTAGTCTTGAACAGGCAGGTGGGATTAGTGATTAGAGCTACTTCCTGTCTGGGCTAGGCCTGTATAGGCCCAAAGGATTAGGTAACTGGAGTTGCTCACTATCTGGGGCAGGCCTGTACAGGCTGGAGAGATTAGTGATTGTTGCTGTTCCCTATCTGGGGTAGGCTTGGGAAAACAGGAGGGACTACTGATTGGTGCTACTCCCTATATGAGGTAGGCCTGCAAAGGCAGGAGAGATTACTGATTGGTGCTACTCCCTCCTATCTGGGGTAGGCTAGTACAGGTCAGTAGGATTAGTGACTGGTGCTACTCCCTAGCTGGGGTAGGCCTGTACATGCAGGTGAGATTAGTGACTGGTGCTACTCCCTATCTGGGGGCTGGACTTGTATAAGAAGGTGGAATTATTGATCGGGACTACTCCCTATCTAGGGTAGGCCTGCAAAGATAGGTGGTGTGTACTGTCTGAACTAGTCATATCTAGGGTGGGACTAGTGGTGGGGCAGGTGGGGTGGTGTTTGGAATAAAATGCTGAGGCAGGGGAAGGGTGGTGTGTTGTAGGGGTTGGGGGGGGGCTGAAGTGTTCCTGGGAACAATGTGGGAGGCAGGGGGCTGCCCAGTATGTAGGAGGCTGGGCTTCTTAATGGCTGAGGTACAGCTGCTAAGGAAGGAATACAGAATACTGGCAGGGAGGCAGAAGAGCTGGGGTGGGCCGGGGTAGGATAAAGCAGTAGAGTGAGTGGGTGGGGGGTTGGGGGTCCAAATGCACTGGGAGCCACTGCTTCAGAGGGTGAGGAAGCCGAGGGAGGATGAAGGACCATGGGAAGGAGAGGATGGGTTCAGGGGAGGGAGCACTCGTAGTGGTACCAGTAAGGAAGCACTTCCAACCACTGACTACTGCAGGGGAGAGGTGAAGTCTAGGAGAAACACAGATGATGGAAGGACCAGTGGTCTCTAGTAGTGGTTTGAGAGAGGCTGCAGTGAGCAGAAAGGGAAACAGAGTGAGCCATGGACAACAGGAGATGAAAAGGGCACCCTCAGGAGAGTAAAGAAGAGTTCAGGGGTGGAGGGACGGGGAACAAGGCTCAAGTGCAGCTGTGGTGAATGGGGGATTAGACAGGGGGCGGAGATGTTAGGCAGACAGAGGTTGAGGGGAAAAGGGAGCAGGACCAGGGGAGGGCAATAGGTTGGATGGGACAGGTAAATATTGATTCCGTAGCAGGGAGGTGGAAGGGAAGGGAAGATAAAGGTAGAGTCATAGTGACAGGGGATTCAATAGTGAAGGGGATTATATGGGCTAGGAGCTGGTGAGGGCAGCAAGATAGGAGAGTGGTGCGTCTCCCAGGAATGATGACAGAGCACATAGGACCAAAGGTAGACCCATTCACACAGGGAATGGGGGAAAGCCACATGTGGTCATTCACCAATATACCAATGACCTACTTGGATGCATGGTGGGGAAATTCAGGAGAAGTTTAGATTGGCGGATCAGGTCTGCAAGAGGGTGGCAAGGTCAGTAGCCTCCTTGGAAGTAGTGCCATTACCTAGAACCAGCAAAGCCAGGAAATAAGGAACAGAGGAATGTAATGGCTGGTGGATGTAATGGGGCAGGCAGGGAATATCTGGCTACATAAGAGACTTGGGGGGACCTGGGATGACAAAACCCTCCAAGTGCCTGAAAGGTTATACCTAAGCAGCAAGGGGGGGGGTGTGTGGCCGGCTCTGTAACATGGCAGACGCAGAATAGCTGAGCTCCCTAAGGCACTAACCTTTGTAGGCGATAGTGAGACCCCCACTGCCAAGTTTGATCGCTAACCAGGCGTGGAATATCTGATAAGCAGGCAAAATTACTGTTTGGAATGGGGAACAGGTCGGCTCACTCTAATCCAGCCCCTGATCAGGAACGCATGAGGTCAGAGCCCGACAACCACACCGGAGACATGTCCGACCTGCAGAGATCCTTCGCAGCAGTACCAGCCACTCTTATACAGATCCAGCATGATATGATGGCTGGATTTGCGAATACAGCAGCTCAGATTACGCACATGCAATTGGTGGTTACGGGCCTGTCTGAAACCACCACCGTTCACACTGACCAAATCGCCCAGCGGGAACATGTAGGCGCCTTGGAAGATGCCCTAACAGAATCTGCTCAGGAAAAGACCTCCTTACAAAATACGGTGAGGGAGCTGATGCTCCAGGTAGACGACCAGGAGAATCATTCCAGGAGGTCAAACCTTAGGATCGTGGAGCTGCCGGAGGGTCTTGAGGGGGAAGAGCCTGAACTGAACTTCCATAAATGGCTGGTGGAGCACCCTGACTTGCCCCCTAACCTGGCACAGTGTGAAATCGAGTGGGTTCAATAGAGTGGTGCCTCCACCTAAAGCGTGTGACAAACCACAACACTGCTTGATTAAAGACTTAAGATATATGGATAAAGAAGCAATACTTAAGCAGGCCAGAGTGAGAGGGCCGATCAGGATACAGAATGGCTCCGTCATAATTTTTCAACATTACAGTAGGGAGCTTCAGAACAAACAGCAGCAGTTTAATAAGATCAAATCCAAGCTGTTTAAGATGGGGTAGAGATTTACCTTTTTGTACCCAGCAAAGCTCCACATCAACCGACCTGGGAATGCTCCAAGGGTGTTCTCCTGTCCCAAGAAGGCAGCACGATGAGTGGAAGAGGAGGTGAAAAGGCGTAGAAGAGAAGGCCCGAGTGAGAACGCAGATTCAGCGAAGTGATTCCATTATTTCTCATTTTGCTCACGCTTGTCGTCTCACGTGGACAGCCTAGACACGGGATCCACTACATTACACTTTTGCCCTATCTTACTGGTGCAGCTACGCTGCAGATGTATGTTTGGTTGTCTGCCATCCATCAGTGGTAATACGCGATTTTGTGTTGAAATGAGGATCTAACGTTTGATTTTTGTGGAGGTAGCGATTTGCGCCCACCATTCAAGATTATGGGAATCCCGGCCTACATAGCCCCAACTTGGTCTAGGGATCAGGGTAGCAGCGGGGCCTCGGAAGTATCACCTGGGGTACAGAGGCTTATATTTGGAACTGAATCAGTTGCTCACCCTGACTGTTTGGGGCGGCTTTGTTGTATGTCCCATCGATTCCCTATTGACTATTTTGTTAGGACACGTTTCTATTACTCCCCCTCCTCATTTTTCTTTGTGTGAGGTCATTTTCAGGCTTTCGATGTTTTATTATTTAAAGCTGGCATTCGCTGTGATCTGGGATGGCTATTATATTCAGTTTTATACCTGCTTTGGGGGATGGGGGTTCCCTCTCTCACTTTACGGGGAGCTCAATTATTTTGGTTAACTATCTGGGAGTTTAAACCCCAATATGGGGGTCTCACAGTGACAGATTTAAGTAAATATTAGAGTGCCTTCCAATATGATCACATACGGTGCTTAAGTTTTAAAGTTCACTGTTTGTTTGTAAAGGAATTTGTGACAGATCTTAGATCCATTGAGGGGGTGGGTGGGCTTCATGTTTCGGATTGGTGGGGGGCTGGGGAGGACTGAGGGTTATTGTCAGGCTCCACCATCAAGCTGTCTAGGAGTCGGGGATGCTCTTTGCCTCCAACTGTTTTGGGATTGTTACATGGTGTTATATAAAAACTTGTTGGGTGGGACTGTCAGATTGAAGACTGTTTTATACCTGTGTAGGCGATGTTTGATATGCCTTAGTTTAGTATAGTTTAGTATGGGATAATGGCTGATGCTATTAGAATTACTTCCCTGAATATTAATGGCCTGAAATCGGTCATTAAAAGGAAGAAAGTGCAGACAGAAGTTAAGAGAACTAAACGGCAAGTAGTGATGCTTCAGGAAACCCATGTCTCCTGGTGAGGCAGTTAAAACTGTGATGGCTCTTGTGGGGGTCATGGGTGTCCTCGACATTCTCCACTAAATCAAGAGGGGCTGCAATATGGTTCCCTAGAGGGTTGGGGGTTAAAATTGTTGAGCAGATTACAGACCAATATTGAAGATTCGCTTTGGCCTGTGCATCTCTCCCCAAAGTGGGTTTGATCTCCTTGGGGTCCATTTATGCTCCAAATGTGGAGCAGCCCAAATTCTTTCAGCAAGGCTTTGGAACTGGCCCGCTGACCAGGGCCATGGGTGCTGGGCGGTGACTATAATTGCATCCTCAATGGGGTGCTGGATCGGTCTAATATGACCCCCAGTGTCTAATCCAAAAATGCCCTTGCACTGGCCGCGTTGGAGTGGGACATGGGCCTGGTTGATATATGGAGGCATATATATCCTACTGGGAGAGACTATAGTTTCTTCTCTCACGCTCATAGATCCTGTGTCCAGTTGGATAAAATTTTGGTGTCTCGTCCATTAATCCCAGCCTCGAAATTGGCAGTCTACTCCCCCCCTACGTTACTGTCCGACTATGCCCCCTGAACTTTGGAGTTGGCGGTGGGAGATTCACCCCCTGTGGTACGGCAGTGGAAATTAGATCCCCTACTACTCAAAGATGGAGCTTACCGGTCCGGTGTCTCCGCCATGATAAAGGAGTTCTAAGCAGCAGGGAAACCAGGTTGCAAGAGGTAGCGGAATCTATAACCAGGAGCCTAAATTTAAAATGGGCTGGGGCGAAGGCTGCGGCACTCAAGGTTTCCCTCAGGAGGGGGCAGATAGGCTGCTCCCCAAGTAGAGTACACAGAGCAATCAGATAGGAGAGGGTTTAGAGAGTAGTTTTCTGGAGGGGGGCTACCCCACCTCAGTTAAATGGTACAGGAGAACAGCAAAGTGGGAGAGTAGTGGGAATGGGAGGTGGCTAGGGGAGACTGAAAGCAAGGCAGAGAAGAGGGCAGGTCATCTAGCAGAGGGAGGGAAGCATTTGTTCTAAAAGGCAGTGAGAGAACCAAGAATGTTGGAGTGCTAGATGTCTCAGGAACAAAATGGACGACCTTCACGCCATGATGACAGAGAGAAAGGTGGATATGGCAGCAGTCACTGAGACCTGTGGTACCTGAAATCATGACTAGAATCTCTCCATTTCAGAGTATGCTCTCTATAGAAGGGACAGGGAGAAATGATGGGACTATACATCAGGGAGTGCATTACTGCTATAGGGAGGAAGCTGGGGATGGGAAAATAGAGGTACTGTGGGTACACCTCAAAAGGCAACTGGAAGGAAATAAAGCTGGATGTAGTTTAAAGGCCATCTAATCAGGATGAGGACATGATTAGGGAGTCTGGTACCATGACCAGGATGGCAGCTAAAAGGGACTAAGTGCTGGTCATAGGAAACCTCAATTTGCCTAACGTGGATTGGAGTGTCTCACCCACTACCTGTGCCAGGAGCCAAATGTGGCTGGATACAGTCCAAGACATGTTCCTGATTCAAGGATGACCAAATCAACATGGAACGGAACCATCCTGGACCTGGTACATACAAACAGGCTCACATCCAGGACATCGCGTTGGAGGAGTCCTTGGGAAATAGCAACACACAGATGGTGTGGTTCTGAGTTGACACTGGGAGAGAAAAGCACAAAGACAAAAATGCTGGATTTCAGGAAGGATGACTGTGGTAGGATGGGAGAGGTTTTGAGGGGACACCTAGCTAGCCTTGAGGAAGAAATGAATGTGGAACAAAGAAGGTCAGTGATCAGGGAAAGGATCATGGCAGCCACTAACACATGCCTTAAACAGAAGGGAAAGAATTCCAAGGACAGGAAACTAAATTAGTTCAGTAGGGAGATGGACCAAGCAGTGAAGGGGCCGGGGGGGGGAGAGACAGGTTACTCACCTGTAACAGTAGTTCTAGGAGTGATATATGATGTACATCCACACTTCTGGCAGTATCCTTTCCCTTTAAATATCTTGCTGGAAGGTCTTCAAGCTGGCTCCTCCCACTCACCCAGGTGGTAATTCCCTTGGCACCGCCCCAAGATGTCAGATCTTACTCACTGGAAGCAAGATTCAGTGTGCCACCTGCCAGGAGAGGTCGGGTGGGTTGTGTGGCTGTACCACTCTTAGGACTACTGTTACAGGTGAGTAACCTGTTTTTCTAGGGATGTGGATATGATTTACTATTCACACTTCTGGCAGACTTCTAGCAGTTCTCCAGGAAGGCAGGGGCAAGGCACGCACCCTCTTCTTAGGGAACAGAGGCTCCAAAATCAGCATCACAATGTGACTCAAGGTCAATGTGGTAATGGGAAATGAAAGTGTGTGTGCTGACTTCCAGGTAGCAGCCCAGCAGATTTCCTGGATAAGGATATCCTTGGAAGCAGCCACTGAGGCAGCGGAATGTCGGTGGAATGGCCCCTTAGCCCCACGGGAGGGTTCCTACCAGCCGCCCTATAGTAGAAGTCAATGTAGAATACACTCCCCTGCCAATCATCTGTTCTGCTGCTGGTCTGCCAGGTGCAGCTTCAGTGTAGGTGACAAACAGCTGGTAAACCTCTCCCCAAACTCCAGCCATGCACTCCTTATAGCAGGCAAGTGCTCGCCTCATAGCCAGAGTATGGAGCCTGTGCTCAGCCTCAGAGGTGTGGTTGGAGAAGAACACCAGGAGATTCACCAACTGGTTAAGGTGAAACTACTAGACAACCTTTGGGAGGAACTTCGGGTTGGGGCAAAGGACAATCTTCTCCCTACTGAAGACCAGGTAAGGAAACTCCACCGAGAGCTCACGGATTCTTCTAGTGGAGGTGATAGGTGGTCTTCCACGTCAGGTGAGAGATGTCACACTTGTGTATCAGTTTGAATGGCTTGCCAATGAGCTTTGCCAACACCAGCAACAAGTCCCAAGGTGGTGGCGGTGGTTCATGCACTAGAGGGGAAATGTGGTCAAGGCCTTTAAAAAAGCACCAGACCACCTTCTCTTGCACTACTGATGGCATACCAGCCCACATCCAGTATGCAGAGATGGCTGCTAGGTGCACCTTAAGGGTCGTTGACCAAAGGCCTGACTGGGAGAGGGACCAAAAGTAATCAAGAATGCTAGCCACCGGGCAAGACAAAGGGTCACGCCCCTTGCCCCGACACCAAATATAGAACCTCTTCCATTTGAGAGCATAGCATTTTTGGGACTACTCCTTCCAAGAAGCCTCAAGTACGGTGAGGACATAGTTGGAGAGACCCAAAGCTTGGAACACTAGCTGCTCAGGGGCCAGGCTGTGAGGTGCAGGGATTGAAGGTCCAGTTGGAATACTTTCCCCTGACTGCATGGCAGCATGTCCAGGCACAGAGGTAGATGCCACAGGAGCCTGCAGCTAAGGCTGAGGAGATCAGGGTACAAGAACTGGTAAGGCCAGTCCGAAGCCACCAGGATCATCTGAGCCTTGTCCCTCCTGACTTTGAGCAGCACTTTGTGGATCAGCAGATAGGGAGGAAAGGCATATAGGAGGCCCAGGATCCAGGACCTTGAAAAGACATCCCTCTGCAGCATTCCCTGCTGAGGTGGGCAGGCACAATACAGTCTCAGCTTTGCGTTCTCCCTGGAGGCAAAGAGATCCACTAGAGGGGCGCCCCACTGGGAGAACAGACTGTACACTACCTCCTGATGGAGAGATCACTCTTGCCCACATGGTTGAGGGCATCTGCCAGCTGACTAGACATGCTGGCCACATGGACGTTAGGAGATCGGCGTTCAGGCTGAGAATGAGGTTCCAGATGCAGAAAGCCTCCATGCACAGAGGAATGGAGTGTGTCCCGCCTTGTTTGTTGAGGCAGTACATGGTCTTAGTGTTGTCCATCTGGACCTGAATGACCGGAACCCAAATGTGTGGAGCAAAGGCTGTCAGCCCCAGCTGAACTGACCAATGCTCCAGCAGACTGATATGGCATCGGGACTCCTTGGGAATCCAGAGTCCATGGACTCTGTGTTCCCCCAGGTGGGCATCCCAGCCTATCAGGGAGGCACCGGTCATGATGGTGCTCGACAGCCCCATGTGGACAAAGGGGATTCCTTCCTGCTGATGTTCTGGGACTAACCAACACTGGAGGGCGTCCCACATCAGCTGGGACACAGTGACTGGCTGGTTGAAGTGACTCTTGTGCTGACACCACTGACAGGCCAGCTCCCACAGCAGACAGCACATTCTCCACCGGGCCCAGCGGACCACACTGGTGTAGTCCGTCATGAATCCCAGGAGGCACAGGAAATCCCGAGCAGGATGCAACTGCCCAACCTGAAATGATCGGGCAAAGGAGGAAAGAACCTCTGCCTGGTCCACTAGGAGTTGAGCTCTGGCTTTGCAAGAGTCAAGCTCCGCCCCAATGAAGTGCATCACCTGCGAAGGTACGAGCTCCGACTTGGCCTCGTTCACTAGAAGGCCGAGGGTCAAGCAAGTCTGGAGGGCCAGGTCCCTGGACCGCTCCACCTCCTCCCTGGAGGGACCCACTATCAGCCAGTCATCCACAGGGATACACGTGGACTCCTCGATGTCTCAGGTAGGCTGCCACCACTGCAATGCACTTGCTGAAGACCCTGGGAGCTAAGAAGAGGCCAAAGGGCATGGCCTGGAACTCAGAGTCTCCCTTCCACTCAGAACTGCAGGAACCAGTGGTAGGATGGACGGATGTGAACATGCAAGAACGCATCCCAAAGATCTAGGGAGCAGAACCACATGTTCTGCTGCAAAGATGGAATTATCGGAGACAAAGTGACCCTCCTAAAGGTGCGCAACCAAAGGAAACTGTTCAGGTTGTGCAGATCTAAGATGGGGGACTTGCCACCCTGCCCTGTTTCAGAAACAGAAAGTATCTGGAAACAAACCCTAGGCTTCATGGAGGGTCCAGGTCTTGAGCCACTACCTCCTTCTGGAGGAGCTGGATGATGCCTTCCCGAAGGGCTGACAGCATGTCGGTAGACACCATGTCCTTCCGTGGAGTGTGGGCTTGGCACAGAGTGTATGCCTAGAACTCTAGAGGCAGACTTTGACCGACCACTTCGAAGACCTACCTGTCTGTGGTGACAGCAGACCAGGTGGAAAGGAAGTGGCAGAGCCGGACCCCAACGGGAGGACCCAGGGGAGATAGGATGGGCATGGGAGAGGCACATCCCAGCCCATCACTGTGCAGGCTTGGAGGCAGAGGAGGGACTGGCTGAGGACGCAGAGGACCTCAACCACCTGGTTTGCGAATGACCAAAGCAACAAACTTTGGTTGAGGGCACCAAGCCTGAGCCTGCTGGCCAGCTGTGGGCTGTGATGGCGTGGCTGCAGGTGCAGAGAGGGGCCGAAAGGGCTCCTTTTTCTGAAGCTTAGAGCCCTTGGGATCCCGCTGGGTGGAGGTAAGAGAGTCTGGTGGGGGGGGGGGATTGGACTTTCAGTCCTAGTAGGGTGACGAACAAGTTGGTGCCTCAGAAGAGGACATCCGCCAACTTGTGTTGGGTATCTGCCATGAGGGTAGAAATCTGCAGCCAAGCCCTGAGGCGCATGGGTATAGGAATTGCCAATGTCCATGGCTGTCTGGAGTTGCTGTTTAGCCACTGCACAGCCTTGGTCCTGGACTTGATTGGCCATGGTCTGTAAGTCAGCTGGGAGCCAGGGAAGGACCTCATCAAGAGTGCCCAGTAAGGCATGCGCAAAATGGGCCATCAAAAGGGCAGAACTTGCCTGCCAAAGGCCAAGAGAAGAGGCCGCATAGACCTTTTTGGCCAAGTGATCCAATTTCTTGGATTCTTTGTCGGGAGGTTTATCCACATCCCCAACAATGCCAGAATGCTGAAAGACCAAGTCAGCAACCAACCCTCAGCTGGGGGATGTTCACTGAAACCAGACAGGAAACCTGTGGGGACCGCATACTTTCGGGCCATAAGAGCTGATGGTGCAGGGCAGAAGGCAGGGTGCTGCCAAATCTCCAGGGTGGAGCCAAGAATGGCCTCAGCAACCGGGGAGGCAATCCCCAGGGAGTCATCGTGGTCAAGAATTTTGGTCAAGGGACACTTGGCCTATTTTTGAACATGCTCCATCTGAATCCCAGTAGATCCAGAGATTAAATGGAGCAAGCCCCCAAAAGAAGTGGGACCATGCTCTGTAGACAAATCCTCCCCCAGTTCCACGTCTAATAGACAAGAATGCAGGGAGAAGTACTCAGACTCCAAGGATTCGCTGAAAAGCGGTCAACCTCCTGAATCCCCACTGACACTGCGGGGTCTATCAGGAGTAACAGTGACTTACAGCCAATGAGGAAGCCCAGGAGCAGTACGGGCATCCTTAGGAGGGGGACCCTTCTTCAGCTGTACAGGAGGTGACTCCACACTGATGGGCTGGGAGGCCGGAACAGACCAAGCTGGAGCAGGCTGTGGCCTTAGTGGTGGCACCCATGGAAGAGCTGGGTTGGGGGCTGAGATCGGCTTAACCCCAGAGAGCATGAGCTGCTGCCACATCAGCTTTTCATAGCACCGGCGCATCTTGTGTCTGAGCTTCTCCTTACCTGTGAAGGAAAAAGAGGAAGAGTAGCGGCAATGCTGCTTACCTGAGTGCTGCGAGCAAGAGTGCCTATGCCAGCAAGAGCTGCTCAACTCCAGACTATGGGATCTTGACCTTGACTGTCAGGGAACCCAATGTCGAGAAAAAGAGGGAGCGGGCAAATGCTGAGATTCCTCTGAGGGAACAGGATCCCAAGGGTTTGGGACCAAATCAGAAGGCAAGGCAAATTTTATTTTTCCAGGTGCCCAATTCTGGAGGCTCTGGGTGCCATACATAAACAATACAACTATCAAATATTAAAACTGTCAACAGTAAAACAGACCACAACAGTTAAATAAATAAGCTCTGATTAAAACAGTACTAGCATGGGCCATCCAGAACTAAAATTTAATATACAGTGTCTGGGAAGACCAGATTAAATAGGTGGGTCTTGAGGCGGGCCTTAAACACCTTCACTGAAGGGGCCCTTCTGTATAGATGGTGACAGCAAATTCCACAGGACAGGGCTGGTGACACTAAACGCCCTGTTGCCGGCAGTTTTCAACCTTGTCCTGGGAATCACGAGGAGGCCCCTAGAGGAGGAGTGGAGGGAGCGGACCGAGGCAATGGGTGATAGAAGGTCAGATAGGCAGCAAGAGCCCAGTCCATGCAGGGCCTTAAAGGTGAGCAAGCCCACCTTAAAGAGGATCCTTCACCTGACTGGCAGCCAGTGCAGTTCACGCAGTACTGGGGTGACGTGGCAGTCCTTCGACTGCCCAGTCAACAACCTGGCAGCTGCGTTCTGCACTAACTGCAGCCTGCAAAGGATACCTCCCAAGACCTGAGGAAGAGCGTGCTATAGTAATCAAGCCTTGATGTCACGAAGGCATGTACCAAGGCGGGGAGGTCCAGGGGCAGAACTAGGGGCATGATCCTGGCGATATTGCTAAGATGGTAAACGCTGGCCAGGACAACGGACGACACCGGAGCTTCAAATGTCAATCTGCTGTCAACGGCCACACCAAGATCTTGCACCCTAGAGGGGACCTTCAAAGGCACAGATCCCAGGCACAAGCCTGTCTCTGCATCTGAGGCCCTCCTATCACGCCCTCTGTTCAACTCTACCACCAGTACCTCCGCCTTATCGGGGTTCAGTCACAACCAACTGGAGGCCATCCAGACAATCTCCATGAGACATACATTTAGCACTTCCACCACATTCGATGTTCTAGGGGCAAAGGAAAGATACAGCTGCATATCATCCGCATAAAAATTAAAACCTAAACTGTATTTCCTAATGAGCTCACTCAGGGGCAGCATATACACAGCAAACAACATTGGCAACAAGACCAAATCCTGAGGAACTCCACACAACAGAAGGCTAGGAGAGGACGAGGAATTCCCCTTCACTACCTGCCGCCTGCTATTTGTAAGAAAGGACTCAAACCAGCATATGACAGTGCCAGTGAGTCCACAGAATTCTCTCAGATGGTCAAGCAACACACAATGATCTACTGTGTGAAAAGCTGAAGAGAGATAGAGAAGAATGAGAATTGACCCCTCTCTCTGATTGCTCACCCTGAGGAGGTCATTATGCACCCGAACTAATGTGGTTTCCATGCTATGCCTTGCCTGAAACCCCGACTGGAAGGGCTCGTACAAATCAAAGGCCACAAGGTGTGCCTCAAGCTGAAGCATCACAACCTTCTTGACAGCCTTCCCAAAAGATGAGAGGTTGGAGATTGGACGGTAATTTGCCTTGACATAAGGGTCCAAAGATGGTTTCTTCAGAAGGGGCCTGTCCAATGCCTCCTTCAAGGCATCTGGGAAGACCCCTTCCAAGAGTGAGCACCGTATAATCAAGGCGAACACTGGGCCAATGGTGTCAACACATCTCTAAGAAATGCGTTGGCACTGGTTCCAGTTCACAATATGTGTGCCTCAGCTCGAGAACAATTCGAGTGACCTCCATTGCTGCCTCCATTGGTTTAAACTCCCCCAACCAGGTGGAGTGCTCTCCTAATGCCAAAATCGACCGCTGTTGGCCATGTTATGGCTCACAGGTGATACACCCAGCTGGATTGTGGACACCCTGTCTGAGAAGAAACAAGCAAACTCTTCACACAATGCATAGGAAAAAGCTTTCTTGGGCTGTAGACAGGCAGGATTTAAAAGCCTGTAAACAGTCCGAAAAAGCACGGTTGGTCGATTCCTTTCAGCGGCAATCTCCCTGGACAGGAACGCTGCCTTCTTTACTGGTGACTGCCACCTGATACTCACCATAATGGTAGTGCAGGGCCAGTCTGTCGTCCTCCGACTTGAACCTCTGCCAGCAGTGCTCTAGCCTCTGATCCAAAGTCTTCATCACCTTGAGCTCTCCATCAAACCAAGGGGACCTCAAGTGAGAAGATTTGGGTAGTACACAGATTGGTGCGAGAGAGTCGAGCACTGCCGACATCACCTTACTATAGGCAGCGATGGCTTCACCCATACCCCCTATGCAAGCACTACCCACACTAGATAGATCAGCGACCGCCAGAAATCCCTCTGGGGTCAAACCCCTCAAAGGGCAGCAGCTAACCATCTCTGCAGGGGAAGGGCTCTCAGGAGGGACCCCGAGCAAGAACTCCACCATGCAAAGATTGGACAAAATAACACGATCGGTCTTCAGGTTAGTAACCTCAAGCCCCTGTGTGAAAACCAGGTCCAGCATGTGACCGCCTTGGTGGGTCATGGAGAAAACGTCCTGCAACAGGCCCAGGGATGACGTTACCTGGAGGAGGTTCTAACCTAGCCTAGAAGTTTCAACATTGGTCAAAACATTGAAGTCACCCAGAATTAAACATCTGGGGGACTCCAGTGTTTCACAGATGAAATTGGCTACCTCCTGCAAGAATTTGCCCACCGCCCCAGGGGGGTGGTAGATCAGGAGAATTCTGCAACCTGCGCCCGGACCCCCATGCACAGCCACACATTCAAAGAATGCCGGCTTTCCCACTGGGTGCACGGTGAAGTCGAGTTCAGATCTAAAGCAGGTGGCCACTCCCCCACCCCTGTGTTTCACTCTGGGGCAGTGCACTACCGTATACTCGGGGGGGGGGGGATGGCAGCCTGTAAGACTGGACCAGCATCGTCACCCACCCAGGTTTCGGTGATGCAAGCCAGATTGACTGAGGAAATCAAGTCTGCTATAACTGCGATCTTGTTCCTGATTGATTTGACATTGCAAAGCACTGCCCACAGGGGCTTGGTGGATAGTGTTGCCCTTCTGGCTACCAGCCCACTTGGCCTGACAGAAACCCTGGGGACTGGAACCAGACACGTCTGGCCTCTCCCTAGGTTCCGTCGACACCCATGGTGCTTTCTACACCTGATCACCTCAATCTTACTCCCCCCACCACCAGGCACGGGGTGCCCAGCCATACTCAACTAAAATGAGGCCTCTCAATCCCAACCTCCCAACAGTGGTGAGCTGTAGTGATGGAAACTGGGAGGTCGATGAAAGGCCGCAGACTGAGGAGTTGGGATGCCCCGTACAGAATCCTGGCACGCCCCTGACCCACAGACCTCCCAGAAACATACTATTCTACCAGGAAACCCACTATACACCACTAACAAACTCCAGTCATACATGCAACCATCCACTAACAATAATGATCCTACTCAATCTCACACACAGACAACACACTCCAGTATAAAATAACCCCCTACCTCAAACCAACCCCTTCCCACTCCCTCAAAGTGAGAAGTGGCACAAGACAGCTGCTCCCAATCAGAAGAACATTACCCACAGATCTCCACTTAAGAAGCAGACAACACAGAGCAGAGCGGTGTTGTTATAGAAGTTATTGTCAGTGTTGAGCATCAGATGAAAAACATTAACTTCTTCACTGCCCAAAATAATGGTAGGGGTCCGTCTCACTGTCCTCCACCACAGGACAAGGTGATATCACTGAAGTCAATGAAATGTAAATGAAAGTAGTAGCGCTGGAACAAGAGCAAGTTGATAGATACCCCCCTCCCCGAAGCTGGTCTGACCTTCCCTGGGAGGTGACAGTTAGGACTGGAGTCCTAGAGAGGGAAGTATGTCCCTAATCCTGTGACAACGCATCGACTGGCTCGAAAAAAAGCTTGACTGGTTGGTCAACATGCATCTCAGTTGATGGACCTGATGGAGAGACTGTGCAGTCAGCGGCCTGGACCGAAGGATTGGCAAAGTCAAAACCTCCAAGGAAGCGCGGGAATCACAGGCCCGAGAGGGCTCGGAATCCCATGATCTTCGATTAGACTGTTTTTTAGGGTCTTTTTTAGAAGATTTAGAGGAGTTTATGCCCTTAGAAGGACCCTGCCCAAGGGTGGGAAGGGACTAACACAAATCCTGGAATGCCCCCGTAAAGGTGGCGCCAAAGGAAAGCAGCACAAAAGTTGAAGAGGCATGTGTGGTCTGGACCCAAACAGTTTAAACAAAGAGTGTGGCTATCTGCCTTAACCACAATTTTATAGCACTTTACACAATTTTTAAATCCTGTTGGTCCAGTCCTTTTCTTTGGTCTTTCTGACATGCCAATTTGTCAGAAAAAACTTTGAAAATGTTGTTCCCAAAAGAGAATTTAGTTACAAACGGTCAGTTCCCTTTCTATATGGAACTGCGATAAAACAGTTTCAAAATATACAAAAAGATGTTTTTTTTTACACAAAAAACACAGTTCCCTAAAGAAAAAGGGAACCGCTAACACAAGAAGTTTTTAAAATAAAACTGCAACCTTTTCACCTTAGATGCAATACCGAGGAAAAGGAAAGATTTGCGGTTTCCCTGGAACCGAAAGGAACTGCGAAAAAAACTTTAAAATAATCAAAAAATACCTCAAAACTCACTGAAGGCAGCACAAATAACAGAAAACTATCACTGTTAAAGAAATAAATTTTCTTCAAACGAAGTGAGCAGAGAACACTCTGGGGCAGTGTTGCTCAGTCAGCAGAGAAATAATTCTGGCACCCTCTAGGTTGACAACTGGCAACATACCCTCTTGCTCTCTCCTCACTGGCTGATTCCTAAAGCTCATTACCACTGACTCCACCTCCAGGGCAGCTGAACTCAGCTGGCATACTGCTATTGTCAAGCATGGTGCAGTGTCAGTGGCTCAGTAGGCAGCACACTCGCCTCTGAGGCCAGGAGATCAGAGGACTGTGGGTTCAGTTCCCACATCTGGCACTTGTGTTAATATCCCAGTACTGACACTAGTGCAGCATGAGAGGGGTGCTGCACTTGAGGTGCCGTCTTTCGGATGAGACGTTAAACTGAGGTCCCATCTGCATGGATTGGTGGTAGTTCAGGTGGATGTTAAAGATCCCATGACACTTATCGAAAAGAGTAGGGGAATTTCCCCAGTGTCCTGGCCAAATTTCCCCTCATTCACTAAAAATACCACCAACAGCTTAATCTGGTTCAAGGTCAGTTGGCACTCATCTGTATCCCCTTCCCCCCGGATCATGCCTGAAAATAGGCAGGATTTGCCTAGTGCACTTACCCGGTCAACAACAACAACAACAAAAAAAAAAAAAGTGAACCTGGGGTGAGAAGACATAGTTTAGACAGCAAAGGGCCTACTCAAACGCAGAGCGCAAAGGAGGGAACCTTCTTCTTCCAGAGGAAAGGAAGATCTGATATCACGGGGTGGTGCCAATGGAGTTACCACCCAGGTGGGTGGGATGAGCCAGCTTGAAGACCTTCCAGCAAGATATTAAAGGGAAAGGATAATGCCAGAAGTGGGGTTAGTACACCATATCCATGTCCCTAGAAAAAAGAACTGCATACAGGAGTCCCGGAGGGATAAGGATGAGAGGGTCTGCTTGGAGAAAGGTAGGGAGGCCAGAAGGGGTTTTACATATTTCCCACCTTCAGGCCATCCACAGAGGGGACTAAGGAAGGAGTTGGCTAACAGCTCAGCAACAGGGCTAGCATGAGGGGAGAAGGGCAACTGATGTATTTTAAGAGTGGCAATAAGTCTGAAACTATGTCTGATTTGTTGTAACCCGCAATTGCCTGAACTGTGTTTTATTACCCCCAGGAACTGGTCAATTGCCCCTGAATTGCTTATTTGGCTCTGCAACCGGTCTGTTGCCCCTGGAACTGGTCAACTGCCCCCAAATTGCTTATCTGCTACTGAAACTGGTTAATTGAGCTAGAACTGGTCAACTGCCCCCCCAACTGGTTATCTGCTTCTGAAACTGGTTCTGAGCGTACCAGCCACATTCCAGTTGCCTCAGAACTATGCAATAAAAAAAAAATCAAAATGAGTTTCTTCTGTATTACCTTATAACATAGTAATTTAAAGTTGGAAGTGTATAAGATTTTATTTAATTTGTTCTGTTACTGTGATGTGAGAGTTGGAATAAGGTACAGAGCATTACAAGGTGCTATGAGTGTTGCCTGCATCTCAATAAAACTAACAAAATTGAACCATACATGTCTAGCTTATATAGAAACAGCCATTGTTGACTCTAGCCAGCGCTTCTCAGAGCTGGGTCTAGTGCAGTACAGTAGATTGGTTAAATTCTGTGGACCAGACTACTGCTGCAGCTAGTATGGTGAATTCCTTTTAAGACATGCCAGGGTATCAAGTTTGATACTGCTTTCAAGCAAGGCAGAAGCTATGAGAATGAGTTATATCAGTCAAGTATTTTGCACTCTGCAGTCTACTTACATTTAACAATTATTTTATTTTTGCACTATGTTTTGCAAAAACTAGTTTGTATTTAAATGGTTTTGTACAACTTGTCCAATTACTACGAGCCCCGTCTCACCAGTGGTGTAATGTTGCAGGTGTCTGAAAAGCTGTAAACTCCAGATTACATCTCTCATTCAAGAGCAGCCACAAGCCTACCACCAAAGTCCCCTTATCCAAAGCTCGGGGAATTTTTTGTTCCCCAAGTTTCTTTATGGGGCACCAGTTTTCTACCCCTCTGCCAAATCCGCTTTACACAAATGGGACGTGACGTATAGTAACATCTGCTGTTTTGTCCTGGTCACCAATCATCATGTCCATCGTTGCATAATGTATTCCAAACCTGGCTGCCCTATCCCTACATGACTAAGCAAGGGGTGGTGTCATTTATAACATTATGCACGCCCAACTGTTCATCTCTTGCCTCCCTTATTATATATTTATTTAGATTCTATTGACCAAGTGAGCACAATTACAATGCCAATTTACAGGTACAACACAGGATAGTTACAGAGCAAAACAGTGAGACAACCATAACACAGAGTAACATAGAAGAGTCCACGGTTGTAGGAAGGCGAGATGGTACACATTATACAAAAAATATAACAGCAAATGCAGAAATTCAGCTGTACAATAGTGGCGGCCCATTCATAGTGCTTACCTTTCACAATACACACAGCATGCCCCATTACCTATCCTAAAATGCACACTAAATTAGGGGATACAGTGATCTCAAATTTTGTCCCAAGGCTGTTGAATTCTATTCCATCTGAATTTCAGCTCTGCCCCTCAATTCATGCCTCCCATAGCAAGTACTGAAGGTTCCTCCTTAGCTCTGGCCCTAACTGGTCTTGGTCATATGGCACCCTGAGACTGCTTATGTTCTCATGTTGACACTGTATTGCACTTTTGGAATCCTATTACATTGCTGTCTGCATTTAAATCTGTGACAATTTTTTATTATTTATTTTTTTAATTTTTTTTGGGTCCAGACCCCTCCTCAATGCCCCTAATGGAGCTTAGCTCCTGCCCCGCGCACTGACCCACCACGCCCAGGCTGGGCCATGGGAGCAGGATATCCCCCCCCTCCCGTGCGGACAGTGGTGCAGCAGGAGTGGCGGTGGAGTGGGGTGTCATGGCCAGGGGACTGGAGATTTTGTGGCTGTGTTCCCATGGGAGGCAGGGCATGCAATAACACCAGCATCTGTCCCACCTCCCATGCAAGCCGGCGCCGGCTTTTCAGGCAATTCCCCTGGCCTCCGCCAGAGGTCACAAACAGGCCAGACCCCCCCCCCTTCACCCCTAGGGTGCTCTATCCTTCTCTGCCCAGCAGGCCCTCTGATTCCCAGGTCCATTTCTGAACCCGGGATGTCAATGTCGCAAGTGGTCGCCTTGCTGTTGTGCTGGCGAGCCGGCCAAATCTGTGACAATGTTAACACCCTAAAGTATGTACTTGATGTTTTGTGTTAGAATATTATTTAATCCTAAATTTGCTGTAACTTTCCAGTTTGTGTGTAAAAATAGGCAGTTGTGTGGTGCACCTTCCTGGTAAATAAAAACTAAATAAATATAGTTTTATACTTTGCTTGCACAGATTAAATTTTTGCACCTCATGTCTGAATCCTATTTATATTGCTTTACTCTTGTGTACTGTGCATCTTCCTGGTAAATAAAAACTAAATAAAGAAGTTTTATACTTTGTCTGTACAAACTATTAATTTTTGCACCTTATTTCTGTATCCTATTTATATTCATTTCCTCTTGTGTACCCTTCCTCCGATAGGCATCTGGAAACAAGCTGCTTGCAGCTCAGTCTGCTCTTCTGGTTAAAAAAATAAAAAGCTTCTGGTAAAAATCTATAAATATATTTTGTACATTTTGCATGAAATTTTGTTCTTTGTTTGACTGCTGAGCACAGCTTACACATCTTTAGTTGCAGTCCTTGTTGTGTGGGTTTGCAGTGCTCGATTTTGGAGCAATTGTGTTTGTTGTGGAGGAGTTGCCATGTTTGATTTTCAAACTATACTTGTTGGGAAGGAGGTTGCAAAGCTTCATTTTGTTGGCGATTCTGGATTAATTTTAACTGAGAGGAGGGATTACTTATAAGGTAATGCTAATCATGTAGTAGATTTGCATAATGACAGCTTTCCAGCTTTCTTTTTTTCCTCCAGTCTGGAACCCACATCAAGTTTTCTGCCCGACAACCAGCCAGCTCCAACCATCACCAGTACCTGCACTTCTGTGTCCACCACAGCTAACGTTCCCTGTGGCAGCCCCCCCTCCCCAAGGAGTTTCTCCTCCCCCTCAGAAGGTACAGGAACTGGTAGTGCGAAGAAGCAGGTAGTGTGGTCTCCAAGTGTGCCAGCACTGTCACACTTGTAGCCATTATTATTATTCTCTACTTTTCTGGCCCACTCCAGCCCCACCACAAAATACAGCTTCTACTGGCCTAAAGCACAAAGTCTGCCCTCAGTGGTGAAGGTGACCCCAAACCACCACAGGCTATGGTAAAAGAGGAAAAGGATCTGAGGGTCAAAATAGACAAGCAGATGAAGCATGCCAAGCAGTGTGTGGATGCTGCCAAGAGAGCAGGCAGAATCTTGGGGTGCCTCAGATGGTGGTGGGGGTGGACCAGCAAGGCAGGGGAAGCAATCCTGCCTCTGTATAAGGATCTGGTCAGGCTCCACCTAGAGTACTGAATGCTGTTATTGACTCCTCAATACAACAAGGCATTAAGGTGGTCTAGAGGGTGCAACACAGGGCCACCAAAATGATTAGGGGTATGGAAGACAAAAGCTACCAGGAGAGACTGGTGGTGGCCCATAATGTGTTCACATTATAGAAAAGGAGAGAGAGAACATGATCTCAGTCTTCCGAATACTCAGGGATACCAACAGGAGCAAACAGAGATGTTTTATCTGAAGTCTGCCAGCAGGATGCGGGGACACGGCCTGAAGCTCAGAGGTGGTAAATTCTGAGTTAAGATTAGAAAGCACCTTTCCCAAAGGATGGTGAACCTATGGAACAGCATTCCAGCAGAGACAATGGATATATGGAGTATGGAATGGACTACCTGTAGAGATGCTTACAGGCAGACACAGTTGCCAGACAAAGCTTAATGAACATCTGATACTAACGGGACAACGTTGCCCCACTAAGATGGGAGGTAGACTTGATGGGCAATAGCCGTCTTCTGTCTCATACTAAGCATAGTACCAAGTATAGTACATGAAGACAGTTGTAGCCTTCATGGTGAGCCAAGGGAATCACTGGATATCCTGGATAGCAGAGCGGGTAGGGAACTCATTAGAAGTAGTACATGTTTGCCCAGCCTACTTACTGACACCAGCCTATGAAGCAAAGGGGCAGATATGATGAATCTATAATCCCTTTAAATCTTAAATTACTATTGTCTTAGGTGTCTTGTAAATATTATCAGAGAAAGTTTTTTATATTAGAATTCAGATTAGTTCAAACACAAACATTAGCTAGCTAAAGAGGTGTCAGTCAAACTGTGCAAGTTCTGAGCCATAATAGCCAATTCTGCAGACCTCTACAGATAGTACGTACTATCTCACCAAGTGGACACTTTGCTGCTAATTATACTGCACCATTAGGAACATCACAATAAATCAATATGACAATACGGTGTATCATGATTATTCTCAGTGATCTATCGTTACAAAAAAATACTGCTGTTACTGTGCAGCATGACAAACTCTATATGCTGTCTTGTAATATGGCTACAAATCTGTGCCGAAAATGCAGCACAACCATAGGCTTAAACACACCCCATGACACAAACGTAAGCAGTCATTAATGCATTAGAAATGTACACTGCCACAGACAAACAAGACACCAACAGGTGAAACAAATTACCAACCATATAAGTACCCCACGTACCCAAAACAGTCACTACATCTAATAAAACTAAAACGGATTACTACGAAACAACAAAATGGAAAATACAACAATGTTTTCTCTCTGCGGTCTTATAGGAATAGAATGCTATGTAGATCAACAGTTCGGCTATTATATACCCGATTTCCTCACATTAAACTTGGAACAACAACAAACAGAGAAAACTCACCAAAGCAGCATTATAGGTGGCACATCTCAAATAACGACTCCATCACGAAACTTTACTGAGACCGTTCCGAACAAGTCGGGAAAACAAAAATGTAAAAGAAAACACATGAACATAAACACAGAACCGCAGGACTCCAAAAGAAGTAGAAACGTAGACATTTCAAAGCAATAACTAGATGAGCTTGAAAAACGAAAATGTGAAATGAATACACACAAAACAACTACATGGACTTACATCTTCACAGACTGGTTAAACTTCAAAAATTACAAAGCTGACATGAAAACAATCACAATGAATAATTTAGCCGATCTGCCAAGAGAATTCTATGGCACAGTCCAAACAGAACACAGCAAAGCATACAGCATCAGTTCATTCATATCTGTATGAGCAGGTCTCAACAGATACATGAATAGTATTGAAATAAACCGCAAAATCAATATAACAAACGACCCAATATTTCAAAGGGCAAATAATGTGTTTCTAGCGGTCTTAAAGGAATACCGCCGTGCAGGTAAAGACACAGCTTCTCGCCACCCCAGAATAACAGACACAGACATACTAAAAATCAGATCTGCTGCCAAACTAAATCCAGAAACACCCTACGGAATGGTATGAAGATTATGGTTTGAAACTCAATTAGGGTTAGCCCGAAGAGGCAGGGAAGGCACACAGAATCTTAAACACTCATCATTTAACATAAAAATGAACGAATTCGGAAATCAATACATCCTATTAGCTTCAAACGAAGCAAGTAAAAAATCATGCAGACATCAATGAAACAAAGAATGTCAATTGCTGTCCTATACAGTATTCCCGAAAGCAAACACTGTCCAGTATCCCTTTTCAAAGAATATTGTTACCGCTGCTCTCCTAACGCCACTGCATTCTACCTACACCCTCTAAAGCTAAAACAAGAAACCCTTGCCAAAAAACAAATATGGTTTTCAAAACAGCCAATGGCCCATAACTATCTAGGCAAAATGATGACCCAAATATCGACAGTCAGTTAACTTTCACTGCGCTACACAAACCACTCAGTTCGATCCACAGCAGTACATCTTCTATCAGAAGCTGGTCTCGCATCGAGAGAAATTATATCAGTTACAGGACATAGATGCAAGACCAGTCTTGGAAGTTACTGGACCCTTACTACATCTGACCAGAAAAAATGGTCTGATATCCTGACTGGATGAACACATCAAAACCTTACCAAACCAACAGAAAATAAAGCATGTGAAACAAATGTCAAAAAATCCTCCACACCCCACTTCAAACAGTTAAACTAAACCCAAGCAAAAACAACTTCCACAGTCCGCCATCAGCGACTCAGCATTACACAGAACCACCCAAACAAAACTCATTCACAGAAAACTTTGCGATGACCCAGAACACTGAAGAACGGATGAATAAGAAACAGTACTCAGATATGACAGTACAGCCTAGCAGCCCAACCAAAAGCACCAAAACTGAACACATAGATTACTCACCAAACAACGCGGATCCTCACAGATCTATAAATAATCCATACCAACTGTCCAACTTCACCATTAACAGCCCCCTCAATTTCAACTACTACAGACACCCTAGATGAAATATTTCTGCGTACCTCGCACACAATAAAGGTACAGCATCATATAACCAAAAAGAAGGTACTCTACAGCAATAACGAAACACTACTTTTAAAACAGATTTCAAAATATTTCTCTCTACAAATGAAAACGACGAACTGCCTCAAACAAACCTCGCAGTGATGTCACAAACACCATTCCATGACTTTAATGAAATGGCAACAATTCTCAATAATTACGCTTCTACAATGAACACTGTCATGAATATAATGACAACCCTACTCACATAACTGAGACCCAATCAACAAGTTTACGTTGATAAGTGACAGTAACTTCACAACAGTCGCATCTAATATGTTGTAGTACAACACTGATAAACGCAGCAGTACAAAAAACTTTTACTTTGACTTTAGTATTAAAAACAACATTGTTCAAACTGTATTACTATAACTACAGCAATAAAACCTAAATAAAGATTACTTTACTCCTTTATACATTGTACACTTCTATTGTCTAATAACAAATAACACCACAAACCACACCAAGAGCCATATTACAAGTGCCTTAATGACCTCGACAGGAGGTCATTTCCCAGGCATTAATGCATGGTTGGGTGGTGGGAAGCCCGAGGCTGCCAACCATGCATTAATGCCTGGGAAAGGACCTCCTGCCTCAGTCATTAAGGCCTGCATAAACCATGATGACTTTCTCACCAATGCTCTGGCAGTATGTCGCTCTCTGAATGTGACAGATTTCTCATGTCCCACTGCACCCCCCCAAAAAATAATCAGCTTGTGATAATAACAAAAAATATATACTCGGATAAAAACATACACAAATACCATGATACTTAAAACTGTATATCATGACATCGCTATGCACCATTGCTACCACCTGATAACATTTTCATTGTTAGTTCTTACCGGTTAAGGACTGATTGGTTCCTAGCAAGTTCCATCCTGCAGGCAAGGTTAGGTGGCGAAAGGCTAAGGTCACTTTCTCATCGAGCACCTGAACATTCCCAGAAGATATCCGGAGTTCATCCAGAATTCTAATGTTGTCCAGTGCTTCTACATTTCCAACACTGGTTGACAGGAATTGTGCGGCATCATAAGTTTCATCCTGAACAAACTGGAGGCTCTCCTCAGCCACCACAAAGGGTGGATTCCCTGCCTTGGAGGCACAAAGGGAAACTTTCACTGTTTCACAACAGTCATGTGCTGTAAAACAAGGAAACAAAAAACAGTGTTTACACAAATCCGCCATATGTGTATTGGACTCTTATTGCACCATTCTTGAAGTGATTTTCCGATATCAAGGTACTATTTACAGGATATGGTACCTTGTGCTGGCAACAGTCCTTTTTTTCAATTTTAAAATTTTATGTGCAACCTATATTTAGCTGGGAGGGACTGCAGTTTGGCCTAAACAAGGCAGCCAATCCCTTCCATTTCCCTATTCATGTACACTCCTATGCGCTCAGGCATGTTTATGACATGCTGCAAGGGAAAGCATGGTGGCACACCCCACTGAAGTGAATGGGAGTCTATTTTCATTACTGTTTAGTACATTATGATGGCCAGTTGGAGTTTAATGGAGGCCACCACTCGACTAACAAGGCTCTTATTAGTCAACTGGTGGCCTTCATTAATCACCAACTGTCCATCATAATGTATTAAATAGGATATGCTGTTGCTACTCCAAAGCCTTAACAGCGAGTCCATTACAGCGACTGCACTTTTAGTGAGGTGTCTGTGCTGCCGACAGGTGTTCCACATAGTCGGGTAGGTGGGTTGTTAGTGTCGACAGGTAGGTCCCTGCAGAGGTATGTGGGGAGTGGAGTGTCAACCAGGTGCTACTGGTGCAGGACATGGCGTTTCCATGCTTCTCCACTGTTAGTGCACTGTGGGGTTTCTTATATTAATATATGGGGGTGAAACAGAGTACATGTGTGGTTTCCATTTGTCCTGGTTTGTGTCACTTTTGGGGTGTGTCCAGATGTGGCTGGCTCTGTAGGGCCTGTCAGGGTGATCGTGTCGCTGTGACGTCCGTCGGTATCTTTGTTGTCAAAGTGACTTGTTGGAACCATTACATAGTACTGAAAATAGACTCCCACTGACTTTAATGGGATGTGCCACTGTGCTCTCCCTTGCTGCACCTCATAGTGTGGTGGTATGTACATGAATAAGGAAGTGCAAGGGATCCACTGGCCACCTTGTTAGGACCAAACTACGATCCCTTCTAACTACATACCAGCTACACATAAGATTTTAAAAAAGACAGAAATGGACTATTGCTGGCATAAGGTACCATATCCTGTAAGTGATACCTCAGTTCTAGGAAATGTGAAAAAATCACTTAAACCAATCAAACTGTGACCATTTTATTCAATTTATATCCATAGGATCAATTTAAGTTCATAGGATCAAAGAGTACTAAAATTACATTTTGCTTTTGTGGGGAAGCATGACAGAGTACTTTTCTTGCGTTTGTCCAAACCAATCTTGATGTGTACATTAAGGAAAGAAATGCATTTTGTTTTATACAGCTTCTTTCTTACACCCACTGCAACCCAAAGCATGTTACAGGCCATGAACAGTCACTGCAGCCATTAGGTGTAGAGAGAAAATTAAGTGACATTGCAGGAGGTAACAAAACTCATGGGGAGATAGGGAGTTGGGTAGTGAGCAGGATAAGAACAGGGAGCTTAAAGAGCCTCTGCTACCATTAGCATAACTTTGGAAAAAAAATTGAATATTTAGGCATAGTTTAGCTTATATTTCCTATTTTGTGCTGTAAATCTCACCCTTACTTCTAAATCAATTTGCATTAAAAACAGGATCTCAACCATATCTGCTCTAGCTGCTTGTCTGCACCAGGCATCACAATTCTGTGATAACATCACAATTTGTTGTTATGGAGACAATTATGCTGTCATACACCGGGGATCATGATGCCAGATGCAGACAAACAGCCAGCAGAGATAAACTCTAGGGAACGGCGAGCTTGTTTTCATGCATCTGTCCCCGGCAATAAAGAAAAAGGGGAAAGAATTACAGAAAATAAATAAGGTGACCTACTGAGAATTGAACCCCGGCCCCTTGAATATTTTAAAAATATTTTATTTATTTATTTAAATCTCGGATTACAAATACCTTTGAGCTTGAGGCAGCTCATTTACAAAGGTTCCACTTTAAAGGAAAGGGTTACACAATAAGGTAGGGAGGTATGGACAACATTCATGGTATCAACGGAGGTACAGACGACATTCATGGTATCATCGGAGCACATCAAGTCAATTGGTAAATAAGTGGGAACAGTGCTACACACTCAAGATTACAAGCAAGCACAGAAAACCATAAGGTACATTGCAAGCAACATTGCTAATCAGAGGTGGGGGGAGGGGAAGAGTAAGGAAGGGGTAGAGGAGATGGGAGGGCAGAGTCCAGACAGAGAAGGAAAAGAAAATATGGCAGCCAGAGGCCTTGTCGTTAGGGTGAGAGGGATGGGAGGCTAAGGTGGGAGAAGGGGTAAAAGAGGGGAAAAGGAGGGCGGATGAAGGGAAAGAAGAAAAGGGAGAGTAGGGACCAGAGGGCCTGGACAGGTCCAGGAAGAGGAGAGTCAGTGGGATAAGAGCAAGGAGGGGTTAAGGGAGGAGGTGGCAGGGGGAAAGGGGAAATAGTTCTGTCAGGAGAGGTGAAACGAAACAGGAAGTCAAGTAAGAGCCTCAGAGAGTGAAAAGTGGTATAAGGGTGTCTGCAGAAGTGGGAAACTAGGTGTAACAATCACAAGTGCTTTCGGTTAGGAAATGCTGATGAAGCATACGTTTAAATTGGGACAGACTAGAAAGACTGCTCAGTTGGTTGCTTAGATTATTAAACCACAGGGGGCTCTGTATTGAAAGGATCGCTGGTATTGAGCAGTCAGACAGCGGGGTACTAGAAGGAGGTCAGAAACTGAGGTACGTGTGTGTTTGGTCTTAGGGGATTTGTTTAGCAGGCAACCAATGCTCGGAGGTAGTAATCCAAGTAGAGCTTTTTTGGACAGGAGGCAGGTTTGATATTTGATCCTGTTACTTAGCTGGAGCCAGCAAGATTGAGCAAATAACTCACAGGTATGAGTGAGAGGCGCGCATCACCCATAACTAACCTACAGGCTTTGTTCAGGGCCACCGTGAGTCGTTTAAGAGATGTTGAGGTTGCAGCACAGTATATGATTAGACCATAATCAATGATCGAGAGGGCCGAGCTGTGAACTGCAACCTTCAGGGCTTCTTGGGTAAGACTTCATCTGTGTCTCAAGAGGAGCCCAATTCTGGTATTAACATCTCTGGCAACATTTTCAATGTGAGGCACAAAGGTAAGGTGACTATCCAGGGTTAGACCTAGATATTTGAAAAGCTGAGTTTGTTCAAGAGCGTCTCCGTGGTTGTTTGAAATAGTGAGTTGATGGGCCTTAAACTTATTCCGAGAGGACGAAAACAGCTGGACTTTAGTTTTTTTGTAGTTTAGCACTAGTTTGTGATTATTAAACCATCTCTCTCTGCTTCTGTGAAGCCTGGTTGAAGACTGTTTTCAAGAGTGTTGGGATCCAGGTGGCTAGTAAAGATGACCGCGTCATCTGCATAGAGTAGAGTACACTGGTTGCAGACAGCTGGAAGTTCTTTCAGGAAAATACTGAACAATAAGGGACCCAGGATTGAGCCTTGAGGCACCCCTGATCGGACATCCCCTTTGTTCCGAAACTACATTTGATATCCTCACCCTCTGCAGTCTATCACTGAGGTAGCTTCTGAACCATTTTAGGGTGTTTAGGGGCAACACTAGTTTTAGAGAGTTGGCCAAGGAACAGTGTGTGATTCACT
This sequence comes from Neoceratodus forsteri, assembly GCA_016271365.2. Lineage (NCBI taxonomy): Eukaryota > Metazoa > Chordata > Ceratodontiformes > Ceratodontidae > Neoceratodus > Neoceratodus forsteri. The sequence goes on along the minus strand of CM028129.1, from coordinate 453,379,566 downwards.
GTGTCAAAGGCTTTTGTTAGATCAACAAAGGCTGCACCTACAATCTTGCCTTGATTGATGGCCTGTTGTATGAAGCTTGTGAATTCTAATAATGCTGTGGTAGTATTGTGCCCCCTTCTAAAGCCATGTTGTTGTGGGCACTGGATGAAGTGTGTGCCCAGATAAGCACCAAGCTGGTTAGTAACAATTCGCTCGAGCACCTTGGAGAGTGGAGGGAGAATGGATATAGGCCTATAGTTACCCTGTAAGGAACGATCACTGGTTTTATGCACCGGAGTTACGATGGCAGTTTTCCAGGCATCAGGAAATTGTCCCAGTGTAAGAGAAAGGTTTAGAATCTTAATTATAGGTAGAGAACTTCATCTAGGGTTAGGGTGATAAGCTTAAGGTCTAGTCCATCACTACTGTGTCTTGCGTTTCTTAGAACCTTAGCTAGTAGTTTTCTAACCAGGTTGCATGATGCCCTTTAAAATAAAAAGGGGGGTGCTCAGGACTATTTTCATCACCGTGGCTTGTGAGGCGGGCAGCATCATCAGCAAAAAAGTTAGGTGGGAGAACACAGCTCAAATTGGTAAAAGCATTTGACATATAAATAGAATTTTGTCTAAATCTCAAATTTTTAGAACTGTTCTAGATGGAGTCAGGGGCTCTTTAAGCAACTTGCTCAAGAGCATATAGTAAGTACATGGTGGTAGTGGTGGTGTTCAAACGTTTGTCTCGAGGTTCACAGCTCTTGCTCTAACCACTAGGCTATAATGCTTCCTTTATTGCAATGCAGTGCCTTTTTTTCTGCAATGATTAAATAAGATGGGTATGACTAGGTGCACTGCTCCCAGGAGAGAATTTCAGGAAGGGACTGGGTAGCAAGTCCAGGGAAATCTGTGAACCCACTTAAATAACCTGTAATGCCTCTGGATACACTTTGGAAATACTGTACACTATTTTAGTTGCATTTCCTGTATTTTCTGCCTTTGCCACTTTATCTCAAGAGAAACTGTGTAAAACCCAAACTGCAGAGAGAAAGCATTACTATGGTACTGTACTATCCAAGGCTTTTAAATGACTTTTCCTCATATTTCTGGTATGTCAGTTTCATATCACCTCTTTTTTTGTAATCCCCCAACTGTCCTGGCAACCCTTTCCCTTCCGACCCACTCAGCCCCATCAACCACCTTCTTTGAGGACTACCTTGCTTATGCAAATCCCTCATGGGTCTCAACCCCCCTCCCCCAAATGGCGAGGCCAGGAAGAGAAGGATAATCCCCCCCCACCCTTGGTGACCAAATCCAGACGTCACAGCCTTGCCCAGCTGGTGATGTGGGACCCGTAACAGGCTGCAGATCATCCTGCTGCCTGGAGGTTTTTCCAACAACTATAGCTTCCCCTGGTCCACCTGATGCAGACTGGTATACAGATTTCTCAGGAGCAATTTGTTTAGAAAAATGCTCATACTTCCAATGATGGAGGCACCCATGGCAGCATCCTTCCTACCGCTGGGAGAGCTGGTGAGTGACTATACCTGTACAGTAAGAAAATGCTGCTCCTTAATCAGCAGAAAGGGGGTGATAGCCAGTGCATTGGCGCAACAGTACAGTTATCACTTGTGATGCCTGCTATCTAGGTTCAGGAACGTGCTGGATCCATTAGGGACCAGCTGGGTTGGTGGGGTTGATGGAAGTATGACAGAGGCAAAGTGGGCCAGTGGACATCTGTAATGCTTCCAGGATGCCACGCCATCATGTGTGTGCCCCAGTCCTCATAAGACCCTTGCACACCAACATCCTACGGAGATGGGAGCAACTAGGAACAAAAAAAAAACACTACAACCATGCAGGATGAAATCAGGCTCTCTCCACAGACTTGGCACCATGGACTAAGGCACCCACCTTTGGAGGCTGGCATTAAGATGACTCAAGGGCCATTGGTGCAGGGCACTGATAACCTGAGCCATGCCATTTGGGAAAAGCCACAGAGACCAAAGGAGTTTTTGGGTTAAGTCCCCGAGAAAATGGGTAATAGGGCTGGGAGGGTGCCTAGCAAATAAAGGCATTAAAAGAAATGGGGGAAAAAAGGGCAGGAAAGAAAGTGAGTGCTTTCCCAGTAGCCGAACACCTTATCTTCACAATGCACCTGGCATTACCCCCCCACCCCTGGGTTCAGTGCAGGATTCTGCAGTTCACAAGAAAAATCCCCGGCTCAGAGGCAGCAATGCACCACCTGACCAGTAATAACAGAATTTCTAATATACATGTGATGTAATTAAACCAAATCTTGTTTTGCTTTATACATTGATAACATCAGGTGTTATAATATGGCCAAGTATGTCTGTGGGTAACCATACTGATACAAAAACAAAAAGTATATTGCACCTTAAACATCACTGCACAGTGGTAGCCAGAGAAAAGTCTCAGTGTATCTCAATTTAAAAGGTGTAGTGAAAAATGCCACAGAATTAAATGGATATTTTTGGACCCACTTGCAAAGTATCATGATATAGTGTAAGGTTATATATTGTTGTGCATAGAAAACCATCACTTCATAAATTGTGCTGTACTACAGTAGTGATGTTATTTCTATAGTACAATGACTTTTCATTTTAACAAAGTAGTTACATCATACTGAAACAGTGCTGCCGCTGTACCAAATAATCTTTAAGATCAAATGAACCAAGTTTTCCATATTTTTAATAAAAGCTTGAATTCACATTAATTCAAGTCCCTGTGTTATGATTAGTGTTTTAATATCATGCTGTTTGGTTTTTTGGTTTTCTTTAAATCAGCATCTGTTAATGTGCTCTACAGTAACTGAAACAGTGAAGATTTTTCTGTCCATAACAGCGAGGCCTGCAGAGTGATTACATAATTTTGGTCTAGCCTGCTGCTTCAGCAGTTAAGTTCCTGATTGACTGAAGAAGCTGTTGCACTTCCCAGTCAGAGCAGTCTGCAGAGCTAATTGTTTTCACTACAAGTTTGTTACTAACCAATCCGGTTTGGTGTTTAGATAAATTAGCTAAAATATATCATTCTGTTCTCATAAAAAGTTTATCATTTGACTTTCAGTGCTGAACTGAAGTGGTATGAATGAATGTTTGTGAAAAATCACCTTGTCTGCATCTCAGCTGTCAGGTCTTTCTCATCAAAACTCTACACTGTTTTCTGGCCATATAACACATGGACGCCACACCTCATGCCACGCCGGCGACCTGGGTTCATGAACGAGCCCAGGGAGCTAGGGAGGGAAGAGATCGAGCGTCCGTAGGTCTGCTCTCTCTTCCCAGGGGAGAGAGATGGGAGATACTACCAAGACTGGCGTGCCCACTGGTGGTGGCCAGAGGAGTTCAAAGTAATGCTGTGGCTCAGCCTGGGTGGAGCCACAGCAGCATGTTGCCATGACAGCTGGGCTCCACAGGGAGAAATAACCAAGAAAACCCCCACCGCTGATAGGTGATGGCGCCTCCAACCCACACTCCTGTAGTCAGGCCCGGTCCTTTTCCACTTCCCTCCCCTCTCCAGCCCGGTGGCTCAATACTGATAGAAAGAGCGTCTGGGGGATGCCCGTGCCGCGGAGAAGGATACTGAGCAACACAAGGAGGTAGAGGCGCGAAATGGAAGGTCGCCGGAGAGAGAGTTCAGCTGTGTGAGCGATAAACAGAGTTTAAAAAAAAAAAAAAAAAAAGTAGCATTTGAGATCAATTCTGTTTTTATGTTAAATTGACAAACAGGTGTCTGCCGCCTGCCTTTCAACCGCAACATGAGACTTCAACAACGGCATGTAATCCTTCAAGTGGATAAAGCCACTAACCACGCAGGTCCCCCAAACATCTCAAACGTAAAAGTCCACTTCATCCCCCCCCCCCCGAACACCACAATGCAGATCCAACCTATGGATGCTGAAATTTTTAAAAACTTTTAATGTTTTTATAAAAAAGAGCTGTGCCAGTATTTCACAGCATGTGCAGAGGCTGGTGAAGATCAGTGACTGTAAGGCAAGCACTCTTGATCATTCACTCTTCCTGGCACTACGTGACTGATACCACCATTTGAAATTGCTGGCAACACATCAAGATCTTGCCAGAGACAGATTTAAGCCCCTTTTTGCTGCCAGCCTGGTGGCATAGAGGGCTGAGGCGCTGGCGTCTTACCTCTTCCCATGCCGACAACCTGGCCTCGGGTCTTGGAGGACGACTGAGTGTCCCATGGATTGCTCTCCTCCTTCAGGGAGGGAAGGTGGGAAGGATCACTGAACCACTAGCTCCTGGTGGTGGCTGGGGGCTAGTGCAGGCTCAGGAATCAATGTGTGGGCTAGCATGAGCAGGCATTGGGCATACTGCGGGTCAGCGCGTGCGCAGGAGCATCCTTGAAGCCACTGCACACTCACACCATGGGGGGCTAAGGGACAAAGAACAATCCTCCGGCGTGATGGCAGACATCATCGGCGCTGTGGAGGACCCACTTAAGTCAGTTCCCCTTCAGCCCCTGGCCTCCAGGTCTCTCCAGTGTGTGGGATAAATCCCTGCTGTGAAGCAACCTGGGATGGCAGGGTGAAAGGGTTCGAGCTCTGACTGGGTCCAGGGCAGCAGCCGAGAAAAGGACACCCGAAGAGGGGAACCACAGGACTACCCCCCAGCCAAGGAGGTAAAAAGAAAAAAAAAAATAAACCCCTTGTTGCCAGAAAACCAAACTGAGGAGTCAGTCATACTTACTGCAGAAATGATGAAACTGCAGGCTGTAATCCATCGTCTGGCTGCTGCCTCTGTGAAAGCCCTCACTGCACAGCAATGCACTGCTGTCGAAAATGACCTAGAAACAGCACCTCCACTCACTGATGCCAATATCCTGGACATCGTCTGTGTGCCTGATCTACAGCTCTTCTCTCCCCCCCCTTCCTTTCCACTATGATTCCCTTGTACTTATCCTCTGCATTCTTTAACCTCATCACTGTTTTTGCTCCCACTCCTCCCGTTTCTCCTTCCTCTGTGAAAACTGAACAAAAGTATTTGTTCCGGATGTCTGCCTTTTCTTGGTCCCAGTCCCCCTTTCCCTTTTTAACCTCACAATCCCACTATTTTCACTTACAGATATAAAAACTGTCTTGTCCCCTTTCCGTTACCTCGTGGGCTACTCCCTCTTCAGTTTGTGTCTTTGCACTCCTTACTGTCTTCCCTGCTTTCCTGTTTCCCGTTACATTTCCCTATCCTCCTCTCTCTGTGTCTCATTATACCTTCAGAATGCTGCCCTTTTTGCCTTTACTTTTTCTGCCACCTCGTTTGAGAACCATAGCAGTCTATTTTTCCTCTTGCTTTTGCTCACTTCTTTGACACAGAGGCTATGTGACAGAGTTGAATAAGGCCCTGCCCCATTTGTTATGCATAAAGAGTTTAAATGCAAGGGTCTGTTCTATCCTCTCCTTTTCTGTCTCTTCTCTGTCTGGTTGCACAACCAAATTTTCTTGTGAGATCTAGGAACTGATCACTCTGACAGTTTCGCAATTCTCCGTCTCTTGCTATTTCTCCGCCTTCCCTTGTTATTCTGTCTTTTATTCCCCTTTGCATATCTGTGGGTATACAGTAAAAATATATGTGAATATGTAGAAATGCCACTGATACTGGGATCCCTTTGTTTAAAAATGTATATAGTTATGTTGTACTGTTGAAATGAATGCAAAAAGCTATTTGGAACTCAAAGGGTTAACCTGAGATGCCATTTGTAAGCTTTCTGCAGAACTGTAAACAAGAGGGCAGTTCTGGGTCACTATTTTCTTTTTGTTGCACATGCATCAAAATTTACAAGAACATTCTGTGAGACGCAGGCTCTGTTAACCAGTTCCTGAAGACTTATAAAAAGAGCAGCAATGCTTTTGCTAGAAAGACAAGGAGAGTAAAAGACAAACACCGAAACTTGGAATTAAGCAATGACCTCAGAAGGACTTAGCTTTCTCTGTTTGTACTGCCTGTATAAATAGTTATACTGAATATTTTTTTTATATTGCTATTATTGAGAAAAATAAAATGCTATTTGCAAATTTTGAAACTGCTCCTGGTTTTCCTATGCTTCCTAACTTGTGCCTTGATGACAGATGGTGTCAGATGTGGGATTTACACCGTGCATACTCTAAGCCAGGAGTTTTGTGTGTAGGTACTAGACCTAGTATCAGGGAAGCACAGCAGAAAGGTATAGATTCTGCAGCAGCAAGTCCAGGAGTAATTACCAGAAAGATGGCAGTCAAACTAGCAGAGACCGAAGTCCAAGCTGAGACTGTACAGCCAGCACCAATGATGGAAAAAAAAGAACAGGCAGGGACAGAACCTGAAAGCCTGTCTGCCTTCTTCAAATGGTAGGCTGTACAACAAAGAGAGACAGTGAAGCAGAGAAAAGAAGAGATGCAGTGAAAGGAGCAGCAGTGAAAAGAAAAGCAGTGGAGAAAGGAAGAGATGCAGCAACAGGAGCAGCTGAGAAAAGAAGAGATGCAGCGACAGGCGCTGAAGAGAAGAGATTCAGCGACTGGAGCAGTGATGGCCGGATGCCTTGCAAGTTATCAAAGCTGGAGGTTCTGGCACAAGTCCAGCAGAGCAACAAAACACCAACTTAAAAGACCTCAAACTTACAAAGTTGTGTCCCTCAGATGATATTGAAGCATACCTGACAACTTTTGAAAGGGTTGTCGCACCCTGCCAGTGGCCAAAGCAGCAATGGGCAAACAGACTAGTACCTTATCTGACAGGTAAAGCCCAACTTGCTTACAGCAATATGGACACTGCACAGTCAGAAAACTATGCCCTGGTGAAAAATGAAATCCTGAAAAGGTATGACATCGCAGGAGAGACCTACAGGCAGAGATTTCGATCTTTGAAGTACAACTCAGTCAACAATCCTCGAGAAGCCTTCACCGGACTCAGAGAACTCCTTATGAAATGGCTCCAACCAGAGGGCAAAACACTCCCACAGATCACCAAACATTTGTAATGGAGCAGTTCATCAACATCCTCTCTACAGACGTGCAGCTTTGGGTAAAAGAACATCAACCAGAAAGTGGCGAAAAGGCTGTGTTTCTTTGACTGAAGACTACCAAATGGCTAGACAGATGCCACAGCAGCAAGGTAACAGCCAAGCACCAGTAAGACCATCTTTTTCCCATTTAAACCCCCAAGGCTGATAAGAACTCTGGGTGGTAACACATCTGCACCCAAAGACTTTATTTATCTGCTATAACTGTAATAAGCCAGGTCATATTTCAAGAAACTGCTACAGTAAGAAGAGTGACACTGGAGCAGATTTGTCCTTAGCAAACTGGGGCAAGTACGTAACAGATGTGAAGGTGGGAGATAAGACTGTGAAGGGACTTATAGATTCAGGAAGCAGACAGACCCTAGTGCAAACTGAAGTGCTGGGAAAAACGGTGTCCAAAAGGACCAGGTACTGGTGTCATCTGCATCCACGGGGACACTCGATACTATCCCACCAGCCAAGTGACTGACTATTAATGGAGTGTCACACCAAATGAAAGTGGGAGTTACCTGTACCTATTGGAAATGACTTTCCAGGATTTACTGAGTTAATCAAAGAGGGAGTAAATTCCGATGTTTCAGCAGCTGCGGTGACAAATCTCAGATGGGGACTCTTTTCCTTTCGTTGATTTTGATTCAGACTTGTGTGAGCACTGCTCCAAGGTCTGTAAGTCGAGGAAAGAAAGACAATGCCTGAAGAAACAGTGGCAACAAAAGACTGATGGACATTAGGGGTTAACATATGAAAATGCTGAAACTAAACTGATTGTGGTTTTCTTTCAGAATAAGCTAACAATGTTTCTCTCCAGTGTTATTTTAAGCAGCTTAGGGTGAAACCAAAACAGGGTGAACCCATGTTTAAAAAATGTAATGGGCTACTGTACAGAGTTTGGGTTAAACCTCAGACACAGGACCAGATAGAACAATTGCTTTTACCACAAAAATATAGATCCGAGTTGAAACACATAGCACATGATAGTCCTATGGCTGGTCACTCAGGAACGGGCTCACACCCTTTCCAGATTGCTGTACAGATTTTACTGGCCTGTAATTCATGAAGATGTTGCTACCTACTGCAGTTCTTATGTGGAGTGTCAGAAAGTAGCCCCAATGACTAAAAAAAAAAAAAAGACAAGCTGCCCCTGGTGCCCCATCCTTGATAGATGTGCCATTTGAGAGAACTGCAAAGGATGTGCTTGGCCCCTTAGACAAAAGTAAAAAAGGTAATCGATTAATTTTGGGAGTATATGACTATGCTACTCATTACCCAGAGACAGTTCCACTGCGTACTGTCACAGCCCCAAAAGTGGCAGCAGAGCTTGCCAAAATTTTCAGCAGGGTGGGCTTACCTAAAGAGATTATTACTGAACAGGGTAATAATTTTGGTGCTACATTACTGAAGGAGCTGTACTGACTACTACGTATCACTGCCATAAGAACCTCCCCTTATCACCCTCAGACAGATGGTCTTGTTGAGCATTTTAATCAAACCCTAAAACGCATGTTAAAAAGGTTTGTAAAAGGAGAAGGGAAAGACTGGGACCAGTACTTACCATACCTGGTTTTTGCTTACAGAGGAGTGCCACAGGCATCAACAGGTTTTTCACCATTTGAAAAGATATATGGTAGACAACCTAGAGGACCACTAGATGTAATGAAAGAAACACAGAAGTTGACAGCAGATAAGGACCTCAAGGCCCATCCAGTCTGCCCATTTTTTCTACCTTATGAATAAAACATGGAAAGATAACCCCCCCATCAGAAACAATCTATTACATCTTGTATGTGTGCCCCGAGAAAGAAACTGGCAAAATATGTTGAAATCACCCACAGTAATCAGGAATAGGCCCAAAACGAGCAGAAGGTGTATTACGATCACGGGGTAAAAGAAAAGGTTTTTGAGCCAGGTGAAAAGGTCTTGCTACTGTTACCCACTACAGAAAATAAACTGCTAATGAAGTGGCAAGGTCCTTATAAGGTTCTTGGGCATACTGGTACAGTTAACTATGAGACTGAGACCCCTGATAGAAAAAATCCTACTAAGATATACCATGCTAACCTCCTCATGAAATTGGTTGAAAAAAAAAAAAAAAACGCCAAAAGCTGCTTTGCAAGTTTTACTAGAAACTGATAAAGAAGATATTGATGTAGCTTATGATAGACTGGAACAAAACTGGAACTGCTGATGCTGTAAAGGTGAATGTTTCCTTACCCTCCGAACAAACTGCAGAAATCTATTGCTAAAGACATTTAACAGTACTTTTACCACAGTACCTGGCCAAGCAAAAGGGGTCGAGCATGTAATAGTGACAAGGAATGCTCGCCTATTAGACAAAAGACATACAGATTACCAGAGTGGTTAAGAGCAGATGTGGTTAAGGAAATACAAAAAATGAAAGAAATTGGGTATCACAGAAGAGTCAAGAAGTGCTTAGAAACATAGAAACATAAACTTTGACGGCAGATAAGGACCGCTTGGCCCACCTAGTCTGCCCATGTCCCTACCTACAGGATAAGCTGCAGATCCTAGTTAACCAACAGCCAATTTCTTCCTACCCCCCCCACAAGAATTGCCTTATGTCTGTCCCATGCGTCCCATGCATGCTTAGTCATCACTAGTGGTGATTGTAAACAAAAAAGAAGGGGGTGTAAGAATCTGCTTTGATTTTAGGAAACTTAATCAAGTGTCAGAATGTGACAGTTATCTTATGCCCAGAATAGTTGATTTGGTAGACAGACTGGGGAGTGCCAAGTATATCAGTATCTTCAATCTCACCAAGGGTTACTGGCAAATCCCCCTAGCTAAAGAATCCAGAAACAAAACTGCATTTGCCACTCCTGATGAATTCTATCAGTTCACCACCATGCCATTTGGTTTATATGGTGCCCCCACTATATTCCAATGGTACATGGATGTAATTGGATCCCCTCACACTGGTTATTGTGCTGCGTACCTGGATGATGTCGTGGTGTACAGTTCAGACTGGAAAAGCCACCTGGAACACCTATGTGCAGTTATCCAGTCACTCAAAGAGGCAGGTCTGACAATTAATCCTACCAAGTGTGCATTGGGCATGCAGGAAACCAGATATTTGGGCTTTGTTTTGGGAAATGGGGAAGTCAAGCCAGAGGTTTCCAAGATAGAAGCTGTAGCTAACAGCCCTGTCCCCAAAACCAAGAAACATGTCAGGTAATTTTTATGGCTGGCTGGTTATTATTGGAAATTTGTTCCCAGCTTTGCCGAGGTAGCTACTCCCCTTACTGATTTCACAAAGAAATGGTTCCCAAATAACATGAAATAGTCCCCAGAGTGTGACGAGGCTTTTCGGGCCATTAAAGCTATATTATGTTCAGCCCCCATTTTAAGAAGCCCAGATTTTGAGAAACAATTTCTGTTACAGACTGATGCATCAGAGGCTTGCCCAGGTGCAGTATTGAGCTAGCATACAGATGGGAAAGATCCTATTCTATATGCAAGTAGGAAACTGCACGGCAGAGAAAAAAAGGTACTCCACTATTGAAAAGGAATGCCTTGCAGCAAAGTGGGCCATGGAGTCCCTTAAGTTTTACTTACTAGGAACTAACTTTGTACTTGTAACAGATCACAATCCTCTCTATTGGCTTAACCAAATGAAGGATAATTCTAGAATCACATGGTGGTACCTGGCACTACAGCCATTTAAATTTAAAGTGATGCAAAAGTCTGGGAAAGAGAACATCATAATATGGATCAAGAGCTAAGAATTCTGAAGATAGAAAAAAATGTGAGTTAAAACTTCTCTGTTTGCTATGCTGCATATGCACTGAACTGTAAAAGTTATAAGCTAATGTTAGAAGATAATTAAAAGAACATTCTGGAAACCTGTTTTTGTAAAACAGTTTCCCTCTTAAAGATGGGGGTATGTTGCAGGGTTGAATAAGGCTCTACCCCATTTGTTATGGGGAAAGAGTTTAAATGCAAGGGTCTGTTCTGTCTTCTCCTTTTCTGTCTCTTCTCTGTCTGGTTGCACAACCAAATTTTCTTGTGAGACCTAGAAACTGATCACTCCGAAGGTTTCACAATTCTCTGCCTCTCGCTACCTCTCTACCTTCCATTGCTGTTCTGTCTTTTCTTCCCCTTTGTATTTCTGTGGGTATAAAAATATATGTGAATCTTTATGTGGAAATGTCATTGATACTGGGATCCCTTTGTTTAAAAATGTATATAGTTATGTTGTACTGTTGAAATGATTGCAAAAAGCTATCTGGAACTCAAGGGGTTAACCTGAGATGCAGTTTTTAAGCCTTTTGCAGAGCTGTAAAACAGGAGGTTAGTTCTGGGTCATTTATGTTCTTTTTGCTGCAACTGCATCGAAACTTACAAGAACATTCTGTGAGAAGCAGGCTCTCTTAACCAGTTCTCAAAGACTTATAAAAAGAGCAGCAATGTTTTTGCTAGAACGTCAAGGACAATGAGAGACAAACTTGGAATTAAGAGATACCCTCAGAGGAAGGACGTCATTTTCCCTGTACTGCCTGTGTAAATAGTTATACCGAATAAATTTTATTTTTTATGTTGCTGTTATTGAGAAAAATAAAACGCTATTTGTGAATTTTGAAACTGCTCCTGGTTGTCCTATGCTTCTGACCTGTGCATAGACGACAGCTCCCTTTTATCTACACAAACTGTTCTTCCACCCCACCCAGGCCATCCCCGAGGCATTCACCCATGTTTATAAAATTTACCTTCCTGAACTTGAAGTCCAGGACCCTCGCCTTTGTGTAGTTCAGTTCTGTAGCTGTCTTTATACTGAACCACACCATATGGCGATTACTGGTCCCCAGATTGCCTCCCACCTTGACATCTGCAACACAGTCCCTGTTAGTTGTACCAGGTCCAGTATTGCCCCATCACGAGTGGATTCACTGACTAGTTGCCTGAGGAATGCCCCCTACAGAGAGTTTGGGATGCCCCTGTTTCTTGCTAAGGCTGCTGCTGGGAAGTTCCAATCTACATCCAGCAGGCTGAAGTCTCCCAAAAGTAGCACCTCCCCCTTTTCTGCCATTTTGTCAATGGCTTCCACCAGTGCCTTACCCAATTCCTCCCTCTGTGCTGGAGGTATGTAGATCACTCCTTGTGACTAGTGTCTCCACTCCCCATCTCCTGGGTGGCCCACAGTAACTCTGCCTCCCCCTGTATTCCTTGCATCTTCATTGCTTTTATGTGTTCCCTCACATAAAGCACCACACTTCCTTCTTTCTTTCTCACCCGGTCCTTGCTGAGCTGAGTATTCCTGGTATGGCCATGCCCCAGTCATGGTTTTCAGTGCACATGACTCAGTAATGTCCACAATACCAATGTCAGTCTCTGCCATGATAGCCTCTAGGTCCAGAATCCTATTTCCTAGACTTCTAGCATTTGCACACATGGCCTTCCAGATTTTATTTCTACTCCGATTGTTGCCTCTCCCTTCCCCCCCTATTTTGCCCTCACTCCTTCCCCCTCTCTTTTTAATGCTCCTGTTTATTTCCACATTTATCTCTACCTCCCTGCTTCCTTTATAAATTGGCACCTAGGAGGATTCCTCTCTCCTTGGGTTCTCCTTGCTCTCTACTTCAGCCTGTGGGGGGGGGGTCCAACTCCCCTATTCCTTCTGCCACCACCCCTGGCTAGTTTAAATCTTCAATGAAGTAACATTTAAACCATCAACTGAGGGTGGCAGTTCCCCTCCCAGACAGATGCAGGCCATCACCTCTGTATAGACCCTTATCCTCCAAGGTGGGTCCCCAGTCCCCAATGTAGCTGAACCCTTCCTCTCTGAAGGATTCCTTCAGCCTTGAGTTGAAGCTCCTGGTACAGAGGCCCCTCTATTGTCCCCTGCTACAGACAGGCAGCACCTCAGCAAAAGCCACTGAGCAAGCTACCTCCCTAAGACCCCTCCCCAGCTCCCTAATAGCCCTAAGCATTATCCCAGCCCTGTCCCTAGTCAAGGTATTTGTCTCCAGGTGGACAGCGACATCCAGCTCTCCCTCCTGTCTTGCTGCCCGAGTAATCCTCAGGATTTGCTTCCTGTCCCTTTGGGACGTGGCGCTGGCTAGGCATCTAACCTGCCTTTTCCCACTTTCCTATTCCAAAATCAATCCCCCACCAGAAGTTACTTCCTCCTCCTCTGGGATCCTCAACCACCCTTCTTGGGGTCTCCTCTATGGAGGGCCCCCATATCCTCCCTGGTCACTACCAAATGTTTGAGAATGTCCTGCACCTCTCCCCCAAAGAGTCTGTAGCCCCAGAAGGGAGCATTCAGGATGGACTGTTGGACATCAGTAGCAAAGCCTGACACCCTGAGCCAGGAGTGTCTCCTTAAATTCCCACCACGGAGGCTCTGGCTGAGCCATCTAAGGCATCATAGGGAGCCTTCAAGAGATGCCTGCCCATATCAGCACCAGACTGGAGGGCCTTGGGCATGTCCTGTGTCTGGGGACCCTCAGGGAGAGACTGCATAGCAGAACTGGCCATTTGCCAGAGGTCATTCTGGTACTTGAGCATATGGCCCACATAATTAAGAACCCTAATCGCCAAAGTGGAAGAGGCAAATACCCTCTTGCCCATAACGTCCAGTTTCCTGGACTCCTTGTCTGGTGGGAGGGAGGAAGGGAGGGAGCTGAGGTTTTGGTGTCTCTTGGACCGATCATAAGCCACATTGATAATGACTGAATCTGCCTGAGGGGGCCCTACGAAAGAGGGCTTCCCAGAGGGGGCCTGGTATAGCTTGTCCGCCTTCCTGGCCATGGGGGGGGGAGATCAGGTTAAGCCTGTACCAAGCAGCTATGATGGCATCCACATATCCATCAATCACAGCAGGGATAATTAAGAGGAGGGGAATCAGGTAGGCTTAGGTAGTGAGCCATGTTCCACCTGGTAACATCCTGCTCTGCAGCATCAAACCCTATGGCGACATGTAGTTGCTGCATCACAGCGATGAAGAAGGGGCCGTCCGAGGGAGGTCACGGAATGTATTTGTAGGAGTCCTCCCCCACTGAAGAGACTGTGGAGGCGCAAGAGGGAATCTGGGCCCCAGCATCCTCATCTTCCTCATCCTACTCATTCAGTAGGATGAAATCAAGGTGATAATCATCATCACTCACTGGCTCAGAGGGAGACATTGAGGACAGCATTGCCAACAGGGGGCAGGTTTCGACGATGCTTGATGCGATGGCACCGAAGGCCACTGAAGGTCCTACCAGTGATGGGCCCCGAGGTGGGACAACCTTCTGCACAAGGTCCAGGATGGAGTAGAAGAAAGCCTGAATGTCACTGGTCACCATCATTAGAACAATGCCCTGCGGCAGCAACGGGGGGGTACCGAGGCCCCGACATCAGGAGGAACGGCTGAAGCAGTGACAGGATGTGGACAGGATGAGGGGCCTGCATCCCCAAAGTCACAGGAACAGTCATAGGTGTCAAGTGAAGAGGCCTAACACCCGACAGCGCACGACCATCGCCAGCCACCAGCAGATGAGCATCACTCCCTCACTGTGGCCCCTAAGGAGACGGGGGGTGAGGGTGTTCAACAGGGGTGGGCTTATCAGTGGGGATAAAGAAGGAAACCCCAGTGATGAAGGGCCGGGCATCAGTGGAACCAACAGGCTGCACTGCCAAAGTCCTTTCTGTAGCAAATAAATTGAGGGAGGCAGTAGGAATTGTTGGTGGGAGAAAGGAAAGACCCACTGACAATGAAACACTGCAGGGCTGAGGAGCTCTGGTGGAGAGGTCTGCCAAGTCCGACCCTGTAGGCGAGAGGGTGTGGGCAGCAGCGGGGGTTGCTGCCGGTCCGGTCAATGACCCCGAAACAGCAGCGACTGAGAATGCTCACGGGACGACTGGTCTGTCTCCCAGTGGGGATACTTCCCCGATTACTTGTCTCGGGCCTTGATTGAATGAGAGCCTGAGGACTGGGCCGGGGGAAGCAGAGGTGCTCTGAGCCTGAAGCTCCTTCTCCAAGGCAGTGACCTTCTGTTCCATGAGGAAAGATTTCAGCTCCTTCTGGTGATGATGCCGGGTAGCTTGATTGAAGCCATGGCAGAACTCACAGGCCTGGACATCACTGCACCCCCGCCCGTCCCAATTCAACTTGGTTTAGCCCAACCCTCCTCCGAAACAACAGTTAAACCCCCACTTACTCCAACTCTAAACAATTTTCCTTACAGGCTGTCAGTCCCCTGTCCCCCTCCATCCTATTTACTGGTTATCCCAACTGAGAATAACCTGTTAGAGGGGCTCCTGGGATTTGAACCATTGCAGGGCTCTGCTACTATCCCCAGCCAGCAGCCCTGACCACTAGGCCATTGCAGTTCACTGCCGTCTAGTGTTTAGCACTTTATTTCTGTTTGGTTCGGTTATAGATTTTATAGGTTTATTTTTTGTTTAATGTAACCTTTTCTAGCTAGTTAGGATCACCTAAGTGAGGTAGTGAGCTAAACTGAGCATTACTGGGATTTCACAACACCCTGTAGTGTGCACTAGAGACATTTAACAGTCCCGATACTGCCCAGGAGAAAGGCCTTTGTTACTGGGCCATTCCATGTAATATCTTTGGTGCTACACCTCACGAACGGACTTACCATTTTTTTTTTTTTTGAAATTGTATTTTATCCTCCTCTAGCCTGCCTCCTCCACCCCTTGGCGTTGTCCAGCGGACATCCACTACCAGCAACCCCAATACTTTGGTCCACAGGCCCCCATGGAGCCGCGGCTTGCAGTGAGGGCGAGTGGGGTTCCCGTAACTACAGTTTCGTCGGCCCGTGGACTGTCGGTGGGCGTGGGCAAATTGCAGGCATGTCCCAGGTCCCCTTCCTCCCGGACGAGGCAGGCTCCATTTTCTGTTTTCTCCCTCCCTTAGCAGATTGATCCCCTGGCGTCATGGCCAGCGTCGACGTCTGCTCTGCTGGCGGCCGCCTGACCAATCCCTGCAGGGCATGCACTTCCTCGAGCCCGCTCGGGTCGCCTAAGAGCCGGAATATGGCCGAATCCCTCCCGGTAGGCGTAGCTGTCGGACGCCAAGCCTAACTCCCCCTGGCCGACCCACCGGCTACCCGAGTCCGCTGACTTACCATTTTTTGCTGTCCACTCCTGTGAATGGTCTGAGAGTGGCATGGAGTGCGAGTGCTGGGACAAATTCGGAGGAGGCACTACTGAGGAACTGGAGCAGCGTTATGTGGGAGGAAGTCTTTGCCTACCATGCCTGCCATGCTGGTTCGTGAGTGGTCGCTCGAAGACTGGGTTGAAGATTGGTTCCATTACAGCTGGGACTGCTACTGGAATTTGGTTCATCTCTTTTAGTGTGGACCTAGAAGCTGCCATCGCTCTGTGGGGACCATTGTTGGTCTGTGGTGAGGACCCAACTTTGCCTCAGTGGCTGGCTGCCAGATCTACCGCTGCATGGGAGTTTGGGCTTTGAGTCAGCCAGAGAACTGGCTGACAAACTCTTGGTCCTCCTAGGCCTCGGGGGGGGGGGGCGGCTGGTGGGCTGACACCACCCGTGGGCTGAAGTTATAGCAGTGGAGCATTTCTGGTGAAGGTCTCTGTTGGTGGAGTTTTTTCCTCCGCCAGCTCCTTGATGGCCCAGACTCTGGATTCCTAAATAACAAGAACTGATTCCAGGACCCCAGTCTCCAGATACAGTCAGACCTCTTTTTACTTTATATTATTTGATGGTCTTCTGTTAATTACTCAGGCAGTGAGAGTGCCTGGAGAATTCCTGTAATCCCCAGGCAGTCAGAGTGCCCGGGGGCCGATCGCATGTTCTGGTCTAACATTTTGTTTAATAACCTGTCTGGATTTAATGCACACTTGTGAGAGGTGGTGCATTGCAACTTTACATGGATTTCTTTTTTGGTGGAGTTGCAAGCTCCCTGAACAGAACTGCATACATAAGTGACCTTTGATGCCTAGCTCCTCAGTTTCCTTGTAGTTGTATTATAGCCTTTTGTATACCAAAGGGCATTATAATGGGTTGGTGGGGGGAGTGAAGGGTTTATGTTATTTTAATATTAGTGTTTATGTTAACTGTTATATTGTTTGTTTTGCTTAAACTCTGTCCTCTCAGTGAGAGAGAAAGGAGGAGAAATTTTTAAGTTATTAGAAGGGAAGGGTTTTATTTTCTATGTTTTCTTTGGTTTGATTTGATTTCCCACCTAGTGAGAGAGGGGGTGAATTGAATTGAATGATACATTAGGTTTCGCTGCTGGCTGTCCTAAGGCGGTGGCATTTTATTTTGGGTTATTATATTATTATTCTTTTTAAGTTGTCTCTTTTCCAAGAGAGAGAGTAGGGACTGATTTATTTTAAGTGTTTTGGGGAATTTGTTTTTATTTGTTCAGCTTGTGGTAGTATTATTTGCTGGTCCCTGTGGTTGGGTGTATGATCTGTGATTTTGGGGGTATTAGGATGTGTTGGTGGTCTGCTCTCCTGGCCATGTGCTATTCATCCTCCGAACTTTGTGACCTCTGCCCATTTGTTGCCCCCCCCCCCGCAGTTCTCAGTCTATCAGCACTGTAGGGCGCTGGGAATCGCCCGTTTGGGGGGGGTTCTGAACGGCGGAGGATGAATGAGTGGGGTTCTCACATTAGGGTAGTTAAGCCCAGGAGATGCCCTGGGGCGAAATGGAATCTGGAACATGGTCCTCCATGTCTGGTTTCCATACCCAAGGGTTCCACCATTGGTGGGCAGGTAGCTCGAGCAGCCCTGGAATCTCGTCCGACCGTCCAACAGCAGTGTTATGCAATGCCAGATCAATTAATAACAAGACTGCAATTATTGCAGATCTTGTTGAGACAACTGATCTGGCTTGCACCTCCAAGACCTAGCTAGATGAGAATGCTGGCCCCATATTGGAGGCTGCGGTTCTGGCTGGGTACTCTGTGATACACCGCCCGAGATCGGACCATTGGGGGGGGTAGCGATCTGTTTTAAGACTGAAGTGGACCTCATAAATGTGCCAGTTGAGGAGACCAACCCATTCGAGTGTACCATGGTAGCAGGTGTAGGTTATAGGATCACCCTCATCTACCATCCACCCGGGGATGAGAAGCATTTCCTTCAGGAAGTAGCAGACCATGGTCGACATGGCATTTGAGTCATCCAGGCTGATGGTCCTGGGCGACTTTAATGCCTGGGTCGACGAACTCTCGTGATTTGGAGAAGACTTCCTCCAGTTGATGACATCACCGGGCTTTACACAGGTGGTTACCTCTGCTACCCATAAGCACAGTCACTCACTTTACTTGATTTTCCTCCTGGGGATCGAAACCTCCAACCTGGTGGTAGAACCGGTCGGATGGTCAGATCATCATACTGTGAGGTTCAGTTTTGCAACCCCCCCCATAGGCCGGCCCCTGTGGAGATGGTCAGATACTACCCTTTACGGGATGTGGGCCCTGACCACCTAGTGGCGGTACTTGACCTATCGCTGATTCTGGAGGCAAGTGGGAGTCCAGAGAGCCTGGTGCAGGCCTATAATAAGGCCATTACTATGGCCCTGGACTCTATCACTCCAGTCCGAGTTTGTTTCTCTCCCTTCGCCCTCAGTCCCCATGGTTTGATGGGACCTTGAGGGAGTTGCGGTGACTTGAATGAAGGTTAGAGCATTGCCAGCGGAAATCCACTTCGGAAGCTGACCACCTTAGATTGATGGAACATTACCAAGTCTACCAGTCAGCAATCACCCATAAGAAGGCAGAGTTCCTGTCCGGGAGATTGCTGCTGCTCATAACTGACCGGCTCAGCTTTTTTGAACCACGGACAGGCTGTGCAACCCAGCCTGTCTTCAGTCTCTAAGAGTTTTTTCAGATTGAGTGTGATGAGCTCACTCGGTTCTTTGAGGATAAGGTGACAAGTATCAGGGCGGCGATCCAACCTGAACACTCTGGGAGTTGCCCGTGGTCGGTGTATGGTCACCTCTCCTTGCTTTGTCTGGAGCTCCTTCGACTGGCTGGAGTGTGGGGATGTTGTGCGGATTGTCCAGGGTATGTGCCCAACGAGCTGTAGTTTGGATCCTGGCACAACTTCCCTGATTATGGGTTGTTGTGACATCGTTGGCCTGATCCTTGCAAAGATAGTTTGGTGCTCCCTTGAGTCTGGTGAGTTTTCAAGTTCCCTGAAGGAGGCGGTGGTGACACCTCTCCTGAAGAAAGCTGCTCTGGACCCAGGCTGCCTTGTGAGCTACAGACCTATCTCTAACCTTCCCTTTGTTGGGAAGGTGATTGAGAAGGTTGTGGCACTACAGCTGGAGAACCATTTGATCATCCACAACATCAATGAACCTCTCCAATCCAGTTTTCGTAAGAGCCATAGTACCAAAACTGCTCTGGTTTGGGTGCTCATTGATCTCCTGATGGTGAGAGATCAGAAGCACTGTTCTATCCTGGTACTTCATGATCTCTCTTCAGCTTTTGACACCATGGACCATGGGGTGCTCTTCGAATGCCTGAGGTTCATCTGTGGCCTGTCGGGTACAGTTCTCAGGTTGTTTAAGTCCTTCCTTATTGGCAGAACTCAGAGGGTGGTGTTGGCGATCTTTTCCTCTGACCCATTCTCTCAGTCATGTGGGGTCCCTCAGGGCTTGATGTTTTCCCCCGTGTTGTTCGTGGTGTATATGTTGTTCCTCAGAGACATTGTAAGATGGTATGGGCTGAGGTTTCACTGCTATGTTGGTGATACCCAGCTCTACCTGTCTTTCGTACCTGACCAGGATAGTGCGCACTTGGTATTTAACAACTGCCTTGCTGAAATCCAGGGCTGGATGAGTTTCAGCTGGTTGAAGTTAAACTCGGGAAAGACTGAGGTGATGGTTGTGTATCTGGGCTGCTGGACAAAGAGGTTGGGGGCTGGTCAACCTTCTGAAATTTGTCTGGGAGGTTCCCAGCTTCTTTTCTCTGAATGGGTGCAGGACCTGGTGGTGATTCTTGACGATGGGCTGACACTGTGATCTCAGGTGTCGGCAGTCATCAAGTCCTCTTTTTACCATCTGAGGAACATCGCCAGGGTCAAGCACCTAGTTCCGTTCAGTGACCTTCCCACGTTGATCCACACCTTCATCATCTTGTGCCTTGATTACTGCAACACCCTGTACCTAGGGCTACTGGGGGTTGTTATCCATGGACCAGCACCCCTGATTGGCCCCCTACCTCACAGACAGCACTAAGTATACATATATGTACTAACCTTAGGGCACAGGCACTTACCGTATAAGCATCTGAGTTCTACTGTACTTTTATATATTTTTACCGAAAATCATAATGCTTTTACTATTATCCTGATTGTAAAACTTGGGAGATACTTCTATTTACACCATTGTATAATGATTAGTTAGGCAATACTGCCATCTTTAGTGCTAGTGTAGAACTGCAACTGCATATGTAACCGCAAGTGTCCTTCACATATACAAGATCCACTGTTTAACTGTCTTGTCTTTCTGCTAGCTCAGCATGCTTTCCCAGGTTAGTGAGAAGTCAAGCTATTCGCCACTAACCAATTATAATGTTTTTATATATCTTTTTAGCCATTGTCATGGTTATCATCAGGGATATAAGACCCTTTGCATAGCACCTGCTCTCCGAGAAGAAACGTACTGCTACCTATAGGTAAGAAAGATTGGAGGTATTCTCCCGGTGATCACACTGTTTGGTTGTAAGCCTGCTTTATATACCAGAAATAAATCACTTTTTGTGCTGGACACCCACTTGTCTGTCGTTTCTTCACTTTAGTGCAGTTCCAACAAGAATCTGAGAAGGTGATGGTTTTACCATCCCGCTACATTTAGCGACCGTGTGCAGGTTGGAATGTACAAAGTGAAGATTCCATTCAAGTTCGCTGAACTGAATGTCGGGTAGTGTAGTGCATTTTTGCCTATTTGGATCTACTCGTTCTTACAGTGGTTGTTCTTTTTCGGACTTGTTCTGTCTTGGTTTTGGGTGTGGCAGACCCACACTGAACCACTGGTATACTCCCTTTGCGAGTAGCAGCGTACCACCTTGGCTCCACCGTTTGCCCATGGGGGACCCGAAAGCCATTGGGTGTCGGCGCCAAGGATTTGAGTCCAGTCTTTTGACTGCTTTCTTTTGTTTGTGTGTCTACCCCTTTGTTTGGCATGCCTGAATTGCGCACAGAACAGAGACTCGATGTCTCAAACTATCTTACCTCCCATGGAGGCTGGAGTGATTTTGCACTGGACCCAAAAATCGGCAGAAGACCCCTTGCTTACGATCTCTGATCAATATCTAGAGTTTAAGCAAAAAGCCAAGAAATACCACACCAAAGGTCTCTTGGTCGCGGCTTTACATACAGCCGTATGAAGTCTGTTAGCAAAACGCTTCTCTAAAAAAAGAGATGGGCTTGCAGGCATCGGAGTTACCGAAAAGGGAACAGAAACTCACGGAGCAGACACATTCACTCCGTGATCACAATAACAGACTGTTGCACTGTACTGCTCAAGACTCTGCGCATGAATTGTGTATGTTGAGAGGTGACAATGAACGGTTGAAATGTGATAAGAACCAGCTATATTATTTAAATGACATTTTAAGTGATACGAATGAAAGTTTGAGAGAAGATACTGTTGAACTGAAAGAAGAGAATGTGAAGTTGATGCATGAGCTAGACAAAGAGTTTAGGGAAAATGTTGAATTGGGTGCTGCGTACAGAGTATTGCAGTGTGAGGTTGAGAAGGGTATTAAGCAGGACACTGCAAAAGTTTGTCATAAGAACCGTAGAGAAAAGATGGCGAGAATGCGCCATCAGCGAGAGGTTCTCGCTGGCCATGTTAAAGCCATGAATGGTTTTCAGTACACACCCACTGACATTACGTCATCGGGCGACAGCGTTTCCGACTACGAGGACATGGGCCGAGATCCCACCTATTGTGACCGCCTCTCTCCAGAGGAGGCACGTGCTTTCTGTCTTCAAAACTATGGAGCTTCTGAAGCTCTTTATCTTTCCGTAGTCCCAAGTCAGGAAGAACTGAATGCCTGCACTCTTCAGGAGGACGGCCCTCCTAGTGGTTTGACCGCCACATCACTACCAGGAGTCCCAGTTATTTTCAATCTCACACACTGGAATATGGCTGAATTTGGTTTCTGTAACACAACTAATGCCTCTAAATTTTACAGTATGATGCTTACTGATATTGTTGCTGCTTATCAAACATGCACAAATGATCCCACAGGTGGACCTCACACTACTGAACATTTTGGAGTCTTTAGACCTGCACTAAAGACTATGTTAAACCCAAATCACGAACACGCACCAAGCGGGATGCAACTGACGTAGCTGGTGCTGCCGGATCTGTCTCTGGCATAACTGGAGCAGCCAGTACCATAACAAACCTCTTTGGCTCAGGTATGTCGATTTGGAATAGAGCAGATATTGCTTCAATTAAAGCTCAGACTCTTAAATTTCAACAAACTATTAATAATGATGTAATGCCCCCTATTTTACAAGGTGTAAATTCTCTCCATAATGAAGAACATTATACCATGTACAATATGCAAGAGATTGCTCAAGGATTCAATGATACCAAATATAAACACAATGATCTCATTTTTCAGAATAACTGTGAGGAGGACAAACAATACATTGGGTGTGAAATTTTATGTTCTGTTTATGGCTCCTATGTTATATCCACTGTTAGCGCTCTCTTCAGGGATTTGGAATCGGGCAAAATTCCAGATATCATACACAATCTCAGATTGGGTAAATGGTATTGCTCACATTGCAAAACCACTGGTTGCATTACTATGTGTTTAACGAATACTCTAAACATCTCTATGGCTACTGTTAGAAATATTGGTTATGTTTCTAGGTTTCCTAACCAAGCACCTTGCTATTTCAACAAGTTTTGTGCTATTAAGAAAAATATGTTCATTACGTTCACTGTGTCTTTACCATGTTTTGATCTTGCTACAGCTGTCTTAGACAAATTAGCCAGCAGTCATTCTATTGGCCACCTTGAAATGGCATTTTTCATTAAAGAACTGAATTGCCCTCCATGCTGGTCTACCATCAAGTCCTCCAGGCTTGGGTCGCACCTCATACAAACTGTTGTGCAAAGAAAGGCTACTACTTCCTGTATCGATGTGATGTTTTTGATATCATCAAACCTGTATGTGGATACGCACCTGAACACCTTGACTGGGCACTGACGTTAGGGTGAAGATCTACTGTCCAATCTTACCGATGCTGATCCGGATGATGACATCCCTCCTGCTGCATCTTCAGCACAAGATGCCAAAACAGCACCATCTCGAAGCTACCTTAAATAGGTACATCGCTTCACTACATGGCTCACCAATCAATCATTCTCCTGTCCTGTACGTCTACATCGATGGTGGGTGCCTTCTGTCAGAGATACATATACTTCTGATGGCCAGTACTGTCTGGTCACAAATTATCCTAGTTTTTCTTATGGTTTTAAGACATGTCAAGTTACTAAACCTAACTTTTGTTTTACTCCACAGCAAAAAACTGTTATTGGTCACACTGTGATCACGCCTGTTCCTCTCCCTGAACCAGATGTTACTGACACTGATATCCAAAACTTGCTTCACTGTCTCAATACTTGCCTATTTTTAAAGTACACATTGATCCCTTGACACTCTCTTTACAGTCTCTTTTAGCTAGAAAAGATGCTCATTTGATTTATATTAGTAATAATATTACCAAAGCTACTAATGCACTTAGTGACCTTATCCATGACGGTGATTTGAGTCTTGCTGTAGGCAACACTTGGCTAGAACTCATTTTTAAAGTTTTTGTGGTGATTCAAGCATTTTTGATCATCTTTCTCATATTCACTCTGTGCTGCCTGTGATGTACCCTAAGACAACATCAAGAACAACTTGAATTCCTTTACAAGGCTTGTGCGTCGGACCTGTAAATGACTTTTAGCTCCATCCCTACCAGCTAGCTTGGGATTGTTGGCACTTCTGAGGCAACAGGAGGAGCCGTTATCCATGGACCAGCACCCCTGATTGGCCCCCCTACCTTGCAGACAGTACTACTTATGCATATATGTACTAACCTTAGGGCATAGGCTCTTATCGTATAAGCATAAGTGTCAGGATCTGAGTTCTGTCGTTTCATATATTTTTACTGAGGTTCAGTGCTTTTACTATTATCCTGATTGTAACACTTGGGAGATGCTTCTATTTACACCATTGTATAATGATTAGTTAGGCAATGCTGCCATCTTTAGTACTAATGCAGAACTGCAATTGCATATGTAACTGCAAGTGTCCTTCACATATACAAGATCCATTGTTTAGCTATCTTGTCTTTCTGCTAGCTCAGCATGCTTTCCCAGGCTAGTGAGAAGTCAGGCTATTTGCCACTGACCAATTATGTCTTTATATATCTTTTTAGTTGTCGTCATGGTTATTATCAGGGGATTAATACCCTTTGCATAGCACCTGCTCTCTGAGAAGAGACATACTGCTACCTATAGGTAAGAAAGATTGGAGGTATTCTCCCTGTGATCACACCATTTGATTGTAAGCCTGCTTTATATACCAGAAATAAATCACTTTTTGTGCTGGACACCACTTGTCTGTCATTTCTTCACTTTAGTAAAGTTTCAACAAGAATCTGAGAAGGTGATGGTTTTACCATCCAGCTACAGGGTTGATATCTGCCACTTGCAGCTAGTGCAAAACGCTGTGGCCTGGTTCTTGACGGAGACCCCACGGGTGTGTCACATCACACCGGTGCTGCGCGAACTGCACTGGCTGCCTGTTCAGTGGCGGATCTCCTTCAAGGTTGGGCTTCTGATCCATAGAGCCCCACACGGACAAGGCCCGGTCTATCTGAAAGAGCTCCTGTCCCCCTACTGCACCGGGCGACCGCTCCACTCAGCTGACGAGGAGTTGCTGGAGATTCCCAGGGTATCTTTGAAGACATCGGGGACCCACGCATTTATGTATGCAGCCCCAGCCCTGTGGAATTCTCTACCCCATCAGTTACGGGAGTGCACGACCGTGAAGGGCTTTAAGAAGGCCCTAATGACCCACCTGTGGTGCCAAGCCTACCCAAACTGATTTTAGCTGTATATCTGTTTGAATTGTGATTTTTACCATGTTATTTATTTGAATGTTCAGCGCCTTGATATCTGAAAGGTGCTGTACAAATTAAGATATTATTATTATTATCCAGCTGTCATGTCACGCACAATGAACACAATGTTCCTCCCTCTACTGGCAGTGTCGCTCCTAGGCACATTAATGATTGTGGACTTTCTTGCATTGGTGCTATCTCATGACCAAGCTAACTTAACTTCTTCTCTATATCCCAACACCCATTAGACCCACCCTACAGACAAACAAGGTGGGAGTGCACCCTGCTTGGTCCCCCTTACACTTACTTTTTTCTCCAACCTTAAGTGCCACCTACCTGGCTACTTCCTGCACTCCCCCTCTCTCTTTCTCTCCTCCCCTTGGCCACTTTGCCCTTACTGCCTACTACTCTCCCTGCTATTACTGGTCGGAGACATTGAAAGCAACCCGGGCCAAATGAATGCCTCCATCACCTCATCTGACAGGATGTGGGTCAACCCCCTGGGATTAAAAATTGTCCATATGAATATTTGTAGCCCCACATCCAAACACTCTGAACTAGAAGCATAGGTATCCCTACATAAACCCCATGTCCTCTGCCTCTCTGAGATTTGGCTGAAACCGCACCACACTTCTGCCATATACCAGCTGGCTGGCTACTCCCTGCTACACCAGGACAGGTCATGGAAGAAAAGGGAGGCACTGTTGTAATTTTCTTCAGTGAACACCTCCCTGCCACAACTACCCTCTGCTCTGTCCTTGCCTCCCCTAGTGAATGGCTCATTTCTGAGGTAACCCTGGGTTCCTCAAAAAAACTCTTCCTAGGGTGCTACTATAACCCACTAACCAGAGGCTCTGAGGGCCTACAAAACCTCCTGACTGAGTCAGAGTTTCTCTCACCGCCTAGAGACACCATCCTCCTTGGTGACTATAATCTTAACTGGTTAAGTGCCCAGGAGCCAGACTATGCTAACCTTCTGAAACAGCACAATCTGGTGTAAACCATCATTATCCCCATCAGACTCAACCCTCATACTTCTACCCATACACTACTGGATTGGGTAGTTACTAACAGAGATGACAGGGTACATCATGCTGTACGCTGACAAAACTCCATAGTGACCACTCCACTATGCATCATTTGGTCCTCAAGACCACCGTCCCCCAAATTCCTATGGTCTGAAATTTCAAATGTCCAGCGTCTCTCTCCTGCTGAAAGACATTCGATTCGATCCGTGCATTGGCAGAGCTCTATGCTCATACAGATGTGAATTCGGCTGTTACCTTTTTCACCAACACTCTTCTGGCCATACAGGACCACCAATTTCCCATTACAACTAGGAGAGTGAGGAGTAGGTCTACCCACTGGATCACCAAAGAACTCCTGACCCTCATGAAAGCTAGGGACCATAAGTGGACTGCCCATAAATCATCCCCTTCCCCTGCCCTGTGGAACAAGTACAGGCAACTGTGCAATCAATGTAAACACATGACCAAATCCTTGAAACGCAACTACTACCTCAACCTCCAGAAGGAGAGCCTTGGCAATCCCTGGAAATTCTGGAGCTCCATTAGCTCACTTCTTAATCCCCGCTCTAACAGTCCTATTACTCAAGTAAGTTCCCCTGCTGGCCCTCTAACCGAGCCATCTGAAGTTGCCCAGGCCTTCAATATGAAATTTACAGACCTCTCAGCTCTCCTCAGCAAGCTTCCTGCCAGTCAACCAACTTACCCGGAAACTTGTTCAACCTCACCGCACTCACCCCCTACCCCTCATGTCACCCTTCCCCCCTTTTCCATTTCAGGACTATCTCCCTAATGTACACTTACAAACTCCTAAGGAGTCTCCCAAACCAGGGTAGCCCCGGTTCTCATGGCCTCTCCCCTGTACTGCTCAAGCTAGTCTCGCCAGCCATCTCCAAACCCCTCACTTTTATTTTTAATTTGACTTTGTCCACCTCCTTCATGCCTGACCCCTGGAAATCTGCAAAAGTAGTACCTATTTTTAAAGCTGGTGACCCTCACTCTTCTGATAACTATAGGCCGATATCTATCCTCCCCCATCTAAGTAAGTTCCTTGAGAAGGTTGTTCACCATCAATTGGCGGAAGACCTTGAGAAGCACAATCTCATGTGCAGCCAGCAGCGTGGCTTCTGCTAAAGCCACAGTACCACCATGGTCCTGGCACACTTTACCGACCACATCCTTATTCATATGGATTGTGG
This sequence comes from Neoceratodus forsteri, assembly GCA_016271365.2. Classification (NCBI taxonomy): domain Eukaryota; kingdom Metazoa; phylum Chordata; order Ceratodontiformes; family Ceratodontidae; genus Neoceratodus; species Neoceratodus forsteri. The sequence continues at coordinate 453,352,257 of CM028129.1, read as the reverse complement.
AAGTGCCACCGGAGCCATCTTTGTGAACCTGTCCAAAGCCTTTGACATGGTCAATCATGCCCTCCTCCTTTCCAGGCTTCCACTCCTTGGTTGCACTTTGTAGACCACTAACTGGTTTAGGAGCTATCTTTTACACTGCTCCCAATCCGTGTGCATCAGCTCTGCCACCTCTCCTGCCCTGCTGGTCACCACTGGCATTGCCCAGGGCTCAATTCTGGGCCCCCTTTTTTTATCTTTGTAAATTCCCTCCTCTCTGATAAACTGCAACACCCTCCTGTATGCAGATGACCTTGTCCTCCTTCACAGTGGTAAGTCCCTATCTCACATATCTTCCATCTGCACACAAAATTATAGCTCCGCCAACAGCTGGGTCACATCTAACCTGCTCTTGGTTAACAAAAAAAAAAAAAACAAGGCTATGCTTTTTGGGTCTAAATCTTACCTGGCACAAACCCTTAAATCTAACTTTTCCCTCCTTATCCACTCTCCCGATGGCCTGGCCATTGAGAACACTGCCAACTTTAAATACCTGGGGGTAATGCTTCACCCTTCTCTCTCCTTCTCCAAACACATCAACCTTGTTGTTAGAAGGGTGAATCAGAAACTTGACGCAGCCTATCATCTGAAACGCTACCTGTCTTTGGAGGCTCGTCTGGCCACCGTATAAGGGAATCTTCTTCCCATTATTGATTACTGCTCCCCTATCTATTCTCGCATATCCTCTGCCCTTTGTGCTAGACTTACATCAGTAGTATACAACAGTGTTTGTCACTTTGCCCTCCTGGTCTCGTTCTCTACACATCACTGCCACGTCTATTAGGCACTCGGTTGGCTTCCTCTCCAAGGTCGATTTGATTTTGCCCTTGGCTGTATTGTTGATAACTCCATTAGAGGTGGGAACGTGTCCCCATTCTCATCCTTCCTCAAGGTCAGAACATCAACTAGGACTCTCCGTTCATCCGCTGTCCCTCCACTTGAGGTCCCTAGAGTCTCTACCAATATAGGGGTAAAAGCCCTATCAGCTGCGGCCCCGTCTCTATGGAATAGCCTACCTGCACTACTCCATTTGTCCTCTACACATCTCACCTTCAAATACTGGCTCCTGGTGGAAGCTACCTGCAGCTGCCTGCCTGGGTAGCCTCCCCCTGACCTGTGTGCCCTTCCTCTCTGGATGACATTTCCTTTCTGTTTTTCACTCCCATCACTTTGTACCTCCTACTACCTTGCCCATCCATCAAGGAAATTCCACTGGTACTTGTGGGGGCAGGATTGGGGGGTATTTCCATGAAGCCAGAACTGTCTATTTTTTGTGTATTCTACATTCTCTTCCCTAGTTTGACTGCACTTCCCATGTTGTATCTTACTGATTTAGTGTTATCAACTGTTCTATCCTGACTGTATTGAATGTTCTGGCCATGCTTTTGGCCTGGGTGGTGCTGGGGGATCAGTTCAGGTCTTGTTTGCTTACATTTATGTATTTTTATTCCTGTACCCCTGTATGCTTGCACTTATTAGCTGTATCCATGTTGACCCTGTGTGTTCAACTGTCTACCATGTGTAAATTTTAATTTTCTGTGCCATTCTTTGGCCCAGGTCATGCCTGAAAATGGTCCCTTGGATCAGTGCATTTACCTGGTAATCAAAATCATAAATAAATAAATTGTGGGTGTCATGGCAGCAGATGCAAGACTCATGGAACTCTATCATATATCTCCTGTCCGCAGCTGCAGAGACGTTAGAGATTATCAGATTCAGGCATAAATAAAAGGAAAAGGGGGGAATAAAGTGATTGAAAACTAGGGTGAGAAATAAAAAGAGGAAAATTAGAGAAAAAATGAGGTTGACTGAAGTCTGCATGGAGTCTAAGGTGCGATGGTTGATGGCAGCAAAAGAAATGATGAGGGCGTGAGGCTGCCCATGGCTATATGAAGGGACGATGACGTGGTGACATCGCTGTGGGTGGCCCCAGATATAGTGCTCGCAAAAATGTTTCCATGTGGTCCTGGTGCCTGATGACTATAGTTCCTAAGCTGTGACCTGCTGCAAGAGATATCCTCAAAGAAGATCATGTAAATCATGCAAACAGAAGCTTTGGAACCTGTAACAAGTAAACTGATTTAAGTTGGATAGCTAATAGGCAGACTGCAATTTAACAGCGTCAGTGACTATGAGTAGGTAGCTCACTTGCCTCTGGGCTGGAAGATCTGATGGTCATGGGTTCTAGCCCTACATCAGCTGACACTGTAGTGCAAGGGGGAGGGGGTGCTGCACAACTGAGGTGCCATCCTTCAGATGAGATATTAAACCAAGGTCCCTTCTGCTCATCTCTGGTCAATGTCCAGGTGAAAGTAGAAGATGCCATGGCACTTATCAATGAAAAGTAGGGGAGTTTTACCATGTGTTATGGCCAACATTACCCCATCAATTAAAAAAAAAATCTATATGTAACCAACCCCCCCAGGACACACCTGGAACTAAGCTATAACAGTTTATCGTGTACCTTTCTGATGAAATAAAAATGTAAATAAATAAAAATAAAATTATGCAACCTATTGGCCCTTGTGAGGCAGGACTTTTATAACTCGCCTGTGGCTATGCCATCTGTGAATTACGGTCTTGCGGCTTCACTCATTAAGACAGACTGCATATTTTGAGCCAGCATATTGCATATCTCCTATATCTAGATATATCACACGAAATCCCCATAAATTTCAATGACATTTCCTGTGATTGAATAGAAACATAGAATGTGACGGCAGATAAGGACAGTATGGCCCACCTAGTCTGCCCATTTCCCTACCTAAAAGTTGCAGATCATAACTGATCTATGGCTTTACCCATTTTTACCTACTACTACAGTTGCTTTTTGCGTATCCCATGCATTCTTGAATTCACCCACTGTTTTTGCCCCAACAACCTCCACAGGGAGCCTGTTCCATAGATCTGCCACCCTTTTTGTGAAGTACTTCCTCATGTTGATCCTGAGCCTCCCCTCCAGCCTTACACTGTGACCTCTTGTTGTCACTCACACACATATACATGTCATCAGTATCACGTGATGTCACGTGACCGCAGTTTGTTTTTTATATCTCCCCGAACTCCCCTTAGCAGGTTATACCCCTAAGCCACCAGGGGGCGCAATGCTCAACACCGCCCAAGTTTAACTAGAATAGTGGTGCCCTTACTCAACTGCTCTGCCTGCTATTCTATTTTGCATCCTCTCTTCCACCTATGTATTCAGCACATCAAGGTATTTCCAGCCCATCAAGGTATCACGAACCCTCTCTTTTGTCTCTTCACCCCACAAGTGTCTTGAACCTAGGCCTTGGTGCACAGCCTTCCCCGAAGCCCAGAACCTTTACACTAGGCTACTCAGCCTGTTACTGTTCCACTCCTGCTGCTATCCTACAGATCCCTTGACCCCCCATGGCGATCTCCCCATTTTGCCATCTACAGGTTATACCATTCTACCTGTAGACTGAGTCTCAGGTTTCACATCCATTTACTCTTTCCCTGAAGGGTGTACAGTGATGTGAGCGAGTATTATTGAGTGGCTCAATTTCAGCGACTCAATAATACCGCTCATACTGAGAAAGAGTAGAAAAGAACACCGAACAGGAGGTTACAATGAGTGTAGCAGTGAGCCGCACTCGCTGTAATAGTATATGGGCACTTGTTTGGCCAAGCCCTTCCGAGCTGGCCATTTGGCATAGTGGCTAGGGACACTGCCACTTGAGCTGGTGGACCCAGGTTCAGGTCTCGGGTATGGCTGCAGGAGATATTTTTGGCCTTTTTTTCATCATTCCTCTAAGTCCACCCCTCTGGAGTTGATAATCTGTATATTTTGGGGGAGATGGTGTGCTTGCCCTCTGCATGAAAACCATTTTGTTTTTGCACTGGTAGGAAAAGTAAGTGACTGTCACAGTTATTCTGCTTGTCCTTTTGATGTTGGACACTCTGTTTTGTGGTTTGTGGTCAGCGATATTACAGAATCACCCTTATCACATAAAACCCCCTAAAGTGCTTTTGCAACCTGTAGAGGGAATCTCAGGCTTAGGATCCATTTTCTCTTTCCCTGAAGTGCTTTGCACTCTCCCAGTGATTGAGTAGTCCCCCTTACACCTCAATCCCTTATAATGTTCCCTGCATGCATTGTCTTGATGTCGTTCAGGCCCTATCTCTCACTCCCTCCCAACCCTTCACTTTGCTCTACACTATCAGCTACCCCCCAATCACCAGCACTAATCTGCCCCCATTTTCGTTCTGCCACTTTCTACACTATTCACTCAATGTACTCCCTTTGGAATTCATCTGCAATAAACCATGCCATGTATCTGACCTCCCCGTCAAACTACTAAGTAGATGGATCACAAATCTGATCTTCCTATACCTGTTCTGTGCTGAACACAAATAATTAAACTCTGGTCCTCCAACAGCTGTAGCCTTGCCCTCTGAGTTTGCGACTACCACAGGCATGAAGTGCATACACATAAACGCGTGTAGCCTTCTAAAAAAGATAGCCCTTATCCAAACCTGGTTATTGCACACAAACCCAGATATATTTGTACTGACAGAGACCTGGCTGAAAAACACAACCTGAGATAAGCTAATCTCTCTGCCATCCTATAATATTTTGTGCCCTGATAGGCAATCTAGGAGAGGTGGTGTCGCTATTTATGTCAAAGATAAATCCACAGTTTCAGTAATTGCTGCCGTCTGTACTCCAAAGGAATTTGAGTGCGTGGCGTCGAATTTAGCAATCGCCTCAGCAGAGACCTTAAATGTGATAGGCTTCTACAGACTGCCATCAGGGGCTTTGGATCTCTTACGTTATTTGCGTAACTTCGTGAATTCTAAACAAAACAAAACCATCATTCTTGGTGACCAAAATCTTGACTGGCATAGTACCAATAAATGTAAACAACTGAGAGACTTTTGCGATGAATCAGGCTTCACACAATTAATACTGGAAAATACTCGCCCCAACCCAAAAAACAATGTTAATAGCTCATTAATCAACCTGATCCTTACCAACAGACCCCACAAGTTCTCCCATGCAGCTGTCTTTCATAATGATGTTAGTGACCACTGTACAGTGGCCTGCATTAGAGACCTGACAGGAATTAACACCACTAGCAGATTTATTTGGAAAAGAAGCTTTCACAAATAAAGCCTTGCCCATTACCTAGCTGACTTGAGAGATATAAACTGGGGGATATTCTCTCTGGTCACTGATCTCAAAGCAGCAGCCTCTATTTTTAATAAAACCTTAAAGTAGCATCATCGACAAACATGCTGCTATGAAAAAATGCAAGACGCACCAAACTCCCATCAGATTGGGCGGCTTTCAGATCTAGTTGGAACGAATGCACCAAATTGGTTAGCTCTGCTAAAGCAAACTACTATTTATCAGCCTTTGAGTCTGCAAAAGGGAATTCCGCTAAATTTGGTGGGGTTATAAAGTCAGCAGAGGGAAACAGATGGTCTTCTGCATTACCTGACACAATAACTATTCAGGGTAAAACCTTAACCGACAAGTCTGAAATCCTGGATCGCTTCAATGTTCACTTCTCCACTGCAGGCCCAGCCTTTGACACCTCAAAAGCCACTGCCCTAAGTACAGGCCCATCCCAATCAACCCCTCCATCAACCAACAGTACTTTTGCATTCTCCATGTTCCAGTTCAAGCAAGTAGAAAACCTGCTACTGCACCTATACACAAAGAAAGGTGCTGGTGCTAATGGAATAGGTCCTTTTTTCCTCAAATCTGTGTTTCATTATTTAACCACCCCCATTTTGCACTTATTCAACTTGTCAATTGCCTCCTGTGTTGTGCCTGAGGCCTGGAAAATAGCACATGTACTTCCTTTATTCAAATCAGGAGACCCAATGGATCTGAATAATTACCATCCAATTTCTTTACTACCCTTACTCTCAACACTCCTAGAAAAGCTAGTAAATGCCCAAGTAAGAGATTACCTCGATAGGTCAAACTTAGTGAATCAAACCCAGTCAGCCTCACCTTGGTAGTGGGGAAGATCATGGAAGCACTACTGAAGGAGAGACTGGTGGAACATCTGGTTGTCAATGGACTGCAGGATTCAAGGCAGCATGGTTTCACCAGGGGGGAGGTCATGTCAGACCAACCTCATTGAATTTTTTGATTGGGTGACTAGGGAGGTGGATCAGGGGAGGGCAGTGGACATGGTCTATATGGACTTCAGCAAGGCCTTTGACACTGTGCCACATAGAAGACTATTACACAAACTAGGGAATATGGGTGTGGGCAGGACAGTAGTGTGGTGGGTAGGTAACTGGCTGGGTGGCAGGACACAGAGGGTGGTGGTAAATGGCTGTCACTCCACAGAGGGAAAGTGACCAGTGGGGTACCACAGGGATCAGTGCTGGGACCGGTCCTATTCAACATCTTCATCAGTGACATTGTGCAGGACCTAGAAGGCAGGATTTCACTGTTTGCTAATGACATAAAGCTCTGTAACAGAGTAGACACAGCAGAGGGTGTAGACAGAATGAGAAGGGACCTGCAGAAACTTGAAGAATGGTCAGGGGTTTGGCAGTTGAAATTCAATGCAAAGAAGTGCAAGATAATGCATATAGGGCACAAAACCTGGCACAATATATCAGTTGGGGGTGAGGATATAGCATGCACCAAGCAGGAAAGGGATCTTGGGGTTATCATCTCTGATGACCTCAAGGTAGGGAAACACTGTGACAAGGCAGCAGGTAAAGCAAATAGAATGCTGGGATGCATAGGCAGAGGCATCACAAGCAGGAAAAGGGAGGTAATGATTCCACTATACAAGACACTAGTGAGGCCCCACCTGAAGTACAGTGTACAGGTCTGGAGACCTTACCTACGTAAGGACATAGACAGGGTAGAGAAGGTTCAGTGGAGGGCAACAAAGATGATACATGGATTGCATCACAAGTCCTATGAGGACAGGTTGAAGGAATTGAATATGTACTCCCTGGAGGAGAGGGGAAATGATAGAGACATACAAGTATCTTACACGGAGGAACAGGGTGCAAGAATATACTATTTTTAAGCGAAAAAGATGATCCAGGACTAGACGGCATGGGATGAAGTTGGAGGGAAGACAATTCAGAGGAAATGTGAGGAAGAATTTCTTCACAGAACGGGTGGACAACAAGTGGAACACCCTGCCCGAGGAAGTGGTGGGGGCTGAAACAATCACGAGATTTAAGAATGCATGGGATAGACAAAGGAATTCTGGAGGTCAGGGGTAAGGAGTAACAGAGTTCTAGGAAAACAAACTGAAGCTACAAACTCAAATGGGCAGACTAGGTGGGCCATAGGCCCTTATCTACCGACACTGTCTATGTATCTATGTATGACTTCAGGCCAGCTCACAGTATAACTACTGCCCTTGTCATGGTTTCAAACCACTGGCTCCTTGCCATGGACAAAAAATAGATCTCAGGTGCTGCATTTCTGGATCTTAGTAAACATTCAACACAGTCGACCTTGCTTTACTCCTTGACAAGCTAAACTGACATGGCATAACCAGCCTGGCACTTAGATGGTTCACTAGTTACTTGTCAGAAAGGATGCAACAGGTAAATGTGGAAGCCTTGCTCTCCTCACTCTTCCCTCTCACAAGAGGCGTTCCGCAAGGTTCCACTCTTGGGCCTCTTCTGTTCATGATCTATATTAATTCCATCAGAGCTAATGTGAGCAAAGCAAAAATCCACTTATTCGCAGACAACACTGTACTCTATACCTCCAAATTCTTGTTACAAGAAGTCTATGCAGATCTCCAGGCCAAATTGGATCTCCTTCAGTGTAACCTGTTACAGGCCACACTTTTCCTAAATGCTAAAATAAACTAAGGTCATGTTCTTCCACTCTAACTACCTTACCTCCTTCCCAAAAAATCCCTCCTTACTGCCTCCAATCAAAACCTCCTCCGTGACGACCTAGAAGTTGTCAACAAATTTAAGTACCTGGGTTGTCTGTTGGACCACCACCTGTCCTTCTCTGCTCACATCGACTATCTTTTGAAAAAGCTGAAGCAAAGACTCGGCTGCTTCTTTAAAAACAAGTCCCTATTCCCAGTTGAAGTCAGGTGAAGATAGGTGCAGGTCATTTTTATCCCACTGCTAGACTACGCAGATGTGGTTTACGGACGATGCTCAGATACTCTACTGCATTCATTCGACATACTCTACCATATAGCAGTACGCTTCGTCACAAATGCTCATCCTTACACTCACCACTGTGATTTATCTGCTTCTTTGGGCTGGTCTTCTCTGTCCACTAGATGACTTTTACACTCTCTCATATGGCTCTACAAAGCCCTTCTGCTAAAACTTCCATCATACATATTGTGTCTTTTCCATGCCTTTGTACGCCTCTATCCACTACTGAGTAGCTCTTAATTCTTGTTGGATGTCCCTAATGCTCGTTCCCGTTTCGGCAAAATGGCCATCAGTCATTCACACCATGAAGCATGGAATAAAATACAACCAACTCTCAAACTGCAAAATTTGGTTCCTTTAAACATTTTTTAAAGTTTAGCTACCAGCAAACTGATCGACACTTGCAAATGCCACCGCCACTAGTGACCCAATACTGCCATCTGACTATTTCCTCCTCTCTTCTGGTTAAGCCTGCTGTAGTAATCTGCCTACCAGGGTTGTGGGCCCACCTTCTACTCCATTCTGTCTGTATTCACACCCTTGCTCCCTCCATCCCACCGATTCCATGCTTCACCCTTGCTACCCCTCTAACTCCTCCTAGACTCATGCTCATCTCCAGCTAGCCCCATGCCCCATTACTGCGAGTATACATTATTGATGAAATGCTTCCTCAATTTTCTTTTCTGGGTAGGCGACTTCATTGTAATTTCACTACCTGTACTTATGAGTACTGCACTTGTATCTGATTCAATGGAATTGTAAATACTGTACAATATACACGTCCCCAGCTAGTTGTCTGTATTCCTCCAATGTCCGTATTTCATGTATTGCATCATATAACTAGTGCTCCTCTTCGACTGAACATTATGCACTATGTTTTTGACTGCTTATATTGTTATCCTTCATGTCACTGTACAACCCTTCCTGTTTATTGCTGTATCCAATATATACTGCATACTGTTTTTTGTTGTATCCAATATTTACTGTATACTATTGTATTGTACCTTAGGTGTCCCTCTCAAGACCTTCTTGCAAATGAGCTTGCTCAATGGAGTTTTCCTGCTTAATAAACTTGAACTTGATATCTGGATGTATCTAGATATTTAATGGTATGTATCTCTGGCTACCCGTGTATATTGTTGCGTTTGTTGTATTGTTGTCTCAAAAGCTGTACATATGCAACAAGAAGTCTAAACTAAACAGATTGTAAATGGACATTTTGAAATCCAGGAAAAAGCAACAAACAAAAAAGTGCCCATTTTATAAAACTACAGACTAGTGGTTATAGCACAGTGCTATGGACCAAAAAACCATGCAGACCTGGGTTGGAATCCTACAACTAACTGCATATGGTGTGACCGTGAGCAAATAACATAACCACTGTGTAACTAATTCTCTCCTAAGTCACAGCCAGAAATGGTTCTGGCTCAGTGTGCCTTTCCTGGCCAAAAATTCTAAATAAATAAAAAAACACTGCAAAGTTATCATGTGCAGACTGACAGACTGAAAATGAGATATAGCTAAGAAGAAAAGCCATTGTCAAAATGTCTTGGTTGGGGTGCCACTGTGCCAGATGTAACTCAGAAGATACCCTATTTGCTTCACACTGCTGATCCAGGAGCAGGCAGTGATTAATTCTAAATATTGTTCAAGTCTAACTTCTGCCAGCAAGTGTCAGTATGGAGCATGAAGGTCCCCGTGCTCATGAAGGAGAAGGTGAGGAAACAGTGAAAAAAAAATACATTTTTGAAAGTGTTTTTATATTACTCTATATCTGCTCCTTTGCTTTTCAACAATTTACTTCAACTATTTTTACAAGAGAGCTAAAACATTTTCTCTAAATCAAAACCACAGACTGATTGACTAAACTCTAGTTGCATTAAGCAGCTTAACAAAAAGTGTGTGTTGTGTGGGGGGGGGGGCACGAGACTGATTCGGCACGTTTCTGTGGTCTACATACACCACATTTCAATTGTTTTTCTTGGTTTGTTTCTGTTTCTAACTAGGGTGTTGGCATTTCCCCTACAGGCTGCTTATCAACAGAACAGGCTCACAGGCAGGCAAAGGAATACAAGAGCAAAATACAGTTAACTGAAGTCCTTATAGACTAATGGCCTATTTTTTTACTAGCAGTGTTTATAGCAGTATTGATCCTTGCATAGACAGACAACATAAATAGCTCAATACATAACAGCAGACCTAAAAGAAAGTTTCAGTGCTCAAGATTTCAAGCCTACAAAGGACCTTTCTTTAGGCAATGGACTCAACTCATTTTAATTCAGGGGGACTTGTTTCCTCAGGGAGCTGTAACTAACTTGACCCTTAATCTGAGCATTCCTGCTTTTTTCTAAAGCAAGAAGAAATAATGCCTAATAGCTTTCAGACGCAGCAGCACTTTAGCAGGGGCTTCTGTTGATGCGGCAGCGTCACATCCAGGTATGTGGTCAAACCTTGCCCCTCCCTGACTGCTGGAACTGCAGATGACAGCTATCTTGCTTTCTATTTTTTTTTTTTGTTTGTTTGTTCGTTTGTTTATAAACCTGAAAGTTTAATCTAGGGGGTCTGTTTGTAACGACTCTGACACATTTTCTAATATAATGAAGTACATAAAAATGTCTTCAGTTTATCAAAGCATTTCTGCTCATTCAAAGCCCTGCAACCCCTTCTACAGAGCTGTGTCCAACTACTCTGCAGAAATGTGAGTAGCCTGGGCTCATTTAATTGTCAAGAGGGGTTTCATCTCTTGGTTAAGAGTTCAGATACAGGCCAGGCTGGCAGTAGCCTTCATCTGTTATCACCTATTATACCACAGGAGACCTGTGTGAGATGGGTTGTGGCAATCTCTGTCCAAGAAACTGCACTGAAAAATGTACAACTGGTGAACAGATTCAAGGCACAGTTGTTACCATTTGAAAAGTACTGTGAATAATGTTTGTTTCCCCCCCGAGAGTCTGTTGGAAACAGTATATTTTATCTGTGTATAATGTAAGACTTGATAAATGAAAATAAAGTACTACAAAATCCACAACTGGCATACGGAGAGTAGGCCTGCCATCCAGCATTCATACTTTTAATTGGGACTTCGGTGATGTCACGGAGCCGACAAGCGGGTGAGAAGAGCTCCCTTCCCCAAAAGCCCTAAAACATCGATATCCACTGAATAATCACTGCCAAAACGCTCAAAATGGCCAGCACAGCATGTCCAAAGGACCAGCAGAACAGATTTAGATTTAAAAATGGATCGAACTCACAGGATGCAGCAGGATTAAAACAGCCAAGGCGGGACGCGAGCAGGAGCCTTTCCCCTGCTAGCATGGCCGACACAGAAGATGAGCATGAACATTTATCCCAAACAAGATTTGAACAGTTATTTAGAGAGCTAAAAGAGATTAGAGCCGAAACAAAGAAAAAATTCTGACAACTCAACCAGAAGCTTACCGGGCTGGAGCAGAGAGTTGAGATGGCTGAAAACAGAGTCTCTGCAATTGAAGATGGCACAATCCAGATGGGGCTAACACTGCAGGTGCTAGTAGAACAAACAGAGTGCTTACAAGCAAAATGCATAGATCTGGAAAGCCGTTCTCGGAGGGAGAACTTAAGGGTTTATGGGCTACCAGAGGGCTCGGAAACTGGTCGGATGACCGATTTTATGTCGGACTTGCTGGCAGATGTTCTACAATTGCCCCCAGGCTACCAATTAGGCATAGAAAGGGCCCACAGAGCGTTACAGCCAAAACCCACAGAAGGAGGGGTGAGACCCCGATTTATAATAATTAAATTTAACTGCTACAAGGTAAAAGAAGAAAAAATGGCAAAAGCATGGAAACGGAAGTCACATACCTGTCAGCATGACTATTTTTTGACCATGATTTCCCCCAGAGATCCAGAGACAGAGGCTTAAATACACTGAAATAATAAAAAGGCTTCGATTTAAGGGACTGTGCTTCCATACACCCTATCCTGCAAGGATGCGTATTTTCTGGCCAAAGGGAACAAGGGTCTATGAGTCAGCAGAGGAAACCAGAAAGGCCCTGGTGAAGAGGGGCCTAACTGAACCACAGGATCCTACAGCAAAAAACTCAATATCCCAGAAGGCACTGGATAAAGGCCCTGACTGGTCCATAGCCTTGAACAATAAGAATAGAGGATGTGGTGAAATGTCATCATCAATTGCTCCCCTTCAGGCTGTGGGCGCTCTCCTGCAGAGAATCCAGGATAACCAGAATAGCCAGCACAAGGACACACTTGACTGAACTGGTAAATCAAACTTTGAATGGTAAACTAACAACTTGAACACAAACCTGGGCAAAAGTGAAGACGCTAGAATATCTTTGTCCTCTCACCTGGAAGACAAACATAAAAATCTAGAAACAAAGGAAATCCCAAGGCAACAGGAACAGAATGAGACATTTGACTCAAAGGACGTCATCCTGGCAAAGAATCTGACACATACAAATGACAAATCAACAAGCTAACTGGTACCCCAAACTGGGCTACTGGACTGCTCCTGCAGTCTCGAAAACCTCAGCCTGCCAAAGAAAACTCCCAGGGTTGAGCCACAGTCCTGTGCACTACCGGCAGACCGTGCTCCCCAATCAAGGCTCTCAAATTAAAGAGCAGCCAAGACCCACCCACGTGGTTCACTGAAGAGACACTCTGGAACAGGCTAACTGGTGCGCCAAACTGGGCTACTGGACCACTCCTGCGATCTCAAAAACCTCAGCCTGCCACAGAAAATTCCCGAGGTTGAGCCACGGCCCTGTGCACCACCGGCAGACTGTGCTATCCAAGCAAGACTCACAAATTAAAGAGCAGCTGAGAAACACCCGTGTGGTTCACTGAAGAGACACTCCGGAGCAGGTATGTTAGAACGCAAATGCAACCTACCCATGCTGGGACAGACAGAGCTTTTTCAAATTTTGGCATCTTTTTGTCTTAACCGGTGTTTACTACTAAATTTAACCTACTGGGATTTGGCCACTCATAGGACTACGGTCTCCAAAACCACTGTTTAATTACAAAGGCACATTTCTTTCGGTGGTGCTCAAACCTTTTATTTTATTTTAGCTTGAACCTGTTATTTTGGATTGGAACCGCATTTCAAAGCATTCCTGTGTTCCCTAGCTAGCTAACAAATGTTAAAATGTACATTGTTAAGCCGTCCCGGTGGTGCTGAGGTGCTGGATGCCAAACCTTGCGCCATGCTGGCGACCCGGGTTCGGGAGCGAGCCTGGGCCGCGGAGGGTGCTAGGAGAGAGAGAGGATTAAATGTCTGAAGGACTGCTCTCCTCTCTCGGGAAGGGGGGGGTCCAGGATTTAGCCCGGTACCGCAGCGGCCCCCGGTGGAGACCAGAGGAACTGCACCGCTCAGGGCTTAGTTAGTGGGTCACAGAGTCATGGTGGACATCCCTGGCGTCACTGAACACCCGGGCTCTGCTGGGTGGGAGGGGAGACGGCATAACCATAAGCTACCAGAAAGAAAAAAAAACTATGCCTCCTGATAGATGACGGAGGGTCCTGGAGTGCCTGCCCACCATGCCCAATGTTGGGCTCCTCCTCTCGCTCCTCTGCTCTCCTCCATCTCAGGGCACCCGACTGGATTCTAGATAGAGCGCCAGGAGGAGTATCTGGTGGTTCCACCTCAGGGGACTCAGAGACGGGGGCTGGGTGGCCATTGGGAATAGCTGGAGAGTCCGATCCGTGGAGGAGCGAGAGGGAGCTTCAGGCAGGCGGGATCAAGGCGGTCACTGTGAGTCCACTCCTGAAAGAGTTAAGGAAGTACAGTGATAAAGTGTATTAAAAAAAAAAAATGTATATTGTTTGATGACGCATGTGCACCTGATTGTTATGAGGCATTTGATAGGGCTCTGCATTTCTTTCAAATCCTTAGGTTTTTTTTCTATCCCTCGCAAGCTAACTTGAACCTAACCCATCCCCGTTTCTTAACCTGTTCCTGTTTCTATCACTGACCTCCCTCCCTCCATAGTGCCCGTCCAGCTCTTTTGTATTGTAAAATAACCCTCCCACGGACTTTCCTACTTAATCTCCCCCACCCCTTTTTGTCTTTGCAGGCTAAATGGTGCCCCAAACTGGGCTAGTGAACTGCTCCTGCAGTCTCGAAAACCTCAGCCTGACGAAGAAAACTCCTGGGGTTGAGCCACGGCCCTGTGCACAACCGGCGGACCGTGCTCCCCAATCAAAACTCACAAATTAAAGAGCAGCAGAGAACCACCCACGTGGTCCGCTGAAGAGACATTCTGGAACAGGACCCTGCCGGTCCTTGGTGCAGGCTCCCCACCCACCTCCCACCCTTGCTGGACTCATTGTAAAATACCTGCCGGTGTGAAATTTACTAAGTATCAACTTCCCCATTGGTCTGTTATACTTCTCAACCACAAGGGGCTCCATTTCTGCGAATTTCTGTCATCTGCTGAAACAATGCACTGCCTGCTTGTGGCTCACTTGGACTAGGGAGTCTGCTCTTCTATCCTCCCCTGCCGTGTTCCAGCAGCTTAATTACTGTCTGCACTGGCTCAGGTCAGCTTTTGTCCATAAGCCTCAGGGATTCTTTTACTCTCTTCTCTAAATCTCCCTGGCATTTACCTTCCTCCTAGTGAAGTCCAGCTTCTCAATACAAACTAAATCAAAACCATGGCCTCCACAAACCCAACTGTGCTACTGACCTTATCCCTGTTGCTCCTTGTTCTCTCTGTTATCTCTATAGCTCCTTGCACACATACTGACGCTCCTCACTCCCTAGGTAATTTTAATTTTTCTAACCTCCTTGTCCAGTGTGTTAAGCAGCCCGCGCTTACCCCTCTTCTAATTCCTAAGGGTTTCATTTACATTGCTATTAATGTGTCTTGGGCACACTCTTGTGGTCCACTGTATCCTACCCCTTTTCCCCACTGCAAGATATGGTATCTCATTTTACTTACTCTCCTACTTTCTGGAGATGTTGAGTCAAACCCAGGGCCTAGCTCCCATGACTCCCATGCTGCTCTATCAGTATATAATTTGAAAGGGCTCCTCACAGCCCATCACAACATTAGCAGCCTAACACATAACCTGTCAGAACTCGAGGTGTGGGTTACCCTCTACAAGCCAGACCTATTCTATCAGAGACTTGGCTAAAACCTACTGTTCCCGACTCCTCCTGTTCTCTAGTTACATATAACCTTGTACGTAAAGACAGGCACTCCTCCAAAAGGGGTGGGGTTTCCATATATTACGAAGAACATTTAGCCAGCCTGTCAGCGCAGTGGATGGATTTTCGCTTGGGACACCAGCGACCCAGGTTTGGGAGCGAGCCTGGGTCGCCGGAGGGCGGCGGGGAGAGGATGGGAGCCCCATGGACAGCTCTTTCTTCCGGGAGGGTGAGGAACACCACGTGCCTGCTGGCTCTTAGTGGAGGCTGGGGTATCACAGGACACTGGAGCATGTTCGTCATCAGGAGGGGCAGACATCGGCATCAGCACTGTGTCCTTTCGCCACACAGACGAAGAGGAGAGTAACAGGTGCTGGCCGTATGGCCTCCAGATCCTCTCGTCTCCAAACCCTCCAGGAGCCACTCCCACAGGCCTCAGCAGCGTCCCTCTGCCTATAAGGTAGGTGCTGGTGTTCCCTCACTGGTGCATCCCCCCCCAGCTACAGGAATCGCCGGGATACATGGACAGGCTGTGATTTGGGGCTTGGGGGGTCAGGACTTGAGTGAGGTAGTAGGGAGGTATAGCAGAGCCAATCATAGGTGGGCCTGAATGATTGGGGTGCATCTGAGCAGGAGTGAGGGGCATAAACACAATATAAAAAAAAAAAGAACATTTAAATCTCTCCGCCATCTCATTGCCCTCCCTCACTCACTGTGAGTCCCTACATGTGCTACACACCCTAGGGGCAAACATATTACATACTGTATGTGCCTACAACCCTCCAAATAGTGGCCTTACTGGTCTTGTAGAATTACTTGACCAAACGTCCCAGTCAGCAGGGCAAAACGAAGTGATTATCTTAGGGAACATAAATTTAAATTGGTTGGGTAATTGTCAAACCAACCTTCTATCCCAGATCCAAAGCCATAAGCTACACCGTCTAATTACAGAATCCACAAGGACAGCCCCACATACAAACTCCAGTACTCTCACTGATTGGGTATTAACAAACCACCCGGAGCATACCCCTGTTGCAGGTGTACTTGCGGATGCACTCACATACCACTCTCCCATTTTTTGTATCTGGACCCCAGTATTTAACCCCCCACCACCACCACCACCAAGGTATATTTACTTCAGAAACTAAGCAAATTTTAATCCTGATCATTTTCTCCATGATGTCGCTCAAATTGACTGTACAAACCTGTACCTAGCTAGAGACATCCAATCTGCCCTAAACATTTTTCTTCAAGAATTTTCATCTCTTCAGGACACTCATGCCCCATACCTAAAGCATTGAGTGCAGGGTAAACAAATCAGATTCTTAAATAAGGACCTCCTAGCGAGACTCTGGGAGAGTGATATGAGCTGGAGACGCTTTAAATCCTCTGGTCTCACAGCCGATTTTGACACCTACAGGACTCAGCATAGAGGGTAAAAAACAAATAAGAATCACCAAAAGCATGTACTGCAGAAGCCTCCTCACTAATACTGCAGGGGACCCCAGAAAGTTCTGGATGCATGTCAAGATTTTCCCGGGGGCTACTCAATCCCCCACTCCAAACGACAGGATACTAAACGGGGTCCACTGCAATGATCCTCAGACGATAGCTAATTTTTTCAACCAGCAATTTTCAGACCTGACCAAACATACTTTGTCCTTCCCCACTGTGCTGCAAACTGGCCTGCACACAAACCCCTCCCCAGGACTAACCATACCCACTCTTTCACTTCAAGGCTATCTCAAGAGTTGAGGTACTCAAACTCAAACTCAACCTGCTCCAGTACAGGCTCTGATGGTATTGAAGCAAGACTGCTCAAGCTAGCTGCCCCTCAAATAGCCTCTCCCCTGTCTCGGATTTATAACCTATCCCTTTGCCAGAGCCATGTACCTGACATCTGGAAGGTTGCCCAAGGCAATCCTGTGTTCAAAAAGGTGACACAAATGAACCCTCCAACTACAGACCCATTGCAATCTTACCAGTAATAAGTAATATTCTTGAGAAGTTAAGTCGCTGCTCAAACCACTGATTTCCTTCATAAAAATAACCTTCTCTCCTCTGCCCAACATGGGTTTCGAAAGTGTCATAGTACCTCCACTGCCCTGCTCAGATTTACCACTGATACTCTTACTGCAATGGACAATGGCCTTCTTACCAGAGCGGTTTTCACGGACATGACTAAAACCTTTGATCTTGTTGATCACCCCATCCTTCTCGCAACCTTGGAGTCACTGAGCTTTACAACACCTGTTGTATCCTGCTTCAGGAGTTACCTATCTAATCAGGTTCAATTTGTGAAATATAACTCCGCCCTCTCAAATCAAACTAAAATAAACATTGGGGTGTCCCTCAGGGCTCCATCTTGGGCCCCCTCCTCTTCTCTATCTTTAGTAACAGCATCACCTCAGGTCTCACCTCCTGCTCATCCCTCTTATATGCTGATGATATAGTTTTATACACTAGCTCTAAAAATGTATCTGAAATAAACTCACGCCTCTGTCTATACTTTCACAAAACACAAACCTGGCTCTTAAACCACAAACTGGTCCTCAATGTTACCAAAACACAGGCAATGTTATTTGGGACTACGACTAAACTAAAATCCTGCAAACAAGACTTCCAGGTCACCTGCCCTGGGTCCTCCCCTATTAGGACAGTTACCTCATTTAAATACCTTGGGGTAACCCTTGATCATCCCTTGACTTTGATCTCCACATAAAAACAACGTGCAAATCAGTGAACTCTAAGCTAGGCATTGCATACTGGACTAGTTATACACTTATGCCCCCTGCTAGGATAGCCATTGCTCATGGCATATTGCTCCCTGCCCTAACCTATGGTATCACGACATATGCATCTGTACCAAAGACTACACTCCAGAGCTGGGACACTTCTTACAATAACATTTGCAGTTATGCCTCCTCATCGCCCCGGTTTAAGCACCACTGTCTACTTTACTCCGACATAAATTGGTTACCACCCAGTGTGTTGAGACTCCTTTCAGTTGGCTCCCTGATAGATAATGTAATTAGAACACAAACTCCAACAAGCCTAGTGTCATTATTGACCCCTCAAACATCATCTTATGGCCTACGGTCTGTGGACAATCTCTGCTGCAAGTCCCATGGTGTAAAACCTCCAAAGGTTCCCAAGCCTTCTCAAACCATGCTCCCCTGCACTGGAACTCACTCTCCTTATTAGTGCAGCAGGTGTCTTCTCATGCCCTCTTCAAAAAAAGAGCTACGTACTTTCCTATCTGCCTCCAATGGCTGCTCATGCTTTAAACCGCCATGATCTTGATCATCTTTTCCTCCTCTCTCCCTCCCCCTACTGCACTTACCTCCTTTAACCTGTCCCCATCCACCCACCTATCTCCATATCTGAGCTTCAATTTAGTCCCTTCCTTTCACAAGTGACTACAATTTTCCTTACCTGCCCTTATATCTAACACTACTGCTGTGCACTTTCTAGGCTGCCTGTAGCCATGGTTTTGGAAATCCTCTGGGTTCCCTTAAAGCGTAACGTTGTCTCTTTGTTTACGAACTATATGTAAGTCCTATAACAGATTGGATCTAGGCTATGTTACTTACCACCTTGTCACCACCTAGCTCTAGTTAGATAGAATTTCACTTTCTACCTATTTATCTTTGCTACATGCCTTACATATGTTGTACTCAAGTATAATGTGTATTTTCTACCACTTTCTTATCTGTTAAATGTTTCTTCTGTACTTGTCATGCTCTGTATACTGAACTTCAGTTTATAATTATGGAAATGTTTACTCTGTACTTACTATGCTCTGTATATCACTTTATATTTCATGCTGTACCAGTTCCTGCTGATCAATCTATGTTGTAGCCTCCCAGTCATGACTGAAAATAGTCATTTTATGGCTAGCTCACCTACCCAGTAAACAAAAACATAACTAAATAAATAAATTTTCTCGGTGCCTAGTAGGCAATTTCAATCTGGACATGCGCTTTGCAACCAGATAATCACGTAGTCGAGGTTTCCCCTCATGCTGATAACCTCAAGGTGCAGTGAAAATGAACTCTGCAAATCAACAGGCACACTAAGCGGGTTACTTCTCCTAAAGGAACTGAACAGCAAAATGACTTAGCCTCCCATGCTTTGTTTCTTCTTTTAACAATTCTCTTAATAAGATGGAGACATTATTTAACCACGCAAAACTAAGAAGAACCTTACATATTGGCTCTTTGGGGTTACATTTGTACCAGATTAAGGTCTTATACATTTCATGCTCATCAAATAAGTGTTGTTCTTGTTTTAGATTTTGTACCTAAAATGAGCCATAGTCAATATTTCATTTTGAAAGTTCATCTTAAAACTCTCCTAAACGGAGTGAAAAGAAATACTTGCTTCTTATATTTAGACCAATATAATAAATAGATAATGGCAGTGTATTTACAGATAGCTTTGAGCCCAGAATTGCTTGGGCTGGGGGGAGTGGGGGGTGTCAACTCCAAATAGAGAAGGTTTTACTTTCCAATAGCAGTTGTTGCTCAGTGACGTCACTACAGCTGCATCTGCAGTCTACTCGAGACCGCTTTTCTTCACCTCAGGCTTTCGGGAAGAACCACCCTACAAGTGGTGTAACTGTACTCCTCGTTCTAGCACTCTCCCAAATTCTTGGGAAGAGCTGGTACAAGAGTTCCCTACCTTCGAGTTAGGGAGCTCCACCTATGGAAGCCGAAACTACTACTTCTTGTTTTTTAACAGTATCATTTCTCATGCTACAGCTTGTTGCATGTTGTCAGAACCTTTAGTATATGTTAAACAATGAGGGAATTTTGAACATCAAGCAAGATGGGGGGGGGCAGGGAGGTGCTATATTTGAATCCTAGAAGGCAGGGATAAACAGGTGACTACTAAAAAACATTATAGTAATGGATAATGCAGAGATCAGAATTATTTCTTATGATGTCAATGGATTGAAACACCCCCATCAGGAGCAGAATGACGTCCTTCTTATGTAAATCTGAAGCCACATTTATAATGCTGCAGGAAACTCATCTGAGCAGGGAGGAGCATGATAAGCTGCACAAATTTGGCTATTAAACAGTCCAAGCCTCCTCATACAAGAATGGTATAAGGAGAGGCTCGGCAATATTAATCCCCACAAGTACCACCTTTGAGATTCGGGATTTGGTCACGGATAAGGAGGGAAGATACGTAGGCTTAAAGGGAATGTATAATGGGGCTATACTTACCTTAGTATCAATCTATGCACCTCCTGGCTCAGATTTCCCTTTTTTTCAGAGAATTCCTACTTAAGATTACGGAGTGGGCAGAAGGCCACCTAATTATAGGAGGGGATTTAAACCCGAGGCTCAGCCCATCTAAAGATACTTCATATCACCAACTGTCAGGAGGGAAAACGGGGTAGCCAGAAAAGTATCAAAACTGATAGGAGAACTGGAGTTACTATATGTTTGGTGACAAATGCACAAGGTGTCTAGACAATATACCCTTTTTTCACAAGCCCATCAATCTTACTCCAGGTTGGACTACTTCTTGGTACCACGGGACTCGATGGGAATGTGCCATTCCACTTGGTTTGGAGACAGAACTCTTTCTGACTATTCCCCCATATATATGAAGGTATCACTGGGGCCAATTAAGACACATGACCTTCTGGAGGTTAAATGTCTCACTGATTCAGAACAAGGATATCCAAAGAAATATACAAGAGACAATAGAGCAAGCAGTTAGGGAGAATGATACCTTGGACATCTCCCCTGGAGTTCTCTGGGATATCATAAAGGCCATAGTTCAGAGCAAATTTGTTGAGATTTTTTCTAGACTCAAGAAACAGTGGAAGAGCAAGAAATCACAACTGCAGAACCAGATAAGGGACCTAGAGCAGAAACAACAACCAAATGTAAAAAAGAATTGCTAGAAATGTTGGATTATCAAATGGAGCAGAAACTACTGTACTTGAGGCAAAGATACCACAAGGGTGGTCCTCAAGTCCTTAGGCTCCTAACCAGTAGAATCCACCACAATAAAGTGAGGGCTAGCATTCCTACGATTATAGATCCCAAGAGTAAAGAGTGGCAATACAAAGTAGAGAAGATAGCAGATACCTTTGGGTCATTTTATGGAAAACTGTATAGCAGGGGAGCATCTCCCTCCCCAGAAAAAGTAAATGAATTTCTGGCCCCCCCTCAAATTACCCAAAATCGGACCAACAGAAAAATATGCTGGTGTCTCGATTTAGCCTGGGAGAGATATATACAGAAATCAAAAGGCTAAAAGCTAGAAAATGCCTTGGGACCGATGTGCTGCCCAACAAATTTTTTAAACAATTTAGAGATGTTGTCTCTCCCATGTTACTTAGAGCATACAACCATGTCCAGACCAATAAGGGTTCTACTGCTCCATCATGGTTGCAGGCCATAATTTGCCCTTCCCAAAGCTGGCCAAGGACCCAACAATTTGCTCATCATACCGTCCAATCTCAATATTAAACACGGATTATAAAATACTTTCAGAAATATTAGCTAGGAGGTTGGAGCAAATACTTCCAGAAATAATACATCTTGACCAAACAGATTTTGTGCTTGGTAGACAAATGATGGACAACATTAGGAGGTCAGTAGACATTATAGAACAGCTGCGGTGCACTGCCCAACCTGCCTACCTAATGAGCTTAGACGCAGAAAAAGCTTTTGACCAGGTTTCCTGGGCTTTTTTAAAGGGTGTCCTGGCTGGCTTTGGTTTCCCTCCCTTGTTTATTGGTTACATAGCTAAACTATATTCTTCCACCACAGCCTACAAAAGGGCTAATGGGCACATATCACAGGCATTTGGACTTGCAAGGGGAACCCGATAGGGCTGCCCTTGTCCCCACTTCTCTTTGCCATGTATATTAAACAATTGTCTCAAAGTATTAGGCATAACCCGAAGGTGACAGGAGTACATTTAGGAATACAGACCATAAACTCACTCTGTATGCGGATGATGCCTTGCTCGACTTGACAAACCCAGAAACATCCTTTCCAGAAGTTTTTTTTTTTTTTAAACACAGATTTAAACATTTTCGGTTCTCTCAGGTTATACTTTAAACTGGTCAAAAACAGATGTCTTAGCAATGGCAGCACAGGTACCCCAGGCCTTTTAAATAAAATACTCTATGAAGTGGGACTGTGACACTATCAAATACCTTGGTGTTAGATTAAGCAATGACCCAACTAGTCTATTTATAGATAATTATCTATCCCTAATTGGACAGATAAAAGCAGACTTACAAAAATGGGCCTGCATGCCCTTTCCTTTTTATTCAAGGTTACAGATAGTTAAGACAAATGTCCTCCCCAGATTACTATATTTCAATGCGTCCCATGCACAATCCCATAGAAAGAAATAGTGGATTGGCAGGGAACAGTGATGGCCTTCCTGTGGGCAAAAAGGCACCCTAGAGTGTTCAGGAGAACCTTGTTTTTACCAGAGCAGGAGGGAGGCAGGGCTTGCCCTGACCTTCTGAATTACTGGATTGCCACCCAAATGAAGGTAGCCCTCCTGTGGTCACATTCAACATATCAGGCCCATTGGCAACAGATAGAACTTAACCATTATAAGAGCTCTCCTCTGGGGGCTGCACTGTTCAATCCCCAGGTACAGCTCAATAAAAATATAGCTACTCTGACATCGATCCAGTCTATGATGGTGGGATGGATCCAGGGATGTAGGAGAGGATTTACAGCTAGAAACATGTGGAAATATTCCTGGTGGAGTTCTGATTGAGAGTGTCCCCCACAGGTCATTCATTACAAGTGGTTTCAAAGGCAGGTGAGCAGGGGAATTTTAACCACATGTCAACTGTTGCACGGAAACACCCTTACCCCTTTTGAAGTGGCCCAGGCAAGGTTTGGTTGGTCATCTGCAGACCTCTTGCACTATTACCAACTTAGAGACTTTATAAATGTCAGACTACACAATATCACGGCCTTAGAGGACCCCACACCTTTTCCCACATTATTTATGTTGAATTTTTTCCCCCAATTGTTTAACCAGGTGAGACACACTAAGCTGAAAGCTTGTTTACAGGTGCAACCTGGGAGCACAGGGAAGTTAAGTGACTTGCTCAGGGCACAAAGTATTCAAGTGGGGGCTGTGAGATTCAAACCAAGGTCTCCAGATTTGCAGCTCAGAGCCTTAAACCACTGCATTATACTGCCTCCCAATTTGGATTTGGAGTTCAACACATGGAAAAGGAGCCATTACTATGTTGTATTGGAATCTAGTGGCAGATAGAGCTCACAATATTCAAACAATACAAAAGAAATGGGAACAGGAGTTGGAAAGTACCTTAGACAGTTTCAAATGGAAAGTTATTTTTAGAAGCTGCTAGAAGACTACTTCCTCCCCAAATGGCAGGAATACACTTAGAAAATTAGATATTTCCTAACCCCAAGTAGGCAAGTCAGGAGGCAGTATGGCGCAGTGGGTTAAGGCTCTGAGCTGCAAATCTGGAAGACCTGGGTTTGAATCCCACAGCCCCCTAGGTGCATACTGTGTGACCCTGAGCAAGTCACTTAACTTCCTTGTGCTCCCAGGTTGCACCTGCAAACAAGCTTTCAGCTTAGTGTGTCTCACCTGGTAAAATAATTGGTTAAAAAAAAAAAAAGTCAAAATGGGCACTATAATCCAAGCAAAGTGCTGTAGAGAATGTGGTTGTTTAAATGCTGAACATGTGCATATATTGTGGCACTGCCCAATAATTGAGACTTTCTGGGCTGCAGTGAGGCAACATCTGGTGGAGCTGTTGGGACCATCATCCAGGGTAGGACCAGAAAATGTAATATTAGGAGTTTTCCCATCTGAGGTCAAGGGGAGGGAAGGTCAATATTTGTGGGCAGTATTAACCATAATGACCTCAAAAACTATTACCAGGAGGTGGCTCCAGAGAACTCCACCAGATATGCTAGAATGGGCGATTATCACACAAATACAAACAATGGAGCGAATTACATTTGCAGCAAATCATAAGAAAGAACTGTACATGAATAAGTGGACTCGGTGGGAAATGAAGATAATGTGAAATGACTCCACCCCTCCCCCTCTCCTGCCTTCCCTCTTGTTTTGTGACCCTCCCCTTCCCCCCTTGTTTTCCTCCACTCATTCCTTACATATTTCCCACGTTAACTGTAGAAATGGGGTGTCCCCGTCCACTTTTTATCTGCCTCCATTACCTTTCCCCGCCGCTATAATTACTATATGGTATACTCCCCCAGATGCTTTAATTTGTGTTTAATAAATCTGACTAATATTTAAAGTCAGATGTTAGTGAGTTGAGAAACAAAATAGTGTTATCATAATACAGGTCTGTTATACAAAGAACAAAGATGTATGGAAATGTATTACAAATGGAAATGGATGAGTAACAACAAATGATCTAATAAACAAGTATAAAAAAATACTTATTGTCTGAACAAGGAACAGCATTAGCAGCAGTTGTCAAGTAGCTGCCCCCACCATGCCTGTAAAAGGTACAGCCATTGGTGATTATTTCTGGGCTGTGGACATGGGAACAAGTGGAAAAACAGGAGACATCACAAAACCACCACTGAGATTTGCACTAAGTGGCCCCCACCCTTGGAAGATTGTCTGATACAAGAGGCCAATAACTGAACAGGCATGGATTCCTAATTACTGTACTTTGCTCTCTCCCACATAAGCAGTGGTGCTCCGCGATAAGGTTGTGTTACACAGCTGGACAGTGTGGAGAAGCTTGCACTACTGCCTTGCTCACATGAAAGAGGGAGGGGAGGGCTTGGGTCTCCAGTACTGTCAATCTGCCACTTTTCACAACCAATCAATGAACCCGCAGGACACTGGTGGTTAGACACCACCTGGAGTATTGTGTCCAGTTTTGGAGGCTGCACCTCAGAAAGGACATACTCAGGGTTGAGGCAGTTCGGGGAGCACAACAAAAATGGTGCTTGGATTGCAGGAGAAGCCTTATGGGGAGAGACTGAGGGATCTCAGCACACACACCCTGGAAGAGAGTAGAGTAAGAGGTGACATCATAGAGACCTACAAGTACCTCAGAGGGTGAGCATGGTGCAGGAAGGAAGACTCTTTCAAAACAGGAGCACCAGGACCAGGGGGCACACATTGAAGCTTGGGGGGTGGCGGGGGGGAGTTTATCAGAGGTGGTGCATGTCTGGAAAAGACTGCCAGCAGAAGCAGTGGAGTCAAAACAGTGGGTGGCTTCACACATGCATGGGCTACACATATGGTGCTGGGGACGCGCTTCTGTTTGGTTACCTTATGCGCATTGTAAACTGAGTGTTGCAGCCGCCACCTTTTCTCAACAATTTCCAACTCTTCACTCCGCAGCTGCAAACTTCCCTACTGTCTGTGGGTTCAGCCTCTTTGTTGCCTGGTTCTCTCGCATATCTGGTTGTTGCTGTTTATAATGATTGATTGGCTCTTGTTGGACTGGTCTTCCCTGTTTAACTGTGGCTTTGCATAACTGGTCTTTTTTTTTTTTTTTAACTCTATTTATGCCTCCTTCGCTGGCCCCTTAGACCTCTCTCTGGTGAGGTCTCTCAGTGCAGCCATATTCCGTCCAGCCTGAGATCCCCCTAGTCTGGTCATCGCTCCAGAAAGTGCCTCCCACCACTACCACCAACTGCCCTGCCCCCCCCCAGCTCCAAGCCCCCCGGGGTGGGACCACCCTAACTCCTCCGGTGCTCTATGTGGAATCTAGAGGGGCTGCCAGTGAGTGGAGGAGACACACGGCAACTAGCTGGGGATGGATCCAGCTGAGGACGTGGGGGCGAACCACTGGACCCACCGGACCAAACTTTACCTGTCCGGGTGCCAGGGTTTTCCTTGCTTACCCCCTGGAGTGTGGATGTGCAATGTAGCCTGTATAGGCACGCTGCTGACATCCACCACGCTCCACCCCATACAATGCCGGTTCCTGTAGGATCCCCGATCTCCATTGGGGGCCGCTAAGGAGCCAAGCGAGAACCGCAACCCACCCTGAGAGAGGAGTAGACGCTCAATCCTCTCCCTCCACTGCTGACCCCCGGCGACCCGAGTTCATCCCCGAACCCGGGTCGCCAGCACGGCACGAGGTGTAGCGTCCAGGACCTCAACCCTCAGTGCCACCGGGCCAGCGAAGGACTGTTCTTATTGAATTGTAAGTTGTTCTTGTAATTTAAATGAACTTTCCGAGGGTGGTGAGAGAACCCTCAGACTCAGGACCTTTATATACAGTGTCTGATATTGTCTGCAATAGTTTTGATAGAACAAAATTTAGAAGCAAGTTAAATGATTTGCAATAGAGAGAGTACTGCAAAATGTCATCCATATCAAATTTTTTTGGCTTTCTCTGGTGACAGCAGAGACTGATATGCTCGACTTTTTATACTATGGTAGGCATTACAGGACGTTGCACACTGAACTGCTGGGGTTCTCCTAATTTCTAAGATTTCACTAACATTGTCTTTGTTTCACTTATTTAGGGGTTGGGTGGATTTTGATTTACATTACAGTTGGGGTTGTAAAAGTGTTTATTTAGGGGTTGGGTAGGTTTGGGATTGCAGTACAGTTTTGGGGGGTGTGGGGCTCAAGAAGGAGAATATTACATTTGTTTACAATTTATCTTTGGGTTTTTAGGGATTTTACATTATTTTATGGGTGTTCATTCGACAAATTTGTGATGTGTTGGGACATTGTACTCCTTTGGCGTAGCTATTCCTTGGCCCAACTATTGGACCTCTGCCCTTTTGAAAACCTTCCCCTGCCAGCTGATACATTTAGACACTGCAGGATGGCAGGTACTGTTCCATGGGGGAGTACCAGGTGGAAGGGCTTGGGGAGAGCTACTGAGGAGGGCAGGATTGGGGTGGTGGGATTCAAGAGCACCCTGGGGCAAAATGGGTGCTAGAAAGGGGTCCTCCCTGTCTGGTTTGCATATCCATGGGTTCCACTGGTTCAAGTGGGCAGGGAGCAAGGGGTCTAGGTCAATATAGTGGGAGCAAGATTGCGTGGTCAATAATCACTCAGACAAAATGATGACAGGAAAAACTGCATGTCAGCAAGACAGTACCGAGTGATGACCGCTTGTCGGGAGAAAGCAGGTAGCTGGGGTGGATTTACTATTACAAACTCCGGGGGTAAGACAGTTGGTGATGGTGGGAATTTACTATTATTAACCCCAGGAGGTGACAGTTGAGGGTGGGGTGATACCATCTCTGACGTTTTATCCTGTTCATGATTTTTCCCCCGCAAAGTTATTTTCCGCGGTGGTTTTGCTCCCACTATATTGAACGGATACCAGGAGCAAGCAGGCTTACAATCTCCTTTCGTCCTACAGTGCTTTGCAATGCCAGGTAGATGAGGAATAAGACTGTTTTTATGATGGATCTGATTTCCTCAGGTAGCCTGGCTTGCATCACAGAGACTTAGCTGGATGATGATGCTGGTCCAGTTCTAGAGGCGGTGATCCCAGTGGGGTTTTCTGTTGTACATTGCCCGAGGAAGGACCACAGGGGCAAGGAAGTGGCCATCTGTTTTAGATCTAGCCTGAACGTCTCTGTACTCCCAGTGGGATCTACCAGGTCATTTGAGTGTGTGGCCATCTGATGGGGCGCAGGTGCAGACTGCAGGTTCCTTCTTGTGTACCGACCTCTGGGCTGCGAGAAGGAGTTCCTGCAGGAAGTAATGGATTTCAAGGCCAGCCTGGTGTTGGAGTTGCCTAGATGGCTAACACTGGGTGATTCCAATGCCTGGGCCGATGATGAACTCTTATCTTTTGGTCAAGATGTCCTCTAGTCCAAGGAATCACTGGGCCGGTCACAGGTAACTACCTTTGTGACCCACCTGCATGGTCACTCCTTGAATCTGGTGTTCACACTGGGTCTCAAGACTGAAAATCTTAAAGGTTGATCCGGTTGTTTGGTCAGATAATTGCACAGTGAAGTTCTTGTTTGCGCTCTCCCCAGATTCCTCCCTCTGTGCAGATGGCCCATTAGGATTTCAAGCAGTACCCACCTATCAGGTGTGTTGACTGCTTGCAAAGCAGGACCGGGGGAAGCAGTAGTAGCCTATAACAGAGCCATTGTCTCGACTTTCAATTCTGTAGCACCAGTCCACGTGCGATCCTCAATCTCCCTGCTGAGATCCCCATGGTTCAACGGGGAGCTCAACGAGCTGAAGACAAAGAGTCAGAGATTGGAGCGCCACTGGCAGAGATTCCAGGCTGACGAGGACAAACTGGTTTTGAAATCCCATTATGAGGATTGCCAAAAGACAATCTCCCATAAGAAGGCAGAGTTCCTATCCAGGGAGATTGCCACAGTGAAGAACAGACCAGTTCAGCTCTTCCGAATGGCAGACAAGCTTCTTCAACCTACCTGCCTCTGTCTGGTGAGAGCCCTGTCATCTATTAAATGTGAAGAGTTGCTCTATTTTTCGTTGACAAGATGTTCTCTATCAGATCCAGTATCTTACCCAAGGACTCTCAGTTGGCATGTGGTGTCGGGCCTGGGACTAACAGAGGCCCTCCTGAAGTCTGGAGCGAGTTTGATCCAGTGGAGGTGGAAGAGGTTAGTAGGATTGTCTCAAAGCTGTGGCCAACATACTGTGATCTGGATCCGGCCCAACACTCTTCTTAGTGGGCTGTGTTGGGTCCATCCGGCTGGTATTTGCAGAGATAGTCCGGTGTTCCCTTTGGGGTTACTAGGCCTTTGAAAGAGACTCTCGTGAAACCCCTCTTGAAAAAGCCTTCTCTGGATCCAGACTGTCTAGTGAATCACAGACCCATCTCTAACTTTCCCTTTTTGGGGAAGGTTATTGAGAAAGTGTGACTGTACAGCTTGAGGTTAAGTCTTGCTACCTATGACATCTCTGAACCGCTCCAGTCTGGATTTAGGTCCAGGCACAGTGTGGAGACTGCTCTTGTCAAGGTGCAAAATGATCTCCTTAGGGTGAGAAATAGGGGTGAGCAATCTATTCTTGTTCACCACAGTCTCTCTGCTGCATTTGACACCATCAATCACGTCGTGTTACTGGATCGCCTTTGGGAACGTTGTGGACTGGCCAGTACAATCATCAACTGGTTCAAGTCTTTTCTCACAGGCAAGATGCAGAGAGTGGTGATGGGAATTGTTTCCTCCTGCCTGATGCTCCTGTCCTGTGGAGTCCCGCAGGGCTCGATCCTGCTGCCCATTCTTTTTGTGGTGTATATGCTACCCCTGGGAAAACATTATTAGACAGCAGAGCATGGGTTTTCACTACTATGCAGATGACACCCAGCTGTACGTGTCTTTTGCACCTGGACAACTGTCAATTCTTGCCTGGCCAAGGTTCAGGGCTGGATGTCCTCCAACTGGCTAAAGCTTAACCAAGGTAAGACGGAAGTATTGGTGACTGAGCCTAGTCATCGGTGCGACACTGAGCGGGTCGGTGAGAACTCCAGCTTAATACTTGGTGACTCCCAGTTGACCATCTCAGCGAAGGTGAAAAATCTGGGCATCATCCTCAACAGCCATCTGATACTAGAGGCGCAGGTGTCAGCCGTTGTCCAAAGTGTTTTTTACTACTTGAGGAATATCGCCCGGATTAAACCTTTTACTCCCCCCTCCAATGACATGCCCCAATACATGCCATCTTTGTAACATACAGGCTAGATTAATGCAATGCCCTCTATCTGGGGCTAATAGGAGGCACCCTGCGTCTCTTGCAGCTAGTGCAGAACACAGCGACCAGGCTGTTGTTGGGCCTTCCCAGGTCCTGCCATATAATGCCGGTTTTACGTGGTCTAGATTGCCTTCAAGGTTGGGTTGCTGACCTATAAAGCCCTACACCACCTGGGGCCTTGCTACCTGCAGGAACTACCATCTCCGTACCAGCCCCCCCCCCCCGTCCTCTCTGTTCCTCTGAGGAATTGGAAGCCTTTAAAAGGGGTCTAAAGTCCCACCCATTTAAGGAAGCATTTTTTTCCATTAAAATTGTTGAATATTCCTCAGTGATATTAAGTTTTATCTGGTTTAGCTGTGAAAATAGTTTGTTACATTTTACTCGTTTATATTTTAGATTGTTCTATTTTATTACTGCACACGTTTAACTACTGTACAGCTCCTAGAGCCTCCAGGAATGGGCACTTTATAAATAAAGTTTTACTTAGGTACTTACACTTCTATATCATTTGTGCTGCTCCACAGACCTGCAGATACCTTTCCCATAATCCATGGAACTGAATTTTGTTCTTATGCTGCTATGTTGTGGGCACTCCATACATCAGTGGTGACCATGTATAACAAACACCAACTATTACAATAAACACCATTTATTACAGCTGCCATATTAAATTATAGTAAGTATTTAAATAAGAAAAATTATTTTGTATCTTCACTTAAGACCACCCATCATGACTAAACCTTATTTGGCAAAAACATTGACTATTTCGGGTGGCCATTAACAATAAAAAAGGTAGATCTCTGAAGTACCATAAAGAGATTAAGCAGCCTCTGTTTTTTTGGATTTACTGAATCCCACATTTTTCCTTGTTTTGACCTTAAGTGTCCCACATTTCAGTAACAAAAGGTTGAGAGGTCTGCCTGCCAGGGTATAAAACAGCATTAAAAGAAGCCATAAATAGGTAATCTGATAATAGAGCTGCTGTTTAAAGAAAAAAAAAAAACACACAAGGGCTTCCTGAGAGGAAGACAGTTGAACCACATAGGCCTAAACATACTGGCGGTATTCGTAATATACTATTATTTGGTTTAAGGGAACAAAGTTACAGTAAACATGCAGCTTTGCAGCATCCTGCGACTTAACAAATGAAATCAGTAATTTATTGGTGGAAATGTTTCATCAGGAAGGTACACTGAGCAACAAGTCACTCGTCTCCCGGTGCGACCTGGGGGGAAGGGTGCAACTGGAATGAGACATTATACATTCAAGTTACAGGATCAACATTAACATACAGTTGTAAGGCAGGTGATACAAACTATGTTACAACAGTGTTGTGCATAACATGATGAAAGAGGGGACAATAATAAGTGCTGGATTAATAAGTAAACAAGTGCTTACATGAAAGAAAAGGGGGAGAGAGGGAGGGGGAGGAGTGTCATGCCCCTGGAGACCCCTTCAGGATGCGAGGAACCCTGCAAGGGACTGGGGCCCAGAGAGAAGTGGAAAACAGTGTCCCACAGAGACCTCTTTAAGATGGTGCGGGAAAAGTAGATGAGAGATAGAAGCCGCTTGGGGCAGGAGAGGGACCCATGGAGAGCATTCAGGGTCCTTTACTCTGTGAGAGATCAAGGGAGGCAGTAAGGGGCCTGAATTGGGGAAGGGGGGTGGGTGCAATAGGGTAAAAAAGAAGGTGACTGTGGGGGTAGGGCTTGTCTAGGGCTTAGAGGAGGGAATTAAAAGGGACATGGCAGGAGCAGCTAGATGCAAGGTAATTATTGAGGGCAGAGTTGATGGAGTAGGCAGAGGATGAGTGCGGATTTTTTGGGGGAATCCACATTTTGGGAAGCGGTGAGAGTAACTGATCTGGATTTGGGTGGATCTGCAGGGGACAACCAGAGTGCGGGAGTCGGTTGATCTAAGGGAATGGGAGGGTGGGGGGGTTACAAAGGAGGGGTGAGGTAGGAAGAGAGCTCACCCAACCAGTGCTTGGAGGTGAATTTAACACAGTGGGAGTCTTGCCTATTTGTAAGAGAGGGGAAGAACAGGGCACGATAAAGATCGCAGTGATGGGTGTGGGGGGGAGGATAGAAGGAATTAAAGAAGGTGTCCAGTCTGGCCAGGGAAGACTTGGTGGCAGCACCACAGACCACGTCACAGTAGTCAAAAATGGGCAGTATCATCTTTTGAACAAGTTCACGCCTAGCCGTAGGAGGGATGCAACTATGGTTCCTGAACAGGGCACCAAGCTTGGGGCACAGTTTTTTCTGGATGGCTCCAATATGTCCAGAGAAGTTCAGGTGTTGGTCCAACCAAACACCTAAGCACCTGAAGGAGGATGTGTCTTCAAGTAAAGTCCCCTCAAGGGTTTGAAAAGTGGGTAGGGAGGGAAGCCTATAGAGTCTCTGCCTTGTGCCAAAGGTCATGGAGACAGTCTTTTTGGTGTTGAGGAAAAATTTATGGTTAGCAAACCAGAGCTGAACCTTGTCAAAGTCTTGCTGTAAGCTGGTTATAGACATTTGTCTATACTGTTAACTCCAATGGCCATCCATCCAGTTAATGTAATGTAATGACTCCCTCCCCCTGCTAGCCTCCTAAAAGCTCTGAATTCAAAACTCTCACTTAACTCCATGGCTGCAGTAGTTAGTGTACAGCCAGCCAAGCTACTCCTCCCCCCCCACCCCGAGTCTGACCCTGAGAAATGAGCTAAAGTCAGTCAGACAATTTGAACTCTATTTTTTTTTTTTTTAATTAATAGAGTGCCTGCCATCCATGTCAACTTCTTTTCTGTGTTCCTGTTTTTCACTAATAGCTAAATCCTCCTAGAAGCCCCAAGTGACCTGGAGGTGACCATACCTAAGAAAGCCCTGGATTTAGTCACCACCAGATGACTCAGAGCACAACGTCTGGTGGTGACTATTAAACATCTTCATCAGTGACATTGCACGGGTCCTAGAAGGCAGAATTTCACTGTTCGCTGATGACACAAAGCTCTGTAACAGAGTAGACACACCAGAAGGTGTAGACAGAATGAGAAAGGACCTGCAGAAAGAATGGTCAGGGGTTTGGCAGTTGAAATTCAATGCAAAGAAGTGCAAAATAATGCATATGGCGCACAAAAACCCTGGCACAATATATCAGTTGGGGGGGGTGAGGATATAGCATGCACCAAGCAGGAAAGGGATCTTGGGGTTATCATCTCTGATTACCTCAAGGTAGGGAAACAGTGTGACAAGGCAGCAGGTAAAGCAAATAGGATGCTGGGATGCATAGGCAGGGGCATCATCAGCAGGAAAAGGGAGGCCATAATTCCACTATACAAGACACTAGTGAGGCCCCACCTGGAGTACAGTGTACAGTTCTGGAGACATTACTTACGTAAGGACACAGACAGGGTAGAGAAGGTTTAGAGGAGGGCAACAAAGATGGTACATGGATTGCATCACAAGTCCTATGAGGACAGGTTGAAGGACCTGAATATGTACTCCCTGGAGGAGAGGAGGAGAGAGGGATATGATAGAGACATACAAGTATCTTACAGGGAGGAACAGGTGCAGGAATACACTATTTTAAGCGAAAAAGATGTTCCAGGACTAGAGGGCATGGGATGAAGCTGGAGGGAGGAGCGATTTAGAGAAACATGAGGAAGAATTTCTTCACAGAGCGGGTGGTGGACAAGTGGAACACCCTGCCAGAGGAAGTGGTGGGGGCTGAAACAATCGCGGATTTAAGAATGCATGGGATAGAACATAGGAATTCTGGAAGTCAGGGGTAAGGGGCAACAGACTTCTAGGAAAACATAAACTGAACTTACAAGCTCAAATGGGCAGACTGGGTGGGCCATAGGCCCTTATCTGCCGACACTGTCTATGTATCTATGTAACGTACACTCCCTGAAACCCACCCCAGGATGGCCTTCAGACAGGCCGAGGGAGCATTCCTCTATTTGATGGATTTTTAAGGATGAAATAAAATGTAAAGAAAATTGGTATTTAGACGTTTTTGTTTGTGCAAACTCCCAACTATATTACCTAAAAATATTGTTTGCAACACTACTGCTGTAAGTATGGTGACAAAAGAGAAAAACTATATAAGAACTTAGTTTTTTGCACATGTATACTGTTTAGCGTGCATTGATTCCAAGCAACATACTATAACATTGAAAGTTAGGGAAAACGGTATTCCTCAACAATGAACTTGTATGCCATGGTGTACCTGTCCCAATGCCCATTAGAAATGGGAGTGGGGCAAACACCATGAAGGATATGTTTGTCACCATGTTAAAAAAAAACCCACCTCCTCTGCTGCTACTGTAATGTTTAAAATACATAAATCAGTACTGCTGCTTAACAGATTTTTAAATAAACATCCAACTGAAGCTGAGCTTAGTCTAACACAAGTCCATCAGTGTTTATATTGGAGCCAATGTTTTCTTCTTTCCATGGTGTGACTAGAACAAATGTGACCTCATTCCGCACAGAAACTAAGGTCATGGTCTCCCACTATGTTGGCAGCACTATGTACTGTCATGATGGAGATCTTTTGAGACAGGCTCCATTTGCTGAACAATCATGAACCAAGCCACACAGCTACTATGCAGGGCTAGGTCCCCTGTTATCAGTTAGCCGACTTAAATATTTTTGTAACACTTACATTATATAAGCCTCCATTAATCGGACAATCTTGCTATCACACTTCCCCTCTTTTTAGCAGTATCTGAAGTCCCACAGTCCCCTTCAGGTGCCATAATCAATGGTGATCAGTTGCAACAGATTCAACAGTGCCAGAAGCAGTAGCAGAGCATAGGTACACTCAGACATCTGCCGTTGGTGATTTTTTTGACAAGGAAAGGCACACTGAGCTATGACAGCTAATTTCCAGGGGAATCCGTGGGGTAGGTTACATGCATCTTTTTTTTTTTCATGACCAGGGAAATGTTGGTCAGAAAACCAAGGGGCAATCCCCTACTCTTATGACATTCAATAGGATCTAAAATTTCCAACTAGACAGCCACCCAAGATAGACAGGATGACTTTTGGTTTAATGGCACCTCAACAGTGCAGCACCCCCTAGTGCTGCACTACAGTATCATTATTTAGTATTAGCCCAAGTTCCTGATGTGGGACTAGAAACCATGACCTTCGAATCATGTGGGCCCAGTGGCAAAAGAGCCACTTACTAAGCCACTGACACTGTAAGAACCGGTAGATAACTGTGCTTCATACTACAGGGATAATACACTGCCAGCGGCAGATGTCTTGCAGCACACCCATGCTCTGCCACCAGTAATGGCCCTTTTGACTCTTCTGTAGCTGATTACTGATGGTGTCAGACACAGGAGCTTGCAAGACCCAGTGACTGCAAAGTAGAGGGGAGTGATAAACACACCGCTTGCAAATAACTACACTACTGCATTGTTACGGTTCTATAGCCATAAAAGGACGAAAATGTGGTATTAAGGTTTTCCAACTCTAATATCTATCACCCCTCCTTCAACACCTAGCCTCTTGACTAAAGGACAAGATATAGGTCTGGTGAAGTGCCACATGGGTCTGCTGCTGCAAGCTACAGGCCTGAGTCAATCAAGCAATCAATCATTATTTATCCAGGCGAAACACAATTGAGACAGCTCATTTACAAGGCAGACCTGGGTAAGGTACTAAACACAATAACAGGCAAATATTAGGTACACAAGACAATAAGTACAATAGTACATATATGTTGCAGTCCGCACATCATATCCATTAAACACATGAGGATACATATTGTAAAATAAAATTTACACACAGTATAAAGATCATAAAAATAGGACAAATCAGAGGAAAAGAACACCCAAAAAAATGGGAATAATGAATAAGACGGGGGCTCCAGTGATTTAAAATTAGCACAAACAGTTACATGTTTCTTTAAAGGCCCTTGCAAAGAGAGTTTTGAAGAAGGGTATTTTCACTGGTAGTACAATTTGTAGAGTTTTTTTTGTATGTTATTACAGAAGACAGGGAGAAAGTGGCTTATAGCCGCTTTTCCAAAGCGTGTTTTTACCTTGCGAATAAAGAGAGAGGAATAAGAGAGACTTCTTAGAAGGTAACACCCTGACTGGGAGAGAGTAAGGCAAACCGAGATGAAATTAGGGAGCTTGTTAGTTAAGGTTCTACGTGTCCAGTCCCCCATGAGTCTGCTATTCCACTCAGGGTCCCCAGGATCAGTCTTAACTTTCTTCGTGCAGAACCCTTTGTGTCCTACATGAAGCACCAATATCATAACTCTGTGCAAGGCCCTCTGTGAGACAGGATAGTTTCTAAATAATGTTTATAGTATATGGTTACGTGTTGTGTATGGATTTCCATAAACTCAAAATCCATGTTGTACATTGGGCAAAAGCTGTTGGGCACAGTTCAAAGGTCATAAAAAGCTGCTGGGAATGGTTATTGCCTGCAATATCCCCCTGTCGACATAATAATTTATCTTAACACAGTGACTGACTATGAACAATGAAAGGTGGGTGGGAAGGGAGTGGATGGGTCCCGGTTACTACTGTATATGAACTAAAATGTTCACTTTGATATACAGTAAAACCACATACTACATAAGTATTTGTCAATGTTGAATGTTTTCTTGCTTGTATTTGTTGTGTATGTGTCTGGCATTGATAGTGCAGTGGCAATAATTAACAAATTAATAACACAAGTTATAATAGTGAAACTGTCATGACTTGGGACCTCGAGTTCTTGACTGTATACTCATGCTAAGTAGTTCCCTGCAGTTCACCTCGTTTATTCCCTTCAGGAATCTGAAGGTTTCTAGCATATTCCCCCTCTCTTGCCTGCCTCCAGTGAGTACCTGTTCACTGCACTTGAGACAGAGAATCCTTGTAAGATCTGCCCTGTTGCTCTGAATCCTCTTGGTCATCCTGCATTGCACCTTCTCCAGCCAGTCCCTGTCCTTCCTTATGTGAGGACTTCAGAACGGAGTACAATATTCCTGGTGATGCATCACCAGTGACCTGGTGACCTACATAAAGGTAGTAGTACCTCCTTTTTCCTGCTGTCAATACCCCTTCCGATACATCTCAGCATCCTATCATCCTCTCTATAGGACTTGTTATACTGGCTTGATTGACTGAGGGAGCCACTAATGGCAGCTCCCAGGTCCCTTTCCTCTGCCGTAGTGCTCAGTTTAACTCCTTCCATCCAGTACCATCCTGTTCTCTCCCCCCCCCCCATGTGTATAACCTTGCATTCTGTGGCATTGAATTTGAACTGACAAACCTCATACTACCTCTCTAGCCTTTGTAGAGCCCTCTCATCTCCCAGATTTCTTCATTAATATCTACTGTACCATAGAGCTTTGTGTGTCACCTGCGAAGAGACACAGTTTGGTCTGGATGCCCTCTCCAATGTTGCTGATGAACATATTGAAGAGGACAGAACTTAGGACACCCCTGCAGCACTACACTCCTGACCTCCCTCTCTTCCTATCTGACCCCGTCTACCACCATCCTTTGCTGTCTCTCCTGCAACCAGTTTTGCGTCTATTTAACTATGCCCCTAGCTGCATGCAGGTCCTCCAGTTTCTTCGGCAATCTTCTGTGTGGCACCGAGCTGAAAGCCTTGCTGAAATCGAAGCAGAGTAAATCCACAGCATGGCACTTATCTACTACCTTTGTTACCTAGTTAAAGAAAACTATCAAATTGGTCTGACAAGACCTCCCTGCCACAAACCCATGCTGTTTACTATTCCGTAGACCACTGCTCTCTAGGTAGTCCACAAGGTCCTCTTCGTTCAGGGACTTCATCAGTTTACCCAGTACAGTGGTAAGGCTGAAAGGTCTGTAATTCCCCGGTTGTTCCATGTTTCCCCCTTGTGTAGTGGAACTACAGTATGTACACTACCATCCAGTCTTTCAGAATTACCCCTGTCTGAACTGAGCTATTAAACAGCATTACTAGGGGTTCAGTCAGTTCTGCAGCCAATTCCTGGAACACCCTTGGGTGCACCCCATTCAGCCCTGGAGCTTTACCTACCTTCAGTGTTTCAAGCCCCTTTTGAACCCTTTCTCTAGTAAATACTGGTTGCCTCATTTCAGGAATGCTTCTGACATCTGCTTTGATGCCACTTTCAGGCAGAGGCCCACTGTCTTCCCTTGCGAAGAAAGAGTAGAAGTAATCATTAAGCATGGCTGTGTTTAGTTCATCTTCCTCTATTACCCACCTTTTAGTCTAACAATACCCGCTTCCTTCTTACTTTCTTTGTACATATAGCTATAGAATTGTTTTTCCATACCTTTGGCCTCCTTAGCAATACACTGCTCCACATCTGCCATTGCCTCCCTAGCTTTTATGTGGTGCTCTCCCCATTCCTCCCCCCTACCCCCGCTTTTCCTTGTACCTGGTGAAAGCATTTTATTGGGCCATGACAGCTTCTCTGTCCCTTTCTGAGAAACATACTAGTCACTTGTACCATTTTGTAACAATTTTTGTGCATGACTTCATTGCCTTGAGAATAGTCCCCTTGACTGCCCCCATCTTTCTTCTACACCTCCAATGCCAACCACCATGGTCATAGAAACTGACGGCAGATGAGGGCCGCTGGGCCCACCTAGGCTGCTCATTTTAAAAAACTAAATTTTTGCTGCAGACCCTATATAATCTACAGCACTGGTCAATTTGTCTTGGACCAGCTCCCTCATCTGGTTGAAGTCTGCTTTTCTGAAAACTAGGACTTCAGTTTTAAATAGTCACACTCTGGTCCTGAGGGCCAGCCCAAACCAAATGAAGTTATGGTCACTGGACCCCAGTGGCTCCCCTACCCTCGCTCCACCCACTACATCCAAGTTGGTGAGCACCAAATCGAGAATGACTGCCCGTCTAGTGGTATCCTTAACCAGCTACACCAGCAGGCAGTCCTGAAATGTATCAAACAGAGTCTTACTTCTGGCGCTCCTGGCTGCTGAAATGTCCCAGTCGATATCTGGCAGGTTCAGATCACCCAACACCATCACCTACCCCTTCTTCACTCTCCTTGCCAGCTCTTCCATGAACTCCTTATCTCTACCATATCACTATCATATTTTATACTACTATACGTTCGGGCACCCACCCCAATGACTACCAAGTTACTACAGAATATTCACCTAATGACTATTGGGCTCTCACCCCAACACTCAGCACCTCTCAATAGCTTAGTACAACTTCCTACCCTTGCCTCCCAAGGCTCAGCTTCACCCTTAGTTCCTATGGCATTGTACTCTGAGGACAGAAACAGGATAGCTATGCCTGATGCAGCTGTTTTAACTTCAGTCCTTCTTCTCGGAGTCCATTCTGCAACCCCAATGTTCTTCAGCATTTGGGCCCTATCCACACCAGGAGTTTTAAACCATTTTAACTCTGGTAAAATGGTTTAAAAGTTTAGTATCCAGATTCTAGCAATACCATACTATGTATTCTAAACACGTGCTCTAACCCTGCTCTGCGGTAGGCTAGAGTACTGTTTTAGAGCAACACGGTTGCCTTAACTCATGTTAACAGCAGTGTGGATGCAATCCATGTTGTCACATGGGTGAAGGCAACCATCCTCAACCTGATGATCTTTGAATTTTTGGTAGCCGGATGAACTGCTCGCATTTCCAGTACATTAATGCTGAGGTGAGACTCCAGCAGGGATCACCTGTCTTAAACGGAAAGAAAATTCAGGTAGGCACCCCATCCTCTGAGTCTGGCATTGGTGATGATTCTCATTTGATGTAGGTTTGCCCAGCTTGTGGCCCTTCATGATGTTTGACCTCACTGCCCACCAATGAAGACCATCCTTCATTTGGTGCAGAATAGATACCTTGTGCTTCTGGATGTGTCTGTGTAGGGACCACTATTTGAGGAGGGTCGTTTGAGCTAGACGAATGTGAATTAAGGCCCGTGGAACTGTATCTGCCAAAGAAACCATTGTCCCTATGAGTTGCATGAATATCTGGGCTGGAAGTTGATAAGCGTGCTGAACCTTCTGAAGAAAGGATTGTAAGTCCCTGAATTTCACGAAGGTTGTAAAAACCTTGCCACTTCATGTCTTGAAGTCAGCCCCCAGATGATTCAGAGTCTGTGCTGGAAACAGGGCACTCTTTTGCCCGTTGATGACAAAACCATGTGCGGAAAGGCAATGAACAACCTCTGCCACCACTTGCAGAGCCAGCTCAAGTCGAGGAGCTCAGATCAGGATGACATCCAAATACGGGGAAGAGCTGGATTCTCTGGCTGCACAGGTGCACAATTCCTGCTACTAGGACCTTGGAAATGACTCTTGGGGCACAGGAAAGCCCGAATGGCAGAGTTCTGAATTGGAAATGGCTGTCCTGATCCTTGAATCTGAGATACTGTCTGTGAGAGTCCCAAATGGGAACATTCAAGTAAGCATCCTGTGAGTCGATGGAAGCCAGGAAGTCTCCCTAATGGATTTCTCTGATGATTGATGGTAGGGTCTCCACCTTGAAAGACCTGCTGCGGACAAAGTGATTCAGGAACTTGAGGTGTAACACTGGTCAGAAACCCCTCGTGCATTTTGGGATGATAAAGAAGAGGGAGTAAACACCCTATTGAGCTCTGGGAGGGGAACAGGATCTATGGCCCCTTTCTGTAGTAAGTCTGTTATCGCCAGGTGCACTGCTTGTCATTTGGTGGGGTCGGTCGAAAGAGGGGAGGGGACGACATGAGCCAATAGGGGCTCTAAGTCGAATTTGATGAGACACCCTTTGTTGACAATATCCAGCACCCATTTGTCTGTTGTAGTATGGACCCATTCCCCAAAGAAATTGGAAAGTCAGTCCCCTATGCGAAGATGGGTTTGGACTGTCTCACTGTGGAACTTTCTTTGTAGAAGCTCTTGTGTCACGGTTACCGCTTCTTCTGCTTCTGTTGGTTATGAGAGGAAAACCAGGGTTGTTTGCTTGAAAAAATTCCTGTTCTGTCCTTTGCTGTAGGATTTACCATGAAAAAGGCTGCTGGGATCTGCCAAACCAAGATTTGTCCCTAGTTTTTGACTGAGGCATGCGCACCTTAGCCATTTCTCTGGATTCCTTCATTGCCTCTTTAAGAGTACAACCAAACAGAAGGTTACCTTCACATGGGGCATCTACCAGATTAACGTTTGAGGAGGTTATCAGCCTGCCAAGCCTGCAACCAGAGGTTACGTCTAGTGGAGTTCTGGTAGAACACAGTTCTGGCAGAACAATGAACCGGATCGTCTTAGACGTCCACTGAATGAGGGGAGGCAAGGTCCAGGGGCTGGAGTTGCTGAATCGCCACCTTATTCTAATAAACAGACAGGAAGATACCTCACACACCAAGACAAAATACTAAACTTCAGTAATGCAAACTTTAGGGAAATGAGGTCTGCCATTACAAAACTTCACCAGAATATGCCAGATGGAAATGTAGAGGAGTGCTGGAAGCACTGAAGGATACACTAACCAGGATAACAGAAAAATACTCAAAAGTAATCATGAAAGCAAAACAGAGGGGGAATCCATTGTGGTTCACACAGAAAGTGGCATCAGTAGTAAAGGCAAAAAAGAAAGCCTTCTGAAAACACATGGAAACACACAGAAAATGACAGAATACAGGATCAAGTTAAAGGAGGCTGGGCAAAAAAACAGAGCTGCAAAAGCACAAACCAAAGGAAGGATTGCTGTTGGTATAAAATGTGGAAACAAAACATTCTTCAGGTATATCAGTGAAAGGAGAAAGGCCAAGGGGGGGGGAATCGCCAGACTGAAAACCACAGACGGTCAAGCACATGGAAGAGGATAAGGACAAAGCGGACATCTTAAACATTTTCTTCTGCTCAGTGTTTACACAAGAAGATAATGGAAATGGTCCATCACATAGCAAAAAAAGGACATCAAAACCAGGAGACAGATACAACCCCATTAGAAAGGAAAGAGTACTATTGGAACTCAAGAAATTAAGAACAGACAAAGCCATGGGCCTAGATGGAATTCATCACCATGTCTTAAAAGAACTCAGGGTAGAACTCGCTGCCCCCTCTGACCACACTTTTCAACCAATCACTGGAGAGTGGACAGGTACCTCAGAACTGGAAGAAAGCCACTGTGGTGCCCTTACACAAGAGTGGCAGCGGGAGGAGGCCAGAAACTACCACCCTGTCAGCCTCACCTCAATCATGGGAAAAATCATGGAAACAATACTAAAGGAAAAGACAGTGGCATCACTGGAGGCCAGTGGACAGTTCGATCCCAAACAGCATGGCTTCACTACTGGATGGTCCTGCCAAACAAACACGACTGAATTTTTCGACTGGCTCACCACAGTAGTGGACCAGAATGGAGCCGTGAATATTGTATATCTAGAGTTCAGTAAAGGCCTCTGACTCTGTTCCACACAGGAAGCTTATCAACAAACTGGAAAACACAGGGATGGAGAGCAAGATAGTATATTGGGTAGAAAACTGGCTTCAGGATAGAACTCAGAAAGTGCTAGTAAATGGTGCATTATCAAGGGAGGGCAAGGTAATCAGTGGAATCCCTCAGGGCTCCGTACTGAGACCCACACTCTTCAACATATTCATCAGCGACATTGCAGATGGATTAGAGGGGAAAACATGCCTGTTTGCAGATGACACAAAGCTCTGCAACAGGGTAGTCACACAGGAAGGGGCTGCAAGGACGGAGTCTGACCTGAAGAAACAGGAGGAATGGCCCAGAATTTGGCAGTTGAAGTTCAACACTAAGAAATGCAAGGCGATGCACCTAGGAAGACGCAGTCCAGGGACAAATTACTTCCTAGATGGGGTGCAGCTAGCTAAAACAAAACACGAAAGTGATCTTGGGGTGATCATCATGGACAATCTAAAAGTCAGCAAACAATGCAAAAAGGCAGCACAGAAAGCCAGCAGCATCTTGGGCTGCATAGGAAAGGGCACTACTAGCAGAAAGAGAGAGGTAATTATGCCACTGTACAGGTCACTGGTGAGACATCACCTAGAGTACTGTGTCCAGTTCTGGAGGCCTCACCTAAAGACAGACAAAGATGGACTAGAGACTATACAAAGAAGGGCAACAAAAATGGTAAGGCTAAAACACCTCAACATGTACTCCCTGGAACAGAGGAGGAATAGGAAGGATATGATAGAGATGTTTAAATACCTGAAGGGGATCAACAAGGTACAGGCACAGGATCTCCTGCAGGTAAACAACTGCACCCGGACGAGGGGCACAATATGCACCTAAATGTGAGCAGGTTCAAGAGCAACACAAGGAAGTTGTTCTTTACAAAAAGGGTGATGGAGAATTGGAATGTTATCCCCACACAGGTGGTGGGGTCAAAGACAGTCAGGGAGTTCAAACTGGCATGGGACAGGCACAGTGGAGAACTTAACACAGTGGCCTGAACGGGGGGTAGTATACATGGGCAGACTACTGTAGATGGTCTACACAGACCCCATCTACTGCCACGTTCTATGTTTCTATGTTCTTTTCTGACTCCTCTGCCAGCTGAAAAGTCAATTCTGTGGTTTAGGAGAGTGGCCCTAGCCAAAAACAGATTAGCTGTTGCTGCCTTTAAGAAGTTACCGAGGCTTGAAAGACCTCTTTTAAGGAGGAATTCATCTTGTAGTCTACTGGGCCTAGAGGATAGCACCACCATCCGCAGGGATGATCTTGTTAAGTATGAAATCAGAGGGTCGATTTTAGGTACATTCGGCCATGTATGCGCTTGTTTCTTATCAAATTTCAACAGTTTATTAACCAGTCGTGGTACAGGGTAAGTTTTCTCTGGGCCCTGCCACTCTTCTTTAAGCAGGCCCTCAATCGCTGGTGGTATAGGGAACACTGTTGATGGTTTAGATGAGGTGGACAGCTTGAAGGCTGGTTTGTTTGGCTTAAAAGTGATAGGTGGGGTGTCTAGGTGTATAGCTGTCATGACCTTCTTGATGAAGTAGTCCAGGTTGTCCAGCTCAAACTGCCTGGCAGACTCCATGCCCAAATGTGAGGAACTGCACTGAAGCTCTCCTTCCTTGGGCAAGGATGAAATGGAGTTTGATGATGAAGAAGGTGATCCAGCATGGCACCTCTTCCTTTTGTGATGACTGAGGTTGCTGTCTGGCATGTCTCTGGAATGAGAGGAGTTGGCACATTTCTTTTTCTTGCTGTGGCATTGTACAGCAGGTTCTTCCTTGTCTGGCAAGGTAGATGGTGTGCGTTTCTGTGTGGCGTTTTTGTGGAGATGAGCTGTAGAGGATGCCAGAGGCTGCAAATCGAAACAGGCTGGATCAAAGGCAAATGCTCTGTTTAACTTTTCGATTAAGTCCAAAACCAGATGCAGAGTGGGCTGCTGTTGGATCTCCTGTGGGTAAGAGGATAAGGCGACCACCTCTTCTGTGGTGGCAGAGTCCAAATTGGCTGCAGTCACACACTTTAAACATAGAAATCCAGCAAACATGGCCAAGAGGGGAGATCTGCATTTGGTGCATTTTCTACCCCTGGATGACTTGTTTGAGGACTTGCCAGGTGACTTTTCAGATGACATACATGGTTTTGAATGAAAAGGGTGCTCTGATAAGAGGGGTGCTGGCACCAGAAACTTAGAGCACTGCTGACGGGGGCACCTGCGAGGGTCCAAGGCAAATGCAGGCTGTCCAGCCACTGCCCCTTAGCTGGTGGGAGCACTAGTGACAGAAAAGAGGTGGGCTAACTACGGGAAGGCTGTCCCTGGAAAAAACAGTCACTGGTAAGAAAAATCCCCAAAAGTATCTGAAGGTGGGAAACTGAGTAACCCAGTTACTCCCCTTGGGAAGGCTTTCCCACCTGAAGTTAGGGAAATATAACCTAAATGGCAAGTTTAACCAGACAAGCTGCCTGAAGAGTCTACAAGTTGGGTACAAAGTCCAGTACCAGATTACCAAAACCAGCTGCCTGAAGTGACTGTGAGCTGGGTACAAA
This sequence comes from Neoceratodus forsteri, assembly GCA_016271365.2. Taxonomy (NCBI): domain Eukaryota; kingdom Metazoa; phylum Chordata; order Ceratodontiformes; family Ceratodontidae; genus Neoceratodus; species Neoceratodus forsteri. Next base: position 453,307,306 of record CM028129.1, on the reverse strand, counting down.
GTCCAGTAAGCGTTCTAAGTCCTGAATGAGCTCTGAGGGCTGATTAAGATGAGAGGAAAAAAGCACTGGAAGTTAGAGCTGAGAGTGCTGTTCTAAACTGGTCACTGCCATGATTTTCCCATGCTACACGAGGTATGGCGGCTGATTTTATTTCCCTCCAGTGTCATCCAGCTCATCAAGACTGTCCTCATGAGCAGTATTCACTGTAGTACTCTGTGGCCCAGAATATAGTGTAGTAGTCCGGGGGATAAAAAAAGCAAATGAAGGTGAAAGATGCCACTGAAGAGGCTGGAAATCCTAACCATGGCTCCGAGAAGGTCTGTGATCGCTAATCCATTGCACTCAAGGGGTCCCAGTGAGTCCTATTTTGCTGATGCAGCTGTCACTGGGGTCCAATTCACCAATGCAGAAATGCCTAGCTGGAGATTTTCCCCAGTCCTGTTGTTGCTGGTTCCGCTGCCAAAACTGAGGTGGGGGGGGGTCAAGCCGCACAGCAGTATAGCTGACCCTGGTAACCCGGCAAATCATGGAGCAGTGCAGGAAGGCGGTCCAGAATGTCTTTTCTCTGCACTGGATAATGGATGTCAAATGATCTGCTGAGCAAGAAATCCTGATCAAAATAAACTTTAGCTCTTCCACAAGTAACAGAGCGCTGCTTCAAGTGTCCTGCTACGTAGGAGGCAGGAAGTGGACTGGTTCAGTCATCATGGGGGAGGAGAGGATGTCAAACAGCTTTGAGTCAGTCTTTCTGCCTAACTGCTGATACAGGAAGGAAACCCCAGCTGTCTTGAGCCCTGCGATCAGCACAAGGAAGGAGAATTCCAAGTTTTGCATGTAGAATTTCAGATTTCTAGTAATTTCCAATTCAACAAAGAACATTCTGTAGAACAGAATTTACTTTTTCTTTTAAGTATTAATTAAAACCATGGTACATACTTGGGAGAGACCACCTCCACTTTGGGTGAGTGGCCAACTCAGTTTCCAAATGATGGGCCACTCCTGAACAGGAAGGTGCTTCTAAGGTACCAAATGGTTTGCAGTGTATAAGGAGGTTCTCTGATGTGGGCTACAGTTCACTGAAAATTAAGCTGAAACCAAACTCATTTCACCTGTGACCCAAAAAGATTTCAACAAGGTTTCTGAACAATGATCAGGCATGGCACCATGTTTAACCCTGATGGCCTCCCAATCTTATAACAATCCATTTTAACTATGCTTGATGAAAGCCTTACTGAGGGATTAGCCATTTATTTTATTTCATAAACAAGACTGATAGAAAGTATACTTAGAATGGCAGAAAAAGGGGAGATATTGCTGATGGGTGATCTGATTATGCCAGATGTTAACTGGAGTGCAGTTGCAGCAGCCACTTCTAAGAGTGGGGTTATTCTAGATGCCCTATAGGGGGCATGCCTTAGACAACTAGTATTGGAACCCACTCGAGAGGGAGCAATCTTAGACCTCGTTCTCTCAAATGGAGATGGAGAAAGGATCACAGATGTAGAAGTGGGTAGCCATCTGGGAACTAGTGACCATCGAACAGTATGGTTCACAATAAACACAGCAATAGAGTCCAGCCATACAAAGGCAAAAGTACTGGACTTTAGGAGGGCTGACTTTGCCAAAATGGGTGAGTACCTAAGGAATGCACCAGCAAATGGGCAGGAAGGAGGGTGGAAGAACAATAATAAAAACTGCCATCACAGAGGTAACAATCCTTTGTGTAGCAAATAAACAAAACAAAATGATGTAAGAAACCACTATGGTTCTCAAAAGAGGTGGCAGTGAAGGTTCAAGAGAAAAAGAAAGCATTCAGAAAGTACAAGGAATCACAGAAGGAACAGGACAGAGAATTGTATCAGATAAAGCAAAAGGAAGCTGGGAAGGCAGTCAGAACATCAAAAGCCCGAACTGAGGAAAAGATAGCCAACTCAGTTAAGAAGGGGGATAAAACCTTTTAGGAACATCAGGAGGCGAAGGAAGACCAAGGAAGGGATAGTGAGGCTTAATAAAAGGGGGGCAGAGGGTGACAGTGAAAAGACAGAGATACTAAACAAATATTTTGCCCAGTACTGACAAATGAAGAGGGGGAGGTACCTAAAACAAACAATAGAAACACTCTGGATACAGAAGTTGATACCAGCCCATTTACAGAAGAAAGGGTTCTGAAAGAACTCTTAAAACTGAAGGTGGACAAAGTAATGGGGCCTGATGGGATTCATCCCAGAATTCTAAAAGAACTAAGGGTAGAACTAGTGACACCACTGACTACCCTCTTTGAGAAATCATGGAAGGATGGGGTGGTACCTGAGGACTGGAGGAAGGCAGATGTGATTCCCCTTCACAAAACTGGGAGCAGGGCAGAAGCAGGAAACTACAGACCTGTAAGTTTAACCTCAGTGATAGGGAAAATGATGGAATCACTTCTGAAGGAAAGAACTGTCGAGTACCTAGAGGCCAGAGGGGCACAGGACCCAAGGCAGCATGGATTCACAGTGGGAAGGTCATGCCAGACGAATCTAATAGATTTCTTTGACTGGGTGACCAAAGTAGTAGATCAGGGAGGGGCTGTGGACATGGCCTACCTAGACTTTAGCAAGGCATTTGACACAGTCCCACACAAAAGATTAATATACAAGTTAGCCAGCCTGGGGTGGGTCCCAAGATGATGGCCTGGGTAAAGAATTGGCTGGAGAATAGGACACAGAGAGTAATAGTAAATGGAGTCCACTCTGAAGAAAGGGGGTTACTAGTGGGTACCGCAGAGGATTCAGTATTAGACTAGTCCCTTCAATGTCTTTTATGTTACATTGCAGAGGGATTGGAAGGAAAAGTATGTCTCTTTGCAGGTGACACAAGGATCTGCAACAGAGCTGATGCACAAGGTGGGGTGGAAAGGATGAGAAGGGACTTGGCAAGGTTAGAGGAATGGCCAATGTATGGCAGCTTAGATTCAATGCTAAAAAGTGCAAGGTAATGCACCTGGGAAACAAAAACCCAGGGGAAGAGTACACAATGGGCGGTGAGATACTAACAACAACAAAACTGGAAAGGGACCTGGGGGTAGTCATATCAGATGACTTAAAGATGGGCAAGCAATGTGAGAGGGCAGTAAAGAGGGCTGGGGGATACTGGGATGCATAGGAAGAGGCAACACCAGTAGAAAACAGGAAGTTGTTATCCCTCTGTACAGACAGCTGGTGAGACCCCATCTGGAATACTGCATGCAGTTCTGGAGACCCAATCTCCGCAAGGACATAGACAGGATGGAAGCTGTCCAGAGGAGGGCAACTAAAATGGTGCGGGGTCTGCACCAGAAGACATATGAAGAGAGACTAAAGGAGCTTAATATGTACAGTATAGCCTCGAGGAAAGGAGGGAGAGGGGGGACATGATAGAAACTTTCAAGTACCTCAAGGGAATCAACAAAGTCCAAGAGGGTAGCATTTTTGCAAAAAAAGAGGTGTGCAAGAACAAGGGGGCACAATCTGAAGATAGAGGTAGGCGGTTTAGAGGTAATGTAAGGAAGTATTTTTTCACAGAGAGGGTTGTGGATGCATGGAACAGCCTTCCGGAGGAGGTTGTGGAGTCAAAAACAGTGGTTGAATTCAAGCATGCATGGGACAGTCATAAGGCAATTCTAAGGGGTGGGGGTAGAAAGAAGTAGGCTGCTGGTTAACTAGGATCTGCAGCTTATCCATTAGGTAGGGAAATGATTAAACAACTAAATAAAAAAAAAAATGGGCAGATTGGTTGGGCCAAGCGGTCCTTATCTGCTGTCAAATTCTATGTTTCTAAGACAGTTTGTTTAATGCAGGTGCCATCCTATCAATTTTTTCACAAATTCCTCACTTTTTTTTTTTTTTTTATATATATAGTGTATTTCTCTACTGTCTTGGCCAGCACACCTAGTACCACTGGCTGTACCCCCAGCACTGACCCCCAAGGATCAGGCCTCCTCCCTTATGCTCCCACAACTTACCCTTCATGGCAAGGTGGTGGACAGCATCTCAACCCACCCTAAACGGATTCAGCCAGGGAGATGCCTTCTCAGGGGCGGCGCCTGCGGGGGACAGTGTCATGCTGCACGGTCAGGACCTTTCCAGTTTTTCTTTTCCTGAGGTGGGGTGTGCAAGGACGCCCAGGGAGAGAGCGTGCACATGCCCACACATGCTCCTCCAGGCATCTGCCCCATCTCCTCTTTCTGTAGCGTTAGCGCACCACCACCCAGCCACCACTAGGGGCCAGTAGAATGCCAAGTGCTGGTGTCCCCCTCCCTGGAGGAGAGCAGTCCGTTGGATGCTCAATCCTCCTCCTCCCCTGTTGACCCCCGGTGGCCCATGTTCGCTCTCAAACATGGGTCCCCGGTGCAGTGAGAGGTAAGACATTCCACGCCTCAGCCCTCAGTGCCACTGGGCTGACTGCACAAATCCTTATTTGGAATTCCATGGCAGCAAATTTTCATACTCTTATGTGCAGCTGGCTCTGCGGATTCAAGGTGAAATTCTCTAACTCCAACCTTAAAACACGAATTAATTATTGCTGAGAGTTTTATGGCCAAACAGTTATGATTCTGGTGCTTAACCAAGCAGTTGCTTCCATTTTCTGAAGCCTACGCAAGGTACAACATTGTGACTGACCACTTTCTATTTTAGCTGCTAATGTAGCCTTCTAGAGTTTCAGGTGGAAATGCTTCTTTACCCTGAAGGCCACCTTGCATCTGTACTATGCAGGGTTTTTTTTTAACCTTTTAAAAATCAGCTGCAGATTTATCCCTCCTTTGAGGCTAATTTTCACAGCAATTTTTGTGATGGTTATTATATTACTATGGCCATGTAGTTTTTGACAACATAATCCCTGCAAAATGCTTTCTCTTTCCAACTGTAACCTAACCTTTAACTGAGCAAGAAAAAAGACACAGGAAACATTCAGTTGCATGTCTGACAAAGGTATTTTCCTTTTTCTAACTTTTTATTCTTCCACTGTGCCAGTCAGATCAAGGTCAACCTCCTGCCTCTAGCACAGTCCACACAACATGGGGCATATGCAATGGCATCCAAGGTTATGACTAGTATACAGCAAGTGTCCAGGGTCCAGATGGGGTCCCCCTACCATCCCTCCATCACTGCCAATATCCCCCTTTCAGCTGTAGTTCCCTCCTTAAAGAGAACATGCCACACCTCGAACTAATCTCAGAGGCCATGGCATCCCAAGCATGCAGATCATGCTCAAGAATATCAAGAGTTGTTGAGTAAGGCACAGTTGTTCTTTCCATATTTTCCCAATGGAGCTTGTGTACATTACACAACCTCCTGCCAGCCGAAGCAGGGATTTCAGGTACTGTATGTTTCCCATAGCAACAGAAGGGGGGTGCAGAAGTCCAAATTCAAAAATCTGAACAAGCTAAAACAAGCTGAATATCAGAGGTATTTGAATTTTAGAATCGGACCCAAAACTCTGTAACCTTTAGGGCAGATTTGGAACCCTCCCCCCTCTTACTGTCAAACATCTTATCTCCCACCCCACCACAATAAAACTATTTTAAATGGGGGCAAGGCTTTATTCCTGCCTCAATCTCAATCATTGCCTGGGAGATGCAGCTGGTCTGGGTGGGTGGGTCTGTCTTTATATCCAACCATTTATTAGGGTTAGTGTGCCAGTGTGGCCATCCTTATGTTCCTCCTAGGATTTTCAGTACACAGTATTAGTTACTGTGGTTAAAGTTAGCCAAAACATTTAGCCACTATGTGAAAACATTAGCCACACAATATACTTTGCCAAATTATTTTTTCTAAATTGTGTACAGCACCATAGCTTAAAATGGCATGAGCCCAAGATTTTTGCTTTTGTGGCATGTACAACTTTAGAAATCTTAGCCACACACTAAAAACATTCACCAGGGGCAACATGGCAATTGACAAGCAACAAGTGGAAATGTGACATCCATGCCACAGTTTAATTGAACAAATAAAATTCAGTGCCCAATATTCAAGGAACACAGCCACATAAACCCCTATGCTCCTTCCGCACGCCTCCCCCCCGATGCCCCACACCACCCCAAGTACAAGGGGGGGAAGAAAGCTAGCACAAACAGCAGAGTCATGTTGTGTCTTCTAGGAGTCAGAACAGAAGAACCAGGAAGTAGGAAGTGAGGTTCAGGGATGAACAAAGCAGTGTCAGTGTTGATGCACACTGGGGCAGTCACAGATAAGTATATTTTTAATTGGACAGAGCAGGAATAGCAAAATGCCACATACTGTAGGTTTGTTTATACATATAATTTTCAAGACACCTCCACCACATGGAGGATGACTATTGAGAGGCCCAAAACTTGGAACGCTTGCTGTTCATGGACCAGGCTGAGAGGTGATAAGACTGAAGGTCCATGTGCAGGATCGTTCCCTGTCTGGTCAGCAGGTTGGTGTGGAGAGGCAGCCTTCACAGAGGCCTGATGCTGAGGCTGAGGAGATCCAGGTAACACAATCACAAGCCAGTTTGGAGTCAGCAGGATCATCCATGCCTTGATCACGAAGTTATAAATTAAGGGGAAGTGTGGAAAGTGTACAGAAGGCCCTTGGTCCAATGCCTTGAGAAGGCATCCTCCTGCAGTGTCCCAGACTGAGTGAGGGTGGGCTCAGAACCACCTCAGTTTTCTGTTCTCCCACAAAGCACACAGATCCACCAGAGCGGTGCCCCAATGACAGAACAGGTGGTCAGCCACCTCTTGATTCAGTGACCACTTGTGTGATCTCTTTCTGACCCAGCTCAGAGCATACTCTGGCTGGTTCCTTTCTCCTGCAATATGAAGCACCAGGAAATGACATGAAGGCTGCACTTAAGGGTCCAGGTGCGAAGAGCCTCCTGACACAAAAGAAAGGTGTGTGTTCCACCCTGTCTGTTCAGGTAGACTATGGTGGCCATGTCGTTTGCCTGGATCTGAATGACCCGACCCTTAATCAATGTAGTGAATTCCATAAGGGCCAGATGCACAGCATGGAGTTCCAGCAGACTGATGTGATATTGGGACACTCATGGTCACCAAAATCCATGGGCCCTGTGGTCTCTCAGATGAACTCCCCACCCCACCAGAAAAATGACAGTTCTTGGTGGGCAAATGTGATTCCTTACTCCAGATTTTGAGGGCACAGCCACCACTAGATGGCATTCCATGTCTGCTGCATCATCAGGACTGGTTGGTCCAGACGACCTAAGCGTTGGGACCACTGTCAGCCCAACTTTCACTGCAGGGGGCACATCTGTCTGCAGAGCCATTGGACTACACTGGTAGAAGCCTCCATAAACCCATATAGCCAAAAGAAATCCTAGGCTGGGCGTGAGCACCCAAACTGAAATGATCAGGCAAAAGAGGTACTGTCTGATGACTGGTTCACTGGGACATAGGCCCTAGCCCACATGGTGTCAAGTTCTGCCCCAAAGAACTTTATCAATTGTGAAGGGACCAGATCTGACTTGACCGGGTTGACCAAGCCAGATCCCTGGACCACTTCACAACCTCCTTGGACAGACCAGCAAGCAGCCAGTTATCCAGATAGGTATATACCATGTCATCATTGCACCGCAGGAAGGCTGTTATGACTGCCACACACTTGGTAAATACTCTTAATACAGATGAGATGCTGAAAGGCATGACCTTGACCTGGTAGAGCAACCTCTCTGCATGGAACCATAGGTACCAACCATAGGACAGACGGACTGGGATGTGGAAGAACATGTCCTGGATGTCCAAGGAGGAAAATCCCATCTCCTGCTCCAAGTATGGTATGATCTGATTTAGTGTGCCCATCCAGAACTTGCACTTCTGTATGAACTTGTTCAGATTGTGCAAATCCAGTATGGGGTACCAGCCCCCTGTCCATTTCAGAATTGGGAAGTACCTGGATACATGTCCCCGAGTGGCCAGTGTGTCTGGGACACAAGCTTCTGCCCCACATTCTTAGAGCTGAGCTGTGTAGGCTCTTAGCATGGACAATGTGTCTTCTTGCACCCCGGACCCCTGAGGAGCTCGAAGTCAATAAATCAAGAGAACCCTGATATCCAGAGGAAACCCTATGCCCACCACTTCTAGGACCCACTTGTCTGAGGTAACAGCAGACTGTTGTGGAAGGAAGTACTGCAACCAACCCCAGACCAGGAGAGCTGGGACAGCGACTGGACAGAAGCGGTAATGGCACTCCACAACCATCACTTAGCATCCTTAGAGGAGGCTCCCTCATTTGAAACAGATAGCAGCACATCCAGAAAATGTGGTGGTGCAGGTTACAGGAGGCTAGCCAGGATATTGAGGCAAGAAATGATGACTGAATCTTCTGGGTACAGGAAACCATACTTCTCAACCTACTGTCTCATAAATCCGGGATGAGGCTTAAAAAAATCAGGGACAAAGGACCAAAATCAGGGACACATCTTAAAAATTAGAGATATCCACCCAGAAAGCTGGTAGAATATGGAGCTTAGTGCAAAATGCATTTTCTAAAGAAAATCAAGTCTGTAACTTTAATGCTTGACATTATTTTGTGCTTACAGTCCCCACTGTTTAGCTTCAAAAACACAAATTTTAGGAGGGACAGAGTAAAATTTTGAGGCAAAATCAGGGATGTCCCTGAAAATCAGGGACAGTGGAGAGGTATGCAGGAAACCTATGGCTGCTAATACCACATTAAAAGCTGCCCACCACCACAGCTTAACTGAACCTATTTCATACAGTCAGTACTTGAAACTGTACTAATAGGGACATTTTTGAAGAGCAGCCTGCAGACATGACTAACAGATTTCTGGAGTGAGGACATGAGGCTACTGTCCTTCACACAACCCTGCAAAAGGCATGTGGTCTTGACAGGGATGCTATATTAACAGAAACACTGATTCTGTAATTACATTTATCATGGAGTATAACAGTACTGCGTATCATCCTCCACAAGCACTGGCTTGTGCTATTAGGACATGATGTACTGAAAGAGGAAGTGGGCAACAAGCCAACAGTTACATTCTGAAAAGCAAGTAATCTTGGGGATCTGTTTACCAGAAGCCACTTTGTTGCTATGAAACACAACACTCATTTGACCTGGCTACTGCCTAAGCCTTTTGGCTTTCATCGCTGTATAAACTGTTATATATGCAAATATTCACAACAGGGTGCATCAGATAAACCTTAATAATAAGGTTATCCACATCAGACAATTAATTTCTTACGCCACCTCATTTACTGTTTATGTAGCCTGGCGTTCATGTTTAAAACATTACACAGGCGGAACTGTTCGTCCCCTTCAAGTGCACATCCAGGAGCAGGTAAGAGTCATTATTAAAGGCAGTGATAGGAATGCCCTGGGTGCACACTTTCGTGATACCCACAACTCAGACCCCAGTCTGCTAACTTCCACTGCCCTTGAATATAACCCACCGTGTAAAAGGGGAGGGGACAGAATTACACATCTGCTGTGAAAGGAAATGTGCCTGATAGTCAATCTTATCATCCTCCAACCAGCTGGACGAAATGAAGACATGGACTTTAGTCCATACTTAAAGAACTAAATGACTATCTAGGTTTATTCTATAATTGCTCGGTATAATGTGTGATAACATTGCATTAATGTCATGTCTTTGTGAGTGTAATAATTATGTGTGTTATTTTTTTTCAGATGCAATGGCAGCGACCAACATTTTGACTGGGAATCATGTGGATTAATAGACTCCCATTTCTTCCAGCGACATGATTTTTTATCTTTATTGAGACATCTCTAAAAGTGTATTAGCTACTATGCATTGTTTGTGGCGCTTGTTTAGTAACAAGCCACCCTAGTCCCAAGCCTGATCCATCTACCTATGGGATACTGAAATTGGCTCCACTGTCTACCTTTCTTTTCAATGCACCTTATTTTACTTTTCAGTCACCACTTCCTGGCATTTATTTCTATGATTACATTCTTCTTTTATTTCCTATGTCTTTGCCCTCCAATGTCAGAAAATCATTTATAAATTGGGGCTCAATTACAAATGCCAGAAAATGGGGGATTTTTAACAATTTTGTAAGAGTGTAGAGAATTTGTACATGTACACAAAGTGTGAAGTATCAAATGTTTGTATAATTAAAAAGCTGATATATATCCAAACTGGCACGTTTTTAAAAGAGCACCTAAACTCTCTATTTTAACAGATAAGAGTTTTAAACAAAATAGATTCACAGCCTTTTAAAGCAAAGGCAGTTGTTTATGTTAACTAATGTTGGAAATGCATTTATTTAATGTGGTTCAATGCAGTTTTGTTACATGTGAAAAATGTAAACTACCACCTCTCCAGAGTCAAATTTCCCTCCATCTGTCCCTGAACTGGCTGTCGACATGCAGTGTAATGACAGCAATGAAGCGACTGCTTCAGCAGCTCTTCAGAAACAAAGTGCATGTGGGATATTAATATCTGACTTCCAGAGCCACTACTTATGGTCTGGAGATTTCTAGAAGATAATATTAGGGGTAACCTATGGGCACATCAGGTGGGTCACTTTTATAAGATTTTAAGGGAGGGGTTGGGTGACTCTTCTATTTCCATCATGGATAGCTGGAATAAGGATTTAGATCTGGAAATACAGCAACAGGAATGGCTAAATTCCTCTGTATCTGCATATAAAATTAAACACACCACTAGATGGCATGAGTTGTAGAAGCAGATAATTTCGCTCTCCAGCTTTGTTAACCAAATACCTCCCAATCTCATATGGGGTCTGCTGGAGGAATTTCTCCTGTAAATTAGCAGACCTGGCCCATATCTTTTGGTCTTATCCTTTGCTGACGCCTTTTTGGTGTTCTATTCAAAATGAAATTTCTGAATGTATGGGGGAGATCGTTGAATTTACGCAGGAAACGGTTCTGCTCTCTATATATCCCAGGCAAACCCCTTGGTGACGTCATATTATTTTACCTATACTCATCCTAGCAGCCAAAAAGGCTATTACTAAGAGATGGCAGTCCCTGACTGTGCCAACGGTACACGAATGGAGGGCTCTGGTTACAGGAATCTATTATATGGAATCATTGACAGCGGAAATCCATAACAAACAAAAACAATCTGAACAGCAATGGAGATTGTGGGTATTATATTACCCTAGATATGATCAAGATTTTATTCCCTGATTACATGCCCAAGGTTCACTATCAGGAAGGGGGTAGAATTGACTATTAAAAAAAAAAAAAAAAAGAGAGAAAGACAGGGAGGTGTGGATGCAATGGGAGTGTGGATCATTCATCAACAAGGCAGTGTATGTCTGCAAAAATATTCTTAAGACCATGAATTTGGGTAGCACTAACTCTTTAATAATAGAAATGGAGACTCGAGGGCATTAATTTAAAAAAGTGATAGATTTCAAGGTATTCTGTTTTGCATATTAATATTTATACTATACGTGTATTATCACAAGAAATGTGATTACCAATAAGAAGAGATGTAATGTCTAATGTAATCAAAAAAGGATGCATTTGTCACCTTCTACCAATAAAAAGATAATAAAAAAAAAAAAGAAACAAAGTGCACGTCTCTACCTTAGTAGTGTTCTGTAAATCTACCATCTGATTTGTGCCTTTTTACGTAACACTAAAAATTATAACTTAACCTGTGTATTGTTTGCCATGAATACATCCATTATGTGATGACTTTTAACATTTCTAAATAGGCACTGTTTGGAGCCATGAGACTCCTGGTGCCAGGACTAAAGGATACCAACATCTGGAAGGACTGAGAGCAGTCCCTGGCACAATCCAAGTAGTACCGAAGAATCCAGTGGACACCCAAACCCCCGTGGGTTCTGAGGGAAAGGGAAGAACTGGGAAGTCAATGGACTGAGTCAACCCAATATCAGCCACTAGCTTTAAGCCACATTTTTGTGCCTCTGCAACAGCACCTAATCCCTGGGGAAACACCATGAAACAAGGGTCATGAACCAATGTCCGATGGTCAGACACATGTCTGACTGAGGTAACAGGTGACAAGGAATAAAGTCTACTAGGACACAAACTTTATGTCACAAAGAAAAGAGGAAGATCTCACCCATTATGAGAAGCATCATATGTATTAAAACTGCATGGTGATGCCCTCAAAGAAAAAATCTAGGAGATCACAGGTTCAAACTGTAGTTAAGCCAATACTCACTGTGTGACCTTGGGCAAGTTACTTAACCTCCCAGTGATCCAGTCCACCCAGCTTTGGAAAGGGTTAGCAGCAGGACCACACTGGAAACAAGATGATGCATTTCAGCTGGTCTAGCCTGGGTAAAGAAATTGCAAAATAAATAAATGCATGTTACTGAAGGACACGGATTGTGTTTTTGCACATAAAGTTATTCAAAATTAACCAAAAGAAATCGTAACACCTAAGTTCCATTATTTGTTGTTGGTTACTACTGTGAACAGTTTAACAGCAGTCGAGCAATAATTCATAATTATTAGGCATATCCATTTGCAGATGAGCAGTTCTCTGAAAGTTGGCACAGGACCCAATCAGAACATCTACTGGCATATACCATGGTGGTCATGTGATACCAATGGAAATAACATGTCACGAGCCGCTGGTCTATAAATATAAATTATAGATGTAGTTCATTTTATAAACAGCACAAGTCTTTAAACTGGTGACATACTGTAATTAGAATGTGAGCTTCTCCCACACCACACACATGAAACCATAGTCTAATGTGCCATCTAGTTGTGCAGTAATACCCCCACTGAAAATATCTGATACTAAAGTACAGCAGTACTAGTGAATTTTCTTAATTAAAATCCCTGCTTCCTGGATCAAAGGATCACCCTCATATGATAGAAAAACACTGGCATCTATTAACAAACAAGCATTTGTCAATGCCGAATGTTCACTACTGGTATTGCAGTTGTACCAGGTCTTGCTTGTACACATTTTTACTATGAATTTACCCAGTAAAGAGCAGCTGCTTTTTACTACATATTTACCCAGCATAGAGCAAATGAGATGCAATGTCTCATTTTCAGTGATGTCCTGCTTTAATACAATGTTAGACTGTAACTACAAACGATAGGGCAGCTGAGAGGCAACATCTACTTATAAGTGGGCTCCCACATTTTGACTTAAAATGTTCAAAACTCTTTATTACCTACCCTTATTATCAAGACAGGTGACATTTTTAAAATCCCATCTGAACAGAGATTTCTCTGTGTGAGTGTGGAAACAAGTTTTGGAGTGGATTTGAAAAATGACACCTGCCATGTTCAGGAGGTGGGGTAACACAAGGGATATGTTGGAACATTACCAGGAAAGAAATCTGCAAAAAATAAAGTTATGAGTAAATGTTGGAACAATTTGTTCCTCATAACTTATTTTTTTCACATTTTTACCCCAAATTGTCAACATAACCTTTTTTTGACCACTACTTCTGAGCATGACAGGTGTCATTTATAAACCAATGTCTGAAACATCATTTTGCACCACAAGTGTTCAAAAACATTTTGGGGAGGGTTTAAGAAATGACAGCTGTCACATTCTTGAGGTGGTGTGAAAAACCACATTTAAGATTGTGCATTGAACAATTTCAACGCAGACTCATAACTTGGTTGAAAAAAGTGGTGTGGAGCACAGGGGTTTGGCTTCATTGGGGATTGGGGTTCCACCCGGAGGGACACCAGCCTATACTGGCAGGATGGTCTGCATCTGTCCAGGAAGGGAACAAGTCTTTTGGGCAATCGGTTTAAATGCTTCATTGGCAAGCTTTTAAACTAGTCAAGGGGGAGGCACTGATAAGCAGCAGGAAAATCCCAGCCTCCCCATACAAAACAGAATACTAAATGAGAAAAAGACCAAGGTAGAAAGGTCAGTGGGGGATGCTGCTACAGAAGGTAAAGCCATCAAAAAATGGAGAGCAATGAGTACCAATGCCCGTAGTCTGGGTAACAAGCTTCTTGAATTAGAGGCCTTGATGGAGGAAGAACATCTGGATATTGTGGCAGTCACAAAAACATGGTACATACAGAACCATGACTGGGATGTAAACATACCAGGATACACTATCTACAGGAGGGGCAGGAAGGGTAAAAGAGGAGGAGGAGTAGCTCTCTAGATAACGGAAGGAATCAAAGCAACAGAACAAAAGGGTATACAGGGAGGAGAAGAAGCACTGTGGGTCAGTTTGGAGACAGGCAATGGCACCACAATCCGCACAGGGGTTGTATGCAGACCCCCCCCCACCAGGGGGAGGACATGGACAAGGAAATGATAGAAAGTATCCTTAGAATGGCAGAAAAAGGGGAGATATTGCTGATGGGTAATCTGAATATGCCAGATATTAACTGGAGTGCAGTTCTAAGAGTGGGGTTATTCTAGATGCCCTACAGGGGGCATGCCTTAGACAACTAGTATTGGAACCCACTGAGGAGGGAGCGGTCTTAGACCTGGTTCTCTCAAATGGAGATGGAGAGAGGATCACATATGTAGAAGTGGATAGCCATCTGGGAACTAGCGACCATCGAACAGTATGGTTCACAATAAACACAGCAATAGAGTCAAGCCATACAAAGGCAAAAGTACTGGACTTCAGGAGGGCTGACTTTGCCAAAATGGGTAAGTGCCTAAGGAATGCACTAGCAAATGGGCAGAAAGGAGGGGTGGAAGAACAATGGGGAACAATAAAAACTGCCATCAGAGAAACAGACTTTGACGGCAGATAAGGACCACTTGGCCCACCCAATCTGCCCATTTCCCTACCTACTGGATAAGCTGCAGATTCTAGTTAACCAACAGCCTACTTCCTGCAACCCCCCACTATAATTGTCTTGTGTCTGTCCCATGCATGTTTGAATTCCCCCACTGTTTTAGACCCTAGGACCTCCTCAGGAAGGCTGTTCCATGTATCCACCACTCTCTCCGTGAAAAAACATTTCCTCACATTACCCCTGAGCTGTCCCCCCTCTATCTTTAAATTGTGCCCCCTTGTTCTTACACATCTCTTTTTCTGAAAGATGCTACCCTCCTGGACTTTGTTGATTCCCTTGAGGTACTTGAACGTTTCTATCATGTCCCCGTCCCTCCTTTCATCAAGGGTATACATATTAAGCTCCTTAAGTCTCTCTTCATATGTCCTCCGGGTGCAGACCCTGCACCATTTTAGTTGCCCTCTTCTGGACAGCTTCCATCCTGTCTATGTCCTTGCGTAGATGAGGTCTCCAAAACTGCACACAGTACTCCAGATGGGGTCTCACCAACTGTCTGTATAGAGGGATAACCATTTCCCTTTTTCTACTTGTGATGCCCCTTCCTATGCATCCCAGTATCCCACTGGCTCTCTTTACTGACTTTTCACATTGCTTACCCACCTTTAGGTTATCTGATATGACTACCCCCAGGTCCCTTTCCATTTTTGTTGTTAGTATCTCACCCCCATTGTGTACTCTTCTCCTGGGTTTTTGTTTCCCAGGTGCATTACCTTGCACTTCTTAGCATTGAATCTAAGCTGCCATACGTCTGACCATTCCTCCAACCTTGCCAAGTCCCTTCTCATCTTTTCTATACCCTCTTGTGTATCAACTCTGTTACAGATCTTTGTGTCATCTGCAAAGAGGCATAGCTTTCCCTCCAGACCCTCTGCAATGTCACCTATAAAGATGTTAAAGAGGACTGGACCCAGTACTGAGCCCTGAAGTACTCCACTAGTAACCCCTTTCTTGAATGTGTTCCATTCATTACCTTCTGTGTCCTGTTGTGCAGCCAGTTTGCTACCCAGGCTACCACCCTGGGACCCACTCCCAGGCTGGCTAATTTGATTAATCTTTGTGTGGGACTGTGTCAAATGCCTTGCTAAAGTCTAGGTAGGTCACGTCCACAGCCCCTCCCTGAGTCTATTACTTTGGTCACCCAGTCAAAGAAATCAATTAGATTATGTCTGACATGACCTTCCTGCTGTAAATCCATGTTGCTTTGGGTCCTGTGCCCCGCTGGCCTCTAGGTACTCAACAATTCTTTCTTTCAGAAGTGATTTCATCATTTTCCCTACTAGTGAGGTCAAACTTACATGTCTGTCTATCACAGAGGCAACAAGCCTTTGTGTGAAACAAATAAACAAAACAAAATGAAGGAAAAAAACACTATGGTTCTCAAAAGAGGTGGAGGGAAGATTAAGGGAGAAATACAGCATTCAGAAGTATAAGGAATCACAGAAGGAGCAGGACAAAGAATTGTATCAGTTAAAAGCAGAAGGAAGCTGGGAAGGCAGGCAGAACAGCAAAGGCCTGAACTGAGGAAAGATCAGCCAACTCAGTTAAAAAAGGGATAAAACCTTTTTAGGTACATCAGGGAGCAAAGGAAGACCAAGGGAGGGTTAGTGAGACTTAATAAAGGGAGGGGGTGGCAGAGGGTGACTGTGAAAAGGCAGAGATACTAAACAAATATTTTGCTCAGTATTTACAAATGAAGAGGGGAGGTACTCTAAAACAAACAATAGAAGCACTCTGGATACAGAAGTTGATACCAGCCCATTTACAGAAGAAAGGTTTCTGAAAAAACTCTTAAAACTGAAGGTGGACAAAGCAATGGGGCCTGATGGGATTCATCCCAGAATTCTAAAGAACAAGGGTAGAACTAGTGACACCACTGACTACCCTCTAACAAATCATGGGAGGATGGGGTAGTACCTGAAGACTGGAGAAGTGCAGATGTGATTCCCCTTCACAAAAGTGGGAGCAAGGCAGAAGCAGGAAACTACAGACCTGTAAGTTTGACCTCAGTGGTAGGGAAAATGATGGAATCACTTTTGAAGGAAAAAACTGTCGAGTACCTAGAGGCCAGAGGGGCACAGCAACCAAGGCAGCATGGATTCACAGAGGGAAGGTCATGCCAGATGAATGTAATAGATTTCTTTGACTGGGTGACCAAAGTAGTAGATCAGGGAGGGGCTGTGGACATGGCCTACCTAGACTTTAGCAAGGCATTTGACACAGTCTCACACAAAAGATTAATATACAAGTTAACCAACCTGGGAGTGGGTCCCAAGATGACAGCCTGGGTAAAGAACTGGCTGGAGAATAGGACACAGAGGGTAATAGTAAATGGAGTCCACACTGAAGAAAGGGGGGGTTACTAGTGGGGGTGCTACAGGGGTTCAGTATTAGGACGGGTTCTCTTCAATGTCTGTATGCGACATTGCAGAGGGACTGAAAGGAAAAGTATGTCTCTTTGCAGATGACACAAAGATCTGCAACAGAGTTGATGCACAAGATGGGGTGGAAAGGATGAGAAGGGACTTGTAGGTTAGAGGAATGGTCAAATATATGGCAGCTTAGATTCAATGCTAAGAAGTGCACGGTAATGCACCTGGGAAACAAAAACCTAGGGGAAGAGTACACAATGGGAGGTGAGATACTAACAACAACAGAAATGGAAAGGGACCAGGGGGTAGTCATATCAGATGACTTAAAGGTGGGCAAGCAATGTGAAAGGGCAGTAAGGAGGGCTGGGGAGATACTGGGATGCATAGGGAGAGGCATCACCAGTAGAAAACAGGAAGTTGTTATCCCTCTGTACAGACAGCTGGTGAGACCCCGTCTGGAGTACTGTGTGCAGTTCTGGAGACCCAATCTCCGCAAGGACATGGACAGGATGGAAGCTGTCTAGAGGAGGGCAACTAAAATGGTGCAGGGTCTGCACCGGAAGACATATGAAGAGAGACTAAAGGAGCTAATATGTATAGCTTTGAGGAAAGGAGGGAGAGGGGACATGACAGGAACTTTCGAGTACCTCAAAGGAATCAACAAAGTCCAAGAGGGTAGCATCTTTCAAAAAAAACAGGCGTGCAAGAACAAGGGGGCACAATTTGAAGATAGGGGTGGGGGCGACTCAGAGGTAATGTAAGGAAGTATTTTTTCACAGAGAGTTGTGGATGCATGGAACAGCTTTCTGGAGGAGGTTGTGGAGTCAAAAACAGTGGTTGAATTCAAGCATGCATGGGACAGTCATAAGGCAATTCTAGGGGGTGGGGTAGGAAGAAGTAGGCTGCTGGTTAACTAGGATCTGCAGCTTATCCATTAGGTAGGGAAATGGGCAGACTGGGAGGGCCAAGCGGTCCTTATCTGCCGTCAAATCCTATGTTTCTTTGTTTCTATAACTTTTCTCATATTTTTTTACCCCAAATTTTCAACATAGCCTTCTTATGAACCCACCTCACGAACAAAGGTGGAGAAAATGCTCAAATCCTGCCCAGAAGGTGATTGCATACCACAAGTGTGAAAACACATTTTGGCCAGGATTTGAAAAATGACAGCTGTCACATTCATGATGTGTTAAAACAGATATGGAATGATATGGGGAAAAGAATATAATCTTACAAGTGCAAACATGAAATGTGCTGAGTGATTTGGGGTTTTGTTTTTTGTTTCATATTATTTATTCAATTTTGTCGAACCACAAACAGCAACAGAGACATCATACAGAGAGACTTAATATAGATAATGCCATAAGAAATTAACCAGTTTAAGGTAACATGGTACTGTTACACTTCTCTGACATCTTAACTTTTTTTTTTTTTTATGAGTATTTTAAACCAATGGGGATTTTTCTCTTTTTTCTGCATGATCTAGTTGTTAAAAGTATTGTTTTTTTTCAGAATAACTGTCATTACGCTTCTGATGAAGGACTTGTTGTCCCGAAAGCTACAAGTTCTTGTTGTTACATCTATGCTGGTCCATTAAAAAGTATCAGATAATTTGCTTCTGCAAATGTACAATAAGAAATCCATTACACATGTCAAAGCTGCCGAGCTCCTTTCCTGGAAAACAAAGAATCACTGGCAGATTATAAGCTCTTTTTTTAATTTCATATTTATTGAGATAAGCACAGTACAAATAGGAGATCTCATTATTCTTAACATCCATGATAGACATCACAATATACAAGTATATATGAAATACAAATAGGATGAAAGAACTAGAAGATTCAGAGATTTCAAGCATCAAACCTTTCCATAAAGAATATGCAGATTATAAGGTTTATTAATATTAACTAAATATATTAAATTTATACAGACCAGCCGGCCTGGTGGTGCTAAGGGTTGAGGTGCTAGATGCCACACCAGTGACCCGGGTTCAGGAATAAGCCCGGGTCATTGGGGGTTGGCAGAGGAGGTAAGAGACTGAGCATCTGGAGGACCATTCTCTCTTCCCGGGGAGGGTTAGGGCACAATACTCACTCAAGGAGTAACCTCTGGTGGTGGCTGGAGGTAGCTGAAAGCAGCAGCATGGTGTAAGCCTGGGGATGAAACCACAGCAGCACATTGCCATGACAGCCGGGCTCCACAGGGGTTCACGTACTAAAAAATTCCCCCCGCCTCCCGCTGATAGGTGATGGCACCTTCCATCCACGATCCACACTCCTGGAGTCGGGTTCGGCCCCCTCCGCACTCCCTCCCCCTCTCTGGCCCCGTGGCTCAATACTATAAGAAAGAGAACCCTGAGCAGGGGTGACCCTTCCCCAGACGGCAGACCTGGGGGATGCCCAGTGCCGGAGAGGAGCAGAAGGGGTAGCTGGGTCATGCAGGGAGGAAGAGACGGTGGCTGAGGAGGTCATCGGAGAGAGTTCGGTGGAGTAGGTAGGGGACTAAAAGTAGAATTCAAAAACAAAATTATACAGACTACCCCTAATACAGCAAAAAAGTAGTGGGTGGGATATTCAAAGGGGTTGCTCATGGCTCAACAGTATTGTGCCATGCACCAACCCACTGATGTGCTTCCCTGGCTTAATCAAGCGGGGATGTGCGCTGCACAATTTGGAATCGCGGGGTGCACCAGTAATGTATGCCGCCAATGCGGGGAAGGTGCTCCATGCATATGTGGCACATCCCGATATTCAGCCCGGGATATGTGGCACATAAGCAGGCATATACCCACCTTGCGCTGCACAAGGGGATGCAAAGATGTGCCTGTTAAAAGCAGAAGCATGTCGGGAAACACTCACAGGCGGGCTGCCATATTGCCATGTGCAACATGGCAGCCACCTGCTGTGGGTGGCCACCCGACTTCCCCAGACACAGGCCAAGCGTCGTGCCCCCCCACCCAATTATGGGCATATAAATGTATTATTCCTGGTGGTCTAGTGGACCCTACCCCATCGCCTGATCATGGGCATAGTGTAAAACAATCCCTGGTGGTCCATGGACCCGATCCCCTGCTCGATTGCGGGCATAATTAGAAGTTAGATTCCCTGGTGGTCCAATGGACATGCACTCCAGCTCAATCACAGCAAATAATTAACTAAATCCTGGTGGTCCAGTGGACCCGATACCCGCCTGGAATACTGGAATTAGTCCAGGATCCAGCCGGTACCCCTCACCTCGCCCACTGAGACCTGCCACCTGCCTCCCCCAGTCAGAGGCGGGAGCGCAGCTCCTCGGGAATGATGTTTACTGACAGAGACAGTACCGGCCGGGCTGTATGTCGATTGCGTGGACAGCAGCGATCAGAGCCAGCTCACACAGTCCCCAAATTACACACTGGACCGTAGTACAGTACGGTCTGCATGCCCCTTTGGTCCACGAAAGTGGAGAAATAGATGTACAGTCAGACAGGCGCTGTCAGTCGGCGGGCGACTGGGCAGCTTGCAGGTGGGGAGCTGCCGCCTGCCACTGACTGGGGAGGGAGCGGGTGGCGGGTCTCAGTGGGCGGGTGGGGGGTACCGCTGACCACCAGGGATGAATTCCATTAGTTGCCCGCGATCGGGCAGGGGTTCTGTCCACTGGACCACCAGGGAATCCAATTTCATTATTTGTCCGTGATGGGCGGGGAGGTCCACTGGACCACCAGGGATTTGGCGACATGCCCACATTGCGCGCTTCCCACCGAGGGACGGGCGCTGGTTTCATGGCTGCAGCCTAGCAGGGCGCCAGGCGCAAGTCACCGGGGATTGGCGCATCGCATGCAAATGAGGCCAGAATGACATGCAAATGGCCCCATTTGTACCTTGCATACATAATGGCCTCATTAGTATGCTCACGTCTGAATAACACTCTTGCTGCACCTAGCGCAGCCCCTTGTTCCTCACCTGCCACTTGCGCTGGCACAGTACCTCTGTGCCATGTTCAGTGCTGGCACCCCCAGTGCCATATTCAACAGTGCTGGGCTATGGCACAGCGTCGTTGTTGAATATTGCCCAGCCCATGCCCTGGTGCATCCCAGCTGTGCTGCACCCAGGCTTGCGCCCCTGCCTGGCGCAGTCTGAATATCCCACCCAATAACTATAAAAATAGTAAACTATAAAAAATTATTATAAACATCAAAAACTAACGTGACAATGGTGACCAATATTTTGTAAAAATCATAACATTTTGCACATAGTCAGAAAGGATATAGCAGTGTATAATACCAGAATGTGTGGGCTACTACCTCTTTAATCAGGTCTAGGGTCCTGGGGGGCTACAAACCTAAAACTGTTCCCAAGGGAGCCACCTCCACTGAAAGAATACCCTGTCTCTACAAAGCCACCTCCACCATGGGACAGCATCAATATAATTTCCCAGCCCCGGAGGAATAATTCCTCCCTATCATGCAGAATATATGTTAACCTTTCCAGAGCCAACGTACTAAGTACTAGTGTTTTCCACTGACTCACTGGAGGCTTGGCATGCAAAACCCATGTATTCTGAATACACTGTCGGGCGAACACTAAAAAGATTCAAATGGGTCTAGGGTATGGTTCCTATCCCTCCTCACCTGGGTCACCCATCCCAAAAAGCAGATAGACCAGTGTATCCACTATAGGTGGGACAAAAATTTGGGAACGCTTCTGCACAATCTGCATCCAAAAATGCCTCAGATCATGACAGGCCCAAAAATAATGGATATTAAGTGCTAACCATTATGTTATGGTGCCCACAGATAGGGTAAATCATAGGATTACATTTATGCACTGTGGCTGGTGGGCAGTAGAGCCTATGTAGGAATTTAAATTGCAATCCCTTGTACTTATTGCAATATAAAAGTCCCATGTGTGACATAAGCACCATACGCAAATTCTCCTCAGAAACTGCTGCCCCCCAGGTCCCTTTCCCATCGCCCCTTGACTTTGGTCGAAGTCCAGAAATGAAGACCTGTTTTGCTTTGCCATTTGCGCAATTAACCCTTTTAGGGATGCAGGGGCATGGGAAAAAGCCTGTTCCAATGGGTAAAGTCAGGACAGTTCCACAGGCTCCCTGTTCCTACTTCTGCCAAAAGCCTATACCTAAAAGTACAGTATTTGCATCAATGAGCTTTTGGAAGCTCAAAAGTGTTTCTAAAAATTTGATACTCTAATTTCTATAGAAGTGACCCACACACTGAACCCCAAGCTCATTCCAATGCTGAAAATCTGGATCCTGCAGCCCTGGGAGAAACCCCAGGTTATCTTCAATAGGGACTGGTCCTCTCCCACACCTCTCCGCTTCCTTATTTGTTCCCAGGATTCTAAAGTCCTATGAATTTAGGGAGTTAAGGAAAATAGGATATACTAAAAGAGGACCAAGAGGTTCAGGGAAAAAAAGATAGCAGTGTTTTAAAATGTGTAATGTGGTGACAGTTTAAATAAAGTATTAAAACAGTGATTGAATAAAATAAGGGTGGTAATCCTGCAAACCTAATTGGGGTGGACTGTAAAAGATATGTTAAACAATGAGGCAGAACCATGCTTTATGGTGCTGACTAGGGTGCTGCTGTGGGGTTAGCAACCTCTTGGGTAAGTCCATAAAAGCAGAGTCAGCACACTTCTGCTCACACCAGGCATGTAGATATGATGCTTAATGCTATGACTCTTCATTGTTTCAAATCCAAAACCTGGATTTGAACACTTTTTACTACTGGGACATTCAAATAACACAACTGTAGGTTTACAGATGATTGATAGCAAGGATTTATCGACTCCCAGTGTAAATGCCAACACACAGAGCACCCTGCCTTCCTTTATGCTCCTAAAGAGAGAAGTGGTTAGTGTACAAATTGCTGTCCCTAAGAAGGAAGAAATAATTCAGCAATTAATGAAACAACAACATTTTCAAATGTACATGTTTTACTGGGAAAAGCAGAGAAGTATGGAAAAAAGTGGGAGGAGAACTGTGCAGTACTTCAATGGAGAATTTGGTAAACAAAGTTTACTGAGGTACACAAAGACAAACTGGGGATTACCCCCAATTTAAAAAATGGGTGAAAGTGAATGGCTAAGAAAAAGAGGACAGGTGGCAGGCCCGCCGGTGCAGCAGTAGGGCTACTGCTCGCAGTGCCAGTGACCCGGGTTTTGGGAACGGACCCGGGCTACTGGAAGGCCGGCCGGGGTGGCAGAGGATTGAGCACCCATGGGCTGCTCTCCTCCTCCTCCAGGGAGGGTGGGTTGCGTGTCCTGCCACTTTACCACCACCTGGGAGACCACAGGTGGAGGTGCAGCAGGACAGCATGAAGTGGGTGGGAGGATGTCAACTGGGAGCTGGGGAGCGCTTGCACGTTGTGATGTGCTCTGCCCCTTAGCTCTCCTAGCGTGCCAACATCCTGAGGGGTGGCACCAGAACACAGAAAAACACTCTATTGCGGTGGTCACAGATGAGATCCGGCTGCTCCAGATCCTACAACTAGGCTCCCAGTGAATACCACAGGGGACCTCCTGATGTATATTAAATGGACTTGGGGGTGGAATCGGGGGACCCCCCTCCTCCCCGCCCGGGGGGGGATAGGCCAAGGCACGATGGAGGTAGGGCCGGTAACTCTGTATGGGACTTACCCAGGGAGGGACTAGGGGACCAACAGCCATGGTGCCCGGAAGGGAACTATCACGATGGAGAGAAGGGGGGCAGAAAAACAGTAAAGAAAAAGGGGACAGGTTACTGTATAGCTTGCATGGAAATAAAGTGACGAGTTAATAAGCGTCTGAGGAAATAATTTTCTAAAGTTAAGATACAGGAGTTAAGAGCTATGGATAGTAGAAAATGGTGGTGTGTGGTAAAAAAAATTGGTGGGTGGTGATAATGAGCTGGAGAATGTTGGTATAAAAGATGCCAATGATTAAAATGAAACATAAAATATGTGTAACAAAATAAATAAGAATTTTTGTAGCCTGACGAGACAAATGGCAACATTATTAGTTCTTGCATTTAAGGAGGTATGTGTACCACAGATATTTTACCAAGAGTGAGTCTGAGCTCAAAAATGTTTGAAAAAAAGATTCAATGAAAATAAAGAAAAAAAGGCCTGGGAAAAGCAGAAAATACTGAGCTGATTTGAGACCTATAGCACTTTATTCACTCATGGCAAAGATAGCAAAACAGTTTGTAGTCGAATGGATTTGGGATGCCATACAGGGTAAAATAAATCCAAACCAATACAGAAATATAAAAAATTATACCATGTACCTCGGACACCGACCAATCAGATAGGCAGGCTTGCACCTACCTGCATTGATTATCTACTGATAATCACCGCAAAGAGTGCCAGCCAGCCGCTCTCAAAAAAAAAGCAATCCGGCAGCAAAATCACGGAACTCCATCCGCTATCTTGTTTCCCCGCTAAGTGGAGACTGTAAAACAGCAGCTCCGTACATCAGAGAAAGTAAACAAAAACACTGACTGCTCTACAACTGAGTCACTTATTTAAGTATTATAGCAAGTACTGTTTTTTTTTTTTTTTAAATAATTAAAAAAAACATTACTTGGTATAATCGCAATAAGCCACTCGGGGGATCTGGGTTACTGGGGGATTTACCACTGCTGACACAGATTTACCCACTCGGCTGTGCCTCATGGGCAAACCACTCCAGCTGTGGTAAATCCCCCAATAACCCACACACCCTCGTGGCTTATTGCTTAATCGTTCTATAGTACATGTTCTTGTCAAACTCCTGCATGACTTGCATATCACTACTGAGAATAGCCAGATCTCAGACCTGGCACTAATTGCTTTCAGTAAAGTGTCTGACCTTATAAATCACAACATTATGAGAAAATTATGCGATTTGTACATCTCATCCTGATTAAGTGGGACTATTTTTTTTTTTTTTTTTTGCAGAACAGAGAACTGAGAGCTGGATTTGGGAGAAATGTTGGAATGGTATGAGGTGAATAGGGGAGTACCCCAGGCACTACGTTATAATTAGCAACATAAAGATAGTTGGGAAGCATGTGATTTACATGGATGATGCCACATTATATCGTAGTTGTAATAAAGAGGCTCTAAACAAGCTTCAGAAATAT
Organism: Neoceratodus forsteri; assembly: GCA_016271365.2. Classification (NCBI taxonomy): domain Eukaryota; kingdom Metazoa; phylum Chordata; order Ceratodontiformes; family Ceratodontidae; genus Neoceratodus; species Neoceratodus forsteri. The sequence continues at coordinate 453,282,093 of CM028129.1, read as the reverse complement.
TTGGATTATATGGAGAGGTAGTAGGAAGCAGAAAATATGATGAGGATTATTGAAAAAAAAAACTCAGATCATGTCAGCGTCCTTTGGTAGAAATTTGGAGAAGGTACAATTTTGCATGCAGAATGAGAGATCAGACACTATTTTAAATGCCAAACATTTGGGAGTAATAATTGTAGACAATTTAAAATGGGGGACAGACATCATGTAGATGAAACAAGTTTAAAAAAAAAAAGTAAGTTAAAGTTTCTATTTCCTCTCAGTACTTAAGAGATCAGGGTTGTCCAAACAGGAACTTTTTTTTTTTTTTTTAAATTATGCTTTTTACCTCCTCCAACTCCATCCTGGTTGCCCTCTCCTTCGGGCAACCAATCCATCTTGCCACCACACTACTGCTCCCTCCAGGTGCCGTCTGCTGTCCCTCATCGTGCCTACTCCCCAACTTACCCGACGCATCCCTTCGTTTGGGGGGTCCTCTCCCATGGTCATGACCAGGAGGGGAGACTAGTGCACCCAAAGGCACACTCCAACATCCTCACTCAGGAGAGCTGAGTGTACAGCTCAGGGCTATCCTGGGCTTTGCGTTGGTGGAGAGGTGAGCCACCGTCATCAAGGCAGCCTTTTTTCATGTTTTTGACCCACCTCCCAATTCAACCTATCAGGGATGTTCTGGGGTGGAAACGTATGGTGGTGCATCAAGGCCACACACCATCAAAGTATGTCTCCAATCCACCACCAAGAGTCACAGGTCTGCCCCCCCCCCCGGGAGGGAAATGTCCAATGGATGCTTTTTACTCCGTTCCAGTCGGTCTCCTCTCCTGGTACCTGGGCTCAGGGAGCAAACCCAGGTCACTAGCGTGCTGAGCGAACCCCTATCACTCAGTGACATGGAGCCAGCAAGAACTTCTTTTAGTGTATAAAATGCTGGTTATGCCCAGTACAGAGTATGCTCATCCAGCATGGCATTCAGGGCTAACGAACAAAGTGAGATAAGCATCACTTCAGAGAAGAGCGACTAGGATCATAGTAGATGAGGAGTCTTATACAATTAGGATAAGTATTTTGGGGTTAGAAACTTGGGATGAGAGAAAGGAAGCTATGTACACCATTTTTTCAAGACCATTTGGAATCTGGGAAGAAAACTAAAGGGTCTTTGTTGGATAAGTTAGAAGGGAAGTTATAGAACTAGGTACAAGAAAAGATCTGAGCACAAAAAGAGAAAAACAAAGAAATGCCTCACTAACGTCATACCATGGACAGCAGATACATCAGGGCAAATAAGGCCCATCCCCTACATGATCTATTGGTAGTGCCACATGCAACTTGAGTGTAACCCTAAATCAGAATATCTGTTACTGTGTAGTCTCAAAATGTCAAATAGTATTCATGCAGTATGTGTTTTAAGATTGAGATAAAGACCGTTTGCTCATGATGATGTAAGTGATAGAGATTATGATTAGTGATAAAAATATTACATTTAAGAATATCAAAGTGCAGTTTCTACCTGTAAATTTTAGAGGTTCTGATGTATATATTTGTATGTAAGTGCTGTCAAATTGAAGCATCACAAAGTGCAATTTCTAATGGCAAGTTTTAGGTGCTCAGATGTATATAAAAATGAATTTTTTATGTAATTGTGTTTACACTATATGTAAGATTTATATACTTTTGAATAATAATTACTATTGTGGTCATACACCTTTTGTAAAAACTCAGCCCTTTCTTGGTTCTGCAGTAAAGTGCCACTACTACTACTATACAGGAGTCCTGTTGTCCAAGACGTGAACAGCTCCATAGATGGTATTCCCCAAACCAAGAACACCGAGATACCACCTGCAGGTACAACAACCACTCATGAGGTGTCTCCCTCACATGACTGAGGATGTTTACAAGCTTTTTTTTTTGTCAACTCTTTTTATCCTCCTACTCACTATCACCTGGACTATCTCCGGTGTGGTCGCTCGATGCCGCTTTCTCCTGCCTGCATGAAGTCCTCCCCGTTGCCGCTCTGGTGTTCCCATCTCCATCTTCACCTGGACCGTCTGACCCCCCCCCCCAACTCCGAGTCCCCCGGGGTGGGACCATTTACTCCTACTGGCGCTCTATCTATAATCTGATATAGCGGCCAGGCTTAGCGGGGCACCAGAGACCGGTACAGAGGACCCAGTGATGGGCATAGGTGCGGCACCCCTGAACCACCTTTGCCTACCGGGGATAGGGCCATTTTTCATTCTGTTCCCCCCCCCCCGGCATGGACATGCACTGGCATCAGCGCATGGATGGGATGCTCCTGCCCCTCCCGCAGACGCCTGCTGACACCAGACCCCCACTGGCTGCCCCCACCTATGGTGTTGTGCCTCTTGGCTGCCACCAGGTGGGGAATCCCTAGAACCCACCCCAGGAGAGGAGAGCAGTCCTCATGATGCTCGATCCTCTCCTCCCCCGCTGACCCATGGTGGCCTGAGCTTGCTCCCAAACCCGAGTCACCGGGGTGGAGTGAGGTGTGGCACTTAACGCCTCAACCCTCGGTGCCACCAGGCCAGCCATTTACAAGCTAATTAAGTGCTCCTTCAATATGAACTACCACAAAATCCACTTGCAATGAGCAATCCAGGGACCACTTCCACAATGCCTCCTGACTCAAAGGAAAGGAGTGTGTGCTACCCTTCTTGGTCAGGTAAAACATGGTGGTTGTTGTCTGTGTTGACCAAGACAACATAGCCTTTTACCAGAGGATCAAACTATGACAACACTATGCATACAGCACAGAGTTTCTGCAGATTTATGTGCACTGTGTACATGTTTAACGACCAAATGCCTTGCACCCCGCGGTTCAGCAGGTGCACTCCCAAGACCACTGGGGAGGCATCAGTTTCCAGCAAGACTGAAGGCTCTGTCCAGACATAAAGGATTCAATCTAAGAGGTTTGTGGGGACATCCACTACAGACTGGCATTTAGCAACTGGGTAATGCAAACCAGCAGGCTCAGGGCTGTGTGTCTGAGACCAAAGGTGTCCTAGTTCCCACTGGACTGTTCTCATGTAATAGCGAGCCCAGCAAACCATGGCTGTGGTAGATGAAATGAAGTGCTGGAAGCTGAGGAAATCCAAGGACAGGTGCAACTGTCCAGCCTGAAATTACTGAACAAAGGATGACAGATTCTGTGAGTGCCTGGAGGAAGGAACACTTTGTTTATTGGGGCAGAACTAGAATCAGGCCAATCACCTGCTTTGAAGTCAGCTCAGATTTGACCTGGTTATTAAGAATATCCTGCTGCTGGAACATCTGGAAGATTACATCCCTCGGTTCTGCACATCCTACTTGAACTCCCATGAAAAACCAGTCGCGTATAGTAAGGGAACAGCTTGACACCCCTGCAATGGAAGAAAGCTGCTGCTATTTACAGACACGTGATGAACACCCTGGGGGCTGAAAAGCCGAACAGTATGGCTCAAAACTGGTAGAGGGTTCCATCTGAACTAATTAGTGTCAGTGGCTTATAAGGTAGCACACACGCCTCCGGGGCTGAAAGAGCAGATGGCAGTGGGTTCTACTTGATAAGCACTTGGGGTAATAACAATAACTGAGAATGCAGTGCAGCACCATGGGGTGGTAAACTGAGGAGCTACCTACCACCCTTCAGATGAGATATTAAACTGAGGTCCCTTCTGTCCATCCCTGGTCTCTGTCCAGGTGCAAGCTAAAGATTCCATGGCACTTATCAATGAAGAGCAAGGGGGTTTGTTTCCCCGGTGCCATGGCCAACAATCTCCATGTCAATAAAAAAGGTCCATATAACCCTCCCCCAAGGACACTCCTGGAAACAAACTATATTATCTTAGTGTGCTTTTCCTGGTCAAAAATAACAAATAAATTAAATTAACTGGAGGAACCCTTTAAGGACTGACAGATAAGCAGTTAAAATCCTGGAGGTCCACGAAGAAAAACAAGCACCTGGCTCCAGGGATGGAATGCAGTAGAAGCCACTTAATTGGGAAATGGATAATTGGGATGTCCACTTTATTGGGATGTCCCAGCAGGAACTGATTAAGTGGCCATTCACTTCTATGAAACTTGTTTCTGTTTAAACGGGAGGGGGGATGTCTGATTAATAGGACGATCTGCAGATACTGACAACTGATAATGTGCTGATGAGAATATGTAAATTGCCCAGTTCTTTGTTCAGCGTTTGGTCTGCTCCCTTTTTTCCAGCAGTATTCAAGACTGTATGAGAGTCATAACAGCAGAGTCAGCAGTTGGTACTAGTCCTGTGTATTAAGCTGTAATAGTCATTCTTTCTCCACACTCTCACTCTGGGGAAAATGGCAGACTTTCACAAACAACAGGAGGATCCAACAACACAGTCACCCCCAGCACTCTTTCACTTCACCAGACTTCACAGAGTTCAACACGCAGCCCAGTGTTGTCACTAACTAGACCCCCGTTCAGCATGCAGCCCAGTGTTGTCACTGGCTAGAACCCAATTCAATATGTAGCCCAGTGATCTCACTAGCTTTGATTCTCTGCAGTCTCCTCCACAGATGCTAAAACAGTCGCTCTCCTTCAATCTGCAATGGATGGATGTTGTTCTTTCCCTGCTGGCTTAATGCCACTCTCTCATTCACAGAGAAATTCACTCCAGGCACCAACAGATGATTTAGAAGAACCATCCACCATTAGCCTCCACTTACTCTGTTCCAGAGTTCCCCGGCCCCTCCCCAATACTCTTCATGCACGCTGTGTTTGTACTGGTCTCCTCCCAACCTTCCACGTTTGAGTCAGAATGAGAAGAATGCTACAGCAAGGTAAAAAACAATCAATCAAGATTTTAAATATATTTAGCATTTCCCTCGATCTGATCCCAACAGCTAGTTACTCCAGTCTGCTTTGGTCTTTCCGACTCTAGCTCTCATGCTCGTTACTGAACACTGAAACCAACCAAATGTGTCTGTGAGTGAGGGTACAGTACAGTGAGTGGAATACTGCAAAAGTCACTTTGTTAGTGATGGTGATCAGTCATTTAAGGAATATAGTGTTTATAGAACACAGTCGGCACTTGCAAATGTACAGTAAAACTGCACTTATTATAATTGGGATGGCTGCTTAATTGGGACGAAAAGCCTGCCACCAGGCGACATAAGCGGCTTCTACTGTAATCAAATTCTGGGTTAGCATGAGAAACATCTGTATGTGGATACATTTGTTCAGGATCTGCAGATAGAGTATGGGGCACAATCCATGGGAATCCCTGCTGAGCTTGTGCACAGAGCCAACTAGGGAGAAGAGCATCAAATTCTAAAGGCAACATTGAACCTACAACTTCCAAGGCACATCTGTCCAAGGTATTAGTGGACCACTGCAGGAGAAAGTGGAAGAGTTAGCTAGATAATGGGAGCTACAGCAAAGACTGGAGGTGATGGGAAATGTGGCCCTTCATCCTATCACTTTTTGGATTTGGAGGCAGGCCTAGATGCCAGGCCACCAAAGAAACATCCCTTATGCAAGCCTTGTCCAGAGTTCTGGAGAGGTTTGAAGAACTGGGTTGGGCAGTACTGCTGATACTACAACCTCTGTTGCTGCAGATGCTGCTCCTGGTCTTGCCTTCCATGAAAAGAATGTAAAGTGCATCACCACTCTGTGTGTGTTGCTTAGTGGTTAATTTTGTACTAGTGACTAAAGTGGCAGAGTCCAGAGTAACATCTGGCTTCTTAGTCCTAATCAAGTGCCCCTTGACTTCCTGCCAAAATGCATCCTCACCCTTGAAGAGAAGATCTACCACCCTCTACTGCATTTCTTGCGTAAAGTGTTAAAGAAGCAGTCATGGCTGGCACAGTATGGAGACCTTCTCTGACACGGCCCTGGCTGACACACTGGTTGAGTCAAGGGCCAGCTGCATCTGGTGCTTAGCCACAGAGAACTCCATGTCCCAAATATCTATGAGGTACTGCTGGCTAACCTCCAGCAGGAGAATCCAAAGGTCAGACAGCTGCTCAAACAATTCATGCTATACTTAGCCATCAGGCCTGATGTATACAGAGGGATGATTCTGCATATACTCTGTGGTCAAGCTGGACTTCTTTGCCCAGGGGCATATCAGATTCTCCCTGCATTTTGATTATGTGGAAAACAGCATACACCACCAAACCTTCGGAGGAAGAATGCTATGGAAAGCCCCCATGGGGATCACATACAGGTACATTTAGGCTATCCTGCAAAAGGTGAGGCCAGACAAGAAACTGGGCAATCCCAGATGCTGAATGTGACTCCAAGCATCACAAGAGCAATTGAGGTGGCCACCCCAGGTGAGGCATCCCACTACAAGACGTCCATCAAGGGGTAGGTGTCTGCCTTCTAGGCATTTCCAGGGGAGTGTCCAGAGACAAGGACATTCTGTCCAGCAGCAAGATAAAGGAGGGACGGCCTCTCCATGATAGACTTTCCTGTCTGCCGGCTGTTGTCCTGTAGCCAAAGTGTTGAGTGAAATAATGACTTGTCCAGTTCTGGGTACACCAGTGCTGGATGCTGACACAGAGAAGAGACCACCCATTAAGCTGGGCTGACCACAATCAAAAGGGCATGGAGAAAACTCATCCCAGGCCTGGAACTCTTGGTCCGCACCTCAACCTCGAGTTGCAGTGGCTGCTGGACAAAAGCAGGCCTCTGAGGAGGGGCTGGGAACAAAACCAGGCTTGACATGGGGCGAGGCAGCCATGGATTAACCAATCAGACCAAGGGAATCTGGTGACCCTGACCCTGGGCGTAAACCCCATTGGCCGATTGTTGCCATGCAGCCTTCTGCCACCTGTTAGGGTCTTGACATCAATATCGGAATCCCAGCAATGAAAAGCTAGATGATCCACTTTAATGATATCAGTGAAGCTGCTGAGAATGCGACCCAGAATGCAACCTCAATCTGGTACACACGTGATTTGGTCAGCAAGGTGCTGGTGTCGGCTTCCCTGCTTGAGGGAGATGGCCAGCACTGGGCAGACTGGCTGCAGCATTGGGGTCATAATAATCAGTGGACGCTAAACGGATGTAGATTTGACCAGGGGCTTGGCCATGCCAGAACCTACTGACTTGGACAGGGTTATCATTAGCACTGTGGTACTCACAACAGAGTAGTTTCTTCTCCCTTGGTAAGGTAGCTACCACCAAGGCCCAATGAATTGACCCAAAGAGTGACCAGCACCGAAGTCTTTGACTGCCCAGATGGGATCTCTGCAAGCAGACCAACAGGCTCCATGGTCAGTCTGACCTCATTAGAAAGTGACTGATCTTCAGGGCCCTCTGACAGAGGGGAATACGAGTGGCCCTTCTACCAATAACACTCCATGACCAAAGTTGAATTTCCTTTTTCTTGTGCCTGTGATGCCTAGGAGGGGACTCAAGTTTGAGCAACTGATGGGTTGACAGGAATTCTTTAAATCTTGTCTGCTTCTTGAAATGTGGGATTGTCCACCACTCTCTACTCCTCAGCCATCAGCACATCCAACCCTGGAATACCCACCAAAATCTGGGGGCATTCCAGGGTTGGATATGCTCCAAAATCTGGAGGTTGCTGCCTTTGTCTTCCAGCACTACTAAATGCATCCAAACCCGCCGCAGTGGGCAGACCTTGCATGGTCCCAGACCTCCCCTTTAACAACCATGTTTCACTACACGTGTGCGTGCACAGCCTGGTAACAATGGCAGCGATCCATACCATGGGAGATTCCCCAACACTGAACTCAGGTGGCCATCAATGACAGTAACTGTGAACCTATATACCATGCACTTTTTAAAATCCTGCCTTTCTTTCGTGTACCACGATTCTATTCCACAGAACAGTGAGCACACAAAGAGTCAACAGGAGAATCAAAAACACTGAATAATTAATGGAAAGAGCCTGAAAACTTTGCAGAATCCAAATTCAAAAGCAGGAGCTGTAAAAGAGGAAACACGTTCTTTCCAGTGGAAGAAAAGATCTGACAGCGGTGGGCAGGGGCAGGAAAACCACATGGTTGGGTGGTAGGAGATGTCCAGTCAAGCTGAAAGACAGATTTTTTTGATTGCCTCTCAGTCAATCAGATGTTAATATTAGGGAGACATTATCATTCATTCATAAATACTGTACCTGCTCCTTCGACTCCTAACTAGATCAAAGAGGAGCTCAAGCTGCTCCACCACAGGACCTGACTTTCCTAATTTATTAGGTATCTGGGTACCTTTGGGGGAAGTGGTGCTAGTAGGTGTGCTGGAGGAGGGTGATTCAATAAATAACTGGGTCAGGAGGGACTGAGTTGTGCCAGGGTGGGGAGAAGCCTTTTTTTTTTTTTTTTTTTTTTTTTATTTCTTGTACTTTCTCTTCCCTAACTTGCCCTCACCAGCCACCATCTCTCTTCCAGCCCCATCACGTACTGTCGCGGGGACTTACCTCTTACCTGAACACAGACAGTTTACCTCCTGTGGCAGAGCCTCCCGGGTTCCACAAGCCAAGGAAGGGTTAGGATGTGGTTGGCAGCCCAGTGAGTGGTGCGGAACTTGCAGTGAGAGGGGCAGCGTCATGCTGCTACAGTGAAGGGAGGCTTTTTTCACCCTTAAGTCCCTTCCCCAAGCACCACATGGGCAAGGACTAGGTGGATGTTTGCACATGAGCACACAGATGTCCTAGTCAGGAAGCGCTCTGCCCACCCATCGTGGCTCCACTGCAGCCACCTGCAGTCACCCATGCAGCAGTGTCATATCTGAGCACAAAGCCCTCCCTCCTCGGAGAAGGAGAGCGTCATCTGGGATGTTTGATCCTCCCTACCCCCCCCCCACAAGGTGGCCCCTGATAAGCTGAGCTCACTTTCGAACCTGGGTCACCAGCATCGTGAACAGTAGTGCTACCACTGCACAGACGATCAGTCCCTGGGGAGGGTCATTCTTTAGCGTGGGATATTTATTTTTTTAATTATAAGGGCAGTCCTGAGGAGTTCTATTTAGGATGTTTACTTCATAGAGAGGTGTTTTGGGTGCCAAGTGGGGGGGGTGGATTGGGACTTGTGGGTGTGTTGCATGGGAGGTGATTCAATGAATAACTGGGTTGGGAGGATCTGGGTTGTCGCTTTTTACTTTGGGAGTGTAAAATATATTGTTTTAAATGCTAATGCAGTATTGTTTATGTGATTTATAAATCCATATTCACTCCCTTTGTTTTTTCTGTTGTCTCCATAGCCATTAAGCTTTGCATTTGGATATGTTGCCTTGATATCCTTACCAGCCGCTGAAAACATGTTGCCTTGATATGAACATTGTCTGTAAACAATGGCTTAAAATGAGAGTGCAATAGGTAGTGGTAATAATTAACCTTTATTTTAATTTTTTGGATTTGCCAAGCCTGTAATATTTAGCAATCTGGTTTATGAGCACTTGTTTCTAGTTTGAGTGAATATGGGGCTATTCGTGGTCCCACTAATTGACAATCACACATTGCCATACCAGATCTGTTTACCTTTGCTTCTCACTTTATACTTTCACTATGTGTTAGTGGTACACTGTGTCTTTAAATGAAATGTGTATTTAACTACAATCATTTGGGTTCAAAGGCCGTCCCTAAGGAAGCGCGCATGTGCGAAACCGGTCAGGCCTAGTACACAGAGGTCAGCACACCTTGCGGCACCTTCTCTATTTTTGTTTTTTACTTGGCAGTTCGCAATAAACCTTGGATTTATTCAGTGGTGGTCAGTGCTAGGTTTCTTTATCTGTGGTTTACTTTACCTGTAGCATGACAGCTTTGGAGCCGCCCTTCCTGCATTTAGGCTCTGGGTTGTGTCAGAGTTGGGAAGGCTCATTCTTTCACACAGGTTGGGTTGTATTATAAGGATGGTCTTGAGGAGACAGATTTAGGATGTCTACTTTGTACAGAGGTACTTGGGTGCTGTGGGGGAGGGAGGAGGTAAGCGGGGCTACTGGGTGTGCTGGGTGAGAGGATGATTCAATGAATAACTGGTTTAGGAGGGAGTGGGTTGTAACGGGGGTGGGCTCATTCTTTAGAGTGGGTAAGGAGCAGATTCTATATTTTTTTATTATGAAGATGGTTCGGAGGAGCCCAATTTTGAAGGAGTACCAGTACAAGGTATTTAAGTGCCATGGAGGAGATGGAGGCTGTGTGTATGTTTCACTTTTCTACACGGTGATATGGGTGGAGGTGAGTTTGTGAGTTATTTATTGGTTGTAGAGAAGAGAAAGTGTAATTTATGATAGTAAGGTAGCTGGATATTAGGATATCTGAATCTGACCTCGATTGTCATCCAAGACTAGGATCAGATGTCAGATTTGGGTATGGATTATCCTAACATCTGACTATCCTGGTTAAATAAAGTGAATGATTGATTCATTGATCCTAACTCGGACTGGATTTTGTTGCATCTGAGCAACACTACTTAGGGTACTAATCATTATCTGTTAGGGCACCTGGCTGCAAGTTAAACTAGCTCTGAGGGTAATTTAGCATGGAAAATTCAAAAAAAAGAGTCCACCAAGGGTGTATTTTAGCGGCATTATTGTTTTCTGTAAAAATGCTTCCTCCTGGGTTAGACTTTGCACATTTTTACACTATCATGCAGGCAACCACCTAGCCACATCGCCAGACCACCCCTACTCCAGTTTCCCCCACAGAATACCCCCATGGCAGGGCTGGAGAGGAAGACTTGTGTGCCACCTTAACCAAGTGGAACACAGTCCGGTATCAGAGAAGTGTGGTTGCACACTCTGCTCAGTTGTCCCATGGATGTCATACAGATGGCCACCACTTTTCACCTGCATTTTCTTCCCACAACCCCTCCAACAATGCTTAGTGCTACCTCTGCAGGTCTTACATGCATGCAATGACACATCCAGATAAGGAGGCAAGACCTCTGGCCAATCATAGTTATCACTTTGGTGGCAGAAATCAACCCCAGTCCCACCCAGCTGTGAGTACAGCCACAAAAAGCTGCCCAGTCCGATTCTTGAATCTGATCCCCGATGCCAGATCACCAGCACGAAAGTGGAATGCACTACCAACTGTACCAGTACTTTTTAATGTTTTTATATAGTACATAATTGGTGAAATTAATCCAATCAATCTACACTCTCCAAAAATTGATGGCAAAGAAATTGGAGCTCATATACAAACCAGTGATATAACCATTTTGTCCTGGTCCTCAGTTAGGCTGAAAACATGACTGTCAAAATGCACTCTGCTCCCACAGTGCCAACAGGTAACAGACAGGGTAACCATCCTGTCTGCTTTTGGGTCCAAATCACCTTTAGTCTCAAGTTCTGGGGGGATTCAAACTATGACCTTTATGCTAGCGTACCCAAATGTACAGGCTCAGATAATATTTTCTTCAGGAGATGCAATATATCTTTTGCCTAAGGGCACCTAACCAGGTATCCAAAATGAACTATTAAAACTCTATAAGAGACTTGGGTATATTCTTACCTTTTTTCCAGTTTAGTAACACCATCAAACAGTTGTCAGACTTAACCACGTACACCTCACATGCAAAAAGAACTTGGACGACACACCCAGGCAGTAACTTAAGAAAATGTCGTTTACTAACAATTGTAAAGTAAGTACAATAAAATACAGAACAAATATCAAGAGCTTACAGTTACAAAATAAAATGGGAAACCTGCAGAATAAAACTCCTACCACAATACATTCAGATCTTTGCTATCTAAGGTATTACCTCTGTAAGTGCATTTTAAAGTTAGATCAGAGAGCTGTCTCTCTCCAGAGTCCCAAGATGATACGACATACATTTCAGACACAAGTATCAGTTTAAACTCTGCCTCCACACCCCTTCTGTGAGTCATCTAGCTCCTTTTAGAATATAAAATGACAAACATGATTTCCAACCAGGAGGTGTTTTAAATAATGTGAATATCGGCAAAAATCCATTTCCCAAATTATGAGTCTTTGATTAACCAGTTCCTTTGAGGTTTACAACCCTGCAGTCTGTCACCCAGGTGTGAGATACCAACACGAATTAGCTAAATGACGTATTTTCCTGATGTAATAACATTTGTATTTAAGTTCTAACTTCAAAAGCAGCAACAGGTGATGAGGGCCATAAACTGTATGATGTACCAATTAACAGTTTCCTTCTGGTCTGTTTAATTACATCCTGGTTTTCAGCTACTGACACTTAAAGTTACAGGCCAAATTCCTCACACACTGAAATGTCATACACAGACCATGTATTTATAATACCAATATTACACAATAATCATAACCAGCTTGCCAAGTGTCACAATATCTTTTTTTTTTTTTTTTGGTCAACTTGTTTCGCTCCCGTCGCAGCTCCAAGGTCCTCTCTCAGGCATCCCATCCTTGTCCAGCCTGTCTGAGGATCCCACGCTATGCCTCCTCGCTGGCGCCAGCACCCCCAGCTAACCCTATCCGGGCTGGGTCGCCCCCTCTCCGACTTGGGGCGTGCTCTTCAAGGCAGACTCTGGCACCGGATGAGAACTGGGCCCAGGGAAATTAAAGGCAAGCTAGGGAAACCCCGGCATAGGGCATGGAGGATCGGTGCCGTCGCCTGATCCTTGGAGTCGGGTTTTTCCTGTGTTCTTGGTTACCCCCCCACAGATGCAGGACATGCAAATGCTGCCCAGCTCCAACACAGGTGCTCCCACCCATGTCAGAAAGGCAGCTGCCCGACATCGCCCCTTAGTGTACATGCCTTGGTGTGCAGCAGTGCTGCCGGTCACCACCGGGGGCCACTGCTGCACCAGGCTGCCCCTGGATTTCTCCCCAAGAGAGGAGAGCAGTCCCACAGATGCTCAATCCTCTCTCCCTCCTCCACCGACCCCCAACGGCCCAAGCTCATTCCCGAACCCGGGTCACCGGCGTGGCACGAGGTGTGGCGTCCAACACCTCAACCCTCAGCGCCACTGGGCCGGGCCACAATGGCATCTTAACAAATTTATGTCCAAAAGATCATCTAACTGTTGACACAGAAAAATCAAAAGTTGTAGCCTTTGAGTCCATTCCATCTGTCTCTACAAAACCACAAAACTGGACGTAGTAAACGAATGTAATTACTTGTGCTTAACTTCTTTCTGCTTAAAGCAGCAGTATTTAAGTTGGCAAACCCTTTATTCGTATAGTTTTCTTAACAAAAATGTATTTCTTACATCCTTAGATTCAACCTCAGTGTATTTTTAGTTTTCTCAGATATTTCAAAAATGACTTTTATAGCTAACTTTGTAATAATGACTCACATACTTAAAATGTGTCACCATCCCCAATTTTTAACAATTCTGCTGAGGTTAACAGCTCAATGTACAATCTAGATTCATAATGTGGATGTATTAGGATGGTGCCACTACAGTTTTCTTTAACATTTTATGTATGAGTTATTCAAAAAGAATAATGATAGGTGAGAATAAACACTAACGAAATAAGGACCATAAATAATCACAGTTTAAGTACTGTGGAATGGTATCTATTTTTTTCATGGTGAGCATGGCACAAACTTCAAAATCCCATACCTTAGTTCAGGAATGAAAGAAAGCAAGAAAAAAAATAGTTATCTTGATCTTCTTTGCCAGAAAAAAAATGATGGCTGATAAAATATACTCTTGCGCCTAACAAATACTGCTGCTTTAAACTCGTGGCATCTTCATATTAAATATGACATAATATAACCAAAGCAATAAGACTTGCTCATGTATGCTTAGATGCAGTCATATTTACAGAGGCCAGAACATTAGAGCAATGAAAGTCAGAGAACTGAAAGATAAACTAAAAGATATTATTCTACTTGGGGAAGAAATCTTTTTCTTTTAAATTTATTCTGCTTTGTAGGTCCCCCCCATGCTCCTTGTGGAACGCAGCCCCTGTCCTGCATGCCAACCCACCATGTCCAGGCTTACCCCCAGGGTGGGGCCGCTGGGGCAGGCACCCCCCACTGGTCAGTGGAAGTGAGCCCTGGCTTACCTCCCAGGGCGGAGCCATGGGATCAGCCCCCCCCCCCGGTGGACACTGGTGGCAGCGGGAGTGATGGCAGAGCGGGGTCATGGCCTGGGGACCAAAGTTTTTTTTTTTTCTGTGGCTGTGATCCCCTGGGAGGTAGGGCATACAATGATGCCAGCGTCTCTCCTATCTCGCACACACCGGTCTTCCTGGCAGTTCCCCCGGCCTCTGCCAGAGGTCAAACAAGAGGCCAGACATCCCCCCCACACACACACACACAGAAAGACAGCTATCTCTCGGCGCTCTGTCCATCTCCATCTGGCCAGCCCTCTAACTCCCGGGTCCGTTCCTGAACCTGGGACATCAACAGAGCAAGCGGTAGCCTTGCCCCTGTTCCGGCGGGCCAGACTTGGGGAAGAAATCTGGGGCATTCATAACAATATCCTCCAGACTCCAGTCAACTTTTTTGTAAATCTTCACCATCCGACTCTCCCTAACTTTGTACCAGCCTCTCTACTACGAGCGGAACTAAAAAGTTCCAAATGCTCTCAGATAGATCTCCAATCCAATGCTTTAAAGACTCTATTACTAATGCATTTAGAAGTCAGTTGGGCTTGCTCTGATACAGTGAGCGAGATAATTTCTTGTGCCAGAGTAGAAGGGTTATGGTTAAATGGTTTAAGAGGTTAATTCATAACTCACCCCTATAAAGAAGATGGTATATAGCACATCAAATGGATCTGAAACTAATAAATGAAAAACAAATCTCATCATGGCTAGCTACTAATAAAAGAACAGTCAATTTAGAACCATAACTGTATTTTCTTAAAGTGATTTTGTGAACTTCAAAGTAAATGGCATCACTTATATTCAAGTATAGTTCATGCAAGCAGTAGTCCCCTTGCATAAATCTGGATCATATTTGCTGCTTCTTTATTTAGGAAGGGATCATAGTTTGGCCCTGACAAGGTGGCCCGCTGATCCCTTCCACTTCCCTATTCATTTCCACGCCCCCATGCTCAAGCGTGTTATGACATGTAGCAAGGGAGAGCGTAGGGGTACACCCCATCAAAATGTATAGGAGTATTTTTTTATTACTATTTTATACAGTATGAGAACAAGTTGGAGATTCTTGAAGGCCACCGCTCGTGGCTTTCATGAATCTCCAACTCACCATCATGCTGTATAAAATAGTAATAAAAAACATTCCCATTCATTTCAATGGGGTGCGCTCCCATGCTCTCTCTTGCTGCACGTTATAACATGCCTTAGCGTGGGAGTGTGGAAATGAATAGCGAAGTGGAAGGGACTGGCTGGCCACCTTGTCGGGGCCTAACTATGATCCTTTCCTGTTAAATAACGGAGCAAAAAACATGATCTAGATTTACAGAAGGGGACTATCACCAGCATGAACTATATTTCATTTAATTTACCCCACTAAGCTCCAAAAATCACTTTAAATATCCCAGAAAGTTAAGCATTTCCATCCTTCAGGTTTCAGACTTTTGACTGGGTTTACTTTTGGAGAAGTAACCACCTGTTCATGTAATGCATAAAACTAACATAATAGTACTACAATGCTGTTATGAATGTTGAGACTATGTTTAATGTTCCATGTAGTCTCCAGGCATGGCTTAAAAAAATCCAGCTCACTTCCTGGTAAAGCAAATTAAAAAAATAAATATCTGGTCACTTTCACAACATTCAAAAGTAAACGATACGTCCCTTTACTCTAAGAGAAGCAGAGTCACTGTCACATTCTATCCTCCACTGTCCATTTTATGGGGACTTGAGAGGTAAATACTTGGAAAAAAATAAAATCATCACTGCTGGTACACTGCCCGACATAGTCAGCAATTATTACATGACTTACTGTGTGCGTAAACTGCATCTGCCCTGCTCCACCTCCCCTTTTACCACTGGGTTAGGTCTCTACATTCACTAAACACTGCTGGTCTCCTACATGACCTTGCTTCTTCTGACTGGTCCAGTTTCTATTCTGTCACCAACAGAGATGCTGCCCTCTCCCTTTTCTGACACTTCCTAAATACTGCCTGGAACTCTTATGCCCCTCCCCAGCAACTCAAAGTCCAACACTTCCACCCATGGATCTCTGTCGACATCAAACTCTAATTCCCAAGACCGGGCATGAACAAAATATAAATCTTCCCTCTCCCAATCAGATCTGCCTATTGCTCTCTAAGACACTCCTGCACCAAAGTGATTTGTGCCAAGACACAGTACTTCAGGACCACTCTTCGGCAAAACCGAAGCACACCTCACAAATTGTGACAGACCCTCTCATCCCTCTTCAACTCCCACTCTAAATCTGCACCCAGTCACTCCTTATTGATGACAAGCTAGTCACAGACCTTACCATTGCTCCCTCTGAACACCTTCTTTACCAGCTGTGCCCTCTCTGCTAGCACCTCAAACTGACCCCAACCTCCCCCCTCTCGCTCCTCACCAAATGGCTTTCAGTTCTTCCCCAATCTGAGCCCAGGAGGTCCTCCATGCCCTTCTTTCTCTGAACCCAGGCAACTTTAGTCCCGACGGTCTTGACCCTCTCTTTCTTCATATCTCAGCTCCTGTCACAGCCCATCCTCTGTCCCATCTGCTCAACCTCTCGTTTACCCTCTGTACAGCCCCCCCCCCCCAAGCCTGGAAGTCTGCTAAAATGATCCCCCTTCACAAAGGAGGCGATCACTCCTCACTTGGAAACTACCACCCCATCTCCCTCCTTCCTGTATTAGCCAAGTTCTTAGAGTCCCTAGTCCTCCCTAGACTTACCAATTTCCTCTCCTCATGCAACTTCCATAAAAAATATTTAACAGTATCCTCCCTTCTCAATATCACTGATGCCATCCTTATTGGAATGGACCAAGGACACCTTACCTCTGCCATTTTTTACAGATGTAGCAAAGGCCTTTGACTCCATATCTTATTCTCTCCTACCATCTAAACTTGGATCAGCTGGCCTTTCACCCTCCACAGTTGACTGGTTCAGTTCCTGTCTTGTCCCACCCATGTCCTAGCAGGTGACGCTCCCCCCCCCCCGGCCTATCCTTGCAATAGTTCCACAAGGGTTTATAATTGGCCCCATTCTCTTCTCTATTTTCCTTCATGACCTCCCCTCTGTCTGTTCCTCTTCCAAAATCCTTTATGCTGACAATACCATTCTGTATACTTCAGGCCCCTCTGCCCCCTTGGTGACTGCTCGACCGCAGAGTGACTTAACCCATATTCTGCAATGGTTCCAAGACAATCAACTTAAAGTCAATGTGAAGAAAAGTGTCCATGAACTTTGGGACCTCTCAAAAACTCTCCACTCTTTCCTCACTCCCTTTCCTTTTCCAAGCTTAATGGCACCACCCTGGACACAATCTCTGCCTATAAGTACCCTGGCTTCTGGCTGGACAGCTGACTCGATTACTCAACTACATTCACTCTAGGCTCCACCCAAGGCTTGGTGCCATGTACAGAAACAAAGATGCCCTCTCACCGTCAGTCTGCCGTGAACTGCTCAGTAAAACTATCCTGCCTATTTTGGACTACACAGACTCATCTATTGGTCCGCCCTCTCTATCTCAGGGCTCTCTTTTCAAAGCCTTCTGCCATTTTGCCTCCAATGACCCCCCCGCCGCACCCATCATTGCACCCTTTACTCTTCCCTCTATCTCCCCTCCCTCTCATCCCACCACCCTCTTCATTCATTTCTAAATTTTGGTTTGGGTCTCTTACCTGTTAACTCTCCTTTCCCCATCTTCCCATTCTTCCTACTCTCTCCGTTCCAGGAACTCTCACACCTTTGACCTTCCCCATCCCCACTCTAACTCTGGGCAGGCTGCTTTCTCTTACTGCCTTCCCCGTATCTGGAAACTTCTCCCCCCCCCCCCCACCTTTATAAACATACTCTCTCCCTACTCACTCCCTCCTGTACATGCTTTCCACATCTCTAGTGCCCTCTCCTGGTACAGTATTTCTCCCCTCCTGTCTCCCCCTTTAGCCTTTCTTCCTCTCCCATCCATTCCCCCTCCACCCACTTCCTACTCTTATCTACCACCCAGTTCCTCTCACATGCCCCCGCTCCTCCTGTTGCAGATTAAAATTAGTTTCTTCTCAGCTCAAGCCCATGATGTATCCTTGTTAAATGCTGTAACTAACTTGTTAATTGTTACATGCAGCAATATCTTGTGCTGCCTTGCTCATCGTAACACCTCCACTATGTATATTGTTCTACTAGTATAGAATGCTTTCCCATGTATGTATTTTTGCATCTATGTATATATTATGAAATTGTACATTGTATTTCTTCCTGACTTGTTTAATTGTTATATCACCTCCCTATTCCCCTTTCCCTGTGTCGCACCTGGAAACGAGCTTCTGTACAGTGTGCCTCTCCCGGTCATCAAACTTTAAATAAAATAAATTAAATATAAATTCTCTATTTAGTTCTAACCTGTAGAATTGAATGTAATACCATTGTAGTAGCTAATTTTATGAAAGCAACTACTAAATCACTTTATTAGAATCCTGTTATAAACATTAAATGGATAGGGATATACAAGGCTGTACAGAAAACCGTCAGTAAAATGTAATTTGATATAAATGAAAATATAATTATCTGTGCAGCACCACGTTGAGCATTAGAGAAAGAGTAATGTTCTTCTGGGAGTCAAAGTTTTCCAGTTGCCTTGGTGGCGCAGCTGGTAGCGCAATTGAAACGGTATTCTGAGTGGCCTGGATTCAAACTCCAGCTAAGGCACTAATTTCTTTCTCTCTTCTATTTGTTTGGGTTTCATATATGCACATACCGCAGTCATAGAAACATAGAAATTGACGGCAGAAGGAGACTGCCAGGTCCATCTAGTCTGCCCAGTGTTTTAGACCTAACTTCTGACTCTTGACTTTTCCCCATATTTAGTTAACTGGACTTCACAATGGTTACATAATAGAACCCATTCAGTAAGAATTAACGTTATCCAGTCTGACATAGGTCGAGTTACTAGTGGAGTACCTCAGGACTCGGTACTGAGGCCTACACTTCTTGGTATTTTTGTAAGTGACATGAATCAAATTGGATAATTACATCTCCAAATTCACAGATGACACAAAATTGGGAGATAAGGTCAACACATCATCAAATATTAAGTCACTAGTAAATTATCTCAAACTCGTAGAATTATGGGCACAGACTAACTCCATATCCTTCAATACTGATAAATGCATAGTCCTCCACTTTGGAAACAAAAACCCACAAAAAAAATTACCTTCCAAATAACACTACACTTAAATCATTATCTAGTGAAAGGGACTTGGGTATTCTCATAAATAACAAACTAATCTCAAACAATCATTATAATAAGGTGGCAAGAACAGCTAACATCATACTTAAACAGGTCAACAAGACATTTATCAGCAAATCCGAACACTGTCTAGTGCCACTATACAGGGCCTATATTCGACCTCACTTGGACTTCGAATCACCGTTCTGGTGTCCATACCTGAAAAGCGACATAAATCGGTTAGAGCAAGTACAAAGAAGGCTTATAAAAAATGATCCCTAGACTTAAAACCAAAAGCTATGACATACGGCTCAAAGAAACAGGATGGTATCCCCTTAATTTAAGACAAAGGGGTGATATTCTTCTCATGTACAAACTATTAAAATCTCCGAAACTAATGAAACAACGTGGGCTATCACTGGCCAATAAACGTACAGTAGGTAGACTGCATAATAAGCAACTCCTAGTAGAGTGGGCAAACACCAACAAACGTGACAAAATTTTCTGCATAAGAGCATCTAAATATTGGCATTTATTACCATAGGACTCGATAAACATTATAAACTTCGATACATTTAAAACTAAACTTGACACATGATTAACACATCACATTCCAATAAATGATCCACTATTACAGGGGACAATCATGATGGGCCTTGAGCCTTCTTTTGTCCCGCTAAAATCCAGTAAATCCTGTAAACCTACCCCTCTAGCTGCCCTTTGGTGTGAGGGCTCCCTTGTGTCTATCCCATGAATTCTTGAATCCTACCACTGTGTTAACCCTCACCACCTCTGGGGGCAGGCTATTCCAGGTGTCCACCACTCTCTCTCTGAAGAAAATCTTCCTGGCATTGGTAGAGAACCTCATTACTTGCAGTCTTAGATCACGTCTCCTGGTTCTGCTGTCCTTCTTGAAGTGAAAAAGTTCCTGTGTCTGCACCTAGTTTATGCCTTTTACGTATTTGAATGTTTTGATCCTGTCTCCCCTTTCCCTTCTCTGTTCCAGGGAGTACATGTTCAGTTCTCTCAGTATTTCCCCACAGGGCATCTCCAGCAATCCCTGAATTATTTTCAGCGCCTTTCTGTGTACAGACTCTACCTGGTCAATGTCCTTTCTGAGGTGGGGCCTCCAGAACTGTATGCCATACTCTAGTCTTGTGAACAAAAATGTCATCTGATGTTGTATAATATTTCTATTATTTGTAAAGTGTCAATTACTGTATTTAACTGCACAGGGACCTACTGGTTAAACAATAAATATATTACTACTTCCAGGGGCATCATTTACTGCTATGCAACCTCATACTAACATACTATTTGCCAGCAGATTAGGCCTTACGGTCTATCGAGTCTGCTCGAACCTAGATCCTTAGTTGGGTGCCGAGACCCTCCCATCCCTTGTTCTCCAGAAACCCCTATCATCCATCCCCACCCCGGGACAGGCCATCATCTGATACATCCACTTTCTGTGTCTGTCCCACCCTCTCTTGAAGCCCTCCACTGTGGATCTCTGAACCAGCTCACCAGGCAGTGCATTCCAAGGGTCTCACGACCCTCTCGGTGAAAACCTCCTCCTCTTTTCCCCTCACCCTTCCACCTTCCAACTTCAAACCATGCCCTCTGGTGATACCTCCCTGCTTTAGTCTAAAGATCCCCTCCATGTTTACCCTATTTATTCCCTTGAGGTGCTGAAGACCTCAATCATGTCCCCCTGTCTCTCCTCTCCTCCAATGAAACAGGCAGAGCTCCTCAAGTCTGTCCTCATAAGTCAAATCCCCTAGCCCTCGTATCATCTTTGTTGCCCTCTCTGTACCTCTCCAGGAGCTTATGTCCCTCTTCAAGTGTGGCCGCCAGTACTGTACACAGTACTCAAGGTGTGGTCTAACCAGTCCATTGTACAGCGGCAGAATCACTTCCTTGCTCCTAGAGGTGATCCCCTTACGATGCATCCCAACATCCTGTTTGCCTTGCTAGCTGCTCTCCTGCACTGCTCAGAGTTATTCATACATGTATCCACCATGACCCCTAGGTTTTCCCTATTGAGGCCTCCAGCGCCTCCTCCCAGGGTGTACCTGTGTTTGGGTTTCCCGACCAAGATGCAACACCTTGCACTTGGTGATATTGAATTTATTTCCATGTGTGAGCCCAGCTTTCCAGGGTGTCCAGGTCCCTTGCAGGCCACCTCCCCTCTTCTCCTCAACTACTGCTCCCATCTTGGAGTCATCCATGAAGAGACTCATTTCATACCCTATACCCTCCTGATGCCCGATATGTATGCATTAAACAGGATCGGACCCAGGACCGAGCCCTGTGGTACCCCACTACCAACCTCTCTAGGGTTTGAGAGCTCCCACAGACCACTACCTCTGAGTGCGCCCAGCTAGCCAGTTTTCAATCCAT
This sequence comes from Neoceratodus forsteri, assembly GCA_016271365.2. NCBI lineage: Eukaryota > Metazoa > Chordata > Ceratodontiformes > Ceratodontidae > Neoceratodus > Neoceratodus forsteri. The sequence goes on along the minus strand of CM028129.1, from coordinate 453,260,481 downwards.
CTGACCATCAAAGGGCCTACTCCTAACCCCATCAGTTTCTCCACCAGACCATTGTGGGGACAGAGTCAAACGCTTGCTGAAGTCCAAGAATAATACATCCACAGGCTTACCCTGTCCAGTTCTGATGTTACCCATTCATAGAACTCCACAAGGTTGGTTTGACATGATCTACCTGGCACAAACCCATGTTGCCAACTATCCAGACCTCCCACCTCCTCCAAGTACACCCCAATCGGTTCCTTTAGTATACTCTCCATTAATTTTCCCACCACCGAGGTCAAACTGATGGGTCTATAGTTACCTGGTACTTCCCTCGACCCCCCTTTATGGATTGGTACCACATGTGCCTCTCGCCAATCCCTAGGTACCCTCCCTGTCTCAAGTGACCTGCTGAAAAGCTCCGCCAGGGGTGCAGCCAGTATGTCCGCCAATTCCCATAGTACTCTCGGATGAGAGGCAGAACCTCCATGATGTCTCTTTCAACCAACAAGATTTCCCTAGGGTCTGATTACTGAAACTTCTGCAGGTGTAGGAGCATTGCAACCCCTACGACCCTGTGGACATTAGACTTTGCAACCCACATCATTCTTGTGAAATTACACCACAGACTACCACTACCTGGTCTGGAACAGTATTTTTAACTACTTACTTTAGTTTTTGCTTTACACTGTTTTGCGTTATCAGCTTAGGGAAAAGTCTCACTGAATCGTACTATCCCAATCCCACTGAATATATTACCAATCAAACACACGCCAGATTTACAGTTTTTTTTTATCAATATTTTGAGTTAGTCAGAATAACAGTCAATATGGTAAGTGGTCTACCAAGGGCCATAAATGTCATGTTTGATGTGCTGATAGGCAGGGTTTCCATTAACCAGTGCTCAAATTTTAAATTAATTTGGTAGTCCACACACACTGAAAAGTGCTGGCAGAACACTTAGTTCTGCCTGCTGGTATTCCATTCTGAATACAAGGCTTAAAAAATATTTTTAAAGCATGTAAAAACACTGTAAATGTATTTTAGCCTTAGCCAGGAAGCCAGATTTTGGTACAGAATAAGAAAGAAATTCTACTTTTAAAGCTAAATATATAGACATATGGACCCTTTTAGTAAGGGTCCTGTGGACCGGTTTTTTTAACTCAAGACTCTTGATGATGTAAGTAAAAGATTCAAGGCCTTTGTTCTTCCATTGCAAGATACAACCTTCGAAAACACTCCACATAACAATTAGCCCCATTTTTTATTTCTGTGCGACATGGCAATGATCCATTTGATCCTCAGCTGTGCGCTGAAGGCTTCATATCTTGGAGCAGATTTGCAGCACTCATCAGTATGTTGTACTGGTTAGGCGGGTCAGCTAATGTGGAAACCTTAGTTTGTTCAATCAGGCAGTTACATCTCAGTCCCCACATTTAAAAAGATCGATCTTTAATGATTAATTTACAGAAATGCTCACCAGGGGTAACAGTCTGCAAACTCCTAGGGTTAACCCTCTGTGTACTGGTAAGGTGCCTGCAGGTGGAGCCAGCAAACAACAGGTAATACACTACATCACCCTCAGTTTGATCTTCATCACTCAGCTGCACGGTTAGAACACAATCACCCTGCAGAGAGGAAAAAATAAAGAAAGCTTTAGCACTATGCCAATGCAAGTCCCAATTACTACTTGCCAAAGCAGGGATTATAATGAGGAACACTCACTTAAACTTGTATTCAGTTTAAATATTACTACATACATTCGTGGCATCCAGGCCAGACTGCTGTATTGTGCTCTACTTACCTTGCTCGCTGATACAACAGCTGCTGCTAGGGCTGATGCCAATGAGGCTTCTAACTTCTATTGTATAAATCAGACCATATTACACCCTTGCTATGAGCTCTACACTGGCTCTTTGTCGGGTAAAAAGCTGATTATAAGGTCCTTTTTTAACCTTCTAAATCCCTTAGCAGTTTTGAATTGTAAGTGCAATCACACACTTCTGAACCCCTACCAAACTGTTAGTGCTGCCCATACAGGTGGGCAAGGGCTATTGCAAGTCCCAGTGTTCCCACTTAAAAGCTTCAGTGCTGGCTTTCTGATTCACTGCCCACAGTCCTGTGGACCAGCCTGCCTGGTAATGTACACCTTGCGCTTGCTCCCTGGGCTAGTACAACTCACTGCGCCCAACAGCTCAGTTTGAAGTCTGAACCATCCACTGCTTAACCAGACACAAAATGGCCACCCAGGGTACAATAACAATTAATCCCTGTTAGATCTGAAGCACCAAGGTTTTGTTCATCACTGCAATAAACTCACCAGCTCCGAATAGTACTTTTGTGACTAGTGTGATTGATTTTTTCATACATCTTTATCACTAACGTTTTGTTAATTTCTTTTTTCTGTTGCCCGAGTTCTGGTTTTGAGTTGCTGGTTCCTTGCACTGAGCTCCATAAATGTTCTGTGGAATAGCCTTCCTGGTAATGTATGTCTTTCCTCTCTCCCTGGCCTGGTTTACCAGTTTGCTTTTCAGTCACCTATTTAATCATGTTTTCTGTATCTTGAAGTGATTTTGCAATTTCTGTATTCTTGAATAAGTTGATGTCAGTTCTGGCCGTTTTACCAATTTATGGATGTTGGTAAGTATCAATTGATATATCTTTGTCCCTTGGTTTTTATGTAACTGATTTTTTTTTTCTTTTTTTTGCAAGTCATACCGAGAGCTGGAAGCACAGGATATAATTTCAATATGCAACAGAATGCAGGTTACAGTGAACTTTGCGTTTGACCTTTGTAGAATTTATGTACATATCTGAAGATGTTTTTATTATTGGATTTAGCCTTTAGTGCCAACAACAGCTCCTCTACCATCAGTCTCACCTAACTGCTTTTGTAGACCAAATTCATCTTTGTTCCTAGATTTAATCCTTCCTATATGACTCTCTTTTTCTCCCTAATTACTTCAAGTGCTTCAGTTACAATCCACAATGATCTGCCCTTTTTTTTTTTTTTTTTTCTGTTGAACTTCCTTTCCTGGGGTATACACTTGCTTTTAAGAGGTCCACATATTTTTTTTTTTTTTTAAACAGAGCCTGTGCTATCACTTGAAAAACATTACAATATATATAATACACATTTACACTGGCACAGAGGATTGAGGTATTGGTCGCACACCTCGAACCACGCTGGCGGCCCAAATTCAGGAATGGACTCCAGGTGGTTTGGGGGCTGGCTGGGGAAGGAGAGGAATACAGGCGTCCGATGGACTGCTCTCCTCTCCTGGGCTGGGTTGGGTGGGCAACTCCGCTCTGTAGCAACCCTGGTGAGACCAGGGGCACTACTATGCAACAGCGCAGGAGGGACAACCAAAGAAAAGCGGAAAACAACTTTGGTGGCCACCAGGTGACGGCTTCCAAATTCTACACACACCCAGAACCTCCAGGAGCCTGCCCCTCCACAGCAGCACCCTGAGTCAAGTAAAGATAATAGAGTGCTGGGGTTTCCCCCTTACCTGGTGCCTTCCCCATTGGAGGAGGAGGACCCACCCAGAGATGGGTTACTCTGGGACGTCTCGGAGGGTTGGCTGCGAAGTGTGGTGGGTTGGCAGGGCTCAGGAAGAGGATGGCCGGGGAGTGGAGAAGGCTTGGAGGGCCTGAAGGAGAGGCAGACACCGGAGTGCTGCAGGAGGAGGTAAAAAGATCACACAAAAAAATAATACACATTTACATACATACAATTCTGCTTATATTTCTCATACATTGTTTTTATCTTCCTCTTTTTTATTATGGAGGACAGCTGCCTGAAATGAGGAGCCTTGTTCTTTAGACTTGAGCTGTTTCTGCCTTCCTACATGGATGTCTTAATCCTCAATTTATGAATTACAATTGGTTTCCATAGACATTTTTTTATGTCACAAGCAGAGGACCATGGATGGGTATCACACAAACAGCAGTAGCAAGTGAAGTTCAAAGAACACTGATCTGTTTCCATGCTATTTTTTCTTAGTAACAGAGAGTAGAGAGAAGATAAAAACAGAAAATACTGGAAATACAACTAAAATGGAAAATTACAGTATTTCTAAAGTATTTTCAGAGTTGTCACAGGCTCTTTAACACAGTCCTATTGCTGTTGAATGATAATGCGATGGAGCTTAGTTTCCCAAGGTAAAATATCTGTGTTGTGAGCTCCCTCTTCTTTCCAAAATATGCTTAGTGCAGTTAAAATATAAATTCAAATATATATATATTTATCCTTATTTATTTTTTTTTTATTTAGCTACTTGGTCCCCGTTGCCTCCTCCCGCCAACTGGTAACAGGGACACATACGTCATTTTATGGATTTTTCCCTAGCCCCCCAGGCCCTGGCACACAGTCGTGTAAGCATGTGGAGGCATGCTTCACGCCCCAAGGTGCCAGCTCAGCCACTTCCACCTCCCAATACTCTGCCGCCCCCTCTCCGTCTATGCTACCCACCAGACCTCCACCCGGTGGGAGTGGAACTACAGGGGTGTACCAACCCACCCTCACCACCCTCAGGAGAGGACAGCTGCCCAGCGGCATGCTCAATCCTGCTCTTCCACCCCAACCAATACCCCGATGACACGAGATCGTTCCCGAACTCGGGTCAACAGCGTTGCATGAGGCAAGGCATCCAGTGCCTCAACCCTCTTTGCCACCGGGCTGGCTATTTATCCTTCTTTTTTTGTGGATCCAAAGATCATCATAATTCTTGTTCCTTGCCCCATTGTCATGTTTCGTTGGACTGTTTAAAAAGAAAAACAAAAAATAAAACAGAGTTTGCAGCTCAGCTGGCATGACAGGGACCAAAATTGAAGAGAGATCCCTGTCAGTGCCAGCATTTCTTATGCCTGATCAGTTAGTGCTTATTGAGGGATCAGCTGTTCTATCTGGCTCTAGCTACAACGGACTCGGCCACACTCGCAGCTGGAATATTCTTAGAGGATGACATAATTATGCATTCCGGAGACATATTTATTTGATAACCAGCTGATTGAATTCTATCAGTCTCTTTGTAGCCCTATACAGATCTACCACATCCATAACAGCAAAGACTTCTAACTTTGTTGCACTGGGCTACATGTATTAAGGCGATTTTGTAATGAGAAGAGGACCAATACATTTCAAAGCCGGGTCCCTGGTGGTGAGAGACTGATGCATCATCTTCTAAGCCACCCAGCACTTCTTCTCCCGATTTGTCCTCACTGAAAGTGGTCCTGGTCTCTTTAGAACACAGTTATTTAAACTGTGCCTTGTAATGCTGTCACTTTTTTTGGTTTTTCTATTAATTGCCGTATTTTCTGAGTTCTATTTTCTCCTTGAATGTCCACACATTGCACCTTGTCCTTTTCCCTCTTTGATATATTTCCCTGTCTTTGACTGTATTGTATTTTCCAACTGCATTTTGCCATGTATATGTTACCTGGTTTACGTGTACGTAATCTTGCCAAAACCTGTTATGTACCAACTTTATAGCCTGGGTTGTGCCTGAAAACAGTCCCTGGGACCAGTGCACCAACTGGTTGGTAAACTGACAAACAAATAAAGTATGTGCAGTTCTAGGCACCACACTTTAAAAGACACAACCAAACTGGAGAAGGCACATCAAAGAGCATCAAGGTCCAGGTTGAAGTCACAAAAGAAAAGGCCTAGTGCCTTGGCCAACATTCTTCCTGTTAATACAAAGTTGTTCCAGTAACTGAGATGAATGGGAGGTGAATCGTTCCAGGGCACGGTGGTGGTCAGACTTTAAATTATGGATAACATCTAGGCAGTTAGATAAAGCACAATGCACATCTGCCCCGGAAAGCAGGCACAGATGCAGGAATATCATGGTTATACAATTCCATTATTCTGTGCAAAAGAGTGTTCTCACAAATAGCAGTGAGCGGCAAGGCAATTTTACAACACACACTAACGCATGCAGTGTTAGAACAAAGATCTAACATTTTGCACAGGTTGCTGTGGCAGTCACCTCTAACGAAGCACCCTGTGCAAAATGTTAGTATCTTTTTCAAACACTATGCATTTAAGTGCTTTGTAAATTTGCCTGGCTGCTCATTTTTGTTTGTGAAAACACTCTTTTGCACAAAATACAAGAATTGTATCACAGTGATGTTCCTGCGTCTGTGCGTGCTTTCCAGGGTAGAGATGAGTGGTACTTACACTAACTGTCTAGATTGTTCAGGCAACTGTGTTCGCTGTGTGTGGATGCTGATGAGCAGAGTGATTGCCACTAAACAGTTATAGTCCCTGTTCTACCAGTCTCTTCAATTATCTGTAAAGCACTTTGAGATATAGTGTGTATGAAAACCACCACATAAATACAAATTATTATCCTTGAGGAAGGAGAAAGTAGTGGGGGTGGTGGAGGGGACTTGAGGGAGACATACTGGATAAAACTGGATAAATAAAATGAAAATAATTAAAATGGCTTAGGGGTTCAGCAAGTCTGTTACAGTGTTCTTCAAAGTAAACAGAATATTTTAAACTCGACTGTTGTGGTTGAGAGGATACTTCAGACACCATGTCCATTGAGCTCTTCGCTTTTCATGATACGAATGTTATCAAAGATGCAGGTCAGTGTCAACTGTGATGGTGGTTTTGCAATGTGAATACCTGTCCACTTGGAAAGAGGCCACCACAGCTTGTCTCACTGCAGATCACAGAAGTCATTCAGTGTTAAATGTTTCTGTCCCTCCATGACAGGGTTGTTATTGCCCATTGACGGTGAAGCTTGCACTGCAGTCAGCCAAGTTGTCCCAGCAAAGTGTATGAAAACAAATTTTGGTCTCTGCTGCCATCAGTCTCCACCACCCATGCATGCTAAAACACACACTATAAATGGACAGACCGGTCTGACGATAATCAGAACCTCCACCCAGACATTACAATGTCTAGTGGATGTGGGTACATCCACGTTCTGCTGGTGGTGTACCAGGTCTGCCCTCCCAGGACTTTTGTGTTAAAAAAAGCAGCATTCAATCTCATCCCCATTTGCCCTAACCCACTACTCCCCTGGATCTCACAAGGAAACAAATTGTTTAATTTATTTTTCTTCCCTCCTGACACTCGCATGCTGTCTCTAATGCAGTGCTGGAAGTGCACAAACTTGTAGTGCTGGTGTGGCATGAGCAGTAAGCACATGTTACATCAGTGCATCTGGTGGTGGTGACAGGTCCATCATCAGGTGTGTGGCAAGGTTGCGGTATTAATTTTATTCTGGGACAAGGTTGGTGGGTTTCAGCAGAAGGGAGGAGGGGGTATTAATATTCCTTCTGGAACAGGGTGGGTTATACAGATGGTAAGAGGGGGCAATGACATTCACATTGGGACAGGGTGGGAGTTAGCAGATGGAGAGGGAAGGAGTAGTCCTACTGGTACAGAGCAATGGCAGGGGTATGCATTCTGGGATGGGTGGCAGAGTATTTATTATAGGCAATGGTGGGTATCATGCAGATGAGAGGAGGGGGTAGTGAAATTCAATCTGGGATGGGGGGTATCAGCAGATGAAGGAAGCAGAGGTGTGCATTCTGAGGCAGGGTGGTTGTCTGTAGATGGAGGGGTAGGGGTATAAATGCAGGGGAAGAGTATAGGAAGGGGATCATGGGTGTGCTGCATAGTACAGTAAGGAGGCTGTCATCGGTTGGGCCAGACTGGGAGAGGGGGCTTGAGTTGCATTTAATCAGTGATACCTACTTTGCCCTAACACAGAGGAAAAGGGGCACAAGTGGATTATCTATAGCTAGCAGAGACATGCACAGAACTGAGTCAAAAACTCAGGCCAACACACTCAGGTAAGAAAAATACTTTATATTCTACATTTTAGTGTATCTGTGATTTTTGATTATACCTATAATTTCATTGAGGTTCTGATCTGAATTAGAACCAATCAGAACTAAACAGAACTCTGACTTGAATCCCGATTCCAATAAGGGTCAGGATCTTTTTGAGTCTGAGTATCCCTAACATAAACACATATATTATACACACACACACACACACACAGGTAAGAAAAATACTTCATAGTCTACATTTTAGTGTACCTGTGATTTTCGATTATACCTATAATTTCATCAAGGTTCTGATTTGAATCAGAACTAAACAGAACTCTGACCTGAATCCTGATTCCAATAAGGGTCAGGATCTTTTTGAGTCTGAGTATCCCTAACATAAACACATATATTATACACACACACACACACACACACACACACACACACACACACAACACACTCAGGTAAGAAAAATACTTCATAGTCTACATTTTAGTGTACCTGTGATTTTCGATTATACCTATAATTTCATCAAGGTTCTGATTTGAATTAGAACCAATCAGAACTCTGACCTGAATCCTGGTTCCAATAAGGGTCAGGATCTTTTTGAGTCTGTGTATCCCTAACAAAAACACACACACACACACACACACACACACACACACACACACACACACACACACACACACACAGTCAAAAGACCCTGTATTTGTCAGGGATATCATCTGTAACATCAGAAAAACTCTCCCACAGCACACTAGAAAGACCAAGGGCACATGATCAAATACAATGATAACTGGAAGAGGACAACTGGTCAAAATCAAGAACCATTATTTTTGCTTCAAAATGGCAAATGCCCACAAATGATGAATAATAACTGGTTCCTTAATGAGGAGATGTGCTATGGTAAGGAAAATGGAAAACAGTAACTAGACATTACTTCGATAACTATTTCAAAAGAGCTCAACTCAGGATACCAATACTGATCTTTCAGGAATTTGGTCGGCAGAGCCTCTTCAGGAAAGAAAAGTTGATGCACCATGTGCAAACAGGATCTAAAGACTACTGGAGGATAAGTCTCAGTTTCAGTAATATACTGAAGAATTATTTTCTCAGTTTATTTGTAGTATATGGTTACCGCTTGTTGTGCATGGAAATTGGTGAGTTCAAAATCCTCTTTGTGCCATTCAAAATGGTTGTGCACATTCTATAGTGTTGTGCACATTCCAAATGGAACTAAAACAGTGTCCATTCATGCAGCACATGGACTTTACCAGACAGCAGTGCTGCAGTGAGTAAGGACATTTCTTTCAGCATGACTGACCACATACCATGAAAATAGAATATGGACAACTACACACAACATAGCATTTGTTTCCATCTCTGGGTGGAGAGGACATCGTGGAGCTCCCAGTCTTTGCTTTTGTGGTTCTTGTGATGCCCTCTCAACCCCTGGATTGAAATGTATCATTCTTGTGTATAGCTGTCCATACTTATATACATATATATATATATATATATATATATATATACATACATACACACACACACACACACACACACACACACACTATATATATATATATATATATATACATACACACACACACACACACACACACACACACACACACACACACACACACACACACATATATATACACAACACACACACACACACAGAATAGCCCCTTTGACATGCAACATCTAATTTAAACTGGGCTCTAGATTATTCTTTCAAGTTTTTACAGTGGGGGAGGACTGAAGCACAGGGAGATTGACACGTCCAGAGTGAGGATGGCAACGAAACTTATCAACCCTTTCAAAGACCCTGATAAGGATCACTCCTCAGGATCACACCCTTGGGATGGGAAGAAAGGAGGGTCTCAGAGGGAAAACCATTCCAGCAGCCCCAGGCTAATCAAGATGCCCCACCCCTAACAGTAGGGTCCTAATGACTGTTGCCATTCTTCGCTGGCTTTTCCTTTTAGATGGCCCCCCGACTGTCAAATGAGTATGTTGTTGCTGAATTGGCTACGGTCGGCAATTCCAAACAAGGACAATGGGCAGAGGCTGGCAGTGATATGGAATCTTGGAGGACTCCTGCAGCAGGCAGAAGGGCCTGGGTAAGTGAAAGGAGAACCTACTGTGGCAGAGTGCTTGAAAATGGGGGTGGGGGGCGGCAAAAATAGAAAATATATAGAAAAAAAGAAAAGAGCCAAAGTGTAAGTTCAAATGATTTACATTTTGAACAGATTCCATGTGCTAGTCTTCCTGCAAACTGCCTTCCCAGTATACAAATGATTTACATTTTGAACAGATTCCATGTACTAGTCTTCCTGTAAACTGCCTTCCCAGTATACTCACTCCTAGTGAGATAAATGTCCATGATTTACATTTTTAAATTGTACGTTGTTCTAATGGTCTGTTCTAACTGGTGGAAAAGCTGTACTGGTCCATCAGCACAGCAGTAGGATTACTGCTTGAGACACCAGCAGCTGGGTTGGGTGAGGAGGACGGTGCATGACAGAGGATGCTTTTCATCTCTGGGGAGGGAGGGAAGGCAGCAGGCTTTGCTGTGTTACTGCCACCTGAGTGAGACAGTAGAATGTGGGAAGGAGACACTACAGTAGTTGGTGACATGCATGGCTGCTCATAGCATCTGCATGCATACCTAGCACCCAACGTCCACTAGGGGGAAACAGGGAGAAAACACAAGAAGGAAATCCAGAGTATGCAGGATGATATCACGCCCCCCCGCCTCACTGCTCTAACAGGTTCCCTACTCTCTGCATAAGATGGACCTGCATGGACTAGCCACTGTCCCCAGTGGAATCCACCATGGAACCAGTGTGGTTCTGGGGACCCCTGTGAGGACAGGTAATTACATGTGAATGAGAGGGATGGGGCTGGGATGAGATACTGGAAGGGATAGCACTGTTGCCTATGAGATAAATACAAAACAAAAATGAACTAGTAGAAAAGCAGATGGGGTGGTGGGGGGAGAACCTTAATGAACGTGTGCTAATCCTTATCGTGTTGATGTAAGACTAGGCAACAAAACAAACTACTGTAAGTCTATAAAGACAAGATGCCCTTCTGCATACAGAATGTGACTAATGCCAGTTATAACTGGCAGACAGAAGCCATCAATCCAGCTTCAGAGGCTCACATATTTCTCGGGCTTCTGGCTATGTTACAGGGGGAGCAGCTGCATGCTCATTGCCTGGGTCTTCCAAATCCAGTGCAACACATCAATGTCAGATGTAAGTCCCAGCATATTGCCTACATTTTCATACTTGCCGAGTGACTGTTAACCTTGTACATGTTTTTCTCATGATTCTTCAGTCAAAGTTGTTTGTCTCCTTCTACCTTAGGTTTCAACAAGCACTTTCCCCTTATCTTGGCCTTTGAACTTACCAATATACCACTAACTATGCTTAATCCCAAGCTATTTTAATAGTTTTCATCCTTGATCTCAGTCAATTTTTTTTAAATGGATTTCCAAGATTTATATGTGAGCTTCATAACCCATTACCTAAAGGCACCACTAGCTCATTTCTGTAACAAGATCCATTTTTAAGCAAGTGGTTTTCGGGAAGGAAGGGAACTGTAAATATAGCTGAAGCCAGGGCCAGCCGACCCCTTCCACTTCACAGTCTGCCAGCTCCGCCCCCATGCTGATATACTTTATGATGTCTAAACAGGAATGGCTGAGGGGCATGCCCCTTACAAGTCTATGGGATAATTTTTCAGTGCATATGTATATGCAGTCTTGTAGAAAAATGAATGCCACCACTCAACTAATAGGGCCTCTATTAGTTGAGCGGTGGCTCTCATTTGTCTTCAAGATAGCACAAACATACATAAATAAGCACTGAAAAACTACCCCACAGACTTGTATGGGACACACTCCTGCACTCTCTCTGCTTGGGTGTTCCAAAACCTCTGAGCGCAGGGGTGGAGCTAGTAGACCAGGAAGTGGAAGGGATCAGCTGGCCGTGGCTTTGATTCTATTTACGATCCCTTCCTTCGTGAAAGTACTTGCTTAACAATGGAACTTATTACAGAAACGAGTTAGTGCTGCTGTAAGGTAATGGGCGATGAAGCCCAAATACTTACAAAAAAATCTTAGAAATTTACATTAAATATTTTCTGAACTGGCAAAAACAGCTGAGTGAATCATGGGATGTCAATGTACCAGGCTATACACTGTTTAGAAGGGACAGGGAAGGTAAAAAGGGAGGAGGGTGGTGGCCCTATACGGCAGAGAAGGCATAAAGGCTACAGAAGTACAGGGAAGGCAGGGGCAGGCTGAGGCAATGTGAGTCACCCTTGATCCAGGAAATGGCACAGCAATATGTACTGGGGTGATCTTCAGACCTCCTGCACAGAGGGAGGAAATGGACATGGTACTAGTGGAGGAAATTCATGACATGGCAGCTAAAGGTGAAATCCTGTTGATGGGAGATTTCAATATGCCCAGATGTGGATTGGACCACCAAGGCAGCTGTTTCAGCAAGAAGCATGGCCATCCTGGAATCCCTGCAGGGGGCTGGACTCAGACAGCTGGTGCATGAGCCCACCAGGGACAAATCAATTCTAGACCTGGTATGGACCAATGGGAACAGAGTTGAAAGAATCCAGGTGGAAGGGCAGCTGGGAGCCAGCAACCACCACATGGTATGATTTGACATGGAGACAAGGACTCAATTAAGCCACACAAGAGCAAATGTATTAGATTTCAGGAAGGTGGACTGCAATGAAATGGGTAGATGTTTAAGAGTAGCCTGGAGAAGGTAGAGGTAATGGAGGGGATGGAAGAACAGTGGGGGAGGCTAAAAGGAGCCATCATGGAGATAACTAATCAATGCATTAGGATAGTGTCCAAAGGGAAAAGAAGAAGAAACCACTAAGGTTCTCTAAGGAGGTGGGAGACAAAGTAAGAGCAAAAAGAGCAAGCTTCAGGAAGTATAAGGGGACCCAAGGGAGGAAGACAGGGAGGTGTACCTTGAATGTCTAAGAGAGGCAGGGAAGGTTATTAGGAAAGCCAAGGCACATGCAGGGGAGGTTTTAGCATGGACTGTGAAAAAAAGGGGACAAGACATTCTATAGGTACATCAGCGATCGAAGAAAAACTTGGGGAATTGTGAAGCTGAAAGGGGAGGAGGGAAGAGTGCAAGGAGGGGGATCTAGACAAGGCAGAAATACCGAACAAATACTTCTGTTCAATATTCACTGAGGAGGGAGAGGGCTAAGGAACACAGTTGGGGAGCAGAGGCAATCAGGAGGAAGAAGTGGACACCAGTTCATTCACAGTGGAGAGAGTTCAGGAGGAACTCACAAAGCTGAAGGTGTATAAAGCCATGGGACCAGATGACATACACCCGAGGATATTAAGGCCACCCTGTTCATACAGTCACAACACAGGCATGGTTCCAGAGAATTGGAGGAGGGTGCATGTAGTCCCACTGCATAAAAGTGGCAGTAAGGTGCAAGTGGGGAACTACAGGCCGGTCAGTCTCACCTCAATGGTGGGGAATATCATGGAGACACTGCTGAAAGAAAGGATAGTGGCACACCTGGGATCCATTGGTGCCCAGGATCTGAGGCAGCATGGATTCACATCAGGAAGGTTTTGTCAAACAAATCTGATAGATTTTTTGGTTGGGTGACTAGGGAAGTGAATCAGGGAGGGGCCATAGATGTCGTCTACCCTGATTTCAGCAAACCCTTTGATACTGTCCCACACAGAAGGCTGGTTAACAAGATGAGTTGTTTGGGCATGGGGCATAAGGTAATACAGTGGGTTAGAAACTGGCTGACGGACAGAAGGCAGAGCATGGTGGTAAATGGAATCCAATTCAGGGAGAGAGGGGTGACCAGTGGAGTGCCACAAGAATCAGTATTGGGACCAGTCCTGTTCAATGTCTTCATCAGTGACATTGCAGAGGGTCTGGAAGGAAAGGTCTGCCTATTTTCAGATGACACCAAGATCTGCAACAAAGTGGATACTCTAGAAGGGGGTGCAGAAAATGAAGAGGAACCTGGAGAAGCTTGAAAGATGGTCAGAGGTGTGGCAACTGAGGTTCAATGTGAAAAAGTGCAAGATAATACACCTGGGTAGGGGAACCCAGGGAAGAGCTACAGGATGGGGGAGAGGTGCTGACCATCACCAAAGAGGAGAGGGACCTAGGGGTTATCATATCTGATGACCTTAAGGTATCAAAGCAGTGTGCAGAGGCTGCAGAGAAGGCCAGTGGCATGCTGGAGTGCATAGGCAGAGGCATTACTATTAGGAGGTGGGAAATGGAGATGCCACTGTATAAAACACTGGTAAGACCTTACCTGAAGTACTGTGTGCAGTACTGGAGACCACACGTGTAAGGATATAAACAAGGTGGGGACCATCCAGGGAAGGTCGACAAAGATGGTGCATAGTTTGCACCACAAAACGTATGAAAAGAGACTAAGAAACCTCAATACATACTCATTGGAGGAGAGGAGAGAAAGGGGCGATATGATAGAAACTTTCAAGTACCTCAAGATGTAGGTGGGAGATCTTTTCCAAAGCAGAAAAGATACCAGAACGAGGGGGCACAATAGGAAATTGAAGGGGGGAGATTAAGAGTTAACATGATGAAGCTTTTCAACACAGAGAGGGCGGCGAACGCTTGGAATAGTCTGCCACAAGAGGTGGTAGGGGCAAGCACTGTGGAGGGATTTAAACATGCCTGGGACAAGCACATGGGAACCTTGGCAGGAAGGGAGTGATGAAAAGCCATTTACCACTTAGGACGAGTGGATGCATACATGTATAGGGCCTACAGGCAGAATGGATGGGCCTAGCGGTCCTTATCTGCCGATAAGTTCCGTTTCAATGGGCCCAATTACCAGAAGCAATTTTACGTGTGCAAAATGCATCCGACTGCACCAACCCAAAAAACTGCTATAATAAAAGTATTAGATTTGTGCTGCGGGATGTGGGTGGAGATACCGTCCCAGTACAAATCTTGGAATACAGCTGAGGCATTCCAGCTGTTACTGGGTGTAAACTGGGTTTACGTATAACAGCATATGTTACCAGCTCATGCATGTCTGACTACAGTATCATGAAAGACATGCATGACCTGGTCTGCCACACACTTGTATTTCACCCACTTGTCCAACTAGTACCTTTGTAGGAATGTTGATTGACCCATTGCTCTCAATCATCCCTGATAGTCAAATGCATCAGCAAATAGCAGAAAACAAAAATTACTCCTTGGCAGTCCAGTGGCTCCCCCCCCCCCCACCACCACCCAAAGATCAAGTAGGATCTGCAGTGATACTAAAGCAGGGAAAAATGGGCAGACTAGGTGGGCCAAATGGTCCTTATCTGCCAGAAAATTCTGTTTCTGATTAACCCCCTCGTCTCCCATGTACACCTTTGGTCAAAAAATAGGTCTTCTCTACATTTGGTCCCTGATGTCAACGCTGAGCAGGCACCTCTGTCAAATGCCTGTACTGCACAGCACAAAAAAGTGCTTAGGCAGGAAGCCCGCTGTACCAGTGATAACTGGCAATGTGAATGGCCAAGTGTGCATGGAAACTACTTGAGTGATGGATATATGCCTAATATAACACATATATAAAAATACATTTTCAGCTACTTTTGTTACCTGATTTTACTTCTATGTGATGTGTGTTGTAAGATGTGATGTTCCACTATTGTAACCCCCTCCAGAATGGCTGAAAACAAAACAAAACAGAAAAAAAACAGGTTACTCACCTATAACAGTAGTTCTAGGAGTGGTATATGTTGTTCATCCCTGCTTGTTGGTATGTCCTTTCCCTTTAAGAATCTTGCCTTGAGGTCTAAAAGCTGGCTCCTACCACCCACTTGCGTGGTATATCCCTCAGCACTGCCCCATGATGACAGATCTTTGCCCGCTGTAAGTAGAGCGTTGTGCGTCAAAGCAGGGGAGGTCGGGGGGTTTCATGTGGATGAACAACATATACCACTCCTAGAACTGTTACAGGTGAGTAACCTGTTTTTCTAGGATTATGGATATGTTGTTCTATCCACACTTGTTGACAGACTCCTATCAGTTCTCCAGAAGGACGGAGGCAAGGTGCACACCCCTACTTAGGAAACAGACTGGAAAACTGGGGCCCCAAAACCAGCATCCCAGCGTGACTCTAGATTGATGTGGTAGAGGGAAATGAAGGTGTTTGCTGACTTCCAGGTAGCAGCCCTACAGATTTCCTGGATAGAGACATCCATGGAAGCAGCCAACAATGCAGCAGTATGGTAGGTGCAGTGAGCTCTTACCCCTACGGGAGGCTCCTTGCCTGCCAGCCTATAGCAGAGATCAATGCATGATGTAATCCATCTGCCAATCGTCTGCTTAGCTGCAGGTCTGCCAGGTGCAGCTTCAGCATAGGTGACAAACAGCTGGTGAACCCCCTCCCTGATCTTCAGCCGCCTACTCCTTATAGTCAGAGAGCGCTCATCACAGGTCCAAGGTATGGAGCCTGCACTCATCCTCAGAGATGAAATTGGGGTAGTACACTGGCAGAGTCAACTCCTGGTTAAGAAGAAACTCTGACACCACCTTTGGAAGGAATTTCGGGTGGGCACGCAGGACAACCTTGTCCCTATGGAAGACCAGATAGGGAGAATCAACAGAGAGCGCCTGTAGTTCCCCAGTCCTTCTGGCTGAAGTAACAGCCACCAAGGAGGCAATCTTCCATGACAAATATGACATCTCACACCTGTGCACTGGTATAAATGGCTTGCCCATGAGCTTTGCCAATACCAGCAGTAAATCCCATGGTGGTGGTGGTTCATGCACCAGAGGGGAAATATAGTCGAGGCCTTTAAAGAAGCACCAGACCACCTTCTCCTGTGCCACCATCTGCTGACCAGCCCCGCGCCCGGTAAGCAGAGATGGCTGCCAGGTGCACCTTAAGGGAATTAGATTGAAGACCCCCTTTGGACAGGGACCAAAGGTAGTCAAGGCTGAGCCTGGAACTCTAGCTGCTCAGGAACCAGGCTGTCAGGAGCAGGGATTGAAGGTCTGGATGGAATACCTTCCCCTGATTGACTGATATCAGGTCCGGGTATACGGGAAAACACCTAGGAAGCCTTGAGCTGAGGTTGAGGAGATCAGGATACCAGAACTGGTGAGGCCAGTCTGGGACTATCAGGATCACCTGTGCCTTGTCCCTCCTGACCTTGAGGATCACCTTGTGAACTAAGGGAAGTGGAGAAAAAGCATAGAAGAGGCCTGTGGTCCATGGCCTCAAGAAGGCATCCCCCTGCACAGCGAGCCCTGCTGAGGGGGCCGGGGGCATGAAACAGCCTCAGCTTTGTGTTCTCCCTGGAGGCGAACAGATCCACTTGAGGTTTTCTCCAGTGGGAGAACAGGCTGTGTACTACCTCTGGATGGAGAGACCACTAGTGGGGTGCCTCGCCAACATGGCTGAAAGCATCCGCCAGTCGATTTGAGGCTCCTGCCATATGGATGGCTAGGAGATCTGCCTCCAGCTGGCTCACAAGGGTCCAGATGCAGAGCACTTCTCTGCACAGAGGCTGGGAGTGTGTGCCGCACTGCTTGTTGAGATAATACACAGTCGTGGTATTGTCCGTCTGGACTTGCACCACCTGACCCCGAAGGAGTGGAGCGAATGCAGACAGTGCCAGCTGGACTGCTATAAGCTCCAGCAGGTTGATATGACATCGGGATCCCTCGGGGGTCCAGAGCCCGTGGACTCTGTGATTCTCCGTGTGGGTACCCTACCCCATGAGAGGCGCATCGGTCATGAGAATGACTGTTGGCTCAGGATGGACAAACAGGATCCCTTCCTGCAAGTGTACTAGGACGGTCCACCATTGGAGAGTGTCCTGCATCTTCTGAGTCACAGTGATCAGCTGGTTGAAGTGATCATGTCGCTGAGTCCACTGGCCGGCCCGCTCCCTCTGAAGGGAGTGCATGTGCCACTGGGACCAACAGACCATGGCGGTGCTGGCTGCCATGTACCCCAGAAGGTGCAGAAGTCCTGGACAGGGTGCAAGAGCCCAACCAGAAATGATTGGGCAATGGAGGAGAGAACCTTCGCCCTGTCCTTCAGGAGCCTTGTTCTGGTTCAGCAAGAGTCGAGCTCTGCCCCGATGAAACAGATCACCTGCAAAGGTACGAGTTCTGACTTGGTCACACTGACCATGAAATCAAGTTCGATGCAGATCTGGAGGGCCAGAACCTTGGACTTCTCCACTTCCTGTCTGGAGGGATCCGCTATGAGCCAGTCGTCGAGAGAGGGGTATACTCTGAACCCCCGATGCTGAAGGTGGGCCGCCACCACGGCAAAGCATTTGGTGAAGATCCGGGGGGCCGATGACAGGCCGAATGGCATGGCTCAGAACTCGGGGGCTCCCTCCTCTCGAAAACAGAGGAACCTTTGGTGAGATGGATGGATCGGGACATGAAAGAACATGTCCCGGAGATCAAGAGAGCAAAACCACATGTTCTGCTCGAGAGATGGTATGATCTGGAACAGAGTTACCATCCTGAATGTACGGGACCTGAGAAATTGGTTCAGGTTGTGCAGATCTAGAATGGGCACCAGCCTAACATCAGTTTTGGACCAGGAAATACCCGGAAATAACCCTGGGTTGACAGGGGGGGTCCACGACTCTGGCCACCACCTATTTGCGGAGGAGTTGGGCAATGTCGTCTCAGGGAGCTGACTGAGTGTATACAGACACCATTTCCTCCCATGGGGCACGGGCTCAGCTTGGTGGGTACTACTTGAATTCCAGAGGCACTCCTTGGCCGATCACTTCCAAAACCCACCTGTCCATTGTAACAGTGAACCAGCTGGAAAGGAAGTGGCGGAACCTGCCCCCCATGGGTGGACCGAGAGTTGGTGTGACGGGTATGGCGTTGGTCACCCCCATCCCATCACTGTGCAGGCTTGGAGGAAGAGGGTCCAGTTTGGGGACCACCAAAACCCTGTTCTCCAGGTTTACGGGTCGCTGGGTGCCTGGACTTGGGCAGAGGGCACCAAGGTTGAGCCTGCTGCTGTTCCTGCCCTGACTGGAAATGGGGCTGCTAGGCCACAGGGGCAGAAGGCTGAAAAGTCTTTCTCTTCTGCTTTTTGGTACCTTGGGATACCTTCTGAGCAGAAGTCATGGAGTCCAAGGTGGCATTTGACTTTTCTATGCACTGGAGGTGACCGTCCACACCTGGGAAGAAGAGGTCAGTACCCAGGAAAGGGACGTCCGTCAACTTGTGCTGAGTGTCCGCTGTGAAGGTTTAGACCCTCAACCAAGCCCTGCAGTGCATGGCAACTGCAGCCACCACTGAGCGGGCACAGGAGTCCCCGAGGCCCAGAGCCATCTGGATGCTGCTTCGCAACTGCCTGACCCTGGTCGTGGACATGCTTGACCGTGGTCTAGAGATCCGCAGGGAGGTGAGGAAGAACCTCATTAAGAGAGCCCAGAAGGGCATGAGAAAAATGCACCATGATGACAGCCGAGCTTGCCTGATGAAGGCCCACCGAAGAGGCGGCATAGACTTTCTGGGCCGAATGGTCCAATTTTTTGGACTCTGTCTAGGGGTCTATCATTGTCTCTCAAATTACCTGGGCGCCTGAACACAGATTCAGTCACCAATCCCTCAGCTGAGGGGTGCTCTGTGAATCCCAAAAGGGAACCGATGGGTACCACATACTTGTGGGCCATATGGGCTGAGGGCATAGGGCAGGAGGCGGGGTGCTGCCACAGCTCCAAAGCCGGACCAACAATGGCCTTGGACACTGGGAAGGCCTTCGTCAGTGACTCCCTCATTTGAGGATGTCAGTGAGGGGGTATTTGGCCTGTTTCTGAATGGGTTCTAAGGGCATCACCATGGATTTGTAGATGAGACGGAGGATGCCCATGAAGGAAGTAGGGCCTTCCTCCGTCAATAGACTCCCGATTGATTTCTTGTGCAAGGGGCGAGAATGAAGGTCAGAATCTGGATAGATTAACTGTCCACCAAAGTTGCCCTCCACTCACCTAAGATGGTCAGGAGTGAGGGTGATGGATAGCCTACACGGGAGGCCCGGAATGGGCTAAGACTCCTCAGGAGGAGTACCTGAAGGAGGCTGCTTAGGTGGCAGCTCCACCACAATCAGTGGAAAGGCCAGTTTCAGCCAAACCAGAAGGGTCTTGACCGTCTCCGCAGGTGGAAGAACAGTATGGACTGGCTCCTGAGGAGACAACGTTGGCCTAGAAGGAGACAGCCAAGTAATGGCCAGGGTAGAAGCCGGAGCCAACTTCTGGCCGGACATAATCAGCTGCTGCCACATCAAATCCTTATAGCATTTGTGCAGTTTGCATCGGAGACTCTCTTCATCCAAGGAGGACAAGGAAGAGTGGCAGTGGCACCACTTTTTGGAGTACTTATGCACCTTCTTCGGCCTGTCGATCGAAGGGGTCAAAGACCTAGACTTAGACCATGGGGGGACCAACGGGGTCATTTGGAAAGAGCCAGGGAGAACCGCGGCTCATCCTGGTCAGGGACCGGGACCCTGATGGGATTCCAGTGGCCTGGGTCTCCTCTTCGGTGGGTTCAGGCAAGACCGGGGTCCTGAATAGGGAGTTGTCGGCCTCACTGAGTGATGACAGGTTGATTAGGTTGAGACGAATCTTGACCGGATCGTCGTCCCATGTCTCAGCTGGCTGGTATGATGGGGTACTGTGAAGCCAGCAGCTGAGGCCATTCCTTTTGCTCCTTGTCCTTCTTATGGAACCGAGACATGCACGCCCGAAGGGCCCTCTCCCTTGGTAGGGAAGGACTGACATCTCCCAAAAGGAGCCTGAGAAGGTGGAGTATAGGTTGAGTGGGATGAAGATCGACATAGAAGAGGACCGATCAGTGGCCCGAGCTGCCATCTCTTCAAAGGCCTTGATCTGTTCTAACTGCTCAGCAGACCCCGCAGCCACGGGGACTGACCAACGGGCTTCCTTGGATTTGACTGGCGGGTTCCGTTTTTTCAGTCTGCCCAGCTGCAGTCATGCAAGATGATCATCCAAAACATTTGGATGAAAAGAGCAACACATTTTGCACGCCTGGGTGTCATGATCATGACCCAGGCAATAAATGCACGAGGCATGTGGGTCGGTCCGAGACATCTTTTGCCTGCATAGGCAATGGCAGAAACTGGGCGAGGACTTCTTGTCCATCACAGTCGAGATCGCCAAGTGACTGGGAGCAACTCTAATGAGTCTGTCTGGGTAAATCCTTAGATTTATGCGCCAGAGCCTACAATAACACGTGAGCAATAAGGCGGGAACCTGAATCTTACAGCGGAAAGGAAGAGCTGGTGTCATGGGGCAGAGCCAAGTGATATACCACCCAGGTGGGTGGGAGGAGCCAGTTTTTAGAGCTTCCGGCAAGATCTTAAAGGGAAAGAACATGCCAGCAAGTGTGAATAGAACATATCCACAATCCTAGAATGGGTCATTTGATCCAGCACACCTTTCTGGTAAGATAAATAAAATTAACAAGCCAACATTATGCCGATATGTGCTGGCATGTCAGGACTGTTGGACTCCCTCTCAGCATAACTTAAGGGGGTTGCAGTGCAGGTAGGGGACTGGCACTACAATATGCTGCTACAATTTAGCCCCAGTCCCTTGCAGCGGAGAACTGGGCCCCCTGTTCTGTCAGTGCAGTAAGACTGTAGAGTAGTTTATGTGTAAGCCCCAGGTCCTCAAGGGGGGGGCACTCCCCATCTGATCAATGGGGATGGACTGCATTCTACATACAAACATATGAAGAAGCCAGCAGAATAAAGCCATCAGGTTTATCTAGTCTGCTCTTATTGCAGGGTCCTCAGCTTAAGATACCGATCCTGCCCCACATCCTATCCGCACTTCTCCTCTGTCCACCCCTTCACTGGCCCTTATTTTCCCCTTAACTATATCCTACCTCTTGAAGCTGCCCACTATCTTCAACAAAACCACCTCTTCTGGAAGGTCATTCCAACCTGCCACCACCCTCACCATGAAGAAGTGTCTCCTGGCCTCTAGCTTCTCTCCTAACCCCTTCCCCCCAACTCAAGACTGCATCCCCTCTCGTTTCTGCTTCCATTAAGCTTGAAGAGACCCTCTGTATATACCCTATTTATTCCTTTCAAATACCAGAAGGTCTCAATTATGTCCCCTCTCCTCGCATCTCCTCTCCTCCTGGGGGTACATGCTCAGGACCTCCAACCTCTCCTCTCCTCTTATGCGCTACCCTGCTGGTCCATGAGCATCTTTGTTGCCTTCCTCTGGATGGTCTCCAGCAGGTTCATGTCCTTTTAAAGTTATGGGCATCAGTACCTTATAGTGTACTCCAGATGCGGCCTCACCAATAACCTGCACAAGGCCAGCATCACCTCCTCTCACCTGCTGCTTTCCTACACTGCGTGGAGTGCTTCAGGTCACTAGTGAGTATCACTCCCAGATCCTTCTTCCCTGATGCAGACACCCGAACACCTCCCAGGCTGTACCAAGCCCCTGGGTTCTTGGCTCCAATGTACATATCTTTACATCGGAGCCAAGCTGCCAAATCCTGGACCACCTCTAGTTTTTCCAGATCCTTGTTTAGGTCTTGTATGTCTTCGGATGTGTTTGTGCTGTGCATCCTGATGATGCATCGCCTTGGTAATCAGATTTACTTGGTTAATGCACGTGGAGAAGTCCCTTTGTATACCTGCAGTCACTCGGGAAGATACCCCCCAAGAAAAAACAGGTGTAGCTCTGGCTCACACAATTACACCCCACAATTCTGTGAAACTTGGTGACCTAAACAAATGCATTAATGCATCAAAAATAAAATGCATAAACAGTACATATTTATTAGAGGAAGGATAAGTGGGGTTGAAGAGGGATGGCAGGATAAAGCAATGACAGAAAATCATGAATGTTAGTTCTCCTGCAGATCCACCCACCATCGGTCACAAAGTAACATCTCCCCGCTGGTGTACCAGCTGCTTTCCTAACATCCTGAGAGAGCTCCATACTGCTGAATGAGGTATCTCTGCTGAAGATGTTCTACAGCCCAAAGGTGGGGACTGTCAATCTTTAGAAATGCAGGAGTTGGTTTTAAACTTTAAATGACAGTATTCTAATATGAGCAAACAAACAGACCTAGAAGCCTGGCTGCAGGGCTTCTGCCTGGCCTAAACTCAAGGCAGGAAACTGCCCAGGGCTTCCATCGCCCCCTTTTCCCGAATCAGCCATCTAGCTAATGGACCGCATTGCAGGGCCTAAACCAAGGTAGTCAGGGACCCCTGTCAGAAGGCAAGTTGATGACCAGTCAGAGCAAGGGCATCCCCCTCCAGTCTTTCTGATGCTGTACTGGAAACAGTCTCACTTTCGATCCTCCCTGGATTCTTGTATACATCCCCTAAAAAGACTTTTCAGCATATTCTCTCCTGTTTCAGGTCTACCACAACCACTGAGGCACAGCCTGTCTTCTCCACAGCAGTTCAGTCACTACAATCTCTGCCAGGATGACCAGAAACAACTGCTGGTGCTGCAGATTCCAGTACCTGCCCACAGTGACTCTGCAGGTCAGTTTAGTGTACCAGCGCTTGGGCACTGCTTATACACTCACTGATTCCAACTGGAATGCTGGCTCAGACATTTGCCTCACAAGCCTCTGCTATACTGGCTGGAGAAAAATATCCTAAGGGCTAGTCACTGTTGATCTTCAGCTCTTGTTTCAGAGTCTCAGCTTTCCTCCCTTAACTGTTTGCATTAACTGATGTCTCTGTTTCTGTGCCTATCAGTTCCTTACTGGTACTGATATCATGTGCCTCCTCTGAACTCAGTGCCTAAACTCTATCTTTATCAGCACAAGTTCAAGTTTATTTGCATGAAAACTCCATTGAGCACACTCATTTACAAGGAGGTCCTGGTAAGGACAATGTGGTACAGCAGGATAAAATACAAAAAAATGACAACACAGCTCACAAAACAATGGAGACAGGCATACAGTTTAAACATTGAAAACAGTAGTACAGCTGTGGCAAATACATATAGGTATGATTCTATCAGATACTAAGTCGAGGGAAAAAAATAGATGAGAGGACACAAGTGCTTGTTGTAGTAACTATACCATAGAGGAGATGCGCTAGCCATTATGGCATTGACAAGTTTCCTTAACTGCCGTGTTGGTCAGGGATTTAAAGAAGTTTACAGAAACTAATTAGGGGAGCTTGAGTGATAATTGTCGTTTATTCCAGGTGGACAGGATGGCATGATTTGATCTGTATATGGGTTAGTACACTGCGATACAATCCCTTTTACAGGTACGACCCATGGTCCATACAAAAGTGTAGTTAGGTACACAAATGACACAATAACATACACATCTCACAGTTACAAAATACCACTAACACACAATAAAACGTATAAATAGGAATAAGCATTGCACGTCGTTAAATAAGATTCATTTTAAAAGGCAATCACAACTATTCAAAGTTCTAAAATGTAATTTTATGGGTTTTTTTTTTTAAATAAATCATAACTTCTTATACTTCTAATTTCAGGGAGTATACTGTTCCAATCCATGGGTGCAATGTATCCAAAAGTATGCTGGCCACTAGATATACTTCTGTATGGAACCTTTAGCAGTGCTGTTTTCAATGACTGGTTGTAATGATTAACTGCAGCTCTACCACAATGAATGTGGAATCTGGGCATTTCTAACAAGGCACGAGTTTTTCCTGAGGGAATAGCAGCTGTGATGGATTACTTCTAAATAGAAGAGGCACAGACCAACTAACTTCATTTTTTATTTTGGCTCTTAACATCATGCATTTAAACTAATAAAAGGGTCAAAAGTACCATCTTGCCACTATTAACCAGTCTCTGATAAATAAAACATCCTTAAAAACATATTTAATCAATGCCTAAAGTTTGAATAATAAAATGGATGAACTAAAAGCACTTTGTAATCTGCATAACCCAGATATTGTTGCCATCACTGAAACCTGGTGGCCTAATAAAGAAATGCAGGGGACAGTAATCTCTGATTATGATTTGTTTTTTTAACAGTAGAGAAAACAGGAGAGGAGGAGGAATTGCATTATATATAAAATCTGAACTAAAACCTATAAATATTGCAAACATCTTATCACACTGAAACCTTATTAATAAAACTACTGAATAAAAATAATTAAACTCTTAATAGGCTTATGCTACCGCCCACCTGATACCACCCCCACCCCAATATCAAAATAAATTATGAATGAATTGGAAAACGCTGTAGACCAAGCAGAGACAGTGTTCTGGGGAGATTTAAATATGGGTGACATTGACTGGATCAAAGGTACTGTCAATCAAGCATCTCCAAAGATTTTCTGAATTTGTGTAGTGAACTATCCTTAATGCAATCAGTTACAACTCCAACAAGGGGTTCAAACATATTAGACATTGTGATAAATTCAGAAAATATTATAATAAAAAAAAACTGTACGGTACAAGCACCACTTGTATGTAGTGACTACAATATGATTTCATTTGACACAATTTCTGATGTTTCCATGTCTAGGAATGTCTCCGAAATCTATCTTTATAAAAAAGCTAATTTAGCTATGATCAATAATGCAATCATTAATATTGACTGGGATGAATTATTTAATCATGCATCAGTGGAAGACATATGGACTATCATAAAGACAAAAATCTTGCAAATAGCCAACACAAACATACCAAAAATCAGGAAACACTGCTCTGCTAAGAATAACCCAAAATGGCTAACTGTAAACTTAAAAAACTGATTAAGAAAAAAATGCCTTTATAATAAATATAAAAAAAAATTCTAGATCAGCAACATTTAAACAGATCCAAAATAAATGCAAACAAGCAATCAGGAACGCAAAAAAAGCAGCAGAGTTACAATTAGTGTCAGAGGCAAATAAAGGAAACAAAAAATGTTACAGTTATATAAACTCCTTAAGGAAACAGTCATGTAAAGTAGGTCCATTAACATTTGAAGATAACGTGATATCAGAACCAACAAAGATGGCCAATTTGCTAAATGACCATTTCTGTAAATCTTTTGATACCCCCATCATCCAATACCCATAATATATGCAAGATACAATTCAATCTGGTATTATTTCCAAGGAAGAAATTCTGTCTAAAATTAAACTTATAAAACCTGGTTCTTCCCCAGGCCCGGACGGCATCTCCACGGATATGATCAAAATTATGCAAGCACATCTGACCAAACCATTACAAATTTTATTCAATTACAGCACTGAAACAGGAGAAATACCAGCAGACTGGAACAAAGCACATGTTATACCACTATATAAAAAGGGAGACAGAGGAGATACGGATAACTACAGTGCTGCATGCAACAAATGAACCTGGGCCATCTGCAAGACGAAATCAGACTACTACAAGTCTACCCTTGCCTCCTCCTGGGGGTCTGCCCATAAGTTCTGGGACAACATAAAGGAACTCAATGGAAAACCATATCACCCTCCCCCCCCACGGCATAACTCGACATCAATGGTTCGCTCTCCACAGACCCACAGGATATTGCCAATGGTCTCAATGCCACCTTCTCAGACCTCAGCACAATTCTTCCCACTAATTTTTTCAACCCTGCACCTGCTCACCCCCTCCACCTCCCCTACTCCCTTTCTACTTCCGGGCCCTCACTCTGCCCAAAGCCAAACCCTACCTGCTCAAAGTCCTCAACGGTGCTAGCCACAGTAATGACACACTGGACCTTAAACTCCTATGACTAGTTCTGGATGTAGTACTTGCTCCCCTTACCAGCCTTCTCAATCGCTCCCTCTGCCTCAGCCAATACCCTAATTCCTGGAAGACCACTGTGATCATCCCTATACACAAAGGTGGGGACCGTACTCCCCCGGAACTATAGACCGACATCGACCCTCCCCCGCCGAAAGCCTTAGAAAAGATTGTTGCAGACCAACTAACCGACTACCTCGCCAAACACAATCTCCTCTGTGTGGAGCAGCATGGCTTCCGCAGGGGGTATAATAACCACTGCCCTCCTTGAATTTTCCAACTATATACACACGCAGCCTTTGACAAAGGGCTCCTCGCGAGTGCAGTTTACATTGGCCTATCAAAAGCCTTCAATACTGTCAGCCACCCACTTCTCATATCCATCCTCTCACAACTAGGTTTCTCGCAAGGTCCCCTGGCCTGGTTCACCAACTACCTCTCCTCCAGTTTGCAGTAACTGAAAATTAACAATACCCTCTCCAGCAACTGGCAGGTCCGCTCAGGAGTCCTGCATGACTCAATCCTTGGACCACTGCTTTTTAGTCTGTACTTAAACACTCTTCCTAACTCCTGCTCCGAAAAAGTACACCCTTACACAGATGATGTGGTCCTCTTCACATCCCACCAGGTCCCAGCCCACCTCCAAAGTGCCCTTCAAAGCTCCTTTAACCAAGCTGAGTCCTAGTTCCTGGACCGAAGACTTGTAATTAATTTAAAAAAGACTAAGCTTTCGCTTTTCTCACACAAACAAAACATGCACAAGGACGCTCCTCTTTCTGTCCTGTTTCGGACACTCCTTCCCCTCGAACAAGTCAACACCTATAAATACCTTGGCATAACCTTTGACACTGCTCTCTTCTTTCATAACCATATGTGCATCCTTGCATCTGCTATAAATGCACATGTTAGCCTGCTTTACCGCCACAAGAACTGCCTCCCCCTGAAGCTGGCCATCAACTCCTCATTCCTATCCCTAGTGAACTATGGCATTCTAGTATATGATGCTGCAGACAAAACCACACTCAACAAAGTCAAAACGTCTCTCAAGACCTGCAGACTACTTACTGGTTCCAGCAGATTCACCCATACCTGTACATTATATGCACAGGCAGATATACTCAACTTTAACAAGAGATTGTGCTACCAAACTTGTCTCTCTGCCAAGAAAATAGTAGCTGATTTAACGCCTCCAGGCCTATCTACTGTCCTCAGCCCCTCCGTCTCTACTGTCTCCATCCGGAGCTCCCACAAATGGTCACTTCAAGTGCCTAAAGTCAAGACATCACTGGACCAAAGGTAATTTCTCTACCGAGCTCCATCCTGGATCAACTCCCTTCCCTCGGATATCGCCTCAGAACAAAGGATTGGGCCTTTCAAAACAGCCCCACTGGGGACCCCCCAATGTCCCAGCACCTTATTGTACCTGTAGCTGCTTAGGTAAAATAAATGCATGCCTTATGTTGTTACATGCAATGACGATTAGCTACCACGCTGTATAGGATCCTGCCTAAAGTCTTACTTTCTCACCTTATCTGACCACTGTGTACACACTTGTATAGAAACTTTATATCTCCTTTTATGTCTTCATTGCGACTATGTCATAAGTGTGATCATATGTTTACCTGTCTTTGTACTATGATGTGGAGGTTTTGTAAATGAGTCCTTGACTCAAAGGTTTGCAATTTTTTTTTTTTTTATTTACATTTTTTCCACCACCCTGGTTGCCGGCCACCCAGTACTCTCAACCTGGTCACGGACCGCCGGCTTCCACCCCCCAAATCGGCCTCTAGTCCTCCGACACCACGTGGCTTACCCCCCACGGTGGGGCCATGGGATGGAGGAGGGAACATCCCGCAGAGACCGTAATCGGTCGGAGGACTTGGCCTGGGGGCTAATCGAAGCCTCGGCGGGCTTCATGGGAGGGTGGCCGCAACCGCCCCTTTTTGCTTGGGAAGGCGGGACGCGGTAATGACGCATGACGCCCTGCCCGCCCCAATGCTCTTTTGAGCGGGCAGCATGGGTGTTCTTAGCCTCGCTAGAGTCCCCATCGCCCGGATGCTGCTCAACCCTCCTCGAGAAGGAGAGCAGTCCAACGGACGCCAATCCATTCTCCCGCCAGCTCTCCGACGACTCGGGTCCGCTCTCAACCTGGGTCGCCGGCGTCGCAAGTGGAAATCCCACCGCTGCACTGACGGGCCGGCTAAGGTTTGCAATTCTGATAGCCTTAAATAAATAAAATATAGGCCTATTAGCCTTACCCCAATTCTCTGTACAATTATGGAAAGCATACTTAAGGACAAAATAATAAACAACTTATCAGAAACTGACTCAAAACAACATGGTTTTTGTAAAGGTTGATCTTGTATTACAAACTTGTTATGCTTTTATGAATCAGTGAGTAAGTATCTTGATAGCAGGATACCATGTGATGTGGTATTTTTGGACTTCAAAAAAGCATTCGACTCTGTCCCACATTGGGCTTTACTAATAAAACTGAATCTCTACAACATACACACTAGCATTATAAAATGGATAAAAAACCGGTTATTAAATCAGTCTCCAAGAGTCCTAATAGACGGTCATGCTTCAGAATGGAGACCGGTTACTAGTGGGGTACCCCTTGGATCAGTTTTGGTGCCCTTAATATTTCAACTGTTTATGACCGATTTATCTGACAATCTAGAAAATGTATTATAAAATATGCAGATGACTACAAACTTAGATGTCCTTGCAAAACACTATCTGAATCAATTTCTATATAGAATGACTTAAATATATTGACTGAGTGGTCCAAAAAATGGGGTCTCAAATTTAACAATAATAAATGCAGCGTCACGCACTTTGGAACTGAAAATTCAATCACACCATACTTATTCAATAATTTACCCTTAAAAGTGGTGGAGTCTGAAAAAGATTTAGGAATAACAATACAGAATACATTAACATTCAATACTCAAATAACATAAATAAAGCAAACTGCATTTGGTGGAGTATAAGACGGAATATTAAATCAGGAGACAAATCTGTTATTCTTCCGCTGTATCAAGTCAAGTCAAACTTTATTTATAAAAGGCACCTTTCCAAAACCAAGGCGCCTGTACATGACATAATAAAAATGATATAACTAAAAAACATTAAAATGAATCCAACCCTACAACAATTCAAAATCATTATATGTAAGGTTAAAAAGATGCGTTTTTAATGCTCCCTAAAAGTTTTGGACAGTCTGGCAATCTCGTACCTGACGACGTAGAGAATTCCACAGGGTCGGGGCCATAAAACTAAAAGATCTGGCCCCAGAGGTCTTCAAACAAACCCTGGGAATCTCTAGCAATCCCTCGTCAGTGGATCGGAGAGAGCGGGAGGGACAGTAGGGACGAAGGAGATCTTTCAGGTAGCCAGGTCCCTGATCGTGTAGGGCCTTATAGGTCAGCAAACCAACCTTGAAGGTGATTCGCCAACATACTGGCAGCCAATGCAGTCTGCGGAGCACAGGTGTTATACGACTGGACCTAGAAGAACCTGTCAATAGCCTGGTTGCCGCATTCTGCACTAGCTGCAAACGGCGAATATCAACCCCCGGGTAGCCCAAGATAAAGAGCACCGCAATAGTCAAGACAGGAGGTAACAAAGGCATGGACCAAAAGTAGGAAGATCGTTAGGAGGAACCAGGTGCTTCACCCGGGCAATGTTCCTCAGTTGGTAAAAAGAGGCTTTGACAACTGCCGACACCTGAGATTTAAGTGTCAAACAGTCATCAAACACAACGCCCAAGTTCTGCACCTGGTCTGAGGTAATTAGCTGAACACCCCCAAGCCATAAACCCGAGGGAGATCCTGACAACAAACCCGCCTCCCGGCGACCTGGGTCCACAACCAACACTCCAGTTTTTTGGGGATTCAACCGCAGCCAACTCACATTCATCCAGTCCTGGATTTCGGGCCAGACAGTTGTTAAAGACTGAAAAGGCAGCACCTTGGCTGGGCACAAAGGATATGCACACTTGAGTGTCATCTGCACAGCAGTGACAGATCAAACCGTACCGCCTAATGATCGCTCCCAACGGCAGCATGTACACCGCAAATAACATGGGCGCCAAAATGGAGCCGTGCAGCACCCCACAAGATAGGGGGAATGATGCAGAGGAAAAAATCCCAGACACCACCCTCTGAGTCCAACCCTCGAGGAAAGATCGAAACCAACTGAGGACTGTACCAGACAGCCCACAGATAAACCTTAGGCGCTCCAATAGCACACCATGGACCACGGTGTCAAATGCTGCAGAGAGATCAAGAAGGACCAAGATGGAACAGATCTTTTGATCTCTCGCTATTAGGAGGTCATTTAGTACCCGGACAAGAGCTGTCTTGGTACTATGTCTCTTCCTAAATCCAGACTGGAGAGAATCACAGACATTGTGGCTGCTCAAATGATCATCCAGCTGTGACGGGACCACCTTCTCAATAACCTTTCCCACAAAGGGCAGGTTAGAGACAGGCCTGTAGTTAGCCAGATAGTCTGGGTCCAAGGAGGACTTCTTAAGTAGGGGCTGAACCACAGCCTCCTTCAGAGGATTTGGAAAAATGCCCCTCATCAAAGACCTCCAGACTATCTCAGCAAGGACCAAGCTGATTTTATCTACACAGCCCACTAGGAGACATGTAGGGCCTGGGTCCAAACCACAGTTGGTCAGACGCAATAACTGGATGACCATCACAATGTCATTGATTGTGGGAAGGCTGAAGTCAGATCACACAAACCAGGTGTCAGATATCTCATGCCGACCATCACAACTCCCACTAGGGAGGGTCGAGCAGATATCCGACCTGATTGTGGCAACCTTATTTGAAAAGAATTGAGCAAACTCCTCACACCATTCTTGAGAAAAGGCTCTTCTGGGCTGAAGACAGATTGGATTGCACAATCTGTCCACAGTCTGGAAAAGCAGAGCTGGTCTATTCTGTGTAGCAGCAATCTCTCTGGACAGGAATTCTGCCTTCCTACAAGAGATTGCTGATTGACAGACCACATAATGGTTCATCAAACTAAGTTTGTCACAATCCAGGTCCGATTTTCACCAGCGCCTCTCTAATCTTCGTCCAACTCTCCTCAACTCCCTTAGAGTCTCATCAAACCAAAGAGACCTAGGGCAAAGAGTGAGGGGACGAACACGAACCAGAACAATGGAATTCAGGGCCCCTGCAACCACCTTATTATAGGCAAGTACCAAGTCCCCTGGGTCCATGCAATCACTCGGTAAACCTGATAGGTCCAGCACCGCCATCAGACCATCTGGGGAAACACCCCTCAAAGGGCAGTACTGGACCATCTCCATAGGGGCTGGTCTATTAAGGGTGGCCTCAAAACTGAACCCAATGGAGTGATGGTCAGACCACCAGACTGGTTCCACCACTAAATCGGATATCTCCATCCCCAGTAGAAACACCAAGTCCAATGAATGACCACCAATATGGGTAGAGGAGGACATAACCTGTGTGAAGCCCAGTGAAATCATTAGCTGGCAGAAGTCAGTATAGATCATATATTCACCCCATATTTGATTATGCTTCTCAATTATGGTGTCCATACAATAAGAAAGATGTCTTATGAATTGAAAACATTCAAAGAAAAATCACAAAATATATGGATGGTGAACAGTCCTTAAATTGTGAACAAAGACTGGACAAATTTGGATTGTCTCTTGAAAAAAGAAGACTCAGAGGTGACCTTATGCTCACTAGAGATATTATAAATGATGAAAACTTAATGTTTGAAATTGGCAACGATTTCAAGCAGATAAACATTAACACAAGAGGACATCCGCTTCAAATAAAAAGACGTTTTAATACAAAAAAAGAGGACATTTCTTCTCTCAGAGAATTATAAATCCATGGAATTCACTCCCTACAGATACTGTCATCAGTAAAACCAAGAATATCTTCAAAAAACACCTAGACAACTACTTATTACATGACCATTCCCTTGGGTAATATGGTGGACTGATAGGAGTGTTCATGGGCTTTGGCCTTATACTCCTTCCAACTTTCTTAGCGAATCTTAGTGAGAACAGTGCAATAAGGACATGATATACGAAGGAAGTTTGTTCAGCTTGAGGGCCCAGGTGCAAGTATGGAGCATCCTTCTAGTGGTAAGGGATGTCCAGCTCACTGCAGAATAGGGGGTACAGTGATGAGTTCTAAATGGTGCATTAGTTATGAAACGTATAGCACAATGAAATAGGATATCCAACTTGTGTAGGTTGGACACTGTATTACTGTTGTATATGATGTCCGTGTAGTCAAGAAGGGGAAGGAAGGTGGCTTGGACTAGCCTTTTTCTAATGTCTGTGGGAAATAGGGATTTATTCCTGTAGAAAAAAACAGTCTAGTTTCAAATTATTTATAAAGGGATTCGATGTGGACAGCAAAGGATAGGTTACTGTCTAACCAGATTCCTAAATATTTCAATTTATCGATGACCTGAAGTGAATCCCCTAACAGGGTTGTGACTGATGTCAGGTGTGGCCTGTTTACATAGTGGTGTTGGAGGATGTGGGGAAAGACAGAACATTGCTTTGGTTTTCTTGCCATTTAACAACAATTTGGAGTTTAAAATGTTGAGTTGTAGTTGGTTAAAATTGGACTGTAGTTCAGTGCTGACGTCTGACACGGAGGGTTTCAATGTTTATAATACAGTGTTGTCCACAAAGAAGTGGAATTTAGAGTTGTGAATGTTGTTGCTTAGGTAGTTCATATAGATTGAAAACCACAATGGTCCTAGGATGGAGACTTGGGGTACAACTCTTGTGAGCAGCAAGGGGGAGGATAGGAGCCCATCGACTTTAATGCGCTGAAGTCTATTGGATAGTTAGCTAGACAACCAATTTACTGATTGACTGTTCAAGCCATGTTCTTTGAGTTTGACTAGCAGGAGACTGTGGTCAATTGTATCGGAGCCTTTGCTGAACCAGTTGTTTGTCACTTTGGCCAGTGCGAATACTGTACTATGGTTTTGCCAGAAGTCTGATTGTAGTGGGTTAAATAAATTTGAGTTTTCAAGGTATTCCTTGAGCTTGAGCAGAAGCACAGGCTCCAATCCTCACACTAAATCTGGACTCTGCTTCCTCCAGATTTTTGGGCAAACCTTGCATTAACATGCAGAGACATGAAGTGTGCATGTTCTGCAAGCCCTTGGCTCCTGACAGGCTAACTTCTGTCCTCTGACCCCTTTCCTAGCAGTCTTGTGGGGTCTTAGGGCACACGACATAGAGATGGGCATGTTTGTTTACAGTTTTCAAGTCTTTCTATTTCTTGTGTGCAGCCTTAGCTGCTCTTGATTTGCCTCTTACAGTATGTATACTTGTTCCAGATGCCTTCCCTAGGGTCAGGAATCAATCAGTTCACCATTGCGGGTGCTCTGTCCCATCTTCTACCTCAGTAGCAGCAGTAGAATCACAATATACAGCACCAGGGCTCTCAGCAGGATTTTTTGTTTAGGGGTTCGGGACTTTCTTTAAAAACAAAGTGGGGTCAGACATTAATGCGAGCTATGCCCCCGCACTTGCATGTTTTGTGATGTAAGAATCTGTAGAGTGTGGGGAAGTGCTTCATTTGTTTCTGCGGAGCACAATTTTTAACTACAATTGTTGATGTTTTACAGGGCCAACTGAAACAAATTAAGGCCACTGCTCAACTAACAAGGGTCTTATTAGCTGAGCAGTGGTGCTAATTTGTTTGAATTCACCCTCTAAAACATTAAAAAAAAGGTCCCACAGAAACCAATGGCGTGCACCCCCGCGCTCTCCAGATTCTATCACAAAACGTGCGAGCATGGGGGCATGGCTCAGTGGATGAGCTCCTGAGGCCTCATAAATGAGCACCTTGGGAACTTTCCGAAACAAAATCTGAGTGCCTTGAAGCATAAAATGTGCACAAAGGACATGGGCACCCATGTCACCAAGAGATCTGAGCATAATGGTGGTGTCCACATCAAAGGTGCCACCCTAATGTAATGCAGTCATGGTCCTTTCCTGCTGCCTCATCGTGTCAAACAAGTCCTAGGTTGGGGACCAGAAGAAGCTGACATGTGGGCCATGGAAGAGTCACTCGGGGCCTGGAACCCTCAAGTAAGCCCTCCCACTGAATTGGGGGGGGGGAGGGGGACGCATATGTAAAGCAATAACCCACAACATGATGTGCAGTTTTGCTGAATTGTGTGACTGGTATCTATTCTGTGCCAATCAGAATCAAGAAAGAAAGAAAAAAAAAAAACACAATTTAATAATCCATTAACTTCTTACCTACAATCATTCAATTTAGCCACTCCCCTTATGGTTATTGGCATCAAAAACATGCCTACAAGCAGTTATTCAATTTAACAACTCCCCCAGTTATTCACAAAAAGACACACCCACAATACGTTACCAAATCCCCACCACTTCATTATTAAAATGCAATTATTAAAATCTAAGTTCACTCTGACTTTACCCTTTTATTGTGGTTAAATTGAAATAAAAAATGTTAATTGGGCACTGTCAAGCTTTTTAACATCAAATTATTTCTAGCAAAAAACCCACATTTTATGATTGCTTACCATCTTTAACATTCAGTGATGCTGCTGTTTTATCTGCCTCCTTGTTTAGCAGAACTGAAATGCATACTAATGTCTAGTTACACCCAACCTTATTTTAATTCAAATCCTTGGTCTACTCTTACTGCATACTTTCTGAATACTGAAAATGTCCACAAACAGTGCAGGCACTCTTGCCATCTCCCACTGCATAATAAGTGGACAGACGGTGTTGGGAGTGTTCCTAACTCCAGGAAAGATGCATTGGGAGTTGATCAAGGAATATAAACAAACGTGTTGCAGTGTGGTAACACCAGTATGGTGGATAGTCTGTTTTTCCCTTTTTAAAAGTAAAAAAAGAAACTACTAGCTACATCAGCAATCATAATGTGTCACTTTGAGGCCTAAGGGAATCTGGCAGTATCCATTAAAATTTTTCCTAGTCATACAATACTAACAATATTCAGTCTGCTGGCATAACCAGTTTTTGCAGTTGACTAATCACTTCTACTTTTGTCCTCAGGCACTGAACCACCCACATCAGCTGGTTATGGTTTATTATACAATGGGGTCTACAATCCTGTAATTTTATTGACTAACTTGCATTATTAGCATTGGGTAAATTCCTGCATACCCCATGCAAAAAGTGGCAGATAACCTGACAACAAACAATTTTTACTATTTTCACATTGTCACCATCTTCCTTTTTCATTCCATTACATTTCATCTCTTTCCACTTAAAAAAAAAAAAAAAAAAGCTCCAAATCAATATTTCACACACAAAACATCCTAAATACATGCAGAAACAGTTTACCTAATGGTTATATCCAAGAAAGACAAACTCCACTGAAAATCTGCCAAGAAAGCACTCAAACAGGCAAAAATGCACCAGAAACCACAATGCTGTCAAGGGTGAACATACTTCTCTCCTGCACGCTTGTTTCCCCTCTCGTACCCTCTCTTCCATTGTTCCATTGTAAGTGTGGGGCTGATCCCAATTTGCACATTCAGGGCAAAATCAAACTTGTTGCTTAGTTATTATAATACAATATCACATCCTTATTTTGCCCAGGTGGATGTTTATAACATTATTTGCATCATTTTATTTTGTATAGTACCATTTATGTTTATATTTCCAATACAGGAACTTTCTTCCCTGGGTCACACATAGAAATGAGCATTTGCTCAGTGTGACTTTTTCCTGGCCTGTGAATTGTTTAAAATAAATAAATAACAGAAATAAAGTGATGAATACATTTATCTAGTTGATTCTGGAAAGGTTGCACAATCTATACAGTATATAATTTCTTAATAATTAAATCTTGCACAACTTCAGGGGATCCTGGTATATCCCTGGAGCAGATGTTTGCAACATGTAGGTGAAGGGGGATGGCAGGGTCAACCAGATAAACGTGTTCGTACAGAAGCTATGTAAGCCAAAATGTATTTTACATTGAAACCACAAATTGCAGGCTGTCCCTGCCTAGGTATGCAGCTCAACTGATGGACATTCCCTTTTAAGCATTAATCCCTGCAGTAAATGACTGGTATGTGGGGAAGTTGTCTCAAACCCTACCTCTCAACTGGTCATTAATCTGCTTGGAAATGTCAGCAGCAGCATCAAGGTATCATTGTAAATTCGCTAATACAAACCACCAAAAAGTTTAAATTACTTTAGAAACAATCTCTAACAGAAACTGTACTAGCCAAAACATTGAAGAAGTGCCGGCCTGGTGGCGCTGAGGCGCCTGACCTCGCACTATGCTGATGACCTGTGTTCGGGAACAAGCACGGGCCGCCATGGGTCTGCAGGAGAGGAGAAGTATCAAGCATCCGAGGGACTGCTCTCCTTCTCCAGAGAGGCGGGGCCACCAGCAGTCAGTACTAGACTGGCCCCTAGCAGTGGCTGAGGGACAGCACACTGACGCTCAGAAAGGGGAGGAGAGGAGGCAGACGCTTGGAGGAGCATGTGCAGATGCATGTGTGCTCTCTCCATAGGGTGTCATTGCATACTTCCTCTCCTAAGGGGAGAAAATGGAGGGGGGAAAAAGAAAAAAAAAAAAAAGAGTCCTGGGTGTGGCAAGATGAAAGCCGTTCCCCTCAGGCCCCGCACCCACGAATAGCAGTAACCTCCGCACCAGATCTGTTTCAGCGGGTTGAGGGATCCCCACCGCCCTGCCATTGGGGGCAAGCCATGGAAGAAGCGGAAGGTAAGCTGCGAGCGGGGGATGAGGCTGGAGGATCAGGCATGATGGTGTACTGCCTGGGAGGAAGATAAAGAAATTAACGGCCAAAAAAAAAAAAAAAAACATTTAAGGAGCAGCTCTGCTCTTCAGCATGTACTTTCATAAATAAGATGTGTCAGCTATTACAATTTATTAGAGTACATTTTTTTTCATTTTCAGTGCTCCTTTCCGAGATTTACAGCAAATCTACGTAATCTATCTAAAAAGTCTGTATAAAAAACAAAATTGATTCTCCCCTGCTAGCCTCACAATACCTTTGTTTATGATGTCACAGTGCTCACCATGGCAGTAGACTGTGATATCACGAAGCAGCACCTGTGTGGTTGGCAGTGAAAAGTCAGATACATTTTGAAAGACTGTGAAATGCAAGCTGCATTACCTACAATATATGGTAGATCAATAACGGGAAAGTTTAAAAAAAAAACAAATAACTAGAAAACAAAGTTAAAACACAACTGGTGTAGATCTAGTAATCTAGTGTTTTAAGCTTTTTATTAGAGAGTTGCTCTTTAAGTGTTAGTCATTATGACATCCGAGAAAGTTGTTTAAAACAGCTGCTATCATTCAGCTGTTAGCTTACTCAAAACCATCTGTTTGTCTTCAGTGACCACTGAGGGCTAACTGTGGTATCTGGCTTGTTTGTAAATGGGTGGAGCTATACCTGCCTGTTTCTCATGATTGCAAGGTATACAGCAGTGTTGAAAAGCCTGTCACAATACTGTAATGCTCATGTCTAGAGACACACATAATACAGAGAATAATGTATGGGAAACCATACACAACAAGAATGTTTCCATCAATGTGTGAGATGAAATCACAGACCTCGAGAGAAAAGCCTGAGAGGCCTCTTTAACGTCATCTCACTCCAAGATGGAAACATCAGTCTTGTTGTGTATGGCTGCCCATGTGGTGTGGCAAAAACAGTGGTGGGGTTCAAGAATGCATGGGACAGTCATAACGGAATCTTAGTGGAAAGGAATGGGGAGGGAGAAAGAACCCAAGATCAGGTAGGGTTTCAGTTCAGTTTATTGTGAAGGGATGAATCCGTTGGGCAAAGTTCATTTGCAAGGAGGTCCCTTATACAACATAATCTAAACATGCAACACGATATACAAAAAGCAGAGAGTAATACAACAACATTAAATAACAAGAGCTAGTAAAACAAAACCATCATCCAGTTCGAGGCAGTTATACTAGGGTACACTGAATACAATACATCAAATAATAAGAGAGAACATCCAACATCCAGATAAGGGGATGGTAAACTTGGGACACATAATAAGAGTAAGAGGGTTCAGTAGGAATAATTCCAAAGGAGGCAGTGTAGAGACAGTAGGAAAAGGAGCTTGCAAGCCATAAGGAGGGGTAAGGGGGAAATGAGATAATTAGCAGGGAACAAGTATAAGAGTACAGGTGTGGTGTCCCAAGGGCCGAGGGCCATAGGACGAAGAGAGGGAGTGGCTAGTTGGAGGAATTACACTGGCAGGTATCAGGAGTAAGTCTGTGAATGAGCCTTTTGAAGGCATTTAATGGGATTAGAGTATGGAGCTTTAATGTGCATTGAAGCTTGTTCTATACAGAAGGGAGGACATAGCTCAATGCTGCCCTACCTTAGCGTGAATGGGGGTTTGGAACTACAAAAGTGTTATAATCACATTTCCTGGGGGTGTAAGCACTATGTGAAAGGTGAAGGCCAGCGGTAATGTAATAGAGTAGTTTATATAGGATTGCTTTGTATAGGTAGCATGTCAATTCAGCAAATACATTACAGTGACAAGCAATTTCAGCGGATGCAATGTCAGCACCCGTACATATGGGAGAACACCAAATACAGTGAATAATGCATTCCCCCTCCCCAAGGTACTACGACCTCAAGAGTTGGTTATCTTAGTAAGGGGGGTGCAGGGGGGCAAAGCCGCCCCACAAAACATGCATGTGTTGTTTTTGGTGTTCGTCCATACTGTACAGGTGCTATAATTGCATTCGCCAAAATGACTTCACTGAAATTGCTGTCGCTGTAATTTCTTCGCTGAATTGACATTGAACCCTTTGCATATCCAGATGTATGTGCGAGTTAAGTGTCCTGGTTACCAAGGACGTCCAATTCACCTCCTTGTACATATTGCAATGATGTGTTCTGGCTCAAGCATTGGTTATAAACTGAATGGCATGGTGGCATAAAATTTCCAACTTGTGGAGATCTGTGATAGTGCAACTACTACAGAGATACTGTAGGTAGGGAAAAATGGCAACTAGGTGGGCCAAGCGGTCCTTATCTGCTGACAAATTCTCT
The DNA here is from genome assembly GCA_016271365.2 of Neoceratodus forsteri. Lineage (NCBI taxonomy): Eukaryota > Metazoa > Chordata > Ceratodontiformes > Ceratodontidae > Neoceratodus > Neoceratodus forsteri. The sequence continues at coordinate 453,220,808 of CM028129.1, read as the reverse complement.
GACTACTACCACTTTAGTTAGCTGCTTTTCCATTCTGTGTGAGCATGGCTGTACTAAGTTTGTAGCTTTTCTGCCCAAGAAGAAATTCACAAAATATTTTTTTTAAGAGAATTTAATCAGGCTTAACTATTAGTAAGTGAGACTTGTCAGCTCAGCGCTGCTGCAGTGGCTTGAGTGACTTGATTTCTTTACAATATAATTTAATACATCTTCCTAACAGGAATACATCCATGGCAGATAGAGCAAGCAGTACCAGAAAACGTAGGTGGTCCAGCAGCCCCAGCAAAGCCTCAGCAGGTGTAAAGCAGCAAGCAGCAGGAGAGGGTGAGTATACTACAGAGTGATGCTCTGGGTGCATTCACCATACAAAATGTTTTACCCCCATCAAAGCCTGCAGTCTCCACCACACCAATATGGTGTTAGCCAACACCAGGATAAAAAGTAAAAGTACCTTCAAAAGTACTAGCAGTGCTGGTAGGAAGACATGTCATTAACTGCCACTGATACTATCAATGTGCAATGTGTCATCTTCATCCCTTGCCACTGCCATCAGTACCACCAGGATGAGGGCATCCTCCATAATAACCACTCTGCTCTGAGCCACCACCCATTCACTACAACTACTAGCATCCCAGCTTCTACTGCAATAATGGCCCTGCCAGCCACTCCTGCCACTGTAACCATGCTGGTTGTGACGTGGACAGCCAGTAGTGCTATGGTGACACTGGCCACGATTACCACCGTGGCCAAAGCCAGCTGCACAGCTATTTCCAGTGCTGTGTCCACCTCTACTGTAACACCTCTTGTTTCCTGGCCTGTCTTCAGTACTGCAGAACTTGTCAGTGCAGATGAGGAGGAGGAGGCACATTCCTGCAGGTTGAGTACTCTTGACCAGGAGGTTTATCCATTAATACATCATCTCAGGAGGTTAACCTACGCAACTTTGATGGCGAGGTAGACTATGGTGAGTACCCTGAGGCCATAAACTAAGAAAAATGGTCTGACCAAAAAAACTCTACCTCTTGAGGTCGCAATGTCAGAAGAAAGAAGGACATGACTCTTCTCCTAAAATAAAACTTGATATGCCACCCTTCAGAACTTTGTTCTGCAGGCTCCATCATAGCCTGAACAGTGAAGTAGAGCAGGTGCAGGGGCACCAGTGATACTAGGGGAAAACCTGCAGTTTCTGGTCCAAACAAAAAAGGTTAGTGGGGGTGCTACTGGTGATACTAGCCACACATGTGATGCCAGGAACAGTAAGAAGATGGTATGGCTGCATTTAACATTACTAAAAGAAGATAACAGAAAGACAGTGTGAACACTGTGCAGCTCAACTATCAGCAGGGGGAATCTCCAACAAATTTGACAACCACCTCCTTAATGAACCACCTAAAAGTTAAACACCCCATGTTTTTAAAGCATTAGAGTCTGCGGTTCCATCAGACCAATCTTGTGGTGCTAAAGATGCAGGCTGTGATGCTTGGGCACTGGCCATTCCACAGAATGTTCTGCTTCTGAAAAAAATACTGCTGCACCTGCTGCTGCTACCACTTCATCTCCCTCAACACCAGAGAGTCCTCCATGAACAGCCAGCACTCCCACTAGGCACCAGTCCCCTGCTATTAGAACACTATCTGGCAGGCGTGGAACATCCCCCGCATCCATGGTCAATGTCAAAAATGGAAGCGTTCCAGGCCAGAACTAAGTACCAGTCATCCCATCCAATAGCTCAGCACATCCCACAGCTCATAAGTGAAGTGATAGCATTGGATCTGCAACCCTTTTCCCTTGTGGAAGGCACTGGCTTTCGCTGACTTCTGTAGCATTTGCAGCCACAGTACCAGGTCCCATCATGTTCCAAATTTGCACACCCTATTATGCCAAAGATATATGAGGGTGTGAGAATGGCAACTGCCACACTGCTCTCGGAGGCTGTGGGTGGAAATCTCCACTGCACTGCAGACATAAGGAACAGTACAAAATCCATGAATGCATCTCTCTCCTTGACCACATTGGTGTCTGCGAAAGCCTATGTCTCCTGTTGCGGATTCCTCCTTCTCTCCTTGTGTCACTGCCTCTCCTTTCATGCCTCCACAATCTGGCAGTCACTCCAGGTCTGCTTTCTAAATTAAGGGCTAATGGAGAAAGACCACACATCACCAAAAATCCTGGTATTTATTCAAGAAATGCTACAGCCATTGACAGTTTGTACCCATCTACATGTTGTTTATTTTTTATCACAGATGATAGGGCAAATATGGTGAAGGCAGCTGCTGATGGAAATTTTGTCGGCATTTGTTGCTTTTCCACACCTTGAATCTAGTGGATGCATCTGCACTACGTCACAGTACTGAGGACAGTACATCACGGTACTGAAGAAGCACAACTGTCTTCACAGCACGTTCTATCTGTGCTCATTTTCAACACTCTGTAAAGGTGATTATCCAACTAAGAGAAGTGCAACACTGCCTTGGTCTGTCACAGCATTGCTTGATACAGGATGTTATTACCAGATGGAAATAATCTTACCCGATGTTATCTACTCTGCTACAACAGAAGTGAACACTTCATAACAGGGCAATGGAATGCGACACTGGGGGTGTCCTAGGCCACCATGAGTTGTCACTGGTTAATGCCATGGTGAAAGCACTTGCGACGTTTGAGAAGAGCACTCATGGTCTAAATGCATCCACTGCCACTCTGAGTCAGGTGATCCCAGCAGTGCATATACTGAAAACATCCGTGGATAGATATGTAGAGGAAAACAGGGAGATTCTAGATGGGGCAGCTCTGTTCACTGAGCACCTGCAAGTTGAACTGGATGCAAGGTTTGCAAAACTGCTGGATAGCTGCAGCCATATTTTTGCAACCATGCTGGATCCCCGGTTCAAATGTGAGATCTTCATATGGCTATGGATAGCCACAGAGGGATGGATTTTCTACAAGAGCTATGTGTTGAGCTGACTGGTTGCATGCAGGAACTGGTGACACCAATGACTAGCATAAAGGGTCATGATAGAGAGGGAATTCCATCTGCCTAGTCTGGTTCCACTGGTGAAGATGGGAAAGAAAACAGCAGTTACGTAAGAACTTATCGTTACAGTAGATCTTCAAGAGAGGTTCCTGCAGTAGGTCTTCACATACTGGATTGCACCCCCTGGCATCAGGTTTGAATGGCAAACTTGTAGCTAGCAATCATCAGCGGAACTGCCCCCGACATCAGGTGATGCAACGTCAGCCCGCCTATAAAAGGGGCGGTCCCGTGCCCGCCCTCCAGTTCTTTTCTACCAGATACCTACAGAGAGGACAGCAGAAAGAAAGGAGTAACAACTCCTTGGACCTTGTGCCCTGGCTAGACCCGGGGACTAGACAGAATAAAAAAGGAAAATCTCCAGGAGCTGGGGGAAGGTGGGTGGGAAACTAGACCTACTGGAGGAACCTCTCTCGAAGATCTACTGTTACAGTAAGTTCTTACATAACTGCTATATCTTACTTCGAGAGGGTTCCTGCAGAAGGTCTTCACATACAGGACTGAATTCTTAGCAGTCCACCAAAAAGGAGAAGTCAGAGATGAGTTTCTGGGAGGAGGAAGATGTCTGCCAACTAAGGGTCTGCTTTAAGACAGAAGACCTTGCAAAACTGCAAGGCCGAAACCAGCTTGATGCGTAGAGGCAATGTCCAGACTGAAGTGCTTCATGAAGGTGTGAATGGAAAACCAAGTAGCCATTGCACAGATCTCCACAGTGGACACATTCCTGAAAAAAGTGGTAGAAGTGGCCACGCTTCTGGTGGAGTGGCCTTTAACTGCCCCCATAAGGGTTTTTCTGCATTTCTGGTAAGTGTAGTGAATATAGTTATCCAGCCACCTAGAAATAGTCTGTTTAGAGATGGCCTTGCCCTGGCACTGGGAGGCAAAGGCCACAAAAAGTTGGTTCGACTTTCAAACCTCCTTAGTCCGGGAGGTACAGTACCTCAAAATCCGATGCACATCCAGGGTGTGCCACAGATATTCTCCACTGTTGGAATGCTGGGGAAACTAGACTGGCAGTTCAACACTCTAATTGAGAGTCATCTCCGAAACCACTTTCGGAAGAAAAGAAGGATTAGACCACAGGACCACCTGGACCTCATGTAAAATCAAATAAGGCTCTCTGCAAACAAAGGCCTGAAGCTCTGAGACCCTTCGAGCTGAAGTAACTGCAACAATAAACAGTGTCTTCCAGGACAGGAAGCGCATATCACAACTTGCTGCTAGTTCAAAAGGGGGCAAAGAAAGTTTCTCCAACAAAAAAATAAGATCCCATGGAGGACAGGGGTTCCAGACTGGAGGTTTGATGTGAAGGATACCCTTCAAGAAAGTTTTAGAAACCTCTAGTTGTGCTAGGGTTTTGCCCTCCACTGGAAGGTGGTAGGCCAACACCACAAAAAGATGAACCTTAACCGAGGAGTAACTCAGAAAAATTTAAGAGGTACTATAACACCTGGGAGGCCAAGCAAGAAAAAAGGTTCAAGCATCTGGCTGTGGCCCAGACAGAAAATCTCTTCCACTTCATGGCGTAGGTGGATCTGGTAGAGGGTTTTCTGTCTTCCACCAGGACCCGAGCAACGTGAGAGGAAACTCTATAGCGAGAAACCACTATGTCCGCAGGTGCCACGCATGAAGCTAGAGAGACTTAAGACTCGGATGGACCAGGGTGCCCTGCTCCTGAGACAGAAGGTCGTGAGACAGTGGCAGAAAGACTGGTGGTTCTAGAACTAGTTGTTCCAACAGCGGGAATTAAATCTGCCAGGGCCAGAGAGAGGCAATCAAAATCAAGTGGGCCCCTTCTGCCTGGAGTTTCAACAGAACCTTCTGAAGGAGAGGAAAGGGAGGAAATGTGGATAGAAACCTCCCTGTCCAAGAGAGAGACAGTGCATCTCACCAAAGAGCACCATGCCCAGGAACAAGCAAGCAAAAGTTGGGTAGTTTTGCGTTAAATGGGGAGGCGAACAGATCTAGGTCTGGCCAACCCCAACGAAGAAATAGGTCTTTGACTACCTCCTGCTTTAGTTTCCACTTGTGAGCCCTGGCTACTGATCGGCTGAGACTGTCCGCCAGGATGTTGTGCATGCCTGGTGCATGGACTGCTGTCAGAAACAGGCCATGCTGGATAGCCAAATGCCATACCCTCATTGCTTCCCAGCAAAGAGGGTATGACCGGGTACCTCCCTGTTTGTTGAGGTACTAGACAGTTGCCACGTTGACTATCTGGACCAGAAGTGTTCCCAGGAGGAGTAACAACTGGAAGGCCTGGAGAGCACAGAGGACTGCTCTGATCTCCAGGATGTTGATGTGAAGATGTTGCTCACGAGGAGATCATGAACCTTAAGTTCTATAATCCCCCAAATAGGCTCCCCAACCCATATCGGAGGCATCTGAGGTGAGGGTCTGGGAGAGAGCCAGAGATTGGAAGGGGGCTCCCACTAACAGGTTGGTGAGGTCCTGCCACCAGAGGAGGTCTTTCTGAAGGCTGTTGGAGATCATGACCAGTTGGTTCATGTCATCCGATCGTTAATCCCACTGGACTCGAAGAGACCACTGGGTAAACCCTCGTGTGCAGTCTGGCCAGGGGGACGGTAGGAATGGCCACTGCCATAAGACCCAAAAGACTGAGCACCAAGTGCACTGGGGTACATCAAGCTTTGGCCACCAAAGTGGCCTGAGAAGCCAAGGTCTTGGCTCGATCCAGTGGTAAGAAGGTCTTGCTCTGGGCTATATCCAGTACTGCTCCAATAAATTGGAGACACTGAGAGGGTACTAGCTGAGATTTGGGGAGACTGACCGAGATGCCCAGCTGGGCAAACAGATCCAGAGTGAAGGAGAGAGACTCCTTCAGGCTGTCTAGGGACGGGGCTGAAAAGAGCCAGTTGTCCAGGTACAGGAACACATATATGCCAACGTGGTGGAGAAGTGCCGCTACCACCGCTAGGCACTTGATGAAAACCTGGGGTGTTGAGGACAGGCCAAAGGGAAGTACCTTGAATTGGAAATGGTTCCCCCAGAAGGAGAATCAAAGGAAGTGGCGGTGGGCCAGGAGGATGGGGATATGAAGGTAAGCATCCTGCATAGCCAGGGAGCACAGACATGTGTTTGATAGGAGCAGGAGTCCCTAAAGAGTCAGCATGCGGAACTTCTTGTACTCCACAAAAAGGCTGAGCGTGCAGAGATCCAGGATAGGTCATAGATCCCCCATCTTTTTTGGAACTAGGAAGAAATGGAAGTAGAATCCCCTTCCTAGTTGATTTGGATGGATGGGTTCTATGGCAGCTTTCCATAGCAGGGCCTGGATCTCTTGGTGGACAATGGGGATCTGACCCAATGGGTAACAGGACCTTCCTGGAGGGTTTGAAGGTGGAATCTTCAGGAACTTGACAGAGTGACCTCTTTGTATGAGCGGAAGAACCCATTCATCTGCGGTAATGGACTTCCACCCCTCCAGGTGGAGACTGAATCTCCCTCCTACCAGTTTCACCGAAGGGGACGGAGGGAGCAGGAGGAGAGGAAGTGAGTCAGGATGACAAGAGGAGCAGAGCTTTGGTTCCCGAGGCTGCTTTGGCGAACTTAACCTGAAGAGTTTGGGCTACAGAGCCAGTGGCACGTCTTTTACCTTGACAATTGTTCTGGTTCTTGTTCCATCTTGTCAAGTGATGAAAGGGACATTTCTTTTGACCCGTCCGATACATAAAGCATATGTCTCTAAGAGACCTACCACTCTCTCGCAGCCCTGTAATAATGTCTTTCGCGTTGCAGCCAAAGAGGATGGAACCTCTGAAAGGTGTGTCCAAAAGGGATGACTGAACATCTTGTGCCAAACCTTCGAGGTGCAGCCTTGCTAGGCACCGAGGGCAGATTCCCGAAGCCACAGCCCGGGCCACGGAGTTCACAAATCATAAGTGGCCCAGAGTGTGTGATGGCAGGAAGATTTATTCATGCGAACCTTGCCCAGCAGTTTAGCCCTGAGGTTTTCATCGGGGATGCCCTGAAGGTCTCTCTCCAGTTCTGTGAGAGAGGACTTCTGTAAAGCCACCAAGTGGGATGGGTAGTTCAGTGACCGGATGGCACAGGAGGTGGACGAGCAGATTTTCCTACCAACCTGGTCAAGTTGTCTTGAATCCTTGTCTGGTGGGGAGGGACTCAAGTATTTAGGTTGAGCCGAGTGGTCATGCGTGGCCATGATGACCATAGAGTTGGCTTTTGGGTGTGAAGTCAGATGAGAGATCCCTTCCAGGGGGAAGTAGGTTCTGTCAGCCTTCCTGGAAACTACTGGGATGGAAGAGGGTTGTTGCCATATTGTAGTGACTAGATCCTCTTGCAGGCCCATCCAAGGGGGGATGGGTAGAGGGTCTGTGGTGGACAAGTCCAAATGTTCAGCCACCCTTTTTTACTGAGGATCTATCTTCTTGGATGGCCAGCCCCCTGCTGTTTGAATAATTCTCAAGAGATCCCCAAAAGAAGGATCCTCCGGAGGGGGGGAATATTTTGGGGATTCTTTTGGATGAAGTTCAACCAGTGAATGAGGTTCAGAGAGGTCAATATTGGAATCTGAATCTGAATCTGAGGGCTCCGAACCACTGGGAAGGGAAGGATCCATCCCGGTGTTGCCCATTGGAAGAGAACCTGGAACACATCCCAAAGGAACTGGAGGAGGAGGTGGTGCTCTTGGTAGAGGAATTTCTCTGAGTGGCTGGGACTGCCTAAGTTCTGTAAGGAGTTGTGTCCTAGCATCCTGCCTCCACGCCAGGACAGATTTGTGATCAGGCGGTGGTGGAGAAGGAGGAGGAGGAGGTTGGTAACCGGGATACCCAGCCAAGGGCTGGTAAGCAGGATGATGCCAGTCGGGGTAATGGTACCTTGCAAACCCCTAGGGATAACCTAACAGTGGATATCCGGGCATCGGGTAGCCCAGCATCAGATAACCCAGCATAGGAGGCACCATGCCTGGCGTCGGATGAGAAGGGTCCAGTGGAGGGCCACCCGGCGGCGGAACATGGGGGTCAGGCCCCGGGAAACCGCCAGAGGGTCCCACAGGAGGAGCAGAAGGGCCAGCTGGGGGAGGCACTGAAGGGCTGCTGGCCAGTGGCAAGGGATCAACTATAGGGCCCCGAGAGGGGGTGGCTCCATACCTAAAAGATCTCAAGTCTGGCGACGGACCCCTAGGAGGAGGGGGATCTGGTGATGGAAAAGAACCAGGCAAAGGGAGAAACTCTGGAAGAGACCCCAACGACTGGCCTGGGAGCAATCCGACAGAAGGGAAAGGACGGGAACAGGTAGAAAATCCCTGGGGGTACAGGCCGGCAGGGATGAAGTGTCCTCCACGAGCACACCCGTCCCGGCGTCGGGGTCCTCAAGGGAGCCCGACAGGAGAGTAGATGCGGCTGTGCGGTTGATGGAGCGTCAGTCATCCAGCTTATCAGTCGCGACTGGGCTGGCTGTGGAAGAAGGACCGCGGTCAGGCTTATCAGTCTGGGCCGGGTGTCCAGTGGCAGGGCCGGAGGATGACTTATCGGCGGTGCTGCGAGTGGAAGAACTGACAGATACCTCGAAAAAGGCAACCCCCCAGCTGTATGCACACCTCGGCAGGAGGGGGAGAAGGTATCCAGCCTGCAGAAGCAGATTGAGTGCCCGTAAGAGTGGTACTCACAGTTCTGGAAGTGGAGGTTCTCCCTTGCGGTGATGAGCTTCTCTCCTGGTGCTACTCCTTGTCCTTTTTCTTTCGTTTTTCTGGGGCCAGAGACGATGACCTCCCCCTAAGCTCCTGAAGCACCTTTTCCATAGAAGCCAGCCATTGGGTCAGAAGGTGGACCTCGAGGGTCTGCTTGCGTCGGGTCCGTGTGGCCTCTTTGAACCCCTGGGAAACAGCATACTCAGCCGAGCTGTGCTTAGGCCTAAGGCAGAGGGAGTGGTTGTCCCGATGCTGGATTTGGGCACCACACTTTGAGCACTTCTTAAGACGAGATGACAAACTCGTTTGAAAAATCTGGAGAAAAATATACAGAAGAAGATGAAAATTGTCGAATACTAAACAGGTGACTGATCGCTGTTCTACCACGTCTGTCGAACAAACTGAAGTGACAGCGAGAAAGAACTGAAGGGCGGGCGCGGGACTGCCCCTTTTATAGTCGGGCTGATTTCGTGTCACCTGACGTCGGAGGATGGTCCCCACTGATGATTGCTAGCTACAAGTTTGCCATTCGAACCTGACACCAGGGGGCACAGTCATATGTGAAGACCTACTGCAGGAACCCTCTCAAAGTAAGATTACCTGTTACTGATAGTAGCACTGATGGAAGTGAGTGGTCACTCCTCAGCACGTCCTTACATCCCGACCAACAGAAGAGGACACAGTCACAGACTTTCCTATGGAAAATATCTTGAACGGCTATTCTGCAGAGTCTCTTGAGCCATTTCAGGTTGATCCATTCAGCTACTAGGCACAGAACATGCATTCATCCCCTTACTTGGCACAACTGGCTGTGAGCTACATCAGTCCCCAGTCCCCCCCTCACGACCCAACAAATGCGTCATCCAAAAGAATGTTTAGCAGCTGGTGATGTTGTGGAGCTTCATAACTGAATGTTAGACCTTGAACATGTCCTATAGCTGGCTTAACTTGCAACTATAAATGAGTTACCCCCATGATAATATAGTCTCTCAAGTCTGCTTTTGTTGTTTTTCTTCATAACGTTAATGTGGGTATTTTTCCTCCATGCTTCCTTCCAGCAGAGTTTAATGCACACACCTTCTTTACAATTAAATACAGTAACTTTTCTGAACCAGATATAACTTCTCTTCTTGTTTTAGTACATGTTATCATGTATCTTAGAAACCGCAAGGATGCTGAACAAAAACAAAGCTATAACAGCCCCAAGGCAAATCAAAATCCAGTGGTTGCTAAAAACTTGCTTCTCATGTTATGACTTCATAACAATGGAGGTTGTGAAACTAGGTGTACTGCACAGTGCACCATTTACCACTCCGCTTATATATAAAAGCCTACAAAACCAACATTCCAAAATCTTCTTGCTTCCCAGTTCCCACATCGCCCCAACATTTTGCAGTTACAGCTTGTTTAGGGGACTGTTTCTGCTGCTTTCATCATTTTGCTATCCCCTTCTTGCTTGCAATTATTATCTCACAAATAAAAAAGGCTGCCTACCAGGGAGGGTTCCCACTCTAAGTACAGAACATCAGAGGTGGACCAGCAAAAAAGAGGATCACAGGTGTGTCTGTCTGATCCTGCCACCTGTTTACCCCGGAGCTCAAAGAGACTAGGAGTCAGCGCAAGGCAGGTCCGTGTTGGGAGGGGCATCACAGTAGTATTGGTACAGGAGTGCCATCTTTGAGGGCCCCCACTTAGTGCTGCAGCTGTGGAGGCAGGGGAGGAGGCAAGAGAAAAAAAGGTGCCCACAAACAGATGATAGTTCCACCCCCATGTCAACACTGGGCTGTGGAGATCCCCACCTTTCCAGTGCTGGATTATGTTTCTTAGTAGGCTTGGTTGGCCTGTCACAACCCAATGCAGGGGAGGGAGCCACACTAGCAAAGGGAGAGGAGGACTGACAGTGAACCAGGGAAGGGTCAGGCAACCTCGAGCTGGAATGGGGACTTGTAGTGATCTTTGAAGTGAGCTGCAGTTCAAAAATGGGAGACCCCCCCATGCCCTCCTGGTCCTACACTAATAGTAATTTCAGTGATTCCAAAACTAGGTGAAAATGCTCAGCTATGCTCCTCCTATCAGCCAATGTCTGTACTAAATGCACATTACAAACTATTCATGGCCATGTTGCCTAGATGCTTGGATCCCCCTGATCCCTGGATTAGTGGGACTAGAACAGATGGGATTTGTGCATTCCCATACCACCAAGGACGGCATCAGGAGAATCTTATATATAGTTAACGAGATGTGGCAGTCTCCCAGTCCATCCCTCTTTCTGAGCTTGGACATGGAGAAGTCCTTTGGTTGGGTCTCCTGACCGTTCCTATATGCTATGCTGTGACAGATAGGTTTCACAATCCAAATTATCTCTCTCATCCAGGGCATCTACTCCTCTCATGAAGCATGTGCTAAGGTAGCTGGCCACCACTCCCCTAGCTTCCCTCTCCACCACGACATGCCCTTATTATCTGCCATTTACACTGAGCCTTTAGTCCAAGCCATCAGAGCTCACTTGGTGGTCACTGGGGTGCAGGCAGGATAAGAAGCATATCGTGGAGTGGGGTGGAGTGGCCCTGTATGTCAATGAAAATATCAAAGCTACAGAAATTCAGAATACACATAAGGAGCCAGAAGAACTGTGGGTCACCCTGGAAACAGGAAATGGGAGAGCAATAAGAAATGGGGTTATCTACAGGCCCCCAGACCAAGGGGAGGACACAGACACATTACTGTTAGAAGATATACAAAACATGACAGCTAAAGGGAGGTTCTGATAATGGGAGACTTCAACATTCCGGATACAGACTGGTCAATACCTGCAGGAACATCTGCCAGAACTAGACACATGGTGGTTTCCCTGCAGGGGAAGGGCCTCAAACAACTGGTACAACAACCCACAAGAGAAAGGGCTATCCTAGATGTAGTACTGACTAACAGGGAAGGGATCACAGATATCCAGATAGAAGGTCACCTGGGGGCCAGTGTCCATTACATGGTATGGTTCAATTTGGCCACTACATCCAAATCATCCCATTCCAAGTCAAAAATATGGGACTTCAGAGGAGCTGACTTTGATAAGATGGCCAACAGAGTTGAGCTAGCCCTGGCAAAAAAAACAAAACAAAAAAAAAAAAAACACACAGGTGAGGGGGTACAGGCAAAGTGGGCAAGCATTAAGGATGCAATACTTGAAGCAACATCCCATTGTGTTAGACAGAAAGGGAAGTGCAAAAGAAGAAGGAAACCACTTTGGTTCTCAAATACAGTAGCAGAAAAGGTCAGAGCCAAAAGGCAGGCCTTCAGAAATATAAAGGGAACAGAGCGGGATGAAGATAGGAGGCATATCAAACTGCCCTCACAGGGAAGCAGGAAGGCAGTAAGGCAGGCAAAGTCCCAAACTGAGGAAACACTAGCACGGACAATAAAAGAAGGTGACAAGACTTCCTAAAGATACATTAGTGAAAGGAGAAAGTCCAGAGGGGGTACTGCTAAGCTCAAAGGAGAAAAGGAGGCATGTAAGGAGGAGGACCCTGTCAAAGCATCTATCCTAAATAGATACTTTTGCTCAGTATTTACTGAAGAGAAGGTAGGGCAGGGCCCACAGCTCAACACCATGAACACAGGGGAGAGGGAGGTGAGCACTACTCCCATCACAAAAGAAAGGGCCCTACAAGAGCTCGATAAGCTCATGGTGGACAAGGCAATGGGACCTGGTGGCATACATCCCAAGGTACTTAAGGAGCTAAGGGAGGAACTAGCAGAGCCATTAGCAGAACTGTTTAGTAAGTCTCTGAGCACAGGAGAGGTCCCAGAAGAGTGGAGAAGGGCTCATGTGATCCCGCTCCACAACAGTGGTAGCAGGGAGGAGGCAGGGAACTACAGACCATTCAGTCTTACCTCAGTAGTGGACAAGATTATGGAGGCACTCCTTAAGGAAAGGATAGTGCAACACCTTGAATCCAAAGGGGCACAGGATTCAAAACACCATGAGTTTACAAAGGAAAGGTCCTGTCAAACTAATCTCATAGATTTCTTTGACTGGGTAACCAGAGTGGTGAACCAAGGGGGAGCAGTTGATGTTGCCTACCTTGACTTCAGCAAAGCTTTCGACACTGTTCCACACAGAAGATTGATAAATAAGCTGGGTAGGCTCGGGGTGGGTCAGAAGTTGGGCAACTGGGTGGCAAACTGGTTGACAGACGGAAAACAGAGAGTGGAGGTAAATGGTATACAGTCAGAAGAGATGCAAGTCACAAGTGGGGTACCTCAGGAATCAGTCCTGGGGCCAGTCCTCTTCAATATCTTCATTAGTGACATTGCAGATGGACTAGAGGGTAAGGCTCGTCTGTTTGCAGATGACACCAAGATCTGCAACATAGTAGATGATCCAGATGGGGTGGGCAGAACGAGAAGAGATCTGGATAAACTAGTAAAATGGTCAGAAGAGTGGCAACTGGGATTTAATGCAAAGAAGTGCAAGATCATGCACATAGGGAAGAGAAACCCTGAAGCCACCTATAGGCTGGAAGTGGAGTTGCTGGCAGTCACAATGGAAGAAAGAGACTTGGGCATCATCATCACCGATGACCTGAAATCATCCAAGCAGGCCTCTAAAGCAGTAGGTAAGGCTAGGCGGACGTTAGGGTGTATTAGTAGGGGTATTACAAGTCATAAGAGGGAGGTAATAATCCCTCTTTACAAGACACTGGTTAGGCACCATCTGGAGTACTGCGTGCAGTACTGGAGGCCACACCTTCACAAAGACATTAACCAAATTGAGGCAGTCCAGAGAAGGGCAACCAAAATGGTGCAGGGACTGCATCAGAAGACATCAGAGGACAGATTAGCGGGCTCAATGTATACCCTTGAGCAAAGGAGGGAGAGGTGATATGATTGAGACATTCAAACACCTTAAGGGCATTAACAAGGTGAGAGAGTCTAACATGTTTCAAATATAAGAAAACAGCAGGACACAGCATGAGATTAGAGGAGGCCGATTAAGGAGGAATGTGAGAAATTCTTTTTCACAGAAAATTGGGTGGATGCATGGAATGGCCTACCTCAGGAAGTGGTGGCTATGAATACAGTGCAGGGCTTCAAACAGGCATGGGATAGGCATAAGGGAGCAATACAGATGAATATGAATAGATAGGCCACTGACAGAGCAAAGGCCAGTGGTACATTTATAAGGTGGAAAAAGAAATGGGCAGACTGAATAGTTTTTGCAGTCCTTATCTGCCGTCAACTTCTACGTTTCTATGTATTGCCCTTTACACAGATGATATTCCCCTATACCTCACAAAACCTGAAACATTTATCCTGGTGGTTTTTGCACTCCTTCGTGAGTCTAGTAAGGCATCCGGATACAAGATAAATGCTACAAAAATATAAGCCCTTCCCATTTCGCTATACCTCAGCCACAAGCACGAAACAGACCTTCCAAAAAAGTCTTCACTGCCTACGCACAGTGGAATTTGGAGTGGGGTACGCTGTTAAGGATGGCTAACCCTAAATACAGACCGTTCCAAAACAAGCGCCACTCCAGTGTCAGTGCTCAAAGATACTGCTCGACCACTTCATTTTGAAACTTCCATGTTTTATTCCATAACAAAACATATAGGTGGTCAAAATCACCCAGCATACACACTTGTCTCAGCGCTTCGGTTCTTATATTTTATTTAACATTTTATATAACATTACAATACATTATTTCATACGCAGCCATATAGGTCAGTTCAGAAATTTCTCTGGATAACTGCCTACCGTTATTTTGCCTCATTCAGTTTGAAATTTTCATAGTTCATGGGACCCAGTGAAATTCTTCTTGTTTAACACCTCTGTTGTTTCTTCACAGGTATTCCAATACTGCAGAGTCAGATCTGCTCCATACCCTTTCCTCCAAGATGGTGGATTCACATCCTATGGGTTTCCAGGCCGGATAGATCTCCTCCAGTTTTTATGAGGCTGTTTTTTGCTAAGCATATTGTTATTCTGTATATTCTAAATATAAAATTTATTTAAACCTTAACAACTTTATATGCCTCTTTCAGCTTGTTACTAAAGCAATAAACTATATAAACTATGCTATATGTTCAAGTGATAGTAAAAGAGTTGTAAAACAAAAAGCAATAAAAGAGAAACAAAGAAAAAATAAACTGGTTGTTGTGTGGCTCAATATGTGATCATGCCCAGTCAACAAGGGCGGTGGCGCTTCGGTTCTAAGCCTTCCTCAAGCGGCGTCAAAAGAGCCCTACCCGCTCTCCTGGGACCCAGGCAAATGAAAATACTTGAGGATATATATAATGTGCCACCCAGATAACTACAGTGTATCAGAGAAAACTATTATCCCTTCACAACTCAGCTCACTCAGGATCTTGCAAGCTGGGATACTCTGCCTCTCAGTTTCTTGAGGTGTGTAGTGGTCGTTCGAATGATTACCCTCCCAGGAGCTTTATATTTATTTTAAAACATCCCCCTCTAATGCAGACCCTTTTCTGCAAATGGAACAGGGAAATCTCATGCTTTATCTGGGCCAGACAGATACCCAGATTAAAGTGCAGATATTATGTCTCCCATGGGATAAAGGGGGCATGGCACTGCTTTGCTTACTGATATATTACTGGGCTTCGCATCTACATTTTCTGGATATCCTAGTACTGGGAGTACCCACCCAATCTGGTCCAGAATGGAGAAGGATCTCTTTAAAACCTTCTTTACTATCTTGTACCACTGCGACCTTCAATGGAGAGATTACGCCTGAAAGCAGAGGAACAGATAAGGGACATAAAGGAGTACTTTACCACCATTTCTGCAATATTTACTCCCACTTTTTTTAGGAATTCGTCTTCCACCCTGCATGGCTGCAGTATGTTTGTATATCATTACAAAACTGTCAGCACCATGTAATGCTACCAGCCATGGATCCATGCATTAAAGTAGTATAAGCAGTAAAAAGGTGGTGACAGAAAATAGCAGCAGTCATGTACAGTGCTGATGACACTGTCAGGACTCAAGAGTTGCTCACTGGCTGGCCAGAAGGGCAGCTGCAACATGGCAAAATGTTAAAATAGTGTCACAGCACTGCACAGCATTGGGGAAGTGTCTCATTACTCCACAGCAATATCTGACAGAGATTCAGTGGCTACAGGTATACACTGGGTTTAAGACTTGACAAAGAGGTGGTGGTGGGGAGTTCAAAATGAGTCAATGGATGGTATTACTACTGTTTAGATGAAAACACTACCAGGTGAAAAAAAATAACAGTAAATATTTCCCAGTTCTCAAAATGATCTGGACTCCTGCCTGAAAGCACATCCTGCGCTATTTTAGAATGCCAGTTATTACTGCACACTATTTATTGACATTGGACACGTCCTGCTGGAGGGGATGTGGTGACCCTAGAGCACATCTTACCCATGTAATGTGGTCCTGCCCGAAGGTGGCACCCTTCAGGGCTTTGGAAAGGGAACTGGGGGAGCTTTTGGGTGCGCCTTACACACTTTCAGTGGAGAAATTCCTACTTCAGGATTATCCACATGGACACTGCAACCCCCTTTTGAGATACTGGCTAGGTATCTGGCTTACAGCTGCAAAAAAGACAATCACCAAACTCTACCTTACACCTGAACTCCCCTCAATCAAAACGTGGCAGATCATCATCAACCAACTCTGCTATATGGAGAAAACAAGTCACTCCCTTAATGAGGAGACATAATTAGTTACCTCTAGATGGAACGGCTGGGTGCTCTACATCATGTCCACGGACCCTACCTTTGTCCCTTGCTATCACATCCACTTCACTCCCTTTCAACATTCCATGATCCTCTTTGGGCCTTTTGCTGTAGGGCCATGACTGAAGGAGTACGAATCCATTTTGGCCAAAATTGCTGACACTCTTCGTCTGTACCTGCGGCCTTGTCTGAGAACAGCTTGGGTGGTGCTGGCAGCTGCCCCCCCCCCCGGATATCCTCCCCACCTTTCAGGGCCATTCTATTGGTAACTCACATTACTGAGTATAATTCCGGAATCAATGTTTGAAGCTCTAGACTGGAAATATCTCCCCATATCCTGGGCCATGTGGAAGACCCATGCATCTTTATGTATTTCTGTTTCTATTATGACTGTACTCTCAATGCTCATTGCCCTACATCGTAAATGGATTGAACTGCTTTGTTTCTGCACTCTGACTGGATGCACAGGAAGATTCAATAAAAATATAATTACACACAAAAAGATCCTGGAGCAACAACCTCTAATAGTACAAGGATCAACAGCACAAAAATGTCAAGATTAAAATTTTAACAAATATTCTGTTCCAACAGTCACTTTAATGTGTCATTCTTATTTTCAGTGGGGTTCTGCATCTACTCCAATACTGCAAACACGAGTGGGGCTGAAGCACACAGAGGTCACCTGACTTGTTCAAGGTTCTTCAGCAAACCCAACGGTTTTGATTTGAACCTTGGATTGCCAGGTTCAAAATTTCAAAACTACTGTTCGTTTGCACAGAAAACATCAGCGTGTTACCAGTCTTTACGCTGGGCAAAAATAATCTTGAATTTTTTCTTTTACATATCATATTCAAACAGAGAAATCTGCTTTACCTTGTGCAAAGCACAAATATTACAGCAATATAATGTTATGTCTAAGTCTGCATTAAAATTAATTTATTTAGCTTTTGGTAACCAGGTAAGTACAATAGTCAATAAAATGCCTATTTTTCAGGAATGACTTGGGTATTACAGAGAATATAATCAATCCATCAAAATCTTTATCCAGGCGGGCATCGTTAAGCAAGCTCATTTACAAGATGGACCTGGTTAAATCTGGGCCAAGTAATATAGTACATACAGAGGTATTTACAGTAGGGATAAATAATACAAATATATACAATTACTGCACTTAAGTACTCAGTGTTATAACAGTACAAGGTGCTCCAGCTCATCGGAGGAGCTGACGCATCCACGTTTCAGAGGGGAGTGTAATCGCACAGTTTTCCTAATTTTAACAATATGAGCAGAAAGATAAGGATACTAGTAATCAGGCACATAGGTGATTACAACTTTTTTGGTATATGTCATTAAGTAGAACAGATTTTAGTTTGGTTTAGGGAGAACAGATATGCAAGCTAAAGGAACCAATCGGTGACCAGAGCTGAAGAGCGCTCGTGTTCTGATAGGGTACCAGCTTTGCCGTGCCTTGCTAGATGAGAGTCCAGGCTTGGGATCACAGTGGCAGGTTCCGTATTGGTATGCATTGCAATGTTCATTTTACTAACCTAGCAGTCCACGGGAGGGTTGATTCATCCATGCAGCCTAGAGCTGTCTGGGTAGGGATCCTAGTCAGCAACTGTGGCAGCAACTCTATGCAAAGGGAGCTGCACTATGCAGGCTGGTCTGGGGCTTACAATAGTAGGGCTGTCACTGCCCATCCAACTATGGCCCAGAGCTCTTTTGACTGAACAGGCTTTGAACATGCTAGCTGCCACGAGCCTAGAGTTGTAAAGCCCTCCTCACACTTATCTCCATCCTACCGCTACCCCTCATATTGTCCTAAATGTGAAGGCCCCACCCCCACCCTATCCAGTCTTTCATGGAGGCACCCACATGCATTTGAGGTCAGTTTTCCTGTTAGCACTGACATGAGGTCAGCGCTGCCCCATAGGCTATGAGCTCATCCCGCCCCATCTTCGTGCCAACTGGATGCAGCAGATTGCTCAGCTTGTCTTTTCATGGGTCCACTAATGTCAAAATGCTACTCGCCCATCACTTACAGCTGTGCAGTGCTGTTCCTCGGGCAGAGGGTCTGTCCACCCCCGAATGCTGAACTCAAGTGACATGACTGCTGAGTGCTTTTCACAGAAATATTTTTGTTAAGCGTGCTATCCCCCCTGGTCGAAACTCCATCTTTCCTTGTCACACCTGTGCTTCTTCTGGCTGCTATTCTTCTTCTTCTTTCCCGATTACCATAATAGTCCAGTATTAAAAATGTAAAAAAAAAAAATTAATACTTTTAATTATATAAATTATATTACTGTGCATTTAATAACTGCGGTTGCCATTGCTGACCCTGCAAGGGGCTTTGGTTCAGCATTTGCTCAGTTTTCTGTTTGTGATGTACCGTAACTCCAGTATACCACAGACTGTGGTACTGGTTGCCTACTTGGCAGAGTGGCGTGGGAGGCCTCCATGCTTTGGGCCAGAGCCTCAAGTACCATCTACGTTTTCTCAATAGGAGTTGGAGAGGCCCAGCCCATCAACAGGCAACCAGAGCTGGAAGCAGTCAATGGGTGGGTGTCCTTTCCATGGCTCGTCGATGGCTTTTCTTTATCTCGATGTTTGTGCTTTGAGGTATGTTTGGAGTGCGATGTCTGGGAGGTTGTTGACAGCAGACGAGATGAGGAGCAGGACTTCACCTCCTGCTTGAGCAGAGCTACCTTCTGCTCCATAAAGAATGCTTCAAGTTCCTTGAGTTGACCTTGTGCTGTAGGATTGCATACCACCCCAATTCCCCATGCCCCCCCCACCAGAGCTGCATATGGCAGTTCCCCAAAACCTAGTACTTAATGTGATGCCTTCTCTTTCTGATCTTCATGTGGTGGCACCCCCAACCCCCCCAAGTCCTTCATGTGGTTTGCCACTCTTCCACCCTGATTGCCCTTTATGTGCTCCCCCCCAGTGCTCTCACACCCTATTCACCGTTCATGTGCCCCCCAGTCCTTCATGTAGGGGTATGACACCCACCTGCCCAGGACGGAAACATTTATTTTAAAAATGTTTGTGTAGCAAATGCAAAGTTACAAAACTTAATTTGAGTAGCAGTCAAAAATATGTATAGCGTTTGCAGGTAACCTTGTGTACAGCACTTTTAGGTGAATTCAAATGCATAGCAAGTGACTGCTACACAAACAATTTTGTGTGGCAGCTGAAGAAAACTGTAGTTTTTTGCTATGCTGTACTAGGTACAATATCAGCAGCACAGCACTCCATCATGTGGCACAAACCACCTGCTCATTCTTCATGTGGCATTCTCCCACATGCCCCATACTTCATGTAGCAGTGCCCCCTCCCACTTTTTCATGGCATATCCCTCCATACCACATCCGGTCCTTCATGTGACCCCCCCCCCAAAACAATCTTTTCGTATCGTAGTTCTGCATGTGTTGACACTCTTCCCCCAACCAGTCTTTCATAATGCGCACCCCCACCTGGACAGGCCTTCATGTGGCCCCCTCCGATATAGCCCTGAGTAAACTTGTTACTACAACTGCTGAGCCCAAATGATGGTAACAGTGTCCCAGTTGTGTTTTACATGACAGTCCCACAAAAAATTCTGGTGCGCTACTAAACAGCATGTTGAGGACTCCATACTGTGTGGGACTGTAAGGGGGCTACATTCCACTCAAACTAGGTATGGCTAGGTGCTATTCTGCATGGATCCTAGGATATGTATCCATAGGGCAGCACAATAAGATGATTCGGTCTTTGGACCCATGTACTCAAACCTATACTAGATGTAGAAAGACTTGTGTCTTTAAACTTCTCCTTGCTGCCCTGAGGAAAATTGTGCTCCTTCTACTCCCATGCTTAGGTGATGTTGAACTTAACCCTGGCCCTACAAAAGTGCTCTCATCTCCTTCTGAACTCACAACTTTGAAAGGAATTAGCTTCTTGCATACTAACGTGTGTAGTCTTTTAAAGAAGCTCAATTCAGTCCAGGCTTGGATTATTCATACCGCACCAGATGTACTCGTGCTTTCGGAAACATGGCTCCGGGCGTCCACCCCAGACAGAGAGGTAAACATCCCTAACTACCTCCTCTTCAGAACTGACAGACAGACCAGGGTTGGAGGAGTAGCCATTTACGTTAAAAGCAAATTCTCAGTATCTATATTTGATGCTACCTCCTTTGTCTGTAGATTTGAATGCCTGTCTCTTAAAGTCGAGCTTTCCCCATCAGTGGCGTTCTGTGGCATAGGCTGCTATAGACCTCCAGCAGCAGGACCGCAACTTCTGACACACCTGTCATCCCACCTGGATACTACCCCAATGGAAACAATCATACTAGGTGACCTAAACTATGACTGGCTAAGGTCTTGTTACCCCTGAAACAATTATGCAACTCTCATGGGCTCACTCAACTTATTACTGAGCCTACTCGCATCAACAAAAAAAAAATCCAATAAGAAGCACCCTCTTGGATGTTCTCCTTGTTAACAGACCTCATTCCTTTTCCCATGCTGGTATCCTCTTAGCGGACGTTAGCAACCACTGCTTTAGTGGTGGCATGAGAACTGTTACCAAACCTCTATCTACATCAAAGTTTTCCACTAAAAGATCCAGATGGAACTTTGATCCTATTGCATACTTCAATGATCTAAACAACTATTTGCTATGGCAGAGTTTCTACCTGGCTAAGTCAGTGAGCGATGCCTATGACGTTCTTCATGAAATCCTATCCAGTGCCCTAAACAGCCATGCTCCCCTGGTTAAAGCATGAATAAAAGCCAGAACCTGTCAGTGGTTCTCACCTGATCTGAAGGCTGCCTTACTCAAAAGAGATCACCTCTGGAAAAAGGCTTGTAAATCTCATGCTGACGCAGACTGGTGTCTCTTCAGGGCATCTAGAAACGTCTATACTAAGTTGGCCAGAGAGGCCAAAGCCAACTTTTATCAAACTGAGCTACTCTCTGCATCAAACTGCCCTACCAAGTTCTGGTCCACCATAAAAGAGCTATCTGGCCACTCTCCAGGAAGTGCACTTCCTTCCAAAATTACCACTGATAATATTATCATTAACGATAAATTAGAGATACTGCAGGCTTTCAACAATCAATCACTTTGCCACTGCTGACCTGGCATTTGATAACGCACCTGTAAGTAGCCTTCTTCATCAGACCAACAACTAGCCTTCAGAACCAAGTAGCAATAACATGGACTTCTTTTCACCTACCACCATAAAAGAAGTTGAAGATCTTCTTCTACGACTAGATACTAAAAAAAAGTGCTGGGGCTGACTCCTTCGACCCATATTTCTTGAAAATAGCATACCATATACTTGCTACACCTATAACACACCTATTCAATCTGTCCCTAGCACAAGCTCCATCCCCAAGGCATGGAAAATTGCTCACATCATTCCCCTGTTTAAAGCAGGGGACCCCTGTGACCTAAATAACTGTAGACCAATCTCCCTTCCTCCCATACTTTCAAAACTTCTGGAAAAAATTGTGGATACGCAGCTGAGATCTTTCTTAGACAATACTAGACTATTCAACCCAATGCAGTCTGGTTTTAGAGCTAAGCATAGTACAATTACGGCATTGGCAAAAGTTACTAATGATTGTCAACGGGACCTAGACAACAAAAAATTTGTTTGTGCCGTGTTTCTGGACCTCAGTAAGGCTTTCGACACTGTCGACCACTGCCTGCTCCTCTCCACCTTAAAAACTCTAGGCATTGGCTCAACCACACTGGGATGGTTCCAAGACTACCTTTCTGATAGACAGCAACAAATTAAGGCTGATGGAGAGATTTCTCCACTTAAACCGATAAAAAGAGGTGTCCCCCAGGGCTCCATACTGGGCTCATTATTGTTTGCCATTTATATCAAGCTTGGACGTAGGCATCAAAGATGCCAGTATTCACTTGTTTCCTGATGATACAGTGCTCTACTTAAGTTGGGAATCTCCTGAAGCTGCCTGCACTGAGTTACAAGCTGACTTTAATACTCTGCAGTACCAGCTCCTTAGCAAAAAGTTACTACTAAATGCAAAAAAAAAACCCAAGGCCATTCTTTTCTCACCATCAGGCCCAGGGGCTTACTCTACTGTCGCTAGCCCATTACCATCACTCTCTACCTTAGGAGAAAATCTTGAATTTGTGACTAAATTCAAATACCTTGGTATTTGGCTAGACAACAAACTCTTTTGTGGAACACACAGAAGAACTGCTGAAAAAACTGAGGCAGAGACTTGGTCTTTTTTTCAGAATTAAACGCCTCTTGACCACAGTTGCAAAAAAGACAGCTTGTCCAATCTACATTCCTTTCATTAACTGACTACGCCGACTTCATCTATGGCCATTGCCCTGCCTCATATCTTGCAAAACTGGATGTATTATATCACAGAACACTGAGATTTATAACTGGCCTCCGGTACTCCAGACATCACTGCTCTTTATACGCAGCCATAGGGTGGCCCTCCCTTCAATACAGGCGTTATAGAAATGCAGCCCTATAGATGCTCAGAGCCCTTACCAACAAACTCCCACAATACGTTGTTAACTGTCTCCCCCTTAGTCTTATTAGGAACTAGGCCTTAAGAAGTCAATCGCAGATTTCTTTGAATGTCCCAATGGCCAACACTCACTTTGGAAGGGCCGCCATAAGCTATGCCCTGCCTACTCTCTGGAATAGGATACAAAAATTGTTGAGACTTAGTTCACCTGTCAGTCCTGTCTTCTTTAAGACCCTCTATGACAAAACGTTTGCTGAAATCTGTAATTGCTTCTATCACTCCTAGCAGCTTGACTATTGTTCCTCTCTTCTTCAACACTAGTCCCAGCTGCTTATCCAAAATCAACCCTTGCCACTACTACTCTCCCCTCCTCTGCCCCACTTGCCCTTAGCACCCTCTGCATCCCTCTTATTCACCACCCCCCTTCTGCCGCATTTACCCAAGGCTTATACACTGTTATGCGCACCTCCATAGCTTAGCAATTTCCATTCAGGCCTGTAACGTGTTTCTGCTGGACAGGAATACAAATAATCTTTCTTTTTTCTTCTATGGCTTGTATATGACATCCATACACATCCTGCTCCTGTGGAAACTGTATACATATATTATGTTCGGGTTGTACTATGTATATCTTTCTTGTACATGTGACTTGGAATGGAAAAACTCTGCTTCTAACAGTATTGTAAACATGTTGTTCCTTTTGTATTATGTATATTTATATGTAACTGTACAATTTTCCCTGCCAACAGCAGGTCCACCTTGTAAATGAGCTTGCTCAATGGTGATCGCCTGGATAAATAAAGATTTGATTGATTGATTTCTTTTGTAGGTACAGTTGGTTCAGGCAAAGGGGCCACATCAGGTACAGTGGAAACCACATGAGGGACTAGGGGATGCCAAATTATGGACTGGAGAGCCATATGAAGGACTGGGTGGGGAGGGTTTTCAGGCAATATTCATGGGAGGTACTTGAGGCAGTATGATCTATTAGCTAGCAGGAATTCAGTGAACCTGTTCTGGGAGTATTTGACTTCTAAAAATAAGGCAAAAGCTTCCAAAATAAAGGAGAAGGAAATAACTGACTTTCTGACGTAAAACCAAAAACTAGATGACTTCCAAAATTGCAGGCATGGAAGTCAGACATTATGCATGTTCTAACAAAAAATTATTTTACCACTAATAGAATATATTAACATCCATAAATTGGTCCCTCCTAGAATACTGGCTTCCAAATGTGGGATTCTGGAATTATTTTAACTTTCAAAAAAAAAAAAAAAAATGGGATGACTTCCGTATTTTGACTCATGGAAGTTTTAGACTTCCACTGAAAAAAAATTAATGAACCCCTGGTAGCTAGCACACAGGCGTGGGAACCAGGGGACCAAAGTTCAAACTCCGGATTCCAACACAGCCATATAAGTGCTATGTCACCCTGATCAAATCAATAACACCCACACTCCAGTGCTTCTGATTGGCCAGCAAGCAGTAAAAATGGGTAACATGGAGACCCCCTGAAAACACAATGTTAAATCTCTTTTGGGCTACACAGGTACTGTAAATAATTGTTTTATAAAAAAACAATTTTGAGGGTATGTGTTTTTGGGGGACTGGTTCGTTTTGGGCCAGTGGATTCTGCAGTGTAGAAGGGAGTGGGTAAAACTCTAAACCCTTCATCACCCAGATGCAGAATACTGCCCCTCAAAATGTAGGAAAGAGTCCAAAGGTGGAAAAGATCATCAAATCATACAGACTGAAGCACCTGCAAACACACTGTGGAAATGTGTGCTTTCATATTCACAACATTTCTAGTTTATTCAACAACCTAAATTACCAAGACATTTTGCTATAAACAATTCAGCATAGATGTGGGACACAGGGTTTCTGAGGGGTAAAATAAGAGCCCCTTGTAATGTGCATCAGAAAAGGAGGGGGGGGGGTAATACTGATAATTTGAAGCAGCAGTGCATGTTACAGCAAACATTTTGACCTATACTTTTCTAAACTTTATATTTATAACATTTTTCAGTTACATAAGTACGGAGGATACTAGTAAGAGTACTGAGGATACTAGTCAACAGACAGGTAGGGTAGAACTGGGAGAGTGGGGAAAAAAGAGTTTTGCTTTTTACGTTCGTTTGCACACATGTGCAAGAAACAGTGCCACCATACAAAGTTTACGTAGGTGTGCCTCCCCCACTTCCAATGCCCTGCTCCCTTTTGCAGGTGCGGCTGCACCGCGCCAATAAATGTCCGAGCTGTCTATGACAGCCATTCAGGTGCAGTGGTGTACAGTTGAAAGGAAAACACCGCAGACAATCTGCATACTGCCATTGGCAGTATGCAAACTGCATACATCGGCAATGCATCTGAACTGTCTGTCATAGACAGTCTCCCCCCCCCCCCACAAACACATAGGTGAATGCTAGGAGCCCACCCAAGTGTGCTCATGTGCTCCCCTGTACAGCGTATGGCCAATGGGGGTGCCCAATCCCCCGTCGGCTCCGCACACCCCAACACACTTTCAGGTGCCACGCTGAGAGCCCACCCCAGCAAGGCAAACATCCGTCCGCTGCCCCCTAACACACTTCCAGGTGCTACGCTGGAGCTCACCCCAGCATGGCAAACCTCTATATGGCAGGCAGGCGTGCCCCAATCCCACATCGGCTCTACCACCCTCCCCAAAAAACTTCCAGCTGCCATGCGAGGCCCACCCAACATGGCAAAAGTCCTACCATCGTCTTCCTAAAAGAAAAAAAAAAAAAGACTAAAATAAAAAGCGATTCCTCATTGTTTGTCTTGCCCCATACATACCCACCCTCCTGCGCATCCACCTCCCCACTCCCCCCGACCCCATACTTCCCTCCGGAGGCCAGCGCGACGATCTTCGGTGGACCGGGAACATGTCTGCATTCTTCAAAGCCAACCATGAACTGAAGAAATGCTGGTAAGCTGTATAATGGCATAAATAGGTTTTTTTTCAACTTTGGTGCATATCTCGGCCATTTGGGGGAATTTTTTTCACCACATTTTAAACATGGGGTTCTTGGGGCCCCAACTTATGAACTCAGTCACTGTAATTTTGTTATCTGGTCCTGAAAGGCGATTTTGTGGTCACTGCGCAGAACCACCTTTTGGGACCCAGTAATGAAAGGACAGTGCCACAGTTCATGAGGTAGGCCCCCAAAACCCTATGCTGAAAATTTAGTGAAAAAATTCCCCAAAATTATTGTTTTTCGAGTGTGTGTTGCACTGTTCATCCAGATTTTCAACACTGCCATTTTACCACACCTCTTTATGAGCAGTACAGCGGTCATTTTTCATATCTTGCCCAAAATGTGTTTTCATGCATGTAGAGCACAATGGTGCAGTCGGTGTGCAAAATCAATGTTTGGGACAGATTAAGAAAATCAAAGTGATACTGTTCATGAGCAGAGGGCTTAAAATGGCTATGTTGAAAATTTGGTGACAAAAGTCCATAAAATGACTATGTTACGAGCGTGCATTGTGCAGTTTCCACGCACCCTCGTAAGTTCATGAATTTGTAATATTTTCAGTCCAGACTGTCAACACTGGCATTTTTCAATACCTCCTTATGAACAGTATAGTTGCCATTTTTCACACCCTGGCCGAAATGTGTTTTCGCACTTCCCGTGCAGAAATGCGTGGTCGCATTGAAAATCATTGTTCAGGACAGATTAAGGAAATCACAGTGACACTGTTTATGAGTGGAGGACCCAAAATGCCTGAGTTGACAATCTGCTTTAAAAAAATCCCCAAACTAATTACATTATGGATGTGCGTTGCACAGTTTCTATGCACGCTTGTGACTTCACCAGTTTTTTTTATATTTTCACTCCAGATTTTCAACATTGCTATTTTTTACACCTCCCCATGAACAGTACATTTGTCATTTTTCACATCCTGTTTGAAATGTGTTTTTGCACCAGTGGTGCCAAATGGCGTAGTCGCTGTGCAAAATCAGCTTTCCGCTAACGAACTGATATTGTCACTGTTCATGAGGTAGAGTCACAAAAAAAACATGTTTAAAATTTGGAGAGAAAATATCAACGAATGCCTGGGACATTAGGGTTTCCGACCATAACACCCCACCCTGTAGAGACTGACAGGCATGAGGGGTGTGACTTGGGATTGTTGCCTGTAATACTCCTGCCATTCCACCCCACCCACACCCTGCAGCCAGTGACAGGCATCAAGGTGTGCCTTGGACTATCTGGCCCCAAAGTTCACCCCATTCTCCTATACTGCACCCATCTCACTGTATTTCTTATGGAATGGGGTGAGCATAAAACAAAGACTCCAAGGTACACTGTGACACTGTACGGTGTCTGCAGGGTAGGGTGAAATGTGAAATGGCATTATGCTTGATGACCCAAAGGCACATTCCAGTGCCTGTCAGTCTCTGAAGGGTGGCGGTGGGGTTGGCTTCAGTTCAATACTTGACTGCCACTCCTATTATGCATCTCTCTAACTCCTACAATACCAGTGTCAATGCCAGCAAGCAAACATTCGGCATTGACAAATGCTAGTTTCTTCTGTTGTAGATTGCCCCTTATCTCCAGTCTTGTACGATACCTTCCCCCCATTTTAAGCTTGCTTTAGCTTTTTTGCTTACACTTAAAATATTTTAAGGCTATCACAGGTTTTCATCAGTAGTCTCAGCTTTTTTCTGCATACCTGCTGTTAAGGTCAAGGAGCAATATCTGTTGCACATTAATTCACTTTAGTCACAAAAACAGTGATCTTACAACAGGTGTCCAGAAACAACAGAGAATACTGATAAAACACGGGGATAGGCATATGAAAAGGTACACTTCTTTTATAATTTTAAGCATAGAAAAAAAAGTGTTAAAATGGGGGAAAATGCCACTGTATGTGACAGGGGATTAGGGACAAACTAAAATAGATTTAAAAAGTATACATCAAAATGTTGACCTGTACTGTATTGTTTGTTACATGACCTGATTATATGAGCAATAAAATGCTATGAAGTTAAAAAAAAAAATGTTAACCTCCAACATGCACTGCTGTTTAAATATCTTGGGACGGGAGGAGAACAGACTCAAGGGATTTTCAGATATTGGATTTTTGGATTTGCATTCCAAAAATCCTAAATCCTAAACTGAATCCTAAAACCTATTTTATATATAGCATTTCAAATCCAAATCCAATTCAGATTTTTAGTTCCTTTTAGGATTTGAAACTGAATTGGATTAGGATTCATAAATTCCTAAAATTAGATCAGAATCAGCTTATTTCAAGCATCCCTATTTCAAACAACTCATTTGTGCCTTTTTTGGGGGGGGGGGATAGGCGTGCAATTATATCATCCTTGGTTTGCCAGAATGTAGACGTCCCCTTAACTTTTCTCACCTTTGCACTGCTTTCTATTTACAGTGCCCCACCACAGTAGTAATGCCTGGCTACTTACCAGTCTGTAAACAGTCCCTTGTAACACATATCATCGTCTGGGAACTGTGAGCAGTAGCATGTATATTCACAAAAAGTGACAACTCCACTTGAATACCAATAACAGATGCAACAAAAGAGGCAATATTTACTAATGCTAAAAAAGTAGCAAAAAAAGATTCATTGAGATAAACAAAGTCTTTAGTACAAATGACTATGCAAGCCTTGCCTTTTCCATGGTGGCAGTACAGACAACAGGACAAGGTTTGTAATATTTTGGCAGTTATCCATTATGTAAACATTGGCTCCTGCCGCCTGTGTGAATTCTTCCAGAATCCACAGCCTCTGACAGCTGTGCAGAGTTGAAAGATATTATACCAACATGGAAGCAAATGCATGATTACATTATCAGTCTCTGTTCACTCCCCCAACCCCTGAAGCTACGCACTTTTATCTAAGAAACCAAAGAAATTACTCTTCAGCTAGAGGGAGTGTAATATCTCAGATATTTAAAAAAAGGCATTTCATGTGTATTTAAAGGAAACATCCATGTGTAAATGTTCCGCACATTAGTGCGGGGTTGTCCCCAAACAGCATATTCGCAATAAGATTTTTATTTATTTATTTATTTTTACTTACAGCATGTCAGTTTCCCTTTACAAGAACAGCTATAGGGATGCAACCTAGTTTACAACAGTATCCTGCAACTTCTACCCACTTTTACAGCCAGAAAAACTAAAGCAAAAAACAGATCAAGTGACTTAGTTCTCCACAAGAGAATCATCCCATTTTACTCAGTCACGTTTAAAGAAATTCTCTGAAACACTCAAAACTTTATTTAATTTTTATTATTATTATTAAGATGGGAAAGGCAACGTGAGCATAAACTTGTTTCCATGTGAAACCCTGGAACACAGGAGGCTTAAGAGACTTGCTCAGCATCACAGTATATACAGTAAGTGGCAGTTGAGGCTGGGTTTCAAACCCAGATCTATGCTGGGTCTCCAGGTTCACAGGTTGGTGTTCAACATTTTTATTATTTTATTTAAACTTTTGTTAACCAGGTAAGCGTAATGAGCCAAGGCCCTTTTTCATACACGAGCCAAGACAGTCAAGATGTTATATAGGTATAACAAAAATTAATACAACAGACAAAATACAACATTAAATCACCAACAAGATTTGGACATTTGTAATACAAATAACTATATTTTCATAAAAAACATTCACAATGTAGTTGACTAAAAAGATGCTTCCTTAAGCGTGATTTAAAAGCTTCATGCTCTGTCCCACCCTGTAATGAACCTGGCAGGTTATTCCAGTTTTTTGCAGCACTGACTGTGAAGCCTCATTCTCCCATATTTGTTTTTGTATTTGGGATAACTTATTTCTTTAGCCCATTTGAGCGCAATCCCCTTTCATCCTTTTTAAGTTGATGTAATATAAAAAGAGGGGAGTCATCAATCTGCCTTAAAACGTTATCTGTTAGGCAGTTTAGTTTGTATAAACAACTTAACTTTGGGGGAAGTCAACCAGTTAGCATATGAAACGTACAATGGTGTGTGTGATACAGAAATTTTAATGCAAACCTACAAACTCCATGGAAGGTTGAAGTCAACAGAGATAAGTTAGTTTTAGCTAAATCTGAAAAAAGGAAAGAATTATAGTTCATCGTGGACAGAAGCACACTTTTAGCTACCTCAATTCTGGCCTGTGAGGTCAGAAAATTTTGTAATTTAAACAAAACGCCTAGTTTCTGTTTTATATGTCTACTGATTATTTTAATGTGATGACAAAAACTTAAACTTGGGTCCAGTAAAATGCCTAAGTATTTAAACTGGGTGAGCTGTTCCAACATATCACCAGAGATGTCCATTATTTCAAGTAGAGTACCTTTAACAAATCTGGGGTTTGAGCCGAACAACATACTTTTAGGCTTTTTTTTTTTTACAATTTAACAGGTGATGTCTTCTCAGACAATGATCAAGTGCAAGAGAATCCACATTTAATGTTT
The DNA here is from genome assembly GCA_016271365.2 of Neoceratodus forsteri. Lineage (NCBI taxonomy): Eukaryota > Metazoa > Chordata > Ceratodontiformes > Ceratodontidae > Neoceratodus > Neoceratodus forsteri. The sequence continues at coordinate 453,190,435 of CM028129.1, read as the reverse complement.
GATTTAATACTTCCACTGAAGATGAGCTACTGTGCAGTATGATGTCATCAGTGTACATTATAGTTTTTGTGTTCTTTAATAGTGAAGGCAAGACATCGATAAATATGGAGAACAGGAGGGGCCCCAGGATTGAGCCCTGGGGCTCTCCTTACTCCATTAATTTACTACTGGACAAGGTTCCACCGTAGCTCACTCTCAGCAGGCGTCCAGATAATAACTGTCAAACCACTCACATCAGCCAGTCCGATATCTTCCAGCCTCCTGAACAGCAGGCGATGGTTTACCATATTAAAAGCCTTGGACAGGTCCACAAACACACCCCGAACTTCCCCCCATCCATAGCTCCACTGATGTGGTCGGTGAACCTGGCCAAAGCAGTACCTGTACAATGGCACTTACAGAAGCCATGCTGCTCGGCAGTCCGGAGGCCACCGGAGTGGAGATACTCAGAGAGCTGCTTATTTACAATTTTCTCCAGGAGTTTCCCCAATGGGGGCAGCAATGAGACAGGTCAATAGCTGTCCATATCCTCAAGGCACCCACCCTTGAAAATTTGCTTAATAATAATTTGTTTCCACAAGCTTGGAAACTGTCCTGTATATAATGAGAGATTAAATATTTTTTTGTCAATGGATATAGGCACATCAGTTAACTTTATAAACCTTGGTTCAAGCCCTCATCCACCAGAGCTCTTACTGGCAGACATATGTCTCAGTAATCTAAACATCGGTTTGGGTTTTATAATGTGAAAAATAAAAAGGGGAATTTGAACTGACATTCAGTTTTGGAAAAAACTGTCAGTGCAATCAACATTTTCCGTGAATTTAGATAAGTCTATAAACTTGTGAAGAAAAGCCTCACTACTTTCCTGCATGTTTGATAATACTTTACAATCATTATAAAATATTTCTGTCTGCTGCTTAATTTTTGGATCAACAAGGGACTTTATTGACGACTAGAATTGTCTAGGAATCCTTAAATCATTGTTTTGTTGATTTTGATGGTAGTCAGATTTACTTTGAGTTTGATCTTGCATTCATTTCTTAACCTACGGTAATTATTGAAATCAGAATCATTGTTTGTGCGTTTGAAAAGTTTCCATGCGTTATCCCTCATTTTCATTAAATGAAACAAGTGTGGGGCAATCCACTTATTAACAGCTCCTCCGACCCTCCTAGAGATCTTACAGAAATACTTATTCTGTAATTCCAACAGGGACATGGTAAAATCAACTGCGGCATCCACATTTGGAATAACATTTAAAAAAGACCATTCTATCAAACTTAAGTCCCTTAATAACCCATCATCGCTTACATTAGTGAATTTCCTAAAGGTTATGAATCTTGTAGGTGGCTTAAGTCTACATTTCAGATGCAGTAAGTCGCCAAATGATCGCTAACTGCATCCCGGAATGTACCTTTACTCTTTGCATTGGTGGGATCATTGGTGAGTATCCAGTCAAGGACGGTATGTTTATTGCTGTGCATAGTCATACACGTATAATGTTATAAGCTGACATAGCCCAGCATCGGTAATAAGAATTTCAATATCAGGTTCAGATTCAGGATTCCAATGAATATTAAAATCACTTATCACCAAGATGTCACCACCAAGTTGCAAAGAGCCTATAAATTCCAAGAATTCTTTCAACCCATTTTGGGAGGATTATACACCAAACAAAACTTTAATTTATAACACCCTCCCAACTTCAACTCAAGGAGTAACCACTCACATTCAGTACGTGCATCATAGTTAGAGCTCAAGACAATTAATTCTTATTCTTCCTTGTAATGAAACCAGAACTCCCCCATTTCTTTCTCCCAGCCCGGTCTTTTTGAAATAACTTATAGCCCTCAATGCCATAAATGCCATCACTAATTGTGGGCTTTAACTAAATCTCTGTCAAACGGAGTATGTCTGGACCATGCTGAGCTACACAGGCCTCAATCTCATTTTTTTTGATACGATGCTCCACACATTTAAGTGAGCAAATCTAAGTCCACCTGACTGCCAAACACAATTATGTGTGGCATCTAGGCAACTGTCCTCCTCAAACCTTTGTAGGGGGAATGACTATGACATAACACTCATGAACAACAACAAGAACTCTAAATAATGATGTGAACTGTTAATGTTAATGTGAACTGTTAATGTCAACTCACAACTACACACACTACTCAACATATGTTAAAACTCTACAAAAACATGTAGTATAATTAATACAGTCTGGATGCCTGAGAATCCTCTGTGGTATTTTTTTTTCTTGTAAAACTAGGGATGCTCTGAGCTTTGGAAGGGTGCCTTACTTAAGCAAGAAGGCATGACAGGGTGTGCGTTACTATGGATTATAATTAAAATGGGTAAAGACGGCAAAGCAACTGGACTGGCTGGCAGTCCTTGCCAGCTGTGCCTTTTATTTTGAATATACCACACTAAAAATCAAGAGCCACCACCAGTGAGCCCCTCACCCAGGATAGCCTTGCACCCTGACACCTCCTTCATCCATCCCAGTCGGAAATCCTAGACTGGCAGAACAGTGAAAATGCAGAGTGCTGACAGGGAAATCATAAGTGGTTCAAACAACGGCTCTCTTTCTCTGTGCCCTCCTCCCTCCACTCAACACTACACTACCTGCACCATATTTTTTTTCCATCCTGACCCCCTAGGTCCAACCCACAGAACACCACTCTGGATCCCGTCTTCTCCAACGCTTCCTAATGCACTGCACTCTCAAACAGCAGAAAGCACACAAAAGACTGCTATAACAAAAACAACATAAAATGGAAATTGTATCTTGCTAAAGTAAACAGCCTTATGTCTCCCAGACCCACTGACTCGGTGGGGGTCTCTTCACTGCCTGCAGATTCACAGAAGATGCAACCACAGATGGAAGCATGCTGCCGGCAAGACCACAAGAAAATCTCAGTCTTGCCGGCTGACTAACGACCTGACACAGTTGCTCTTTGAATGATAGGGAGAGGCAGGTGTGAGAGAACAAAATGTCAAAATAAACAGACACGGTCAAGTGACGGGGAGACAAAACAGGGTGTCAATTAAAGAAAGAGGCACATGTGAGCAAAACCACATTCACAAGAAATAGACAGTGGATGGAGCAGAGGGACTATTTTGCTTCAAAAAAGGACACCTTTTAGTATTTTTTAATTTAAAAAAAATACTATATTTCTCAATATATGCCCATTCTTTTAAGCGCAATAACACACTCCGGGGTGTGGTTTATTCTGGATAAATGCACTTCTAGGGGCAGTAAGGCACGTGGGCTTGTGCCTCATTATGCCCCAGGCATGTGTTTATCCAAAATAAACCACACCCCATCGTGTGTTATTGTTACATAATGTGCCACCCTGGGAAGGGAGGCATGAGGCAACACCAGGTGTCTTACACACCCAAGAAGTTCTGTTATCTGACAACTATGCACACAGTGAAGTGCCTTACTGTGATTACAAAATGGTACCTTTGCTCGAGTAATGATGAGGTTCAGAAAGTTATATATTTCTGACCTGGCTGTTGTGCTGGAATAACACTTAACCAGTCATAGGTCTTGGTTTCTCTTAGCCACTCTATAAAAATAAATAGTAGCAGGCTACTACTACTACTACTACTACATTTGCCTCAGCTTCAATTGATGAAATTAACATTGTTCACAAGCACCCATGCATTATGCTCTATTTGCTATGCTGTTGGCTCATAAGAGGTAGGCGTTCTTCTGGATTTGAAGCAGTATAACTCATCGCCAATCAATTTTACTTATCTAATTTAAAAAATTGGGTAGCTGGAACTATAAGGGAGGAGAGGTAGGAAGGAAGTGTGCCAAACCAGTATTTAGAGATGAAAGTAGTTCAGTGGGACAGGCGCCTTTGTGAGACGGATGGTAGAGATAGTGAGGAAAAGAGGTCACAGTGGTGAGTTAGAGGGGGAAGAGTTTGAGGCAAAACGACAAAAAGTGTTGAAGAGGATGTCAAGTTTTGCAAGGGAGGTGGCCGGGGGCAAGCCATAGATGAAGTCAGTGTAGTCAAAGGTTGAGAGGATCCATTTAACTAGGAGATCACATCGAACTGGGAGGGAGAGACAAACCTTGTGACAATAAAGAAGACCAAGTTTGGGGCATAGCTTAGAGTGGAGGGCCTTAAAATGGGAGGAGAAGTCCAGTGAAGGATCAAGTCACATTTCAAGGTATTTAAAGGTTGGGACTTCTTTGGGAGGAGTACAAGTGGAGGTAGAGAAGGTTTCGGGAGGGAAGGGGATTCTGGCAAGTTTCTGTTTTGAGCCAAAGGTCACTGCAACAATCTTTTTGGTATTCATAGTTAAGACTGTTGGCTTTTTACCAGTTTATTACTGCAATTAAGTCTTGTAGGGGAGTTTAGATGTCAGGGGCAGGAAATGGGAAAAACATTAATATCAGCTCTCACTGAAAAGCGTTAGTATCAGGTCTCACTGACTGGGTATATTTAAGTTTGATAACATTTGTTATGAGACGCTGTGCAGCTGCAAACAGCAGCAAGCTACATCACAAAAGAATAGAAACAAAACCAAACTTCTGTGCAGCCACATTGTTGTCAAGGTTCACGCTGATGACACTGACCACCATCAATGGGCTACAGGAGTCTGCAGTATGCTGTGACGGCAGAGAACTCTAGGTGGAGCAAAGGGCCAAGCACCCCACTAGTTGAGCACATCTATATCAGTGCAAGAAATTATGCAAACTAATAGAGGTGACCAGAACATCAGTGTCCTCCCATGAAGGATTTCCTTGACAGAGGTGGGCAGGAGCAGATGGAGAGAACATTAGGGGACAAAATGTGTGTCTGCATGGCAGAATCATGTCTGCACATCTGTTATTTATTTATTGAAAATGTTTCACCAGGAGAGGCACACTGAGCAAAAAGATGCTCGTCTCACAGTGCGACCGGGGTACAAGGGTAAACATACAACAATCAATAGGTAGAACTTGGAATCAAGCAATACAAACAATTGTTACATAGTTAAGTGTGGTTAATTACAAACTTGTTACATGAGGAGACAGTACATACATGTGCCAAAAGGAGGGTGGCATAACATATTTGATTACACATCTAGAACTATATGTGATTACATAAGTGCCTATATCAGAGATTGAATTGAAGTATGATGCACCAAGTTGGCCAAGAGAAATAGAAGTCTGAGGTTGGGACCAGGAAGAGGTGACAGGTTTGGGTAGTAAACACAGGGAAAGATGAGGGGGTTGACTTAGGGAAGACGTTGGCGGGAATAAGAAAGGAGATAGCAGAAGTGTCATGAGAGGGTAAGTGCATGGGTTGTTTTGGACAATGTATAAGCCAGTCATTTGGGCGAAGGCCGAGCTGCTGGCCAGGCACGTAAAGAGGAGGGGGTCGAGGGGGGGAAGAGTATCAGTCAAGGGGGGGAGGTCAGGGGCAGGTACAATTGGGTGCAAGGAAGTTAGAGAGGGCAGAGGATAGTGAGTGTTTGGAGGAAGAATGGCAGATTTGGGCCAGCAGGCCATTCCAGAGCTTGGGGAGGAGGTAAGAGAAGGCCAATTGGCCTGTGGAGGTCCTGTGGTGAGGGGTTACTAATAGTCTGGAGTCAGTAGACCTGAGGGTATGAACGAGGGAAGGTGGGGAAGATAGGGAGGAGACAAGGTAGGGCAGAAGGGAAACGAGCGAGAAGTTAGAAACAAATTTAGTACTGTGAAGTAGGTGCCGGTTGTTCAGGGATGGAAGGGCCAGTAAATGGAAGAGCTCGCAGTGATTGGTGCAGGGGGGACATCAAGGGCGAAGTGGCAGAAAGCATTGAAGAGGGGTTCCAGTCTGGCTAAGGTGGACTTAGGGGCAGAGCTGTAGACAACATCGCAGTAGTCAAAGGAGGGTAGAATCATTTTCTGGACTATTTCGTGTCTCACAGGAAGTGGGAGACTAGTGCAGTTTCTATAGAGGGCACCTAGCTTAGGGCACAGTTTTGACAGGATGGCATCCACGTGTGTGGAAAAGGAGAGGTGGCGATCAAGCCAAACCCCCAGGTACCTAAAGAAGGGCACGTCTTCCAGTATGGTGTTATTTAAGGTATGGAAGATCAGAGGGGATGTAAGTCTGGATAGTCTCTATCTAGTGCGGAAAGACAGAGACTATTTTCTTGGCATTTAGGGACAGTTGGTTGGAGTTGAACCCGCACTGTACTTTATTGAAGTCGGTTTGAAGATTAGAGGTGACTTCTTCATAGGCAAGGCCGGAAGTAAAGAGAACCATGTCATCAGTGTACACGTGTATTGAGGTAGTGGAGCAAGCCTTTGGCAGATCATTTAGTAGGATGGAGAAGAGAATGGGGCCAAGGATACCCACAACGGCCCACTATTGACCTCAGGAGACCCTGCTGCGGTGTTGGATCATTTTGGGAAGTCACACGTCCAAAGCTCTGTAGACTTTCAGAAGCACTGTCAGCACCTCACATGCACCTATTACTACTGCCATAGAAACGGGAGCTGGCAAGGTGTGGACATCTGAAAGAGCATCCATACTTCCTGCAAGTAATGCTGCCCTTCAAAATAAAAAAAAGTACACACATAAGCAGAGTTAATACCACACATCTGGGCCAGCCCAGTACGACTTGGTATCAACTGAACACATACTATGGAAATGCAGGTATCCAAGACCAGGAATGAACTAGGATCTCTCTCCCACTGCACAGCTCACAGGAAGGTGCGGACAAGTTACAAGCAGGAATTAGCGTGGTCTTGGGAACCACTGCCCAAGCACCTTCTGAGTCAATGAGACGCGAGGTCTTGTGCCACAATATTGAATGTAGTTGGAGTTTGGGGTGGGGAATGAGGTATTATGTGGGGAAAAAAACTGGAAAAATGGAGCATCTAGACACAGGGAATAAACACATTGGTACAACCCTATACAGAGAGATGGAGGAGATGGTTGGGGGTAGGGGTTGACACTGAACAGAAAAGTATTTTTAAAGAACATGTTCCCCTTAATTCTACAAACCACATGATAATTCATTTTTTAATTACTAGAGCTTCTGCCATTTCAGATTTCGTGCTCCACTCTCCTCCCCCAATATCCCAGTGGCTCTACAGCATGGTTTATATGGCACTGCCTACTAAACTTAATTCTGGTACATTACTGTAATTTGCCAGCAAAGTTTTCTTTTCAACTGCACTGAAATGGAGGGGGGGGGGGGCACACTGTTGAGCCCAAGCAAAGAGAGAGCTCTTTACCAGCGAAGACAGTAAAGCTATTGATTAAAAGCTTAAAGTGCTTTTTGCTGCTGCTGAACTGCACCTGTGCTTATGGTAACTATTAAAGACTAATTTGTAACACAAAAAAAATGAAAAAAACAGTGAGTCTGCCAAAGGCAAACCTTTTGCTGGAGCTCAGCCCATGTGGTCTGAAGTGGGTCCTCATTATGCCACAATACACGAGGCCCATGCTGAGACATCACAATTACGAGGGCTCCAAATGCAATGATTATTTCAGTTACTGAAATAAATGTGAAATGAAACATTACTAACACTCATTTGACTGAGACGGCAGTTGAAAGTGTAAAGTAGCCAGCCCACCAGTGCAGGAGTAGTGCTACCGTTTTTGGTGCAGGTGACCCAGGTTCAGAAATGAGCCTGGGTCTTTGGGTGCTGGCCAAGGGGAGGAAAGTCAAGCGTCTCAGCAGATGCTGCTTTCCTCCGAGGAAGGAGTGCACCAGATCCCCACTGGTTGACCAAGGAGAAAAGTGCAGTGCGCCACCCCAGAGTAGGGGGAACACTGTTGATGTCAATGGGCACATGCTCAGCTTACGCACATCATGACATCCCAGCACGCAGTGTCCTCACTTGGGGGGGGGCGACGGCAAAGAAAATCCTGGTCACACAACAGGACAGCGCAGACAAGCTCACAAGTTGCACAACAACTGATTTAGGCATGCTCTCCAGGTGACTGGTTGAAGAATACCTTGAGGGTACTTGGTGTGCTGTGTAGAGGCTGGAGATTGGCGGAGGCGACATGGTACCAGGGGCATAAACAGAAAGTTAAAAAAGGTGTAAAGGGAGAGATGGTAAATGTATGACAGCAAGTTGATATGGCAGTATACTCTTCTACTACACTGATTACAGTGACTCAGCATGTCCACACCAGCTTAGAAACTCTCCTGACTCAGATAAGTGTAGCCAACAAATGCAATTCTGGGGATCCTTGAAGGAGTCAAGGGGCATCCAACCATCTATTTTTATCGAGGACTATGAAGGTGCGGAGCTCCAACTGCAAAAGCTGTACAGTAAAGGGTGATGCTACAGGCAAAACCCCTTGGGCGATTTATCAGAAACTATTCTGTTGCATTTGGGACTCAAGACTGCCTTCTGTAAATGGCCAAATGCAGAAGACAAGTACTAAGTGATGGAAAACTTATTCTGTTGTCACAAGTGCCAGTTAGGCTACCAGACCATGCAAAAACAACAAAATAACAGGGTACAATTTATACTGTGCAGAGCACAGATTCCATATGCCATGATTTTTTTCCAGTAAGAGTCTGGATAGTGCATGACAGTCAGATCATTCTCATACATGACCCCAACAAAGCTGTAAAATGGGTGTGAAGATTTGTTAAGGCATCCAGACAACCTGAGAAAGAAACTTCAGTGGCAGCCTTTACTTTATTTCAGACCCTTCAGGATTAGGAGGGCTCTCTCACTCTGTCTTTCCATCATTATTATTAGCAGAGGATTTATTTGAACTGCAAGTACAATTACATCTTTTCCATGTGTGGAAGCAGTAGTTTCACCCCAACTTTAGTGATGCTCTTTGGATTTGGCTGATCAGGCTAAAGAAGCAGTGCAAAGAAATTGGGCAAAAAATCTGACACTGCCTCCTTTTTTTTTTTTTTTTACTATAAAAGACTCCAGGCATTTTCCAGTTTTATTTGGTGGTAAAATTGTCTTGGCGTGTCTGTAGCGCCGAGTGATGAGTGTTCACTTGGCACGCTGGTGACCTGGGTTCTCGGCCCGAGCCTGGACGTCAGGAGTGGGGTCTGGCAGGGAGGGAGTTTACAGCATCCTCTGGATGCTTCCCTCCCTGGGGGGGGGGGGGAATAGGCAGGGTCTTGGACCACGATTTGTCAACTCCTGGTGGTGGCTAGTGGTTGGCGTTCTTGGTGGTGTGTGGCCTCAACACACTGCTGAATGCACCCACCCCAGGATGCTGTCGTGACTGGACCACTATGAGGGTGGTGGGTGGGTCAGGAGAAAAATGGAAAGCTAGCTGCTCAGCTGACCGAATAACAGTGGCCATTCCCCCCTCACCAAAGATTTTTTCTGCACTTCTGCTGCTTTAAGTAATGGACAAATACACTCTTAGCACTGTTCTTCGGTTTATGACCTTGTTATGGCTAATAGCTGTAGTTGGCTCAGGGTTCAGCAAACCACTTACAGTATGTTTATTACAGATAGCGACTGGCATGTTAAATGTTTTCTTTTTTTCCATATGAGGCAAATTTCTTTGTTCATATGTTTGGTTATCTTTACCAGCTGCCTAGGACTAACTCCTTTCGGGACTTGAGATTGTGCTTGGCTCCCACTCTCCCTGTGGGAAAGGGACTTCGGACTTTTATTTGCATGCAGTTCATGGCTCAGCTGAGCAACTCATGAGCCAATATACACAGCACAGACTTGTTTTCATACTTTGTGGAAAGTTCTATATCTTGGTAATACCCCCAGCTGATGGATCATAATTTAGGGAATGCAATCTCAATTCCTTTGTACTACAGTTTATTTTGCTCCATCAAATCTAATGTATACTTACTTTGACTTGTTCCTGAAACTGGCCTATTTGTTTTTTTTGTTACAGATTAAACAAAAATATTACTAAACTACACTGAATCTGTAAGTTTTCATGTTCTTTTCACAGAAGATGCTTTTTAAATAATGATTCCAATTCCAATTCTGTTCAAGCATTACCGTACTTTTGGGAGGCAATATAACTTAGTGGTTAGAGCACTGAGTTGTGAACCTTAACACCCCGGTTTGAATTCCACCATAGCCACTTACTAACTCTCTGACCCTGAGGAAGTCACTTAACCTCCCAGAGTTTAATTCTCTCTCTGTCTCTGTGCCTATCCCTTAACCTCCCAGTGTTTAATTCTCTCTGTATCTATCCCTTAAAGGAAAACTACATGCAAAAATTATAGAAACACATGTTGTGCATCGAGTTTTGGTTTCTCTGATTGTTCCTGGAGTTATGTTCCCTGTGTCAGTGGCAAGGGTTTTTATTTATTTTTTTTTAAATTTTCCCTGCCAGTGTTATGGCTCCTGGGGTAGCCATGCAGGTTTCTTCTAATACCTTTGAGTGGTTGGGAATTTCAAATCATCAAATCAAATCAACTTTATTTTTATAGCGCCTTTCAAAACCAAGGCGCTGTACATAAAAACCAAATACATAAAGATAAAAATTTAAAACAAAAACATTAAAAGACATCATCCATAACTAGGGAAAGCTAAACTAAATAAATAAGTTTTTAACTCCATTTTAAATCTATCGACAGTTGGGCAGTCTCTCAACCAACGAGATAGAGAATTCCACAGGGTTGGCGCTGAAAAAGCGAAGGCACGAGATCCAGATGTCTTCAATCGTACCCTGGGAATCTCCAGCAATCCCTCATTGGCGGACTGGAGAGGACGGAGGGGGCAGTAGGGTACCAGGAGATCTTGCAGGTAACCTGGTCCCTGATCATGTAGGGCTTTAAAGAATTTTCCAGAATGTGTCTGGGGATGACAATTAGACCTGTTAAAAGTGCAGAATCCTAGTTATAATCTGGTCATGTCATCCAACTGCAACTGCATGTGAAAGTTAACCATTTTGAAAAAGTGTCTGCCCTCCTTCCCCAGTGGAAGTCAGATTTCTCTAGGCAGCGAATGTTGTCATTATGGATGTGTGGCAATTTTCTTTGTAAAGTGCTGTCACTGGGTTATAATAAACCCGATACACCTTTCAAGGTCTGGTAGGATCCTGGGCTCTTATTAAGTCTAATTGACATAATTCCCAGACGCATTCTGGGCAAACTACAACAGATCAAAAGCAAGAAAAGAAGCCTAAATGGTGACCCCTAGGAACCATAAAACTGGCAGGATAAAGTAAAAAAAATTAAAAAAAATTGCCACTGGCATGAGGAAGTAGTAGTAGTAAAATATTTTTAGTCATATAAATTTCATATGAATAGGGATTAACTTGATTAACACACATTTTCAGTGAGGTCCACAGTATAGTAAGCAACATTTTTAAGACACAAAATATACCCCACATACCATATCATGCACCATTTTAGTTACCCTCCTCTTGACTGCCTCCATTATGCCTATGTCCTTCAAGAGGAACAAAATGCCAAGAACATTCAGAGAAAGAAAACACCAATGCACCACATGTTTATTAAATAATTTTTGCATGTAGTTTTACTTTAACCTTTACTCTTTCTCTGTACCTGTCCTCTTGACCTTTCCTTAACTTTGTGTGTGTGCACCTAATCACTTCTGCCAACTGACTGTAAAGTGCTTTGGGATACAGTATGTAGGAAAGGACCTACAGTATGTATGAAAAGAGTGACATGAACCAAATTGCTTTACTTCCTTTCCTTATTTGGCCTTTTTGTAAACTTGATGGATGTTTTCTGGTTTGCAGACTGGTTGTAAGTACCATTTAAGAACGGAGTTATGTAGATTATTTCCCTTTCAAGCCCTGCCTATACAGTACATCCACTTTGCAAGTTGTAGGAGGGAACTTGAGCAGCAAAATTCCTTCTTTACTGGCTGCCAGGGAGCAGGCCTGCCAGCAGTAGCTGCCCCTCTCCCTCCCAAAGAGGTTATACACATCTTACTGGACTGCACAGTATATTAGGATTTCTAAATATTTCAGGTGGATCCAGCAGCCACAGTGCAGAGCTTTACCTAGCACAACATCCCCCAGTTTGCAAAAAGGTGCTTCAAGCTTGGAGTGTGAAACTGAACACTGCAGCTTTAAAAAGAATGTTGACAGTTTAGGCTATTGGATAGCTGCTTGACCTCCAGCCTATTTAAATATTGACCTAAGCATTATCACGGCATGTTTGAGTTCCATGGTGCTATCCTGAGGAACACTTGACTTCCCTATCTCTGCTGGCACATAGTCAGGCGGTCCCGTGACTACAGCTGTGCCCGGTGAATACACAGTCCCTCAAAAAGACCCAGTATCATTTAACTCCATTTTTAAACAAGAGTTTGCACCGAGCTGCAGGGTCCTAACAGGTGCCTGGGGGCTTTCATGGGTTTTAAGTATGGAGCAGGCAAAAAAAGCTCCACAAAACATTTGTAAAACAAACTCATTAGGCAAGCAGACTTGTAAGCTAGAATAACTGACCCACACCAGCTATAAAGAAAACAAGGGTTGGATAAAGCCAACATGCTTGCACAGTAATAAATCCCTTATCCCTTCCAGTTGCACCCTCTATTCTCTCCTTAACTGAGTCACTGCCTCTTCTGACAAACACAGAAACATAGAATTTGCCAGCAGATATGAACCGCTTGGCCCATCTAGTAAGCCCATTTCTCCCTGCCTATAGTAACACCACAGATACTACCTGATGTCCAGCTCATTCACTCACCCCCCACATACTTTTCCCTAAGATTCTGTTATGCCTCTGTATTGCATTCTTGAACCTCACCACTGTTTTCACCCCCCACCACCTCTGCTAGAAGACTGTTGCAGGAATCTACTATTCCTTCTGTAAGAAAGTACTTCCTCATATCTCTCCTAAATCTACCCCCTCCAGCTTCTTATCATGCCCCCCTTGTCCTTGAGCACCTTTTTCCTAGAAAATACTTCCCTCCGGCACCTTATTTACCCACATTACAGTAAGTATTTAAAGGTCTCTATCATATGCCCCCTCTCCCTCCTCTCTTCCAGTGTCTACATATTTAGGTCCTTAAGTTGTTCCTCACAGGGCTTCTGATGCAGACCTTGCACCATTTTTAGTTACCCTCCTCTGGACTGCCTCCATTATGCCCATGTCCTTCTGGAGATGTGGTCTCCAGAACTGGACACAGTACTTTAGATGGAGTCTTGCTTGTGATCTATACAGTGGCAATACCACTTCCCTCTTTCCTGCTGGTGATACTCCTCCCTATGCACCCCAGTACCCCACTAGCTCTGCCAACTGCTTTGCTAAACTACATGGTCACCTTCAGGTCATCTGATATGATTACCCCCCAGTCTCTTTCCTGGTTGGCAGTCTGCAGTACCACTCCTCCCATTCTGTACTCTGCTCCTGGGTTTCTGCCCCCAAGTGCATTACTCTGCACTTTTTCACATTGAAACCTAGCTGCCATACACTTGACCACCCCCTTGAGTTTCCTCAGGTCTCTGCTCATCCATCCCCAGGTATCCACCCTACTGCAGAATTTGGCATCATCTGCAAAGAGGCAAACATCCCTTCCAGCTCCTCTACAATGTCACTTATAAAGGCAATGAAGAGGACCTGTCCCAGCACTGAACCCTGAGGCACACAGCTGGTCACCCTCCTTTCCTCAGTGTGAACTCCGTTTACAACCGCACTCTGCTGCCTATCCTCTAACCAATTTCTTATCGAGTTTACTGCCTTTGGGACCACTCCTAAGCTACCCAGCTTGCTTACTAGCCTCCTGTGTTTTTTTTGTTTTTTTTATTGATTGATTCAGAGATACACTTTTAAGCAATGCTCATTTACAAAGGTCCCACATGAACTGTATGGTGGATTAGCAATGTTGGTACACAGTTACATTAAACAACAATGTTACAGTTAAACAGTGAAAGGATACAAAGTTTCAACCACAGCGAACGAAGGTACACAAACTATTAAGGGATACAAGTAAGACAATCTGAAATAAAATTTGAGTTACTAACATTTGTGAACAGATGCAGTCAGCTGCTTAGAGAAGCACTGTCGAATTCATAAGTGCATAGGGGATAATCCTAAGGGTAGAGTGTGGGTTTAGTAGAGGGATAAGGGTGAGGGAGAGGTAAGGTGAGGCTGGTGCAATTCTAGGGGTACTGATGTGAAGTTAGGTGCAGATACAGGCTAATTTAGTGGAGAGGTATTTTTTAGAGCAGTTTTAAAGTTCCAGGGGGAGGTTAGGTCCTGTACGGCTGTTGGGAGATTGTTTAGCCATACTGGTGATCTTACTAGAAGAGAGGGTTTGGCCTGACTGGTCGTGCAGAAGGGTATTGTTAGGAGGTTCCTGGAAGCACTGCGGGTGAAGTGTTTATTTCAGGCCAAGTGATGAATTCAGAGCAGTGGAGGCGAGGCCAAGGGTTGCCTTTTTACCAAGAAGGAACACTTGTTATTTTTGTTCTGAGATTTTGAGGTTGAGTGGTAGCCAACCTGAGTTGGTGTTGAGGTCGCAGGTGTGAATCATCCTATCTGTGCCCAGGACCAAGCAACAAGCCTTGTTTAGTACAACCGTTACCCTTTGTAAGCCTGACTCTGGGGCTGCACTGTAGACCACTAATCTGTAGTCTCTAACCAGGAAGATCGAGGAGGAGACTGCTAGCCGCCTAGCCTCCTCGGTCATGCAGGCTTTGTGTCTATGGTGTCTATGGAGGGCACCCAGTTTCTGATTCACTGTTTTTGTGATATGGTCAAAGTGGTGGGCAGATATAAGATTTTTGTCAAGGTGTAGGCCTAGGTATTTGAATACACTAACCTGTTCTAGAGCTGAGCTCTTCTTGTTGTGGATAACAAGGGGTTCGATCATCCTCTTATTTTGGTAGCAATAGGTCAGCGTAGTTTTAGTTTTCTTATAGTTTAGAAGCAGTTTATTATCTGAGAACCATTCTTCAACTGCTGAGAAACTGTTCTGGAGGTTATGGCTTAATACATGTTGAGTGTTGTTGCATGAGTAGATAACCGCGTCATTGGCATAGAGGAGGATTTGAGATTCTGGACACGCATGAGGAAGCTAATTAATAAATAAGTTGAAAAGCAGGGGTCCTAGGATTGAGACCTGCAGAACCCCTATAGTGACTAGGCAAGAGTCGGACACCATTTTGTTAATTTTTACCTTTTGTGAGTGCCCATCCGGTAGTCCTTGAATCATGTGATGGATTCGATTGAAAGTCCTAAGCTGGCAAGTTTGCTGATAAGGAGTGAATGATTAGCAAAGACGAAGACCTTTGTTAAATCAATAAAGACAGAGCCTACTAGATGGTTGTGGTATAGGGCTTTATGTATGTAACTGGTATATTATATTAGAGCAGAGATGGTGCTATGTTGTTTCCTGAAGCCATGCTGCTGCTTGATACTGGCTCAGATAGTTAACCAGTTGCTCGGCTACTATTTTCTCTAGCGCTTTGAAGAGTGGGAGACAGAACTGAAATTGGGCGATAATTAGAGATGGTATCTTTGCTTCCCCATTTGTGTACAGGGGTTGCCAGTGTGATTTTCTAGATGTTTGGGAATTGATCAAACCTTAGCGAGTGATTACAAATTTCAGCGAGTGGGTAGGCTAGTACATCAAGAGTGGAGGCCAGTAACATCATGTCTATTGAGTCGCTGCCTACTCTTGTTTTACCTAGTACTTGTTTAACACAGCAACAGGTTTCTGCCACTGAGGCCATTTTAAAGTAGAATTTGGGTACTGTAGACATTATTGGCTTGGGCACATCCCTGACAGTATCACATGGGTTAGTACGGACTAGGTCTGCTAATATGTGTCTCAGGTCTGTGAAAGTCTCATTGAAGAGTTGTGCTATTTTGCGGAGGGTCCCTTATATCTGAGCTGTTATGGGAGATGATCGTTGATGTTGGCTTTTCTTCATCCCCCAATACTTCTTTTAGTGAGGCCCCAAATTTTCTACTGTTACCCGAGCTCTGTGTTGTGATTTGTAGTAAGTGGCCTTGGCAATTCTTATTTCTTTTGTACAGGCATTCTGGGCAGCTTTGTATTGCTGAGTGTCATTTGTGGTCCCTGTGGCTCTGGCTCTGGACCACAGCTGGTCTCTTTGCTGCACTAGGTTCCTTACCTTGGGCATGATCTATGGGGAGGTGTTGCCATGGATCATTTGCTTTTTGTGTGGTGCAAATTTGTTGGCAGCTGAATTAAATTCGCTGATGAAAAAGTCTAGTTCTAGGTCTATGTAAGGGATCAGAGTGAGGCAGCTCCAGTCAACAGAGGCAAGTTGTTGCTTGAAGGCCTCAGTTTTGCTTTTGTAGAGGATGCGACTGTTTATGAGCTTGGGGGGGGGGGTTGGCACATCTAGTGGACTATTCACATAGGACTGTAGAGTTGTCACTCAATGAATCTGGGAGAACTTATTTTTTTATTCTTTCTGGGTGGGTTGCTAGGACCCAGAGGGTACTTGTACCAATATGGTAGTTTGTCCTGGTGCATTCTTTTACAACCTGGGCCAGGTACAGACTACCGACTTGGTCCTTCTGTACAAGGGTGGTTGAAGCATTCCAATTTATATTGAAGTCTCCTGTGATTAGGGTTCCCAGGGAGGGGCTTATCTCTTGGAAATATCTACAGAAAGAATCTAGACCTGTCTGGGTGTTACAAGGTGGAATATAAAATATCATAATTTGCAGGCTCTTGTGATTGTTGCCTAGGGATATCTTTGTGGTGAGACACTCGCAGTTGCTTTTTGCTTTATTTAGGGGGACTAACTGTGGTGGTGACCTGCAAAATGGTACACAGCTTCAAGAGGGGTTGGGATAGGGTAAGGGGTAACAGGATGGGAGGAGGGGCAGCAGCATTATGAAGTGCTAGCTGCATACTCGAGCAGACTAAATAGACCGTGAGGCCTGTTTCTGCTGGCATTTTTGTATGTTCATATGTAACTGGGCCTGTAGATGGGTCCAAGTATATTGGAGGCAGCCTCCACCTCGCTTACCTACTCTATCTTTCCTGTAGATAGAGAAGCCTTTCAGAGCAATCATGGAGTTTGGGACCCTGGCACTGAGCCAGGATTGAGATCGATATATCCGGATATATATGTGGAACAGTGTCAAAACTTTACTGAAATCTATGATGGCCACATCCACAGCTCTACCCTGATCTAATTCCTTGGTCACTCTGTCAAAGAAATATATCAGATTTGTTTGACATGACACCCCCCACTCCCACTATGAATCCATGCTGCCTCGGGTCTTGTAATCCACAGAATTCAAGATGTTCTATAATCCTTTCCTTCAGCAGTGGCTCCATTAACCTTCCAACCACCGATGTCAAGCTGATTGGTCTATAATTGATAGCCTCTTCCCTGATACCACTTCTGTTAAGAGGGACTATACCTCCCCTCCTCCATTCCTCTGGAATCACTGCTATTTCCAATAAGTTGCTAAACAGGCCTGTCAGAGGAGCAGCCAGAACCTCACTGAGCTCCTTCAATACCCTTGGATGCACCCCATCTGGACCTGTTGCTTTGTCTACTTTCAGATTAGCCAGTCCCTTCAGGACACCCTTCTTTGAAAACAGACCAGTGTCCACCTCCACTCCCCCCCAATGCTCCTGTTACTTTTTTGTGGCCCTCCCCTTCTCCTTCCCCTGTGAACAATGAACAAAAGTTTATTTGTTCAGGATGTCTGCCTTTTTCCTGGCCCCCCTCTGCACAGTCACGCCTCCCTCTTTAACCTTACAATCCCACCCCTCGTCTTCCTCCTTTCACTTACATATCTAAAAAATGTCCTCCTCTGTCACCACCTGGGCTATTTTCTCTTCAGTTTGCACCGTCACACTCTGTACTGCTTTCCCTGCTTCCCTCTGTTTCCCCTGGTATAACTCCCTATTCTCCTCCTTCTGTGTCTTCTTTTACCATCTGAATGGTACCTTTTAGCCTTTACCTTTTCCGCCACCTCTTCTGAGAATCACAGCGGTCTCTTCTTTCCTCTTACTTTTGCTCACTTGCTTGACGTATGCGTCTGATGCTTTCCCTATGGCTTTTTTTAGTGTCATCCACTGTTGCTCCACCCAGGTCATCCCCTCTGCTAAGCCATCCCTGAGGCATTCCTCCACCTTTTTAAAATCTGCCCTCCTGTAGGCCAGGATCCTCACACCCTTGTGTGGTTCAGCTTTGCAGCCATTCTTATACTGAACCACACTGTATAGTGATATCTGTTCCACAGGCAGCCTCCTACACTGATGTCTGCAACACTATCTCCTGTTAGCATCAGGTCCAGTACTGCCCAATCATGAGTGGATTAACTGAATAGTTTCCTGAGGAATGCCCCCTGCAGGGAGTCCAGGATGTCCCTGCTTCTAGCTGAAGCTGCAGTTGGGAGGTTCCAATCTACATTTTGCAGACTGACGTTCCCCACCAGTAGCACCACCACCCCCTTTTCTACCATCTTCCCAATAGCTTCCACCAGTATCTTATCTAACTCCTCCCCTGTGCTGGAGGGCTGTAAGTCATACCACTGTGAACAGAGGCTCCATTCCCCATCTCCAGGGTTACCTAAAATACCTGTGCTCCCCCCAGTATTCCCTGCATCTCCACTGCTTTTATGCCTCCCCCTCACATAAAGCACCACACCCCCTCCTTTCCTTCCCACTCTGTCCCTCCTGAACAGAGTATAGCCTGGTATGGCCATGCCCCAGTCATGGTTTTCAGTGCACCAAGACTCAACTGTGGGACGCCAAAGCCTCGCACAGATCTGATTGTGCTGCTGTACTATGTGGGAACATCACTCCACAGCTGACACCACGATGAATCTCAGGATTATGATCTATCTGCACCATCCTCTTCAAAGCCAACTCACACTTCCTCCACAGCATCCCCAGCTCCTACGACCCAAGTGGGCTCACAGAGCGAACCTGGATTGCCCACATAGGTGTGGAACATACTCCACCAGTGGCATTAGGCATGATTTTTTTTATGTATGTATGCAAACAGTAGCCTTATTGACAAGGGTTAGCCTCATACTACATTTTTGGAATGTGTTTACTGCAATTTGTTAGTATTACCTATCTGCATTGTAACTGTTGTTAGACACATTGGACTTTTATTAGGCACTTGCTATTATGGCTATTGGAAGCACTAACCTAGACAGACTTAGTAGCAGCATGCAGGAAATGATAATTATTTCATATGCAAAATAGAAACATAGAATTTGCCGGCAGATAAGGACCGCTTGGCCCACCCAATCTGCCCATTTCCCTACCTAATAGATAGGCTGCAGATCCTAGTTAACCAACAGCCTACTTCCTCCTACCCCCAACCCCTAGAATTGCCTTATGTCTGTCCCATGTATTCTTCAATTCCCCCCACTGTTTTTGAGTCCACAACCTCAAAAGGAAAGCTGTTCCATGCATCCACAACCCTCTCTGTGAAAAAATACTTCCTCACATTACCTCTGAGCCGTCCCCCTTCTATCTTCAAATTATGCCCCTTGTTCTTGCACATCTCTTTTTCTGAAAGATGCTACTCTCTTGAACTTTGTTGATTCCCTTGAGGTACTTGAATGTTTCCATCATGTCCCCCCGACCCTCCTTTCCTCGAGGGTATACATATTAAGCTCCTTAAGACTCTCTTCATATGTCTTCTGATGCAGACCCTGCACCATTTTAGTTGCCCTCCTCTGGACTGCCTCCATCCTGTCTATGTCCTTGTGGAGACTGGGTCTCTAGAACTGCACGCAGTACTCCAGATGGGTTCTCATCAGCTGTCTGTACAGAGGGATAACAACTTCTTGTTTTTTACTGGTGATGCCTCTTCCTATAAATCCCAGTATCCCCCAGTCCTCCTTACTGCCCTTTCACATTGCTTGCCCACCTTTAGGTCATCTGACAGGATTACCCACAGGACCCTTTCCATTTTTGTTGTTAGTATCTCACCTCCCATTGTGTACTCTTCCCCTGGGTTTTGGTTTCCCAGGTGCATTACTTTGCACTTCTTAGCAGTGAATCTAAGCTGCCATACATTTGACCATTCCTCCAACCTTGCCAAGTCCCTTCTCATCCTTTCCACCCCACCTTTTGTATCAACCCTGTTGCAGATCTTTGTGTCATCTGCAAAGAGACATACTTTTCCTTCCAGTCCCTCTGCAATGTCACTTATAAAGACACTGAAGAGGACCGGTCCTAGAACTGAACCCTGCGGTAAAAAAAAAATGTGTTCACTTGGAAAAAAAAACAACTGAATGTCTTGTGTGTGCCACTGATGCCATAATCTGTAGTTCCATTGTCAGTGACTCAGCTAGTTACTCTCTTGCCTCTAGGCTAGTAAGATCGGACATTTGTAGGTTAACGTTCCACAGCAGGCACATCGGCTTGTACCCAACAGGGGGCTTTTGTGCTGTTGGAGGTGCCGTCCTTCAGATGAGATGTTAAAATGAGGTCCTTTCTGCCCATCTCTGGTGGCTCCACCAGGAAGTTAAAGATCTCATGGCACTTTCAGAAACAGATGGGGAGTTTTCCCCAGTGTCCTGACAAATATTTCCTCTCTCAGTATCACAGATTTCAGTGCAATACATCTGTGTGTGTGGTACAGGACTGCCTAATGGCTGTTGCAAGTTTATAATATACAATCCCTGCACTACCAGTACCTAACTCACGGTTCTGTACATCCTTTTCTGACACGGTATATATAGTATGAAAACTATAATACAAAGCTAATTTAATTTGTTTAATAGGATATTCTTTCTGCACCCATCGCCAGTGACTGACGGATATACAGTCTTTCCAGTCACCCAATCTTTTGGTGGCCATCATTCTGCTGCAGTGACGGGGGATGTACCCCTTATTTGCCCCTTGCTCACCTTCCCCCTGAGAATACTGGCAAAAGGAAGTACAGGCAGGCTATTGCAAGCTCCAGCCAAGCACCTAATGGCATCCTCCCCTTCCATACACCACTGACCCTGCCCATCCACCAATGTATCCACAGGTGGCAGTGATGGAGCAGTGTGACAGCTCTCCCCTCTCTGGAGGACAGTGTCCCCTGGGATACTCAATCGTCCTTCCCCCAGTCAGCCCCCAATGACCCAGACTCATTCCCGAACCCGGCTCACCGGACTGTGAGAAGTAGCACTACCACTGTGCTGATGGGATAGCCACAAAGCTTGACATACTGCACATAATATTTTATATCCAATCTATGTAGTCTGGTATCCAACTAGTTTTGTATTGCATTTTTTTTTTTTTTTTAACCTGCAACTTCTTGTATTAGCTTTGGTCCAAAACTGACTGAAAATCAGTGCAAGCTCAAGGTGTTTTCCTTCTGCCTTTTTTTGTGTCTGTGAGAACTCTCTTTGTGCACCTTCGGACCGGGGCATCTCTCAGAGGTGCCCACTCGATACGGACCTTCTACTCCCTGCCAAGACCCTTCCTCCAATGGTCCCCCCAACCAGGACTTCCCAGCCCCCTGGATCACCCCCCCCCAGGAGAGGGCCCGCCTCACCTACCTTGGCAGTGCTTTCTGGAATTAGAGGGTCCATCCTGTGTGGGTGGCACCTGGGGACCATCGGAGTAGTGGTCCGGCATTGGGGATGTGAGGCCAGATCCCTGGGTCCCTCGTTGCCTCACCAGTTCTCTGCAGATTTTTTGTTAAGTTTCCCCCACATGATAGTGGACATGCCATCATGGCACTACGTGCCAATGTATGCTGATGCTCCTCTCTGCTGTGATGGCAAAGCATCCCTGCATTGCCCTCGAGTTCCCTCAGGAGCTGCTAGAGAGCGACGTGAGACCCCGTTCCCTCCCCAGGGGAGGGAGAGCAGTCTTCCAGGTGCTCAATCCCTTCCCTCCCCTGCTAACCCCCATCAGCCAGAGTCTGTTCCTGAACCCTGGTCACCGGCATGGCGCGAGGTGTGGTGTCCAGCGCCTCAACCTCGAGTGCGACCGGGCCAGCCCTTTCCTTCTGCTTTTAATATACTTTTTTTTCCCCCAATCCTATTTTTGCCCCTGTGGCCACAACCCGCTGGGAACCCCTTTGACCAGTGCCACGGCCAGCAACATGTCCCATCCAGTAGAGGCTCTTCCTACCCGAGCCTCCTGGGACTCCTAGGGCACCCATGACACCACTGTGTAGCCCTCTAGGCTTGTTCCCCATGGCGCAGTCTGCCTACAACTCCTTGGCATCTCCATCTCTCTTATTAAGCCACCCAAACAGAAGTGAATCCTAACAGCTTTTCCAGGAGTCAAGAGAATATACTATGACTACAGACATGAGGGAGGCAGGCGAGACCTCATCTGTCCTGCCCCCAATATCAGATCCCCCCCCCTTTTGATATCCCTTTCCGGGAATGCAACCATGCAAGACTTGTGTGGCCCCCACTTGTGCATGTGTGCAACTCTACCAGCACTGGCCATGACCGAAGCCCACCTGTGCAGTGTCCCTGACAGGGCTACCACCCAGCCTCCACTTGGAGGCAGTCAGGCAGCAAGGTACACAGCCTTCCTCCCTCCCCAAAGGTAAGCAATCCCCATGATGCTCTATCCTCCTCCCTCCCCGCCAGCCCTTGACAACCTGTGTTTGTTCTCAAATGTAGGCTCCAGCAAAACAAGCAGCAGTGCTTCCACTGTACTAGCCACCCTATTAATAAACTTAATTTACTGCAGCTACCATTCTAGCCTTATGCGGTGTGTTGGAAAACACACTTGTGCCAAGGGATATCCTGAAACACAATGGAAAATGTACAGTGGCAAGGTGAAGGACAAACTGAAGTGGTGAGATATTCTAAATGGATGGATGAGTGGATCACACAACAGCTACTGTCTGGTGTTCTAGTCTTCCCTCCATTTGGTATACCTTTCCCCTATCACTTAATGATAAATGGGCTTCATTTCGACAATGTGATTGCCTTTAAACGATACGTGTGATGCCACTACAGTTTCAGAGAACCATGAATACTACAAACTCCCAACAAAAAAATTATCAACCCACTAGAATAGTACAGCGAGAAGACAACATGTAGTTCACAGGACACCTAGACATCGTTTTACATAGTTATCGTACACAAGGTAAACATAATTCTCCAAGTTTTCAATACCACCCATCCCATGTATAGAAACACTGAGACTTAGTGTACCCCAGTAAACACAATCCCCCGGTCTTAAAGGAACAAACTGCTATCAAATAGAATACACTTTGAACAATGCAGTATTTACTCAGGAAATTAATCCCATAGTCAGCCAATCAGAATCTGATGCTGAGATCATGTTATTTTCCCTAACTCAGCACTTCTTCCAAATCTCTCAGCATCAGCTGGGTTCGAGTAGAGAAAAACCTTACCCCTATAGTGCACCTTCTTTCTGGCCAGGTGAAGTAAGCAGTGATTTACACCAAGCTCCCTGAGCAATACCCTGATGCTATCAAAGCATTTCCTGCACTGGCAGGTACTGTAATTGCGGTTGGGGAAGAAGTGCACCATAAACTCTTCATGCTTTACCCCACCGCACTGCTTGGCAGCTGACAGCACACTTCCTGCTCTTATAAATTCTGGGTAACTATAAGAATCATACAGATTGAGTAGCTGCCCAATGACCCAGTGGGTAGCATGTTGTGCTGCCACACTTACAACCCAGATTTAACAGTGGAGTTGGCGAGCCTGCCAGATGGACTGGGGAGGTGCTGCCATGCAGCAATGCTCCCAGACAGGGTGGGAAGGGCAACAGGTTCTGCCACACTAGTGGCCCTTGTAGTGGGCCTGGGAACTTGCCTTCTCAGCAGGAACATGCTACCTGGCACCAGGTGGGTAGTGAGCAGGTCAGGAAGTAAAATTTAAGAAAAATCCTATGTGCACCGGTCACCATATTTGACGGCGCCATAACTCTTGGATACCATGTGTGGATCCCATAGGCATGATGGGTGGGGGAGGGGTGGAAAAGGGACTGAGAGGCAGGAGAAAGCCTGAAGCAGGCATGAGGAGGCAGCTGGGGACATCAAAGCTGAATTTAAAAAAAAAAAAACAGAATGATACATATTGAGACCCCTTCTGATACAACAAATGGGAGGGTAATCCGGTAAGCACAATGAAAAGTTAGCTGTAGATTTAGTGAAAGTACCTCCAGTAGACAGGATCTCAAGAATTTAATCAGGTTCTCACTCTCTGTTTGTTCCAAAACCCATACCTCCTGTGCGTGGGCTTCTTGGGCATAGTTTTCAAGTCGCTCAAGGCAGGCCTACAACAGACTAGTAGTTGGAAGTAGGGCTTGTTCATCCATTTCATTCACCACGTTTGCATTTGTCTCTGCAGCACTGACTTCGACTTCCAGCAATGCAGTCCTGGAACTGAATGCTTCAGCTTCAGTATCCCAATTTTTTGTGGTTTGTAAAATTGAAATCATCGAAGGCTACACAACAGTCCCCTTGAAAGTGGATGTTCTGCTGCTAACTGGGCCATGGTTGCTGCAACTGACTTTTGGTGGGTTCACAAGAATGACATTTTTTCAGACTTTCCCATTTTCACATATCGTCAATGATCTTTCTACTTTGGCAGTAAGTCACTCTTGTGACACAAGCTATTTTTTTCAAGATAGCCAGCACTATACAGTAAGTTTTTAGGGTTAAATCTATGTGAAACAATAGGAGCTCTTACTCCATTACTCCATGTATCTGTACAGCAAAGCAGTTGGCCATCATCCCCCCCAAAACTGTAAACAGGAGATTATAAGGTACACTTACACTAACCTGTGTACACCTCTAAGCAGTGCACAACGGCTGCTCCTATTCAAATGGAAGTGTCTGGATGTGGTAGTAGCCAGCCTGATTTGGTGGCAATGACAAAGCAAAATTAAAAAAAACAAAGAACAGTTCGGATGTGTTGTTGTAGTAGCAGGAGTAGATTTAATTTCTTTATGGCACCCTTCCCCAGTGGCTAAGGGCGCCAGTATACAAAACAGAGATAACAATATAAAACAGATAAAGTATTCATCCCGATTATATAAACAATAAATTTAAATAAAATCTCAGTATACAAAGATAAAAATTTCAGCAGATATCTAAAATCATACTGTGATGACATTTAGGGACTCACGCCCCACAGGCCTGTGCAAACAGATGGGTTTTAAAGCACACCTTTCCCCCGTATTTGCAGCCCTGGGTTTAAACAAATAGGAGGCTCCATTACCTGCAGAGGAGTTCCTCTGTAGCACTTTTAAAATTATCAGCTTTGCCCCCCACGGAAGGGAAGGGACCATATTTTGCACCCGAAGGTGCTAGCTGCTCGATCCCTTCCACTTCCTGATCACCTACGCCGTCCCCGAGCATCCTCAATTTGTGATGTCACTATAGGACCAGCATGGGGAAGCTGTCAATGCAAGTCTATTGAGCCTAAATTTAAAAGTTATTTTCAGTATTTAAATCGGACTTTTGGTACAAATGGAAGACTGTATTAAAGTAAGAAGGCTCTTGTTACTTTAATACGGTCTTCCATTATTAAAGATCAGATAAATACTGAAAATCTTTAAAATAAACTCTACGAGGCTGTCGTCCCATGCTGGTCTGTCTGTTTATCCTAAACGAGGAACGTGGGGACAGCGTAAACAATCCGAAGTGGAAGGGATGGGGTATCAATCAACTCTATTATAAGTTGCCACTGCTTTCTCAGCTCCCCCAGTTCATGCCACTAGCACACCCGGGGTGTCCTGTACCACCGTTAAGTCCATCTGGTCTAAGTCCTCATAAAGGGTGGTACCAGACCATTTCCACAGGGGTAGTCTACAGGAGGGGTGCTCTGAAACTAAACCAGATGACACCCTGATTCGACCAACTGGATCAATCCTGAGGTTTTCCACCTCAAGCCCCAGGGAGAATACCAAGTCCAAGGCATGCCCATGTGGGTAGCTTACACAAGCAACAGCTAGTGCAAGACCCCGGGATTCTATTCCCTGGAGGAAATACTGTCCAAATTACTAGAGTTCATCACTGACCCAGGTAGTGAAGTCACCCAGAATAAGCTATCTTGGCAACCCCAACACCATGTTGGCGAGAAAGTCCATGATTTCCTGCATAAAATCCCCCTCATGTCCCAAAGGCCAGTAAATGAGGAGGAGGAGCTTGGAACCTGCACCTGGACCCCCATGCACATTCACACGTTCATACAATGAGGTATTCCTCCCACCCCGATCCTTCCTCAGGCAGTGCACCACAGAGAACCCAGCTGGGATGGCTGCCACCAAAACTGGGCCAGCATCATCACCAAGCCAGGTCTCCATGAAGCATGCCAGATGGACACAGAAATAAGACATAAAATCTGCTACTTCTGGTGACATCACCATCTGAATGGCCACCTAGTCTCAGCGCTCCTGGGACCACCTCTGCCTAACAGTAGCTAAATACTAGCAAAACTTAGTAAAAATAAATGGGATCCTAACCTTAATGATGGCTGCAACCAAACAGAGGGGGAAGCATTCCCAAGCAGTGAAAATAAAAGCGTTGATGGAGTGCAATAAAACTTGCAACCCACAAGATGACTCTAGACCTCCTTCCCCAGTTGCAAGCACGGCCCACTCAGACGACGGGATGGAACCGCTAAACCAGCAAACAATTATGACAAAACTACATGGCATAATTCAAGAGTCTCCACAGAGTTGAATCATCAGTTGCGGACAGGAGAGCAGACATTTGGCAAACTGACAGCCACACAACATCGGTCGAGCGAGCAGTGGTTGCCCTCTCTGACTCAACTGGACAACACGACCGGGCAGTGCTCTACTTGTTGGCGAAGGAGAAAGGGTTAACCGACATGACTGATGATCTAGAAAACCGATCCAGGCAGAATAACTTTCTGCTATATGGAGTCCCAGAGGAAATGGGAGAGTTCCTACCCCAATATGGAAGACTTCATCCTCAATATCCTCTGATCTTTGCTAAAAATACCAGAAGATCGCCACATGCCATCAGAGAGGGCCCATCGCTCACTTATTCCAAAACCTAAAGAACAAGGAGCTAGACCCTGATCCATTGTTGTGAAAATGCTCGATTACAGAGACAGGCAACAAATATTACAGATGGCTTGGAAACAAAAGGAAATGCTGCTGGATGGCCAAAGCATTACAGTCGATCAAGATTTTTCAGACCACCTAAACACTCAGAGACTGAAAGTTAAGGGTCTTATCAAACAAGCTAAAGAAAAGAATATTAAAATTCAGCTTCTTCACCCAGTCCTTCGGGTTCACACAGAAAGAGGACCCCAAATTTTTGACTTGATATTTGAAGCAGCTCCAATGTTGAAAAACATGGAGATTCCGGTACTAGACTACTCCCTGACTTCACTAGAGCATCCAGTCACACAGGTGGCCTGGAAAAGGGCTGGCAGACCATGCAGAGGCCGCTCCACCATGATTTTGTGGTTCTCCCATCTGAGTGCCAACTTGAAAGTGCTGGCTCGAGAAGATAAACTGGGCTCATTGAACAACTCAGACAGCATGAGGTTTGGAGCTGGCCCCTCTACTTGAAAGGATCCCAAGAGACACTTGCGAATCAGCTGAATATTCCCACTGAGTTTCAGAGGTTGGGAACTGATTTTCTTTCTTTACCTAGAAGATGTATGAGTAATTGATCCCATGGACAGTGGGACAGAAATAAACTGTTCCCACTAGTTTCCTGGACTTTGGGTATGGGCCTCTTGCTGCCCATTTCTCTATAAACTTGAGACACCAACCTACCCATTCCTCTAGCATTTTTTTTTCTTTCTCCTTCTAGCCTGCATACTGAGAGTGAAGAAAAAGGCTAAAGCCAAAAAGGACACTGCGTAACAACTGAATATTTACTTAATTATGTTTAGGAACAGAATAAAAAAGGTTTTATACCAATGCTAAGGCGTGGGCTGAACTTTCTCCTTTGCTTTTGTTTTATATGTTGTCGCATGGAAAGCAAGCAGGGGAATGAAGCAGAAAGAACAGGGGAGGAGGTAAAGGTAAGGGGATAACAATCATGAGATAAAGCCATTATCTGGTTAAATGCAGTGGGAGTAGCAAGTATACACATTATGCTAGTATTTATTCAGGTCAGGGGTGAAATTTCCCCCCTTTCTCTGTTCTGTTTCACTTTTGTACTGGAGGTTACGGTCCTGTGCGAGTGTTACAGGCAGGCCATTTCGCTGGCTAAGAGTGGCTAATGCCGTGTCTTTCAGCCAGCAGATGGCGCTGTCTTTTTGTGCTGACCCAAACAGGTCAGGCTCATTGAACAATGAGCACAGCAGCAATTGCTGCATGAACATCTCTATACCACTTTGGGAGTACAAAATTCACTACACTGTCGAAGTAGTATTTACTGTTCACTTACGGTTAATGTTGATGTTTCTGTTAATGTTGTTACAGCAATGTGACTTAGTTAAAAGGTTGGCACCTGTTGTGCCTAATAAGTTATATATAAGGCTGGTAGACAAGTTGGGTCTGGACAATAATACTAAGAATCCGAGGATTAGACATATGGCTGACTCTGTGGGTGAACTTACATGAGTACAAATGGGTACTTTAAAAGTGACATCCCTGAATGTTCAGGGACTCAATTCCCCCATTAAAAGAACTAAAGTTCTACATTACCTGCAAAAACTAAGAACGGATATTTGTTTCTTACAAGAAACAAAACTTCCCCCATCTGAGTATTAAAAATTGAGAAGAACATGGATGGGTAAAGTGGTTAGTTCATCTCATCCCACTAGTAAGAAGGCGGGTGTAGCTATATTAATTAGATAAGGCCTCCCCTTAGAGGTGGGCACCAAAATAACATTTGAGGAAGGCAGACTAGTGCTAGTCACAGGGACCTTTTTTCTCAAAAAATACATTTGATCAACATATATGCACCTAACTCCGATGACCCTTCATTCTATAAAACTTTATTCGGAAACATTTCTGAATTTGGAGAGGGGGCAGTACTGACTGGAGGGGACTTTAATTGTGTGCTGAATCCGACCACAGACCATTCCACACAGTATGTGGCCACTAACTGGAAAATGAGTAGGGCAGTAAGGGGAGACAAGCAGGAGTTATCTTTGTTGGATATATGGAGAGAGCTAAACCCATCTTTGAGGAACTACACCTTTTATTCTAACCCCAATCGATCATATTCCAGACTCTATTTTTTAGTGAGTCAATTAAATTTACACCAAGCTGGAAATTGTGTTATACACCCTAAATTGGTCTCAGACCATTCGGCGATCACAATAGAGCTACATCTGGGTAACCGGGACAGAAAGATCACATGGAGATTAAATACTTCTCTACTGGAAAGGGAGGAATTTAGGGATTCGATAAAAACTACGATCCAGGACTATCAATGCAACAATAAGGTAGAGGATATAGGTTGGCAATGGTACTGGGATGGACTCAAAGCAGTGCTTCAAAGGATGATAATCTCCTTCTCAGCCAGGCCAAAGAAGCAATATACACAAAAGCAGGCCACCCTAGAGCACAGGCTAGACCAACCAGAGAGAGAGAGAACACAAAACCTCTCAATCTCAGTTGGACTGGGAAGAATTGCAAAAGGTTAGAGCAAAACTCCAAACTCTCTTAGAGAATCAAGTGGAGGGAAAACTGAGATACACCAAAAATATTATTAACAAGGTAATGCAGCAAGTAGGTTATTAGTATTTTGTTTCAGAAAAAGACAGGCTGAACGATATATTAAGAAACTGCAAACAAACACAAGAGATAAGGTAATCAAGGTGTATACCCCAAACGAAATAGCCAAGACTTTTAGGGATCATTATGCCACTCTCTACGCGGCAGAACCTCAAACAGAAGCAGACTAGATAAAACTACAAACATTTCTGTATGGGGTGTCCCTCCCTATGCTGTCTGAATAATACAGATTAACTATAGAAGCCCCCTTTACACAAGGGGAGATTGCAGAAGTTATAAAAAACCTCAAAACAAGTAAGTCTCCTGGACCGGATTTTTTTTGTATTTATTTTCTCCCCTATGTGCTACCGCCTCAGCCACTCCTTCAGGCTGTGCCAAGGTTACATCTGATCTGTCCTGTTCCTGACCCCGACCCTCATATTGCAGTCATCCTCCAGGGTAACCCGGACGTAACCCTTCGTTGGGCGGGTCCCCCTCCTCAGAGGGGGAAGGCACCAGAGAGGCAGGCTAGTACAATACTTGGCCCTCAGGAAATGCTGAGGGACCAGGAGCTCTGGGACACTGACGGCTTCAGATCACCAAGCGGCCGTCATCCAGCTGAATACAGAGCCATTTTCCATTTTTCTGGTGACGTTCCCTTGTGTTGCATCTGCCCTGCCCTCAGTCTCCACCGGAGGCCGCTGCAGAGCGACGCATCCCAGCTACCCACCCCAGGAGAGGAGAGCAGTCTTACAGACGCTCAATCCTCTCCTTCCCCTGCCAGCCCACGGCGTCAAGAGTCCATTCCCGAACCCAGGTCGCCGGCGTGGGACCTGATGGTTTTAATGCTGGATTCTATTGGAAGTTCTCAGTCCTGCTCAACCCACTTTTAGAAGATCTCTTTAATTCATGTGAGTCTAAAGGAGATCTCCCCTACACGTGGAGGGAGGTGTTCATCACAGTTATACATAAGGATGAAAAGCCCCCTGCCAACTGTGCCTCTTACAAGCCCATATCTCTGCTTAATGTAGATTCCAAGATAGTCACAAAAATCTTGGCAAACAGAGTAAATAGGGTCCTGCCTGACCTGGTACACCAGGATCAGGCAGGGTTTGTTCCACAAAGGCATCTCCAGGACAACATTAGATGCTGTCTTAACAGCTTGCAAATGGGAAATAAGGTAAAGGAGCAACAAATAATGATAGCAATCAATGCTGAAAAAGCATTCGACCACCTTCGTTGGGACTATCTCACAAAAGTTCTGGCCAGATTCGGGCTCGGTGCCAAGTTTTTGACTTGGATCCAAGCAATTTACTGTCGCCTTCTACTGGAATCAGGGTAAATGGCACAATGTCGGACACATTAAACATACAAAGAGGCACCAGACAGGGTTGCCCCCTGTCCCCACTGCTATTTGCTCTAAGCATGGAGCCCTTAGCAGAACATATTAGATCACACCCGGAACTAGAGAGAATAAAGATAAGGGGAGAGGAGAACCGCAAATTCTTATATGTGGATGATATAATGCTTTATTTAAGAAACCCTAAGAAAACATACAGTAATTGCTTTACTACTTCAGGAATATAGCCAACTATCTGGTTTCAAAATTAACAACAGTAAGACAGAGGTCTTATTAATCAGCGGTAAGAATACCCCAGACCTTAAACAACTGCTTCCTTTTAAATGGACCACTACCAGCATCAGATATCTGGAAGTCTATATTCCCTTAAATCTGACAGAATTATATAAAGTTAATTACAGTAGATTGATTCGGGAGGTCTGTTCTGATTTAAACTGTTGGGAACTCCTACCCCTATCGTTGATAGGCAGAATATAATCCATTAAAATGAATGTCCTCCCACACTTTTTATTTCTGTTAAGTTCCCTTCTTCTTTATGTTCCTAGAGCTGAATGGTTAAAAATCTATAAAGCCCTACATAAATCTGTATGAGGGAGAAGGAAAGCCAGGGTAGCATGGTGGACCCTTATACAGCCCAAATCAAAAGGAGGACTTGGTTTGCCAGATTTAAAAACCTACTACCTATTGGCCCAGATGAACCCCTGGGTAGCATATCATAAAGACCCATGTTGTGTGTGGTTGGATATAGAAGTGGGACGTAATCTCAACAGTGCACAAACGGTGGACTTTACTAAGCTTCTGGACCAGCTACTAAAAGCTAAATTAAATAACTCATAGTAGGAGTAACTTTATAAAATATGGGGTAGGGTAAAAAAAGACCTTCTTCTACAAAGGTCCTTGTCAGATCAGACACTGATCACTTCCTACTCTGGTTTCATCTCTCCTAGGATGGACCATGCTTTTGACAGATGGCACAGACTAGGACTAAAATATTTCAGTCAGTGGAGGAAACAAAACCAGTTAATGTCCTTTCAGGAATTGCAACGAGAATTCGGGCTTCCTAGATCTCACTTTTTTAGATATTTACAAGTTACTTCCTTTATAAACAAGGACTCTAACTGTTAATATCCAGCAAGATCTACATCCCTTGGAAAACCTAATACTACAAAAGTTGCAAAAACATGGGAAAGGTCATACTTATTTTCTAAGTTAGCAAAAATCTACACAGAATGTAGAGAAGACGATCCCCCAATATGCCAGACAAGATGGGAAGAGGAAGCAGGGATAAAATTAGAAGCCCAAATATGGAAGGACATATGGGAAGGGGGTTTTCGTTCATCAGCCTCCCCAAACTGGAAAGAGTTTCGATGGAAACTTACAAGCAGGTTTTTTAATCCCCCCACCAGAACTAAGCATTATAACAGTACCCGATCTGACAACTGCTGGAGTGGCTGTGGGAACACAGGCTCCCATTACCATATCTTCTGGTCCTGCCTGAAACTACAGCCTATCTGGACAGAAGTCTCAGTAAAATATCAACAGATGGTAGGTGGGGACCAATTGCTAACATTTCAACATATGATTCTGGGGGTACCTCCAAAAAGAAGAGGGACGAATGCTCAGTAGTCTTTATGGGGATACTATTGGCAGATGCAGGAAAGGCCATCACTAAATGATGGCTGACTCCATGTCCTCCCACAGTTTAAGACTAGTTAGACATTGTTAAAGGCATACAGAGGGGAGAGAGAATCACAGCTGAACTACAGCTAAGAAAAGAAAAATGTAATGTCATTTGGCTTCCGTTTATGTCTTTAGTGGAAGAACTTGAAGGGGTTTCAATACTCTCTCAGCAGGCCTTGGGGCTCCGATCCTTTAATCACTGCCACTTTATAACCACTTGGGGGAAAAACTTCTCTCAAATATATCAAATGGAACTACTAGAGAATGAAATATACCAGCCATATTTTGTTCAATTGTGTTTATTTTCTTTATTTTCTTGTTATTATTACACAATATAAATTAAACAGTCACTTAGGCACAAAAACAGATTCTGATGGAATACTCAGAAAATCACTACTTCCTTTCTCTTTTTCTCTTTGTATAATCATTTTGGAGAATAACAACAGAAGGATTTTAAACAATGTATTGACAATAATCTTGGAGAAATAGCTCTTAACCATCTACAATGTACAATGTATGGTATTTCTGTGCCAATGGAAAAAATAAACTTGAAGTTTAAAAAACAAATCTGCTATAATAGCAGTCTTATGCCTCACTAATCAGATATAGTATAGCACTGTCCGAAAAGGATGTGTAGTGGTGGCTGACTCATTACCTACCTGCTCACTCAGTCTGGTGGGTTCCTGGGTATGGGGATTAAACACATCTGGCCTCTTCCAAATCCCCATTGCACCCCAGAGTATCTCCTGGTCCTCACAGTCATAATTATCCCCACCATCAGTACGCCCCCAGTTTCTTGCCCCACTCCCCATCTCCCTGCAGTGGCCATATGCTGCACTAGGCAGAGGGTTGTCATAAAAAGGGCGCCAATCCCTGAGCAGAGATGGGGAGTAACTGAGACTAGGGGTCTGCACTGAATGACACATTACCAGTATAGCTAATTTTAACCCCCAAAAAACTCACTATCCAACCCACCACACACAATCTTACCCCCTCCATCTTTTATTACAACAAACCTTCATCCTCCAACCATACAATCACATCAGCATACACCAGTCACATTCTACACACCAAACTCTATCCACCATTTACTCCTAGACTCACTCAAATAACAAATTTAACCAAAACAATTACAAAGTTAATAAATACAGACCCAAAACAGTTTATAATAATTGAATCTCCTAGCTCACACCCAGAAGACATATCCCGATCCAGTCCTATTGATTCCATTCCCTGCCACAGAGTAAGATCAATAACTATAAATGAAAATGTTAGTAAAGCTAAAATTAATATGGAGTGCAACGGGGAACTCCAAAGCTCTCACCTTTTCATCCCAAACTGAGCTCACTTGGATCCACAAACTCAACTCCAGACCCAGGGTGGCCTCTTTTTCAGCATCCCTCATCCTTGTAGGCTGACTACGCTTCTCTTACAAACCACAGTTCAAAGCCAGCACTTTACACATATGTATTTCAGCTCCCAGATTCCTGTCTCGTGGACTCCTTGATGCTATCTCCAGTACAGAACACCTTTCACCAACATTCAACTCACCCCAGAAGCTGGTGCCAACCCCACCTCTGCATTCTTACTCTTGGACACAGTTCTTGGTGCACACCTCTCCACTCCACCGGATCACAGACAGCTCCTGCTTAGTCCAGTTCTCAGAGGAGGAGATGGAAAGGAAGGGAGGAGGGAAGAAGTCCAATTCGGCTCCTAAAAGCTGTGGAAACCAAAACTGAAAGCCAGCTAAAATTGTAGCGACTGCCAAAGAACATTAATCACAGAAAACACAGCATTTACCTGCTATGTTACCCGACTGCATAATTGGGCTGCTTGCACCACCACTTCCATCTCCAGAAACAAAAAACACTAACTCCAGTCCTGACTCTCACTCACTGAAAGCACTAACTACACTGTATAACCCTACTACTAACATTAACTAAAAATTACTTAAAAATAGTGCAATTCCACTTGCACTAAAACCCCTATAAAATGGTTTTAAAACAAGCTGCTGAGACAGAGAGAGAGAAAGCAGCCAAAGCTTCCTTACAGTGTCAGTGGCTCAGTAGGTAGCACTCTCGCCTCTGAGGCTGGGAGATCAGAGGGCTGTAGGTTCAGTTCCCACATCTGGCACTTGGGTTAATATCCTAGTACTGACACTGTAGTGCAGCATGAGAGGGGTGCTGCACTTCTGAGGTGCCGTCTTACAGATGAGACGTTAAACCGAGGTCCTATCTGCCTGGATTGGTGGTAGTTCAGGTGGATGTTAAAGATCCCATGGCACTTACTGAAAAGAGTAGGGGAATTTCCCCGGTGTCCTGGCCAAATTTCCCTCATTCACTAAAAAAAATAACACCAGCAGCTTAATCTGGTTCAAGGTCAGTTGGCATTCATCTGTATCCCCCCTCTCCCGGGTCGTGCCTGAAAACAGGTAGGATTTGTCTAGTGCACTTACTCGGTCAACAAAAACTTAAAAAAAAAAAAAAAAAATCAAGGATGTTATTTTCTAGGCTACACTGACTTGAATCATTACTTTTTGGACCTATGTAAGTAACTAGTATTGATTCTGTTTTTGGGGTAGACTTTTCTTAGTTTAACTTTAATTTGCCAGGGAGGAACTGTAGCTGGGAGATATTTGCAGTCATTTGTGACTAGACCTGTTACCAGGGGTGTATCCAGGGATTTCAGATCTGCACACCAAGTGGACTCAATGCTACCCCGGGTGTAGCCAGACAATATACAAATGTACACCAAGACTGTGTTTGTTGCCTCATTTGGCACAATAAATACAACTTTTGTATCTCATGACAGTGGTTGTTGCCATGCATGGGTAAATACAAATGCCATGCATTGTTCCCTAAAACACCCACATACCAGCCCAGAGCCTGTAAAGTTGTATTGTCCTTGGGATGCAAAGAGAGTATTAGTGACCAGTCCTCCTAGTTTCAACTCCTATGAATAAAATTACAGAAAGGGTCAATATTTTCTTTGTTAGTTTTCATGGAAAAAGGAAGCAGTTCAGAGCCTATTTGCTACCCCCCTTAAATAAAACTGCACACCATGGAGTGCTTGGAGTATGCCTGCCTACACCCATGCCTGTTACTTAACCTCTGTGAAATAGGTGTCTGAAAGAAAGGAAGGCACTCCCCGGGGTGGAGGGTCAGAGTTGTAGTTGATTACTTCTGGATGGCACATGGATGAGAATGGGATCAGAGTAGTGCAACAGGAGTTTGCAGAGTTGGGAAGGGGCCTTAGACAAGTAGCACACATGGTAACTTACTCCGAAGTGCTACCTGTCTATGGCATAGATGAGGTTAAGGTACTCCGCACCATGGGATTCAATGACTGCTTGAAGGACTGGTGCAGAGCTCAGGGATTTGGCTTCATTGGGGACTGGGGCTTCAACTGGAGGGATGCAGGCCTATGCAGGTGCGATGCTCTGCATCTATCCAGGAGGGGAACCAGGATCCCGGGTGATAGGTTTAAGTGCTTCATTGGCAAGCATTTAAACTAGCATGGGGAAGGCACTGAAAAGGAGAAAGAAAATCCTAGCCCCCCCAAAAAACAATCAGGGTAGTTAGTGAGGTAAACACCAAGAAATAGCAGTCGATAGGGAGAAGGGCAGGGGTAAATGGAGAAAAAGACAAAGGCAACAAGGACAGGGGTGGGGCAAAAAGAAATAAAGCCATAAAAAAGTGGAGGGTAATAAGTACCAATGCCCGTAGTCTAGGTAAAAAGCTCTCTGAAATGATGGCCTTGATGGAAGAGGGATGCCTGGATTTCATGGAAGTCAAAGAAACATGGTACACAGAGAACCATGACTGGGATGTCAGCATACCAGGGTACACAATCTACAGGAGTGACAGGGAGGAAGAGGAGGAGGAGGAGTAGCTGCTCTCTATGTAAGGGAAGGGATCAAAGCAACAGAACTAAAGGGTAAACAGGGAGGAAAGGAGGCACTGTGGGTCACCCTGGAGACTGGAAAGGGCTCCACAATCCACACTGGGGTTGTATACAGACCCCCGTCTCAGGGGGAGGAAATGGACAAGGAAATGATAGAAGGCATCCTTGGGATGGCAGAGAAAGGGGAGACATTGCTGATGGGGGACCTGAATATGCCAGATGTTAACTGGAGCACCTTTGCTGCAGCCACATCCAATAGCAGGCCATTCTCAATGCCCTACAGGGGGCATGCCTCAGACAGCTAGTCTACTGTCTACTCGGGAGGGAGCAATCTTAGACCTGGTACTCTCAAATAGGGATGGACAGAGGATCTCCGATCTTGAAGTGGGTAGCCATCTGGGAACAAGCGACCACCAAACAGTGTGGTTCATGATAAACTTAGCTGTACAGTCAAGCCATACAAAAGTGAAGGTACTGGACTTCAGGAGGGCTGATTTTGTCAAAATGGGAGTGTCTCTCAGAAAAGCACTAGCAAACAGGCAAGAAGGTGGGGTAGAGCAACAAAGGGGAAACATCAAAACTGCCATCACAGAGGCAACAAGCCTTTGTGTGAAGCAAATAAATCAAAACAAAATAAAAAAAATTATGGTTCTCAAAAGAAGTGGCGGAGAAGGTAAGGGAGAAAAATATAGCATTCAGGAAGTGTAAGCAAACACAGAATGAGCAGGTCTGAGAACTGTACCAGTTAAAGCAGAAGGAAGTGGGGAAGGCAGTCAGAATAGCAAAGGCCCAAACTGAGGAAAAGATCGCCAACTCGGTTAAAATGGGGGATAAAACCTTTTATAGGTACATTAGGGAGCAAAGAAAGACTATGGCAGGGATACTGAGGCTGAATAAAGAGGAAGGTGGTTGGGCAAAGAGCGACAGTGAAAAAGCAGGGATATTGAACGAATACTTCTGCTCAGTATTCATAATGGAAAAGCAGGGGAAGATACCTAATCCTGTCAATAGAAGCACTCTGGATAGGGTGGTTGATATTAGTCCTTTCACAGAAGAAAGGGTTCTGAAAGAAATCCTAAAACTGAAGGTGGATAAAGCAATGGGGCCTGATGGGATTCACCCCAGAATTCTAAAAGAACTAAGGGAAGAACTAGTAACACCACTGACTACCCTTTTTAATAAATCATGGGAGGATGGTGTGGTACCTGAGGACTGGAGAAGGGTGAATGTGATTCCTCTTCACAAAAGTGGGAGCAAGACAGGGGCAGGAAACTACAGACCTGTCAGTTTGACCTCAGTGGTAGGGAAAATGATGGAATCACTTCTGAAGGAAAGAATTATTGAGTACCTAGAGGCCAGTGGGGCACAGTGTCAGTGGCTCAGTAGGTAGCACACTCGCCTCTGAGGCCGGGAGATCAGAGGGCTGTGGGTTCAGTTCCCACATCTGGCACTTGGGTTAATATCCCAGTACTGACACTGTAATGCAGCATGAGAGGGGTGCTGCATTTCTGAGGTGCCGTCTTTCGGATGAGACGTTAAACCGAGGTCCCATCTGCCTGGATTGGTGGTAGTTCAGGTGGATGTTAAAGATCCCATGGCACTCATCGAAAAGAGTAGGGGAATTTCCCGGTGTCCTGGCAAATTTCCTCATTCACTAAAAATACCAACAGCTTAATTCTGGTTCAAGGTCAGTTGGCATTCATCTGTATCCCCCTCTCCCGGGTCGTGCCTGAAAATAGGCAGGATTTGTCTAGTGCACTTACCCGGTCAACAAAAAGCTAAATAAAAAAAAAATAAAAAAGGACCCAAGGCAGCATGGGTTCACAGCAGGAAGGTCATGTCAGACAAATCTAACTGATTTCTTTGACTGGGTGGCCAAAGTAGTAGACCAGAGAGGGGCTGTGGACATGGCCTACCTAGACTTTAGCAAGCCATTTGACACAGTCCCGCACAAAAGATTAATAAACAAATTAGCCAACCTGGGAGTGGGTCCAAGGGTGGTAGCCTGGGTAAAACACTGGCTGGACAACAGGACACAGCAGGTAATAGTAAATTGAGTCCACAGTGAAGAAAAGGGAGTTATTAGTGGGGTACCGCAGGGTTCAGTATTGGGCCGGTTCTTTTTAATGTCTTTATAAGTGACACTGCAGAGGGACTGGAAGGGAAAGTATGTCTCTTTGCAGATGACACAAAGATCTGCAACTCGTTGTATGCAAGATGGGGTGGACAGGATGAAAAAGGACTTGGCAAGGTTGGAGGAATGGTCAAATATATGGCAGCTTAGATTCAATGCAAAGAACTGCAAAGTAATGCACATGGGAAACAAAAGCCCAGGGGAAGAGTACACAATGGGGGGTGAGATACTGACAACAACAAAAATGGAAAGGGACCTGGGGGTAGTCATATCAGATGACCTAAAGTTGGGCCAGCAATGTGAGATGGCAGTTAGGAGGGCTGGGGGGATACTGGGATGCACAGGGAGAGGCATCACCAGTAGAAAACAAGAAGTTGTTGGCCCTCTGTACAGACAGTTGGTAAGGCCACATCTGGAATACTGTGCACAGTTCTGGAGACCCCATTGCCACAAAGACAGACAGGGCAGAGGATGTCCAGAGGAGGACAACCAAAATGGTCCAGGGTCCGCACCAGAAGACATATGAAGAAAGACTAAAGGAGCTTAAAATGTATAGCCTCGAGGAAAGGAGGGAGGGGGGGACATGATAGAAACTTTCGAATACCTCAAGGGAATCAACAAAGTCCAAGAGGATATTATCTTTCAGAAAAAGAGATGTGCAAGAACAAGGGGGCACAATCTGAAGATAGAGGGGGACAGCTTAGAGGTAATGTGAGGAAATATTTCTTCACAGAGGGTTATAGATGCTTGGAATGGCCTTCCTGAGGAGGTCGTAGAGTCAAAAACAGTGGAGGAATTCAAGAATGCATGGGACAGACATAAGGCAATTCTAATGGGGGGGGAGGAGAAAGGAGGCTGTTTGGTTAATTAGGATCTGCAGCTTATCCATTAGGTAGGGAAATGGGCAGACTAGGTGGGCCAAGCGGTCCTTATCTGCCATCAAATTCTATGTTTCTATGTTAGTGACTGAGCTCTTAGCATTCACAGCTCATAGAGGCCAACCAGCACCTAGTAAGTACCTGATTTCTTGGCAATGACAAAGCAAAATTAAAAAACAAAGAACAATTCCAGAAATTGCTACAGATGTCCATTTCAACTTGAGTGCTGCGCCTCTACTTCCCAGTGCTCCAGTCCATGCAGATGTAAAACAGGGGAAATGCAGGACCCCACCGAAATTAAAATTTTGTGCCTGTATGGCTCTGTGGTGTTAAGCGGTAGGGGACCGCTCTGGTAAGTTGGTGACCCTAGTTTGCATCCCCAGCCTGGGACATCAGGAGCAGAGGCTGGCAGGGAGGACTAAGAGCACCCAAGCGAATGCTGTCCACTTAGGTGAGGTGTTTCTCAGACACCAGTCATACAGTAGCATCTAGGGGAGGCGTGTGGTGTGCCACTGACACTGCCTCCCCCAAGCAGCTGTGAGCAAGCACCTCATCAATCAAGGGTGAAGGGGTGAGTCCACACACCACCTCCACAAAAATGCAAAACAAATTCCCACCCACTGGGCAAATGGCATCCGCTGTTGAGGGCCACCCTCATCTAGTATATGCTGCCATATACTTCCCCTCCTGTCAGGCGCCATCAACAGGATACAGCTTCCTTTTGCATGTGCGGCCTTAACAATGCTCAGTGGGAGAACCTGTTAAGGGGGTCAAGCCGGGAGGAGGAGGGGAGGCAGACATAGCGAGACTGAGATTTTGCATTTCAGCAGGGATACCCTGGGTAAACACACTGATACAAAAAATTGAATGCTAAATACTGTACAGTGTGGGTTCAGCGAGGGCTGGCGGCTCAGCTCTCCTTAACAAAAACATGCCAAAGTATATCAAGTAGTCTTGTAAGGCCTTGAGAAGGGTGTAAAGGGTGTGAGTAAGTGACAGGAATATTTGAAAAGCTCAGTATCACTGCTAAGTGAAAAATTTGCAAGACAGACAAGAGTTAGAGGCTATACCTTTTAATAGCTCAGTTACTTAGGTGCCATAAATGAGAAAACTAGGTCACCATAACCTATATTCAAAGTATGCTGACTTGACACGCCACTTATCCAGCCTCGTCTGTACACAGTTTGATCACAACAGAGTAAATGGTTTTCAAAGTGTAACCAGATAATGGATCTAAGAACACCAGCGCCACTCCTTGTCACAAATCATAAAGAAAGATACTAGAACCACTTTATGTAGAAATGTTTTTGCATTTTAATTGAAAACAAAAAGTGGTATTAAGTACAGTATATCTCACCCTGTGTACACACAGCACCAGTGCTTCGGCAGTAAGCCTTCCTGAGGGTTCATCCCAGATGAGACTCCCCACCTGGGGTGGGGTTGGAGAATGATGTCTTGATGTAGGGCTTGTCCCCCTGGTGGTAGTACCAGAACATGTGGTGGTACCATAACAGTCTCATGTATGCATGCCTGCAACCCATAACGCTGCGTCTCAGGGCGGGTGGAAATCAGGGAGAAAAAGATCAGAAAAACCAACCTAGGATGAAAAGAATGACACCCAGTAGCCTCCTGACCCAGGGGGCATCCAGAGAAACTGGGGTTCCCCGAAGAACCTGCCACAGAGAAAAACTGTGGGGAATAGCTCTGACAAACAGGAAATGCTAGGTATGGGACGTGGCTAGATGCTGAAGGGGTAGACCTGTGGCCTCTGGAGAGATGGAGTGTATAAAATACATTTAAAAAAGTGGTAGCCCTGAATGTCTACCATGCTTGTTGACAATTACATAAGTGGGTCTCAAAATGTAAAAAGAAATTAAAAAATGTGATGCATGTACCAAGGCCTTCACTATATTCCAGTAGTGAAGGACTCTGACCTAGCAAAGGAAAATCCTACTGATTGATGTCTTCAAGGTAATTAAAGGCACATAGTAAACCAATGACTGGGGTGCAATTTAAATTTTGGAACCCATGGTTTTCAGTTCTGTGCTCTACCCACTACAACCCCCCTGCCTTCCTAAATTCTATATTAGAAGACCTCTGACATAAAATTAGATTTTTTCAGTGCAGCACAAACCAGCTTGCAGTTTGTTTTTTGTGCTTCTCTCCACATCACATAAGGCAAATCACTGTGGGTAGCAGAATACAACTCTCTGTCTAGCGCAACATAGATGTTCCCTTGCTTGCTACCCCCACAAACGGTGCTCAGAGGGTGTCAGGGGGCCTTTCAAGTTAGCACACATCAAAGTGCCCTGGTACACGGAAGGGGGTGGAGTTAGCATGTGAACAGCTAGCAGTGCCATTGACTTTGCTAACTACCATTAGCACTCCCCAGCACAGTACTTTAGCAAGTGCACCTGACTAAAGACAGAAAATCCTGATGGTAAGGGGGTTGAGCTGCTGTGCCAGAAGCACCAGGACATCCAGGAACAGAGAAGGGCAGAAGGGTACCGCTAAACTACCATTCGCAACTGAAATCACAGCTACAGTTTGGGAGGCCCACGGGACCATCAAGGATACCAATGTGGGACACTGACAAAGTATTCACAGAGGGCCAAAAGTGACCCGAAATGTATAAGTCAGGGGGACATCTTTCTTTTTAAGTACCATAAACACACATATATGTGCACAGTACTCTTCCATTAGCATACCTGTCATCTTACTATGCACAAATCAATTTTGTAACAGATAAATGAAATTCATCTGCATTTCTTCAATCTGTCCTGGGGATAACACCTTCTCAGCATAGCAATTTTATTTTCTGGTGCAATGGGGCCATCCAAGACATTAAAAAGATTCGATACTCTCACCTTATGATTGGCAGCCTTAGAAACTCAGGGGACTGGAGCTGAACAGTCAGCAGTGAGGACTCCACAAAAAAGGCAATAGATGCTACCAGCAAGTTGGTGAAGAGAAACTTGCTGTTACGGCCATGCCTGGAAACGCTTGACAACCAGGCCAGTTGACTGGCCTCCCTGTTAACCACCAAAGAAGGCAAGCAGCTAGTCTCTGATAGAGTTATTCTGCCACAAATAATGGGTATAAGACAATCGGAGCCTTTTTTATCTCTGGAGAAAGCATATAGAATAACTCCCAGGTGGGTGATAGCAGAGGCATCAGCGCCACGCACACTAGTGGTTGTATATAGTGGTGTGGCCAACAGAGACTGGGTTCTCAGTCTAGCTAAATGAATGCACCACCTCAGATAAGTAGAAGCAGACATCTCTGTTTCCCAACATCGCCACGGAGTACCACAATCTGATGCGAAGCATCTGACAAGGTGCATGAGGCTTTGTAGTCATAGAAGGTCCAAAATCAACTCTTGATGCCAGCTAAAGTAAGAGTGGTTTGGAATAGCACACATACCTTTTCAATGACCCTGCTGAGGCCTGGAAACTGGCTCAGGCCTCTGGAAAAGAAATGTCAGGCACTACTGGGGCCAAATCAGATGAAGATATGAGGACTGATGTGCTGGCCCAGTATGCAAGCTAACAATGCGGTGTGAGTAACCCCTGAACATCTAAGTGGGTCTCCTGCGGAACTTATGTTCTGGTGACCTTCATCTTCATGGACCTGAATATTCTCTTTACAATAAAAGAACGTTTTTCTATTGTTTGAGTTTTACTTCCATATTCTGCTAAGCATAAATGTTTACACTGTTGTGTTTAAGTTTAAATAATGCAATACTTCCAGACCTGTATTCATATCTGGGATGTAGGGATTGTGGGTCCTAGTTGGGTTTTCTACAACCACCACATTCTGGAATTTTCAAACTATGA
The DNA here is from genome assembly GCA_016271365.2 of Neoceratodus forsteri. Lineage (NCBI taxonomy): Eukaryota > Metazoa > Chordata > Ceratodontiformes > Ceratodontidae > Neoceratodus > Neoceratodus forsteri. The sequence goes on along the minus strand of CM028129.1, from coordinate 453,147,144 downwards.
CATAAGGGGCTACATTTATTTTCTGAAGCTCAAAATGATGGTTTTCCCACTCAAACTACTGCTGAACCCCCCACGGATGTTGTCTGTTCCTGAATCCTTATGACTTTCAGTTTGCATGTCTATGTTAATGCTTTTCTGCCCAGCTTTCAGGTCTATTGGACTGATATGTTTCTTTCTTTCTTTACATGAACTCTGGCAGAATACAGCCCCAAACTATTGTTAGAGGGTGTGCTGGTGTACAACTGGTTGATTGTTTGGTTAGGGCTACTCGCCAGGTTATATGGGAGTGTTCAGTTACCTGCTGATGTATTACTGCAATGTTTTCTTCATCTATTTTAGAAGTTCTTATGAAATCTTACTGTTAATGGGAATCAAATCAGTAATCTTTCGGGGGGTGGGGAGTAGGAGACAACTATTTTATTGGTGAAATCTAGAGGTCGTTAGACCCATATGGTACTCAGACATTTGGAGTAATTCACTTTACTATATCCCTGCAAAGCACAGAGCTGTCTGTGCCTTTGATACTACAATTTGCATGCAACTTCCTGTACTCCCCCCATGTGGTAACTCCAGGGAAGGTGTCTGCATTTCCTATTGTAATTGAAGATCTGCAATTCTGTATTATCAAATCTATACCCTTCTGTGCATGTTTTACTTGTACGCTTTGTGAGCAAACTTGTACATAAAATAAAAAAAATATATATACCAACAAAACACACTCTGGCAGAATAAACACAAAGTATAAACAAAACAGTACAACAGACACAACATCCATATCAACATTATTAAATATCCTATCTCAAAAACAACAATACCAGGCCTGGGAAGGCCATATTCAGCAGGTATTTTCTTACTCAGGATATACTGTAAACAAACCAGTGAAGGTGGACAGGCGGGTGTCCACCCCACCAGTACTGTATATACCTTGCCTAGGGCCTTTTTAATACCCTCTGAAGATAAGCTACTGTGGCTAAATGGTAACAGAGAGTTCAGTAGTTGAGGTGCCGCCACAGTAAAAGCCCTGTCTCAAGATAGGCATGTAGAACGTCCTGCAAGTTCTCCAAGGCAGAGCGGAAGAGGCATTGTGGGGTGCATGGGCAAAGGAGATCTTTAATGTAGGTAAGACCCAGATTGTACATGGCCTTGAAGTTCATCAAGCAAACTGTAAAGGTGATACATCATCTAACCAGAAGCCAGTGCAAATTCCACAACATAGATGTGACACGATGGGAACAACTTGAGCTTAACAACAGCCTGGCTGCAGCATTCTGCATTAGTTGGAGATGACCCATCAAATCACCAGAAAGCTCCAGATACGGAGCATTACCGTAGTTGAGTTGGGAAGACACAAGGGCATGCACCACAGTCACCAGATCCTTATACTGCAGACAGGTCTTCAGCCTAGCAATAATTCTCAAATGGAAAAATCCACAGTGGACAATAGCTGCCATATGTGATTTCAAATGACAGTCTGTCGTTCACTAAGACCAACATGTTTATAGTGTTGATAAAATAAAATGAATTATAAAAGCTGGTCTGGCGCAGCGGCACTGAGGGTTGAGGTGCTCGACGCCACACCGGCGACCCAGGTTCGGAAACGAGCCCGGGCTGCTGGGGGTTAGTGGTGGAGGAAAGAGACTGAGCATCCCAAGGACTGTTCTCTCCTCTCCTCTCCAGGGAGGCGACCGCTTGAGGAGCGACCTCTGGCGGAGGCTGGAGATTGCCGACAGAAGCATCGTGGTGTATGCCAGGGGGATGGAGCCACGGCAGTACACTGCCTTGGCAGCCGGGATCCACAGGGGCGTAAACCAGAAAACCCCCCTCCGCTGATAGGTGATGATGCTCCTTCCATGGTCCACACTCCTTAAGTCGGGCCTGGCCCCCTCCGCTCTCCCCTCCCCTCCCTCTCTAGCCCAGTGCTCAATACTCAAAGATAGAGTGCCCTGGGCGGGGGTGACCCTTACCCAAAGGGCAGACCTGGGGGATGCCCGGTGCTGGAGAGGAGTGTTGGGTCTAACCGGGTCATGTGGGGAGGTAGAGACGGTGGATCGGAGATCGCCAGAGCGAGTTCGGCGGTGGAGAGAAAAATAGAGTTAGAAAAAAAGTAAAAAAGGAGCACCAAGCACACAACAAAAGTCCAACCTCGGAGCTCACTAACTTCCCCTAGTGTATCAACTGACAAAACAGAAGACAATATCAACAATAGGTACAGAATAGAACATCAATATTACAATTATTTATGGTTATAGGCATTGTCAGCAGCTGATTTAAAGAAATGTATCCAAGTCATGTAATTAAGTCATTATTCCTAGGATAACTAGACTCTGGTATCTTACTTCTCTTAAGGAGTACTTTGTAGTTGGCTGGGACAATGCACTGAAAAGATTTGTGGGAGCTTCTGGTAATAATTTTTGCTACCTTCAGAGGCCATCATTTTTCCCATAAAATTTCTATGGGAGACCATTTTATGTGGTTGTACATGACACAATGACTTACACCACCTCTCAGCACTCTTATAAGCTTCACAAATTATGTGCCCTGATAGCCCAGTGATGCTCCTATGCAGATGACAAGAATCTGGGAGCAGGCTCCACTCACTGTGTTGGGAGGCTGGCCAGGCTGAAGACAGCTACCAGAGGGTAGCGTGCCTTGGCCAGAGATGGTTGGTGGCAGGTTCTGGCAAGCAGCAACTCATGCGGGTAGGCCAATGAGCTTGTTCCTTGCACAGTGAGCATGCTGTCATGTCGAGGATGATGGGCATGGCCCACACCAGGGGTAGGAGGGTGGCCACAAGGTGAATAAAAATCGGGGGGGGGGGGCACAAATCCACTGCCATCTGAAGGATGGTGACACACTTGTCTGAACAAGGTACAGTATATCCATGGTTATCAGGACTTGTATCATGGCAAAAATACAGGACACCGAACCAAGAGATCTAATTGGTTCAAAAGCATCACATGGGGAACCTCACAACATGGCATTAATTTTGCAATAATGCCATCCTGGAAGTGAAGTACTGATGTGTGCCACAGAGAACAAAATAAGCAGTAGTGAAATGTTGGAATTCAACATGCTGAAAGGAAGACCTTGTCTGTTCTACCCACCCACCTTATTGCCTGAGACTATCGCGCGGAAAACAGTAGTGGAACGAGTAGGAAAAGGTGTCCGGTCAGACAGGAGTGATAGAATGGGGGAGACTTGAAACTTGTACTCTGTTCAGTGGTAAATGATTCACCATCCATGGCAGAGGCATATTTCAGCATCAAAGCGACACAGCATGCAAATACTTACTGTAACACTGGGACACTTGTGGTGACAACATGGGGCATGACACCAGATGATTAAGTTCAGCACCCTAAGCACATGAGCACATATGTAAATAACTTGGTAGATGTTGTGCAGTTCAGATCGCAGCACAAACACATTCAAGAAATGTAGACCTCCTAAGTAGTGTAGTAATATAACTGCCATTTAGAATCATAAACCCAGTATAAAAAAAAGGTTAAGTGATATGTAGTGGTAGTAGCACGAGTGTTTTTTTTGTCCACATCATCAGTCGTTAAATAGATGTATGCAGATAGATCTGAGGAGTTAGAAAAGTGCATTGAACATACTTCCATGTAATAACCTCAATGTTTTCCTGATCTAGTGAACAATAGACAGAACATCCTTCAGACATTATATATGACCATGTTACAAGCGCATTAAGCCTGCAGCCTAATGCCACAACCCCCCCCCAACCATGTATTAATTCCCCATTAGATGCCACCTTTGTTACGGCTTAATGCTTACATAACCCTGAGCGACAACAGGGGTATGGAGAAAAATCTGCATGGAAAAAAGAGAAACTAAAGAAATCTTGTTAAATAATTATTAAAACATGGGTGCCTGATTAAAATTCAATGGTAATGTTATCTCTTGAAGCTAGAAGCATAACTTATTCTGCCCCCAGATGCATCGGACAAAATTACTACAGTCTTGCCCAAAGCATTCTTTTCTATGTTGTTATGGCTGGTCTTGGCATCACACAAAGGAGTAGATGGTGACCATTTCACGCAGCAAAAAAGATTGGGAGGTGAGACGTGGAAGTTTAAGGCCAAAAATGAGTGGGTGCTGTGTGATTTCATTTATTGGTTGTTAGGTCTGTAAGAGTGGCAGAAACATTTACTGATTACGAAACGAGAAAAGAAAAACTATGGCAAACCTCTTCAGAATTAGAACAGTTAGGCTGGTCCGGTGGCGCTGAGGGTTGAGGTGCTGGAAGCCACACCTTGCACCACGCCATCGACCCAGGTTCGGGAACAAGCCTGGGTCATCGTGGGTGGGGAGGAGGAGGAGGACTGAGCATCCCAACAAATGTTCTCCTCCTGGGGAGGGGGACACACTTTGGGCTGCACTAGCATCCATTGTCTTACTGCCAGTGGAAGCATAGGTGGCCGAGCAAACACGGATCTCACAAGTCAGTGGAGGGTACTGTTAGGTGCTTGACTACAACATGCGTCAGCATGTCATCAGTCTGCACGTATGTCCTTCATGCCAGCATGCTCTAGGGGTTGGGACCACACAGAAAAAAGGGGAGGAAAAAACAAGAAAAACTCCCTGATGTTGAAACCCAGCTGAACACCGGAGAAGGTGGCGGTACCCCCGGGGCCAAGGCTTGGGACAAGTAAAATAAAATTAAATAATAAAAAAATAAATAAATAAAAAATGAACTAGAACAGTGCACGTGCAAAAAAAACAAACAAACAAAAAAAAAACTGACTGACTGCTTTTAGCTTAAGTTTCAAATTGTAAGGTCCCCTCCCGCCTATGCTAATGAAGTATGAAAAGTAGGACTTTTTAAGGTAGCTGTGATTAATTTCAGAGAAAGCAAGCATACCTAACACAATCAGAGCTATCTCAAAGGAGAACATAAACCTTCCGTTTATTCACAGGGTCATTAAATGGCAACCAAAGGGTGTTTCACAGATGTGCACAGTAGCAGCTGGCATTGTGGTTTTGAGCAGTGTGCCCCTAAAAATACCTGTGCACCCGTCTTATGGGATTTTGCAGCTCTTTACTTGTGGAACTTTGCAATCAAAGGAGTGACAGATGCTCTGTTTAAACTAACATCCAAACCACTACAATACTCAAATTTACTTTTAACTGGCACACACATAATTTGTTTCATTTTTGGTCATAAAAATTATAAATTGGTCAGAATTTTTGCAATCTTTACTGTAAACATGCCAGTTTGGTGGTGGCAAAAGATGAGTGACTGACAATACTGGAAACGGAAGCCCTTTGTTTAAGCACAGGGCCAGGTACCATACTGTGATAACTTTAGTGCTGGTTAAAGGTCAGGCACTGACAACACTGGAGATGGAAGCTTTCTGTTTATCCACAGGCCAGGTAACGGGTGTCTGCTGGGGGGGGGAGAGAACAGGCAATCACTTTGGACACCAGGACGGAAGCACACCTTATGCTGGCAGGGCTGTGCAATGTACACTATGAAGGGCAGGGTTCATCTATGGCCACTGCAGGGTGGTTGATACTCTCAGGAAGTACACTGTAGCTTTCAATAGCAGACAGAGGCACCACGAATACAGGGACATGCTAGGTACTGACTAGGCAGGTACACTGCAAGCTTTCCTACACTATGATGAAGCTGATGCTATGGAAGGTATGGGACTGACAGCAATGTAGTCTGCCAAACCCCAGGTACAGAATGGGCAGTTACTCTACAGAAATCCCAACACAGTATGATGTGTGGTGGTAAAAGGTGAGAGGCTGACTGCACTGTAATCTGAAAATGTATGTTTATGCACAGGTCAGGCACAATACTGACTTCTCCAAATTGTGATGTAATCAGTACTGATAAAAGGTGAGGAACTGCCAGAACTGGAGACTTCTGGCCTCAGTTTATCTACATGGCCATATACATACAGAAGAGCAGTAACTTCACTGTTATTCTGTACACTTGTCAGCACAGACAGATATGAAGTAGCTGCACAAGCATGGGGTAATTTGCATTACTCTCTGGACTAGTAAATTACTGCTAAAATTCATCCCTGAAGGAGAAGTTTTTATCACAGAATTCTAAGCTCAATAAAATGCAATTACTACACTGTCAGTATTATCTCCTATTACAGTGACCAGCATAGTACGCAATACATAATGGGTGCTACACTGCAGTTACAGCGATTCATTTAATTCATTCATTTTTATTTTGTTATTCGGGTAAGTACACTGGTGTACAATTCCGTTTACAGGTACAACCAAGGTCAGATAGAGAGTTCAACAAAAAACAGGAAGGAATAGTGATGATGAAGTGCCATGTCAATTAGACAACAATTCGTACAGCAGGCCAATAACAGATACGGACATTAAAGTTCCACATAAATTAAACAGTGCAATCAAACACAGAAACATAGAATTTGATGGCAGATAAGGACTGCTTGGCCCACCCAGTCTGCCCATTTCCCTAACTGATGGATAAGCTGCAGATTCCAGTTAATCAACAGCCTATTTTCCCTGCCCCCCACTACAGAAACATAGAATTTGACAGCAGATAAGGAAATGGTCGGTCTAAGGCATTAAAAGCATTCACATTTGCAAAGTTCAGTTAGATGGGTTAATAGTGCTGTAGAAAAAGCATTAAAGGTAGGAAGACATCTGATGCAAGGAAAGGGCGGTATTTCATTCCAGGTGGATGCTGCAGAGTGAGCAAATGTGTGTTAGTCACTTAGAGTATGTACAAATGGTACTCTTAAAAGGTGTAAATCATCCGAGGAGCATGAGTTGAAACTTGGTACACAGTCTGTGAGAGACTCTGACAGAGTAGGTGGGATGCCTGCCTTCTGGATCCTGTAGACAAGTCGGGCAAGGAAAGCTTAGAATTCAAGGGGACAGCAAGCCAAACCATTCTTCAAAGTGTCTCACAGTGATGCATCATATTTGGGACGGATAATGCAAATCTTCTTATGTTATGAAGGAGGACTGCGTTTTCAGACACTGTTCACACTACAGGGCGGTAATTTAAAATGTTTTGAAATATGGATTAATTACTGTGCTGTAGCATCAGTGTTGCTTTGTCCGTACTTTCACTAGTGTGTCGTAAACCGTTATTAAAAACAGTTTACAGCATCCGCACTATTGCCTTGGGACCAGATTAACTATCAACCGGTTCCAAATCGGGGACATCCAGCTTCATTAAAGAGAACCCTGCCAGCCCGATCGCACTGCAGGTTAGTCCGATCTAACTCCACAACCGTTTTTTAAACCATGCTCAAGCCTACCTCGAATCAGGATTTGAGCACGGTTTACTAAAACGGTTCTGAAGTCGTGTTCGGTGCAAACGCGAAATCAGAAATATGGCTACTTAAAATGTTTTACGGTGGATAAAACATTTTAAGTAGCCCAATGTGAACAAGGCCTTAGACAGTATATTTGTAGGGGCCATGTCAGTTTCTGCAGAAGCGCAGTTAATTAGAGGTAGTCAGCTGTAGTTAACGTCACCATTCTGGTTTCAGGTGTTAGAAAGTTTCAGAATCTATATAGTGTAGCACTTTTTGCGTGAAATTTTGATGCAACTATGTCCAAGTGTGGCCCAAAGCTCAGAGTGGGGTCCAAGGTTACCCCAACATATTTAAAGGAATTGACATTTTTGTACTTTGCCCCATCAAGTACCACCACGCTTAGACTAGTACCATGGTCTTTCAGCCTGGAATGAGTCCCAAAGACTACTGTCTTGGTTTTAGTTATGCCACCATGTTATTCCTACATAACCAGTCTTGTGTTATACCTAGTTCTTCTGTCAAAACCACTTCCAACTCAATAGCTGATGATCCATGACAGTATATAACTGCATCATCAGCGTAGAGCTTTATTTTTGTTTCTGTTACAACTGTTGTTATTGGGTCAAAGAACAAGGAAAATAAGATAGGTCCAAGAATCGAGCCCTGTGGGACAACACACCCAACCCTGATTTTTTCTGATATACTGCCTCTGTACTGGATGGATTGGTACTTATCAGTCAGCTAGCAACTGAACCAGTCTATGACCAGTTTGCCAAACCCCAGTTGCTCTAATCTTCTCATTAGCAGATTATGGTCCACAAGATTGAAAGCCTTGCTTAAGTCCACAAAGGCTGCCCCAGTAAGACATCCCCCCTCCATGCCATCTTAAACTTCACTCAAGAATTTGACCAAGGCAGTTTCAATTTCGTGCCCTTTTCTAAAACTATGTTGATTTATCAGCAAGAGACTGTGCTTATCAATATAGTCCATCATTTGGTTACACGCTAGTTTTTCTTGAATTTTTGAGAGGGTTGATAAGACAGAAGTTAGCCTGTAATTTCCAAAGTTAAAAATAAATCCTGATTTATGAACAGGCACAACGTCAGAGAATTTCCAGAGGTCTGGGACCTGTCCCGAGAAAAGGACATTTGTTTTTAACAATTTTATTGCCCTCTTACTCGGAACTCTCTCAAGCGTCCCTCACTCACCACCACCACTACTGTCCATCTGAAGCTCTCCCCTCCAGGAAATTGGGGACAGATAATCCTCCTCTTCCTTACCTGATCCACTGAACTGGGAGCACCATCGCTGGACCAAGGCAGGACAGAGGGATCAGGAGAGTTGGAAGTTTGAGCCCGACATTGGGTGTGTGATGGTCAGGGCCCTGGAGGGAGCCGTTGCCTATCCGAGAAGCAAAGGTATTTGTTTTTGTCCCCAGAGTGCGGTCAGCACACCTTGCATGCTGACACCCACTGCTGTTCTACCCCTTCTACGGTATCATTAACTGCAGTGTCCCTGATCTCTACTGGGTGCCACTGATGAGCAGCGCAATGCCCACTACCCACCCAGGACAGGAAAGTCATCCTCTGGAAGCATGATCGTCTCCCACCCCAGCCAACCCCTGGCGGCCCAAGTCCATTCCCAAACCCGGGTCGCCAGCATAGCATGAGGTGTGGCTTCCAGTGCCTCAACCTCAGCACCACTGGGCCGGCTTAAGAACAGGATGAATACTAAGCTAACTGGCTATACTATTTCCTCTCCTGCCAACTTCAGTAGTTTTGGTGCTAGACTATCGTACCCACTGGATATATCAGGTTTCGCCTTCTTCAGAATCTTCAGCATCTCAGTTTTTGTCACAGCACATAAATAAAAAGGGGGTCTGGGTATGGTAGTACTGATCTGCTCTAATGGCGAGTGGCCTTTGAGGTTTTGATGATAGTTGTCCAGACAGGTAAACAGTTAGTTAAACTCATTTGTAATTAATAAGGGACTAGTTTAGTTCCACATCACCTTTCTTTATTAACGCTCTTGTCTTAGATGGTATCAGTTATCTTCCCAACAGTCATCTTCATAATAAGAACTCTGTCCCTTACCCTATGCAGTATATACACATTTCAGTCACGAGATCAACCAACTCTTGTTTTGTTTTTGAGAATGAAATAAAGTGACCAATCTGGATCTGAATCCAGGTCCCCCTAAATTCCATCCAGTTTTCTCACCTGCTGGGCAACAACATCACCTGGCAACTGTGGGAAGGGTGGGGCATTCATTTCTCTTCACATGAGCTGCATCAGCCTTCAGTAAGTGATAAAAACTGTACACTCATGCAGTCTCTTGTACCATGTAAACTGTCCTTTGTTTCCTCCATCTATGATGTGGAGCCTTTGTAAAAGAGCCCCTGGCTTAAAGGTTGTAATTCCGAGACTTCAACAAATAAATACATAAGACATAATCTTCCATGCACCAGTCTGGAGACAAGGTCATCCTTCATCCACACTACCAAATGCAGGCAGACCTTGTATCCCACATGAGTTACGGTGTGGTATATTCATGTTTTCCATGGAGCATGCATCCAGAGTCCCATTTTGGCAATGCATGGGGATGCACTGTACGGATGTAAGTAGGATTGTGCATTAGTGCTCGGATGGAAGCTGCTAAACAAAAAAGTTGGTCTAACAAAATTTTAACTTGTTTGCCACTTTGTTGTGTGTTTTAGCCTAGGAATCAAACATTCTCAACCCTTCTGGGGTCTTTTCAGCTACCATTACTTAATCTGTTTAGGAAACTTTTTTCCCCATTTTGGAGCTAAACCTTCCATTACTTATATATTTTTTTTAAATTTATGTTTATTATGTAAAAAGAAACACAGTTATGTTCAGTAGCATTTGATATAACAGTAGTACATTTTTTAACCGAGAGGATGGCACTTCTCTTAATACATTCTGTTAGACCATCAGATACTTAAAAATACATCATGATGGGTAATCAACATTTAAATTCAATCGAGAATCTTAAACTGTGGGATGAGCCCATGAGCTGCATGGTATTTATTTACATCAGTCTTGGTAAAGTTCACAGTCCATAATGCTTCACTCCCCAAAAGAGGGCGAGTTGATTCCACTATGCTATCTCACAAAAGGAAGTACTACATAGTGCAAAATACTATTAAATAGAAAGCTCCATATAGCTCCATGAAAATCAACCCATATCTAGCTCCCAAACAGTTCATACTATTATACCCACTAGTACTGGCGATTAAACATCTTATAAAGCACTACCGATCCACAATGCTTTTTCTGACAACAATTAACTGGGCACTTTAAAACAAACGCTATAAGAACTTACTGTCAATTGCAGACATAAATGTTTTTAACAGGAGCCAAAACTCTGGGGAGTGTTCCCAATGTCTATGCCATATATAAAGTGAAGAGATGAACTGGTATAACTATGCATTAAACACTTTTGGCCAGGACCACAGAACAACCTCCCACTCCACAAACCAACATGAAACCTGTTCAAAAGTCCAGTTCGGTGTCCTCTAGATTTCTTCCTCATTGGATGAAGAATCCTCTCTGTTACTCTCTCGAGGCCTGACCGCATTCTTCTGGCAACACTTCAGTACATGTGTTGGGTTGGTGAACAGAAATATTTACCCCAATACATGATCCTGAGCCTTGCTGGGAAGACCATGCTGTAGGAAATGCCCACCTCTCAGAGCATAGCTCGAGCTCCGTCGAACTTCTTTCATTTCTGCTGGGCTGCATATCCGATGTCAGGAAACATGAGGATTGCCTGACCATCATGAAGAAGTGTACATTTTTGCTGTTCCATAGCCAGAAGATAATCCCAGGATCCTACACCATCTATTACAACAGTCTGTGGGGCTTCTGGATTATTATGACAGCCTCTGGATGTTACCCAGTAAGTTTTTTTGAATCTCTGAACCGTGTATCCCACTTCCTCTCCAAGCTGTTGCACCATCCATTCTTGGAGAAATAATAGCAGGTGGTCCCCTTCACCTCATTCTGGGAGACCTAACAGTCTTAAATTATGCACATGAACCTGATTTTCCAGGGTCTCCAGTCTTGATTTCAGATCTCATATGGCTATTTTCCTTAATCACAGAGGTCACTGCCCCCATTAAAGCATCTGTTCTCCTAGTACCTTCCACTGAGGCCAAGGTAACTGATTCAATAAAGGTTTTGATACTGGCTACCCAGTTAGGTAAACTATCACATTTGTCAGAAAGACCAGCTACTGTTGAGATTAGTTGGGTGATCTTTGCTTCTAGCAACTGCAGGGCTTTTTCTCCCATGATGCCTGGTGCATCCGGATTACAGCATTGGGTCAACTTCATGGCTGGAGCTCCCAGGAGAGTTTCTGACTTTGCTCCTTCCCAGATGGGTTTATCTTTGAGAGGATTCCCCATGTCAGTCATCAAGTTCTAATAAGTTCCTCGATGTAAAATTGGCTTACTTTGGAGTAGAAAAAAACTGTTCTTTTAGCAATATTAGTCCACAAGAAATGCAGAGCTGTAACTTGGAGTGGCCATCTTGCTTGGACTCCACAGTGCCCCACCCCCCCACCTATACATTTCGATATACTTATGTTTATTTCCCTTATGTCTACATTGGGTGGGATGGAGGGGGAGCTTGCATACGTACTCCAGATGGATATGCCTCCAAACCTGAAGCATAAGTTGATGGACTCAGTCAGTGTCCAAACAATGCAAAATTAGATGCAACGAAAGAGATACCAGGGGAAAACAGGTCACAGTTGATCTCAGTCTTTCTTGGACTATTTCACAGGCCCTAAATCCTGGTACATCGAAGTGTTCTCCACGGAAGAAAAATCTAGCCTCCAGCTCTGAATAGCCAATACCAAGCAAGAAGCAAACAGTAAGATACCTGTGTTTCCACCCTTATGTTTTGGTCATCACAGTTCAGAAAGAACACTGAAGAGGTGAAGGGTCCAGCATGAGGTCAACAAGCCGATTAACAACTTTGGGGACAGCCACGTTAAGGAAAGATTGGATATACTCAAATTATTTCATCTAGAAAAAAAGGCTGAGGGGATACATGAAAGAAGTATTCTGAATACTGGTGGTTAAACAGGGTGGAACTAACACAGCTGTTTGAGCTGGTGGGTGTAAAAAATAAACTGCATTCACTCAAATTGGAAAGGCAGGATAAGAAACATCAGAAAGGCATTACTTCACACTGAAATGCAGGGCCACCAAAATGACTAGGAGCATAAAAGGCAAAAGGTATGAGAAGAGGCTGAGTGGATCTAAACAGGTTCAGGTTGTAGAAAATGAAAATGAGACAGAACATGATCTCAGTTTTCTGCATGTGCAACGGTATCAACAAGATAGATTAGACAGAGAAGCCTGACTTGGTGTCTTCCCAACAGAACACAAGGACATGCCCTGATGCTCAGAAGTGGTAAACTCAGTGGTTGGGAAGCATTTCTTCTTTAGGAGGGTAGAGAACTTATGAAACAGCTTACCAGTGGACAAGAAGATAATATAGGCCTTCAAGGTAAACTTGGGCAAATTTCTGCTTCCCTAGGTAAACACAGAAACATAGAATTTGATGGCAGATAAGGACCGCTTGGCCCACCCAGTCTGCCCATTTCCCTATCTACTGGATAAGCTGCAGATCCTAGTTAACCAGCAACCTACTTCTTCCTACCCCAACCCCCCAGAATTGCCTTATGACTATCCCATGCATGCTTGAATTCCCCCACTGATTTTGACTCCACAACCTCCTCCGGAAGGCCGTTCCATGCATCCACAATCCTCTCTGTGAAGAAATACTTCCTTAAATTACCTCTGAGCCGCCCCTCCTCTATCTTCAAATTGTGCCCTCTTGTTCTTGCACACCTCTTTTTTTGAAAGATGCTACCCTCTTGGACTTTGTTGATTACCTTGAGGTACTTGAAAGTTTCTATCATGTCCCCCCTCTCCCTCCTTTCCTCGAGGCTATACATGTTAAGCTCCTTAAGTCTCTCGTCATATGACTTCCGGTGCAGACCCTGCACCATTTTAGTTGCCCTCCTCTGGACAGCTTCCATCCTGTCTATGTCTTTGCGGAGATTGGGTCTCCAGAACTGCACACAGTACTCCAGATGGGGTCTCACCAGCTGTCTGTACAGAGGATAATAACTTCCTGTTTTCTACTGGTGATGCCTCTCCCTATGCATCCCAGTATCCCCCCAGCCCTCCTTGCTGCCCTCTCACATTGCTTGCCCATCTTTAGGTCATCTGATATGACTACCCCCAGGTCCCTTTCCACTCTTGTTGTTGTTAGTATCTCACCCCCCATTGTGTACTCTTCCCCTGGGTTTTTGTTTCCCAGGTGCATTACCTTGCACTTCTTAGCATTGAATCTAAGCTGCCATACATTTGACCATTCCTCTAACCTTGCCAAGTCCCTTCTCATCCTTTCCACCCCACCCTGTGCATCAACTCTGTTGCAGATCTTAGTGTCATCTGCAAAGAGACATACTTTTCTTCCAGTCCTTCTGCAATGTCGCTTATAAAGACATTGAAGAGGACCGTCCTAATACTGAACCCCATGGTACCCCACTAGTAACCCTCCTTTCTTCTGAGTGGACTCCATTTACTATAACTCTCTGTGTCCTATTCTCCAGCCAATTCTTTACCCAGGCTGTCATCTTGGGACCACTCCCAGGCTGGCTAACTTGTATATTAATCTTTGTGGGGACTGTGTCAAATGCCTTGCTAAAGTCTAGGTAGGCCATGTCCACAGCCCCTCCCTGATCTACTACTTTGGTCACCCAGTCAAAGAAATCTATCAGATTCTGTCTGGCATGACCTTCCAGCTGTGAATCCATGCTGCCTAGGGTCCTGTGCCCCTCTGGCCTCTAGATGCTCGACAATTCTTTCCTTTAGAAGTGATTCCATCATTTTCCCTATCACTGAGGTTAAACTAACAGGTCTATAGTTTCCTGCTTCTGCCTTGCTCCCACTTTTGTGAAGGGAATCACATCTGCCCTCCTCCAGTCCTCGGGTACCACCCCATCCTCCCATGATTTGTTAAAAGGGTAGTCAGTGGAGTCACTAGTTCTACCCTTAGTTCTTTTAGAATTCTGGGATGAATCCCATCAGGCCCCTTGCTTTGTCCACCTTCAGTTTTAAGAGTTCTTCAGAACCCTTTCTTCTGTAAATGGGCCAGTATCAACTTCTGTATCCAGAGTGTTACTACTGTTTGTTTTATGTATCTCCCTCTTCCTTCGTAAATACTGAGCAAAAATATTTGTTTAGTATCTCTGCCTTTTCACAGTCTCCTCTGCCCACCTCCCTCCCCTTTATTAAGCCTCACTATCCCTCCCTTGGTCTTCCTTCAGCTCCCTGATGTACCTATAAAGGTTTTATCCCCTCTTAACTGAGTTGGCCATCTTTTCCTGGTTTGGGCCTTTGCTGTTCTGACTGCCTTCCCAGCCTCCTTTTGCTTTAACTGATACAGTTCTCTGTCCTGCTCCTTCATGCATTCCTTGTACTTCCTGAATGTTTTTCTTGAACCTTCACTGCCACTTCCTTTGAGAACCATAGTGGTTTTTACATCGCCTTGTTTTGTTTATTTGCTTCACACAAAGGCTTGTTACCTCTGTGATGGCAGTTTTATTATTCCCCATTGTTCTTCCACCCTCCTTCCTGCCCATTTGCTAGTGCATTCCTTAGGCACTCACCCATTATGGCAAAGTCAGCCCTCCTAAAGTCCAGTACTTTTGTCTTTGTATGGCTTGACTCTATTACTGTGTTTATTGTGAACCATACTGTTCGATGGTCGCTAGTTCCCAGATGGCTACCCACTTCTACATCTGTGATCCTCTCTCCATCTCCATTTGAGAGTATGAAGTCTAATATTGCTCCCTCTCGAGTGGGCTCCAGTACTAGTTGTCTAAGGCATGCCCCCTATAGGGCATCTAGAATAACTGCACTCTTCGAAGTGGCAGCTGCAACTGCACTCCAGTTAACATCTGGCATATTCAGATCACCCATCAGCAGTATCTCCCCTTTTTCTGCCATTCTAAGTATACTTTCTATCATTTCCTTGTCCATTTCCTCCCCCTGAGAAGGGGGTCTGTATACAACCCCTGTGCGGATTGTGGTGCCATTTCCTGTCTCCAAATTTACCCACAGTGCTTCTCCTCCCCATTTACCCTTTTGTTCTGTTGCTTTTATTCCTTCCTTTATGTAAAGAACTACTCCTCCTCCTCTTTTACCCTCCCTGTCCCTCCTGTAGATAGTGTATCCTGGTATGTTTACGCCCCAGTCATGGTTTTGTGTGTACCATGTTTCTGTGACTGCCACAATATCCAGATGTTCCTCCTCCATCAAGGCCACTAATTCAGGAAGCTTGTTACCTAGACTACGGGCATTGGTACTCATTGCTCTCCATTTTTTGATGGCTTTACCTTCTGTTGCAGCATCCCCCACTAACCGTTCTACCTTGGTCTTTGTCTCATTTAGTACCCTATTTTGTAGGGAGAGGCTGGGATTTTTCTGCTTCTTGTCAGTGCCTCCCCCTTTGACTAGTTTAAAAGCTTGCCAATGAAGCATTTAAACCGATTGCTCAAAAGACTTGTTCCCTTCCTGGACAGATGCAGACCATCCTGCCAGTATAGGCTGTTGTCCCTCCAGGTGGAACCCCAGTCCCCAATGAAGCCAAACCCCTGTGCTCCGCACCATTTTTTCAACCATTCATTAAACTGCATGGTGCCAATTACCCTCGCCTCACCCATGCCTTTGACAGGCAGCACCTCTGAGAAGGATACTGTGTGTGCTACTTGTCTTAGACCCCTCCCCAACTCTGCAATGTCCTCCTGCACTGCTCTAACCTCATGATGAGCCAAGTCATTTGTCCCTAGGTGGACAATTACGTCGCTGGACACCCTGGAGAGTAGAGTGGGTAGCTAGCCCCTTTAAGGTAGTAGTACACATGTTTACACAGCATACTTTTCTCTTTTTGCTGCTGCCAGCCACCTGGAACCTTAGCCTGGTCACGGAACCCTCACTTCCACCACCACACATTGGGCACGCAAATTCAATACCCCCTGGCTTATCCCTCAAGGTGCCACAGATGACGGGATAGGTCAAAGGGCAATCCTGAAGGCTGATTGAAGCTGAGAGCGGGCTTCATCTAGAGCAGCCGGCAGCTTGTTTTTTTCCCCGGTGTGTAGGGGTGGGGACCTGCAATGCCATCCAGTGTCCACCCTGCCCCGAGCTTGCTAGGTGTCAGCGAGCATGGTACACCCAGCCTGCGCTAGGTGTCTGCATTGCACCGAACACTCTACCCCACTCCCCCCGGAGAAGGACAGCAGTAGTCAGACACTCAATCCTTCTCCCCTGGCTGGCCCTCAGCCGTCCCGGATCCGTTCCCAAACACAGGTCGTCGGCGTCGCAGGTAGGCACCCTGCTCCTGCATCAGCGGGCTGGCCCACAACATACTTATTTATACCTGCTGGGCTTTCTTTTTTTGCCATGGGGTTTTTTGCCTTGGGACTGTCACCTTCACCAGACATGCAGGTTCCTCAGGAAACCTCCCAGATTCATCAGCTGCCCCCCCCCCCCCAACACTGTCAGACCAGTGGAGTACTACATGGAGTGTGGCCTAAGATTCCCGGCAGAAAGTACAGTTGTGCAAAAACTTACCGTAACAATAGATCATGGAGAGAATCTCTTGCAGCAGGTCATAACATACAGGAATGTCCAGCCACAGAAGTCATTTCCTCCAGATGATTTCTCAGCAGTCAACCTAGGACCACCCCAACTGGCACCATGTGTTGTGTCCTGGCATGTATAAAAGGGGGCGATCTCAGAAGCTCCTCGATTCTTTTCCACCTCAGTGACCGAAATGAGAATATGATCTAACCGGCCACCAAGGAGGAAAAGGGAGCAGCCTAATTTCTTTGAGAGAATAGGAGCATGTTACCCTCCTGAAGCAGGGGGGATGAGGGAGGGGATGCATGACCTGTTGCAAGAGATTCTCTCTAAGATCTACTGTTACAGTAAGTTCTTATGCAATTGTACTATCTTCTTCAAGGAAATCTCATGCAGCAGGTCACAACATACAGGAATGAGTCCCCAGCAGTTGGGGTGCATCGGGGAGGAAGCAGCAAAAAATAAAACTTTGGACAATAAGCCTTGGAGAACAGCCCATCCGAAACTGGTTCGCTTTTTGAAAGCAATGTCCAAGCTGTAATGTTTAGTAAATGTATGTACAGTAGACCAAGTAACAGCTTCACAAATTTCAGTTGCTGAAATGCCTCTAAAGCACACCACTGAGGCAGCCATGCCTCTCGTGGAGCGAGGCTTTATCACTCTGGGAAGTGGCATATTGTACTTTTTATAATGAAACGTAATGCAGTTGGCCAACCAAATGGACAAGCACTGCTTATAAACAGTAACACCCTTTTTCCAGGGGCGAAAGAAACAAACAATTGGTTTTCAGGTTTGCTCAAATTCTTAGTGCGACGAAGACAGTATCGTAAGATTATATTTACATCTAATGTGTGGAGCAATGACTCTCCTGGATTAGCAGGCTCCGGATAATACGCAGGTAGTGTATGGTTTGATTCAAAATAAATTCAGATACCACCTTTGGGAGAAATTTAGGATTGGTACGTAAAGAGACCCTATCCTTGCGAAAATTCAGGTAGGGCTCCTTGCACATCAGTGCATGTAACTCTGAAATACATCGCCCTGATGTAATGGCAACCAAAAAAAAAAAATATTCCAGGAGAGATACTGCAGCTCAGATGGACTTAACATCAGTTTTTCAAGAACAAAATTTCAGTCCCAAGAAGGGACAGGGTCCCGAACAGGGGGTTTAAGATGAAGAATTCCCTTCAAGAAGGTCCTTATAACGTGAAGCTGGGAGAAAGGTTTGTCTTCCACAGACAAATGAAAAGATGAAATAGCTGGTAAATGAACTTTGATGGAGGAATTCTTGAGACCACCGTTAAATAGGGAGAGCAAATAGTCTAGAATGTGCTGTGGAGGACAATCATAGGGGTCTAAATCGTGATTCTTAGCCCAGAAGTAAAACTGTTTCCACTTCATGGAATATGAAGATCAGGTAGACGGCTTTATGGGCAGCCTGTAGGACCTCTGCAACTTGAAGGGAGACCTGGAATCTGGAGAGGAATATGTCCTCAGGAGCCAAGAATGCAGATGCAGGGAGTGAAGGCTGGGATGAAGTAGGGAACCCCTGGCCTGAGACAGAAGAGCAACGCAAATGGGAAGAGGTAGAGGGTTCTGGAGAGTCAACTGAAGTAATGATGGGTACCAGACTTGTCGGGGTCACAGAGGTGTGATGAGGATCATGGCAGCCCTGTCCCTGAAAAGTCCAAGTAGAACCCTCTGTAGGAGAAGGAAGGTGTAAAGAAATGTTCCTGTCCAGAAATGAGAACACATCCAGCCATAAAGTTCCAGGACCTGGCTCAAGCAAGCAATAGTGAGAAAGTTTGGCGCTTTGCAGAGAGGTGAACAGATACAATTCTGGGCAGTCCCAGTGCAGGAAGACATCTTGTAGAACTCCCTAGAGGACTGCCCATTCATGTTTGAGATGTGGATCTGCCTAGAGCATCTGCTAGAGTACTGTTGACTCCCAGGACATGTACTGCAAAGAGGTGAATTCCTTTTTGGATTGCCCAATACCATACTCTCATTGATTTCCTGCATAGGAGACAGGAATGGGTTCCCTCCAGTTTGTTCAGATAATGAACCACTGTGGAGCTGTCCGACTGGATTTGCAGACAGCCCAGAGGAAAGAGTCTTGAAAGCCAGCAGGGCATATAGGATTGCTCTCACCTCTAGGATGCTGATGTGCAGGCATGCTTCTGAGATCATCCAAGCCCCCTGGGTGTGAACCAGGGTTCGACAAATCCAATAGCCCGACGTCCCGGACTATCAGATTTCAAGTAGGGACAAGTATTTTGTCTGTTCCCAGTAGTCCACGGACAAGTACTGCCTGAGTTAATTAAAATTACCTTCAGCAGTGGTGCATTTAATGGTTTGGCCAGCAGGGTGAGTAGTGTGGGGTAGAGTCACCGAAAACAAGTCCCATGTCTGTCTTTGTTGGTGGTCAGGTGATCGACGGAACAGCAAGCAGGTGATTAAGGAGGGTAGCTGGATGGCAAGATGGCGCGTCGCAGATGAAAAGCTGAGAGCAAGCATGAGAGGTATACCAATCGGAGCTACAGGGAGGAGCAGAGGAGACCGACAGGGAGGTCATACCACCAGTGGTATAATCTGCCAATGCGGGGTTGGGGGGAAACACCTATTCGTCACGTCTGAAGTTGGGGCTCGTACTAATGCTTGAGGGAGGGCTCACTTTGATTTGGAATCTTGAGGAAAGCAGACATAATGTGTATGTGAGAACAGAACACTCAACCCGGGGAAAAAACCTGAAAGATCTCTTTAGTTTACTTTGCCATTCATTTGGCACTGTCTGGCAGCAAATTTTTTGTGTAAAAAATACAATTGGTCACTGGTCACCGCAGTGGTACTGTAGTCAGTAGAAGGCAGTGCGCGTTGATGACTGAGCAGGGGGAGGGCCGGGACTCAAGATGGGAGCCACAACGAGATGTTGGGAGTGATGAGAGATCATCTGTCTAGTAGGCAGCTCTAGTCTGCATGCTGAGAAAACATCACAAATTAAGAAGAGACGGAGACCTGTATCAGAATTTAAATAAGACTAAGCCCAAAGTGGTGTTAGCCTGTTAGGCAGGCAGCATTTGAGCATTGGTGATCTGGTTCTTCTGATCTGTGCTGCAAAAAGATTGGACCGACGGGCATAAAACAAAGTAAATAAGCAGAATTGAGGTCACAGAAAGGAAGGAATCCATGTGAGCAAGCTATAGTGTGAGACTGAACACCGATTCAGATTGAATTTTGGACTTTGCTTTGTTGCAGTACTAAACTGAGCAAGCAGAGCCATTAGAAAAAGAAACCTAGCTGACTAAGTGCCAGTGACTAGAAGACTGCCAAAGGGGAATTAAAAAAGGGGGAAAAAAGGAAACTACCAGTCTCTCCCTCCCTCCCCAGTCCACAGAGACAGTACTAGAGAGGGGAAAAGGGAGGCTTGACAGATTTTAAAGAACAAAAGAGAAGTGAGAAGCCCAGTGTGTGGGGATTAGAAAAATATTGTAATAGAAGATGAGAGAGAAGCCTTTAGACTGACTGACTGTGTGGGGAGAGGAGTGACTGTGAAGGGGTGACCAATGACCAGTCTACGACCTGTGGCTCACTGGCTTGTGAAAGAACCCCACCCCCCCAAAAAACAAAAAACAAAGCAGCAACTCAAAGGAAAAAATGGTTGTTAAAATGTTGTAAACAAAATAATAAGAAAATAATATAAGAGAAGGAAGCCTAACTTGGATTGTTGTTGTTCAAGTTGGTAGAGGAGACTGCTGTGAGAAAAGGTGTGAAGGGGTTGACCTTGACCTGCCCAGTGTCCTGCTGCCGGCTGGCTTGTGAAGACACAAAAAAACAACAGCTTGTAAAAAAATGAAAGATTCCTGTAAGGAAAATAAGTAAGGGAGAGGAAGAGGAGCCTTCAGCCTAACTGTGTGGGCTTTTGGGAGATTGTGTGGAAAGGAGTAAGGGGTGACATGGCAGATACAGCACTCCATGTGTCTTAAGGCCAGCTGGCTTGTGAAACACACACACAAAAAAAAAACCAGATAGTAAAGACAAATTAAATAAGAGAGGAGAAGCCAACCTAGCTCTGTGTGTGTGTGTGTGTGTGGGCCTGGGCTGTTGGGAGTGGGAGATTGGACATTGTGTGAAAAGAGTGACGCAAGGGCCGGGGTCCCACCAGTGTGTCCATGCCACCTGGCTTGTGAATTAAGACACACAGAAAATAAATAAAACTAGTAAAAAAAAAAAGAAAGGAAAGATACAGTAATAAGTAAAAAAAAAAAAAAAGTACAGAAAAAAATAATACAAGGCAACGGAGCCTAACTAACTGTGTGGGTGCCAGATGGGTGGGCTGTTGGGAGACTGATTGTGTAAGGAGTGAACCTGAAGCCAAGGGGTGACTGACCTGCTACCAAGTGTCCTGCGGCCGGCTGGCTTGTGACAGGACAAGACAACTTGTGGTGTTTAAAAAAAATATATATATATATATTTATATAAATAAACAGTAAGCACTAAGCACCAAGCAAGCAATATACATACACTACAAGATCTTTCTGTCCAAGTTTCTGTCAGTGACTGAATCACTGTTTGTATTTCTTCCCACTTCCCAGTCAACTTCAATGTCTTTATAAGCGACATTGCAGAAGGACTAGAAAGAAAAGTATGTCTCTTTGCAGATGACACAAAGATCTGCAACAGAGTTGACACACAGGGTGGGGTGGAAAGGATGAGAAGGGACTTGTCAAGGTTAGAGGAATGGTCAAATGTATGGCAGCTTAGATTCAGTGCTAAGAAGTGCAAGGTAATGCACCTGGGAAATAAAAACCCAGGGGAAGAGTACACATTGGGGGGTGAGATACTAACAAAAATGGAAAGAGACCTGGGGGTAGTCATATCAGACAACTTAAAGGTGGGCAAGCAATGTGAGAGGGCAGTAAGGAGGGCTGGGGGGATACTGGGATGCATAGGGAGAGGCATCACCAGTAGAAAACAGGAAGTTGTTATCCCTCTGTACAGACAGCTGGTGAGACCCCATCTGGAGTACTGCATGCAGGTCTGGAGACTCAGTCTCCGCAAAGACACAGACAGGATGGAAGCTGTCCAGAGGAGGGCAATTAAAATAGTGCAGGGTCTGCACCGGAAGACATATGAAGAGAGACTAAAGGAGCTTAATATGTATAGCCTGGAGGAAAGTAGGGAGATGGGGGACATGATAGAAACTTTCAAGTACCTTAAGGGAATCGACAACGTCCAACAGGGTAGCATCTTTCAAAAAAAAAGGTGTGCAAGAACAAGGGGGCACAATTTGAAGATGGGGGGGGCAGCTCAGAGGTAATATAAGGAAATATTTTTTTCACAGAGGGGTTGTGAATGCATGGAACGGCCTTCCGGAGGAGGTTGTGGAGTCAAAAACAGTGGTTGAATTCAAGCATGCATGGGACAGTCAGAAGTCAATTCTAGGTGGTGGGTATAGAAAGAAGTAGGCTGCTGGTTAACTAGGATCTGCAGCTTATCCATTAGGTAGGGAAATGGACAGACTGGGTGGGCCAAGCGGTCTTTATCTGCTGTCAAATTCTATGTTTCTATGTAACTCATCCCACCCAATCCCTTACACTACCTGTTGCCTAACCTTCCTGTTCTTCCGAGTGAGTGTGCGTTGCCTGGTTTAAACAGTGCATAGATTAGAAACTATGATTGCAGTGACCCATCAGTGAAAAGACACACACAGTGTTTTGATACAAAATAAGTTTATTAGTTCCATTAGCTTCTAGCAGACTTTAAAAAAGTGACCAATTCATACAGACAATATGCAAAAGAGGCAGGGCAAAGCCAAGTAAGAAAGTCTTTTATCTCTCTGGTCAGCAGCAGCAACATCCTCTCTTACTACGAGACAAACACAGTCTCCTGGTACTAGTAGTACAAGTACTACTTCCACAGATAAACTCATGAAACTGATGAATCTGCATCAGCATCTGTGGCACCGGATATAACTGCTGATCAGGCACTTGATGTGAACTGAGAGCCATAGCCTTAACTGAAAAAGCCTCTGTATCACTTGCAAAGAAACGTAGTTTAGCTGAGGATGAAATGGAAGTTGGGAGAAGTAAAGACAAGAAATATGACCAAGAAAAAAGAGCCAGACTATTTCAGTGTCATTGGTTGTCCACTTATAAATGGTTGCTATACAATGATAACAAGGGACTTATGTACTGCACAGTATGTGAAAAGTATCCCAGTATTGCAACTCCAGCGTTTAAAAAAAAAAAAAAAAACAATAAATGTCTTTGCCACAGGCTCTAACAACTTTCGGATTGAGTCGCTACATGCACATGAAAAGTCCAATCCACATGTGCTATGCCAGAACCAACATATTCTGGAAAGTGGCCAATGAGTAGTGCACTGTGAGATAAGTGAGTCACCACTTTACCAAGCCTTTGACCAGCTAGAAGAGGCCACAAAGGTGAAAATGAGACATCTGTTTAATACAGCATACTCCACTGCCAAAAATCTGCGCCCTTTCTCAGACATGGAGTGGCTCTGTGAATTACAAGAAAAAAATGGCATTAAACTAGGTTCTAATTATACAAATGATAAGCGAGCCAGGGACTTGTGCGGTGCTATATCAACAGTTCTATCCAGAACCCAGATACAGACTCTTACTAATGTTAAGTATGTGACAGTTCTTGCTGACGGCAGTACTGATTCCAGTATAACTGAGTGGGGAAAATGTTTTCCTATGGTTTGTTGAGCTGAATTCAAAACAGGTTTGTGCACTGCTTATCCAAGTTGTGCCACTGGAACATGCACATGCGGAAGGTGCATCTCACGCAATATCGACTGCACTGGAGTCAGTAAATCTTCCCCTCAGTAACCTACAAAATGTTAACAATCCAGGGCCACTACTTATTTCAGCAAATTTGAAGGGGCTAGTGTCATGATGGGCAAAAGAGGAGGGACCATAACAAAGTTGCAGGAACACTGTCCTAAAATAATTGCAAAGCACTGTGTTGCCCATAAGCTGGAGTTGGCAGTTCTCGATGTGTTAAAAAAAAAATCCTTTTTTATCAAAGCATGAAAGTACTCTCAAGGGAATATTTAAATTTTATCACTATAGTTCCCAGAAAATGAGAGAGCTCCAAGAAATTGCTATCATCATGGATACAGATTTGGCACACTTTAGTGCAATTAAACAAGTGAGATGGCTTGCCAGTAGGTAACATTCAGTACATGCAGTTCAGGTTCATCTACCTACTGTTGTACAAACACCTAGAACATGCATCTCCGGCTGCTGGTGATGAAGGTTCAAAAACAAAGGGCCTATTAAAAGAAGTACAGAGTGTGCAGTTTGTAAAAGCTATTCACATACTGCAAGATTTCCTGCCAATACTAAAAAACCTGTTGCTGCAGTTTCAACGAGATGACATAATAATAATACTGGAAGTTCCATAGCTTGTTGAGACCTGCCTACTCCAGCTTACAGAACTGAAACCACCACCAGGGAAATACATGTCACCATTCCTCAGCCATTAAAACCTGAAGAGAAATGTATGGAGTATGTTGTGTCAAAGAAGGAAGGGGAGGAGAAGACTGTTTATTTCCCATTCAGAGGCAACTGCCCATAAATCAGTTTTCTGACAGATGGACAACTGCAGACTTTAATAGATGCAGCAATAACGTACACTGACGACATATTTAAAAATTTCTGAGAGGTGCCTCTCAAATGGTTCAACTGTTTAGATTTTAAGCAGTCTGATCTGCCAAGAGACCAACTAGCGGTGTTTGGTACCTCTGAACTGGCAAACCTGGCTGAAAACTTTCCTTTTTTCATGGAGAAGCAGCAGGACCATATAAAGTCAGAGTATGCAGCGTTTAAAACACTACTGCAGTCTGCAGTTGAAAAACCCTATTTGCAGGTGTATACCAGATTACTAAAAGAAAAACCACCCCACATTACGCACATTCTTGACCTAGTCGAAATACTCATGACAACGAGTGTATTAACTACAAAATGTGAGAGAGTTTTTTTCTGTTCAGAACCTAATCCAAACATAAATCAGGACACATCTGGCTGATGATTCACTAGAGTCACTCCTGCAGATAGCTGTAGAAGGTCCTGAACTGCACAGCTTTGTCCCTGATCCAGCAATTAGCCACCGGCTGCTCTCTGGTCCAGGCACTCAGCACATTCATGGGCATGCTGCTGCTACATCTGTTGGTTCCGCCACTCCTGCTTCTTTTGCTGAAGATCCTGTTGCTAATACTCCTGCTTCCAATGCCATCATCATCTTCTTCCTGGCATAGTCCTTAATGACAATTTTGCATTCAACTGATGGCCAATCCTAACTCAGTCTGTAATGTTTCTCCAATCTCTTCTAATATGGACTTAAGCCTGTAGCACTACCCTGTATTAAATACAGGAAAATATTGTTTTTCCTGATTTATGAGGTTCTTCTACATCTACATCCATCCATCTTATTAAATAATAGTACAACGCCGACCCGGTGGTGCAGAGGGCTGAGGTGCTGGCGCCTTACCTCGAACCACACCGGTGACCCGGTTTTGGGAATGGACTGGGTCGCTGGGGATCGGCAGTGACAGGAGAGGATTGAATGTCCGGAGGATTGCTCT
The DNA here is from genome assembly GCA_016271365.2 of Neoceratodus forsteri. NCBI lineage: Eukaryota > Metazoa > Chordata > Ceratodontiformes > Ceratodontidae > Neoceratodus > Neoceratodus forsteri. The sequence goes on along the minus strand of CM028129.1, from coordinate 453,121,569 downwards.
CCTCTCCTGGGGTGGGTTAGGGTGATGCTATGCTCTGTAGCGGGGGGCACTACAAGATGCGGCACGATGACAGGAGTGCCAGGAAAAACACAGAAAAATAGCGTCCAAGTGACCGGATAATGGCCACCTGGACCCCCTGCCTCCAAGGAGCCCCTAGAGAGCCAGAACCGATCTCAGCAGCAGCCAGGGCCGAGAAAAGGAATGCCGGAAGGTAATTTCCCCCCTGGAAAGAGGGAACCCACCCAACGATGGGTTAAGTCAGGCTACCCTGGGCCGGCTGCAATATGAGATTGGGAAGCTGGCGCCGGGATGGGCTCAGAGTAGAAGACAGGGAGCTCCTCGGCAGAAGGCCTGAAGGAGAGACTGATAGGACACGGGGGGGGGGGGTAAATAAATGATGCAAAAAATAAATAAATAAATAAATAATAGTACAATACAAGCCCTGCCACACCATAATTTACTTGTATTAATTTGGTTGAAAATGTCCATTGAAATGCACTGGATTACAACTCGGAACTCTGGGACTACCATTTTGGTGAAGGCCAGTTATCCAGGACTAGCATGCCATTCTGAAATTTGTCTAACATCTACCAGATGAGCACCCCAACTGAGGAAGGAGGTATCGGTTGTCAAAATGAGGCAAGGGATCGGGGACTGGAAAGGGACACTGCATATAAGGTTGTCCAGGGTGTGACAGGGTAGAAAAGGACCCTGGTCCCATTTGTTATGGAGAAAGTGTTTAAATGCAAGGATCTTTCCTTTTCTGTCTCTTCCCTGTCTGGTTCTGCAACCAAATTTTCCTGTGAGACTTCAGACTTGATCACCCCGAACAGTCTCCCAATTCTTTGCCTCTCTCTGCCTCTCAGTCCTCTCTTGCTGTCTGTTTTTCTCCCTTGCATATCTAGATTGCAGATATAAAAATATATGCAGATCATCATGTAGAAATGTAACTAATGTTGGTATCTCTTTTGTTTAGAAAATATATAGTGTTAATGTTGAAATGTATATATTTATAATGCGAGATGACTGCAAAAAGCTGTTGGAAGCCAGAGGTTACCAGAGTTCAACTGTTAAGCCTTCTGCAAAAGCTGTGCAAAAAGGGGATTCAACTCAAGAAGCACATTGTGTTCTAGCAGCTCCTGCCTGATATTTACAAAAACAGCATGCTTGCTAAGGATGAGGGTTGAAAGGACTTATAGAAGCTAAGCTGCAACTGCTAAAGAAGATTAGAAGAAAAAAGGGACGCAGAGACTCAAGGAAAACTACTGTTTTTTTTTCCTTTGTACTAAAGTTATACTGAACAAGTTTATTTTTTTTATGTTACTGCTACTGTAAATAAATATTTTTATGAATTCTACAACTGCTCCTGGTTTTCCCTATGCTTCCTGACCTGTGTCTTGACAACACGGGAACATCCACCATTGCAGTTCGTGGATGGCTGGGGAGAACACGAGAACTGGAGCTTTAAAATCAATTTCTCTCTGGTCCCAATGAACCTTCATAGTCCACAGAAGGACTTGCATGTGTAGGTGTGCATGATGGACCGTGGAAATGATTACTGCCATATGACCCAGGATGCAGAGGTAGTCCCGAGCCGAGATATACTGACCGACTCCCAGTTGAGATGCCATAGTGATCAGTTTTTCCATCCGGTCCCTGGGGAGATAGGCCATCCCTTCAGAGGTATTTAAGATCACCCCAATGTATTGGAGACATTGGGTTTGATCCAGTTTGGATTTTGGTATGTTGATCCTGATTCCCACAGTGGAAAACTTCTGAAGTGTACGGGACAACTGAGGACTGGATGGAGCTTTGAGAAGCCAATCGTCCAGGCAGGAAAAGACAGAGGCCTTCCTTGCGGAGAGCTGCTGCCGCTACCACAAGATACTTTGTGAAGAACTTGGGGGGGCTGAGGTCAAACTGAAAGGAAGGGCTCTGAACTGATGGTGATGACCCAGAAAACAGATACAGAGAAATCACCTGTGAGCCGGGTGCCTTCGGGATGTGAAGATAGGCATCTTTCATGTCCAGAGAACAGGGCCAATCCCCTTTGTTTAGAAGAGGCAGTAGAGTTGGAAGTGTTACCATCCTGAACTTTTTGTACTCTATAATAGAGATTGAGGAGTCTGAGATCCAAAATGGGATGCAAATCCCTTGTCCATTTTGGGACCAGAAAAAAATGGGAGTAGAAGCCCCGTCCCCCTCTGGGGAAGGGGAACAGGTTCTATTGTGTTTTTGGACAGAAGGGCTTGGATTTCTTCTGCTAGTACTGATTCTTGGTCGGGGTAATAAGAGGCCCCTGGGGCAGATCGGGTGGAACCTCCATTAAATCCAAGGTGTGACCTGGGTGAATCAGTTGAAAAACCCACACATTCGAGGTTCTCTCCTGCCAACCTTGGAGGTGCAAGGAAAGCCTGTCCCCCAAAAGCCATGGGATGGGCCTCTGATCCTACAGGCAAGATGGGGGGCTTCAGGCAGTGGGCTATCCCTGCCTGCTGGGGGGGAAGTGGGGACAAATCGAGTGACCCTATGGGTGGCATGGGGACCTGGCAAGGAAACCTGGGCCTTTTCTTATTACTGGATTGATGTCTGGGAGCAGCCTCCTGTCTGTTGGCAGGCCGGCAAAAATTTCCTCCCCGATTCTTTTTCCCTCTGGTTACGGATCCAGGAGCCTCTCTCAGGCATCCAACCTTTGTCCTGTCATGCCTGAAGTCCCCGACCAGACCTTCCTCTCCTCCACCCCCGCCTCACAGTTGGCACCCCCAGCTTAACCCCTCCTGGGTGGGGCCGCCCCTCCTACCTTGGGCACTCTTCAATTTTTAGACTCCAGTTGTGGACATGGGCCTCTGGGCGGAGGGTCTGTGAAGGCTGGCCGAGTTGGACCCGGTCGTGGACACAGGGATTGGTGCCATCGCCTACCCCCTGGAACCCGGGTTTTTCGTATTTTCTGTTTCACCTGCCCCTAGCCCTACGTGTGCACCCCCCCCCCGATGCTATGGTGCATGGCAACCCTTCCAGCGTCAGGCACGCTATTATGTGCAGCTCTGCACTACTGCAGCACCCCCCCAGTCTCTACCAGGGGCCGCCGGAGTGCCAAGCTTCCCAATACCTTCCCCCCATGAAAGAAGAGCAGCCCAGCGGGCGCTCAACCCAGTCCCTCCCCACCAACCCCCGGCCCCCAAGCTCGCTCCCGAACTCAGGTCGCTGGTGTGGCATCCAGTGCCTCAACCCTCAGCGCCACCGGGCCAGGCAAAAATGTCCTTTCTAATAAGGCTTGGCCTGCATATGGTACAAATATGGACAGACTGCAAAGTAAGAGTTGAGTTCTGTAATGAGAGTAATATGTCCTGGGTTTGAGGCCTGAAAAGTCTGTCACCTTTAAACGGTGCACTGAGTATGGATCGCTGGACATCCAGGGCAAACCCGGAGACCTTGAGCCAAGAATGTCTTCTGAGACAAACACCCTCCGAAGAGACCCGAGCTGAAGAATCAATGGCATCATATGTAGCCCTCAACAAGTACTGGCAGACTGCCGAAGCAGTGATCAATTTGGCCATAAGGTCTTCCTTAAGGGCAGTCTCTGGAAGAGACTGAATGGAGAACTACGTGGCCTTCAAGATTTCTTTTTGATATTTCAGTAAATGACCCAAATAATTCAGAATTCTGAGAGTCATAGTGGAGGAAGAATACACCCGCTTCCCCATCGTATCACGTTTTTGGTATTCCTTATCCGGAGGCTGCTTGCTCAAATGTTTAGGTCTAGCAGACTGGTCATGAGCTGCATTAATGACTACTGAGGCAGCCTGGGAAGGGAAAGTGAAATAAGGGTGATCTAGTGGGGCCTGAGAGGACCTGTCAGCTTTAAGAGGAGCCAAAGGGATAGAAAACTGTTGTTGCCAAGCATCCCAGATTGCATCCTCAAATGAGTTTGTCAAGGGAGGTATGACCATGGAAGGGCACTCTGGGAGATCTAAATAATTGACCCGTTTCCTTTGGGAGGCATTTTACTCCATTTCCTGGAAGACAAAAGTTTTCTTAAGATGAATCATAATATCAGAAAAACTGGGATCGTCCAGAGGGGAACAAGGAAGAGCAGGAGTGGGCTCCTCTTGTATGGAGGAAGCTGAAGAGACGGACAGTGGGGATACAGGGTCCTGATCCATATCGTCACCTTGATCTTCCAGGTCTCATTCTTATAGGCAAGGGTCTTCCATCTCAATGTCCCTATTCATGGGACCCAGAAAAGCCAGAGAGGAACTTGGCATTCTAGAGATGGAAAAATGTCTAGAAGGCTCAGAGACAGGAACAGCAGTGCCACCACCACGAAAACGAGGGGTAGACTTTGTAAGTTCAAGAATAGTGTGTCGGCCCATTGGCACTGAGGGTTAAGGCAATGGACACCACACCTCACGCCACGCTGGAGACCCAAGTCAGGAGTGACCTTGGGCTGCCGGGGTTCGGTAGGGGATAGAAAGGATTGAGCGTCCGACTGACTGCTCTCCTATCCTGGGAAGGGGAGGGTTGTCGTCCTGCCCCTTGGCTGTCCCCTGGTGGAGGCAGGAGACAGCGGAGTCTGGGAGACACAGGAGTGTGGAGGGGTGGTGCGCATGTACCTATACATGTGTGTATTCACGCTGCAAGGGGGAGGGTGGAGTATGGGGAAAAAAGTGAAAAATGGAAGTGGCAGGTTCCATGATGGCCTGGCCACTCCCCATTGCCAGTTCCTGGATTGTGCTCTGGAGGGGGGGGTTCCAGCTCCACCAGGGGAAGGGGCGGGGCGCCATAGAAGTACTTGCCGGAATGGGGCTGGCTTGGGGGTGGCTGGTTACAGAAGATGAGCCTTCCAAGAGGGGGCAGTAGCTGCCTACCAGGTCTGCAAGGTGGAAAAACAGATGGAAAAAAAAGAATAGTGTGCAACAAAGCTTGGATATCCACCATGGCAAGCTATGGAGAAAATGTAGGCAGTACCGAATGGACTGACTGGATAGGCACAATAGAAGAGACTGGAGTTGGTTGACACACCAATCGTGCCGTCGACAAGGGGTGGACAAAGGTCCCCAAAACCATCGATGACAGAGTCATTGTAGGGCTCAAAATGTCTTGATTCACTTTTGTAGAAAGGGCCATCCATGAACCTGGAGGTGGCTCTTGTTATTTGAATACTGGCTTTGATTTCTACCAAACGTCTGATTAAAATACTGAAAAAAGCTTTTAAAATGACACTCCAGAAACTTGCATGGAGCATGTCCCTGCAATGGTCCTATAGTGACATCACAAAACAAGGAAGTGCGGGGACAGAGCAGCAAGTCAGGAAGTTGAAGGGATCGAGCGGCTAATCCTCTCGGGGGCAAAATATGATCCCTTCCTTTCCTAAGGGGGCACAGCAGATTGTTTTAAAACTTGTATGGAGGAACTCCCATTCAGGTAATGGAGCCTCCTATTTGTGTTTTAATGCACTGAGATGGGTGCTCTTTAAAGGAAAAGTCTCCCTTATCTTTTTTGTTTGTTTATTTAGGTTAAAGCCATAGAGCAAGCTCATTTACAATGGCGACCTTAGCATAGCAATATACAAGTTACAAAACACATACAACATATCAAATACAATACATACAAATATAATAATCTGAGCAGAAAACATCAGCGTCAGAAAAATAATCTAAAACAAGTACAAGACTTGGTAATTGAGAGAAGCTGTCTTTTCAAAGTATGTACAGAAGGGGGTTTTGTATGTTTAAATCTATACTTGTCTGGGAGATTGTTCCAATATCTAGGAATAATTTGACTACATCATTTTTCAGACCGCTTTGTTTTAGTATAAGGTATAATCATCTTGCATTAATATGTACCCTGCTTCCTCATGTTGTTGTATTATATGCTGCCTCCAGCTGTTCCCAGCACTGGTCCTGCAAAAACTGTGCAATTCTTGTTCTTTTTACACTAAAAATGTAATTATTTCCCCTCTATCCTATATTTTCACATCATAGTGGCTTGAGGACTGCATCACTAGCACAACATCTTACAGTGATGTTGTGCTAAATGCGATCCCACTGGAAACAAGTTTTGATACCTTTGAGTGATTGGGGAACTTTTTGGTGTTGCACACATTTTCCATGATATTCATCTCGCTAGTCACTGGCAGTATCCGGGGATCAGCTGCCACTGACACACTTGACAAGTGTGTGTAAATGAATGGGGAAATAATTTATTAATAAAATATGCAACACAGAAAGTAATGGAGCACCCTCCCCTCTAGTGCCCTTCCTGTCTGCATGAGTGATTGGCACTACAAAAATTCAATTTAGTTATTACAATTACTGTACAGCTTGTGTAGTGACACAATGATGATGCTGTTCCAACCTTTATCACACAGCATCACAATGATAAATAGGTGTGGCAACACATGGATGAAGCAATGTAGTGCCCATAAATGAAACTTTACAAGTTATACAGCAGGTCTGTTTAAAAGCACACACAAAAAGCACACCACACATGTAACTAAAATAAATAAGAACTGCTTAAATACATGCATTTTGCACTCTCAACTATACTCATGCCAGAATAATGACAATACTTGCACAAGAATAAAAACACTGTTCTGATATGGTGTGAAATTACACAAAAACACAAATCTGTGTTTGAGGGAAACATGATAGTTAATGCTGTAGCACACAACACCACAGAAACAAAGACAGAGAAAATCGGAAACCACACAAGATCAATGATGACAATACTAAGATGATTATTCACATTATCAATGCAATAAATGCAACAATATAAACTAACCTGCCAATAATGAACACTTTCCACCTGCTTTGGTGACTTGATAGGATACATTATGCATGCTCACTTCATCCATCACTCTGACTGTATCTGTTGTGATGATGATGTGTATGGAGTGCGTCTGACCACATCAGCGCACATGTGCAAGATAAATATGGCACAGGCTTCAAAAATCAGTGGCCAGACAAAGTTACAGACAAAACTGCAGCAAAATGAGTAAGAATATAGTAGCAGTTGACAAATTAATAAATGACACACAACTCCAGGTACCATAAAAATACTTTACTGTAGATTGCTATTACGACTAAAATTTTAAGAAAACATCTCCTTTAATCAGCAAAGTTGTGTGAAATACTGGAAAAACCTAGTCAAGTTTCCACAGTTAAATGGAAACATGTCCATTTTCTTCACCAACGACTGGGTTTATAGACATGCCAGGTATTTTCTCATGGGTACGCAATGTGCTCTTTGCTAATGTATGCCAAAGCAAACGGTTTTGGGTTGTGGTTGCTAGCAGGCATGCCACTTCTTTAGGATTCTGTTTATTATAGAAGCTGCTGTTACTGGGACACTGCTTCAGACTGCACCCCTCCCCTGTTGATTTACTGAGAAATGGGATGGTGTGTGTCATGCAGACTCTCCTCCCATTTTGGCTGAACAAAGGAAACATTATTTTATGCTATACACTTTGTGAGAATAATGCTGCACTTGTATCAAGTTTGTTTTTGGTTAAATGACATTTTCTGAGGATTTATTTTCTTTTTAATAAGCTTCATGTTTGCCCTGGAGTCCACTTCTGAGCTTGTGGGTTTGGATGAGTCAGAAAGTGACATTATAAAACATCAGAAAGTACAAGACAGCGAGTAAGACAAGCTACAGAAAAATGAATGGGATACTTGACGATTGAAATGAGCAATACACACTTATCTCTCAATTCTTGTACACATAGACAATTTTAAAAGGCTGTTGGAGAACACAATGTTTTTTTGTTGCTGTCCAAAGACACCCAATACAGAACACATGAGTATACAAAGTCTGTATCAGCATCAATTCAGATCCTAATGACTGACCTGTCCTGGAGACACAACAGCCAAGTTTGACAGTGATGGCAGGGGAACTGGCAAATCACAGTGGTGAGGCATTTGGCTCCAGAGCAAGGAGGAAGCTGGTCACCTGGCATTCATTTATAACATTCAGGCCAACTACAGCAAGAAAACTGTATTGCCTCTGAAGGCAGCTGCTCTCATCTGCCCTCTTAACTGAAGTTCAAAGTACAGTTATAGGTGATCTCCGTCATTTGATAGGGGCAAAGGAGAAGAGATATTACCTCAAACTCCAGAGGGACAGCTTTGGTTATCTTAGAAAATTCTGGGACTCCATTAGCTCCCTTCTAAATCCTCACACAAACAGCACTAACATACACTTAAGTTCCCCTTCTGGCCCTCTGACTGACCCCTCTGAGGTTGCCAAGGCATTCAACACTAAATTCATGACCTGTCTGCCCTCCTCTGCAAACTCCCTTCCACTTCCTGGGAACCAGTGCTACCTCCATGTCCTCTTCCTCCACCCCTTGTACCATCTCCCCTCCCACTAGCCAGTCCTCTTATCTGGGGACCTACTCTACCCCCCTGCCCTCCTCCTCCCTCCCCTTTCTATTTCAAGACTATCTCTCCCAAGGATACCTACAAACTTCTAAAGGGTCTTTCCACTTGGGGTAGCCCAGGTTCTGATGGCCTCTCCCAATTTCTTTAAACTTGTCTCCTCGGTGATATACAAACCACTTACCTTTATCTTTAATCTTGCCCTGTCCACCTCCTCCATGCCTGACCCCTGGAAGTCTGCAAAGGTGGTTCCAGTCTTCAAAGCTGGTGATCCCCACTCCTCTGACAACTATCAGCCTATATCTGTTCTCCCCCACTTAAGTAAGTTCCTTGAGAAGATTGTCCATCGCAAGCTATCTAAATACCTCACTAAATATACTGTAACTTCTTGTGCAGCCAGCAGCACAGCTTCCATAAACATTACGGCACCAAAATGGCCCTGGCTCCATTTACAGATCCTCTCTAATATAGATCACGGGTGCGCCACTGGCGCCATCTTTGTGGACCTATCTAAGGCCTTCGATATGGTAAATCACTCCCCCCTCCTCTCCAAACTACCCTTGCTCGGATGTTCCGTAGAGACCACTAACTGGTTTTGCAGCTACCTCTCAGACCACTCTCAATCAGTGTGCATTGGCACTGCCACTTCCCCTGACCTGTCGGTCACCACCGTAATACCCCAGAGTTCCATCCTGGGCCCCCTGCTTTTTTCCATCTTTGTCCATACCCTCCCCTCAGATTGCCTAAACTACAATGCACTCCTTTACTCAGATGACCTTGTCATCTTCCATAGTGATAAATCCCTCCCTTGCATATCCTCCATCCTCACACATAACTACAGTGCTGACCATAATTGGTCCACATCCAATCTGCTGTTGGTTAATGCAAAAAAAAAAAAAAACAAGGCAATGCTGTTTGGGTCTAAACCGTACCTTGTCAGAACCCTCAAGGCAAACTCTTTTCTCCTTATCTACTCTCCCAAAGGCCAGGCCCTAGAAAACATCTCCTCCTTTAAATATCTGGGGATAGATGGGTCACGTGATGGCATCCATCTGAGCAGCAGCTGAAGTCCTGAGCTCCCCCCTCTGGCCGCCTAATTTGCTATTTAAGGTGCATTTCGACGGGGTTTTTGAGGAAATCACCTAATTGACCAACTTTTCAACACCCCGTGATTGATAAGGTGTCTTGATCTGGGATTTTAAGCCCTTGCTGGATCGCGATGGAGGTGGACTTGAAGCAGGCCCTCACTAAGCATACCCCTCCTGCATCTCCTGAGAAGGCATCAAAAAAACAGAGGAACCAGGCCCCAGTTAGGCCGGATCATAGTAGTGAGAAAACAGTGCAGCCTACACCTCTATCGGAGGGTAAATTCCTCCAAGAGCTTGGCCCTGTGAAGGAGCTTCTTGTGGGATTGACAGGAGAAATTAAATCCCTGCGTAGCGACCTCTGTGATGTTACTAGGAAAGTTTCAGATGTCGAGGTAAAGGTCGCATCGGTTGAAAATTGGAGAACCAGAGCCAAAGCTGAAATAATAGATCTAAGGCAGCAGGTGAAGAGGCTTCAAATCAAAACCGAGGACCTTGAGGGACGAAGTCGCCGTAACAACTTGCTAATAATGGGCCTTCCAGAGCTAGAAGAAGGCCCAGACCTCATGGCTTTCCTACAAAAGTTCTTGGTGAAAGTAGTAGTCCCATCACCTATTAATGCCTCCTATCACCTTGAGAGGGCCCACCGTTCGCTACGTCCTCGACCGGCAGCTGGTTCCCCCCCTCGCCCGATCATTATTAAATTTTTGAGTTACCTGGACAGGCAGCATGTCTTCGTGAAGGCTCGGGAACTCAAAGAAATTTTATGGGGTGTTTCAAGGATCCGGATTACCCAAGACCTCCCCAAGGAGATTCGAGGAAAGAGAGCAGCGTATCACCACATTGTCCAAAAGCTTATCGCAGCTGCAATCCAGTTTAGGATGATATATCCTGCCTCCTTGAAAGTAACTGTTGGAGGCATGGCCACGAGCTTTGACACCCCGGAAGCAGCTTTCAAAGAACTGGCTGGCAGATTGCCTGATCTTTTAAGGGATCCGCTGAACGCATTATTTTGGACTCTGATACTGAAGCTGCCTGATTGTGTATATTTTATATGTGGTTAACAGGTCTGTGCTGTTTTGTCGGTGAATGTAGGGCGTCCCCCTGACCCTCTGTCCCTGTCTTGTGCCTCCCGCCCTCCCTGTCACATACCTTGGTTTTGTGTTTATGGCAGTGCTCTCCTTCGTCTGGTTTGGTTGTCTTGTCTTTTCCTGTTGGTCTCTCTGGTGGGTGGGCGGCTGGGATCGCGGAGTGGGGGCGTGTTGGTCTGGGCCTTAGTCGCTGGTGGATCCCGTCCTTCCCTTCTTATGGGGCTGTTTCCGGCGGAGCGCTTTATTTTGGCTGTGGTTTCCTGGGAGAACTTCCGGAGTGAAGCGCAATTCGGGTCCGGCTGCATTTAGGGTCCCCCGGAAACGGCAACCGCCATAGGAGCTTTCGGTGATTCTCCCCTCTGCCTCTGATTGTGGTGTAATGGCTAGGTCTGGTCTCCTGAGCTGGATTGATGGTGGCACGGGTAAGTGGCTCACCCATTTTACGCCCAACTATATGTCTCTCGGAGGCACAGGGACGAACTCTTGGGGGGACCACCGGGGCTGAGGAGGCCTAAGGGGCTCTATGTAGCAGGGGTTCCTTTTCTTTTTCCCCTTTAGGTGTAGGTTTTTCTCCTTCCCCCCATTCTCTGTTTTTGTTTAATTTTTGGCCTTTGTGTTTATGGGTACGCGGGGGACTGGGAATGGGGGCGGCTGGGGGGGATTTGGCGAGCTAGCGAGTTGGATGGGATCGCGGAAGCTGTGCGTTGGTGGGGTTGCTAATCTCTGCCCAGGGCCTAGTACGCTATCGTTGGTGGGTAGCTGTTGGGGTCAGGCCTGCTGGGGGAGGCTTGGGTCTCTACAATATATGGCTACTGGTTTTTGGCTCTGGGGTTCGGAGATTGCATGGGGATTCCGGGTTCTGTAACCCGTCACAAAGACTGTATTTGGGATTACGGATATTCGGGCCTCCTTCTGTACATAGTTTTTGGGGGGCTGGTGTTGGGGAGTGTTTTGGGGAGGGTTTTTTTTCTGTTATTGGTTACAGAATTTGGTTTCACTGTCTTGTCTGGGAGGGTACCTGCTTGTTTGTTACTGAATCTTGGAGGTTGGATGGGGGGTGGGGTATGGGGGTTACAGCATGCTGTTTCATGTTACCTTCGTGAGGACTGGGTTCTCTTTGTAAGGGGTGGGGGAGGGAGTTCTAAAAGGGGGCGTGGGATTGGCTGTTTGGGAGGTGCACCCTGCTATAATTGGTTGGATTTATGTTACCTGGATATCCATTTACTGTAAGATATTTTTGAAATGGCTAGGAATATAGTTAATATTGCGTCTTGGAATGTGAGAGGCTCAGGGATCGGAAAGGCTGCAGGTTTTAATCACTGTTCCTTGCTTGGCACAGACATCCTTCTTTTGCAAGAAACACATTTAGGCCGGGATGAAGCCAATCTCCTCTCTCGGTCTGGGTTCTCTCAAGTTTATCTCGCTGGAACTCCCATTTCAGTAAAGGGTGGCAATTTTAGTTAAAAACACGTCTTGTTTATCAAGATTTGGTTTGCTCAGACCGGAGGGAGATTCATCCTAGTTAAGGGCAATTTAAATGGAGAGAGTGGTACTGGGATCGATGTATGCGGACGGTGGGAGGTAACCGGACTTCTTCATGATGCTGACAGATAAGCTGGCTGGTTTTTGCCAACTCAATATGTATTAGGAGGGGACTGGAATGTACCTTTCCCCTCGTTATTGGATAGAGAGCCCCTAGATAGGCGAGCACCCTCCTCGGCACAGAAAGCCCTTTGTGAAATGGTTTCGTTGTTAGGTCTCGGCGACCCATGGCGTGTTGCTAACCCTTCTTTTAGGGCCTTTTCCTTTCAATCACAGTCGCACGGCACTAAATCAAGACTGGATATGATTTTAGTTAGTCTCTCCTTTCTCCCGAGTATCTCTCTTTCTGGTATAGAACCGATCATTGTGTCGGATCATGCTTTGGTCTGGGTACACCTTTCTCTTAGCCCTGATTATTCTCGTGACTCCATGTGGAATTAAACACTCAACTATTAAGGACCGTCACTGTGTTTGAGGAGATCAGCTCGAGAATATCCTGTTTCTGGCAGACAACATGGACTCTACCCTAGAGTAGATATGATATGGGGAGCATTAAAGTGTTATCTTAGGGGATTTTATTAAGATGGCTTCCTTAGGAAGAAAGCACGGCTGGCTAGAGCGTTAGAGTTGGTGGGCAGGATTAGGAGTTGGAAGGTAAGTATTCACTAACCTCTTGGTCTCAGATCTTAAAGAGCTTCTTTCAGTTAAGAATGATTACGGACCTTCTGAAAGAAAGACTGAGTACTATCTGGTCAAAACCAGGCTAAGTATATTGATCTCGGTGAAAAATCCGGGAAATTACTGGCTTTGCGTCTCAGAGCGCTTGAAAGTTCGAGGATTATTCCCTCTCTGGTTTCTTCATCCGGTGCTATGGTTTCTTCACCCAGAGAGATTGCTCGGGTTCTGCGGGAATACTATTCCAGTCTCTATAGTCCCCCTCCTACATCCCACTCTGTAGTTGATCTCAGGAATTATTTAAGAGGAATTGTTCTTCAAAGTATACCGGAATCCCAACAGGCATGTCTACTGGCGCCTATCTCAGTTGAGGTGATCCAGAGCACTATTGCTTCCCTTGCCCCAGATAAAACACCGGGCCCAGATGGATTTCCAGCAAATTTTTATAAAGTCTTTTCTAAGGACTTGACTCCTATCCTGCTAAAATTATATAACTACTTTCAGGTTGCTTTGGAACTTGACCCGGCCTTGTTTGAGGCCACTATAGTCTTAATTCCTAAAGCAGACAAAGAGCCCTCGGATCCAGCTAGCTACCGTCCCATTTCTCTACAGAACTATGATATTAAGATACTAGCTAAAATACTTGCGGAGAGGATTAGAAAGATCTGGATGGAGCTTTTGAGCCCTGAACAGGCGGGTTTTGTCCCAGGGAGATCAGCAGCTGATCATCTGAGGACACTGTCCCATATCTCACAGTTTGCCCGGTCTGCTTCAGAACCAATTGTACTGGTCTCTCTAGATGCTGAAAAAGCATTTGACCGGGTTGACTGGTCCTTTTTATGGGCCGTCATGGAAGAAATGGGCTTCCCGTCCCCCTTTTTAAGGCTGATCCAAGTACTTTATAGGTGCCCCTCTGCAAAAATCTATTGCAATGGGGTTTTATCCCCTCCATTCAGTCTCTTTGCTGGCACTAGACAGGGTTGCCCCCTTTCTCCTTTATTGTTTAACTTATATTTGGAACCTCTACTGACTCAACTTAAATCTTCGCCTCGGGTGAAAGGGGTCAAGATTTTAGGGAGGGAGCTAGTTCTTTCTGCGTACGCGGATGATGTTCTGTTACATCTGTCTGATCCGGTAGCATCGTTAGAAGCAGCTCTGGATATTATTAGGCAGTTTAGTTCCCTTTCTGGCTATAAGTTAAACACATCAAAGTGTGAGATCTTCCCTTTAAATAATTACACTTTCAAGAGTGGGTTCCTTCCCTTTGGAATGGGATGGACTTCCAGTTCACTTAAGTACCTGGGGATTTACTTTTCCACTGACCCATTTCTGCTCAAGAAATTAAATCTAAATAAGATCAGAGATTCGGTTAGTCAAGACTTGCAGCGTTGGTCATCTCTTCCTATCTCCTTGATGGGCAGAATTAGTATCATTAAAATGAATGTTCTCCCCCGGATTTTCTATCCACTGAACCTTACCAATCTCTGGCTCCCTCTTTCCTTTTCCAACAGCTCCACAGTATGTTTCCACTTTTATTTGGAAAGGGAAAGTGCGTTGCTCTTATGGCTCCTATAACTCCTAAAAGAGGAGGCCTAAGACTTCCCAATTTTCAGCTATATTATTGGGCTGCCCACCTATCCAAATTGGGACGGTGGTTCTCGTAAAACAGAATTTCTCCAATATGGCTTCATTTAGAATCGACCTTTCTTTCTGAGCTTAAATTTGACATAACCACTCTACCCTATCTTACCCCGAGTTTACTTTCGCAACTGATTTCTAATAGCACAGTGGCGGTTTCTCTTAAGGTGTGGGCCCAATGTCTTAGGTTTTTCCGGATCTCCAATCATACAGATTTAGGACAACCAATTACCCTTAATCCCAATCTTACCATAGGTGACTCAAAGGTAGGAGTAAGTTGGCTCTCACAATTTAAGGACTCCAGGGTAGAACATCTGTATAGTCAAACTTCTCTTCTCACGTCAAGTGATATCTTAGCCAAATTTGGCATTCCAAGCAGAGACTTTCAAAGTGTTTCAACCCGACACTTGGTTTGTAGTATGTTGGGGTCGGTGTTTAAACAGTCTGTGGTACACCCTTTTCTCTAACATCACTATGCTGGCATCTCAACCCATTCCATTTCACAGATTTACTCCTATCTTTTGACTTTTAATTTGGGGAGGAGGTTGGTGGTCCCTCGATCTGGACACATCTTCTCCCGGAAGATGTACCATTGTGGAGAATCCTTTGGCCTAACATAGATATCACACTCAGGATAGGTTTCGTTTAGTGCAATATAATATTGTCAATAATTTATATTATACTCCAGTCAAGCTTTTCAACGTAAGATGATCTCTACCCACTGTGTTTCCGTTGCCTCCAAGGTGAGGGCAACTTGATTCATGTTTTCTGGGAGTGCTAAAGTGGCGTTGTGGTCTTCTATTAAAGATAATTTAGATCCTTCTGGGTCTGAGCAGGTTTTCTCTCCAGGAATCTGTGTACTTGGTGATTTTTCTCAGATAGATAGTGTGGGGCGTGGGTACCATGTGGCTCTGATATCTATGGCAGTCAAAAGTTGGTTTTAAGGCACTGGAAAGACCAATTAGTATTATCCTTTATGGATTGGTTAAAGGAATTGATGTCATACCTCCAGTCCGAAAGTTTGATTGCCAGTTATAAGAATCGTATGGACCTATTTTATAAAAGATGGGGCAAGCTTCAGTCTTCTTACCTACCAGGAGGATAAGGCTTGCGGTCTGATCCCTGGACCTCATTCTATGTAACATAATTGCTGTTACTTTAATATAAGGCTTTAAAGTGATCTAGCCATGTCGCTCCTCATTATATTTAGGCTTATTGGTTCGTGCCATTAAATAGATGGTTTGTTAATGTGGATATCCAGACTCTAGAAGTTGTTAATTTTGTTTTGAGGGGTGCACCTCGGGAGGGGAAGGAGGGGTGAGGGGTTTGTATTTTTGGGTTTCTGATTGACAGACAGCTATGTTATGGTGTCCTTTCTGACTTTCAAATATGTCTGTTATTTACTATATGTATAGTTGGGGGGTTGACTTGATTTAGGCTCATTGATTGGTCTCCTAAACATTATGGTAATGGTTGTATTTTTTCTGTGAAATAATAAACTTAAATTTCAAAAAAAAAATATCTGGGGATAACACTTGACCCCCCCCCTCCTTCACTGACCACACCAACCTTGTAGTCCACAGGGTTAGTCAGAAACTGGGTGCTGCTTATCGTCTTAAACCTTACCTATCTAAGGAGGCTCACCTGGCTATAGTCACAGGCAATTATCTCCCTATCTTAGACTATTGTTCCCCCATTTACTCACGAGTTTCAACCACCCTTTGGGCTACACTCTCATCTGTTTACAACAGCACTTGCTGCTTTGCCCTATCGGCACCTTACTCTACTCATCACTGTGACCTCTACCACTCTCTCAGTTGGCTTTCCTTATAAGGATGCTTTGAATTTACCCTAAGCTGCTTTGTGGCTACTACTGCACCATAAGGAGAGGTAACATTTCCCCTCTCTCTACCCTCTTTAAGGTCCAAACAATGCCTAGGAATCTCTGCTCCTCTGTGGTCACTCCTCTTGAGGTTCCTAGAATTTCTACCAAAATGGGTGGGAAAGCCTCATCGGTTGCCACTCCCTCTCTGTGGAATGGGCTACCCACACCTCTCCAATCTTCCAACACTCACCTTACCTTCAAACATAACCTCAAATCCTGGCTCCTAGCTAAAGACAGCTGCAACTGCCCGCCTCAATAGCACCCCCCAGCAGGTCCATCTTTTCCCAATGCTGACCCATTTTACCTATTCCCTCCTGCTCGTAGTGGTTGCTAGTCTTGTTGGGAACATTATCACGTGAAGGGAAGGTTTAGTTGACGTGTATTCCATATTTTGTACCCGTTTGCTTGCATTGTACAGATGTATTATGTATTTATCCTGTTTTGTCACAAGTGGATTATTTCTTCAGGATTGTACTTATTGTATTTGTGCCATTTATGTGTGTAACCTTTGATTTTTCACTGTAGTTTTTACTCGTGCCTTTTGGCTCAGGTTGTGCCTGTAAACGATCCCTTGGACCAGTGCACTTACCCGGTTATCAAAATCATAAGTAAATAAATAATTTGATTATTGTGTTCATTTTAAGAGCTAGTGTTTACTTCTAATGAACAAGACAACTGACTTTTATTTATTGTGTTCTGATGTGTCAGTAATAACTTTCTAGTTTTTATAATAAAATATGTTTGTGCTGTGAAACAAGAGCTTTCACCTTTGTTTTTCATATTGCTCACAGAAAAGAATTCAACAGAATTCTGTTATTGTGATGTTAGAAACTGCCAACTACTTACTATCCCAATGTGAAACTAAACATATTTTTCTTTTTCAAAAGAAATAGCTGCTTCTTTCAGCAACAAGCATTAACTTTTATATATTTACACTACTGTGGTCCATCTGTATGATTTCACATTTTTTAAAGGGTTACTTCCAGTTCTTTTTGCATCACATTATTTCTAGT
Organism: Neoceratodus forsteri; assembly: GCA_016271365.2. Taxonomy (NCBI): domain Eukaryota; kingdom Metazoa; phylum Chordata; order Ceratodontiformes; family Ceratodontidae; genus Neoceratodus; species Neoceratodus forsteri. The sequence goes on along the minus strand of CM028129.1, from coordinate 453,104,259 downwards.
AGAAAACCCATACTTCATGATTGTTTAATCTTCCTCGTTTCTTAGTAGAACTGAAATACATGCTAATGGTGAATTTATACCCATTCTTATTTTGTTTCAAATTCTTGATCTACTTTTACTGCAGACTTAAGGAACATCAGGAACACCCCCAAAGAAAGCAGTCACTCGTGATGCAATAGTCTCCGCTCCTCCTACTGCACCTGGAGTGGCTAGACTGTATTGCCAGTTTTCCTAAGTCCAGGAAAGATGCAGTGGGAGTTGATTAATGAATGTAAATAAACACATTTTGGTGTGGTAACACCAGCATGGTGCAGAGTCTATTTTTCACTTTTAAAAAGAAACAAGGAATCAGAATCAAACTACAAGCTACATCAGAGGATACTTTAAAAACACTGTCTACCATTTACCAGCATGAATCACCCTAGTATCCTCAGACTGGGTGATTTTCACTGACAGCTAGCCTGGCAAGCCGGCAGCAGCACAGGACTCCTTGGTTGGAAAAGCAAACAGGGGCTGCGATGGAAGTGTTTCCACCGGGAGGGGGGGTTGTGGAGACTCAAATGCATTGGACATTTGCGAGGCAAGGACTGGCGTGGGTATGACTGGTGTGGGCCAAGGGACCACAGGTCTAAGGGGGCAGAGCTCAACCCAACAATAGCTTACTGTTGCCAGAGGATCTCCTCCTAGCAGCAGCACATCTTGTATCAATGCGCTGCCTGAGGATGAGGAGGTCAAGGAGCACTGATGGCTGCACTTCCAGTCACGTTGGACGAAGAGCACAAGCTGTGCCTCAACCTCGATCACTGACCTTAGAGTCAATGTTGACTGGCATCCTTCAGTGCATCATGACAGACCACGTGCCTTACCATATTAAGCAAGAGAAAATTCAGAGGCATGACCACCGGTGAAGGCCACTCCTGAAGTGATCCAGCTGGGGACACCATCTGGGCCATGTCCTCTGGGTGAGGACAAGAAGCACTGGGGTCTGCGAGATTGACTCTTCATGGAGTTCCTCCGACAGCCAGTGAACATGTTCATGAACGATTTCAACCTCTTGACTGAGTGGAGTTGAAGTCAACAAGCCTTATAGGGGTACTGAGGAGCTCTCAACCTTCCCCTCGACTGAAGGAAGCTTGATCACAGCTGAGCGGTGGAGGTCGTGGCAAGAATGTGATCTCTCTCGATCCCACAACCTGCAACAGTGGTGCTTGTTTCTTACCATGGTAAGAAGGGCTCTTCCCAAAGGTCTGGATGGCCAAACATATTTCTCTAAAATCATCAGAGAATGACCCTCCAATGCTGACTCCAGCTGGAAGCAGTGCAGAGACTGAGGAGGAACTCACCACAACTGCTGCCTTCTCTTCCATGACTACTAATTGTGCAGCCAATGTGGCAGCCACCAAGGCTTTTCTGCAGTCCTTTCAGTCATTCCTTCAGTCAACCCAGAGCAAGACGATCCTTTTAGTCCTCAATGGACAAGAGCAGCCAGGTCTTGCAAAAGCTGCAGCCAAAATGAAAACAAGGTAAATGCTGGCACCAATTTCACCTTTCAAGGTAATGTTTATTTTCAGTATATTTATAGAGCCACAGTCCCCTGGAATGCCAAATGTTTCTCCCACTGGGATTCCTCAGGAGTAAGGCTCTAGGCCAGTGGTTCTCCCAAGGGAGGCCCCAAACTATTCAAGGGGAGGCCCAGTCAAGTCTGAGAATGTATAGTATGTAAATTTTATGTTTTGCGTTATTTCTTTATCCCCCTACATGCTCTGGGACCCGCCACTCCTTCAGGCCGCCATGCTCTTCGACAACCCCTCGACAACCCTTACTACTCCCTCAAACCTCCTTACCTCATATTGCAGCCTTCCCCGGGGTAACCTGGCGTAACCCTTCACTGAGTGGGTCTCTCTCTTCCGAGGGGGAAGGCACCGGGAGGGGGCATCCAGCACACTCTCTATTTGGCCCCAGGGCACTGCTGCGGCAAACATGGCTCCACTGGGAGTTTCGGAGGTGTCGGCGGACCAGCAGCAACCATCCAGCTGATCCCGGAGCGGTTTCCGCTTTTCTGGTACTTCCCCTATTGCAACCCTCATGCAGTGCTCCTGGTCTCCACCAGGGGCCACAGCAGAGCGATGCAGCCCTGCTACCCTCTCCAGGAGAGGAGAGCAATCCTGGACGCTCAATCCTCTCCTCCTGCCAACCCTTAGCGACACTTGAGTCCATTCTCTGAACCAGGGTCGCCAAGCAGGTAAGGTGCCAGCGCCTTAGCCCTGTGCCAATGGGGCCGCCTAAATTTTAGGTTTTGGATGTTTTATGTGAAGAGATGAAGCAAACCAAATATGGATAATGCTAGATGGATTTTTTTACTTATGCACAATCTGGTTATCATAAAAGGCTTACTGAGCCAAAGCCTGTTTCTAGGTGTGTATTTATATGCAAATTGGTGACTGGAAAGGCACACTGAGTCAAAGTTTGTTACTACAGCAGGTGGTGTTTTACTTGTAAATTGGTGACTGGGAAAGGCACACAGAGTCAAGGTTGTTTTCAGTGTGACATAGGGTATGGGTACAGGAAGTTGCCTAACAACAAGCTAGGATGGTTGTTCAGATATTGGGGAAACTGAGTAAAAATGGTCAAAGAGTCAGAAAAGTGGAGTGACAAGAGTAACTTGAAGTGTGGGGTTGGTGGGGAATAGTAAGTTGAATGAAAAGAATATACTCAGTCAACTTTATTAGTCTCACTTTATTCCTGGGGTACTGTGCAACGTACAGTGAAGTCCACCAGGATGAAGCACAGTGTCACAGTTTCCACATAATATTTTTTCCGTGGGGAGGCCCAAGATTATTTCCAGATTTGAGGAAGGCTCAACATCTTTTCCATGACTTGGGGGAGGCTCAATATCACAAAGTGTGAGAACTAATGATCTAGGTATGAATCGAGAATGTACACAGTAATTAATACCATCATACAAACAATACTGTATTTTCCAGTTTTCATTACTTTGAGGCATATGTTACTACCCGCATTTATAATACGCCACCACCGTGTGTCCAAAATACAGTATACTTAATACTTTAAACACTTTTTAAGATATTTTTGTGTACATATTATTTAATATTCACCCAGTGCTTCAATATCAGCTCTAAGAAATGTTTTAAAGTTAATTCTCTATGTTTCACAGTGATGATTTCCTCAGATATTCATACACTGGATCTACATATATTTTAAGTACTTTCTTTTCTCATCTGTCATTTGTTCAACAAGTTCAAACTTCCTAGGAGCCAATGCATCCTAAACATTGCAACTAAAAGCCAGTCAACTTCTGCCTGACTGGTGGCTGGCCCAGTGGCACTGAGGGTTGAGGCGCTGGACGCAATACCTTGCGCCACCCCGGTGATCAGAGTTTGGGATCGGGCTAGGGCACCGAGGGTCGGCAGGGGAGGCAGAGGATGGAGCATCTGGTGAACTGCTCTCCTTCCCTGGGAGGGTTCCAGGCACACCGGCAAGTAGTGGCCCCAGTGAGCCAGAGGGCTCACATGCTCGGGCTGATGAGTGGGGAGTGCGTGGGCGACTAGCCGTCATCATTGCACCACTGCACTCTTGGGAAATATAAGAAGAAAATCCCCATCCTCTGAGACAGGCCATGGCACCACTGCCCCGTCAAGCCACAGTCCAGAACCGGGCTCCCCTCCTCTCCAGGGCCAACCGGCTGGCCAGCACATTAGATTCTAGATAGAGCGCCCTGGGTGGATAGGGCAGCCCCACCTCAGTAGATACAGAGCCGGGGGGATCTTCCTGGCTGGTGCAGAGGTGAGGAGAGAGAGAGAGAGAGCTTCAGGTAGGAGGTAGAGCTCACTGTGTGGTGGATGCCGGTAACAGTTCCCCGAGGCACAGAGTAGAAACAGAATCTACAAAAAAAAATTAAAAAAATTCTGTCTGACTGGCAGTGTGCATGTTAGATAAAATAAAATGTTGTCAATCTGTTAGGATCATTGGCTTACTACATATTATTGACTGAAATGAGAGTAGGGCAATGTTTGTGTAGTGGGGTAGCACATCTGTTGGTTTGTGTTCCTGGGGTGGTAGTGGGCACAGTTCTGTCAACTCGCTATCCGACAGCCACCTTACAATGCCGTCAGGAGCTGTGACTTTACTTAAACCTTTATGATAGTGCCATATTCCAGGTTTGGGAAATGTGCCTGCTAACTAAATAGCATTGTCTTCTACAATACCTTATTATTTACTAAAATACATTTAAAATGGAAGCAAACTAACATGGAGATAAGTAATTAAATCAGGTTTCTAGTTGCAGCCTGAGAGGTGGGCTACAGTCAATGATTTTCATTTAAAAAATATCCAATTCCCTTTACCAAATCTTCAAATCTGTTTTTTTCTGTTTCTTCCACCAAACTGAGAGCAAATCAGCATGTTTTGTAAAAAGATAGGGCATACAATGGAGGGGTTGACCCAAAAAACTGGTGGAAAGAGTTTTTTTTTTTTCATGAAGAACTGACTCCCATGTGCTTGTTAAAAATGACAAATTCCATTTTTTACTGGTGTTTTCCACTGGAAACGGAAAATCATTGGCACTAGTGGGGTATATGGACCACAGATGCCACATACAAATTCTGACAATGTAATTCCAAAATCTAGAAGTTATGTTACAATGAATTACACACTAATATGGGCATTTGCTGACACTGAATGCAAGAAATTACTTTGGACCAGATTATAAATGATCCTTTTTTTTTGTTCGTTTTTATTATGCTTTGTCTACCTTCAGACCATTGGGTCCCTATCAGCCCTTGCCGTTCCACTTAACCATGTCACTTCCCATCTATGGTACTCATCTCCAGCTTGCAGTTCCCCCATGGAAAGGGCTGCAGGGGAGTTGGACCCTTACACCCCATGAACTGTAGTGTCAGTCGGCATAGTGGAAAACACAGTCAGCAGTGTGGGGCCTGCGGTGGACAGCATCTTGTATCAGCTGTGAGCTTTTCTGTCCTGCCCCCTGATGTCAAGAAGGCCTTTGGCCAACGTGGAGCATCGTGCCACTGATCCCTGACTCTGGCTGCACCACCACCACCAGCTGTGGTCACCCCTATGGAAGTGTTGCAGCACAGACCAGACTTGCTCGTGTCCCTGGCTGCTCAGGCATCCTCCCCCAGCCGGCCCTACAACAACCCAGGCTCGTTCCTGAACCTGGGTCATCAGCATAGCAAACAGTAGCATTACTGCTGTGCCAGCGGGCTGGCAGCAATCTAATGTTTTTACACAATACCATCAGATTGTAGAATATATGCACAAATTGATACTCACTGGTACAAAACAAAATCGGGGAAAAATCATGGAAAATACCCATAGCTAACAAGCCACCTGTTTGCTTTTTTTTTTTAAATTTAATGTTTTTATTAACCACACACAGATACATGTGGGCAAAGAACTGAATGATACAAACTCATTAAGAAGAAACCTTAGTTGGTAAGACACAATATATATACACACACACACACACACACACACACACACACACAGTTTTACTCAGCTAATCATCCTCATTAAGTATGGACATGGGCCTATCAAATAATATTATGTCAGTCACATCTATACTCTAAGGCCCAGATATTCAAAGCAGTTGCGTATGGTGCAACTGAGCTGTGTCAGCGCAAGTGCGGACTTGTGCCAAGGAGCAATATTCAAAGGGAGCCATTGCGCAGCGCAAGTTCCATTACGCCAATGCACAACTATAATGTATGCAGGCACAAGTGCAGGGGACGTGCCCATGAATATCCAGTGCAGTGGCATATTCAACTGTGAAACCATGGCACAAGTGCGAAGCAAATCTAAGTTGCTCTGAGCAGACTTCTTCCTATAAATACAGGGTGCAAGCAAAAAGACATCACTTGCGCCAGGCAAGAGGGAGTGAGAGAGAGAGAAAGAAAGAGAGCGACAGACAGACCAAGGCAGACACAGAGGGAGAGGGAGAAGGACAAAGGTGGCATTGGAAAGAGAGCGACAGACACATCACCAGGCAGTGCACCGAGGTAGCACACAGCCAGCAGCAGCCAACCGCCCAGGGGGAATAGTGGATGGCAAGAGCCATGGATAGTGCACCCTTCATGATGGAGACCGTAATGAGGGGTGTGAGGGGGCATGAGGAACAGCAACATGGCTGAGGAAAGGCCCAGCAGCAGTATGCTCGACACAGGTTGTACCATGCCCGCATCACCTTCGAGAACTACAGTGACATGGAGACTGTGGGCCAGTACCGCCTGAACGGAGACATTCTGAGACAGCTCTGTGAGCTGTGCAGTGAGGAGATGCAGGCACCCACCAGACGGAGCCACATGTCTGTGAAGATGAAGGTGACAGCCGTCATGTGCCTGCTCACCACAGGCACCTTTCAGAGACCAAAAGGGGACACCACAAGCATAACCCAGTCAACCATGTCCCGCCTCCTCACACAGTTCCTCAATGCTCTGCTGCCACATGCTTCAGAATTCATCCATTTCCACAGCACACAGGCGGAGCGTACAGCAACCGTACAGGACTTCCACAGGGTTGCACATACGCCTGGCATGATTGGGACCACTGACTGCATCTGCATGCCACCTGGCCCTGAGACGTGGTGTACATTAACAGGAAGGGGAGCCTGGATCTCAACTGCTAGGTGGTGTGCGATGCCACAGGGCGCATCACCAATGTCTGCGCCACACACCTGGGAGTGCACATGATGCCTTCATCTGGCACAGCTCTGCGCTGTGCCACAGGTTAGAACATGGGACATCCCCATGGGCCACCTAATGGGTGAGTATGGCATAGGCAAGAGGCGATGGGCAGTGCACACCTTGGGATGGGGGAGGGCAGGGTGTACAAGGTGGCATACACGCCAGGGACAGGCAAGGAGCGCAGCATAGAACAGCAGAGGGCTAACCATATCATTATCCACACAGGAGATGGCACATATCCACTGAGGCCCTGGCTGTTCACCCCCTACCGGTGCGAGTGTTTCTTTGGCATGCTGAAAGCATGTTTCCATTGCCCTACAGTACAGCCCCTCGAAAGCCTATGGCTTATTCCTGGCCTGCTGCATACTGCACAACATGGCTACTGACTGTGGGATAGCTGTCGAGGCCAATGAGGGCAACAGTAGTGGGGACGACCGAGGCAATGGGCAAGGGGGTAGTGGACAGCCACCCTCTGGGCAGAGGGATCTCCGGCTGCGACAGCACCAGGACACCACGGCACAGGAGCACTATGGTGCAAACAGGTAGATGGCATGATGCACATGGATGACCCACACAAACAGGTACAGCACACATGCAGGGGCGTGCACACACAGAGGCATGATGCACGGGTAGGGGAGTCAGGGACACACAACCACGCATAACCACACACAGCAACACACACACACACACGCACCCACACACCTAAGTGGTGGTATGTGGCATGGATCAGATGCATTGCACTGGTGCAAAGGTGTAACCGGTGCCAGACTGCCTTCATCATGTCCACACCACATGGTCCAGCGGCCGGGCAAGCATGCACACAAGCAGCTGCAGACTGCAGGCATGGCAGCCCACATCAGGTTTGCTGCACGGAACCATGGCCACCACTGCCCCGGGGGCAGCCACGCCTGGGACAATCGGTAGCCACAGGCTGCGCATCAGCCATGGGGAGGGTGAGCAACAGCCCCCAAGGGGTTGAACCGCAGGACCATGACCGTGTCCGCGTGAGGGTGTTTAAGGCACCCAATCAGGCCAGCCCCAGCTGTGCCTGGGATACTCACATCAGAGCCCGGCGTTGACAGTGTTGGGGTCACCCGACACCGGGTCCACGGGGGGGGGGCGCAGTGCACTGCGGGGGGGTCATCTGTACCCGGCCACACCCTGTGGCAGCCAGCAGCACAAAGCCATCTGTGATCGCAGTGGCAATGCAGTCCAGGGATGCAGTCGTGGCCTCCTGCATGCGCTGCATCCCTGCCAGGATCAGTGCAGTGCCCCTCTCCTGCTGCTCGGCTAACTGGCTCACCTCTGCATGCAATGCATGCACCCCAGTGGCAAACAACACCTGTTGCTGAACAGACGCCCACAGAAACTGGTGTGCTCGCCCAGTGGGTCGGCGTCCTTAGGCTCCTGGGCAGGACACCAATCCTCATGTGGTGATCGGCCACACTGCACAGCCCCCCTCTCTGGTGGACGCTGCACAGTGGAGTCTGCATGGGGCATGTGCACAGCAGGTGCACTGGTGGTGGACCCTGTGTCCGGCTGCCTGGTGGCACCCGCAGCCTGCTGATGTCACCTGTCCAGCCACTGTACGCCACCCAGCGCCTGCGAGGATGCATCACCACCGGGAACAGCCGGGGCAGTGCACACCGCTGCACCCACAGTGGTGGCAGACAGCAGTTCCACCGCTGGCAGGGCGCTGGGTGTGCTGCCTGTGCCAGTGGCCAGCAAGGAAGTCTCGCCCACAATATTGCCCATGCTGTCCAGGATAATCGTGATGTCATCAGTGTCGGACCCCGCCCCGATCTGCGTCTCTGCACAGAGGACACCAAGGCTGGCATCCCGCAGGAACACATCCAGGGCCTCGTCTGACCCCAGGTCCAGGACATCCGCCTGCACTGCGGTGGTGAGCTGCAGTCTGTCGGGCCCCCGGATGCCAGTGGAGGTAGACAGGTAGTCCTCTGGGGCCATTTCAGTGTTCACGTCTGCTGCCGCTGCCGGCACCCTATCATCCGCACGGAGGTGTGCTGGTTCTGCAAGAGAAAGAAAAGCGCGTCAGTGATGCATTGTCCACAGGTGCTCCCCCTACACTGCCACTGCATGTGTCCTGTAGCATGGCATGCACGTGGGTGTGCACACATGCACATGACATGCATGCCGGCTGCATGCACGCCAGCGTCCCCATATATGCACCCGCCGTGCCACCAGCCATGCATGGATGACATACATACCATGCAGTGATGGGGTGCCACCTGTCTGGAAACCACTGCCAGGCACACCCTCTACCCTGCTGTGGTGCATGGTGGCTGCCACCAACTCCTTCTGCTCCGTGAGTGGTGGCGCATCTGCAGGCCCCCCACTGGTGGCATTCTGGGACGCATTGATGGCTGCCACTTTCTCCTTGATGCACCTCTTGATCATGCCCACCTTTTTCTGGTACTCCTGCACCAACCGCTGGTGGTTGCCATGCTGGTTGACCTATACTGCCACCTCCTCACAGGCCACAGCCCTGGCCTGTGATGCGCCCGTGCCACCACTCAACAGGGGCTCCCTGTCGAGGTATGCATCGAACAGGCCTCTAGCTCCGCTTTCATGAAACTGGGCCTGCGCTTGCGAGCAGGCCCAGGCTCCTCACCCTCCTTATGTTCTGACATTTTGCTTCCTGTGGACATGGACAGCACAGTGCGTCAGTGGCAGCATCACCCTGTTCCATCCCATCCTGCTGTGCTGTCTGCTCCCAGCGAGCTGCAGCAGCATGCGCAACTTACCACAAAAGGATGCAATACCGGTCCACGGCCTGTGCTGTTCTGCGGCACCTAAAAGGTGGAACGCATGCAAACGAGGGTTGGCGCAAAGGTAATGACATGCTAATGCACCCAGTGTGCCACGCATTGGCTGATGAGCTCATTTGCATGTGGTTTCTGAATATCGCGATTTTGCTCCATGTGCAATGAGACTGTTCCGGAGCAAGTCGCGGTGCGCAGGCCTGCAGTGCACATGTGCCTAGCGGTATCATGGTGTCAACTGTGTACTGTGTGCCAACAGCATGATGCAGAGGCATAGCCTATGATGTGCCAGGCCTGCTATCGTGCATGTGTGCACTGCACGGAGGTGGGTGACCCTTGACCCCAATCCCCTGAACCAGTGACCCCGCCTAGCCACACCCATGCCGCGCATCTCTGGCACTGCGCAATGGGTGGACACAGTGCATGTCCCCTTGCAACGTGCATCTGACGCATGTCGTGGACACGTGCGCCTACTGCCACCATTTTGGTTACCGAGATAGCTGTATAGCATGGCGCAGAGACGTGTCCCTAGAGCCCAGAACTGGACACAGGTTGAACTCAGTAATCTGGTGGCCTGTGTTCAGCCCCATACCACCCAACTATTTGGCCAGGTGCCCCAGCAGTAGCCAAGGGTTGCAGTGTGGCAGGGGATTGCTGCCAGGCTGCAGCAAAGGACTGGGGTGGCCAGAACAGAGGAGCAATGCTGCCACTGATACAGTGACCTGGTAAGGCAGGACCCAGAGCGCCTGAAGAGGCATGAGGCGCGTGTCAGGCGAGGGGCTGTGCCACAGCCAGGTAAGTCAGCCCATATTACATGTGTGCCCTGATGCTGTTCTGTGGTGTTGGCTAGGCTGCCTGGCATGCCCTGCAGAGTGGTGCACTGTCATGTGCGAATCACGGAGTGGCATTGCCAGATGCCACTTGCGTTTCGTGCAGTCATGCGGGATGTGTTGGGCAGAGGCTCACCCTGTGTACGGGGGGGGGGTGGTGGGCAGCTGCTGTGGATGATTCCTGATGTGTGCCTGTCTTTGTTCCATTCCCAGGGCCAGAAAACCACCGTGGAGCACAGGCAGCAGCAGCACAGCAGGCTGCAGCGGGCCACGGATGAGGAGCAGGAGTGGGACCAGCACCTGCCGGGCCACAGAGGGCAGGTAAGCACTGTTATGGTCCTCCGCACTTTACATGGGGGTGGCAGGGGGAGTGGGTGTGGGCATGGCCGCCTGTGCCATGGCAGCTGTGTGTGTCGCACTGTGCATGGTGCATGCCACTGTGGCGCATCCACTGGACACGTGTGCCAGCTGTTGGTGGGGTGGTTGTGCACCCAGCTGCCACTGCTGTTGCTGTGGTGCTGCCAGTGCACTGTGCCATGTGACTGTCATTGTGCAGTCGGGTGGCCACTGTGTGGCGGGGACCTCTGTGCACTGTCGTGGTGTGCCAAGGTGATGACAGGCATTGGCCACACCCCCCTGCGAGTGGCCGATACGGGCCCTCTGGGGTGTGTGTTCCCACTGCCTACTGCGCACTGTGGGTGGGCATGGTTCCATGAGACATTGCACTGATCACCTGTCCTGTCCCTTGTCACAGATGTCCAGCAGAGGTGACTGAGACCCCTGTACTTCAGGTTACTCCGGCAGCTCATCTTAATCACATCCACCACCATAGAGGCAGTGCTACAGGTGTGGCATATGCTGCTTGCTGACCAGAGGCGGTGAAGAAGGCAAGGGTGGCAGGTCACGCCTGCCATTAGTTGGGCCCCAGCATTCCCATTTCCCCTGCTGTACCTCCCCCTACAGTCCCCCTTCCCAATGTACAGTCCCTGTTCTCTGTCCCCTTCCCTCACTTTCCTACACTTTCTCACACCCTTGGTTTTGTACATAGTTCTCTTCATTAATATATATCTTTTGCCGTACCTGCCTGTGTCAGTATCTGCTTTGCAGGTGGCATGGGGAGCCATGCTGCAGTGGCCCAGTGCCTGTCCGCGTGGTGTGCATGTGTTGCGGTGTGTGTTGTGCTTCTGTGGTTCACTGCTGTGGTGTGTCCCACTGGGGTGGTGTCCTTCCCCTCAGTCGGTGGCTGTGCCTTGGGGTGCCCATAGGACTGCTGTCAGAGGTGTGTGCATGGTGGTCGCACATGGACATGGTTGTTGGTTGGGTACTGACCGACCACTGTGTTGGGGCCCCTGCTTGGTGTTGTGTGGCCTGCCACGCTACCTGCCACTCAGCACGTTCAGTGCCTCCTGTGTGCCTGTGTGGCATGTGTGTGTGCTTAGCTGCATGGTCCTGGGTGTGGCCTGCACTGGTATGGTGGGGGGCCACGGCCAGCAGCCTGCAGGCTGGGGAGCCTCCCTTGGTGGCCCTCTGTTGGCCAATGGCACCTCCTGTTGCCTATCTGTGCCACTGTTGTGTTCTGTGGAAGGTTGTCTGGGTGCCTGTGTGCACCCTGCTGGTGGTGGCCTCCAGTAGCCCATCACTGTGCGTCCCTGGCTTTATCCCTGGGTCTCTACTCTTTGCTGTGCCCTCCTCTGTTGCTTTGCTGCTCTGCTCCCACAGTTGCACTGGGGCATCTCTTTCTGCGCCATGGCACAACTGTGTTTGCGCCATGGCACAAGTCTGGTTGCGCCAAGGCACAATGGTGCCATATTCAGCTGGGTTGCGCTGGTGCAGTGCGACTGGCACAACCTCTGAACATGGTTCCTGTTGCGCTGTGGCGCATCGGATTTGCACTGTGCCGGACTTGCGCTGGCCTTTGGCGCATTTCTGAATATCTGGACCTAAGTGTATTACTAATAGTGGATGTTATAAAGACTAATGTCTAGAGGAATCTGCACTAATCATTCTAAACTTGCAGAGCTATGAGGTATAAAACTGATCTGCTTTTCCTAACTGCTGCCACTTGGTTTTTTAATGTGTGTGATACAAGTGTCATTAAAGAGCTAATAAAGCCAAGAGTAGCAATGGGAAACTGTCAGCTGTAATTTTTTATTTCTGGAGTATTTTGTTTTTCATTCTCTTCTTGCTCATTAGAAAGTTTTCTATCCAACAGTATTATGCTAGATTTGTGGAATAGCATCTCTGCTTGGTAGCTGACAGTTTTATTTCTCCCACTTCATCAGCACTGTGACCTCACTAACAGTGATATCACAGGTGCCTGATCTGGCAGCTACTGAGTGGCTCTCCTTGAGCAGCTGTGATGTCACAGTCAATGAGGTCACAATGCTGATGATGCAATGGGGGAACAGAGATAGATATGTCAGCTGCCAGGCAAGAGCTGTTCCACAAATCACACCTACTAACATCAGGTAAAAAAAAAGATCCAGAAGCAAATGATTTGATACCTTTTAATGGACCAACATAGATGTAACAACAAGAACAAAGTGCTCTAGCTTTCGGACCAACCAGTCCTTCTTCAGAAGCCTAAACATAAGGTAAAAAAAAACATAGTTCTAAATTATCTAAAGGCAAAACAAAAATACCTATATAAAAAGTAACAGTTGACTGTTTTTAAAATCTAATATTGTTTTAGGCAGTACACTAGTTCTTTAACAATTAAAAATTATTGAAGGAGCTCATGTACTTGGGAGGACTCGTGTAAAACCATTCAAGAAAATGCTGGGAATTTGTATTTATCAAACTGACCTAATAAACCCAAGTCACATGGAGTGGAGAGGCTCATTTGTTATACACTGAACAGTAGTCACAACAGTTCAATGAAATCTGATCAACAACACCCAAGGTAAACAGCCCTTTAGCCAAAATGCTGACGATTGTGACACTATCATGGCATAATACCTTGCTCTTGCAACAGTGACAAAAATGATTCGTAAATGTGACTTGTGTCTCCAAAGGATTTGTACCGTCATTTGTCTCAGCAACATTTATTTTTTTTAATCTACATGTTTTCAGTCTCCTATTAAAAAACTAATAAATATTACACAACAAAAGACTTGAAGACAACACAATTAATGGCTAGAGAAGACTGCAGTAGGTTGGGTGTGCAAGAATGACACAGCAGGAAAAAGGTTAAGGTAGAAAGTCCTTGCAAAGACAACACAGTTTATTAAACCTCTGTGGACACTATCAGACACCTTACAAAGAAACAGCTTCTCAGAACAGGCTCCTTTACAAAGATTAGCTTTGCTTTACTTGGTATTTATTTATTCAAATACCTGGCCAGAACAGCACACTGAGCTACTGCATGTTTCCAGCTGTGTCCTAGAAGCCACAGCTGGGAAAGGTCAAACAGCATCACTGGTCAACTTGGGCCCTGGGTAAATGCTCCACCTGCCCCGGTGTTGGCCAAGCCATCCTTTTCCATCTCTACTGGGCTTGATGTTGGTGGCAGGAGCCTGATGATGAGGAATAACGCGATACTAACCAAAAATGGTGGTGCCAGTACCAAAGCCAAGAACGAGACAGAGCACAACTGCGACCTCAAGGGCATGTGTGCTTTTGCCTCCAGGGACCGCTGTTTTTCTTTTGCGATGAGAAGGAGACTCACTTGAAAGAGTGGAGTGACAGAAGAAAGTTACAAAACCTTTCGTCCTCATGAGGAGTATGCAAATCCAGTGTGTGTGCTCCTTCTCCATTGATCAAAGCTCCAGGACTGGCATGTACTGGCCAGACACTTCCATCTCCATAGCCCACAACAGACCACTAACCCCACAATTGCAGGCAGCTCGCATCCCCATTGGCTTAACCTGGAGGACCTGATGCTTATGCTCCTTGAGGAGTGAAGCCTGTCACCAGGAGCAATGTGCCACCTCCTGGTTCTAGTGTAAACTATGCAGAGGCATAGTGGCCATTGGTCACAGACATCTTGTACCTGCACAATATACACTTCTTGATTTTTCTTTTGTTCAATGACAAATCATGACAATGGTGTAGGAGCCACAGGAGAGGGTGAAGAAACAAGTTGAACTCTGAAGCAAACTTCAAAGAAAATTTTTAAAATCACTTGAAAACTAACAAAATCCTTAATTACTGGAAGCCTTTTTAACAAATCATGGGAGGATGGGGTGGTACCCAAGGACTGGAGGAGGGCAGATGTGATTCCCCTTCACAAAAGTGGGAGCAAGGCAGAAGCAGGAAACTACAGACCTGTTAGTTTAACCTCAGTGATAGGGAAAATGATGGAATCACTTCTGAAGGAAAGAACTGTCCAGTATCTAGAGGCCAGAGGGGCACAGGATCCTAGGCAGCATGGATTCACAGCGGGAAGGTCATGCCAGACAAATCTGATAGATTTCTTTGACTGGGTGACCAAAGTAGTAGATCAGGGAGGGGCTGTGGACATGGCCTACCTAGACTTTAGCAAGGCATTTGACACAGTCCCACACAAAAGATTAATATACAGTTAGCCAGCCTGGGAGTGGGTCCCAAGATGACAGCCTGGGTAAAGAATTGGCTGGAGAATAGGACACAGAAAGTAATAGTAATAGTAAATGAGTCCCTCAGAAGAAAGGAGGGTTACTAGTGGGAGTACCGCGAGGGTTCAGTATTGGGGCGGTCCTCTTCAATGTCTTTATAAGCGACATTTGGAAGGACTGGAAGGAAAAGTATGTCTCTTTGCAGATGACACTAAGATCTGCAACAGAGTTGATGCACAGGGTGGGGTGAAAGGATGAGAAGGGACTTGGCAAGGTTAGAGGAATGGTCAAATGTATGGCAGCTTAGATTCAATGCTAAGAAGTGCAAGGTAATGCACCTGGGAAACAAAACCGGGGGTTGAGATACTAACAACAACAAAAATGGAAAGGGACCTGGGGGTAGTCATATCAGATGACCTAAAGGTGGGCAAGCAATGTGAGAGGGCAGCAAGGAGGGCTGGGGGGATACTGGGATACATAGGGAGAGGCATCACCAGTAGAAAACAGGAAGTTATTATCCCTCTGTACAGACAGCTGGTGAGACCCCATCTGGAGTACTGTGTGCAGTTCTGGAGACCCAATCTCCGCAAAGACAGACCGGATGGAAGCTGTCCAGAGGAGGCAACTAAAATGGTGCAGGGTCTGCACGGAAGACTATGAAGAGAGACTTAAGGAGCTTAATATGTATAGCCTCGAGGAAAGAAGGAGAGGGGGACATGACAGAAACTCAAGTACCTCAAGGGAATCAACAAAGTCCAAGAGGGTAGCATCTTTCAAAAAAAGAGGTGTGCAAGAACAAGAGGGCACAATTTGAAGATGGGGCGGCTCAGAGGTAATTTAAGGAAGTATTTTTTCACAGAGAGGGTTGTGGATGCATGGAACGGCCTTCCGGAGGAGGTTGTGGAGTCAAAATCAGTGGTGGAATTCAAGCATGCATGGGACAGTCATAAGGCAATTCTGGGGGGTGGGGGTAAGAAGAAGTAGGCTGCTGGTTAACTAGGATCTGCAGCTTATCCAGTAGGTAGGGAAATGGGCAGACTGGGTGGGCCAAGCGGTCCTTATCTGCCGTCAAATTCTATGTTTCTATGTGTGGCCAACAGCCAACAGAGCAAGATGTGCCTCATGTGAGCTCGGCTTCCCTATTATATTTAATCTTTATATCAACTAGTTCTGGCAGTTTCTACCACTATTTCTTTTATTGCACCCATTGCTGGATCTGGACCTTCAGGTTTCTATACACAAGTGTTACCACATCAACCCAAGGAAACAGCCCTCAGGCCCTGACATACCTTTCATGATTCTGTTGCCCACAGAGAGCAGAGAGTCGCTGGCGAAATCTAGTGTGTCAGCTATGGGAAAACCAAAGTAGAATTCCCCTGTTGGAGCAGCCAAAGATGGTGCAGCATGCAGCGACTTAGAGGGTTTCAGGTCAGGTGAAGAGGAGCCAATGAGCAGTGAGGTCCTTCAAGCAGTTAAGGATCTCAAGCACTTCATCAAAGATCTTGACAAAAAATTGACACATTTAATAATTATGCCACGGTTACTGAAACAAAACTTGACTCAGTCAGCTTGGAGGCTCAACAAGCTAAATCGACTGCAGATAACATAGCAGCCACTGCATCAGGGGTTTTGCAGGAAAATAAGAGTGCTTAGTCTCAACCTGTAACAGTTGGAACAAAGGGCCAAGCTTTCCAACATTTCTCTTCTGGGAATTCGAGAAACAACAGAAGATTAGGAACTGCTAGCTTCTAGATTTGATTAAAATAAAGCTGGATCTGGACCGTCAGGTTTCTATACATAAGTGTTACCGCATCAACCCAAGGAAACAGCCCTCAGACCCTGACATACCTTCATGATTCTCTTGCCCACAGCTGGGCCAAACACGAAAGACGTGGTATTAAATGCAGGAAAGGGACAGATAACTTTGGCAGGTGAAGTATGGCTTTTTTTATTCCCCAAGTTCAGCTATGCAACTAGACAGCATCAAAAGGCTTTTGACAGTATCCGAATGGGCTTAAAGAGCAGGTGTTTACTTCTAATAAATAGACAATTGGTTGTTTTATTATATTTTGATGCATTAGTAATTACTTTATGCTTTTACAATAAAATATTTGTTAGTGCAGTCGAACAAGTGAGTTTTCACATTTTCTTTTGGTACTGCCAGCAAAAAAGAATTCAGTAGAATTCTGGTATTGTGATGTCAGAAACTGCTAACTACTTATGAACCCAATGTATTTAGATGAGAAACTAAATATATCTGATTATTTTTTTCAAAGAAACAAATACTTCTTTCAGCAACAAACTTTACCTTTTATATGTCTGCAATATTGTGGTCTATCTGTATATTTTACAATTTTGCTTAAACCAGTTATCAGCGTCTCATTTCTTCTTTACAAATAAAATCTGGTTATTAACAAAATGTCACCAGCTAAATTATAATATAAGATCACATGTTGTCAAAAATCACATGGCTCAATTAAAGAGCTGCCGACACGCTCCCAGCAGGCAACTCGTACCATGTAGCTGCCTGCCCTTGTGGCTTTTTCAGCCATAAATCAATATTTTTTGCCCAGTAGTTTGAAAGTAATTTTATTCATAAAGCCCGTCTCATAACTTCCTGGTACAAGCCGAGTGACTGCCGAGCACGGCAGCCCTGCCCTTAAAAGCAGCATAATTATGACATGAAGTAGGGAACATGGCTACAGTCACTCTATCGAGCTAGTAATGGAATCAGGGAAGGGGGCTGCCTACATGTACTAAGATTATCTTTGTTGGCATCAATACATGTATGGGGCTAACTGATACATTATATACGTATAACTATTTTCACACCAAGTAATTTTAGCGCAAACCCAAATTCAGCTATAATTGCACAAATTTAATTTAGTGCTAAGGCATTAGTGCCACATTCATTATAATGGAAAAAAGTGCAAATAGTGCTACTTAGGGCAAATTTATTTTAGCACAAATTACTGCTTTAGCAAAAACAGCTAAAATTATTTGACAGTGAAAATTTCTAGTTTTACAGTATATAATATACTGTTATATATATTACTAATTTTGTTTCCTAGGCTCCTGGCATTTAGCCAGACTGCCTCCCAGCCTGAGCCTATACCTTTCCCCTCTTGTCGGCTCCTCTCCCTTTGTTTCCCTCTCACTCATTAAGTTCCTCGTTTTGCTGCTCTCTGCTGAATTTGGGAGTCCCTCCCCCAAAGGCATCCTTACTTAACTCATCATAGACCAGTGCTTGCTGCTGTCATCCCAACTGCCCTTAGCCTCATTTCTGGGGGAGTCCTAGCTTGGTTCCCTTTTTGTTCTATGGTTCACAAGCCTCAGTCACCCTCCCTTCCCCCGTTTAAATGTTCACCTACATAGACATCAAATTCTGCCCAAGTACACTGGCCTCCTCTCTCTCGTTCGGTGAAGGTCATCATCTTTGAAGAGCCTCCTGTCCCAGAAGCCCTGCGGTCTCCTACAAAATGGTAACCCTGCTACTGACACCATTCCCATTGACCACCCATTAAAATCCTCAATCTCCTAACTCACCCTGTCCTTCCCATTCTCCCTACCTCCCACTGGGAGGACCTTGGAAAAGATCAGGGAAGCAGAGTGTGCTTTAAATCTATCCCTCAGCCTTTAAAAGTTAACACTTCACCATTTCAACAGGCGGTTTTACTAAGCAATGCTACCCATGCTCCCCTTCCCCTACCATCCCCCTATCCCATGGACACCCTGGACGGCTGATGTACCTACGACGCATGTGACCACCTCCTCCCCACACCACTTTCTCTACCCCTTTCATCATACAGTCTCATACTACTAGGATACTCCTTGCTGCCTTCATCCTGTTCTCACACATGGGTGCCATACAGTAGTAAGAGAGGTAG
This sequence comes from Neoceratodus forsteri, assembly GCA_016271365.2. Taxonomy (NCBI): domain Eukaryota; kingdom Metazoa; phylum Chordata; order Ceratodontiformes; family Ceratodontidae; genus Neoceratodus; species Neoceratodus forsteri. The sequence goes on along the minus strand of CM028129.1, from coordinate 453,085,502 downwards.
TATAAGATGCCATCCCCTGGGTGTCATGTAGTAGGAATAGAGGTACTTGTAGCAGGAGAGCAGGTTATGACACTCATGCTTCCTCTCAGTTCCCTACAACATATCCCATACCTATACGACAATCATACGACACAGAATGAAACATTACTTATCAAGCTGATGCAGAAGTAGTTGTTGCTGACTCTAGCCAGTATGGTTCTCAAAAGAGGTGGCGGTGAAGGTTAGGGAGAAAAAGATAGCATTTAGGAAGTATAAGGAAACACAGAAGGAGCAGGACAGAGAACTGTACCAGTTAAGGCAGAAGGAAGCAGGGAGGGTAGTCAGAATAGCAAAGGCCCAAACTGAGGAAAAGACAGCCAACTCGGTTAAGAAGGAGGATACAACCTTTTATAGGTATATCACAGAGCGTAGAAAGACAAAAGCAGGGGTAGTGGAGCTGAATAGAATGGACGGTGGGTGGGCAGAGAAGGACAGTGAAAAGGCAGGGATACTGAACGAATACTTCTGCTCAGTATTCACAAAAGAGGAGGAGGAGGGGGATGTGCCTAATCCAACAGAAGCACTCTGGGTTCTGAAAGAACTCCTAAAACTGAAGGTGGACAAAGCAATGGGGCCTGATGGAATTCACCTCAGAATTCTAAAAGAATTAAGGAGATAACTAGTGACACCACTGACTACCCTTTTTAACAAATCATGGGAGGATGGTGTGGTACCCGAGGACTGGAGGAAGGCAGATGTGATTCCCCTTCACAAAAGTGGAAACAAGACAGAGGCAGGAAACTACAGACCTCTCAGTTTGACCTCTGTAGTAGGGAAAGTGATGGAATCACTTCTGAAGGAAAAAATTGTTGAGTACCTAGAGGCCAGTGGGGCACAGGACCCAAGGCAGCATGGGTTCACAGCGGGAAGGTCATGTCAGACGAATCTAATTGATTTCTTTGAAAGGGTGACCAAAGTAGTAGACCACGGAGGGACTGTGGACATGGCCTGTCTAGACTTTAGCAAGGCATTTGACACAGTCCACACAAAAGAATAATAGTCAAATTTAACAGCCTGGGAGTGGGTCCCAGGGTGGTAGCCTGGGTAAAACATTGGCTGGACAACAGGACACAGAAGGTAATTGTAAATGGAGTCCCCTCTGAAGAAAGAGGAGTTACTAGTGGGGTACCGCAGGGTTTAGTACTGGGTCCAGTCCTTTTTAATGTCTTTATAAGTGACATTGCAGAGGGACTGGAAGGAAAAGTATGCCTCTTTGCAGATGGCACAAAGATCTGCAACAGGGTTGACATACAAGGAGGCATGGAAAGGATGAGAAGGGACTTAGCAAGGTTGGAGGAATGGTCAGAAGTATGGCAGCTTGGATTCAATGCAAAGAAGTGCAAAATAATGCACCTGGGAAACAAAAACCCAGGAGAAGATTACACAATGGGGGCGAGGTAGTAACAACAACAAAAATGTAAAGGGACCTGGAGGTAATCATATCAGATGACCTTAAGGTTAGCAAACAATGTGAGAAGGCATTAGGGAGTGCTGGGGGGATACTGGGATGTATAGGGAGAGGCATCACCAGCAGAAAACAGGAAGTTGTCATCCCTCTGTACAGACAGTTGGTGAGACCCCATCTGGAGTACTGCGTCCAGTTCTGGGGACCCCATCTCCACAAGAACATAGACAGGATGGAGGCAGTCCAGAAGAGGGCAACTAAAATGGTGCAGGGTCTGCAAGAGAAGCCACATGAGGAGAGACTAAAGGAGCTTAATATATATACCCTTGAGGAAAGGAGGAGAGGGAGACATGATACAAACTTTAAGTACCTCCACTGGAATCAATAAAGTCCAAGAGGGTAGCATCTTTCAGAAAAGATGTGCAAGAACAAGGGGACACAATATGAAGATAGAGGGAGGACAGTTCAGGGGCAATGTGAGAAAGTATTTTTTCACAGAGAGGATGGTGGACACATGGAACAGCCTTCCTGAGGAGGTTGTGGGGTCTAAAACTGTGGGAGAATTCAAGAATGCATGGGACAGACATAAGGCAATTTTTGTGAGGGGTAGGAAGAAATAGGCTGTTGGTTAAATAGGCTCTGCAGCTTATCCTGTAGGTAGGAAAATGGGCATACTAGGTGGGCCAAGTGGTCCTTATCTGCCATCAAAGTTTATGTTTCTATGTAACTGGAACTGACTGGGAAGGGATGATGGAGCCTCTGCCCTGTCAAGAGGTAGGTATATTTTGGTTTGCAGCAAGTCTAGTTCTGTCTCAGAGTCAGCTCAGACTTGTCCAGATTGATGCAAAGATCCAGCTGCTGTAAAGTCTGGATGGGTAAGTCCTTAGCAAAATCCACATCCTGCAGCTAACTGCCCATCAGAAGCCAGTCAAGGAAGGAGGAGAACACCTCTGCATCTCATGAAAGCTGGGAAGGAAGGAAGAATGGATCTTAGAGCAGGGGGAGGTGGGTGGACACATGATTGCCTGATAGGGGAAATTAAGCCTGAAGACTGTTTCCAGTAACTGATCATGCTCAGTTAAAAGACTGCCTATGTGTGGAACAGAAGTGAATCTAAATAGATAGAATTCCTTTTTTTCAGAATTGGAAAACATGTTTAGAAAAAGAAAGCAACACCGTGTAATCTAGTATTATTGCAGGTACTACCAAAGTATTTTTTAAATAAAATAAAGTAAGTGACATTTTATTTATGAAGCTCCCTATCCCAGAGGCTCAGGGCACACTACAGGATAGACAGTGACAGACCAATAAATCACATAATAAAATAAAACATACAGTAAATAGCAATTATTTAAACAGCATAAGTCAGCAGCTGGGTAAAGCAAGGCTAAGGAAGATACTAAATCCCGAAGGTTTCCCTAAATAGATGTACTTTCAGGCCCTGCATGAAAGCCTTCAATGAGGGTGCCTCCCTCAAAGACCTTGGAAGTGAATTTCACAAGGCCAACCCAATTACCTCAAAAGCACAATCACCTGATGTTTTTAGCTAGACCTTGGGAATCACAAGGAGGCCCTCCTTGGAGGAGCAGAGAGAGTGCTGAGACAGTGTGGAGTCAAGAGGTTACTCAGGTAGCCAGGACACAGACTGTATGGGGCTTTATAAGTGAGAAGACCCACACTAAAGGTGATTCTCCACATCACTGGGAGCCAGTGCAGATCACGCAGGACTGAGGTTACATGACAGGACCTCAGAAGGCCCCCCGCAACCTGGCAACTGTATTCTGTACTAGCAGCAGGTGACACAGGACCACTCCACTAACCCTGGGGTAAAGAGCGTTGCAATAGTCAAGTCTAGATGTCACAAACCCTTGCACCAGTGAGGGCAGGTCATCCTGCAGGATTTAGGTTTTGATCCAGGCGATTCTCCTCAAATAGTAAAACCACTCCTGACAATAGATGACACCCGAGCCTTGAGTGCCAATCTGTCATCAAGGATAACGCTCAGATTTTTCACTTTGGTAGAGGCCGCAATGGGGCGGGGCCCAGCATCAAGGCAGTTACTGTTCCAGTAGTCTCCACCTCCCGCCAACAAACAGGCCATCACCAGTATCTCCGCTTTGTCCAGGTTAAGCCTCAGTCAACAAGAGGACACCTACTCCTGAATCTTGGCCAGACACACATTCAGTACTTCTATAGTGTCAAGAGTCCTGGGCACAATATACAGCTGGGTATCATCTGCAAAGCAGTGAAAACCCACGCTGTAACATCTGATGATCTCTCCCAGAGTCAGCATGTACACTGCGAACAACATGGGCAAGAGGGTCGAACCCTGGGGAACTCAGCATGGTAGGGGTAACTCCCCATCACTACCCTCTGCATCCTACCTGTAAGAAAGGACTCAAACCAGCTTATGACAGTGCCATTGAGTCCACAGAGCTCCCATAGGTGACCTAACAACACACCATGGTCCACTGTGTCAAGGCTGAGGACAGAACAAGTATTGACCATTCTCCTTCATGTCTATCCCTGAGGAGATCATTATGCACCCTGCCTAATGCAGTTTCAGGACTATAGTACTGTAACTTGACCTAAATCCTGACTGGAGGGATTCATGGATGTTGAAGGCAGTGAGGTGGGCTTTGAGCAGCAGAGCTACTATTTTGTCAATAATCTTACCCAGAAAAGGAAGAGTAGAGGTAGGTCTATAATTCGCCAAGATGTCAGGGTCAAGAGATGGTTTCTTCAGGAGGGGCTTCACCAGTGCCTCTTTCAATGCACTAGGGAATGACCCATCCAAAAGTGAGCACCAAACAATCTCAGCAAATACTGGACCAACAGACTGCACACATCCCACAAGTAAACATGTTGGGCCCAGGTCCAGTTCACAATATGTGTGTGATTACCTCACAAACCTCCTCCACCTCCACTGGCCTAAACTCACTCCAGGCAAATGGAGTGCTTCTAGAGACAATTATCTGGCTACTGTGGGGTTGTGTCTGCCCCACTGGACAGATCCTGGACCTGACAGAGGACACACTGTCAGAGAACAATAGAGCAAACTCTTCACATTTAGTGGCTAAAACTGCACCTCTCAGCTGCAGATGGGCCTGATGGAGCAGCCTGTCTACAATCCTAAAGAGCTGAGCTTGTCTGTTCTTCCCCGAAGCAATCTCCCTGAACAGGGAACTAAATCTATCATGGAAAAAGTTTTCAAGTACAAGCATTTTCAGGGTTTGAAACCAGCTGTAGTACACCCCCCAACATAAAAGAGGTTTATTAAGTTTTGAAAACTAACCCATTGAGTTCTAGGACTTCTAGAGCCAGCAATATAGAGGTGTAGGAAGTTAACTGGTCTGAAAAGATTATGTCTATTGAGCAGAACTGCTGACCTGAAACTACAGACCAGCTTTGCTTCTCTGTTAGCTTCCATACAGCAGTGGAAATGGAACTAGTCATCGAGGAATCCACAGTCTTTTTTATGTAGGCAGTATCGTTATTTTCAGTGGTCCGGGAGAATGTTTTCTCATCAAATGCTGCAATTCTTCCCCAACTATATTTTAATAAATGCATTTTATTATTTAAATAAATATTAAGGACATACCAAGTCATTAAAAAAAAAAACCTAGTGATGCCAAGTGGTGAGGCACCTGCTCAGCACACTGGGGACCCGGGTTCATGCACTGAACCCATGTCAACAGGAGCAGAGACTAGTGGGAAGATGAAATGGTATCTGTGGGGATAATCTCCTCCCATGTGGGTGGAACTGATGAGCATCAGTCCTACAGCGACTCATAGCAGTGGCCCACTGGAGGTGGCAGTGTGGATGACCATGTACTACCATCACCCCCCCGCCCCCCGATACAATGAAATGCTCGCCCTTGTGGGAGGAGGAAGGGGGGGATACTAAAGAAATGTGGAAACACTGCCTAGCCCAACACACTGGATATCCTCACAAGCCATTCAACTCCCATGTGCACTACTGCCCCCTCCCAAGGCAGCCCCGACCATAAGCAGTATATCCATCCCCCTGATAGCACCCTCAGAGAGAGCTGGATCTTTCCTGCAGGGATTGTGTAGGACCACTGAAGGACAGTAATAAGGCCTAGAGAAGCCTAAAGGCTATGGTCACTAGCAAAGGATGAGTCCATGGGGAAGTGGGGGCCACCAACAAAACCCAAAGGAGTGGTGTGCTGAGGGTAATATGAAAGGAACAAAAAAAAAATATTTCAATTATCATAACTAAACTTAATTATACTCATAGGTCATACCCTTGGGTGCTAGCAGTGTGCAACTAATAAATACTAATGCCACATACTACAGATGATAGGATATTTGTAACTCTGGATGTATTATCAAGTAATTTCCACAACTCACTGTATCTGTACATGAAAAATATAAAAAGGTTAAAAAAAATATTTAGAAACTCTCAGTCCTTTCCCCTGCCCCCCCTCTGTCTGGCAACCACCTCAACCTGACGCTCACCTGACCTTAGTAACCCCCAGAGATTGTGCCCCTGGTGGGGCCAACAAGGAGAAGACCATCCTCTCCCCACCTAGAGACTCCTATCCAGCGACATGCCCGTTGGTCTAGGCAGTGGCGGAGGATGGCAGGAAGGACTTAAGTCAGCCCAAGCTGAGCAATTTTCCATTTTCTCCCTAAGTGGTCCCCAGCTGCGGCAGCATGTTGAGTGTGTGCGTGGAGGTGGGCACATATCACAGAACCACGGCCCCACCTATTGCTATTTGCTCATGCATGGCATTCCCCCACGCCTCCACCTGGAGGCAGTTAAGGGCTGAATAGGCAAGCCACCCCACCCCGAGACAGAAGAGTAGTTAATCAGACTTAGGATCCACCTCACCACCAGCCAACCCCAGGCAACCTGTGCTCATTTCCGAATACAGGTCACCAGCATTGCAGGAGGTAAGATGTTCAAAACCTTGGCCCTCCACATCACCGGGTCAGTGCCTGACTTAAGGTATATCCTTATTGTGTGGGAAGACTATAAATTCGCACCCTCACCTTCTTCCTGGAACACTTACTGAAGGCTGCTCTGCCACTGTAAACAAGACGTTACAACCCTTAAGGCTAATTATGTTAAGAACCTTTGGGCCCGGAATCTGGGGGACCCCAAATATGTTTGGTCATTGGCGAATTCCCTTATCAAATCTGGGAATAAACAAAATGCCATCCGGTTACACACCAAGGCCAGATCACTAACTGACCCCCCCTCCAGGTTGCAGAGGTCTTGAACGCTAAATTCACAGACCTGTCTGACTACCTATGCAAGATACTGTCTAAAGATCCCTCTTCTGCCCACAATAACTGGGTACTGATGACCTCAGAATCCCACTCCCTTCCCACTATAAGGTCACCTGCCCTGGGAAGTCTGTGACCAACTCAAAGATCTCCCCATCAATGGTAGTGCTGGTAGCGATGGTTTCTGAGCAAGGTACCTGAAGCTTACAGCTGACTAACTGCTAAACCTCTTGCTACCATTTTTAACCTATCACTGACCTTCTCATCTGTGCTGACATTATGGAAACAGGCCAGGGTAGTCCCCATATTCAAATATGGTGACCCTAACTTTCTCGACGCCTACCATTCTGTTTCCATTTTCCTCCACCTAAGCAAGATCCCCAAAAAAATAATCTTCCAGCAAATCTCTGAGCATGTGTCTAAATATAACCTGATCTCTCACCCAACAGGAGTTCAGAAAGAGCCACAGCACTACTAATGCCTTCGTATGTGCTTCAATGACCATCTTTTCAAGGGCAATGATGAAGGTCCTACCTTCTCAGAGGTTCTCCTTATGTGGGGTGGCGGGAGCAATTAGAAATACAGATGAGTTTAACACATGGTGAAAAGGATGGCGTCAAGAAAAGGGGTTTCACTTTGTGGGTGGCTGGGGAGACTTCTGGGAACGGAGGCTATTCTGGGATGATGGATTCCACCTAATGAGGGAGAGAGTAAGAGCACTAGGGCAGAAGTTTGACAACTATATTGGATGTTTAAACTGACTGAGGGGAGTCTGAGGCTAGGAGAACTATCATGGCCAGTTGGGGTGGGTGGGAAGGAACCTAGTTGACACTCCCAACAAATGGGGTCTGGAAACAAAGAAATTGGACAGGAACACACTGTCAAGTCAAAGGCTGAAATCGGGCAGGTGAAGGCAGGGCATACAATGAGGGCTCTGCAGACAGCACAGGACATAGAGGACCAAGGGGGAGTAAGGGAAAACTCCAAACTCACAACAAAAAACATTTAAGTGGTTCCTGGAAGGGGGTCTGCCTCGACGCCAGGAGGCCAGGCAACAAAATAAGTGAGTTACAGGCATAGGTGGTAGACACTAAGATGGACCTTGTTGCCATCAAAGAAACGGGCGTGGACAGCAACAACTAGGACTTCACAGTACCGGGATACACACTTTTCAGAAGAGACAGCAGGGGAGGTACAGTGGTGGGGGGGGCGGTTAGCCCTTTAGGTCTGTGAGGGTACTGAAGTAGTGGAAAATGGAAGCATCAAAAGTAAAACAGAGGAAGTCGAGTCACTGTGGGTGTACCTCACAGCGGTATCGGGAAAAATAATTTGCATGGGGGTGCTATATTGACCCCCCAGGACAGGGTGAGAGGAGGCACAAGGAGCTCAAAGAGGAAATAAAAAAATTGGTAGGAAAAGGGGAGGTAGTGGTAGTCTGGGATTTGAACCTACTAGACGTAGACTGGGGTGTTCCAGTAGCAAAAATTTCTAGAAGTCAAGCTATGTTGGAAACCCTCCAGGACTGCCTGCTGACCCAGCTGGTAAAAGGATCCTACCAGGTAGGGATCCATTCTGAATGTGGTCCTCACAAATACAGAAGCAGTTAAGGCAGTAAGAGTAGGAGAACCACTAGCTAACAGTGACCATAATTCCATCTGGTTTGACTTGTCCTTAGAGGATGGAAGAACATACTCAAGGATGGAGGTCCCGAACTTTATAAAGGGGCAGACTCTGACAAGATGAGATTGTTGGTGAGTAACAAACTAGCTAAAGTGAGGGATATAGCAGGTGTGGAAGACATGTGGGAAGAGGCCGTCCTTGAGGTTAAAAAACTCTGTGTGAAATCAGTTGTAAAAAGAAATAAGTACAGATGACTCATATGATTCTCAGCGAAGGTTAGGGAAGTAGTCAGTGCCAAAGAGTAAATTCCTTAGGTTTAAAAGGAGCCAGAAGAGAGGTGGGAGGAATAAATTCAAAAAAATACAGAAGCAAAGGGAGACAAAGGCAGCCACAGCGCTGCGGACTGCTAAAGAGATTAAATCTGGGGAAAAACATTTTTTCGGTTACATCTAGAGAAAAAAAGAAGGAAGGGGTGATTGTTAGGTTGGTAGACAACGGTAAGATAATTGAGGACGATGGATAGAAGGCCGCTGTCCTTAACAGCTACTTCTGTTCTGTTTTCACCAGGGAAGGTATAGGCCCCCAACTGAAGGTGGCATCAATGCAGCCGCTAAGGAAATCCCAGGGATGGAAACCCCAGTATTCACCAATCACAGGGTCCGGAAAGGGTTGGCAGCCCTCAAGACAGATAAGGCCCCAGGTCCAGATGGCATGCATCTGAGACTGCTAAGGGAGTTGGCAGAAGAACAGGCCGATCACCAGCAATCTGTTCAACAGCTCACTGTAGTCAGGGGTAGTATCCAGAAACTGGAGAGTGGGTGACATGATACCACTCTATAAGGTGTGGAGGGGGGAGAGACAGGGAGGAAATGGGAAACAACAGGCTGGTTGGTCTCACGTCTATTGTGTGAAAGCTGTTGGAGACCCTAATCAAGACCTCCTGGACTACCTGTCAAAAAAAAAAAAAAATAGTCTCCAGGACAATAAGCAGCATGGGTTCTTGGCAGGGAGGTCATACCAGACCAACCCTATTGTCTTCTTTGACCGGGGGCCATGCAGTGGATCTTCTCTACTTTGATTTCAGAAAGACATTTGTCTCAGTGCCACACAGGCACCTACTGAAGACATTGGAGGGCCCTGGAATGGCAAAGGATATAGTCAAGTGGGTGGGGAAACTGGCTTAAGAGTAGGCAACAGTGGATCACTGTCGATGGGGTGAGGTGACGGAAGGGGTGGTCACAAGTGGGGTACCACAAGGATTGGTCTTGGGCCCCCGTCCTTTTCAACATGTTTACTAGTGACACTGTGAAGGAATCCAAGGTAAGTGTGCCCCCTTTGTTGATAACACTAAGCTTTGTGGAAGGGTGAATTGCATTCAGGGAGTTAGGGAACTGCAACACAACCTCCAAAGGCTAGAGAGATGGTCAAAAGTGTTGCAGCTGAAGTTTAATGCAAAGAAGTGTAAGGCAATGCACCTGGGGAAAGGCAACCCCTGGAGAGAGTACTGACTAAATGGGGTTAAACTTAGTACCACTACAGAAGAGCAGGACCTGGAGTCATTATTTGTGACACCTTGAAACAGTCAAGCCAAAGCAACAAAACCTACAGCAAAACAAGCAAGATGTTGTGGTGTGTAGGAAGGGGAACAGTTAGCAGGAGCAGGGAGGTGATCCTCCCTCTTAATCGATCCCTAGTGAGGCCACACCTGGAATACTATGCCCAGTTCTGGAACCCTCACCTAAAAAAGGACATGGACAGACTAGAGGCTGTGCAAAGAAGGGTGACAAAGGTGATACAGTGCCTCCAGGGGGTCTCCTATGAGGAGTGACTGACAGTGCTAAACATATTCACTGGAGTCCAGAAGAGAGAGGAGGGATATGATTGAAACTTTTAAGTTCCTGAAAGGCATAACTAAATTGCCCCACACAGAGTTATTCAACAGACACCAGCTCAGCGACGCATGGGCATGAACTGTGAGGAGGGATAAGAGGAAGCACTACTTTACTGAAAGGGTGGCGGAGCTATGGAATAGTCGGCCTGCTGAAGTGGTAGGAGCAAAAACTGTGGAGGGTTTCAACCATGGGTGGGACAGAATAAAGGCACAAAAAATGAGCTCTGCTCAAAGTACAGGTGTAGGGAAGGAACAGCTAAAGAGCATGGGATAGGACCCTGGATTGAGGTTAGGTCATGGGAAGCTCTGGGCAGACTCGATGGACCCTCAGTCTTTTTCTGCTTTCACATTTTATGTTTCCATTTCTAAAGTAATCTAATCTTTTTGTGGATCTTATGAAGGCCTCTGACGTATTAGACCACAATATCCTACTGGACAAATTACATCTCGCTAGGTTCTCCGACATGCCCACGTCATGGTACGCAATTACCTCACAGGGAGAATCCAGGTGGTTTGTACAGGAGAGGCTACCTCTGGAACAGGTTAACAGCCTTTAAATACTTAGGGATCACGCTTGACCACTCCCTGAACTGTTCAGACCACACTGGGCTCAAACAAGTGACTCAAAAGGTGTGTGTCAGGTTTCGACTAAAAGACCTTGTGACCCCAGAATGCACTTGGCCATAACCAAGGCATGTTACTCCCCCTTCAAGACTACTGCTTCCCTATTTGTATCTGCACTTTGTCTTCTAACCTGTCCAGGCTCAACACAACTCACAACAGCATCTAAAGGTTTGCTTTACTGGATTCTTATTCAAGTCATCATTGTGTCCTTTCCCAGGCCCTTGGCTGGTTCTCCCCACAAGTTCACCATGGGTACCTACTAGGCAGCCTTATTGACAAACCCCTCCAGAAGGAAGCATTCTCACCACCATCACTCCTCCTCAAACCCAAGCCTGGTACCAAGCTCTGGGCCTCTGGTCCTCCTCACATCTTCTCCTTTAATTTCCCCAAACTGCCACCTAGATGGGGCAAAGGGCCTTCTCTACTGCTGCACCTAGGCACTGGAATAGCTTGCTTATTTTCCTCCGCTCTCTTGACTTGCACTCCCTTTTTAAGTTGTACATTAGGACTGCCCTTGCTGCTACCTCCACCTGCAAATGTTCCCAATACAGAAATCCATGTCATAATTAGATTTCCACATCCTGCTGGTCTAACGTTTCACTCATTGTTTTATCATGTGCAAATACATACTGTAAGCCCCCCCAAATGGGCTTACCTTATGGAAGTCTTTACTCTGTGGCTCCCCTCTGTTGCTTTGGTGGTCATTCAGTGACCATGGTGGGAATTGACCCATGTTGGTCCACGGGTGGCTTCCGTGGCCTGTGCTGCTCCATCATGGTACCTGGCCTTTAGGATGGGGGGCAGACGTTGCGTGATTGTTTCCATTCCTCTGGGCGCATTTTGGGCACTGTTTGGTCCTGGAAGGTTGCTGTGGCAACTGGGCCACAGTTTGTAAATAGTAATGGTGATCCACACTACTGAGCATGTGTAGCCGCCGGGAGAAAGGAGACAGGACGACAAAAAAAAAAAATCAACAGAGCAGTTGTTCAGTAGGTCCCGGGTCCGTTTTTTGGGGAACCAGGCTCAGGACCACCAGAGGACACATCAGAAAACTTAAAAGATTAAAATAAAATTTGTACATAGCTTTGGCAGTTCTTGCTTCTGCGCATGCACGCTGTTGGAGGAAATTTAAAGGAACAGTAGCTTCTTTTGGGAGAAATGTAGTTCAGTGCCGGCTGGTGCTGTATTTGGGGCACAGTGTAAGTAGTTGGATTGGGACTGCATGTCCCAGAGGTCTTCCGGGAGCACTGTGCTTTGGTACCTGTGAGACTGGTCTGTAATTGGACCTTAGGGAGTATTTGGCGTCTTTAGGAAATAAGATAAAAAAGGACTGTTTTTGGCACCTAGAGAGAGTCACCCAGGAGAGGAAAGAGAGAGAAGGTCAGAGCAGGGTGTCCGCCCGCTTGGCAATGCGGCTGGTTGTTGAGGGCTAGCCGGCAGTCTTGGTCCCTGGAGAGGAAGAAAAAAGGACAGTGTGTTGCCACCAAGGGAGCAAATCCCTTAGGCGATAGGGACATGAGGTGAGAGGGCTGTGGTGTTGCAGCCAGGGGCCCCGGGCAAGCCCCTGGTCCTAGTCTGCCCTTTTATCTGGGACTCTCTATTCCTAGGCTGGATGCTCAGAAGCAGCTATCCCCCAAAACAAAGTTGGAGCTCAGTGGAAGTGAAGTGAAGAGGGATGTAAGCAGGTGACTTCTGCAGCTGACCAACCCCCATGGAGGTCCCGCTCCTTACTGGGAGCTAAGAAAGAAGCTGGAGGAAGGAAAAGGTGTATTGCCACCTGTGTTCAAGTGCCTGATTCGGCCAAGGGTTTTTGCTGCCTGCGTTTGGACTTTAGCTACCTAGGCTATAGGTAGCCGCCTGAACTAACTTGTTCACATTGTGACCTCCGCGGTCCAGAGCACCATTAGCTATAATGTGACCTGCACGGTCTAAAGCAACTGAACTGTTTTATTGCTCCATGGAGCGATTGTTCCTGTTTTATTCATCTGTTCATTAAATGGGATCCCCTGTTTTCCACAGTTTGGCGTTTGCCTTTTTTATTTATGGAACTGCTCGCTGCTAAAAGAAATTTGCCTCCTCAGCTAGCCACCAACGTGTTCCAGGGTTGATCCTGAAAAACCCTCGCACCATCGAAGAGCATGTGTAGAGGCCTGCCTGCTGAAGACTCTCTATAAAGGCTGTGAAGCAAAGTTGGCAAGGTCAGGCAGGTGAGTCTGCAGTCTTCATCATTTCAAGATTTCCAGTTCATCATCCTGTAAGTCGCCCCCCCACCCCCCGACAGAGTCCATCCATCATCTGCAACACCCATGGGACTCAGGTACTGTTTTTTCTGTTATTTCTGGACTGTATTTCTTGGGTTGTACAGTGCCCCCTCAAACAAGTCACTACCTGCATACCCCTAGACAGGGAGTGGGGGCTTACACATACATTATTTTTATTTATTACCAGGGTCGCTCTCATAACCCTGGTGAGATATTTGCACCATTGTACTAGTATTTTAGTATTTATTGTTATTACTGATTGTACAATCCCTGTCAAGGTTCATGGACAACATCATTCCATGTGAATAATTTTTGTCATGTATGTGCTCTCAGTGTTCGCTATTTTGATGACCCGGGTAGTGCCTGAAAACAGTCCCTGGGATCAGTGCACCCACCCAGTTAACAAGTAAATACATAATTAAATACATAAATAGAATGTTTCACTTACATATACTGGAGCTTGCGTTGGATTAAGTTTCATGACACAGAACCCTGAAAAAAAAAAAAAAAAAAGAATTTAGATATTAAAAAAAGAATACCCTAAAAAGTAAATATCACAGAATCACATAACTATGACTGCAGAAAAGGACCTCACTGGCCCATCGAGTCGGATAAAGTTAACAAGGTAAATCACAAATCTGATAAGTTACACCATCCATGTGATACTAAATGACATAAAATCCCAGAAATCAATTCCCAACAATCAGAAGACTGGGATGTACTGCATGACTGACACCCTAATTTAGCATCTCTTTGCGTACTACTTTTCTTGCATTAAACCAAGTGAACTGGGGCAGAGGGACCTGAATTAACCAGCTATGGGGGAACTGGGTTGAAGGCCTTACTAAAATCCAGATGTAAAAAGTCCACTGCCCAATTCATATCCATCATCTGGTAACCTTCTTGAGGTCTATCATGTAAGCCTGACATGATCTACCCTTTTAGAACCTATGCTGGTTGACATCATTGAGCCTCTTCTCTGTAAGGGTCACAATATCCTCTTTAATAATTGTCTCCACAAGTTTACCCTGTTCACTGGTTGATAAGTTAGCAGGACTGTCTTCACTTACACCTTTAAACACAGAAACACAGAAAATGACAGCAGCTAAGGACCGTCTGGCCCACCTAGTCTGCCCATTTCCCTACCTACTTAAAGCTCCAGGTCCTAAATGATCAGCAGCTTAACCTCTCTTTCCTACTTTCAGGGTTGACTTCTGTCTTGTTTAGCCCATGCATTCTTGAACTCCCCAATTGTTTTCGCCTCTGTGACCTCCACTGGAAGCTGCTCCATGCATCCACCACCCTTTCTGTGAAAAAATACTTCCTCACAATTCCAGAGTCCCCACCAGCCTCATACTGTGACCCCTTGTTCTTGTACACCTCTTCTTGTAAAAGATGCTCCCCTCCTGAACATTGTTGATTCCCTTGAGGTACTTGAATGTCTCTATCATGTCCCCCGTTCCCTCCTTTCCTCCAGGGTATACATATTGAGGTATTTCTGTCTTATGTTTTCTGGTGCATTCCTTCACCATTTTTGTTGCCCTTCTCTGGACTGCCTCCATTCTGTCAATATCCTTCCAGAGATGTGGTCTCCAGAACTGAACACAGTATTCCAGATGTTGCCTAATAAACTGTCTGTACAGTGGCATCACCACCTCCTACTTTCTACTGGTGATGCCCCTCCCTATGCACCCCAGCATCCCTCTGGCCCTCCCCACTGCCTTTTTACATTGCTTGGCTACCTTCAGGTCATCCATTATGTTGACCTCTTTCTAGTTTTGTTGTTGTTAGTATCCCTCTTTACATTTTGTATTTCTCTCCAGGATTCTTGTGGCCCAATAGCATGACTTTGCACTTTTTTGCATTGAATTTAAGCTGCCACTCTCTTGACCACTCCTCCAATTTGGATAGATCTTTTCTCATTTTTTCCACCCTGAATGGAATGTCTACCCTATTGCAGATCTTGGTGTCATCCACAAAGGCTCCCCTTCCCGCCCCTCCACAATGTCATTAATGAAGACATTGAAGAGGACCAGCCCCAGAACCGAGCCCTGTGGCACCCACTGGTTACCCCCTCCTGTGATTGAACTCTGTTTACCACCACCCTCGGTGTCCTGTTGCTCAGCCAACTTCTGATGCAATGTACCACCTTGTGACCTACTCCTAGACTGTGCAACTTCTTTACTAGCCTCCTGTGTGGGACGGTGTCAAATGCCTTGCTAAAAATCTAGGTAGGCCATGTCCACTGCCCCTCCCTGATCCACCACCCTGGTTACCCAGTCAAAGAAATCTATCAGGTTTCTTTGACAAGATCTCCCTGCTTTGAATCCATGTCGTCTTCGGTCTTGTGTCCCACTAGCCTCTAGGTATGCCACAATCCTTTCCTTTAACAAGGATTCCATGATTTTCCCCACCACAGAGGTCAAGCTGACTGGCCTGTAGTTTCCATTCTCCACCTTGCTCCCACTTTTGTGTAGTGGTACGACATTTGGAGGGGCATCATATCTGCTGTTCTCCATTTCGCTCACTCCACTCCCATTGATGGTGACTTTATAACAAAGTGTGAATGTAATTCTCTCAGCACTCTTGGGTGTATCTCATCAGGACCTGGAGATCCAGTCGGCCTTAGTTCTGACAGAACCTTATTTATCTGATCATCTGTGATGATTAAAATCTGTTAGTAAGCCTTCATTCTCTCTTGTAAATACTGAAATGAAATAATCACTCAATATATAGGCCTTATCTTGATCACTTTGTATACATTGTCATCTGTCCTAATTCTCTCCATGTTTTTCTTAGTTTCACATTTTTCTCTAATATATCTGAAGAAAGTGTTGTCAACTTCCTTTGAAATTTTTTATTTAATCTTAACCTTAGTGGTCTTGACAGTGTTCTTACCGCATTTAGATTTAAATCATTATATGCAATGTTATTTACGTTACTTTTTCCCTTATGCTGTCTAAATGTTTTTCTCTTTGCCTCCACTGCTTCTCTTACTTGTTTAGTAAACCACAGTGGTTTTATGTGCTCCTTGGATTTGCTTAGTCTTCTCACACAGTAGGCTATAGCTTCTGTAGCTGTCTTACTATGGCCCATTTATCGTGCAAGTCCTGAAGTTGTTCTAGTACTACAATTCTTTTTGCATCATGATCTGCTCACTTAAAATCTAGTCTCTCTGTGCTAATCTTTGTCTGTTCCTTCTCCAGTAAGAAATCACATTTGTGTTGTGATTACACTATCCTACAGTGCTGTGAAACACATAAGTAATAACCCACGACGAGGGTGTGGGGTTATAGGCATTTAACTCATGTCTGGGGTGCGTTGTGAGGCATGAGACCACAGGCAGAGTGTCCTCACAGTGCCCCAGGTGTGGATTAAATGCATATAACCCCACACTCTGGAGTGGGTTATTGCACTTATAACATGGGTCGCATGAAGGACACAAATAATGCTCAGAAAGGGCGATTTTATGGCTGGAAAAGACTATTTTTATTGTGTATCCTTCCATCTGAAAAAATAGTTCCACATATAGATTGAGGATACTCATTTTATGGTTCAGTTAGACCTTTCTGTAAGGTACAAAAGCATTGTAGACCCATTAATACTAATGATCACATGTAAACTAAATGAAATACCACATGTGGGAAATACAAGTGTGCACAGGCAAGCTTGCTGTGGACTGCACAATTCTGTGGAAATGTGTTTTATTTTTAATCAATTGCAGAATAACTGTGTATGTCACTTTTTCGAACATATTAATAAGCTTCCTGAAGTATACGAGTAGAGTGTTGTTTATTTATAGTGTAATGACATGCATACTTTAATGCTACAAAGTAACACAGCTCCTATCCTAAAGTAATCAATAAAAAACATGTTACATCAGTTTTACTTGCTTTTTACCATGTTTGAGAATACATTACTTCCGTGAGTTGCAAGCACTGCATTATGGGTATATAAATAATATGTATTATGCAGTAGCTCCATCATTCCCCGAGAAACACACTTCTGAACAGTTGATCCTGACAGTAAGTTAGGGAAAAAAGTACTATATTCACTGGTTAGTGGTTATAACCACTACCAGAGATTGCCCAACAGCTCCGTAAACCACATATGTGGTTAATGGAGCTCCGTAAACCATGGGCAGAACACTACCACAGAATCAGCAGAAAACCACCTAACAAGCTGTTCTTGCACTGCACATTCACAACTGCTCACTCAGTGCAAGACAAGCTTGTCGGCGGCAAGTTACTCTCGCTAAGCGGCAAAAAAGACAAATTAAACTAAAAAAAGTTCATCTATTTACAAAAACATGGCAACAGCATCTCGTTTCGTGCACTCTTTTACCACTCTCCTTTAAATACCTCTACACCCGAATGCACAAGACTGGCCATTAGAGATGACGCTCAACACTCGACCGCAGAACAACAAGCTTAAACAAATTCCTCGAAAAAGAAGAAAAGGAAGAGAAAACACCTTCCAGAGAAGTGAAAAATTGCACTGCAGAGTAAATCTTTAAAAACAAATCGATCTTGCAGCATGAACTTATCAGACAAAGTCTCATAAAATAACTTATGTGACATTCTTAACACCTGAAAAACACCCAAAACACCAGTAAACATAAAAAAATAAAACTTGGACAACTCATGTATGGTTCTATGGGGATTTTATACACCCCCTCGGTGTGTGACGCCCATATAAACCCCTCGGGTGAATCACACACCTCGGGGGTGCATAAAATCTCCATAATCCACACTTGTCCATGCATTATTCTATATATGTACATAATTACTTAATGTTTCTGTAAAGCAAAAAAAGCACTGTAGACATATTACTGCTAATGCTCACGTCTAAACTAAGTGAAACGCAACATGTGGAAATTACAACTGAGCACTGGCAAGCTTGCTGTGGACTGCACTATTCTGTGAGAATTTGTTATATTCTTAATCGACATAATACCTATATAACACTTTCCCTTGCACTGCAGAGTAAATCTTTAAAAAACAAATCGATGTGTGAGGGAGGAGTGTTCAGGGAAGTGGTTGTGTTTTATTTTCTTCTGTTTTTGTGATATTTGAATAGTTTGTTCTTTAATTTAGTACTGAGAGTTACAACTCTTACTTGGGCTGTGATAGTGTAACTGTTGGTGGCTTGTGCTGGTTGTGGGAACAGTTGATGGCTGTGATTATGTAATGTAACATTGACATATGTGCTGTTTGCCTGTGATGAGAGGGGAGAGGTAATTACAGGCATCATCTTGTCTTGCATTATTCACTGGGGAACAGAAGATGGAGTAGTGTTCAAGGAAGTGGCTGTGTTTTATTTTCTTCTGTTTTAACTGATATTTGAATAGTTTGTACTTTAAATTAGTACTGTGAGTTACAAGTGTTACTTGGGCTGTGATACTGTAACTGTTGGTGGCAGTGGCGGAGCTAGGTTTGGGAGCATTTGGGAGCTCGTGGGGGGGGGCATGTAGTCAATTGTGCGCTCCACAATGGGCAATAAACAGTGAATAAAGATCATGATGGGGCACCACTACTCACACTGGGGCAGCCAGGAGGGGCGACTGCACCCCCAGCCCCCCCCCTCTAGTTCCGCTACTGGTTGGTGGCTTGTGCTGGTTGTGGGAACAGCTGATGGCTGTGTTAAAACCCTCCCACCCTTAAATACTGAAAAGCCACTAGGGGTTGGGCGTGAAGGCTGTGAGGGAGGAGCTTGTGGGAGATACAAACTGCCCATATGAACTAACTCTTAAAGCTAATAGTCAGGTGGTAAAAGTTCAGACAGAGGGTGTGTAGGTGGGTGGAGATACAATGGCTTACCAAGCCCACAGAGTCTCATGAAAAGATTGTTATGATATGATGTGAAAGCTAGCCTTGTCGTGTGATGTCATATTTGGATTTGATATATACTAAGGTGGTAATGTATTACTAAACTACACATCTAGCATACTTAGGGCTGTGATAAGTATTTAGGATTCATAAGAGCTGTAATACACTGAGGGGATTCTACTAATGTGTTACTGTATTAATGTAGTACACTGAGGAGATTGCATTAATGTGTTACTGAGCAAAGGCCATCAAATGAGGACCAGGGGGTTAAAGAAGGATTGCTATTGGACTAGTAATAGAACATATAAGTACAAGAGTCAGGACTGATGGACAGATGTGGGGATACACTTAAGCCAGTCACAGCAGACAGAGTGGGGATACACTTAAGCCAAACACGAATAATGGGGAGTAGATGCGAAGGGCTGCAAGGGAGGGGAACGCGAGTGACGGTGGAAGTGGACAGAAACGGATACAGGTAGGTGGAGGCTACAGAATAGAGGGTGGAATGATGGGAACCATGAAGGGAGGGTGGCAGACACAGGGAGGATAGTGAGTTGCAATGGATGTGAGGCGGCTGATTGGATGAATTTTTTCATGGCAACTGGGAGACTGTCCAATTTGCTGCAGGCTAAGGAAATTTGAGAATGAAGTAATGGGATTATGGAGGGAACTAAGGAGAGTGAGGGAGGGGGGAGCTGAGACAGGAGTGACCACACTGAGAAGGGGTGGGGAGATGCAGAGAGGGAACTGCAGAGCTAAAGATGGGGATATAAGGAGGATGGAGGGGGAGATGAGTGGAAGTGCAGTAGTAGGAGGGAGGGATCAGGGAAGGAGGCGATGGGCACCACTGCAGGGTTATCAAGCAATAGATTTGCAGTGTTGGCAGAGGAAGGGGAGGGAGGTATATCGGAACTGCGAGGCGAGGGGGGGATAGGGAAGGTCCAAGAGGCAGGAATTACAATAGGAAACAGAGATGGGAGAGGAAGGGTAGGGTAGAGAAGGGAGAGGAGGAGGAGGAGGCAGTAACAGGAGGGAGGCAGCAGGGGAATGATGCAAGAAGCACAAAAGGTGCATGTGAGGGATGTAAGGAGAGAGGTAGCAGGGTTCCTGGGGGTGGACAGGGATCACAGTGGAGGGCAGAATCAGAATGATGGTGGGGGTGTTGGTGCTGGGGACTCCATACTGAAGGGGATCAGATGGGTAGGAAGGGAAAGGCACAGTTGTATCTGGGTCAAGTCAATTCAGGGGTTGACTGCAGACAGGAGTGAAAGCAGGCAGGCACTTCTCAAGTGTGAAAGCAGAGGGAGGATGAAACCATGTGGTGGTGCATGTGGGAACAAACGACTTGAAACACTGGAGGTGGTAAAGGGGGAGGTGTTCAAAGAATTGGGTAGGCAGTGTGAGGAGGTGGGGGTGTCGGTAGCATTCTCTGAGGTGCTACCGGTACCATGTGCATGCAACAGGGAGAAAAAAAAAAAGGATAGAGGAGTTCAATGAGTGGCTGAAGGATTGTTGCTGAACCAGGAAATACGGACTGGTGTCAGACTGGGGCAGGACCTGAAACAACAGCGACCTATATGCAGGGGACAGGTTTCATTTGAGCAAGGAGGAGAAGAGCATACTCAAATAGGGAATGAAGGGGTATATTTCAACAAGGGTGTATTTAAACTAGGAAGGGGGGTGGTGTCGGGACCTTTGTTAGAAACAATGTCTGGAAAGGGAGCATAGGGTGCTCAGCCCCCTAGTTAGAGGTGAAGGCAGTGAGTGGGGGCAGAGAGAGACCGGGGGGGGGGAGAGGAATGGTAAGGTTGGGGAGGCAACAGGCTGGAAGGTGGTCTCACAATGCAAGAAGCCTAAGGTACAGAACTGCGGAGCTGCAGGCTCTCTTGGCAGTGGAATTGGTGGACATAGTGGCCATCATGGAAACATGGGCCACCCAGTACAAGGACTGGGACAGGATGATCCAAGGGCACAGGCTATTCAGAAAGGATAGGGCCAAGGGGAATGAGGGGCTGGCAATCTATGTGAGGGAGGTGATTAAGTGTGTAAGGGATGAAGGGGAAGAGGGGAGGACAGAAGCTCTCTGGATGCAGTTCCAGGCTGCGAGGAATAGGTCACTGAGGATGGGGGTAGTGTACAGGCTACCATCACAGGATTGTGACCTGGACCGAACTGGAAGATCAAATTCAAAGGGTAAGCAGGAAAGGAAGCATGGTGGTGGTAGTGGGATTTCAACCTACCGGGGGGGGGGATTGGAGCACAGCTGCCTCCATGAATGCAAGAGAGGGGATCCTGTTGGAAGCTTTTCAAGACAGCTTCTTGACACAGCTTATACAGGGGCTGACATGGCTGGAAAAGACTTTGGACCTTGTACTGGATAATGGGGAAGCTGTAAGGAACCTAGAAGTGGGGGAACCACTTGCTGGGAGTGACAACTACTCGGTGTGGTTCACACTACACAGGGGGCACGTGTACAATGGTAGTTGAGTTTAGGGGGGTGGACATTAGGATGATGGGAGAAATTCTGAGCCAGCACCTAGCAGACATCCAACAACACTTGGATGCAGATGAGAAATGGAATATAAAAAGGGGAGGGCTGGCAGAGGCAACAGAGACCTGTACTAGGAAAAAAACAAGAAGGGCAATGAAACCCAGTTGGCTGTCACCAGAGGTCAGGGAAGGAGTAGGAGCCAAGAGGGTGGTATTTTGGAAGTATAGAAAAATGGGGAGGGGAGAAAATACAGATGTATACAGGAAAGGTCTAGGGAGGTTACCAGACTGGTGGGGGGGCCAAAACGTCTAGAGGGCTGAGACTGGTGCAGGGGATCAAAAGAAGAGAAAAAGACTTCCGTTACATAGGCGAGAAAAGAAGCAAAGACCAGCTTGTGAGGATCAAGAAAGATGGGAGGTGGGTGGAGAAGAGGTCGAAACAGGCACTGAATGAGTACTTCTGCTCTGTGTTCACGCAGGAAAGGGAGGCCAAATACCTCAGGCAAGTAGGGGGTGGGTAGGGGCGAGGATGACAGATGTAGGGATTACAGAGGGCGGGGTGCTGGAGGGGTTGAGGGCACTAAGAGTGGACAAAGCACCTGGACCGAATGGCATTCACCCTAGAGTACTGAGGGAGCTGGGAGAGGTCCTTGCAGGGCCGCTGGAAGACATGTTCAATGCCTCCCTGGACACAGGATGTGTACCACAAGACTGGAGGATGGTCCATGTGGTGCTCATCCATAAAAGTGGGCCAAAGGATGAACCAGGGAACTACAGGCCAGTGAGCCTCACCTCGATCGTGGGCAAACTCATGGAGACCATCCTAAAGGAGTGTTTAGTTAGCTTCTTGGAGGCAAACAGTATACAGGATGACCAGCAACGTGGGTTTGTCACAGGCAGATCATGCCAAACCTGGTAGAGTTCTATGACTGGGTGACATGGGAATTGGACAAGGGCCATGCTGTGAACATCCTGTACTTGGACTGCAGTAAGGCCTTTGATTCAGTGCTGCATGGGAGATTGGAGAGCTGGAGTATACTGGAGCAGGACCAAAATGGTGACCTGGATCAGGAACTGGCTGAGGCGACAGCAAAGGGTGGTGGTGGCAGTGGGGACTCATCACGAGACCAGTGACGAGCGGGTACCACAAGGACCAGTACTGTTCGGGATTTTCATTGCAGATATCTTGAATGGGATCCAGAGCAAAATCAGTCTGTTTGCAGACAATACCAAGATGGGAGCTGTGGTAGATGACAGGGGGTTGCAGGAGGACCTGAATAAGCTGCAGGAGCGGGCAGATAAATGGCAGCTGGGGTTCAATGCCAATAAGTGCAAGGTTTTGCACTTTGGAGATCCAGAACCAGGGGAGGGATTATCACTTAAATGGGGTTCAAGCTGGGTTGCTCCTCAGAAGAGAAGGACCTAAGGGTGATCATAACAGGGAGCATGAACAACTCTGTTCAATGCAGAAGGGTGGCAGCAAAAGCCAACAAAATGCTGGGGTGTACAGCTAGAGGAATCTCCTCCAGAAGTAGGGAGGTTATCCTGACCCTGTATAGGTCGCTGGTCAGGCCCCACCTGGAGCACTGCGAGCAATACTGGCACCCGTTCCTGAAGGAGGACATCAGATTGTTGGTGGGGGTACAGCACAGAGCTACAAAGATGATCCAGGGATTGGAGGGCAAGCCAAATGAGGAAAGACTGGGGGAGTTGAATATGTACTCTCTGGAAGAGAGGAGGGACAGGGGAGATATGATTGAGACATTTAAATACCTGAAGGGAATAAACAAGACTAATGCAGAGAGGATCTTCCAGAGGAGAAAGGGGAGGGACACGAGAGGACACCAACTGAGATTGGAGGGGGTAGATTCAGGCACAGATGAGGAGACATTTTTTCACAGAAAGAGTGGTGGACAAGAGGAACTCCTTGCCAGATGAGGTAGTGGCCTGCAAGACAGGAGACAGCTTCAGGAGAGGTTCGAACAGGGTAAGGGTAAGGGGTAATAGGATGGAGAGGGAGGGGCAGCAGCATTATAAGGTGCTAGCTGCGCACTCGAGCAGACCCCATAGACCGTGACACCTGGTTCTTCTGGCATTTTCATATGTTCATACAGTCATTTGCTTCCTAAAGTATATGAGTAGACTGTTGTTTATTTATATTGCAATGACAATTACTTTAATACTTCTTTTTAGTGTTCAGAACACAGGAAAGCAAAGTGACACAGCTCCTTTCCTATAGTAATCAATACAACACGATACAACATCTGTTTTACTTGCTTTTTACCATGTATGAGAATATATTACTTCCATGAGTTGCAAGCACTGCATTATTGGTACGTAAATTGCCTTGCCAATAGAGAGTTTCTGACTTAAATAATACAAGGATTCAATTGGATTCTTTTTAACTAGCAGCTGGTAAAGTACAAGGTAAGTAAAAAAAAAAAACACTGTAGACACATTACTGCCAATGATCACATGTAAACGTGTATAGAATTGCTGAAAATCTTTCCATTTCTACTCAGAATACTGCAGTTATCAGCAACATTTTCTGTGTCACCACTATACTGGATCTGTGGGTAGGCGTATGATTTTGGTGGGATAATCACATCACTTGCTTTGAGGGAAGAAGTGCAGGTCACCCAAGTGTAGATTAAAAAGGGAATTTAATCCACAGTAACCTGATGCTGTTTGACCAACTGGGTGCTCTCCTTCATGCAACCCATGTTATAATGCATTTTAATCTCTTTATTACTCCATATTAGATCCAATATTGCTTCGCACCTTGTAAGTTAATCAATAGTTTGTATAAGGGACCCATCACGCAATGTCAACAAAGTTATAGCCTTTTATAACACCAGCTTTACCAGTTCCCTAGTCTTTAGCAGGAAGGGAGGGAGCCAAATCATTATTAAACAAACAAAAACAAAAAATAAAGTTATCTGTAGATAAACACAGAAATATGTAGCAAAATGCCATTTAGCTAGTGGCAATCTAGATGCTGCAGACGTGCCAAACTGACCCTATTTATGTTTGGTTACTGCCATATGATGTGTGGATAACCCATTAGAAACAGGACTAAAACTACCAATCTCATCAGTGTGCCTATTCAAACTCAAATTTTGGAGACTTAAACACAGTTATAAAAAAGGTTCCCATTCTGAAAAGCTATTAGTTAACCCTTCTAAGGTGCCGAGTCTCCAAAGACTAATTCCTAAGGATAAACATCAAGGAAGCCTGAATGCTAAATATTTGTGTAAAGACACAATGTGCACTGAAGACACTGGCTGCAGGCCAAAGTCTCTCAAAAGCTGATAGCAATGATGACGAAAATTCAAACTAAAACAAAACAATCTGACAAAGAAAAAAAAAAGCCTTAAGTCATGCCTTACTTTTGTGAAGCTCTTTAGCGGAAAGGATGTTTAAAAATCCACAGTCAAAATACCTTAAATGTTTTAGAATAAGAACAGTAAGTTGTTGTTTAGTTTCAATTAAAAAACCTGAAATGTTTCCAACTATGCTCCATATAGTATTAAAGCAGCAAATGAGCCTTATTCAGGACAGTTTGGAATCGTGCTGCGGTCTGGCCCGATTTGCTACTGACTGCTTAAACTTATTATTGTAAAAAGATGTAGTCAGCACTTGATAAGTTAATTTGAACTTTTCATTTACCTTCCTTCATGAATGATATGTGTGTGCTCTTAATTAATATGTGGAACTTGCAGAAACAGACTAGACATGTTGGATCAAAGGTGGGGACCATCATCAAGCACAAAGAAATGTAAACGGACTTCTTTACTGCTCACAACTTGTAAAATTAACACATTTCAGCAGCCCCTCTCCCCAATTATGTAGTCTACATCCTTTTCAATTAGAGTTCTATGAACACAGATACACTTTAAGAACAACACAGAAGCATAGCAAGTGCATAAGGTACACCACAAATTCGTCAAGAATCCAGCATGGATGGAATAATAAATTGTGAACCAGTATTTACAAAACAACTTCTACAGAGATATAGCATCAGCATTGGCTGAATTGATAGCAGAGGAAGCGGTCACCCCCGAAGTGGTTCTCTTGATGATCCCTCCTGAGGGTCTCCGCATCCAAAGGGGTTCTCTCTTAGTAACATATCTTCTGGCAGCTACAAAGGTGATTACTCACCTCTGGGGTAGTCAAACCCCTCCCAGACTCAGTGACTGGTTTAAAATAATGAAGAATTTGTATATACTAGAAAAGCTCTGTTCGAGGGGTCCCAAACCAGATACAGCATTTGAAATTAGAGGGAGAAAATGGGTTCTCTATGCATGTGAGCAAGACCCCTTCTTCTCAGTATGATCTACAGTCTATTGTATAAATATACATATAAAGTAGACTTAGAGGATGTATTAAACAGGCTACCATTTCAACATAACACATGCTCAGTTACAGATTGGATACCCTTAATATCTTAATGTATGCTCTAACACAGAGCCTAAGCATCATGATTTACTTTTGTATATGGGCTCCTATACCTCAGAATGTATCAGTAATATACTGGTTCTGTCCTATGTATTCGTATGTGAACAACCCTGTACTGTATCAAATGTGTTTCACCTGCCCACCTGTAAAGATATATATGAGAAATCAAAAAGCAATAAAAATTAAAGTTAAAAAAAAAACTTCTACAGAAAACATAGGCTTGCAGATTATAGGAAGTTCTCCTTTAAACAGGTTTTTTAAAAAGCATTTGCTGCCTGCACCCCTTGACCACCTGCTTTCAGAAAAACAGGGCAATGCAACCTCTTTGAAAACAGAAAAAAAAACTAGATGCAAAGTGGGCTTCACAGCTTAGAAAATCCAGCTCTAAGTTTAAAAGTAGCTACTGTACTGGGGTGACACCACCCCCTCTAGGAGTCTGTTCCACAAATCAGAAGGGGCCAGATATTCAAAAGTTTGGGCAGGTGCTAACGGGTCTTTGATTGCGCAAACCAGGGTTTGCACTGGATCCCCTTATTCAAAAGGGGCTGTTGCACAGGCAAAGAGGATTAGTGCCCGCGAAAAACATAACAGATGCTTGCAGGCAAGGGAAGGGGCATGGCCATGAATAGCCATGCTACCCCTTATTCAGTGGCTTTGCACTGCACAAAAGGGTTTTGTGTTGTTCATTGGCGCAGCACAAATACCGCCAAACAAAACCCTGACTTAACTCTGGGCAACCCTAGTGGCTGCCAGAGGTAATGCAGCCAGCTGACGGGTGGGGGGGGGTGGTGGTGGTACAACCAACCACTTGTGGTCCCTGGCAACTCCTCCTGCCGATCACCACCCGTTCTGTAAAAATGCATCCCTGGTGCTAGTGGCCCCCATAAATCACCATCCCATTCTGTACGAAAATAATATCCCCGATTCTAGTGCCCCTCCCCGATTGCCAACCCCGATGTGAATATTATCATCCCTGGTGGTAGTGGTCCCCCCTCACCAGGCCAGATGTAAAATTATTATCCCTGGTGCTAGTGGTTCCCCCCTCCCCCGCTCACCTGCCCTGACACAAAACCTATTATCCCTGGTGGCAGTAGTTCCCCCTTCCCTCCGATCGCCAGCTCCAATGTAAATGTTATCCCTTGTGCTAGTGGTTTCCCCTCTCTGATCACCAGACCCTCCATGACAACAAGATATTCTCTGGTGCCAGTGGTCCCCGATCACCAGCCCATAAGTCCCAAAAAACACTCCCTGGTGTCCAGTGGTTCCCTCCTCCCACTGCGGCACCAGGTGTACCCTCCCTTGGCATTATCCGCAGTGCCAGGGAAGCACGGTGACTGGGCACAGCCCCTGCTCACACCTCCTCAGCTGGCTGCTGTATATACAAGCAGGGAGCACACCTCTTAATTATAGGATAGGGTTATGTGTGATAGGGTGATACAGGAGGAGTATGGTTGTGAATGGAGAAAAAAGTTGCCATGCAACTGTAACGGGGTGGCCCTGTTCCAGAGATACACATACCCCTTCCCTTGGTATTGTCAATGTGCACCCCCCATTTTCCTTTCACATTGTCCTGTCAATTCTTACTTATTCTGAAGCAGTCCTTAGTTTTTCCTTGTCAGGGTGGCCAACCTGACAAACAAACTTCTCTCTCTTTACTGTCCCCTTGTTCTTTTATCCCAGTGTTGTGCACACAATGCATTGGATGGCGCTTTGCTGAATACTCCCGATTGGGAGTGATTTACTAGAGCCAGTCGTAGTACAAATAATGTTTAAAATGTGTCCCAAATGTGTTTAAAAGAGCCCCGAGTCACTGGTGCCCCGTAGAAAGAAAAGGCACTGATGTGCTGGTGACCTGCCACTGGCAGAGGCTGAATGAATAGCCAAGGAGCCATTCTGCTATGGCTTAGGAACAGCTAATCTGTTTCCCTGGCCATGTTGCTTGGTATGTTATAGCTAATTACAGACAACAGGATCCTCAACCCCAAACGGGCTGGATTCCACAGAGCTCCTCCAGGATCAGATACCATGCGGGCCTGCATGAGGCCTGCGACACGAGTCCCTCACCCAGACAACAGGATCCCCAACCCCCGGCGTCTGGATTCCCCACAGAGCTCCTCCAGCAGCGGATACCACGCGGGCCTGCATAGAGGCCTGCGACAGACCCTGACCCAGACAACAGGATCCCCAACCCCCCGTCGGCTGGATTCCCCACAGAGCTCCCTCCAGGAGCGAATACCACACGGACCTGCATTGAGGCCTGCGACACAGTCCCTGACCCAGACAACAGTATCCCCGACCCCCTGATCGCTGGATTCCCCACAGAGCTCCCTCCAGGAGCGGATACCACGTGGGCCTGCACAGAGGCCTGCGACGCAGTCCCTGACCCAGACAACAGGATCCGGCCCCCCTCCCGATGGCTAGATTCCCCACAGAGCTCCCTCCAGGAGCAGATACCACGCTGGCCTCGACAGAGGCTCATGCACACAGTCCCCGACCCAGACAACAGGATCCCGACCCCCGATGGCTGGATTCCCACAGAGCTCCCTCCAGGAGCGGATACCACACGGGCCTGCATAGAGGTAATAAGCTACCTCCAGCTGCAGCACCCTTGTGAGGGGGGTTCTTGTTTTGTGCTTCCTACCGGACTTCTGCTCGCAAGAAAATAGGCATGGGACTAGGCTCATGATTGCTATGCTCTCTACTGTACTACTGGTTGACTTGTTTAAAGCTGTAAAGTGCTGCTGTGTTAACTCTATGGGTTCGGGGGGGGGCGAACTTACTAGCGAATGCTGTTCCCGCTGCCTAGGTGCTCTTTTCTGTGTTACCAGGTTACAGCTTTTAGATTGCTGCACTTAACTGCACCATACTGTGTTAGTAGCTTACAGTCTTTAGATTTCTGCTTTTACCTGCATCATACTGTTGATCGTTTGTTTCTCCTGGCTGCCAGAATCGGGATATAGCCGCACATGCGAAGTAAAGGAACCTGGTCTCCCGCTGCATACTAATTTCGGCTCCCTTTGTTCTCCTCACAATATAGGCCTGTGACACAGTCCCTGACCCAGACAACAGGATCCGATTCCCCCGACAGCTGGATTCCCCAGAGCTCCATCCAGGAGGCGGATACCCGTGAGCCTGCATGAGCGTAATAAGCTACCTCCAGCTGCAGCACCCTTTGCGAGGAGGGTTAGCCCGTGACGCGCTGTGTGTCGCCTCCACACACCCACCCTGGCTGGCATTTCCTTTATAGGCACTTTCTTGTGACATCATATCCTGCTGGTGGTTTATACCAAGTCCCCACTTCTCCATTTGCAGGTTATACCTGCTAGCCACTAGAGGGACCCTCTGACCTTCCACCTCAGTCTCATCACGGAATCCCTCCCCTCCTACTTCCGGGAACCCCTCTACCTGCTAGGCCACTTCTCTCTCTATCCCCATCTATGCCTCTGCCCACACCTCACCCAGCTGTCTGGCTAGCCCTACCCACTGACCCTGCCCTACCACCTGACCCACACCCTGCCTGCTACTAACCCCAGTGACCACTAGGAGTCACTATTTCTACCCCAATTTCTGGCCCAAATCAACCAGATTAAGTCACCTAGAACCTGGACCACTGCCCTCCGCCAGGTCATATCTCAACTGCCCTGCCAGGGTCTCGAACCTTGTACCCTGTACACCAGAGTCCGTGACAGTCCCACTACTCCAAAGTGGTATCTACGCTTTCTGAGGGGCAGCCAAGATATTTGAAACTCCCCACCCTGCTACTACCCAGGCACTATGTTTGAGCACCGCCTCCTCAAATGTCTCCCCCTCTTTTTCATGCTAGTACCCTCATCCCATCAGCCAAACATCTCACCTGGCCCACACTTACCAGCACCCTCTACCCTTGCTGACTTTGGCCGATCCCAACCGATACTGCCCATGTACCCTGGCCCACGGCACCCACCCCTTGGAAACCTTTCCACTGCCTACCCTACCTCCACATGGCCGCTACTTGTCCTTGCCCTCCCTACCCTTCAAACCCTGTAGACTCCTTGTTCCCTTATGGCCTCCCTCCCATCCCTGCATACCCACTGTAAGCTTACACACTACCACCCCCTGATCAGGGCCTTGGTCTTCCTACTACTCCTATCAGGTAATATAGATCCAAACCCTGGCCCAGTCTCCTCCAACCCACCAGCCGGGCACAATGGTCTCCACATATCCTCCATGAACATATGTAGCCTAATGAAAAAATGTGATGCCCTCCAGTGCTAGGTGATGCTGCATCAACCAGACATCATAACTCTGGTTGAAACCTGGCTGTCCAAATCCACCCCTGACTCCTTTGTCTCCCTCCCAGGCTATACCTTATACCGTGAGGACCGAGTAGGCAAATGCAGGGTGGCTGTGCAATCTATACCAGGGACACAATCATCGGACAAGTGCCCCCTGCCCCTGCTCTTGTAAATGGGGCCGGGGCCCAGGCCCAGGCCCTCACCCTCAAACTTGCTCCTGACCCCTCCAGGGGCCCTCTATATCTCACCACCGCCTACATTCCCCCAAATAACCAGAGCCCGGCACTGATATCTTTAACAGAATATCTTGCAACCCACCACCACAAGGCGAAACAAATCATACTGGGGGAACTAAACATGAACTGGCTCAGCACCTCCTCATCTACTACCAGAGACTCTTTCACTGCCCTAGACCTGACACAACTCATTTCCTAACCCACCAGAGTTAACCCAAAGAGAGGTACCAGTACCCTTATGGATGTCGTTATCACCAACCGCCCCGATAAAATTCATAACATCCAGGTCCTTCCAGACTCGCTAAGTGACCACTCCCCTATCCTATTCCTTTGGATGGCCCCCGCTCCCAAACCCACTGTCCTGACCACATCCCACAGGCACCTCCGCCCTGGCGGCCTGATGAAACTCAAGCATTTTCTCACCCAGATCTATTGGTCCCCCATTCGCCTCGCACCCGACATAGACACTGCCCATGCCTTTTTCTCCCACACCTTTAACAAGGCCTGTGACCTCTATGCACCCCTCACAGGAGGTCGACCCAAAAGACGCAATGCACCCTGGGTTACCCCTGCCTTACTACAAATGCTCAGAAATAGAGATAACCTCTGGCACCTTGCCACTGAAACAGGACGGTTGACGGATAGACAGGCCTACAATGCTGCCCGGAACAAATGCACATGGGCCATCCATAAAGCCAAGGCCGACCATTACCAGGCCACCCTCACCTCCTCCTGGGGGTTTGCCCGGACTTTCCAGGATAATGTTAAACAATTAAATGGGAAATCACGCTCCCCCCCATCCCAGCTCAGCTCACAATTGATGGCACCATCTTCACCGACCCTGCTTGCATAGCTAACCACCTAAATACCGCATTCACTGACCTTAGCTCTGTCCTCCCTAGTAATTTCTTTGACCCTCCCCCTACCCTACCTCCCCCTGACCTCCAACACCCCAGTTTCCATCTTCGTAGGGTATCTGCCCAGGAAGCCAGACCACTCCTAATTAAAGCTTTAAAAGGCAAGAACCTCGGCAGCGATTCCTTGGACCCCAGCATTCTCCGGCTGTGCTGGATGAAGTCCTTGACCCACTCACCAGCCTACTCAACCGATCTCTCTGCCTGGGGCAATTTCCCACTGCATGGAAAACAGCCACAGTCACACCCATCCATAAAGGGGGTGACAGGTCCTCCACTGGGAATTACCGACCTATCTCCATCCTTCCTCCCCTCTCCAAAGCCCTGGAAAAAATTGTATCCATACAAATTACAGAATATCTTACCAAACATAACGTCCTATGCCCAGAGCAACATGGCTTCCGTGCTGGTCACAGTACCGGCACTGCGCTAGTTGAGTTCTCCAATTTCCTACACTCCTCCCTGGATGCTAGCTCACTAGCCGGTGCAGTGTTCGTTGACCTCTCAAAGGCATTCGACACTGTCTGCCACCCCCTTCTGCTGAATGCCCTAGGCCACACTGGTTTCTCCACTGGCCCCCTCGCCTAGTATGCAAGCTATCTATCCACTCGCTCCCAATGTGTAAAAATCAATGGAACACTCTCCGCAACCCGTCCCATCCACTCAGGGGTACTTCAGGGCTCCATCCTGGGGCCCTACTCTTCTCTAGCTATCTAAACACCCTGCCCAATGCCTGCTCTGGCAATATTCTTATGTATGCCGATGATGCTGTCATTTTGCCACCCCACATAATCCCATCTCACTGGGATACTCTTCAAAAATCCTATGATGCGCTGAGGCATGGTTTAAAACACAGGCTAATCATTAATCTTAAAAAAAAAAAAAAAACATGTTTTTGCCCACCCCCAAAACAAAGCCCGCAACTTCCCACTTCATATCCTCCCTAGTACCAATCAACCGCTTGAGCAAGTCAGCTGATACAAATACCTTGGGGTCACTTTTGACTCAGCCCTCACCTACCACGCCCACATTGATGCCCTTGCCTCCGCCACCAATACATGGCTTGGCATCCTCTACCGCCATAAAAACTGCCTCCCACCTGACGCTCTCCGACTAGCAGTCACATCTTCAGTGCTGTCACTCATTGACTATGGCCTGCCAGTTTATGGTGCGGCTGACACCACCGCCCTCAACAAAATTCGACTTACCCTAAATAAGGCCTGCAGACTGATTACTGGTGCCCCCAGGCTCACACATCCTTGTCTTCTCTATGATGAAGCAAAATTACTAAACCTGGATGAAAGGCTACACTATCAAATCTGCCTCCTCACAAAGAAAACCCTACTCGGGTTGTCCCCCGGGTGACAGCCTCCATCCACCATTCCCAGCCATCCATCCCAACCTGAACCTCTAGCAAGTCCAGTCTTCTGGTCCCCAGATCCAGGACCACCCATGGACAGAGGTCCTTCTGCTACAGAGGCCCATCTTGGTTTAACTCTCTCCCTGCATCCATCTCCAAAGCCCCCACAATCTCCACCTTCAAAAATGCCTTACGGAGCCAACTGTTTAGCACTCACAGCTGCGCCTGTCTGTAAACAGCGCCTTGATCCAAACACACTTGACAATGCCACTCAGGCAGCACTCTAACTCTCCCTCCCCAACTCTCCCAACCATAGCCTTATCCCTCTGCTATTGCCAGCATAGTATCAGCTGTATCATTGTAATATTCTACCAAATTGTTTAAAATGTACGGAATCACTCTATGTAACCCTAAGTATGTAACACTTTTGCTGTAATCAAAAATATATTGTCTTTCTATGTATCTATGTAACACTTTACTGTAACCAAAATTTACTGTCTGTTTGTCCTCAATGTGACGAGGTACCTTTGGAAGTGAGCCTTTGGCTCAAAAGTTGTAAACCAATGTACAAATTAAATAAATACAGTTAAACACCGCTTGGTACGCCTAGGAAAGTGCTTGGGTTTTGTCACAGGCTGCAGCGGCTACCGCATGTTGCAGTTTTAAATAAGTAGGATGCAAAGGTGTCTAATATTCTATGTAGCCCAGAATGTTGTAACTGGGTTTATGATGAAGGAAGTATCTACATTTGTACATACAGGGCCAAATGAAAAGTTGAGCTGTTGGCTGTATTGAAAAGGGGTTTGACATGTGGTTTAAAAACAGGGCACATAACCTGAGTAGAAGTCCCTGCCTAGTTACAAGTTATAAAGAAACGAGAAATATGAATTATTAAGGAAGCCCTATGAAATAATAACAAACAATACAAAACTGTTATAAATGTACAATTATGTTTAGATCTCCTGAGTTGGCAGGAGAAGAGAAATGAGGAGCGCGCCCTCAATCTCCCCTTCCTCTAGTCAACCCAGAGATGTCTGAGAGAAGAACAAGAAATAAAAATGTAATTACCGTTTTGGTTGCATGTAGTACCTGTATGGGGCTGACTGCAAACAAAATGACTAGTTTAAAAAAAAAAAAAAGATACTAGTGACATCATTACAAAGAAGGAGCTTAATTCCATAATAAGCCTTATTAAGCTAAAAGAGCTGATGGTTGATCCCCAACTATTTGTGTTGTTCATAACAGGATACTAAAGAGTAGATGATTACAGTGTCTTGAAAATGAGATATGGAACATCTTTATTCTCCAGAACAAAAGAATAAAACCCTAATGAATCCCTTGCAGCTGGTCATATGACCATGATGTCATCACCCAAGAGACTATAAAATCTCACCACTAGGAGTGATTTATAGATAGAGAGGCCAGTGTGCTGCTGGTCTTTGAGGAGAAAGGTGTGCCAGTATTCACACCAGCAGTGAAAACTGAAGTGAAGTATTGGAGAAGTGACTAGGGAAGAGTCATCTTCCAAGTTTTCTTTTGATGTGCTGTCTAACACCCTGTGTAACCTCCCCCCACCAGCCCCCCTTGTCCAACTAGCAGGGCTACTCCTCTCACACATGGCGCCACCGAGAGGGATGGGGGTAGTCACTATGGACAGTTCTGCCGACCCATACTTCTACTTCCTAGCCTGCCATCCTCAGACAGGCAAACCAAGCATGGCAACTACCTGGCTCACACCTGGGGGGGACCATTTAGCATGCCATCAACCTGGGTTCCTGGGAGAAAATGTTGCTCAGGACATGAACAGCAGGCACACAGCGGCACATACGGATGGCACTTTTCTGGTCAATCAATTATGCGCAAAGCTTCCTATTTTCAGGGCTACCAACTGCCAGACAGACAAACTGCTAGCCA
Source organism: Neoceratodus forsteri (assembly GCA_016271365.2). Lineage (NCBI taxonomy): Eukaryota > Metazoa > Chordata > Ceratodontiformes > Ceratodontidae > Neoceratodus > Neoceratodus forsteri. The sequence continues at coordinate 453,050,932 of CM028129.1, read as the reverse complement.
CAACCTGAGCAAACATTCCTTGTTTTCTCCCAAATTCCAAACAAATCCTCAGCGATGCCTCCATTTTGTAACCTCCCCCCACGGGCCCCCCTTATTCAACTAGCAGGGCTGCTTCTCTCACACATGGCGCCATCGAGAGGGATGGGGGTTGTCACTATGGACATGTCTATGAACCCATACTTCTACGTCGTAGTGTGCCATCCTCAGATAGGCAAACAGAGTGTGGCAACTACCTGGCTCACACCTGGGGGGACCATTTAGCATGGCCATCAACCTGGGTCCCTGGGAGAAAATGTTTGCTCAGGACTATGGTAGGTTTGCACTTCTTGTCTGAGGCATTCAAGCAAATCCAGACACTGGAAGCAATAACTGTACTTTCCAAACCAGGTTGGGATTCTAGAGTATGGCTTTTATTCACATCACAGAGAATAATACAAAGCGAAGAAGGACCCCCAGAGGGCTACTCCCACTAGTAATGTAGATTACTGAGTTACAGAACACACACACAGTGAACCCTCAGGTTCTGAATGGATTGGCACACATGGCCAGAACTGGTACACTTCCCTTCTTTCCCTTGACTTGGCACCCTTGGCCAGTACTAGGAATCTTCCCAAATTTCATGAGGAATTCTTGGTGGCTCCCTCGACCACCCATGAGCACATCCTGGCTCACTGGAAATCCAATATCCCACGTCTGGGTGTTTTCCTCAGGCACTGCCCAAATGCACTGAGAGAAAACAAAGGTGCACAAACTGAATCCAGAGAGGTAAAAATGCATATGATTTTGGTGGGATAATCACATCACTCGCTTTGAGAGAAGAAGTGCAGGTCATCTAAGTGTGGATTAAAAAGGGAATTTAATCCACGGTAACCTGATGCTGTTTGACCAAGTGGCTGCTCTCCTTCATGCAACCCATATTATAATGCATTTTAATCTCTTTATTACTCCATATTAGATTAATATTGCTTCACACCTTGTAAGTTAGCCAATAGTTTGTATAAGGGACCCATCATGCAATGTCTACAAAGTTATAGCCTTTTATACCACCAGCTTTACCAGTTCCCTAGTCTTTAGCAGGAAGGGAGGGAGCCAAATCATTATTAAACAAAAACAAAAAATAAAGTTATCTGTAGATAAACACAGAAATATGTAGCAAAATGCCATTTAGCTAGCGGCAATCTAAATGCTGCAGACGTGCCAAACTGACCCAATTTATGTTTAGTTACTGCCATATGATGTGTGGATAACCCATTATAAACAGGACTAAAACTACCAATCTCATCAGCGTGGCTGTTCAAACTCAAATTTTGGAGACTTGAATCCAAGTATAAAAAATGTTCCCATTCTGAAAAGCTATTAGTTAACCCTTCTAAGGTGCCGAGTCTCCAAAGACCAATTCCTAAGGATAAACATTAAGAAAGCCTGAATGCTAAATATTTGTGTAAAGACACAATGTGCACTGAAGATACTGGCTGCAGGCCAAACACTCTCAAAAGCTGATAGCAATGATGATGAAAATTCAAACTAAAACAAAACAATCTGACAAAAAAAAAAAAAAAGCCTTAAGTCATGCCTTATTTTTGTCAAGCTCTTTAGCGGAAAGGACGTTTAAAAATCCACAGTCAAAATACCTTAAATGTTTTAGAATAAGAACAGTAAGTTGTTGCTTAGTGTCAATTAAAAAACCTGAAATGTTTCCAACTATGTTCCATATAGTATTAAAGCAGCAAATGAGCCTTATTCAGAACAGTTTGGAATCGTGCTGCGGTCTGGCCGATTTGCTACTGACTGCTTAAACTTATTATTGTAAAAAGATGTAGTCAGCACTTGAGAAGTTAATTTGAACTTTTCATTTGCCTTCCTTCAGGAATGATATGTGTGTGCTCTTAATTAATATGTGGAACTTGCAGAAACAGACTAGACATCTTGGATCAAAGGTGGGGACCATCATTATCAAGCACAAAGAAATGTAAATGGACTTCTTTACTGTTCACAACTTGTAAAATTAACATATTTCAGCAGCCCCTCTCCCCAATTATGTAGTCTACATCCTTTTCAATTAGAGTTCTATGAACACAGATACACTTTAAAAACAACACAGAAGCATAGCAAGTGCATAAGGTACATCACAAATTCATCAAGAATCCAGCATGGATGGAATAATAAATTGTGAACCAGTATTTACAAAACAACTTCTACAGAGATATAGCATCAGCATTGGCTGAACTGACAGAGGAAGCGGTGCTCACCCCCGAAGTGGTTCTCTTGATGATCCCTCCTGAGGGTCTCTGCATCCAAAGGGTCTCTCTCTTAGTAACATATCTTCTGGCAGCTAAAAAGGCGATTACTTGCCTCTGGGGTAGTCAAACTCCCTCCCAGACTCAGCGACTGGTTTAAAAATGAAGAATTTGTATATACTAGAAAAGCTCTGCTCGAGGGGTCCCAAACCAGATACAGCATTTGAAATTAGAGGGAGAAAATGGGTTCTCTATGCACATGGGCAAGTCCCCTTCTTCTCAGTATGATCTACAGTCTATTGTATAAATATACATATAAAGTAGACTTAGAGGATGTATTAAACAGGCTACCATTTCAACATAACACACGCTCAGTTAGTTACAGATTGGATACCCTTAATATCTTGGTGTATGCTGTAACACAGAGCCTAAGCATCATGATTTACTTTTGTATATGGGCTCCTATACCTCAGAATGTATCAGTAATATACTGGTTCTGTCCTATGTATTCGTATGTGAACAACCCTGTACTGTATCAAATACATCTCACCTGCCCACCCGTAAAGATATATATGAGAAATCAAAAAGCAATAAAAATTAAAGTTAAAAAAAAACCTTCTACAGAAAACATAGGCTTGCAGGTTATAGGAAATGCTCCTTTAAATAGGTTTTTTAAAAAGCATTTGCTGCCAGCACCCCTTGACCACCTGCTTTCAGAAAAACAGGGCAATGCAACCTCTTAGAAAACAGAAAAAAAAAACTAGATGCAAAGTGGGATTCTCAGCTTAAAAAATCCAGCTCTAAGTTTAAAAGTAGCTACTGTATTGGGGTGACACCAACCCCTCTAGGAGTCTGTTCCACAAATCAGAAGGGGCCAGATATTCAAAAGTTTGCGCAGGTGCTAACGGGTCTTTGCTTTCGCAAACTGGGGTTTGCACTGGATCCCCTTATTTAAAAGGGGCTGTTGCACAGGCAAAGAGGATTAGCACCCGTGAAAAACATAATATATGCTTGCAGGCAAGGGGAGGGGCATGAATAGCCGTGCTACCCCACATTCAGCGGCTTTGCGTTGCACGAAAGGGTTTTGCGCTGTTCGTTGGCGCAGCACAAATACCGCCAAACAAAACCCTGACTTAACTCTGGGCAACCCTAGTGGCTGCCAGAGGTAATGCAGCCAGTTGACCATGGGGCGACAACCACCCACTTGTGGTCCCTGGCAACCTCCTCGCTGATGACAACCCGTTCTATAAAACATTTTCCTGGTGGCTAGTGCCCTCCCCAAATCAACATCCCATTCTGTACAAAATAATATCCCGATTCTAGTGGCCCCCTCCCGATTGCCAACCCCGATGTGAATATTATCATCCCTGGTGGTAGTAGTCCCCTCGCCAGGCCAGATGTAAAATTATTATCTCTGGTGCTAGTAGCCCCGATCACCTGCCCTGGCACAAAACCTATTATCCCTGGTGGCAGTAGTTCCCCCTTCCTCGATCGCCAGCCCCAATGTAAATGTTATCCCTTGTACTAGTGGTTTACCCTCTCTCTGATCACCAGACCCTCCATGACAACAAGAGACTCTCTCTGGTGCCAGTGGTCCCCGCCCCTCGATTGCCAGCCCAAGCCCCAAAAAAAACCCTCCCTGGTGTCAGTGGTTCCCTCCTCCCACTGCAGCAGTGGGCGTACCCCTCCCACTCACCTTGGCATTATCCGCAGTGCCAGGGAAGCATACGGTGACCGGCACAGCCCTGCTCACACCTCCTCAGCTGGCTGCTGTATATACAAGCAGGGAGCAAGCCTCTTATTTATAGGATAGGGTGATGTGTGATAGGGTGATAGAGGAGGAGTATGGTTGTGAATGGAGCTAAAAGTTGCCATGCAACTGTAACAGGGTGGCCTTGTTCCAGAGATACACATACCATCTAACTTGGTATTGTCAATGTGCACCCCCACCCCCATTTTCCTTTCACACTGTCCTGTCGATTCTTACTTATTCTAAAGCTGTTCTTATTTTTTCCTTGTCAGGGTGGCCAACCTGACAAACAAACTTCTCTCTCTTTACTGTCCCCTTGTTCTTTTATCCAGTGTTGTGCACACAATGCGCTGGATGGCGCTTTGCTGAATACTCCCAATTGGGAATTGTTTACTAGAGCCAGTCACGCTACAAATAATGTTTAAAATGTGTCCCAAATGTGTTTAAAAGAGCCCAGAGTCACTGGTGCCCTGTAGAAAGAAAAGGCACTGATGTGCTAGTGACCTGCCGCTCGCAGAGGCTTAATGAACAGCCAAGGAGCCATTCTGGTATGGCTTAGGAGCAGCTACTCTGTTTCCCATGCCACGTTGCTTGGTATGCACAGGAAGCACTACAATTAAACACCGCTTGGTGCGCCTAGGAAAGCGCTTGGGTTTTGACACAGGGTGCAGCGGCTACCGTATGTTGCAGTTTTAAATAAGTAGGATGCAAAGGTGTCTAATATTCTATGTAGCCCAGAATGCTGTAACTGGGTTTACGATGAAGGAAGTATCTACATTTGTACATACAGAGCCAAATGAAAAGTTGAGCTGTTGGCTGTATTAAAAAGGGGTTTGACATGTGGTTTAAAAACAGGGCACATAACCCGAGTAGAAGTTCCTGCCTAGTTATAAGTTATAAAAGAAATGGAAAATATGAATTATTAAGGAAGCCCTATGAAATAATAACAAACAATACAAAACTGTTATAAATGTACAATTAAGGTTAGAGCTCCTGAGTTAGCAGAAGAAGAGAAATGAGGAGCGCGCCCTCAATCTCCCCTTCCCCTAGCCAATACAGAGACGTCTGAGAGAAGAACAAGTAATACAAATGTAATTACCATTTGGGTTGCATGTAGTACCTGTATGGGGCTGACTGCCCACAAAATGACTATTTAAAAAAAAAAAAAGCGGTACTAGTGACATCATTACAAAGGAGGAGCTTAATTCCATAATAAGCCTTATTAAGCTAAAAGAGCTGATGGTTGATCCCTACCTATATGTGTTGTTCATAACAGGATACTAAAGGGTAGATGATTACAGTGTCTTGAAAATGAGAGATATGGAACATCTTTATTCTCTAGAACAAAAGAATAAAACCCTAATGAATCCCTTGCAGCTGGTCATATGACCATGATGTCATCACCCAAGAGACTATAAAATCTCACCACTAGGAGTGATTTATAGATAGGGAGGTCAGAGTGCTGATGGTCTTTGAGGAGGAAGGTGTGCCAGTATTCACACCAGCAGTGAAAACTGAAGTGAAGTATTGGAGAAGTGACTAGGGAAGAGTCATCTTCTGAGTTTTCTTTTGATGTGCTGTCCAACACCCTGTGTAACCCCTACCCCTGGCCCCCCTTGTCCAACTAGCAGGGCTACTCCTCTCACACATGGCGCCACCGAGAGGGATGGGGTAGTCACAATGAATAGTTGTTGACCCATACTTCTACTTCGTAGCGTGCCATCCTCAGACAGGCAAACCAAGTGTAGCAACTACCTGGCTCATACCTGGGGGGGGACCATTTAGCATGCCATCAACCCGGGTTCCTGGGAGAAAATGTTTACTCAGGACTATGCTAGGTTTGCACTTCTGGTCAGAGGCACCCAAGTAAATCCATACACTGGAAGTAATAACTGTACTGTCCAAACCAGGCTGTAATTCTAGAGTGTGGCTTTTATTCACGTCACAGAGAATAATACAAAGTGAAGATGGACCCCCCACAGGGCTACTCCCACTGGTAATGTAGATTACTGAGGTACAGAACACACAGAGCGTGAACCCTCAGGTTCTGAATGGATTGGCACACATGGCCCAAACTGGTACACTTCCCTTCTTTCCCTTGACTTGGCACCCTTGGCCAGTACTAGGAATCTTCCCATATTTCATGAGGAATTCTTGGTGGCTCCCTTGACCACCCACGAGCACATCCTGGCTCACTGGAAATCCAAAATCGTACGTCTGGGTGTTTTCCTCAGGCACTGGCCAAATGCACTGAGAGAAAACAAAGGTTCCCAAACTGAACCCGGAGAGGTAAAAATGGTTATTCCAGATTGGGGGTCTCCCACCTTTTACTTCCAATAATTATGCTCAACCATTCATCTGGTTAGCAACACCTTTCTCTGAAACACTTTTACAGATGCTCTCTTGAAATGTCCAGCACATTTAACATTCTACTTCTCACACCTCGGAGGTGTCATGAAATTAAAAGTTCTGTATATGGCTATGTCTTTAGACCCCCACTTTAGCAGATGCTTTTAAATCAGACACAGTCTAAAAGTTCTGTACTTGGCAAGTCTCCTTCGAACCCCACAGTAGGCAGACACTTTTAACAAAAACACAGTCTTGATGAACAGTGTCCCTTTGTCAGAGAAAAATTCACCACAGGAATGCAGATGCCCCAGGGCTTTTTCCCCACACGCATTCTCAGTGACTCACAGAACAAACAAATCTTGCCAGCTTCACCACTCTCCAGGCTGGACCAGAGGATTACCACTGAATCCTGGAATCCTTCCCCCCCCCCATCCCTCCGGAGATGGGGCACTGGAAAACTCTCTAGGAACAGTCTCTACTACTTCCTTCACTTGTCTTCGGTGTTCTTCTCTAGGGTGAGAACACACTACCCCTTCTACTGAGGTAGCTCTCTTTCAGAGCCAAGTCTGAGGAGCTGCACTCTGCAGCACTCCTCATTCTCCACACAGACTACTACTGACTCTCTCCCAACATTCTACTACTAACCCCTGCAGCTAGTATTCCATTGCAGCTTATGCTGCTGCGAAATTTCTAAGGTGACATCATCACTCCAGCTCAGCTGAGACTGAAAACAGAGTGCGACAGTGTGAAACCCATTTCACTGGTATCTCACAAGCTGCCTCTCCCTGCCTGCCGCTGATTGGAAGTGGGATTCTAGTAACCCCTGGGAACAAGGGGGTTACACCCACCCTCGGCCAAGAAAATGACTCTCCCCAGTCATTACCTACCCAGCACCAGGCCATCCTACCCTATGTGTTGACTACGGGGAGGTAGCGCTACCTTCTCCCCTACCATGTGCCAGGCACAGGCAGACAACACGAATGGCCCACAGGCCATTGGCTGACCCATCAGCCCCTACACTACGATTTTACCATGGATAACCAGTGGCCCTGGAAGAACTGTTCAGAGCATAGCCCTAATAGACCAGCACTGTGGCCCCTACTGCAGGTCAGGACCACAGCCTGTCTATCCCCCTAGCCCTCTAGGGAAAACCTATCAGACGAAAAACAAACCTGCCCAAAACAGGGGATCCTCCCCCCATCCCTGGACACCTGCAAACCAAACCAAGGAGCTAACACTATACTCAAGTATTGCACTCCCACACTCACCCACAACTACACCTGTGGTAGGAAAAGTTGACATGTTAACAACTACACAGTACTTTAAATACAACACTTTAAAGCTCATGAGGAACTCCGATGAGGCCCTCCAATCCTCTTCTTGTCTTCTCTTCTGTCTTCATCAGGAACCACCTGAAAGGGAAAAGACAAAAACACACCCCAAATCTGCAAACAGTACACGACCATAACCCTTACCATCAAAACACTGGAGAATCCCAAAAAATATTTTTTAGAAAAAGTAGAAAACAGTAGAAAAACATCAACATTATATACAATCCACCTTTTGGGGATGCAATGCCCTAAATGTTCTAACCAATGACAACAGTGCCCAAAGGCAAGGTCCATGAAAGTCTTTCTCCTGGGCCAGAGCCTGGTAGAGCACAGTTCTTGTCGTACTGCAAATCCCAAAGGGCAGAGTCTTTGTGGACAGTTCAAACAATCTGTAGTCTGCCAGGTGTAGGATGTGTATTGCAATGTCAATAAGGTAAGAAAAGTCTGGACTTACAATACCTTGAAGAATGAAAAATGCAACAGCACTTTGATCTCCAGCCAAGGACTCTTCCTGGCAGCATTTTTCAGATACAGCTGGGTGGAAACCTTCCAGAAATTACAGGATGGATGTCTGGAAACTGCTGGGTTGATGTCATCTCTGGCAGACGTCATCTGGAGATGAAACCTTGGAACAGGAAAGAAACAGCTGGACTGAAATCCAAAATCCCAGGTCATTAATCAGGAAACAGCTGGGATGAGGTCATCTAGGCTGATGTCATCTGGAAGGCCAGGCGATAGAACTGGAAGGCACACTGCAAGGCTGACAAATCTGGACGCACCTTTGGATCCTGGAACACTAGACTGGCGGAACAACATGGGTACGGCAACGGCTGGATGGCAGCTCTGGCTACCACTGCTCTGCTTTCCACTTGGTAGGCATGGGCACATATGCAGGAAGTTGGTTACATTGAGGGTAATACCACAATGGGTCAGGTGCAAGAATTATTATCCCGTCTGGGCGCTCATAATTCACATTATGGAAAATCTTGTTTCCCTTTTTGTCCATGAATCGTACAGTGTCTATGAACAGTGTCCTGCCCACTCTCCAATACTGGAGTCTGTCTTTGACCACTTTGTCTCTGACATATCGAGTTGCACCTGGATGCAAGATTTTGGTTGCTTCTTCAACTAGCCAGCCTCTCCTGTTTTTCTCAATCTCCTCCCAGACTCTCCGAGGAAAGGTAGGAAAGGACATTCTATAGATCTCATCTGCCTTCCTACGAAGCAGTCCTTCCTCCTTATTACTCTTGGTCAGTTCATGACCACCAGCATGGCTTGAAGGCAACCAGTCCTGGTTCTGCTACTGTCACATACTCAAAGCTACGTAGAATGGATCCCTGACCCCTTCCTCTGGGGGCAGGGCTGTGGAGTCACCAATTTCTTCTTCTGGTTCCTCCGAGGGAAGAGCCCAAGGCTGTGGACTAGCACCTTCATCATAAGGATACATAGCTTCCTCCTCCTCTTCCTCACTTAGGACCTGGGCCCAGGAGTGAGCAGTTGTCCTCACTCCTGAGACTGTCCACTCTTCACTGGGCACGGAGGTAGACACCTCCCAATCTAGGGTCTCGCGAACCTCATCCTCTCCAATGAGACTAGGACTTGGATCCTCTCTCCATGGATCCACTGATTCTCCCTCCACACTGTCCATCTGTGACACGGGCGTGGAGACATCACGAGGACTCTGCTCTGCCAGTACATCCACACCCTCTTCCTTTGTGCCACACTCTGCTGGGACTCCCCCAACAGGTTCCACTTGGTGCTGTGTGCTGCTACTTGCAGGATCTTGAAGCTTTGTCCACATGGGAGCCAAATGAATCTTGGATGTACTAGTTAGGCCTTGCTTCTCTAAGAACCCTAAACAGTGAGGAATCATGAAAACGTCCCTTCCAGCCTTGAGGCACATTATGCATACTCTCATAGGGTATCTGGGAATCGCAACATGAGGAGGCAAACCACCACCGTAGAAACATTTTTCCATTTCTTTCAGCTTGGTAACCTCTTCCACTATCATAGCCCGGGCATGATCCGGGTAGCGGGATGATCCTGAAGCCATGACTGCAGAAAAACACACAAAAGTTCACTGTTATCACTGAGTTCACTTTGCTTTGAACAGTCTCACAAAATGGCTCCCTGCTGCTGTATTTACATTACTACCTCAGCCTGTAATGGCAGCGGCAGCACTCTTGGCGCATCACCATTCTGCATCTGACTCCAGCCACTGTGCATCCGATTTACTGCATACGGATAAATTTTACTCAAACTGCACAGACTGCATTATTTTTCTTTTTCAGCACATCTATATGATTTTCTAGGAATTTACACTAGCTTTCAATCACTTTTACTTGCTTAAAGTCACTGAAGCCACATTATTTCATGAACAGGATTGCCTGGTTGTTGCAGCCTCTCATACAACTCAGAGTCTCTCTTTTTGCTCAGAAAATTACACTGTTGCTCAATCCATAATACATGCTCACAGTCTAATGCTCAGAATTCTTGCTTAGGTTGGATTTACTTTACACAGTCCTTCTTTGCAAAACAATCACACTGTTTACACACAGATCCAGCTGGCTTTAGAAAAATCACACACAGTTTGAGCTCAGTTTTGCTGAATGGTACTCACTGAATCAGTAGCTGGCTTTTTGATGGAAATTTCGGCCTACAGCCAATCCTGAAGGCCTCTAGGTTGAAATGGGCTGGCGGTCTTGCCAACTGTCCCTACAAATGCCACGCTTTCTCCCCAGTCGAAGGGAATATGGGTTGAGCCCGATTTAGTACAGAAAAAGTCTGATGTTTTAACTTTTAGAATGTTTACAGTCATCGTGACACTCCTCCTGGCTAGCCAGCTCGCACACCACTCACTTTCTCCCTCTCTAACACTGGGCAGCACTCTGAAGCTAGCTTGGGGGCGGGACTGATTACAGTCTCACCAATCACTCGACGCCATGCAAATGAGCCTCTCTTTTCATGCTCTTCTCCACGGTGATCGTTGAGCAGGCAAAATTTAAACTGCAAAACTTTTTTTCTTTTCAACTGTAACTCCATGGCGGGAGCACCATTTTAACCATTTTTCATGGAAATTTCTCTAGTGACTCCCCTAGTCCACACAGAAAGCATTTTAAACTTTCAGGGCACAAATGTCTCAGTTTCCCACAGTTCTCCATACTTTTTCTTGTCACAACTTGAAAATTAAACTTCTACCAGCATGGGGGGCAGAGAGCCAGCTTCCAGGCAGGAAGTGTTTTCTGCAGCTCTGCACTTCTTGCTCCTAATTCACCGACTAAAACATATAATTTTAGCTGAAACTTTTATTTCAAATGAACTCAGTGAATTTTGCAGATACTCAGCTCTCTAACAATGCCAGATTTTTGATGGGGCGTACTAAGCAAAATCAGCCTCAATCAGCTGCAAATTTGAGGCCTTCTACTGCATCTCAACCTCAGCCTCCTGGCTCTGATCAAGACCATGCATTGGGGCCTGCTACTTCTAAGGACCCTCCATGGCAAGCACTCATAGAATTTGTCAGAGCGATGGACTCATAACTCGAAAAAACACTTTCTAAATTGAAGACCCATGATGCAGCGATATCAGCACTGAGCTCAACTGTTGCTGATGCAGACAAGCGATCTCTAGCAGCTCAGAGTACAGCAGCTACCCCGGTGAAAGAAAACCAGCAACTAAGATATCACCTGGAGGGAGTGGAGAACAGGACTCTGGCGGGGAACGTCAGAGTAGTTGGCCTACTGGAAGGGGTGAACCTTTTGTCCTTTATGCGGCAGTGGCTCACTGAGACCCTATCGATCCCGGAGGACTTCGAATGGACAGCTCTGTGGCAGCCGTACCGAGCAACACCAAGGGTACAGCCTGCAGACGTGGGTCAACTGAGGATAGTGATCCTGAAGATGATGGGTCCGGAGGTCCAGGACATCCTAATAGCGGCAGCTCATGCAGCTTCTCCCTTGGAGATCCAGAACTACGAAATCAAGATATTTCCTGATCTCTCCTACCAGACATGCTCGAGAAGGAAACAATTCAACGTAGTTCGCCAGAAGCTTTGTTCATTGGGGATAGCACACTCCTTCTTGCTATCAGCCCATTTAAGAGTCACATACAGGGGTCGGAGTTGGCAATTTACAGACCCAAAGGATGTGGGTCACTGGGCCAAAAAAGCGGCTACTGAATTTAACAGAAAACCAGAACTGGAAAATGTGGTCAGCTCTGATTTGGAGGAAGGCTGAGTACTAACTCTGACTTTTTCTTTAGTCATTCATTTTACTTTGCCTAATAGTTAAAAGTTAGAGACTGGGATACCGAGGGTGAAGTGATATTTTGGGAGAGGGGGTAATGTTGTTTAATCCCTTCTCATAGTTATACTGACCCAGTTTAAAATTTTGTTCATGTTATTTCAATTGCTCATATTGAATACTGAGATCTGTTCTAAGCTAATTGTTTGTATAGAGGGTGGGTAGAAGCAGGAGACAGCGGAGTGCATGGGAACCATGTCTACCTTTAATATCTTTTTTCTTTGAAAAATCACAGCACTACTGGTTAGTGCAGTTCAAATTTTGGGATAGTCCACCTAATAAATGGACTATCACCTTACCCATGAAGCACCTGGCAACTTGGACTTTCTTATGGGACAGCTGGTGAAATTTGCCAATTATTTTATTTTATCCCCCACTCCTGCTGCATACTATGTAAGAGCTAGAACGAAGTGATATTCCATATTTTGCTATTGTAATGGAATGAATCCTCATGCATGAGGGAAAAAAGCAGTAATGTAATTTTATTAAATCAATAAAAAGAAAGCACAAAAAAAAAGCTGAACCAGCATAATATTCTGTGGTGATTTGCATATGTAGTCCATGATGCTTTGCATTGTGGGGGCATGTGTGATTTTGTATTTCTTTGAAACTTGGCTTCCTGGCCAAATGCCATTTGGGGTAACCATTGCCTCAGTGCTTGTGCACAGAGGTTTTTTGTCTTTTAAACTGTTTTTTGTTTTAATTGGGTTCACCATAATATAACCCAGACAGGCCATCTTAGGGTAGCTGGTTCATTCCACTGAGGTGTCAAACAGATGAGGCATACTGATGAGTTCTGGTAGGACGAAACATGTGTCTATGTCTTCTGTAGGCACCCTTTGCAAACTGTGTGGGAGGCCTTTCGGCACCATGCATTTCTGCTTAAAGTTGAACCAGCTTAATATTCTGTGGTGATTTGCATATGCAGCTCATGATGCTTTGCATTGTGGGGGCATGTGTGATTTTGTATTTCTTTGAAACTTGGCTTCCCAGCTAAATGCCCTTTGGGGTAACCACTGCCTCAGTGCTTGTGCACAGAGGTTTTGTGTCTTGAAAATTAAAGCTGGCAAACATTTTTTTTGATGCAGGACAAGGGGCACACATAAAGCTGGCATATGTTCTTTTTGATGCAGGGCAAGGAGCAAACACAAACTGGCTTTATAGCTCCTTGGTAAATGTTGGCACAGTTACAGCAGCACATGAACAGCAGGCACACAGCAGCACATACGGATGTCACTTTTCTGGTCAATCAATTATGCGCAAAGCTTCCCATTTTCTGGGCTACCAACTACCAGACAGACAAACTGCTAGCCACAACCTGAGCAAACATCTCTTGTTTTCTCCCAAATTCCAAACAAATCCTCAGCGGTGCCTCCATTTTGTAACCTCCCCACGCCCCCCCTTATTCAACTAGCTGGGTTGCTCCTCTCACACATGGTGCTATCGAGAGGGATGGAGGTTGTCACTATGAACATGTCTATGAACCCATACTTCTACGTCGTAGCGTGCCATCCTCAGATAGACAAACCAAGTGTGGCAACTACCTGGCTCACACCTGGGGGAACCATTTAGCATGGCCATCAAACTTGGTCCCTGGGAGAAAATATTTGCTCAGGACTATGCTAGGTTTGCACTTCTGGTCAGAGGCACCCAAGTAAATCCAGACACTGGAAGCAATAACTGTACTGTCCAAACCAGGTTGGGGTTCTAGAGTGTGGCTTTTATTCACATCACAGAGAATAATACAAAATGAAGATGGACCCCCACAGGGCTACTCCCACTGGTAATGCAGATTACTGAGGTATAGAACACACACACAAACACAGCGAACCCTCAGGTTCTGAATGGACTGGCACACATGGCCCGAACTGGTACACTTCCCTTCTTTCCTTTGACTTGGCACCCTCGGCTAGTACTAGGAATCTTCCCATATTTCATGAGGAATTCTTGGTGGCTCCCTCGACCACCCACGAGCACATCCTGACTCACTGGAAATCCAAAATCCCACATCTGGGTGTTTTCCTCAGGCACTGGCCAAATGCACTGAGAGAAAACAAAGGTGCCCAAACTGAACCCGGAGAGGTAAAAATGGTTACTCCAGATGGGAGGTCTCCCACCTTTTGCTTTCAATATTTATACTCGGCCATTCATCTGGTTAGCAACACCTTTCTCTGAAACACTTGTAGATGCTCTCTTGAAATGTCTTGCACATTTAACATTCTACTTCTCACACCTCGGAGGTGTAATGAAATTAAAAGTTCTGTATATGGCTATGTCTTTACTCTAGACCCCCACTTTAGCAGATGCTTTTAAACCAGACACGGTCTAAAAGTTCTGTACTTGGCAAGTCTCCCTCGGACCCCACAGTAGGCAGACATTTTTAACAGAAACACAGTCTTGGTGAACAGAGTCCCTTTGTCAGAGAAAAACTCACCACAGGAATGCAGGTGCCCCAGGGCTTTTTCCCTACACACAGTCTCAGGTACTCACAGAACAAACAAATCTAGGCAGCTTCACCACTCTCCAGGCTGGACCAGGGGATTACCACTGCATCCTGGAATTCCCCCCCCCCCCATCCTTCCGGGGATGGGGTACTGGAAAACCCTCTAGGAATGGTCTCTACCACTTTCTTTGCTGGTCTTCTGTGCTCTTCTCTAGGGTGAGAACATACTACTCCTTCTACTGAGGTAGCTCTCTTTCAGAGACAAGTCTGAGGAGTTGCACTCTGCAGCACTCCTCACTCTCCAGACTCTCCACATAGACTACTACTGACTCTCCCAACATTCTACTACTAACCCCTGCAGCTAGCATTTCATTGTGACTTATGCTTCTGTGCAAATTCTAAGATGACGTCATCACTCCAGCTCAGCTGAGACTGAAAACAGAGTGCGACAGTGTGAAACCCATTTCAGTGGCATCTCACAAGCTGCCTCTCCCTGCCTGCCACTGATTCTAAGTGGGATTCTAGTAACCGCTGGGAACAAGGGGGTTACACCCTGTTTTTCTTTATTTCTGTATATATTGATTTAATTGATTTTTGAATAAAAAAATCATAAATGCATCCATGCGTTTATTTTATGCACTATACCTCCTGCCTAACGTGTCTGTTTATTCCCACTCCATAACAGCAACCTTTTGCTTAAATCTGCTTTCAAAGCTGCAGTTTCACAGGTGGTTGGCTCAGGACAAAAATAACTTAAAAATCCCAATAAGAATAAAACTTGCCAGAAAACTATTCACACTTTTCAAAAGTACATACATAATTATATTGCTGACCCTATTAGACCCTGAAAGCTCGGTCCTGGCCACTCTAGGGGTGATAGAGAGGTTCTCTGAGGTTGCTGGATATAAGATTAATATTCAAAAGACAGAGATTTTACCTTTCAACTTTGTTCCATCGCAGGCTCTGAGTGCTCTATTACCAGCTAGATGGCAAAATAATAGAATCCAGTGTCTGGGAGTTGTTGTTCCCAAAGACCTGGAACTTCTAGAGCTCCTGAACTTGAAGCCTGTGACTTTAGCCATAGAACAACTAATGAGTAGGTGGGCACACCTGCACTTATTTCATCAGTGTATCCAGACTATTCAAATGATGGTGTTTCCAAAGATTTAATATTTTTTTTCAAACTTTACCTTTAATTCCATCCAGATTCTACTTTTTCCTGGGATATAATATTCTCCAGGTCTGTCTGGGCTAGGAAACACCTAAGAATAAAGTGGTCATCCATACAATTACCCATCGCAAAGCAGGTTTAAACCTTCCTAATTTAAAAGAATACCACAGAGCCGTGACATCTAAGGTCATTCTTATTTGACTTAATAGACAGACTATGCCCCGTGGAAATTAATTGAATTTACTCCAAATGACCTTTGATATATTCCCTGTTTTGTTTTCTCCATTAGACTCCATTCCATCTTTAAGGGACCTCACGTGGGGGACCCGTAATATATTAAAGATATGGTACGAGCTCAGGTCAGCCCAGAAACTTGCAGGGCTCTTTTTTTTATTTTTGACTGGTGACTAAGGCAAAACAGTTCACAGCAGCCAGACAAGACCATACTTATGAGGAGTGGCATAGATTAGGCCTTTCAATGTTTTACCAATTTCTGGATATACATGGAGTGATGCCCTTCGCCTTCCTGCAGTCTAAATTCGGACTTTCCTTCACACATCACTTCAGATTTCTGCAGGTACACTCATATTTGATGGATTTGGGCCCCACTTGATTGGTTCTTCCCTCCCCGAAGCCCAATTTTATGAATCTGATAATTGAGGCAATTGCGGGAAACCTTCCAACACAATTAATTGGTCAGCTTTATAAGGCCTTGAGGGAAAATTGGAATAGGCAATTTTTTTGAGTATCGTGGTGGAACTCCCATTGAGGTAAGGGAGTGCTAGGTTTCTACATTTTAACATCAAGAAAGGTTCTCTTTAACTCCATTTCAAACATGATCATAACCATCATTATTATTACTCTGGAATGAGCGAATGGGTTATAAATAATTACCCGTGGAAGAGGTCAGAAAACATTTATTTTGACGAGATATTAAGATTGAAGTTTCCAGACTTAACCTCTGAAATTGTGCAGCCCGTATTCTGTCGTCTACTGCTAGTTAATGGGGGTGGCACAGACCACTCAAAATCTACAGGTTCCCTTCTTACTTGATTTGATGTTGTTTGTAGTAACCATTTTCTCCACAGTATTTAAAAAAATTATTATACCAGAAGGCCCCGAAAAAATGCAAAAAGCATCCACTAGTGTCCTGGGATGGCACAGTAGCATAGTGACGGGGCACATGAAAGAAAACGAGGCAATACCAAAAAAGTTAAGAAACTGCAAATCAGATTAGTAACAGCTGCAAGTATTAGTGAAATTTAAAAATGCACAGAACTAAACTGACCTATGGCATCTCAACAGGAAACAGAAAGTTCCAACTAAGTCTCTGTACTTGATTGCTTTTATTTAGGGATGTGGCTTCGGTTTTGACTTTTTTGGGGACTAATAGTGATGGTTAAGAAAGTAATATCAAAAAACTCAATTATGCCTGGGTGGCCATTTTGTTTCAAGGTTAAGCAATGGACAAGTCAGACTTCAAAAAGCGTCTCCATGTACAACCATGGAGAAACTAAACTAGAATACTGATGTAAGGTCACTCCATTGTTGAACTTACAAGTTAAGGCTTTGATTTAAAATTCCCAGATCTGTGCCTGAAAACCAATGTGCATAAAAGCCTGAGTTCAGGCCCAGAGCATCTTGTTGCACACACATATCCTCAAATTGATACTTTAATTCAGTGCCGTGCATCAAAGCAGAAAAAAAAAACTGCTATATACTCTGTAAAGCCAGAAACACATGTTAGTGGTTTATATCCAAATCCTAGCACATTGATCACAATTTTAACCGCTACTCTAGTGTTGCAAAAGCCAGGCCATGCAGAATAAGTTATGTAGATCAATGCAGAGATCAACCTATTTGCCCCCAAGTCATATGCAGTAGGAGAAATTCAAATATGACCTTTTTATACAAAGCATTTGTGAAGTGCTAGACTTTGGACTTAATATGTTCGTATGTCAAAGCAACTGTGTATAGTTTTGAACTTTCTCCTATTAAAATAGAAACTTAAATTTTCTTCAATTTAATCTGCGCCCCCGCCCACCTCATCCCTTTCTGGTGGCTCTTATAATGTCCTGTGTTACTGCTATGGAATTAGGAGAGGCATGGCCCAGGGAAACTCCCGTGTCTAGTGGTATCTTTGCTTGCTGACAGCTCCCTTGCATTCAAACCAGTTATTCATTTCTCTTGGGTTTGAAAGAAAGACATTGGGGCATTCCTGAGACCTGCCTTGATGCAGTAAATATGCAAAAACTCTCAAATTTCCAAGCTCTTGATGTTTACTATCCAGTTTTGTTAAAGCTCTTCTGTCCATGCAATCATGAATCCAAGGACTCTAGTTCAGTTGCTCTCAACTTATAATCATCACAGTCAGATATTCATCTCCCAAGAAATCAGGTGTATGGGGTCATAATGTCGTGGATGAAACCGCGCAAGTAAAGACTGCGCACAGACAACGGTGTGCAGCAATGGTACATAACACTGACTACACAAAACGCCTCAATCCCAATGTATTCTTTAGTTTTTGTGGGGCTCTACTTCATGCCCCCCAGAATAAAAAACTCCGAGAGGGTGTTGACAGAGGGTAAGTTAAAACTCCCATTGGCGGTACTACTCATGGCTGCACAGACAGGAGTAAATAAAATGTTCCTCGAGCAGGGTTTTGGACCCTAGTCTCCCCTGCGCCCACTGCTGGGCAGGAATGCCTTAGCCACTCCACCATGGAAGCGATTAGAGCTGAGCACTGGCCAGCAGTATTCACAACCTTTCCCCACTTCCGTGTTGCATTCTACAGTGAAAGGGGTAGCGATATTGTCGTATCTCTCTCATACCCATGTTGCTGTACTTTCTACACACGCTTAAGACAGCACGATTCTTCACGTGTGGTTTTGTCCGCACAGTAACCCAGTATTGGCATCAGGTAACTTATCCAGGCTGCCATGGATGAACCACTTCTTTTTGCAGCCTACCTCTGGAATGACAGTTAATCCAGTGTCATCCCCAGCAATTCCAGTTACTCAATCCTCTGCCATTATGGAGACAGTCTTGGTCTCTTTCAGAGGTATATTTTGTAGTTTATAAAGGACCTCTCTGTGCCCGTCAGAGCATGGTTCTGCAAAGGGTTCTCTATTTTCCTGTCTGAACTTACTATATTTGCTTTAGAATCCAAAAAAATCAGGGGCTCCGATTTGCTTTAAAGCTCATTTAAGCTTTGTACAGCATGCCAAAAGGGCATTCATTTCTTTAAATATAAGCTCCTTCATTTCCAGATGTACCATTGGGAGTTGGCACTTCCTGGCCAGCAATTCACTGACCTTCCTACTGAGGACCTCCCTAATAACATGCCTCTTTCAAAGGTCAGACTTCAGACCATGAGTACTGCTCTACAAGGGATTGGATTCTCCTCCATTCTGCCCTGGAGACACAACTCCTATCTTATCTTGCTCCTTTATATCTGCATACTTTACCTGGTGTAGTGACTATGTGGGCCAGTGTCTAGGGTTGTATCCCACTATGATCTCCCTCAGAGCCTTTGAAGGGACCCTCCACAGGTCCCCAGGGTTCTTGCTCCCTCGCAAAGGTCCCCTTCTATGGGCAACAACAATGATGTGACCCCCCGGGTCTTGGGTACACATTCAGTGCCTGAGCTCCAACTTTGGTAGTTAGCAGGGTCTTGCTCACTGAACACACGATGCCCACTAAGCCTCAAGGTGTCCTGGAGCTCTGCCACTTGCCACCCCATGGGAGCGGCACCCAACTACTACACATTGTGCAGCAGAAGACTTCCTCCCCAGTGCCTCATGTGCCACTGGCAGCAGGAACCTTTCTCCCCAGTGCCTCCTGTGCCCCAGTCTGTGTACAGCAGCCAGTCACCACCCAGTCTGAAACCTAGGCAACAACTCACTCTGCTGCTTGAGGTAAGATGCCCACAAAAACCAAACAATACAAAATCCAGCTTTTCATATCAACTTTTATTCAGGTACAATTAAATACGGATCATTTAGAGGTATAGATAAATTTGCTGAACACAGAAGCATTCCTAACAGTTGCCAATGAGAAGTAATTTCCTATCCTCTTAAAGTAGATTTGCGGAGTCCTGAGTTACTATTTAAGAAATATGGTTCAGTTCTTGCTCTACAGGGAGTTCTCTTAAACTGCAGGGAATCCTGGTCTCCAAAAGTATGCAACTAACTAAACGACAAAGCTGTGACAGTGCCACCTGCATTCAGACAAATACCAGCATGTCTAAAGATGGCTTTCTTTGCTACACAGGTAGCAAAACGAGTGGCTGCAATTTATTAGTAGCATTTCTTCTTTGTTACACTTACGTCAAAGTAAAGCATTCCAACATATCGGATATTAATTACTTCACTTTTTTTTTTTTTTTTAGCAAATTTAGGAAAGAAAGAAGTCCAGTGGTCCATCAAGTTCCTTCTGCCCCCGGCCCCAACAACTCTGCTTGAATACCCTGTTACCCTTTTTCTTTTTTATTGAAACAAGTTTTTATTGAGTTTTACATGATGCATATCAAAATAAGAATTTCATATTCAACATGTCACAAATGGCAGAGGTGGTGCAAATGCAAGCACTGAACGTCGCAGATCAATACCAGAAGGTAATTTGGGAGTATATCTTCAAGCATAAGTAAGACAACACATGATGTAAATGAGGCGACAACTGGACTGGGTCCCAGACACTAAAGAGAATACCTCTAGGCCCAGAATCAACTTTCACTGTGTAACTAAACCCAAAGTGCCACTAAATGCCTCAGGAGCTAGAGGTCATGACAATAAATGGGAGGTAGTATTGGACAGCATGTCTCCCTGAACCCTGTGAAGGCAACCTGAGGATAAGGGGTACGGGCTGGAACTATTAGAACAGCTAGTCCTCAACATTTTCCTCTTTTTTTCTGAAGGTATTTAACTACTATAAGTTTGCAGGTAGAAACAGAGTTGGCAGACGCCACTTGTTCTGGACTTCACCACTCGTGAGGTTACTCGAGGTCACAGGCAACTGTACAAATAACTTTGTTATCCCACAGGCACCCTGCATATCCCTTATTTATATATCTATATCTATCTATATCTATATCTATATATATATATCTCTATCTATATGTATAATTATATACTGTATATACATCTTATATATATATATACACACACACAGTATATATAATTAATTATATATATATATATTTATTTATACAATGGGGTGAGACATATTCCAGTGAAATAAACCATGCTATTTTCACTGCAGTGATGACGCCAGCAGAGTTAAAATAAATACTGTTTATTACATCCCCGAAACCCGCGCTAATCCCACGCAAATTGTACATTTTGCAACAGTGCTCCATTGTATTAGTAGGACATATGATGGGCACTTTGTGGAATATGAAAAATATTTTCACTCTTGCCTCGTGAGCACTGTATATTCCACTCGTGCCTTTGGCACTCGTGAAATATCCAGGCTCACTCTGCAAGACTGAAAATATTTTCCATATTCCACTTGTGCCCATCATGTATATATATATATATATATATATATATATATATATATATGGCTGGCAGTATAGCCTAGAGTTAGAGAAATGACGTGTGAACAAACTTGGTACATCCAGTAGACTGATGATGGGGGGGTGCCGGGGTGTCCTCTGTGGGAGGGTGGGGAAGGGAGTACCACTGGACCACCAGGTACGTCTATGAAAGCAACAACAGCCCACGATCAGGCTGCAGGGGGGACCGTTTGACCACCAGGGTCTGCTTTTACATTTCAGATGCCCTCCATTGGGCTGCAGGGGGACCGCTAGACCACCAGAGTATGCTTTTACATTTCAGATGCCCACGATCGGGCTGCAGGGGGATCGCTAGACCACCAGGGTCTGCATTTCTGATACAGATGCCCACAATCGGGCATATGGGAGTGGGGGGGACTGCAATAGTCCACCAGGGTTCCGACCCCCAACGGCTGCAGCTTGGCAGGGCGCCAGGCGCAATTCACCGGGACCCAGCACATCACAAGCAAATGGGGCCACAATCATAAGCAAATGGCCCCATTTGCACCTTGCATATATTATGGCCTTATCTGCATGCCCTCGGCTGAATATCGCGGATGATGCGCCAAGCGCAACAGCATTTGCACTGGCGCATCCCCGTGCTCCCTCTCTGTCCCTTGCACTGTTTCAGTGCCACTACGCCATGCACAATCTGTGTGCCCTCCATGCCATATTCAACGGTGCTGAGCCATGGCACATCACCGTTGAATATCGCTTGGTCCTGGCCCGGTGTAGCCCAGTTGCGCTGCACCCAGGCTTGCGCCACTGCCCAGCACAGTCTGAATAGTCAGCACATGATGTGCAACTCTGTGGAATATGGTAAATATTTGCATTCGTGCAGAGTAACCTGGATAATATCACTCGTGGCGGAGCCACTCCTGATATTATCCGAGGTCACGCTGCACAAATGCAAATATTTACCATATTCCACAGTCGCCCATCATGTATCCTACATAAATATACATAGTTACAAGACTATCTTTTTTTCCTATTTTTTTAACCCAGGAGAGCACAGCTGAGCTGCAACATCGTGTTTCCAATGGGGTCCTGCTTCTACCTATTTCTGCAGCTGCATGCTGGAGCACTAGGAGGCTAAGTGACTTGTACAAGGACACACAGTGAGTAT
Source organism: Neoceratodus forsteri (assembly GCA_016271365.2). NCBI lineage: Eukaryota > Metazoa > Chordata > Ceratodontiformes > Ceratodontidae > Neoceratodus > Neoceratodus forsteri. The sequence goes on along the minus strand of CM028129.1, from coordinate 453,028,670 downwards.
TTAGGTCTAGCAGGGTTTAAACCTGTGAGCAGAGTCGGACGACCCACCAAGATACCTGGAAAATGTCAGTGGGCCCCTCTGTTAGGTACATGGCTACCTTTGAAACTCTTGGAATCTTTGTTTTATCATCTGGTTTTTAGTTAAATGGGCCTTGTAAGTAAGCGTAAGATGCAAACACAGAGTTGGTGTATCAAATTGAAATGGATTACCAATGAGTGTGTCACCCTGGCCTGTACCTTATTGATTTTCCAGGTAGACCACTGTGTCAACTTTCCAGGTGGGCCCTCTGTACCCCATTCCGACCCTGACTGTGACTTCTCAGTTCCCAACTCAGTGCTCTAACCTCCAGATCACATGGCCTACTATGTAACAACAGTTATATGAGAAATGGACTTCTCTAAGAACTGGCAGCCTTTATTTGGCTTAAAAAACAAAATGGTTGATTATGTACTACTGGAAGGCCACAGTACAGAGGCAATATTAACCAAACCCAACAGGCATGCCTGCATTGTACATCAGAGTGTGTGTGACTGTAAATATGGTGTGATATAATGTTATTTGTGCTCCAGATGACACTGTAGTCACAAATATTAACTACTCTCTCTGACCAGGAAACTGGCAAATCCTCTACCCCATCTCCCTTCCATGGGCCTCCAGAGTTTCAAAAAGATTGATGGACCATCTAAAAATAGTAGTTCAGGCCACCGACAGGAAAATTACATGCTTCTGTCAAGCCGTCCTCCCTCAGCTGATAAGTTACTGTGTTGCATACTGTATTCTATGTCACTTACTCCCAGAGGTTCAATGAATTACTTATTGTTTGAAAGTCAAAACTTGTACAGGAGTCCAACTTTGGACATCATTCCTGAGTTCTGAAAGTCAAAATACTTCTCAGGGTTGAAACTCTGGAAGTCAATATTCTAAAAGGGGACAACTGTTGCAGGTTAATCTGAACAATTTTATTTGTTTACCCGGTAGGTACACTAGACCACAGTTGTCTGTTTACAGGCATGACACGGTGTTTCTCAACACGAGACATAACATATACATGTAGTACCAAATGACAAATACTATAAAATGCAGTAATTAAGTACTTTATGTATAGCAATAAACTTTTGTTAATAACGTTATTAAAGCTAAATAAAAATATGCAATTAATGAAGAATACATCAAGAAGTCCAGGCAACTAGACTGTTAATGTTAATCCTAGTCTTAATGATAGTTACAAAGTGTAATGAGCTGTGAATGATCCAGTTGACAGAGGTTTGATACAAACATATCCCCCATACTGTGTGACCCTGAGCAAGTCACTTAACCTTCTCCGTAACAGGCACTAGGCCTTACCTGGTTACCAAAAGAATTAAAATAAATAAATAAAAGTGTATTTCCACAGGTAAGACATTCCACAACTTTATAACAGAATACAAAAGGCTCTTTGGCCCACAGAAATTTTAAAAGCTGGGATCACTAATAAACAACAGTTACACAAGAACTGACTATAACAGTAGATCTGAGAGAACCTCTTTCATCAAGTCACACCTATGGAACTTACAGCCATCATGCACTAGGACCACAGGGAAACTTTTCTAGCAGTCTAGTAGGGGCCACGACGCCCCTGCATATATAAGCATGGGCAGCCTCGCTTCTCCTCCTCAGCCTTCCGCTGAGACTATACCTAGGCCTCCCTCTCTAAGTAATCAAGGAGAGAGATGAGGTGCCCTGCAATAGGAAAGGCAGTCTGGAGACAGAGAATAGGGGGAAGGAGGGTACAATGGCATGACCTGATGAGAGATTCCCACAAAGGTCTACTGTTACGGTAAGTTCTTAAGTAACTGTTCTATCTTCTTCAGGGATATCTCTTTCATCTAGTCACACCTATGGAACAAGTCCCAAGCTGTACAGCCAATGAGACAGTCTGGATGGCAGGAGGCCAGAGGCCTTAGAAAAAAGGCTTTGAAACACAGTTAGGCCAAAGCCTGTCCTCCTTCAAGAGAGAATGTCCAGACTGTAGTGCTTCATGAAAGTGTGGACAGTACTCCAAGTGGTAGCAGCACCTATATCAGCAGCTGATACATTCCTGGAACAGGCAGCAGAAGTGGCCATGCCTCTGGCTGAATGGCCATGAACAACACATACAGGTTATTCACCTGTAACAGGAGTTCTAGGAATGGTATATGTTGTTCATCCACACTTATTGGCAGGTTCCTTGCCGCTTTAAATCTTGCCGGAAGGTCTTCAAGCTGGCTCCTCCCACCCACCCGGGTGGTAAAACTCTCGGCTCCACCCCATGACGCCAGATCTGGCCCGCTGGAAGCTCAGGTTGTGTGTCGAGCTGGGAGGTTTGGTAGGGTATGTGGATGAACAACATATACCATTCCTAGAACTCCTGTTACAGGTGAGTAACCTGTATTTCTAGGGACATGGATATGTTGTTCATCCACACTTATTGGCAGACTCTAGCAGTTCTCCGGGAGGAGGGAGGCAAGCCACCCCTACTTGGGAATAAAGACTGGAGAACCGAGGCCCCAAACCAGCATCCCGGCATGACTCAAGGTCGATGTGGTAATGGGTAATAAAGGTGTGCTGACTTCCAGGTAGCAGCCCTGCAGATTTCTGGATAGGGACGCCCTGGAAGCAGCCACCGATGCAGCAGTATGGACGGGTAGAATGAGCTCTGATCCTCTGGGAGGCTCCATGCCCGCCAACTTATAGCAGTGATCTATGCAGGAGGTGACCACCTGCCTATCATCTGCTTGGCTGCAGGTCTGCCAGGTGCGGACTTCAGCGTGGGTGACAAACAGCTGGCGAACCTCTCCCGAATTTCAGCCGTGCGCTCCTTATAATGCGAGCGCCTCTTCTAGGGTCCAGAGTATGAAGCTTCATATTCGGCCTCCGAGGTGATTGGGGTAGAACACCGGCAGAGTCAGCACCTGGTTAAGGTGAAACTCTGACACCACCTTCGAAGGAATTTGGGTGGGGCGAGGACAACCTTGTCCCTCACGAAAGACCAGGTAAGGAGACTCGATGCAAAGCACCTGGAGCTCTCCCATCCTTCTGGCTGATGTGATAGCCACCAAGAAGGCGGTCTTCCACGACAGGTGAGAGAGATCACACCTGTGCATTGGTTCAATGGCTTGCCCATGAGCTTTGCCAGTACCAGCAGTAAATCCCAGAGGTGGAGGTTCTCTAACGAGGGAAATGTGATCAAGGCCTTTGAAAAAGCCCACCACCTTTTCCTGCGCCACCGACTGCTCCCCGCCCGCACCGGTAAGCAGAGATGGCTACCAGGTAAACCTTTAGGGTCGCCGACCTAAGCCCTTGACTAGAAAGGACCATAAATAGTCCAAATGCTTGCCACAGAACAGGAGGAAGGGTCCAAGCCCTTGCCCTGACACCAAATGGAGAATCTCTTCCATTTGAAGGCGAGCATTTTCTGGTCAACTCTACGGAATGCCTCAACAACATTGAGGACCTCGTCCGGAAAGACCCAAGGCCTGGAACTTTAGCCGCTCAGGAACCAGGCTGTCAGGTGCAGGGATTGAAGGTCCGGATGGAACACCTTCCCCTGATTGACTGAGAGCAGGTCCGGGCGAGCTGGAAGCTGCCTCGGGAGCCTGGAGCTGAGGCTGAGGAGATCTGGGTACCAGAACTGGGCGGGGCCAGTCTGGGGCTATCAGAATCACCTGCGCCTTGTCCCTCCTTGCCTTGAGAAGCACCTTGTGAATCAAGGGAAATGGGGAAAGGCGTAAAAGAGGCCCGGGGTCCACAGCCTCGAGAAGGCATCCGCCTGCAGCGAGCCCTGCTGAGGGGGGCGGGCATAAACAGCCTCAGCTTCGCATTCTCCCTGGAGGCAAACAGGTCCACCTGAGGTGTGCCCCAGTGGGAGAACAGATCTTGTACTACCTCCGGCAGGAGAGACCACTTGTGAGATGCAGCCCCTATCCGGCTCAGGGCATCGGCCAGGATATTGGAGGCTCCTGCCACATGAATGGCTAGGAGATCCGCCTCCAGGCTGCGCACGAGTGACCAAATGCGGAGAGCTTCCTTGCATAGAAGCATGGAGCGCGTCCCGCCCTGGCGGTTCAGGTAGTACATGCTCGTGTATTGTCCGCTTGACTCGGACCACTTGACCCGGAGAAACGGAGCAAAGGCGGTGAGAGCTAGCGGACCGCTCGGAGCTCCAGCAGGTTGATGTGGCATCGGGACTCCCGCGGGGACCAGAGGCCGTGCACTCAGTGTTCCCCCAGATGGGCACCCCAACCCATCAGAGAGGCATCGGTCGACAGAGAGACCGTCAGCTCGGGGCGGACAAACGGGATGCCCTCCTGCAGATGGAATGGAACGGTCCACCACTGGAGAGCATTCCACATCTCTTGGGTCACTATCACTAGCTGGTCCAAAAGGATCGCAGCATTGTGACCACTGGCTGGCCAGTCCCCACTGAAGGGGGCGCATGTGCCAGCGCGCCCAACGGACCACGCTGGTACAGGCCGCCATGAGACCCAGAAGGCGCAGGAAGTCCCGGGCAGGGCGCGATTGCCCAACCAGAAATGATTGAGCAAAGGAGGTAAGAACCTCGGCCCTGTCTGCCGGGAGCCGTGCTCTGGCTCGAAGAGAGTCGAGCTCTGCCCCGATGAACAGGATCACCTGCTTCGGCTCGAGTTCCGACTTGGCCTCGTTGATGAGAAGGCCAACTTGAGAGCAAACCTGGAGGGCCAGATCTCTGGACCGCTCCACCTCCTGTCTGGAGGGGGCTGCTATCAGCCAATCGTCCAGGTAAGGGTACACCCAGACCCCTCGGCGCCGCAGGGAATGCTGTCACCACTGCCATGCATTTGGTGAAGACCCTGGGAGCTGGAGATAAGCCGAAGGGCATGGCTCGGAACTCGAAGAGGGATCCCTCCGCTCGAAAGCGGAGGAATCTCCGATGTGACGGACGGATAGGGCGGACGGCGACCCTGTAGGTCCAGACAGCAGAACCACATGCCGTGTTCCAGAGATGGTATTATCTGTGCCAGGTGACCATCCTGAAGGTTCGAGACCTTAGGAACTTGTTCAGGTCGTGTAGGTCAAGAATGGGCGCCAGCCCCATCCGTTTCGAACCAGGAAATACCTGGACACGAACCCGGGTCTGAAGGGTCCTCCACCTCCGTGATCACCTCCTTTTGGAGGAGGAGGCGATGTCGGCTCGGCGAGCCGCCACGAGGCTGCGACCCAGGCCCCGAGGTGCAACGGCTCTGGAAGGGCGGGCCTGCCCGAATTCCAGAGGTAGGACTCTTCCCACCACCTCCAGTACTCACCTGTCCATGGTAACAGTGGACCAGGAGGAAAGGAAGTGTCTGAGCCGTCCCCCATGGGGGAACCAGGGTGAGTGACAGGGATGGGGCGACACCCTCAGCCCGTCACTGGGCAGGCTTGGAGGAGGGACCGGCCGAGGACCTCCGGCCTTACCTCCTGCTTCCTGTTGGAGGAAGCCGGCAGCTTAGGTTAGGGATACGGGTCGAGCCTGCTGGCCCTGACGTTGCTGGGCCGGGCGCGCCGCGGGCGCAGAAGGACGAAAGGGCTTAGGCTGTGGCTTGCGGCCTTTGTCCTTCTGAGCGGAAGAGACAGAGTCCAAGGTAGCATTGGACTTCTCCATCCTCTGCAGGTGACCTTCCACCCCAGGGCCGAAGAGGTCAGTCCCCAAAAAGGGAACATCCGCCAACTTGTGCTGGGTATCCAAGGTAAAGGTGGATATCCTCAGCCAAGCCAGACGACGCATGGCCACTGCGGCCGCCACAGACCTGGCACATGAGTCCCCGATGTCTAACGCAGTCTGGAGCTGCTGTTTGGCCACCGCCCTGCCCTGGTCCCGCACCTGCCTGACCGTAGTCTGCAGATCTGCGGGAAGATGAGGGACAACCTCATCCAGGGAGCCCAACAGGGCGTGAGAAAAATGTGCCATGAGGACGGCCAAACTGGCCTAGCGAGCCGAGAGAGACGAGCATAGACTTTCCGCCCGGTATAATCCAATTTCTTGGATTCCTTGTCGGGAGGTTTGTCCACATCCCTGGCGTTCCCGGCATGCCGGAAAACACTGTCGGTAACCAACCCCTCGCCCGAGGGGTATTCCAAAAAACCGGACAGGGAACCGGTAGGGACCGCATACTTCCTGGCCAACCTGGCCGAAGGCGCAGGGCAGGAAGCATGACGCTGCCAAAGTTCCAAGGCCGGACCAACTATGGCTTCGGCCACCGGAAAGGCCTCCGTAGGAGAATCCCCTCGGTCCAGAATATCCGTGAGGGGATACCTGGCCCGTTTAGAAACGGGTTCGAGCTTCATCCCGGTGGACTCCGAGATGAGTCGAAGCAACCCTAAGAAGGACGAAGGGCTATCGTCCATTGACTGCCCTCCCGAGGACTCCAAGTCCATGTGCTTGGAGAAGAGGAGAACCATCATCGGACTCAGAAGAGTCCTCAAAGAGCTGCCTGGCCTGAGCCACCCTCCACCGGCCGAGGTTTATCGGGAGTGAGGGTGACAGACAGCCTTTGGGGCAAACCCAAGGCCGATTGAGAATTTTGGTCGGAGCCCCAACTAATGGCTGTGGAGGCGGAGGTTCCACCAGAATCGGTGGGGCAGCTGGAATTGGCCGAACAACCGGCCTGAGAACAGGCTCCTCGACTACAACGAGGGGTTGTTTCGGCTGCTCCGGTGACAGCCACTTAATGGCCGGGGAAGACGACTGGGTCGGCTTATTCCCGGTCAAAAGGAGCTGTTGCCACATGAGTTCCTCGTACCTCCGACGCAACTTGCGTCGAAGCCTCCCCTCGTCCAAGGAAGAGCGGCGGCGCCGCTTGCCGCGGTGCCGAGACCGAGACTGCCTATGGCGGCGGGATCGGTTGGACCGCGAGGATGTCCGAGACCGAGACCGAGAGTCTCGACTAGGCCGAGGAAGGCGAGGAGAAGTGTCGGAAATCGGCACTCCCCTCGGCTCGGACGATCCCACCGAAGGCTCCGGAACCGGAGGCACAGACGAGCCGACGGGATCCTCAACTCCCACCGGGGGAACTGGGCAGAGGGGATTCTCAGCTTCTCCAGCCGACAACCCGTCTAACGGGTCGAGAAAAATCTCAACCGCGTCAATGGGAGTCTCGGTCAACTGGCCTGACGGGGACACCGTGAAGCCAGTGGCCGAAGCTGAGGGGTCGACCAAAGTCGACTGTCGACAAGGGGGGGGATCTTTCCCGCTCCCAAGAGCGCCGACGGAGAGATTACTTTGCTCTTTTGGACCTGGAAAAAGGTCCGAAGAGTTGGACCCTCACCTTTGGTCGAGAGGTCAGACAAAGCTCCTTAAAAGAAGCCGAGTATGAGGCACCGAGAGAGAGGGACAAATGCCGCCCGAGGTAGAAGAGGCCCGGCCGCCTCCTCTTGAGCGATCATCTGCTCGAGCTGATCGCCGAGCCCGCCGCCCAGCAGACACCATGTCGAGCCTCTTTAGATTTCACGGTGCAATTCTTTTCTCGGGCGCCCCAGTTGTAATCGGGCAGCACGTCTTCAAGGACGAGGGTCGAAAGGAAGAGCACAAGTCGCAGGCCTGCGGGTCGTGCTCAAGGCCCAGGCAGTAGACGCACGTGGAGTGCGGATCCGTCCTAGACATCTTCTGCCCGCAAGGGCACCTCCGAAAACCGGGAGTCGATGTGTCCATCGCAGCCGCGAGGAGAAGAAGACCGAAGTCTTTTTAGCAAAACACTTTTTGATTTCGAACTTTCGAAGAATTAGGAACCAGTCTTAAACGCAGCGCGTTAAGGAGGAAACCTGAGCTTCCAAGCAGTAAGGAAGATCTGGCGTCATGAGGCGAAGCCAAGAGTTTTACCACCCGGGTGGGTGGGAGGAGCCAACTTGAAGACCTTCCGGCAAGATTTAAAGCGGCAAGGAACCTGCCAATAAGTGTGGATGAACAACATATCCATGTCCCTAGAACTGAAAGTTCCTTGTCATACTTCCGGTAACAAAAAGTGATACAGTTGGCCAACCATTTGGACTAACACTGTTTAGAAACTGGATCACCCTCTTCCCCCAGGGCAAAAGAAACAAACAACTGAGAGGATTTTCTGCAGTCCTTGGTATAGTGTATATAGTACCTCGGAATTCTATGCACATCTAAAGTATGGAGCAATGCTTCCCCTGGATTGGCATGCTCTGGGTAATAAACAGGCAGGTGGATAGAGTAATTTAAGGTAAACTTAGGCGTCACCTTAGGAAGAAACTTAGGGTTAGTGCACAAAGACACCCTGTCTTTGTGGTACATCAAATACAGCTACTCACTCATGGGAGCCAGAAGCTCTGAAATCCTTTGAGAAAAAGTAACAACAAAAAAAAAATAAAGCTTTCCACAACAGAAAGCGTAGCTTGCAAGACACAGACAGTTCAAAGGGAGGCCAGGTTAGCATTTCTAGAATGCAACTCAGGTTCCAAGCAGGGACTGGATTACAAATAAAGGGCTTCAAGTGGAGAATGCACAGCAAATAAAACAGGCCACATCCAACTAGGCCACAGTACAGCCATCAATGGGCACATGGAAGGCTGATATAGCAGACAGGTGCACCTTAATAGAGGAATATTGGAGCCCTGCATTTGACAAGGACAGGAGATACTCTACAACCTGGTTCGCCAGACACATGAACAGGTCCAGGTGATGGGAAGCGGCCCATATATTACAAAACAATTCCACTTCTTCAAATAAGTGGCCCTGGTGGAGGGTTTCCTTGTGGCCACCAGGACATCAGCCACTTTTTGAGATACCCTGAACCAAGTAAACACTACAATTGCAGGAGCCATGCATGCAGGTGGAGGGCCTTGAGGTCCGGATGGACCAGGGTCCCCTGTGCCTGTGTTAACAGGTCCCTGCAGAGGGGGACCTGGAGGTTCCACAGCCAATTGATGTAGTAACGGAAACTGAATCTGACTAGGCCAGAATGGTGCCACCAGAATAGGGTGGCTCCCTCCATTTGGAGCTTGATGAGCACTCTCTGGATCAGGGGAAAGGGAGGAAAGGCATAGCAGAACCTCCCTTTCCAGGAGCTGGACAATGTGTCTCACCAGAAAACTCCAGGCCTTTGATCTAGTGAGCAGGAATGCAACAGTTTTGTGTTGAGTGGGGACGCAAAAAGGTCCAACTCTGGATGACCCCACCTGTCGAACAGGTCAGCCATGTTCGATGTCAGCAGCTCCCACATATTCTAGATTGTGACCAGCTAAAGCTGTCTGCCAAGGCATTTTGGACGCTTGGAACATGGACGGCCAATAGATCTAGACTGTAATCTAGAGTCCAGTACCAGACTCAAATCCCTCTCTACACAACGGGTAGGAATAAGTACCCCCCCTTGCTAGCTGATGTAATCAACTACACTGAAGTTGTCTGACTGCACCAGCTGGGGATCCAGAGAGAGATGGTTCTGGAAGGCCTGTAAGGCGTACAGAATTGTCCTAATTTCTAAAACATTTATGTGGAGGTGAGCCTCCATCAGAGACCAGGTCCCCTAGGACCAAAAGGGATCCAGGTGCATTCCCCAACCCTGACTCGAGGCATCTGTGGTGAAGATCTGTTGGGGAGAGGGTATGAGAGAGGGTACCCCTCTTAGAAGATTGTGGGGGTCCATCCACCATTAAAGTACTGTGCATACAGGGGAGGAAACAAGAACCTGCTGCTCCAGATCGTTGGTTCACTGATCTCACTGAACCCACCGGGGTCCACTTGGGGACCTGCACATGCCATCTTGCCAAGGGTACAGTGACAATGGCCAAATGTCCTAGCTGTGATATACCAGCTTTGGGCAACCAACTGCACCTGAGCTAGTAAGCATTCCACCCTGTCTTGGGGAAGGAAGGCTTGCCCTGGACCGTGTCACGAACTGCCCCATGTATGGCGGTCATTGACATGGTCAACACAGACTTAGGCAGGTTGACAGTAATCCCTAGGGCTTATAACCACTGCCTGGTATGTTCTACAGTGCATAGCAGGAGATCCCTGAACTGGGCCTTCAGTAACCAGTCGTCCAGACAAGGGAAGACATACAGGCCTTCGCACCAGAGGGCCGCTGCTACAGCTGCTAAGCATCTGGTAAAGACCCCTGACACAGAGGATAAGTCAAGCGGCAATACCCAGAACTGGCAATGTTTCCCTGGAACATGAACCTGAGGTACCGCCTGTGGGGAAGCAAACCTTGATATGCAGATAAGCATCCATCATGTCCAGGAAGCATAACCAGTCTCCCTGCCTGAGCAAAGGCAGCAGACCCTGCAGGGTGACCATCCTCAACTTCTTATATTGGATATAGAAATTCAGGCCTTTGAAGTCTAGAATGGGCCTCAAGTTTCCTGTCCGCTTGGGGACAAGGAACCCTTTATTCCTTTGTTGTCTGGGCACTGGTTCTATAGCCCTTTTGCATAGCAAGGTGAGCACCTCCTCCCGGAGCACCGGAATGGGTTCGAGAGGTGGTGGGAACATGCAGAAAATCTGGAGGCTGTTCTAGAGCATGGCCCACGCTTGATTAGTTGCAGAACCCAAGCATTGGCCGTAAGGGCCCTTCATTGATCAATATGGAGGGAAAAATGACACCCAACCACCTCCTCCCAGCTTGGGGCAGGAGGAGAAGGGTGAGGCAAGGAGTCATGCTGAAACATAGCCAGTGGCTGGGGCTGCATCACCATCACTGGGGCTTTTGGCAGAGCACCCATGGTGGAGGAAGGAGCAGGCAAGGCAGGCCCTGCTCTGTGCTTGCTCTAAGGTCTGGTTCCTAGCCAGCTGGGTGGGACGGAGGGCTAAGGCGCTGGACACCACACCTCATGCCATGCCAGTGACCCAGGTTCAGGAATGAGCCTGGGCCGCCAGGGGTCGGCAGGGGAAGGAGAAGATTGAGCATCCAGAGGACTGCTCTCTTCTCCTGGGGTGGGTACAAGGGAAATCCTCGCTCAGCAGTGGCACCTAGCGAAGACTGGGGGCACTCGCCCAGTAGTGAGGATCAAGCAGTTGGGGACTGGTGTCGGCAGGCTGTCTGTGGGAGTGGCCCCACAGTGACACCACTGCACACCACACCATGGGGGAGTAACAAGCGAAACCCTCCTCTCCGCTGATAGATGAAGGCAGGGCCAGTGGCAACAGCCCCACACCCAGCGCCGGGTTCCCAGGAAGCTTGCTCCGGTTTCTCCTAAGTGCAGTCACGCCCACCAACATTACAGATACAGCGCCAGCAGGAGTAGCGGTCCTTCCTTGGGGGACTCAGAACTGAGGGGTTAGGGCAGTGCTGCGTAGATGGAGGGTGCCCCACAACCAGAGTCAGAGTGACTGGAACTTCAGGCAGGAGAGTAGAGCCAACAGCCAAGTGTCCACGCCGGAGAGAGGTCAGTGGCAAAGAGGGTGATAAAAAGAGTTCGGGGAAAAAAAAAGGTCTGGTTCCTGACCAAGACCTTACAAAAGGAATGTTGCGGTCTGCTCCTGGGTTGGGTTTGATAGAGGGAGTGGAGAGACTTGATGGTTCTGCCAGAGGCCTGACAGTCACTGATAATATCCTCCATGTCAGGGTCAGGGGACTGCGATCAGAGGGAGGGAGGAGCACTAGGCACCAGGGATAATATACTTGAGCATGGGGACAGTGATCAGAGGGAGGGGGGACCACAAGGCACCAGGGATAACTTAATTGAGCACTGGGATCGTGATGGGGGGGACCACTAGGCACCAGGGATAACTTACCTGGGCACTAGGATGGCAATCTGAGGGAAAGGGGGGACCACAAGGCACCAGGGATAACTTAATTGGGCATTGGGATCGTGATGGGGGGGGACCACTAGGCACCAGGGATAACTTACCTGGGCACTAGGATGGCGATCGGAGAGAAAGGGGGGGACCATTAGGCACCAGGGATAACTTACTTGAGCACAGGGACAGTGATTGGAGTGTGGGGGGACCACTGGCCACCAGGGATGTCTTTGGCTGGGGTGGGCAGCTGCAGTACTACTGGCCACCGCCAGGGCCTTGTATCTCATTAAGATGGGGTTTACAACACTGGTAATTTGCACCCATTTGGGTGAGAATTATGGCCGGTGCAAACCTCTGAATATACTGCTGAGCCTACATGCTGGGAAGGCACCCTCCTTTGCACAGGCGCAGCCATTTCCTAGTGCTCAGGTGCTAATGGGGTTTGCTGGCGCTATGGGGGTGCCTGAAAACTGACCCCACACACACACACACACACACACACACACACACACGCACACCGGGTACAAAACCCGGTTTGCATGAGCAAACACCTATTTGCGCCAGCACAAACATTTGAATATTGGGCCCCTGATCTTTTGTTTGCTGATTCTGCTTTCCTCCCAGGGTCCAGTACAGTCCTAGAGCAATGCACTTAGACCCTGAGAAAAGCAGATCAGGAAAACACCTGCCTGGAGATTATAAAGGCTCCAACATGCACTGCAGGCTATTGAATCTCCCACTGTTGCCTACTGCTCTGATGTTAACTGCAGGGGATTCTAGGATTCAGATGTCAGACAAGAACTAAGCAAAATTAGCTTTATACAGTCTTGTATACTACAGTAAATAGTAAGTAAACCAAAATGTTTTTCACAAATGTACCTTAGGACCAGCCCACACTTGTGTGTGCTGGCCATATAGTTCAAGAGTGACAGTAAATGGTTTCTTCCAATTTTTATTTAGTTTCTGATGTGAGCACATTTTTAACTTGTATAAAAGTCAAGTCTTTTATGTAAATTCCACTAACCAATTCCAAATTATTCTTACAGCTAAGAACCAAATCCACTGTCACTCCCATATATTTAAACTGCTTAACATTATCCAAAACAGACCTATCCAGCATTTCAATACATAATTTACTTGCATTTTATTATACTTTTGCAATGTACAAAACTGCATAGCCTGTGTCTTCTTCCTGTTCAGTAACTGCGGTGTTTCAAACCATTTTTGTAATTCACCAAATTCAAACGTTAAATTTGTGTTCACATATTAATAATATTTGCCACTGTATACAATGCTGCATCATCAGTAGTATATAAGGTCAACTTTGAGTCACTATATAAATCCAGCATGTCATACACAATTTCAAATATTATAAATAACAGTGGGTCCAAAACTGAACCTTCCATAACACAATGCTGAACAGAAGGAAAACAAAGCACCATTAACCCTAACCTAATGAGTTCAATTTGTACAACAGTCATTAAACCACTCCAGTGCTGGTGGACCAACCCCAAACCTTCTCAATTTGCCACCAGGAGGGGAAAGTCCACTAAGCCAAAAGCCCTGGTTAGGTCCACTAAGACTGCCCCTGTCAGACCACCTTTCTCCATGTTCCACTGCAGGTTGTAGAGCTCCCACTTGGATGAACAACCTGACCCCTGATGTTCTCTCAGAACCTAAACTTGGCACTTTCAAAGGCAAGCTATGTGGTCAGCTTGCAACTCTGTACGTGTGACTGAGTCACATAATTCTAGCCCTGCCCAAGTCCTCCTACCCCCTGCTACCGCATTCATCCCCTTCCCCTCTCACTCCACCCCTCCTTATTGTTCTCTCCCATTCTCCCCCGTTAATCCCTATTTGACAAAGTCCATTATCTTGTTTGACTGCACAGTTGCTTTGACAAAATCTGTATTTTTATGACTGCATACTTGTGCTGTTGATGCTAATGTCTTTACTGTAACTTACAGTTGAATGCTGGTTTTCAGTGTAAGATTCTCTGTATATTTATCCTGCAAAATCAGTATGTACAATCCTGTTCCATCTCTCGATTATGTTTTATATTTGTCTTTATTTCACTTGACGTGGAACCTTTGTAAAAGAATCCCCGGTTCAAAGGTACTTGTAATCCTAGTTATAAATAAATAATTCTGTGATCCTGACCAAGGCTGTGGCCAGGTGGTCCCTTTCTCCCTCCTGAAGCTAAATTGAGAATTAGTGTGGAGCTTTCCATCAATTGACTGTGCGCCAACTTCTCTTTGTAGTTTACCGATGCTTCATAGTATTGAAATTGGTCTGTAAGCCGGCCCGGTGGCGCTGAGGACTGAGGCGCTGGACACCACACCTCGCTCCACGCCGATGACCCGGGTTCAGGAACGAGCATGGTCGTCGAGACGGTAGGAGGGGAGAAGGATCGCTGCCTGGAAGACTGCTCTTCTCCGGGGTGGGGGACTCCAGAGTGTCGGCGTCGACTGCCCTCTAGCGGAGGCTAGAGAACAAAGCATGCCACACCTAGACGTGGGGTGGAGCTAGGACAGATGCACTCACCCTTGTGTCATGCATGTCCTACTCCAAGGGGACTCTAATTAGAAACTCGTCGGCCCCCGCGTCTGAGCCAGGCATGGTGCCAGACCCTTCTGCCATGACAGTTCTGCTTTGGCGGCTCCACTCCGGGGGGGCTTCCCAGATAAGGGTCGGGTACCGTGGCTGGGGTGACCCCGTTCATGGGGTTAGGGGGCTTGGCCAAGAAAAAAGAGAAGTAAATTGCAAAATAAAAGAAATTGGTCTGTAATTGCTCACGGTTTCAGAACCCACCCGCTTATAAAGGGATCACAAACACCATTTTCCAATGTCTGGGAAATTTTCCTGTTATGACAGATTGATTTATTAATTCCGTTAATAGGAAAGCCAATACTTTTGCACCAATTTTTTAAAATATTGTATATGCTTCATGCACCCCATCTCCTTTTAAAGCATCCAAGGTTTTTTAAAGACTAATACTTCATTAAAAGAAACTGCCTTCAGATAAAAAAAAAGAAAATTGTACTCTCCGAGACTACATTATATAATAGTGCATTCCTAGGTTCCTTTCATTTGGTTTTGTGTAACACTTCAGTCAAAGCTAGATTTGTCAGCTATATCTTTTTTGTTCGTATAGTCTTTTCCTTCACTGGTTAGATGGCCATTTCTGGTTGGAAATCCTGACTGTTTTTATTTTTATGGTGATTTTCTTTCTTTTTTTTCGTATGTTAACAGTGGTCCTAAATAGTAATCTGCAGATAACTGTTGCTATTTTCCATCTTTCAAATTTGTAATTCATGCAAATGTACTGGTGTAAGCACTGGGGACTTGCAGGGCTGTGGCTTCCTGTTCAAATTACCACCGTGCAGCTGAACTACAGAAGCCTTAATCAGTGTGTGTGTGTGTCCCGCCCCACAAGTACTGTTACTTTCCGTCTGCTGTTTATCTCACAGGTTTCCATTTTTGTGAGCACCTGTGCCTTGAAAAGGAAACCGCAACTGTTGCTGTTTGCGGTGATTTTGGTGCATCGCTGAAGAAGCATGCATTCTTTACAAACAGATATGCTGCACAGTTTGTTTGTAACCTTAGTCATTACTCGTGCCACCACACTAGTGATGAGAATGTCAACACAGACCATGTTACTAGCTCCTTTAGTGCTCAGACTTTATCATAGCGAGCCTCCCTAGCCATGGAAAGATCTTGAGCTCCCTCCCCAATACTGAAATAATCTTGGGCCTCCCTCAGTAAAATAGCATACTTTGTACAATACATCAGGAATAAAGTGAATAGCTAGCTCTCATTTTATTCAGGTAACTGTAACCCCCCTCCCAAGGCCAGCCTACTTGCTCCGCTATTCTGACTCTCGAACCATTGTTACCCCTTGTTGCAACCTTCGTGGGTCAGGCTACTTTTTCTGTCTGTTTCCCCTCTCTCTGGAATAACCTTCCTACCCACCTTTGACTCTTCCCCACTTACCCTGCTCCTTAGCAACCTCTCAGGGATCTTTCTGTTCCCCCTGCTCTTGCTCCTAGTACTTCTCTCCATAACCCTTGTATCTGGACTGTCCTGCCACCAGTCTAATTGGTCAATTTTTATCTCACATTATCTGTCTGTTGTTCCTATTTTTTTCCACTGTTGTTCATTTTGTATTGCTTGACTGTTTTGCAGTTACCTTTTTTTCTTTCTTTCTATTATCTATCTATTGCTCTGGGAGCCTGGCAGGCAGCTCCGGTCTCTCCCTCGGAAAGACTCAGTCTCTTGACCTCCCGTTCCCCTGCGATCCCCCACAGCCCCCCATAACAGGGCCAAGGCAAAGGGGCACCAGCTTTCCCCCACCCCTGGACAGAAATCCAGACATTCGGGGAGCCGGACGGGTGCTGGGAGGTCATCATGGAGCCTGCAGCTCCATTTTTCCTTCCCCATCAATGACATACATTGGTTATGTGCCTCCCCACCCACATCTCCTTCCAGACACCACTAGAGGGAGACAGACGAGCTGGACAGCAATCCCTCCCTCCCCGAGAGAGGAGAGTGGTCCCCTGGATGTTCAATCCTCTCTCTCCCCTGCCGACCCCTGGAGGCTCAGGCTCATTTTAGAACCCGGGCCGCTGGCGTGGTGCGAGATGTGGCTTCCAATGCCCCAACCCTCAGTGCCGCCAGGCCAGCAGTTACCTTCTGAACTGTGTTCACTCCCAACCCTTTCCCCTGGAAACACCTGAAATGAGCCTTGGCCCAGTGTTCCTTTTTTGGTCACCAATCTATAAATTGATACATAAATTCATCCATTATTATCCACTTTCAGTTTGCCTGATCCCTTCACACAAAATATCAATATAGTACCTTTTCAGTCTTGCTTGGGCCTCCCCTGGAACAGGTTTGGGCCTCCACAGGAGGCTAGCCTCATCATTTGACAAACCCAGTACTAGACTATTATCATAAGGTTTAACAGCTGGAGCTAGTAAGGCTGTTTGCAAGGTGGGCCTTATATTCTGGTTAACAAACACTCCCTCCTTTACTAACCCTCAATATGCATACCTGCTTTTTGCTCTTGTCCCATTTCTATTACTTTTGTAATCCTTAGTCCTCTTCTTGGGTGTGTAACTAGACAGAAACATAAAAAAGAAGTTGTTGGCAGATAAGTACCTCATGGCCCACCAAGTCTGACCTACATTCCCTATGTACGATGCCATCTGTACAGCTGGGGTTTCTCCCAGTCCTGACTACCAGCATCAAAAGTAAAAACATAAATGTAAAAAAATCTGGAAAATGGTTATCTGCTGGATATTAATTTTCACTGAACCAAACAGGTAACTCGGCCATCCTCTGTCAGCCCCATTCCGTAACTGCTTAGCTGTTTGTAGCATAGCATTACCAATTATGTCGCCTGGGTACAGGCTTACATAAGGGTGTCTAAATTACCAAGGGATTACTAGATGACTACAGTTTTAGACATAATTAGCTCACAAGATGCTCACATTAATTAGTCTGCCATGGGCCATGAGGACTACACCTCAGATGTTACTAGTCATCACAACAGATATTTTTCAGCAGCAGGCATAGAACTATTAGCCCTCCATTAAAGGGGAACTGCGAAGAGGGAGGTCCACCAACTGCACAGACTGGGGCTTCACCTTTCAGATTCCCTATAGGCACCATATGAAATTAAATAGTTCTATTTCCTGAGCACTCGTAAAATACCCTAACCCTCCAGTGGACCTGGCATTTTAACTATGGCACTCCTCAATCCCCTGGGATCTCACTGGTAATATCACAAGGCGACACTGCACTGCCTTCCCTTATCTTCTATGTATGGACATTTTACAATATTCTGTATGTCTGATGCCCAGTGCGATTTTTACAGAATTTGCATAAATCCCATGGGTGCAGCATACCACTCATGGGATTTAGGCAAATTATGTAAAATTAGTGCTGGGCAATGGAGATACAGACATTGAAAATTTCCACACATACAGGCATTATTAAGGAAAAAGCACTGTAGCATCATTTTCTCACAATATTGCCAACAAGATCCGAGGGGGTTGAGAAGCACCAGAATTAAAATGCTGGGTCCACCAGCGGGTTGGGATATTTTTACGAGTGCTTAGTAATAAAACTATTAATTTCATATAGTGCCTGCAGGAGGGATCAGAGAGGTGAATCCCTGATCTGTGCAGTGGTCAGGGCTTTACCTCTGCTGGAAGAACTCCTTTAAAGAGCTAGTGACACACATTAGGGAGAACTTTAACAAAACCTAATATTTGGACATAGTTAAGCTTGTATTTCCCATTAGTGTTGTGTTCCTCCTCCACACTATTTATTACTGAGGTCATCTGTGTGATAAGGGGATCTTTGCTCATGAGGAGTTCATCTATTCCTGCCGATTTTTCCCACCTGAAGTCATACAGCACTGCTTGTGCTATCACAGTTGCTCCCATGGCAACAGATTGTGATGTCACAATAGAGCATTATGACTTGAAGTAGGGAGAAAGCTATAGAGGCAGATGGACTCTAAAAAAGCTCTCGGGGATAAAGATCATATATTCATGCAAACTTCCTTAGTAATAAATAATGGGTCAGAGAAATATATAAAATATAAATGGAATGCAGGCAGAATTGTACCCAATTATCATATTTTTTTAAGTTTTCTTTGAGGTGTCAGTAGCTCTTTAAAGCACTTTTGGAGATGAGTTAATTTTTGAAGCAAACATTTATTCTGCATGCAGTAATTAAGTATGGGGCACTGGCAGGGCCTCCCAATGGCCCAGAAGCAAACACCCCCCCAATCAAGCATGTGACTAGCATCTGTACCCTGAGTCAGGGACACCATACATGGGGGGCAGAGGCAAAGCAAGCGTCCATCTTGGATACCTCTCACCTCAGTGACAGAGCTGTTCATGTAGGCCAAAAGATGTAGCTCATTAAGGGGGGGAAGGGTGACCCTGAAATGGATGTCAGAACAACTGACACGGGACCTGAAGACACTGCGTGACCAGACCTGTATCAGTGTTTCACAGTGGCTGGCCACTTAGACAGTCACAGCCAAGTCCGCATGGTCTCGAGATTAAACTCCATGACAGGCTGGACCCCAAGTAGGAAATGGATTGGGATACTGGGGATCAAACAGCAAAGGGCTTCAGCAGATAGAGCTCCATCTCCTCCATGTCACATCAAAGTCATAATCACAGTCACATGCACGCATACACTCACACTCACACTCACACTCACACTCACACTCACACTCACACTCACACTCACACTCACACTCACACTCACACTCACACTCACACTCACACTCACACTCACACTCACACTCACACTCACACTCACACTCACTGACTTTAGAGCAAGTCAAGTCACCTTGTTGTGCACAGGCATCCCCTTACAGGGGCCAAGCTCCAAAATGACAGACAGCTACAGAGATAGCCTGCAGGTAAGGGGAGTGGGACACATCCAATGGGTATAAGCAGATGGAGATAAGAAGGTGTGTTGTAGCTCCTTGCAGATGAAAAGGTGGGAAACATATAGCATAAAACAATGGCTGGAAATGGAAAATTCTGATCAGCTGACATGCATTCTCATGGGTTAATCAATGAGCTTCCTAATACAGCTTGCAGACTTCACTGCCCCTGGTGAAAAAGACTGACCATTTTTAAGAGTGGAAGTCAGTCTGCACTCAGCAGGGAGAACTTGCTAGTTAAACCCTCGGCTCCCTTCATGGATCAGGGGACTGAGTCTGGTACTAAAGGATTTGAGCTTCTAGCGTGAAAGAGGTATGGCCAGGTTTGAGGGTGATGCAGATGTGTCAGTGACAGAAGGGCCACCAAGTCAACCAGATTTTCCTAGTGGACATCAAACTAAAACACACACTTTTGGTGTCCCCCTCAATATGGACTGGAGATGGCATGGTAATCGTACTAGTAGTGGGCCAGTAATTTCACCTGCTTTTTTCCCCACTGGATGTAGTTGCCCATCTCAGCCGTGGTCATGAAGGACAATCTCCCAGCCCAGTCACTGGAGAAACCCAGAGGTTGCCAGATTCCATGGTCATGCCCCCATGGTGGGGCCATACAGCTAGCCTGACTGGAAGTCATACTTATCAGACCCCCATGCTTGTGGCCATGTAGACCCAGAGTACCCCACAGCATCATGTTACTACACTGCACAGCATTTTTCATCCCGAGTTCTTCCTGTTCCCTCACTCCAAGTCATTAGCAGCTGTGCTCCATGCATGTACATGCAAATGTCATCAGGCTGACCATCTCAATGTCCTTCCCACTGCTCCAACAGCTGCTCTCTCAGCACTTGCACCAAAGTAAAACCAGACGGCTGTAGCACAGAGAAATCCCCCAATAAACAGGAAAAGGAGCGTACTAAGAAGCTCAATCCTTCCCCCCCGTTCTTGAACCAGGTCACCAACAGAATAATAACTAGTGACCCAGAAGCCCTCTTCCTTATAAAGAGACAGAGTCGGATGGCAGATAAGAACTGCTTGTCCAACCTAGTCTGCCCACTTTCCCTACTTACTGTAACACCGCAGACCCTACTTGATCTCTGGCTTTATCTCCCCTTTTCGCTACCACTAAGATTTCCCTCTGCCTATCCCATGCCTTCTTGAATCCCATTACAGTTTTTGCCCCACAGCCATCGACCACGAAGAAGTACTTCCTTAACAGCTCCCAAGTCAAACACCCTCCAGCTTTGCAGCATGACCCCTTGTTCTTGAGTATCTTTTACTCTGGAAAAGGCTTCCTTCTTGAACTTTATGCAATTCAATTCAAGTTTACTGCAGGAAAAGCTCCATTGAGCAGGCTCATTCACAAGGAGGTCCTGATTACATAAAAACAGGGACATATACATATACACAACAATGGTAGGTGCAACACATAAAAGCAATTACAGTGAATTACAGGTGACCCAATCTACAGAACACTTGTATGACAACAATAAAAGATCAAATAAAGTGCTATGCACAGAAAAATAACAGGGAAATCATGTAATAATACACAGTACAGTAATAAAGTGCATGGTAATAAAATGACAAGATACAGTGCATGGTAACATGTTGACTAACTACAGGGTGGAACAGAAATGACAGCACAAACAGTAAAGACTTAAGCAACAGTCAACCGTGTGGTTACTAGAACCCGTTTGTGTAGCATACTGAATTAAGGTTGAAGGAGTGGTTGATTCAGAGGGATGAGAGATCAGAGAGGTGAGAAATGGGAAGAGATGGGTAAAGCATTGGGATGAGCAGGAGCTAAGGAGAACAAAAAGGGTGAGACATGCATACTATGGAGTCTTGGGTGGAAAGGTCGAGAAGGTAGAGAAGAGAAAAGAAAAGTGTTAAGTGCATATGTGTCTGGGAGTGGAGCACAGGGGTGAGGTGGGAGGGAGCAGAGAGATTCATAAAAGGGATGAGGGGGGAGGGGAGGACAACAGGGAATGGGGAGAGCGTTGGAGGAGGGACGGCAGGTGGGGGAGGGGAGGAAGGAAGGTTAGGGAGGTGAGAAACAGGAAGAGAAGGGGGCACCAGAAGGTTGGTAGCACTCCTGTAAGCCTTCTCCCACGAGGTGGCAAATTACTAGAAATTAAAGATATTAAGTTGTTTTACTAAAAAAACAAAGCATAGTGCTTGACGCAGTAAGTTATCCTGAACTGGTAGATACCAAGCTTAGCATGGGAAGGACACAAGGGCAGCAGCAGGGACCTCAGAAAGAACAGCCTACGTAGTCTAATAAGGTCGCGGGTCCCTCAAGTGGTAGTGGTGCTTTTACCCAAGCAGCATCGATGGAGCCACCCTGGCAGGCTACGCTTGAGTCCATGTGGGCCATGGACTCAAAAACTGAAAAGACACTGCAAAAGTTGGAGAATCACGATGCCGCTATCCAGAAACTTACCGGGTCCGTAGCTGAAGTGGACAAAAGGATGACATCCACTCTTGCCACCATTCCATCACTAACCAAAGAGAATGGCCAACTCAGAGGATGTATTGAGGCCCTTGAAAATGAAGTATGGGCCAGGAATATTCGAATTGTAGGGTTTCCTGAAGGTGTAGAAGGGATGTCCCTGCTCCCATTGCTGCTGGGTGGCTTAAAAGTAAACTTCAACTGGGTGAAGAATTTCATTGGGAAACCCTCACTAAGGCCTACAGAGTTAATCAGAGGGTCCGCCTGGTGGATTCTAATCAGCCATGTACCATCTTACTAAAGTCCATGGGACTGGACATTCGCAATGTGATGCTTGCAGCTGCTAGTGCAGCATACCCATCAGAGTTCAACGGCGTGGATGTCAAGTTATATCCCGACCCTCTTACCAGACTCACACCAGGAGGAAGAGGCAGCAGTGTACCATTGACTCCATGGTTTGGGGATCATCCACTCTTTGTACTGCCTACAAGACTTCGATTGTTCACGATGGGAAGACATGGCAATTCCAAACCACAAGCCGCTAGATGGAGAAAGTTGAACAGGAATTTCAGCACGTCATTTTACATCCGAATCTCAGGGATCTGATTCAGAGAATATCTGAACCATGAGTTAAAATAACCTGAAGATACAGGTCTGAACTGAATAGTATTATTCCCTGTTGTAACATGGGTATTAACCAGGCGCAACAGAGCACAGCGATTGATTTGAAAGCACAAGCCGAGCAATATGCAGCGGGTATTAATCCCACAGTAATGCCCGCTGGTGCTATCCCTGTAACAGCCACCAAGCACCAAGCCACATACAATATTCATCGGTTGTGTAGTAGTATATGTACAGTAAACCAGCAGCAGAACGTGCTGTTAAACAAGAAAATAAATTTTTCGTTCCCACCCACTGGACACTGTCTTATCTACGCGTATACTATAAATAAAGCTGACAAATGAAAGTCTAAATTTAATTTCCACATTTCTAATGTTTCAGTTATATGCATCACTCGGGTGCATTCACCAGTTACAGGGCAGTGAATTATTAGCAGAATTGTACAGAGGGAGATAGAGGAACACAGTAGTAGAAGTCTTACATGACAAACGGAGGCACAACCGAGTGCAATACTGGACTGGAAGCAAGTAATTCTGTGCAGCAGTACGCTGATAACTGGAATCTTATATAAGTAAACACAATATGCAGTCATCGGAAACTACTGTTTAGTACCATAAGTGTCTAAATGCTTGAGTCGGTACAATAACAGCAGCGATCTGTGCACAACAGAGAGAGGTTAAATTAGCGCAGCAGCAGGACTCAAGAAATATGCAAATGACACAGAAGTCCATGGCAGTACAAGCAGCAAACATCAGTGATACAACAGAAACGATCAAAAACAATTTGTAGTATACTTTTTCAAAAGAAATGTACCATACCACTATTCATTGTGCTGCTTTCAAAACAAATGTAGTAATGCGTAATAATAAAACATCATTATATGAATAAATGTGGTAGTGAGAAGATAACAAGTACCAATAGTTGTTATTGCAAATAATATGTTGTGAAACAGTGTATCTGTATGTATAATACATAACAGATCATAATGCAACTTTACCCATTTGCACATTGCCCATATTAAAATTAATCCCCTCCAAGTGGGCTCTACTGGAAGTTAATGCCTGCTGGTGGTTGAAGGCTTACTTGGCATCATGTACCAACCCCCTGAAACCAGGCATTAATCCCTAGTAAAGCCCTCCTGTCAGGGATTAATGCTACTTAAATGTCTAATTGGTTTGAGTTGAAGGGAGACAATGTTCATCTCCTTACAACAATGTAAAATGTTTATTGATGGTATAGTGATGGGACTACTCATTTGAAATTTTTAAAGCATTGCATGCCACATGGTGATTGCAGTTTCTGCCATAACATGAATCCCACCATATGTGCTTAGTAGCAGGAAGCACTGCGATAATTGTTAATTAGTAGTGTATCTGTTGTTAAGACAGAGATGTTCTAATAAAAAGTATGATTGTTCTTGTTTATATTCCCTAGCTATTAGAAGGGATCTATCATTATATTCTAACATATTGCGCTATGAAGTGTTATGCTAGTTTTGTTTTGTTTAGGTATTTGCTATACTTGTGGAGGCAGGGGCTTTATAAATGAGTCACAGTTCATTTCTGTTTTCTCCCTAATCATGCAACAGGTTTAACCAGCAGGTTTTGGACTGTGTTATCTTTATGTGGAATCTCCCTAATGGACACACCTTACACCGCTGAAGAGGCTGGCAACTATTAATAGACTTTTGGATTTGTATACAAGGGCTGACAGCCCAGGACTCCACTCCTTTCTTACTGTGCAAGATTACATGGTCCTATCTTATGTATATCAAATCTTTGTAGTAATTATGTTCTAATTTCAATTACCATGTATAAGATATTGTGGATGTTAATTATCTGCTTATACAGAAAATTAACAAAGTTTAAAAAGAAACTGGAAGAGAAGGGGTAATCAGGGGGTGGGTAGAGGGGTTGGGTGCTAGGTGAGGGAGGAGGATGACTGCACCACAGCATTGCATCCTGGATTAACTCTTGGTTAACAAATAGAGTACAGTGGGTTAATATTAGGGTGCCCTGTCAGATTGGTCTGAGGTCACTAGAGGGTACCGAAGGGTCGGTCCTTGGCCCATCCGTTTAAT
Organism: Neoceratodus forsteri; assembly: GCA_016271365.2. Classification (NCBI taxonomy): domain Eukaryota; kingdom Metazoa; phylum Chordata; order Ceratodontiformes; family Ceratodontidae; genus Neoceratodus; species Neoceratodus forsteri. The sequence continues at coordinate 453,004,312 of CM028129.1, read as the reverse complement.
ATCTATGTGGCAACTTTAGGGTGGATCAAGGAATGTATGGCTCACCAAATCTGCGGATGACTGCCGATGCGGCTAGAATTGGCGGATCCAAATGACCACTTGGAATTACAGCAGGTATTAGACCATATTAGCAACCGGTGTGCAATATACCAGTTGCAGCTGAACCCAGATAAATGCACAGTAATGCATCTGGAATCCAAAACCAAAAATGCCACATATTACTTAGGGGATATTACACTAAAAATAGTAACAGAAGAGAGGAATTTGGGTATCTTTGTTACGAATGACCTCCACTTTTCTACCCACTGCACTTGTGTTGCCAGAAAGGCAAATGGGGTATTAAATTGTATACTCAGAAACATCTCATGTAGAGAAGGGGAAATATTGTTACCTCTGTACGGAGCATTGGTGAGGCCTCTGTTGGAATACTGTGCTCAAGTTTGGTCACTCTATCATAAGGGTGATATTACAAGACTGGAGGGGGTACAGAAAAGGGCTACACCGGAGGTTAAGGGGATGAAGGGAAAAAACTACACTACTTGGTTGGACACATTAAATCTGTATACACTGGAGTACAGAAGATTAAGAGGAGATATGTGTCTGCTGTTTAAAGCCTTTAATGAGACCGAGCTCTGGAGCAAATTGGGCCTAAAATTCAGAAATAAAAATTACAGTACTAGTGCACCCCTATCAGCTGTAAGGGAACACTGCAAAACCTGGCACAGAAAGATGTGGTTCAACCAAAGAGCCATCCCTATTTGGAATTAGTACAATGGAAGTAGTAAAAGTACTACAATATAAGTATTTAAACACCATTTAGACTACCTGCACCAGTTGGGTAAACTCTAGACAGTCATTTTTAGCAAGCACTATGGACATCAAAAGTCCCCTTAGCTCTGTATTTACCTATGAGACCTATGGAGGTGACAATGAAAGCTAAGCTCTCTGACAATTACATACTACCTTGAAACGTTTAGTGGCTAGGGTTTGAAGATGTTAACCGAGACAAGACTAGTGAGCTTGAACACTGCCTTAATACTATTCCACGCCACGGGAAGGACATAGGAAATAATGCCTTTGCAAAGGAGTTAGTCCTAGGCACATCCAGGAAGGTGAAAGCTGACTCCTTAGGAGTAGGTACTGTGAGAAATATGAATGAGAGAGAAGATATAGCCTGGAAGTTTGTTTAGAAGGATTTTGAGCATCTATGTGCCGAGATGAGATGGTCGCATTGAGGTGAGGGACATCCAGCCAACTTCTGTATACTGGTCACAGTGGTACATCCTATAAAGCGATTTGGTGATAAAGTGCAGGCCACAGTGGAACACCATGTCATGTTTGTGCAGACTGGTTGCGAGGTGCAATTATATATTACGCCATAATCTAGAAGCGGAAGGAATGTGGCCTGACCTAGTTTAAGTCAGACCATGGGTGGAAAGAGAGCCCTGTCTCTAAAGAAGAATCTGAGTCTAGCTTTAAGTTTATTGGCGAGGCTATCAATATGGGCATTGAAAGACAGCTTACTATCAAGCCATGTGCCTAGGTATTTAAATTTATCTACCACTTCAAACGTTTCACCTACAGATGTCACAACAGATGCGTTTGCAGCCTTAGTGTATATGGGAGGGGGGGTTGCTGTTATGAGTGAAGAACATTACTTTCATTTTGTTTGCATTTAGTAAAAGTTTGGAGTTAATGAGATTATGTTCGAGCTACAAGAAAACAGACTGCAGCTCATCGCAGACTTCGGTTAGACTTACTGATGTTGGAGTCCAAGGTATTGATATAGATCTAAAAAGTACAGGGCCTAGTATGGACCCTGGTGGGACATCTCTTGTGACGGGGGGTCTGATAATAGGCCATCAATTTTCTGGAATCTACGTGTGTGGTAGCTGGAAAACTACTGAACTGTAGTAACAGTAGCACCTAGATTTGTAAGGCCAAGAAGAGTGAGGTTCTGGTCAGTGGTATTATACTTGTGAGGTATTTGAAAGTTTCTCTCATATCCCCTCTCCTTTCCTCCAGGGTATACATATCGAGGGCCTTCAGTCTCTATTCATAGGGTTTTTGATGAAGACTCTGCAACATGTTAGTTGCTCTCCTCTGGACCACCTCAACTCTGTCTATGTCCTTCCTGAGATGTGGTCTCCAGAGCCGTACACAGTACTCTGGGTGAGGCCTTACCAGAGATGTATACAGTGATATCACCACCTCCCTCTTTCTGCTGGTGATACCCCTCGTTATGCAGCCTTGCATCCCACTGGCTCTCCCAACTGCCTTGTCACATTATTTGGCCACTGTTAGGCCATCAAATATGATTACCCCAGGTCTCTTTCCTGTTTGGTGGATGCCAATACCATTCTCCCAATTTTTTACTCTACTTCCATGTTTCTGCACTCCCAGTACACGATTTTGCACTTCTTGGCATTGAAATTTAGTTGCCACACTCCTGACCACTCCTCAAGCTTTCTTAGATCATTCTTCATTTTTTCCACTTCCCCTTTAGGACCCTCTCCTCTGTAAATGGACTTGTGTTCACCTCCCTACCATCGATATCCCTGACACTTATCTGTGAACACTCGCCTTCCCCTTCTTCTGTGAACACTGAACAAAAGTATTTATTCAGGATGTCTGCTTTTTCCTGGTCCCTTCCACACAGACACCCTTTCCTCCTTAGCCTTATGATCCTTCCTTTGGTCTTTTCTTCTTCGCTTGCATACCTGAAAATGTCTTGTCCCCATTTTTACTGCCTGTGCTATTTTCTCCTCTGTTTGCACCTTTGCATTCCTGACTGTTTTCCCATCTCCCACTGCTTCTCTGGATACTCTGCCCTATCCTCCTCCATCTGTGTCTATGTATACCTTCAGAATGCTAACTTTGCCTTTACCTCCCAGCCACCCTTTGAGAACCACAGCGGCCTCTTTTTTTCTTTTGCTTTTGTTTACTTGCTTGACACAGAGGTTTGTTGCCCTTATTGTCCCTGCTTTTAGTTTCACCCACTGTTCCTCCACTCCGCCCAAGTCATCCCCCCCTGCCATGACATCCCTGAGGCATTCCCCAACTTTGTAAAATCAGCCTTCCTGAAGTCCAGGACCCTCACACCTTTGTGTGCTTTGCTTCTGCAACAGTTCTTATATCAAACCACACTGTACGGTCACCACTTATTCCCAGCTGGTTGCCCACAGTGGCTTCTGTAACACTGTCCCTGTTGGTGAGTACAAGGTGCAAAACTGCTCCCTCGTGAGTGGGCTCCCCCACAAGTTGCCTGAGGAACACTCCCTGCAGGGAGTCTAGGATGTCCCTACTTCTAGCTTAAACTGCAGCTGGGATGCTCCAATCTACATCCAGCAGACTGAAGTTCCCCCACCGCCAGCACCTTTCCCTTATTTGCTATCTTTTGGATGGCTTCCATCAGAACCTTATCCATCTCCCCTCCACTGTGCAGGAGGTTTGCAGATCACACCACTGTGAATAGCGGCTCCATTTCCTGTCTCTAGGGTGACCCACAGTACCTCCACCCGACCCTGTGTTCCCTACATCTCCGTTGCTTTTATGCTGTCCCTCACATAAAGAACCACCCTTCCCCCTTTCTTACCCATGTTATCCTTCCTGAACAGAGTATAGCCTCATATGGCTATAGCCTATGTCCCAGTCATGGTCCTCATTGCATCATGACTCAGTAATGGGGACAATGTCCAGATCAGCTTGTGCCATAATGGCCACTAGGTCCCAGATTTTATTTCTCAGACTTCGAGCATTGGCACACATGGAATTTCATATTCTGCTACTACCCTGCTTGTGAACTCCCCCTTTTCCCTTGATATAATAGAAGATAATCACTTCTAGTCTTGGGGATGTCCTTGCCAACATATCTCAGGGAGAAAGACGTTCAGGTAAAAAATGTGGCTCACTCCAAATCGCTGTGTGCTCCTGTATATCTTTTATTTTAACCTGCCCTACCAACACAAAGTGGGCACTCAGTCTGGCTTTGTAGTGGCTAATTAAAATAAAAGACTGGCCAGCTTATGGGAGTTACTGTTTAAATGACAGCATCCAGTACTGGCAGGAAACCAGTATTTTGTTTTATTTATATTAAAAGGTATTGATGTGGGAACCAGTGAGGGGCATGGGGTAGTGTGACAACCTAGGGTGTGGTCACGAGTAGGACTGTCATGATACGATGATATGGCAATTACACAGTATTTCCCCACTGATGATGATTTTGTTTTAGTCTTTGGTAACCGGGTAAGGTCCACTAGGCAATAAGTGGCTGTTTTCAGGGGCCACCTGGGAGCACTAGGCGGTTAAGGACTTGTTCAGAGTCGCATAGTATGCAAGTGGAGGTTGTGGAGAATCAGACTGGGTCTGGTCTGCTGGATGTATCAAGCTCATTCACACTTCATTCCTCTAACCTCCAGGCTATACTGTCGTCATATATAACAAGGTGAATATTGAGCTGCATGATATACTGCAATATACCATGACAAACCAGCTTGGCTTTCTCACCTACTTTGTGTGCATCAGAGATTTCTGTTCACTAGAAATGCCATAAATTATTGTGATAATATATTGTGAAATCAGAAAAACAAATGAGTTCACTAAAAGACCAGTCATTTTTCTTCTTGATTTTATAGTGTCCGGAAGGTTTTGACACCAGACATAATATTTCTTCTTCAAATTTATTTACTATACCTCTGGAGATCTAACATTTTTACCCTTCAAAGGGTTAATGTCCTACAAAGGGTTAATGTCTGCTTCTGTTTTTGCTGTGTACTTTACCAAACCAAACCCCATCAGGAGGCTGAACTGTACACCATTTGCTTGTTTCATCTTTTAGCCCAAGTATGTCTGAAAACCCTATTATAGATTGAAGGAAAGGTCCTAGGTATGTTTGTGGGTGGCCATCATTTATTTTTCCAGTTGCAGACCTTCATGTCAACTGGCACCCTTCAGACTAACCGCCAGCCCAACCACCTGGTTTCTCCCACTCTTATCTGAGCTTAACCCCTTGTTTCCCCGTCGCTTTCTCAACATGGTGGGTGCATGAGTGAGCTCACTCAGGTAGTGCCTGGGTCACCAGTGCATGGTCTGTGAGGAGTCAAAAGTTCATCCAGTCATTTGGGGCTTTGTTTTCCTTATTTTTTTGGTTTCCTGACCACAGGATGCTGGCATGCATGGGTGTGCAAGCACTAGCATGGCAGCATGCAGCATTCTACTCACTCACAGTACAGCTCCACCTGCATTGCCATTTGTGGTCACTCAAGCGGCAGTCTTGCAGTTCAGCTGGCAGCCTCCTTCCTCAGAGAAGGAGAGTATCCGCTAGGATGCTCAATCCTCCTCCCACCAGCCAGCCACCTCAAAAACCCATGCTTGTTCCTGAACCTGGCCTGCGCTTATGACAAGCAGTAGCCACGGCTTTTTAAATAGTAATTTCAAAATAATTTTTGACCCCGCTCAATTTATAATATTGATTCTTTGATGGCACTTGTATGGCTTTTGGTGTGGTCTCACAAGCATTCTGAGCATGCCGGTAATGTTCAACTTCAATTTGCAGCTCTTGTATCATAAGAAAGCGCAGGAGATCACTTTTACAGCCTTAACAGTGCCATCAGGGGACCCATTCTTGCAAAACAAAAAAAACAAAAAGTCTAGAGAAAACCCTGCATTCCAACTGCAAATACAGTGCTATCACACCCCCAGCTTTCTCAAGCGCATTACACAGCAACTTTGGAAGATCAAGTTTTGCAACATTTACTTCAAATAAAAGCACCACGCCTAGAAACCTTCCTCTAGAGAATTTTCTCAATGCAAAAACAACTGCCCCAATGCAACAATATTAAAATGTGATATAACAAGAAAGGAGCTATAATAGAGTTATCGCTGGCAGAGAAGTCTGTTAAGTGGAACAGTAGCAACTTTTTTTTTTTTTTTTTTTTTCAGTAATGCAAGAACTGTTTTTCATTTTTATAGCAATTTTAGTAGCTTGAAGATCCTTAGAAATCTTGTTTCAGTTTTTTTTTTTCACAAGTAGAACATGGAGGGCTAGCAATAAACCTGGTCCCCAATGCCCTTTAAACTGATCACAATGGTATCTTCTCATGCTCAGCTCTCAGCAGAACCAGTGGGCTCAAGTGTGAGAAGAAATCAATGGTGTGTAACTAAAGAGGAAACAAGAGCAAGATTTAATTTCCTCACCAGTATGTTTTTCACAAACAGTAAAATGAAAACTGTATCTTGTTGGTGTTATCACCAGTAGCAATCTTGGAGCAACACTAGGCTCTGCTGTCACTACGGACACTGTGGAATCTCCAGTGGCTGATTCCCACTAATAATGTCAGCAGTTAGGGACTGTGGGGTATTCAACACTGCAAGACAGACAGGGTAGATGGCTGGATTGCTGCTTGAAGTGGAGAGAGGGGAACATACTATTGGCCCCTACAGCCAGCAGGAACAATGGGGAAGGAAAGTGATTAAAGAGAAACTGCTCAGGGTCAGAATGGCTCAACAGGATACCTGGACATCTCCCTCAGTGCCTTGTAAACATACATCTTGAATCCATTTATTATGCACAAAGCAACTTCTGTTTCTTAGTTAAATGAGATTGTTCTGATCTCTGCAAGTTAATCTGAAATAGCATCGTCATCTGATGGCTATTTGGTGGCTTATGTAAGATGAGTTGTGGTGGACTCAGTCCATTTGCCAGAGGATAGCTGTCCACATACAACCAACACAACTGACACTAACTGGCATGCTGTCTGGCAGTTTCACATGAGAGGCCAAAGATTAGATGGACAAAGCATCTCAGCTACCCTTTCACCTATCTGGCGGTCCCTCCATGACATGTGAGGAATACTGGCAAGGCACTGTAGGGAAGCTTGCACTCAATCATTCATGCTGTACCTTTATATGGATACAAAAGGATTCCATTTCAGTGCTGTCAATTTAACACCATTAGTTGTCACCACGTTGTAAGTACTGTGACAATCCAGCTCATATCCACACCATAAGTGGTTGCCCAACCCCATGTCCCTTCCTGGTCCGCCACCCACGGCTTTTAAGAAAACTAAACCACATGCTCAAAGAAGTGATTGCCAAACGGGGCCCTCAGTATTTTCTCAGATGTGCCTACAGTACCAAGTTTCAAGTAGCCCTCTGCGTTATTGCAGTCCATCCTGAAGCTGCTGCTGTGTCCACACATGCAATATGATGGCAAAGCATGCCCTTTGTTGTCCAAAACAAGGACGTGACTATGGCAGTCAGATTCAGCAGCTTATAACAATTCTGGCAGATGGAATGCCCATTTCCAGTTTCAAGGACAGGATGAATCGGTATCTCAAAAAACACTGGATGTGTGCCTCAAAATCAAAAACAAACCTGGGCCCCTCATCCAGGATGCACCAGCATGGCTACCTGAAGAAGAACTGCGAGGGACCTGCATAAGCCATTTTTTACCCCTGAAGCTGATTGTTTATTTTTTAAACAGTGGTTCATGCTGATATACCATACAAATATATAAAAGAGCCAGTAGAAGAAGGCCATTTGTTCCATTGAGTCTGCTTGTATTGCAGGGTCCCTAGCTTATGCCACTGACCATGCTCTCCCCACCAGTCACCCTCCCACCCTCCCCATCTGCCCCCAGTACCATGGGTTCCCTTTATGCCCATCCCAGGCCTTCTTGAGGTTGCCCTCTGTCTTCTCTAAGACCACTTCCTCCGTAGAGCTGCTCCGGTGGCCACCACCCTCTTTTAAAGAAATGCTTCCAACATCCCTCCTATACCCCCACCAGCCTTAAACTGTGGTGTGTTATTGAGGCTCTGTTCAGGAAATACAGGAAAAGCCGCAATCATGTGAATGCATTTTTCTGTTGATACTATGATGTAGCTTGCCAAATGGCATACTGTAACTATGCCTGGCAATGGCTAGTAGTGTACAAGTAGTACAAACCTATTTTTTTTTCCAGATAAAAGCTGGTACGCTGGCCTTTAGGGTAGACAGATTTCAATGAAACAAGTGTTTTCCTTTAAAGTGATAAAGCACTATTTCACCACAGGTACAGAGATACAAGAGAGCTGGAGGATTATTTACACGGGGGCAAGCTACATTACTGCCAAAGAAAATAAACTGTTGAAAGGAACTAGTCACCTTTGTGAGACTGCAGAGATGGAATACATGTGAAACTTCACAGTCTCTCAAGTCTTTGTTATTCTAATAAATTCATGCCACTTTGTTGAATATGCGAGGCTGATGTGCCTGTCTGGCACATAATGATTAATTAACGTTTTCACTTAGTTACAATTGCTTTCATGTGCCACTTCAGATCACGGCATCCTTGTATTCTCAGGGAACATCACACAAAGAACATTAATCTGCAGCAAATGGATCAGAAAAAATACATACAGAATGCAAAAATGGCAACGGTCAAAACATTTTTATAGTTTTCGAGGGTCTGTAGAGAAAGAGAAGAACTACTGCTGCTGCTACAATCATTTCTCCATAGCCTATATAGGGGAAAGGAAATTACTTCTACATGCAGCTGTTTGTAATGTTCCTATTTGGAGAAATTATATTCATAAACCCCCCTCCCCCCAAAAAAACCAGCAGTAATAAAATGTTGTATTTGTATGAAGAATAAGTCTGTCAGAACAAAGGCATACTTCCAATGTCATGCAGTAGAGAAACCCTGGTTATACACACAACAAATAGAGATTAATACATGAGTGCATGTGTAACTAGAATTTGTACGTCTGATGAGAGTGACACCCTTAAAAACCACGAAAGTGAAGCTAGAATAGTTAAAAAGGCATCATATACCAAGAGTGCATACAATTCTGGTTACGCAAACCCATACATGTTTTATTTCTTGTAACTGCTGGTCCCAGAAGTTGTTCCTGAGTAAGTGGTGAGGTAAGTCAAGTAGAAGGTGAAAGGCAGGACTGGAGGGTACTGGAGTGACTTGATGCCCAAACTTCTACAAAAAGAAAAGAAAACAGTCTCCAGTTTTAATTTTATTCACACAGTCAACTTCTTCTAGGTTAAAGGAAGTGTGCTGTCTGGTGCAGTATAGTACTTACTCACAGGGTTGGCTCTTGACAACTGTATGGTGGATTGACAGTAGTTACGCAAGGTCATGTGTAATGTATAATCAAAGCACAATCATCCATGTATTAAAAACTAATGGCCAGTAATCACAACAAAGTAAAACTCATAATAGTAGACTAACACTTAGAAAAAAAATAACAACCACCAGACTTATAGAGTTTCATAAAAAACATGTACATTCGTCTTTAGGCAGTCTGCTTGTTCTGGTATAAAACCCTTGAATCAAATTCCAGTCATTTGCCCATAATGAGTTGTAATCTGGGAATTTTAATACCATGGTATTTAACGGTCTCAAGTTCTAAAATATAATTTAGTAATTCTGGTTCCAGAATATTTTTATGTTAACTAGAACGTCTTGTTTAATTACTCTAAACAGAAGAAAGAGCCATTGCTTTCCACTCCTGCCCTTGTGCCATATTTAACAGTGTTTTAATAAAGTAGATGCAAAACTGTGTTTTGCATAGTTTTCTTTAATGGGCAACAATCTGCACAGATAGCTTTATGGAACTATAAATTTGTTCAGTTCTCCTTTGCCTATGTCACTAAAGAATGAGAGTTCTAGCCATTGGTTTATCAGAGTTCTGACTTTATGGGGTCATAGTCAAAACTCATATCTGTGGTTGCATGAAGAAGATTGTATTGACTGTCATCAATAAAAGAGCGACAACAAAAAACAGTTTACAGAGCAGGCCCTGTAGAGCAGTGGTACTGGTTCGCTACATCAGTGACCCTGGTTTGTGGATGGACTCGGGTCACTGGGGCTGCAAGGGGACCGAGGATGGAGAATCCCATGGACAGCTCTCTTCCTTAGTGGGGAAGGATGCTGCAGCCTGCTGCCTGCCAACTAACAGAAGCCAGGTGGTAGCACAAGCAGGAATGCACATGTTTGGGGAGGGCCTGCATTCAGATGCCTATTGCATGAGTCACTGCATCCAGTTGTTCCTCAAGGTGACAGACAGGACCCTCACTGGCAGGATGATGCCAGAACCACTACAGACCATGCACCACTGACTGTGCTGCTCAGTGCACCCTCCAGAATCTAGTCCCTGGGTAACATAGAAACATAGACTTTGGCAGATAGGACCATTGGCCCACCCAGTCTGCTCCCATTTCACCTACTGGATAAGCTGCAGATTCTAGTTAACCAACAGCCTACTTCCTGCCACTCCCACTACAATTGCCTTGTGTCTGTCCCATGCATGTATGAATTTCCCCACTGTTTAGGGCCCCAACAACCTCCCAGGAAGGCAGTTCCATGTATCCACCACTCTCCGAGAAAAGATTTCCTCACATTACCCCTGAGCCGTCCCCCCTCTATCTTTAAATTGTGTCCCCTTGTTCTTACACATCTCTTTTTCTGAAAGATGCTACCCTCCTGGACTTCGTTGATTCCCTTGAGGTACTTGAACGTTTCTATCATGTCCCCCTGTCCCTCCTTTCATCAAGGGTATACATATTAAGCTCTCTCAGTCTCTCTCCATATGATTTCTGATGCAGACCCTGCACCATTTTAGTTGCCCTCCTCTGGACTGCTTCCATCCTGTTTATGTCCTTGCGTAGATGAGGTCTCCAAAACTGCACACAGTACTCCAGATGGGGTCTCACCAATTGTCTGTACAAAGGGATAACCACTTCCCTTTTTCTACTTGTGATGCCCCTTCCTATGCATCCCAGTATCCCCGGCTCTCCTTACTGACTTTTCACATTGCTTACCCACCTTTAGATCATCTGATATGACTACCCCCAAGTCCCGTTCCATTTTTGTTGTTGTTAGTACCTCCCCTGCTATTGTGTACTCTTCTCCTGGGTTTCTGTTTCGCAGGTGCATTATTTTGCACTGCTTTGCATTGAATCTAAGTTGCCATATGTCTGACCATTCCTCCAACCTTGCCAAGTCCCTTCTCATCCTTTCTACCCCCTTGTGTATCAACTCTGTTACAGATCTTTGTATCATCTGCAAAGAGGCATACCTTTCCCTCCAGACCCTCTGCAATGTCACCTATAAAGATGTTAGAGGACAGGACCCAGTACTGAGCCCTGAGGTACTCCACTAGTGACCCCTTTCTTCGGAATGTGTTCCAGTCACTATTACCTTCTCTGTCCTGTTGTGCAGCCAGTTTGCAACCCAGGCTACCACCCTGGGACCCACTCCCAAGCTGGCTAACTTGATTATTAATCTTTCTCAGGGACTGTGTCAAATGCCTTGCTAAAGTCTAGGTAGGCCATATCTGCTGCCCCTCCCTGGTCTATTACTTTGGTCACCCAGTCAAAGAAATCTATTAGCTTCGTCTGACATGACCTTCCTGCTGTAAATCCATGCTGCTTTGGGTCCTGTGTCCTGCTGGCCTCTAGGTACTCAACAATTCTTTCTTTCAGAAGTGATTCCATCATTTGCCCTACCACTGAGGTCAAACTTACAGGTCTGTAGTTCCCTGCTTCTGCCTTGCTCCCACTTTTGTGAGGAGGAATTACATCTGCCCTCCTCCAGTCCTCAGGTACCACCCCACCCTCCCATGATTTGTTAAAAAGTGTTGTCAGTGGTGTCACTAGGTCCTCCCTTAGTTATTTTAGGATTCTGGGGTGAATCCAATCAGGCCCCATTGCTTTGTCCACCTTGAGTTTTAGGAGTTCTTTCAGGACTCTTTCTTCTGTAAATGGACTGGTGTCAACCCCCCTACCCAAAGTGCTTCTATTGTCTGGTTTAGGTAACTCCTCCTCATCTTCTTTTGTGAATACTGAGCAAAAGTATTCATGCAGTATCTCTGCCTTTTCACTGTCTCCCTCTGCCCACCTCCCCTCTCCCTTATTAATCTTCACTATTCCTCCCTTAACCTTTCTATGGTCCCTAATGTACTTATAAAAGATTTTATCCCTCTTAACTGACTTGGCTATTTTTCCTCAGTTTGGGGTTTTGCTATTCTGACTGCCTTCCCCACTTCTTTCTGCTTTACTTGATACAGTTCCCTGTCATGCTCCTTCTGTGATGCCTTATACTTTTTGAATGCAGCCTTTTTCTCCTTAACTTTCCCTGCCACCTCTTTTGAGAACCATAGTGGTTTTTTACTCCGCTTTGTTTTCTTTATCTGTTTCACACAAAGGCTTGTTGCCTCTATGATGGCAGTTTTGATTTTTCTCTATTGTTCTTCCACCCCTCCTTTTTGGCCTTTGCTAGTGTATTCCTCAGGTATTGACCCATTTTGCCAAAGTCAGCCCTTCTAAAGTCCAGTATGCTTGTTTTTGTATGGCTTGTCTCCATGGTTGTGCTTATTGTGAAGCACACTGTGCAGTGGTCACTTGTTCCCAGATGTCTACTGACTTCTAAATTTGTGATCCTCTCTCCATTTGAGAGTACCAGGTCTAGTATTGCTTCCTCCCGAGTGGGTTCCAACACTAGCTGTCTAAGGCCTGCCCCCTGCAGGGCATCAAGAATGACCCTGCTCTTGAATGTGACTGCAGTACATGTCATCCAGTTAACATCTGGCATATTCAGGTCCCCCATCAACAGTATCTCCCCTTTTTCAGCCATTTTGAGAATGTCCTCTATTATTTTCTTGTCCATTTCCTCCCCTTGAGAGGGGGGTCTGTATACAACCCCTGTGCGGATTGTGATGCCATTCCCTGTCTCCAAGGTGACCCAGAGTGCCTCTTGTCCTCCCCCTTTATTTTTTAGTTCTGTAGCTTTGATGCCTTCCCTTATGTATAGAGCTACTCCACCTCCTCTTTTCCCCTCCCTGTCCCTTCTGTAGACTGTGTACCCCGGTATGCTGACATCCTAGTCATGGTTCCCCATGTACCATGTTTCTGGTACTGCCACAATATCCAAGTGTTCATCTTCCATCAACACTAGCTCAGGAAGCTTGTTTCCCAGACTACGGGCACTGGTACTCATTGCCCTCCATTTAATGTTGGCTTTATCCTTTCCCCCCCCATGCCTGCTCTTTTTGCCCTTGTCTATTTTTCCATTTACCCCTGTCCTGCCCTGCGTTGAGCACTGTACCTCAGTGTTTACCTTACTACCCGTCATGTTTTGTGGGGCGAGGCTTGAAATTTCCTGGCTCTTATTAGCATCTCCCCCCATGGCTAGTTTAAAAGCTTGCCAAGGAAGCATTTAAACCTGTCACTTAGGATCTTGGTTCCCTTCATGGACAGATGCAGACCATCGTGCCAGTATAAACCTTCATCTCTCCAAGTGTACCCCCAGTCCCCAATGAAGCCAAAGCCCTGTGCTCTGCACCAGTTTTGCAACCATTCATTAAACTGCATGGTGTGTAGTACCCTAGCCTCACCCCTGCCATGGACTGGCAGCACCTCTGAGAAGGTAACTGTGCTTGTTACCTGTCTGAGGCCCCTCCCCAACTCCACAATTTCATCCTGCACTGCACTGATCCCATGCCTAGCTAGGTCATTTGTCCCAAGGTGGACAATGATATCTAGTTCTCTCTCCTGTGATGCTGCTTCTGCAATCCTGAGGATTCGCTTCTTGTCCCTCCAAGCTATGGCACCAGGCAGGCACCTTACTTCCCTCTCCTCTCCCATCCCCAGGTCTACCCCTCTAACAACTGAGTCCCCTATCAGAAGCTGTTTCCTTCCCCTGTGGTGTCCCTTGCCACCCTTCTGTGGGTCTCCCTTGTGGGTGTCCTCAGCATTCTTCTTGGTCTCCACTGAGGGTGCCATCATAGAGGAACCTTGCTCTGCCAGACTGGCATATGGTTTGTGTACAGGTACAACTAGGGGGCTTCGCCTCTGTTCCACCACCTGCACCCTCCCAGAACCCACTGTGGTCCAACTGCTCTTCATACTTGGCAGCCTCTGTGGCAGTGGTGCTCTTTGGGTGGGGGAGCCTCCTTAGTCCTTGCCAGTTCAGCCTGGAGGTGGGCTACCTCCTCCCTCAGAGCTGACAGTTGCCTGCAGATAGGACAGCAACGCAGTTTCAGAATGTCTCCGGAAACTGCTGCCCACAGCCAGTGCATTGCACCACTCCCCACATGTCCCTCTCCTTGTAACATACAATATATAATTATTTTTTCCTTCCTTTGTGTGGTGTGTTCTTACCCTTTATGCACTGTGCTGGGTTATTAAGAATATGACAGTTCTGCCCCAAGACCTGTTGAGGAAGTGATGTCAGAACCTTGGCTTATAAAGGAAACGTCACGCCTGGGGGGAGGTAGTCCACAACCACTGGTGACTGTTAGAAACAATCAACTACACCACTGCTCCACCACCCTGGTGAGTACTGCCCTTTATGGTAATTCAGCTAACCTCTAGTAACTGATTTGTCAACTATTTAAAGTAATTTGATGCAAACTGTCACAGAATACTAGTAGACTGTCAGTTAGCCCAAAGGAAAAATGAAATATGCAGTTATTTGAACCTTCTGAAGTTGCTCACAAGATAAGTAGTTTTGAAAACCCCCTTCCTGATTTAAAAATGAAAATAATTAAACACAAAGCAATACCAATGTAAGACTGTAAAGCAAGGAAAACTTCCCTCAGATCTAAGTAAGAGAGATCAGTTGCAGATTTCTAGTCCAATATAATATATCCTATGCAGCTTCTCAGTTGTTTCAAAGCACACCCTGTTACACCACTTGAAGAGATGTCAAAGTAGGTCCCAGAGAAGGTGGAAGTCAAGGTAGAATGGGGCAGGCAGAGTAACTTGGCGCCCAATGCCTATTTATTCAAGCACAGTTAAATATGGTTCATTTGGGGGGTATGAATATAACTTCTTTAAATAGGAACATTATAAGCAGCCACAAATTCACACAGATTTCCTGTCCTCTTTAATTCCTAGTTTTAGTTGCACTCTGCGTTTTCCATCTTCTTAGTTAAATAGTCAATTTGGTCATCAGACAGATATCTGATATATAACTGGTGCAGACTGCACTCATTCATACTTTAGCCCATCAACAGTTTATAATGCTACATAAACAGTGTCTTGTGTATGTATGGCACTATTTTTACTTGTATTTTATTTTGTATCTCATCTCTCTGTGCTATTTGTTGCTGCCTGTCGGCGTTTTCCATATGGGCTCTTCAAAAACTAAAATTTCACTGCATTAAGGGCTCCTTGCTTATTCACTTGAGTGCACCATTGTGTTTTTTTTGTCCGAGTTTGGCTAGCCACCAGCTGATGCACCAACAGACCTTGTCCAGTAACACACTTTTCTTTTCCTTGGACGATAACCGATATATAGCTGGTGCAGACTACACTCACTGATACTTTAGCCCATCAACAGTTTATAATGCTACATAAACAGCGTCTGCTGTATGCATTGCACTATTTTTACTTATATTTTATTTTGTATCTCTTCTCTCTCCGCTAATTGTATTTGCCATATGTTATTTCCACCATGAACTGTCTGGAAGTAAGCACTGCATAAAAGATGCAATACAAAAATACGATATATGCAACGTAGGAGAGGAAACAAAATGCAGGATAAATATTTTTTCTGGCAAGGTTCTACGTTCTAGCTGAGAATAAACAGTTTTCTCAGCGTAAATTTATCCACACACTCCCCACGTCACTACCTTCTATTTCCTGAAGCAGCTGTCTGACCACAGTTAGATTCCAACATTATATAAACCAGCTGGAAAACTCTACAGTTCTCCCATTCAATAACTGGTGTAAACTGGCACTGGCAGTACAGCCTAGAGGGTTAGAGTAACAAGCTGTGAATGAACTTGGTACATGCAGCTTACAGACCTAGGTTTGATTCCCGCAACCTCCACTTGCATACTGTGTGACTCTGAGCAAGTCAGTTACCACCACGGTGATCTCAGGTCACCCCTGAAAACAGGCACCTGTGCCTAGTGGGTCTTACCCAGTTGCCAAAGAATTAAAAAAAATTTGTACATTCAGCAGACCTGAGTTTGACTGCCACAACCTCCACTTGCATACTGCATGACTCTGAACAAGTCAACTAACCTCCCCAGAGCTCCTGGATCACCACTGAGAACAGGCACTTGTGCCTAGTGGGTCTTACCTGGTTACCAAGGAAGAACAAAAAAATATACAAACACAGCAGCCCAACACTGACTAATAAAATAGGCCCACAGAATTTGTTTAAAATCATCAATAGTACATATGTTTAAATCAACTCAAACAAACTACACTCCTTAAACTGAACATGCAACAAAAGCAGTGTTTGAATACATTTCTACGTTTTTACCTGTATTCGGTGTGGTGACCTTAGAGAACTTTCACTTGTGGCTATGCTTTACTTTTCCACTCTTGAGGTCATACTAAGTCATTGTAACACATATGGATAAAATCTTTTTCCAACACAGTTCCTCTACACTTAGGTTTTACTCATACAAACCTAAAATACCTCCTAGGATTATTTGGGTGCAATAATAGCAGGGTTGTTAAGTAAGGATTAACCCACGACAAGAGTGTGGGTTTACTTGAGAATTAATCCACACTGGGGGGGGCGGGACTCGAGTGCCTCCAACCACCAAGATGTGGATTAATTCTCAAATTAATCCATGCTCTGGAGTGGGTTAATTTACTTGTAACATGGCTAGCAAAAGGGTTCGGCACTGCAACAAGACTGACTGGAGTTTGGATTATGGACCTGCAATGCTTTTTATTAGCCATTAGCCATTTTGCAAAGAGGAGTCGTAAACAATCAGCAATGTCAAAAACAGCAGCTGGCAGTAGAGAGAGAGTCATTATTGTAAAGAATAACTTGGTTAGCTACAGGATACATGTAAGCCGGGCATCTCTGGGACACAGCGAGGCAACATTAAAGGGGGGAACCGGTCCTTGTGGACAGGGCACAAGAATGAACTGCTCACTGACTAACACAACACTGAGGACAAGACAGAGGTTAGAAGGTCAGAGAGCAGGCAAAATCTGTATATCAAATAAATTAGGTTCTTATGCTGTTGTCCCATGGTACAGTTTCTTACTTGGCAGGACAAAATCTGAGCTCTATGAAATTTAGGATGGTGTTTACTATTACCTGATGCAGCTCAGATTCACACTTGCCACATGGCTGTCCTCCGCCATGAAACCTATCATGTAGCAAGCAGCACTTCAAAATACTAATAGGTAAGCTGGCCTGGCGACGCAGAGGGCTGAGGCACTGGACACCTTACCTGGTGTCACGCCAGTGACCCAGATTTGGGAATGACCTCGGGTAGGGGAGCCGGCATGGGAGGGAGCAGGACCGAGCAGCCAAAGGCAGCTCTCCTCTCCTGGGGAGGTTGTCTGCCCCAACGTAGTTCCGCTACCATTGGGTGGCGGTCCGAAGGGTAGCACAGACAGGAAGGGAAGACGGCAATTGCCAACAGTGGGGTAGAAGGAACTGAGCCAGCACCCAGAGTACGTGTGCACTTCCACGAACACGCACTGCCACAATTGCCACGGTCCTGCGTCGGGGGAAAATTCCAAAAATTGTATATAGAAAAAAAAATGCTAATAGGTAGTAAATAGCAAGGTGGGGATGTGGGTCATTGATTAAAAATCCTGCAGAAATCAGCGCAGGCCGTCAGCTCTGTCCCACCACAGCCCTGAAGGAGTGAATGAGGAGGGACCGTGTGTATAAATAAACGTTAGTGTACAGGGTGCCACGCTTGGAGGAAGGGTACATATTTATTTATTTGAAAAGTTTCACTAGGAAAAGCACACATTTATTTATTTGAAAAGTTTCACCTGGAAAAGCACACTGGCACTAGAACAGCTTGTTTCCAGGTGTGTCCTGGGGGAGCGGAAGGGATGTGGGTAAGTACATCAGGTTAAATCAACAAATTTGGTACATTATAAATGGTTACATCAGAGTACAGCGATTCAAGGACATACTGAACAGATACATACACAGTCTGAGATTGAGCATGTTACCAGCACTAATGACATTAATAATGATAAGATAAAATATATACAACAAGACAGAGTTACAAATGAGAGGCTAATACATTGGAGCAGTGAGGAAGCAGCTGAGAAAGTTGTGGGAGGCTAGGAGTGACAAGGCAGAGAGGGGAGAGAGTAGAGGAGAGGTATATCTTTTACCCACAGGGGCCAGGAATGAGAGGGCTGAACCCGAGGCCATGTGCTGTTACCAAACCAAGGAGAGTGAGAGCTGGCGGTGGGGGGGGGCAGACCATGTTCCATTGAGATGGAAATCTCATAGGAACCAGGCACAGCTGGCTAGATAACCAGTTCATGTACTAGTCTGCGGGTCAGCCAAGTATCAGCAGCAGTGGAGAAGGGGCTGAGATAGAAAGATCAAGTAGGAAGATGAGAAGGTGGCTAAAGGATAGTGAGGGTATGGTGTGGGGCATGGGAGGAAGGGGAGAGAAAGGGTAGGAAGAGAGGCAGTGGAATGGGGGAAGCAGAAGTGGGAGGAGTTGGGAGGAGGACTTGGGGGGAGAGAGAGGGGCATGGGCGCTAGGAGATGGTCTGGAACAATTACAGGAAGGTGAAATGAAGTTTGGCAGTAGAGATGAGAGCATCCGAGGGGTAGTGGCAGAGTGGATAGTTAGCGGGAGGGAGTTCCAGAAGTTAGGGAAATGGTAGGAGAAGGCAGACTGACCTGAGAGGGATGATCATGGGGGCCAAGGTCTGGGAGTCAGAATTTAGGAGGGTAAGCTGGGGGAGAGGGAAATGATAGAGGAGAGGTAAAAGGGAGAGAGCCAAACCAGAACCTCGCAACAAGGGAGGTGCGGTGGACAAGATGTCTGGATTCAAGAGGGGAGGGAGAGAGAGAGGTATAGGAGGTCACAGTGGTGGGTACGGGGTGGACAGTCAAGAGCAAACCAGCAGAAAGAGTGGAAGAGGGTGTCCAGTCAGGTAAGGGTAGACTTTGGAGCCAAGCTGTAGACTATGTCACTATAGTCAAAGAGTGGGAGAATCATTTTCTGGACTATTTCCTACTAGGCCGATAAGGGGATGCAACTGATGTGCCTGAATAGAGCACCTAATTTGGGAAGCATTTTTTTGTGGATAGCATCCGCATGTCCAGAGAAGTCAAGGTGACTGTCAAGCCAGAGTCCTAGATATCTGAAGGAGGGGACATCCTCTAGCATGGCTTCATCAAGGGTATGGAAGGATGGGGTGGAAGTGAGCCTAGAGAGCCTCTGCCTGGTGCCAACGGTCATGGAGACAGTCTTTTTGGTGTTGAGGGATAGTTGATTCGTGCGAAACCAGAACTGGACTTTACTGAACTCCAACTGTAGACTGGTTACAACAGCAGAGGGGAGGCACCTGAGGCATAGAGGACAGTGTCATCCACGCATATGTAAATGGACGTGGAGGAGCAGGCAGCAGGAAGGTAATTTAGGAAGACTGGGAAAAGTACCGGCCAAGGACTGAACCTTGGGGGACACTAGGGTTGATGGGGAGGGGATATGAGCTGCCTATTCTAACTGACTTAGACATACCCACAAGATAGGAGCAGAACCAGTTAGTGGCAGGGACAGAGAGTCCTGCTGCTGAAAGTTTATCAAGGAGGAGGGAGGGGGATACGGTGTTGAAGGCTTTGGCCAAATCAACAAAGATGGCAGAGGTGATACGGCCCTGATCCATCCTGGAGAGAACAGACTCAGTAAGCCCGAGCAGGGAGGTACAGGTGGAGTTGGACTTGCAAAAACCAGACTGGAATGGAGGGAAAAAGGAGGAAGAGTAGAGAAAAGCAAAAAGTTGAAAGAGAATGAGGTGCTCTTGGAGTTTGGCAAGAGTGGGGAGTTGGGATTAGGGATATGGGGCAGTAGTAACCTGGCTTGGAAGACTCATCACCCTTGGATAGGGAAATGACTGTGGCATGCTTCCAGGTGTCAGGGACAACAGCAAGGGAGAAAGAGGTTTAGAAGGGAGGTTACAGGAAGGGTGATGGCAGGTGCCAAGAGGTGAAAGAGTTTAGGGTCAAGTCCATCAGGGCTTTTACTTTTATGGGGTTAGGAGAGTGTTCAGGGTGTCTGCGGGAGAAACAGGAGAGATGACAACAATGAGGGCATAGGATGTGAGTATAGGGCAGACAGACGGAGTGGCAGGGGGTAGGGAGGAGGAGGAGAGAAGGGAGGATGCACAGGTAGTGAGGAAAGTGCTGAATTTAGAGGCCACTCCAGAGGGTCTGAGATGATAATGTCACCTATATTTAGGACTGGATGAATCTGAGCGGGTGGGAATAGGCGGAACAACCTTCCAGAACTTCAAGGGTGGTTAATGCTCTCCTGGATGGTGGAAGAGAAATATTCATATTTTGCTAGCCTAGTGGCCCTGGTGCAGGCATTTTGGAGGGCACAGTACTTAAGTAGATCTGCAAAGGATCCAGAGGTTTTGTGTACCTTCTATGCTATGTCCCACACACGCAGGCAGGCCATCAGTTCAGCTGACACCCAGGGGAGATGGAAGTCTCTGACCCTGGTTTTCCTAATTGGGGTGGGTTGGTCCCAGATCTTTAGGAACTTGGTCCTAAAGTAACTGAGGGCAGAATCAACTGTGGAGGCAGTGGACATAGGGGACCAGATGGTGTTTGCTAGATCATCATGGAGGGAGGACAAGTCCAAGGATTGGAAGGAATGAATCAGGAGAATATTTGGAGGGGCTTTTGTTTGGAGAATATTACACACACAGTAAACCATGTGATGGTCATGTAGTGCATCGGGTAAGATCCCTGCAGCAATTAAGCGGTGAAGGTGCAAAGCAAATGCCAAGTCCAGAAGGGTATGCTTGAGGGACTTATGGTTGAGAAGGGTAGGTTCTGTGATCAACTGGGTAAGGTTGAGGGATTTAATATTGTTACAAGATTTGGACTAAGAGGGCGAAAGCCAATTTTAAGTTAAAATCACCAAAGATGTGGAGTTCACCAGAGGAGGAGTGGGTAGTGAGAGTTGAAATGAGGCTGTGGATTGAGGTGCCAGGAATGCCTGGATAGCAACAGACACTGCCCACAAAGATTGGGAAGGTGAAAGGGAAGGAACATTTTAAGAGCAGTAGTTCATAGGCAGCGAGGGAGGAGACGGAGAGAATGGTGGTGAACTGGATAGACAAGGAGATGTAGATTGCCATCCCACCTCCCCCACTAACACGGTCCTGTCGGGTGAGGGAGTAGCCAGGGCTGTGGATGTCAGTGTCAGATATATGTTATATCTGAGGCGTGTGCACAGTAATGTTATTATCGTCTTCACATCAAACAATGGGCAGTAGTTGTACTTAGTGCATGTAGGTACTGTATCCCGGTGCAAAATATTTCAAAATAAAAACATATTTCAGTACTGTGCAGTATTTAACTGAAAAACTGCTGCAGTGGTGAACTTTGCTTTTGCTCAGGCGAGCGTACTGGATAGGAACCATGGATTAACTGAGAATTAATCCATGGTCAGCTGCTGCGGTTGCACCAATCAGGCGCAACCCTTTTTCTTAGCCATGTTACAACTAGTTTTGGCCCACATGACTATTCATGTAAGCAGTCTATCTGCACACTTTTAAAGAAAAAGAAAAAAACTAGACATTTTAATCTTACCACATCTTCTTTACTTCTTTTTCACTTGTGCACAGTGTTAGCAATAACAATTGTTTCTTATTGGTTCATCACAGTAGCTGTCCATTATTGTATGTGGCTTAATTGCCAATTCCACAAATACTCAAATTTTAGCTTGCTTTGTAATTCTCGCTGGTCCCCAGTGTCAAACTTTGAAGTGCATTCTTTCTTAGACTGCTGTAACAAGGTTACGATATGCACATGCGGCATACATGTGCCACATCACAGCTGACAATTCCATGTCCTAGCTCCACCTTCTACTGAGCTACCTTTATCCAACACAGCCTTGATGCATATCCTAGTTACCGTGTAAACTTCCTCACTCTTTGGGGGCTTACTATCAGCCTGTATCCTCCAGCCAGCTCCAGCAACAACTTCAAGCACAACCTCTTTCACTCGATCCCCACTCTGGCACATTTATTAGAAGCTGTTGGATCAGGAGTGGAAAGAGAAGCAGAGTGGCAGTCCGAGCCATGCAAAGGTCATGATAGAGCAGTACTTGTATTCTCAGAGTCAAACATCAACAAGCTCATGGTCCACACTGCAGAATGGGGATGGGATGAGATGAGGTTTGGCCATCTGGCACCAAGTGGTTGCTGCATGCCCCAGGGCAGCTAACAGTACCAATCTGTAACATTTAGTGCTGTGCACTGTAAACTCTCCTCTCACTCGATCTGCTGCAAAGTCATCTCCTGCCAACCAAACCCGCCCCACAGAATGTCCAGCCCTTCCACGGCAGAACCTGCAATGCAGCAAGAACCAGCTGTGTGGACTAAATCTGTGTGTGGAGCACACAGCACAGTGGAGAATGAAGAGTGCTGCGGCTGTAAACATGGCTAAAAAGATGAAGCTGGAGTCAGCTGCTACAGAGAAAGCAACTGAAAGAAAAACAATGGCAGCCATCCTGCTGTAGTGACCCCTAACCTGCACTCAACACTTGTTTCCACCCTCAGGACAGCCAAGGAAGCCATGATAAAGGAGAACATGATAACAGCCTCTTCTTGGGCACCTGTGTGCCACCGAAGTTTTGGCCTCCCCTGCCAAGAGAGACTCATAAGGCACATTTATACTACCTGATCTGTGTTGCTGTGCATGGTGCAGATGAGCTGCATCAGTGCAGATCAGGCTATGTAAACAGCCTGCGGAGCATTATGACTCGCTCAGTTACAGTGCATAACAGTCCCTGGTTCGTGAGTTTGCAAACCGCTGCAGGTGTTTTTAGCTAGCATGTAAACATACTGCTCCACCTGCACCAGTGCAACCCTCTAATTAGACAGTTAGCAACAGAACCGTAGTATGACATTTTTTTGGGGGGAAAAAAAACACACATCTTATACTGCACTTACTGGTTGAATCCTCTAGACTTGGAAATCTGCCAGGGGCTCAGGGCTCTTAATAGGATTTTTTGTTTGGGGCTCCAGGGATTTCTAAAAGACAAAATGGGAGTCTGCAGCTAAAACATGGGAGTGCCCATGAAAGTTTTGGGGATCCCCATTGAAATTAATTTGAGTCACGCCCCAGTGCTTGCACATTACGTGATGTAAGAATCTGGAGAGCGCAGGGGCGCGCTCCATTGGTTTCCATGGAGCTGTGTTTTTTAAATGCAATTTTTAATGTTTTAGACAGCAAATTTAAACAAATTAAGGCTACCACTCAATTAGAAAGGCCATTGTTGGTGGAGTGGTGGCCTCTGTTTGAATTTGCCCTCTAAAGCATGAAAAATCATAGTTAAAAAGACAGCCCCATAAAAACCAATGGAGCACGCCCTGCGCTCTCCAGATTCTTACATCACGAAACATGTGAGCGCGAAGGTGTTGCTCAGTGGATGGACTCCTGGAGTCTTGTAAGTGAGGGTCTCAGGCCTTTTTAAAAAAAAAATAATTTTTGAGCGCCCCAAAGCACAAAATGTGCGTAAAGAAGACAGGCACCCGCATCAATGAGAACCCTGTGGCCACTGATAGAGCCACTGCACCAATGGCAAACACTGAGCAGTGCACACAACCACCTCAAACCCCCCACCTCCCCATGACCCTGATCCTTCCCCAAGTGAACATGCTGATAAAATGCAGGAAGTCTTTTGCAATGATCACACCGTTGGGTGTGCAAACAGGACTCCATGACACTGTAGGTTGGAGCTGCGGCTGAGTGCTGTAGAGTGCAGAACAGCAGCGAGGTACATACAAATGTGCAGTTAGTCCTCACTGGGAGCAGCAAAGGTTTGATAGGTGAGACAGCAAGCGAAGGGGAGGGATACAGCCCATTTGGATGGTAGGTTGGTAAAGCGAAGTAGTAGAGTAAGGGCAGACTCAGTGGATCTTTTCTCTCCTTCTGCCATCAAATTCTATGTTTCCATGTGCTGTGATACAGAGTAGAGCCTCAGTACTCTCAGATACTCCTACAAATACTTCCAGTGCCCGGAGCAGAAATAAGCCACTAATGTCAATGGCAAGTAGATGGCCAAAAATTATTTGCTGGTGTCCAGATGTATAATAAAACAGACCCAAGCCTTGATAAGGGATGGGTATTTAATAAAAAAATGTAGACAAAGTTCTTAGAGGGTGCTGCCTTCCTCTCTCTAGCCCCACAGGACAGTGGGAACTTGGGACCAGAAGTCAAAACCTGGGAGGGCAAACATGAGATCAGGGCAAGGAGTAACGATGATCATCAGAAACATCAGCAACTGCCAAGACTAGACCGAGGTTGGGGGAGGGGGGGATGAGCTGGTGCAGTGGGGTCTACTGCACTACTTTGGTACAATGTGAGTAGACCCTATGAGGAAATGGGTATTACACAATGGTTCAAGCTTACTCCTCCTACTAATACCTATACTGCTTTGTATAGCTATGGTATGAAGTCCTAAAATTGGGAGGAAGGCGTCACAGGATGTCATCACTGATGACGAGGTATTTGATTACCAGGAGCGGATCAAAAATAGGAAAACAGAGTATGTTTAAATTATGCCAGGTGGAAGCAGGGAACCAGTCTTTCAAAGTAGCACAGAAAGCAGCAAAACGAGATCAAGATAGTCAACCTAACAACTGAATAAACAACAGGACAACACGAGTAAATGTTTGCAGAATGGGGATAGACAGCACAGGAAGACTAACAAATATGATAAATCTCTGGAAGAATGAGGTAAAGGGAGACTAAAAGAACTGCATTCTAGTTAGCCTGATGTCGATTTTGGGTAAAAGTATGGAAACCATTATCAAAAACAGAATCAATCAAAACAGTCAAGCCCGGGAAGTCAGGTATGGAGACCACTATGTAGGGTGAAGGACTGTTCAACTTGGACTCTCTCCTCCCAGGGGAGGGTTTGCACTGCACCAAGTCACTTCTGATGATGGCTTGACAGCATTACACTTGACAAACTCAGTGACCACACATCACCTCCCCCACCCCACCACCAAAAAATGCTGTAATTTATGCACTCATAAGGGAGGTGGGTAAGGAGGGGGAAGCAACTGGGAAAACAGCTCATACCAGTGCACTGGATGAGAGCTTTCTAATCCTCTCTGACAACACCAGACCTTTCAATGCATTGGCCTCACCCTACCCATCCCCAACCACTGGACCAAAACTGAGATGCTGATTTTCCCTTTAGTGGCACTGGCAAGGGCTCCTGCAAGATAAGGCAATTTATTTTTCATGGCACCTCAATCCCAGAGGCTCTGGCGCGTACATAAAATACAAACTATTCATAGAATAAAACAAAAACATAAATAACAGTATTAATAAATTAAGCAGTCCATACAAATAAGCAAATTTGAGCTAAAAACAGTCACCAGTACAGCTATCCCAAAAATACCAGCGAAAAGACAGTGTCTGCAAAAGCTTTACTGAAGAAGAGGGTCTTGAGGTGGGCCTTAAATTCTTCGACTGAAGGGGCCTCCCTTACAGATGGTGGAAGCGAATTCCACAGGATGGGCAGGCGAAACTAAATGCTCGGTCGCCTGCAGTTTTTAACCTCATCCTGGGAATTGCAAGGAGGCCCCTAGAGGAAGAACGGAGGGAGTGGAACCGATGTGGCAGGTGTAAGAAGGTCAGACAAGTTTCCAGACCCCGGCCCATGTAGTGCCTTAAAGGTGAGCAAGCCCATCTAGAAGAGGATCCTCCACCTGTCCGGCAGCCAGTGCAAGTCACGCAGCACGAGGGTTATGTGACAGTATTTCGACTGCCCCGTCAGCAACCTGGCAGCCACGTTCTGCACTAGCTGCAGCCAGCGAAGGATACCTCCCAAGACCCCAAGGTAGAGTGCATTACAATAGTCAAGCCTTGACATCACAAAGGCATGTACCAAGGTGGGGCGGTCTATGGGTGGAACTAGGGGCCTGATCCTGGCAATATTCCTAAAATGGTAAAGGCTGGTCCAGACAACAGATGACACCTGGGCTTCAAATGTCAATCCGCTGTCAAAGGTCATACCAAGATCACGCACCCTAGAAGAGACCCTCAATGGCACAGTCCCCAGGAACAAACCTGTTTCTGTGCCAGAGGCCAACCTGTCACAACCCTGTTCGACTCCACCACCAGTACCTCCGTTTTATCGGGGGTTGAGTCGCAACCAGCTAGAGGGCATCCAGTCACTGATCTCGACAAGGCAATTATTTAGCACTTCCACCGCACTGGATATCCCAGGGGCAAAGGAAAGGTACTGCTGGGTATTATCCGCATAGCAATGAAAACCCTGCCTTTATTTCCAGGTGATCTCTCCCAGGGGCAGCATGTACGCTGCAAAGAACACTGGTGACAAGATATTGGCGGAACAAGCCAGAAACATATGAGTGATGAGTAAACCGTGTGTCTGCTGGTGGAGAATGGCAGTGAGAAACGAGGTGGCAGGCAGCAGGGCACATGTAGGGACCTGAAGAGGTGGGGAGTTAGTGATAGGAGAATGGGCATATATAAATAAAAAAAGCAATAAATCTGCATCTGGATAAGCCAACACGGCAGCTGGGATGTATTCTGTGCCTGGTGGATTTGTTACACCAACCTAAAACCATAGTAAATACAATCACTTCACAGATTAAAGTTGTTGTTGCTTTATTTCATAAAAGTTCACCAGGAAACTAGGGAATTTACCACAAATACAGTAAAGCCCACAAACGTGCACAGACTTTAAAAAGGCACACTCCATTCCACAAAAAAAAGACTTGCTGAGGTGGGGGAAGGGGAACCTCAAAGTCCGGTAGCTTTCTTTGTTTATTCATATGTTGAGACTTTAATCAAGACTCTGCAGTAACACCATAAAAACTAATTGATATTAATTGCCATTTTCCTTTGCAGATCGGTTACAAATAATACCAAACTGCCTGTTTTATGTACCACATGGGGATTCAGATCCCAAACTGATTAAAGACCAGGCCCTGTTAAGTAAATCATTTTAGAATGCCCATCGGTAAACCACTTTAGTGTGCCCCACCCTGCCCCTGGAAATCAACCATCAGAAAATTATACATTTTTTAATCATGAACTTTCAGTAAAGCTGAAAGTGCTAACCTGACTGCCATGATAGCCTGGTGGCAAACCACTCCTGCTGGGAACTCATGACCCTTTAATTCAACATACTGTACTTTCCATCATTCAGTGCCCTGAAATTTTAACGGTACTTCAAAAATACCTAAACATTTACTGAAGCGAAGAATAACATTTCACACAGAGCACTAGAAGACAACATAACCATCTACCTCAAGTCAAGAATGTGGCGCTCATTCTAGCTACTGTAAGCTTTGTGATAAGATTAAGTCACTGCCGTTCCTGTCACCAGCACTAAGTGACAAGATGCAGCACATGTGGAAACCACACTTGAGTGTCCAATTCCCCACACCCAACCCAGATGACCTATGTAAGCACTAATACCCAACAGGGTGGGCAGTATTGGGCACTAACAGACCACCGATGGGTGTAATGAGGCCCAACGCCACAGGCGGAGGACCTTACAGACCCTGGAAGGTCTGGTATTGTCCAATACCGCCCACCCTGGAGGGTGTTATTGCACTTAGAAAATGGCACACTGTATTGTATGTTTGAAAAGGAAAAACTATTTTCATGTTAAAATGTTAAATCTCAAGTGTTTTATTTATTTTGTAATAAAATGTTATCTGCCTGCACTACAACGCTGTTTGTTTTTTTGAGTTAGAGACTTTTGTCCTACTTGAGCCTCTATAGTTTGTTGTAACTTCTGAACCTGTTGTCATGGTTACCAGAGTGATTCTTTTCACATTGGTTGACTCGGGTTTGTAAGTTTTTAAGTGTTGTCTTTATGTTTTTTAACTTATTTGAGTGCTGCCTTTGGTGTTTTTTTGTTAGGTTCATTTTGGCTCAGCACCCACTCTTTCTGTGAGCGTGGGCTCACTTGTGTGTTATTTGTTCCTATGTGGACTGACCCCCCCCTCCCCCCATGGATAGCTGCTGTTTTTAAAGGTGTGTTTTTTTTTATTATTTGTTTTACTGCCCAACTCCTCTGATGGATTTGTTCCTTTTGGCCACTGATATTTTGTATTAAGGGACCACTGTCAGGAGTGCTTGCGTCGTTGTTAAGTAGGAAGACAGTGCAATCGAGTAGGAAAATTGAAGTGAAGGGCAGCAGGATCGGGCATGGCAACCAAATCTGGACACGGCAGCTGTGCCACCAAGAAGCTGATGAGAATGGGTTAAATTGGCCAGGTTAGGTTTTTTTCTACTTTTCTGTAGTGAGTGTGGGGGAGGTAGGGCAAGCTGGGTGGAAGTTAAAGGAAACTGTGTGATAGCGCTGAGCACAACACACTATACTGGTGCTATTAATTTAGAAAGAAAACTTTTGGGGATGAGGTACTGTGGGGAATAACCAAAGTAAGTGAGCATTTACTTTTCTTTTTGTTTGTAGGAATAGAATTTACAATAGGCACTGTGGTGTCAGGGCATGAATTGCTGTGTCCTTCGCTGTTAACCAAAAACTGGCGGCTAATTCAAACCTAAACGCTCTTTCACCCAGCGATTTGGTAAAAGGCAGGTAGGCACATGGACAAGATATTTACTGGTCTCTGTTGCCTGATACCTGCCTGGTAGAGGGTGCTCTGTCCAATCAGAGAGCAGGATTTCTACAACCCATTTTCCAAGACAAAATCAATATCTTCACTTTGCATTGATTTACTTGCTAAGGCTGTATACCTGTGTTCTGTGGTAGATCTTTGGGGTGGCATCTGTGGACAAAGATTTTTGTATTTTTATTTAACCAAGGCTAGTTAAATTGACCTGCATACAGACTACAGGTGTGTTTACACTGCCACATCTGCACTGCAGTGACCGGATCAGACTTGTTGCTATCTTGCAAATGTGGCAGTGTAGACACTTACCCAATCATGGTAAGTCACTTCTGAATCCTCTCCTGGGGCTACAGGAGAGTTGGGGAGCAAGTGTGTAAACTGCTGTGTGGACAAGCAGCACTGCTCATAATGATGCAAGATGCGCTCCCATGATTCCTGCACTGTAAATAGAAAGTGAGTATTGATTTGGCAGCATGGAGCACCAGTAGCCCAAACCCTGTCACATGCACCGACTTGGCTGGGACTGCAGAGAAGGATGCAGCACTAGCTCTGCAGATTCCACACACCGGTTGAATGTCAGGCGTGGCTGAAAAAGGGCAGTGCCCAGTCTATCTCCTGGTTAAAAAAAAAACAAAAAAAAACAGCATGCCAATCGCTTGTCATAAAAAGGCAATTACCATCAAGTCACCTCATATGTCATTACTAATGTCAAGCAACACCTGACCACCCCAGCTCATGGTCGCACTTGAGCACAGCTTGCACTGGTGCTAAGAGGGGTTGTGCGGATGCTCCTCTGCACTGGAGAAGGGCTGAAGCAGAAAAGAGCAGTAAGGAAAGTTACAGCCAAGGCAGGCTGTGTAAACATGCCTTGTAAGACTCTGCCATTCAGAATCTGTTGCCTTCATTTATTTATTTAAGAGTTTTACCAGGAAGGCATACTGAGCAGTGTACCACTCGATTCCAGATGTGCCCTGAGGGAATATGGGATAGGCAGGGTACAGTAATAATTAGTTACACATGTACTGTACATGATTCAATACAATCATAATAGAGTAGTCAAAATACTTATATATATATATATAATAGTAACATATAGACAAGGTAGTATAGGTAAAGTAGCAACATGCACAGAATTACGTATTTACACAGCAGCCAACATCACAACAATAAGCTTTTGCTCAGCTTTTCTGGATTGTGGACAGATTGTGTAATCCAATCTGTCTTCAGCCCAGAAGAGCCTTTTCTCAAGAATGGTGTGAGGAGTTTGCTCAATTCTTTTCAGATAAGGTCGCCACAATCAGGTCTGATATCCGCTTGACCCTCCCTAATGGGAGCTGTGATGGTCAGCAGGAGATGTCGGACACTTAATTTGTGTGGTCTGACTTCGGCCTTCCCACAAACAGTGACACAGTGATGGTCATCCAGTCGTTGCATCCGACTAACTGTGGTTTGGACCCAGGCAACACATGTCTCCTAGTGGGCTGTGTGGATAAATCAGTCCGTCTTTGCTGAGTAGTCTGGAGGTCTTTGAGGGGATTTTCCAAACTCTGAAGGATGCTGTGATTCAGACCCTTCTTAAAAGTCCTCCTTGGACCCAGATTGTCTGGCTAACTACAGGCCTGTCTCTAACCTGCCCTTTGTGGGTAAGGTTATTGAGAAGGTGGTCCCGCACAGCTGGATGATCATTTGATCAGCCACAATGTCTATGATTCTCCAGTCCGGATTTAGGAAGAGACATAGTACTGAGACAGCTCTTGCCGGTACTAAATGACTCCTAATAGTGAGAGATCGAAGGACTTGCTCCATCTTGGTCCTTCTTGATCTCTCTGCACCATGACACCGTGGACCACGGTATGCTATTGGAGCGCTTTACGGTTTATCTATAGGCTGTCTGGTATAGTCCTCAGTTGGTTTCGATCTTTCCTCGAAGGTAGGACTCAGAGGGTGGTGTCTGGGATTTTTTCCTCTGCATCATTCCCCCTATCCTGCAGGGCTCCATTTTGGCACCCATGTTGTTTAAGGTGTACATGCTGCCATTGGGAGCGATTATTAGGTGTTACGGTTTGAGTTTTCACTGCTATGCAGATGATACTCAACTGTACATGTCCTTTGTGCCCAGCCAAGATGCTGCCTTTTCGGTCTTTAACAACCGTCTAGCCGAAATCCAGGGCTGGATGAATGTGAGTTGGCTGCGGTTGAATCCAGAGAAAACAGGCACTGGTTGTGGACCTAGGTTGCCAGGAGGCGGGTTTGTTGGCGAGGTCACCCTCGGGTTTATGGCTTGGGGATGTTCAGCTAACTACCTCAGACCGGGTATGGAACCTGGGCGTTGAGTTTGATGACTGTTTGACACTTAAATCTCAGGTGTCGGTAGCTGTCGAAGTCTCTTTTTACCATCTGAGGAACATCGCCCGGTTGAAGCACCTGGTTCCTCCTGATGATCTTCCTACTTTGGTCCACGCCTTCGTTACCTCCTGCCTTGACTACTGCAGTGCCCTTTATCTTGGGCTGCGGGGGGGTTGAGATTCGCCGCTTGCAGCTAGTGCAGAATGCGGCAGCCAGGCTATTGACTGGTTGTTCTAGGGCCAGTCATATAATGCCTGTGCTCCGCGGACTGCACTGGCTGCCAATATGCTAGCGAATCACCTTCAAGTTCGGTTTGCTGACCTATAAGGCCCTACACGATCAGGGACGTGGCTACCTGAAAGATCTCCTTTGTCCCTACTGTCCCTCCCGCTCTCTCCGATCCACTGACAAGGGATTGCTGGAGATTCCCAGGGTTCGTTTAAAGACCTCTGGGGCCAGAACTTTTAGTTTTATGGCTCCCAACCCTGTGGAATTTCTACCGTCAGGTGCAGACTGCCCAACTGTCCAAAGCTTTAAGGGAGCATTAAAACACATCTTTTTAGCCTTGTATATAATGATTTTTAAATGTTGCTGCCTTGGATTAATTTAATACTGTTTTAAGCATTTTTGATTTTATTATGTTATGTACAGGCACCTTGGTTTCGAAAGGTGCCTTTTACAAATAAAGTTTTGATTGATAAGCAGGGTTGTCAATAACAGGGTAAAATAGCGAAGGCAAATGAACAACTGACATCAAGGCTGCAAGATGCAAGAGCAAGTAGTAGAGAACTGAGTCTTAAGCAGAGCATTGCGGTGTGGAGTGCTGGTGTGTCTAAAATCAAGCTGTGGTAAATCCCTTCACACTAGGGCTAGGTACGTAGTTCTTCCTTATCTGATGGCAACATTTTTCATCAGGTCCTTAGAACACTGCAGACCTGATCTAATCACACAAAGTACTACTGTGACAAGATACTGCCACTTCGAGCTTGATGGTGACAGACAGAAGAGGTGTTGGATGGTGATTATTATTACATATGAAAATAAATGAAGGGGTGTCTATGAGCTGGGTGGAAGAGTGGTGGGTCTTAGATGGGCAGAGGATTTACCTTATTTAACTAGGCATGAGTCAAAAGAAAGGCAGCAATACGGGGGCACACAACAGCATCAGTCTCTTTACAATCCTGGTGGGAGAAAAAAGTAAAAATTAATTTATTTTGTCAGATCCCCCTAAATTGGTTGCAACTCCCATAATTTGTCTGGGGACCCCAATTTCTTTTGTTACAGAAAGTTTAGGACACTGAAAATGAAAATCCTACCAGCCAGCCTGATGGTGCGGAGGGTTGAGGCACTGGACGCCACACCTTGTGCCATACCAGCAAACCAGGGTCAGGAGCAATTTTGGGTTCCAGGGAGTCTGCAGGTGAAGGAGAGAACCGAGTGTCCAACAGACAGCTTTCCTCTGCTGGGGAGGATTTGCTATCCCGCTCCGTGGTTGCTCCCTGGTGGAGGCAGGGTGGTGGTGTCAGAGTAAGGGAGGCACAGGAGTTATAGTACATGGCACGCCACATGCCTCCACACATGTATGCTCATGCCACAGGGGAGGAGGAAGGAACAGAGAAAACGGGAAAAAAAGGGAGACCGTAGGCTTAGTGAAGCCCTATCAAGCCAATTTGCATCCTGCTTCACTGCTGGATCGCCTGATCAGCTCTTATCTGAATTGTTCTACTGAGTTGGGGGAGGATGGCCCTCCTTTTCCTGGCCACCCCCGGGTGGGGGGGGGCTTGGTGATACCAGGGAGGAGCAGTGGACAGTCACAGGTAGAAGGCAAGGTCTGAGACTCCTGCACACGGACCCCCCCCCAACCCAAGGAGGGGAGAAAAAGAAGGGGGGAGGGAGAGAATTAAAATCCTGCCAAAGCCACGGAAAATCAAGTTGTACTATTTTGTATAAATTTTGCCTTTGGAAGAAAAGCAAAAGAGAGTACCGGAAAAGGACAGCTCTGGGGTCATGCTCTCAAGTAGCAAAACCTTTTTCTTGTTTAAACAAGGTATTCCCCTATTATAGCCAGCTGACATAAACATATCATTTGCACTGGGGTCCTACTTGAAACTCAATTTTACACCTGGGTGGCGGGTGGGGCGCAACTAGTATTGGTCATCCCAGTGACTCAGCAAGCAGCGCATTGCAAAGCAGGAAACACAAGTTTGGGACAGCCGAGATTTACTTGAAAAGCATTCTTGGTAAGATGGCACTTCATCTACTTATGGTGTACTGAGCATATATTTAAAAAGAGGCCTTTCACTACCAAATTCAGTCCTTCACCTTCAAACCTGTGGCAAATCCCAAAAAAAAAAAAAAAAACACACAGAGAAGAAAAGAGAAAAAAGGAGACGCCTCCAACCCAATTTGCAATTCCTGTGGACAGAATGCTAAGCTGGTCTTTAGTGGGCACCGTATGCAAACATATCATTCAGTCTGGGCAAGACCTCTTCTGTCAACAATTTTGTTTTAATTTTCCAATTAAAGGAAGATAACTTGGTTCACACATTCTTTATTTTGCTAAAATGTTAAAAGTATCCCTTAATGTTTTCCTTTGCAGTTGAGGGCAACTGTACTGAAACCTAGTGCAGTGTCATGCACCAACCCTTAAATGGTAGCTGGTGGGCCATTAATCAACCCAGATAAGTTTTCAAGAATATATCCGATAAAGTCCCTTGTGTTATCAAAAAAGAAATTTCATAAAAATAGGGAAAAATGGGAAAACTCAAGATAAAGTCTGGAAGGTTTGTTTTTATTATTGGGGAAGGGGCACTTCACAATGAAACATCAGAAGTCTCTCCCTCAGAAATTATATTATTTCAAACTCAGCTACCTCCTTAAAAAGACAGCAAAATATCCTTTTTCATTAGCTGTGGGAATGCTGAGTTGTGGACCAAAGTAAAACATTCTTCAAATATTAATGTTAAGGCTGGGTGGAGGCTGTCCAGAGGAGCGCAACCGGTAAGGTGCAGGCCAGGGCTGCATCACAGGCCCTGTGAGGAGAAACTAAGGAATCTCAATATATACACCCTGGAAGAGATGAGGGAAATATTAACAGAGTTCTATAAATGCCTCATAAGGTTGAGCAAGGTACAGGAGGGGGCTATTTTTCAGATGATAAGGTGCACAAGGATATGCAATGAAGCTGGAAGGGGGAAAATTTTGCAGGGATGTTATTAAGTACTTCTTTCACTGAAAGAGTGGTGGTGGATGCCTGTAATGATCTTCCACTGGAGGCAGTTGGGATGAAAACAGTGGCGGCCGTCAAGCATGCATGGGACAGGCACAAGGGAATCTTAGTTAGGAACCGGGGGTGGGGTGGGGTACAGCCAAAGGTCAGGTAGGGTCTGTGGTAAAAGTACAGGCAGGGGAAAAGGGGCACACTGGGTGGGCCAAGCGATCCTTATCTACCAACAAATTCTACATTTCTATTTTATTACATGTGTTTCTAGCAGAGAAATTATTTATTTACTTGTTTTACCTACTGGAAAGTCAAATTAGTGCTTATTCTTGCAGATTTCATAACTCATCACATCCGCCTTCAAAATCAAAGAGGAAGTTCTTGAACATCAAACAAAATGTGATGGCTCAATGCTCTGCTGCACCAATGAATGGCCCCACCTCATCAGATAGCTGCACAGTTTTAGCCCTGCACTGAGTTACGCCCGGGTCCCTAGCTCAAGGTAACTGTTTTTCAGTTACCTCAATCACTCCATGTTGACCGGAACAAGCAGCTGGAAGAGGAGGTCCCATATGCCCCACCACTGAACACGAACACGAACACGAACACACACACACACACACACACACACACACACACACACACACCTCCTTTGTAGACAACTTTGTGGTAGCTCTGGGTTGTGAAAGGAGTAAATGAATTACAATAGACTGCTTAAAAAGTTTCTGTGGTTACAGGAAATACATAATATCTAGCCAACTTCAATTGTTCTCCCTCTCACCTCTCCCTTAAATGACGGCTAAAACATCTCCCTGCCTTGTCCTGCTCCTGTCATGCCCCCACCTGACTCTGGTTCTCTCTCCCTCTCTCTGCTCTTGTTGAACAGTCAGACTGATCTTGCACTTTGATTCTGGTTGCATATATGTTGTGCTCTTGTCATGCAAACTGTAAGGTGCTGGTTCTTTTTGCCCACACTTCCTTATACTGTAGCACTACCACTGCACTTTACCACCTCTGTTTTTGTGCACTGTTTGCACTTTACACTGTACCATTACATTGTTCGTTGTACTATGTTGATGCTTTTACCACTGCCACTGCATTTTTCCACATGCATTTTTGCACACTGTATGCACACTACAGTGTACCATAACGTTGCTCATTGTACAATTTTGATGCTTGTTGCATCATACTTTTGTTTCCTCTCTCCCTGGGTCACACCTGTAAATAAACCTGGGCTCAGTGTGCCTATTCTGGTTACCAATTTTCAAATAAAAAAAACAATTCAGCTTATATTTCAGAAACTTTCTGTTTTTACCCTCCTCTTAGTCTTCATTATGAAGGACAATCGTGGGAAAACACGGTTCTCTGTCACCTGGTTAACGTTTCCTGCTGTATATCTACTTGTGACATCACAATCCTCTGCTTGTGACACCACAACTGGCTGCTGCACAATGATAACGTAACAAGCAGATAAAAAGGATATAATGTATGGTAAGTGCCTATTAACCACCATAATCAGCAGTCACACAGCTTTGTTATGCACGGTTTAGAATTTTAAAAGTTGTTAACCACACTTCGGAACTTCCAAACAGCGGCATAACAAAAAAGAATGCACCAGAGTTCCATAATTCTCACACAGAGAATGCAAACAGTGTTTTTTTGACCATACACTATAAAAGATGATGGCTGGGGATCGGGTGACAACCACGCTGAAATCACCTCTCGTGGTTGCTAGGGCTACAGTAAACCTCTTGAGCTGCGCTCTCGAGGTTTACCATGTTGCCCTAGCAACCACTCGAGGTGATTAAAGCATGGTTATCACCTGATCCCTAGCCATTATCCTCTAAATTACTTGTAGAGAAGTTTAAAGAGAAGAAGATAACCAAGGGATGGATTTTAAAAGCCCTGTGTCCACTGTTCTCCCCCAGACTACTGAAGGGATGCCCTGGCTTAGATGCGCCCAGGTGGGAATTTCCAAAGTGGATACAGGGCAGTAACTCAATGTCTCCTACTCCCCCACAGTGTGGGCACTTAACTCAGAGTTCTTGCTACCACCAATGCTATGCCAGTTCTTCCCTCTACTTGTGTCAAAGTCCCAAAAAATGCTGCACTTTCGTGTGGGGGGTACTGCAGGGTTCAGTGCTGGGACCAGCCCTTTTCAATATCTTCAAAGGGAACACTGCAGAGGAACTGGTGTGAAAAGTTTGTCTTTTTGCAGATGACACCAAGATTTACAATTGCGTGGACACCCAAGATCGAGTTGAGACCACGCACAGGGATCTAGGGAAACTAGAGGAGCTGCTGAAGGCATGGCAGTTGGAGTTCAATGTCAAACAGTGAAAAATCATGCACCTAGGGCACAGGAACTCTGGTGCTGAGTATAGTATGGCTGGGGGAGGGTGTTAGCAGCCACCAGACAGGAAAAGGACTTTGGGGTTATTTCAGAAGGTCTCAAGGTCACAGCACAGAGTGACAAGTTCATGGGCAGGGCTAGTGAGAGGCTGGGGTACACAACGAGGGGTATCACCAGCAGGATGAGGGAGGTGTTGCTACCACTGTACCACTCTCTGATATGCCCCCACATGGAAATACTGTGTCCAGTTCTGAAGACCAGACCTCCAGAAAGATACAGACAGGGTGAAGGCAGTGCAGAGAAGGGCAACCAAGATGGTGCAGGGGTTGCAAGGAAAGCCCTATGAGGACAGACTAAGGGATCTCAGTTTGTACACTTTGGAGGACAGGAGGGCGAGAAGTGACACAATCAAGAACTTCAACGCAACTCACAGGGGTGAAAAGAGTCTTGAGAGGAAGTATCCTCCATAGGAGGATGAACTAGAGGATATGCAGTGAAACTGAGGGGGGAGACATTTCAGGAAGGATTTGAGGAAATATTTCTTCACAGAAACGGTGGTAGAAGCATGGTACAGACTAGCACCAGAAGTTGTGGAGGCCAGAACAATAGACGGCTTCTAGCGTGCACAATACAGAAACAGGAGCATATCCGTACAGACAAAGGAAGTAGGCAGGTGGGAAGGGGTGGGTCTAGCAGTCCTTTTTTGACAACAAATTCCATGTTTTTCTGCTTCCAGGTTAGTAACAAACTGTTCCTTACAAGAGATTAATAAACAATCAGGTGATGTGCTTATACTAATGAATTTGCTAGGAGTCTGAAGCCCATTTTATAAATATATATTATAAAGGCAAAGAAGTACCAGTATAGTTTGGATTGAGTAAGGTGTTCAGTGCTAAACCCCAATTTTTGTACCTTAATAACCTCGGCATTGTTCAACATAATAGCCCAAAATACGGCATGCACAGTCTGGCTGGCAGGTTCTCAAGACATGGCAAACTGTGCTGTTTCTGAGATACAGTATGCTGATTTTTAATGAAAACAAATATTTTTCCTATACTTATTACACATTTTATCTGCTATCCCCTACAAAACATTTAGGGTAGAAGCGATCTGTGCCTTTCAAAGGGTTTCATGAAAAAAATATTAACTGGATCCAGAGGTATTAGGATTTAAAGTTTTTCTTTTTTCCTTTTTTTTAATTTATGCTTTTTGCGCCCCTCCTCTCCCCACGGGTCGTCTGCCTGTCATGGACCTAAGGCGGCGGCATCCCCATGAGTCAGATTCCCGGACCCCTGGATTACCCCTTAGATGGAGACGTGGCACCAACTCTTTGGTGCCACGAACAACAGGATAGGGCGGGAGTCGGCCTGGGAAGCCGATAGCAGCCCGAGGGGCGGGCATCATTTAGGCAGCGAGAGGCGGGCTGAGATTTTCTCCCCTTAGAGGGGCGGGAACGTGCAATGACGCCAGCATCCATCCCGCCCCTTGGAAACCTTTCTGTCCCGTATGCTGAGGTACTCCTGGCCTCCACCAGGTGTCCCAATGCATCGGCGACATCCTGCGCCCTCCCCCCGGAGAAGGAGAGCAGTCGTGGGACGCTCGATCCTTCTCCCCCCGGCCGGCTCTCCAACGACCTGAGCTCGTTCTCTAACCCAGGTCGCCGGCGTCGCAAGTGGAAATCCAACCGCTGCGCCGACGGGCCGGCAAAGTTTTCCTTTTTTCTAAACATGCTCAGTAGTGTTTTGAGTCAATCCTCAGATACAAACCAAAATTTTTTGGGTTGCAAGACATTTTTTTAATGGCTCATAGATTGCCCTAAAATTACAATCATCATAGAGACCAACTGAAGTTCATTACAATCTAAGTGAGAAAAACATAAAAGCATAGATTACTATGGCTGAAAAAGACCAGAGGTCCATCCTTCCATCCTGTCTACCCATTTCCCCATAATCCCTGGAACCTACTGTTCCTCCAGGGTACTAACTCTCCAGGTTCTATTCCTGTTCTCCTCCCTGGTCTTGTCACCCCGAGAGACTACTATTCCCTTCATTCTATCCCATGCCTACTTGAATCCGCTGTGTTTGCACACACCACCTCAGCTGACAGACTGTTCCAAGGTTCCACCCCCCTTTCCATAAAGGGATTCCTTCCTTGTGTCCCTCCTGAACCTCCCTCCTGTTAATTTCCACTTGTGACCACATGACCTCAAGTACTGGAATTCAGGGCAAATAATTCCCTGCAGTTTACATTGTTAATTCCTTTAAGGAACAGTTTTTTTTTTTGTTTGTTTTGACCGGGTAAGCGCACTAGACAAATTCTGCCTATTTTCAGGCACGACCCGGGGGAGAGGGATACAGATGAATGCCAACGGACCTTGAACCAGATTAAGCTGTTGGTGGTATTTTAGTGAATGTAACTTGAAGGTCTGTATCATATCTCCCCTCTCCCTTCTGGTCTCCAGTGAGTACATATTTAGTGCCCTGAGGTGCTTTTCATATGATCTGCCCCGCTGGCCCCGAATCATTTTTGTTACTCTGTGTTGCACCATTTCCAACCTATCCCTGTCCTTTCTGAGGTGAGGGATCCAGAACTGGATGCAGCACTCCAGGTGAGGCCTCACCAGGGATCTGTATGGGGGAAGCATTACCTCTTTTCTTCTGCTGTCAATACCCCTCCCAGTACATCACAGCATCCTGTTAACCTTGCTATAGGCCTTGCTGCACTGGCTTATTTGCTTAAGGGAGTTATCAATGATAAAGTACAGTCACGTAAGAACTTACTGTAACAGTAGATCTTCGAAAGAGGCTCTTGCAGTTGGTAAACACAGGTTACTCACCTGTATCAGCAGTTCTAGCAGTGGTATATGACATTCATCCAAACTGTCTGGCAGATGCCTTTCCTCTTTAATTCCTGCCAGAACATCTTAAAGCTAGCTCCTCCCACCCACCTGGGTGGTAAAACCTTTGGTTATGCCCCAGACTCCAGATCTTTGCCCGCAGGAAGCAAGGCTGTGCGCCTGAGCCTGGGGAGGTTAGGTGGGTTCGTGTGGATGAACACCATATACCACTCCTAGAACTAATGTTACAGGTGAGTAATCTGTGTTTCTAGGGCTGTGGATATGATGTTCTAGCCACACTGTCTGGCAGACTCCTAGCAGTTCTCTGGGAGGAGGGAGGCAAGGCACACACCCCCTACTTGAGAAAAAGAGACTAGAGAACTGAGGCCCCAAAACCTGCATCCCGGCGTGACTCGAGGTCAATGTGGAATTGGGAAATGAAGGAGTTTGCTGACTTCCAGGTAGCAGCCCTGCAGATTTCCTGGATAGGGACGTCCCTAGAAGCAGCCACCGATGCAGTGGTATGGTGGGTGGAATAAGCCCTTAGCCCTACGGGAGGCTCCCTACTCACTAACCTATAGCAGAGATCAATGCAGGAAGTGAGCCACCTGCCAATCATATGTTTGGCTGCAGGTCTGCCAGGTGCAGCTTCAGCATAGTCGACAAACAGATGGTGAACCTCTCCCCAAACTTCAGCCGTACGTTCTTTATAGTAGGTGAACGTTTGTCTCAGGTACAAAGTATGGAGCCCATACTCGCCTCTGAGGTGTAACTGGGGTAGTACACCAGCAAAGTAAACACCTGGTTAAGGTGAAACTCTGACACCACCTTCAGAAGGAATTTCAGGTGGGAGCACAGGACAACCTTGTCCCTGTGGAAGACCAGGTAAGGAGACTCCACCGAGAGCGCCTGGAGCTCCCCAATCCTTCTGGCTGACGTGATAGCCACAAAAAAGGTGATCTTCCATGATAGGTGGGAGAAATCACACCTATGCATCAGTTCAAATGGCTTGCCCATGAGCTTTGCCAAAACCAGCAGTTGATCCCACAGAGGTGGTGGATCACGTACCAGAGGGGATATGTGATCCAGGCCTTTGAAAAGCGCCAGACCACCTTCTCCTGTGCCACTGACTGCTAACCCGGCAGGTGCCCGTTAAGCAGAGATGGCTGCCAGATGCACCCTAAAGGTCGTCGACCTAAGTCCCCTTGGAAGAGGGACCAAAGGTAGTCCAAAATGCTAGCCACTGGACAGGTGGAAGGGTCGAACCCTTTGCCCTGACACCAAATGGAGAATCTCTTCTATTTGAAGGCACAGCATTTTCTGGTCAACACCTTACGGGATGCCTCAACAACCATGTGGACCACCCAAAGTCTGGAACTCTAACCACTCAGGAGCAAGGCTGACAGGTGCAGGGATTGAAGGTCCAGATGGAGTACCTTCCCCTGATTAATGGAGAGCAGGTGCAGGCATGCCGGAAGACGCCTCAGGAGCCTGTTGCTAAGGCGGAGGAGATCGGTGTACCAAAACTGGTGGGGCCAGTCCGGAGCCACCTGGATCACCTGTGCCCTGTCCCTCTTGACCTTAAGAAGCAACTTATGAATCAAGGAAAGTGGAGGGAAGTCATAAGAGACCTGGGGTCCACAGCCTCGAGAAGACATCTCCCTGCAGCGAGCCCTTCTGAGGGAGGCAGGCACAAAACAGCCTCAGCTTTGTGTTCTCCCTGGAGGCGAACAGGTCCACCTGAGGGGTGCCCCACTGGGAGAACAGATTGTGTACTACCTCCGGATGGAGAGACCACTCATGAGATGCCTTGTCCATTCAGCTAAGGGCATCCGCCAGTTGATTTGAGGCTCCTGCCACATGGATGGCAAGGAGATCTGCCTCCAGGCTGTGCATGAAGGTCCAGATGTGGAGAGCTTCCCTGCACAGAGGCAAAGAGTAAGTCCTGCCCTGCTTGTTGAGATAGTACATGGTTGTGGTATTGTCCATCTGGACCTGGACCACTTGACCCAAAATGAACGGTGCAAATGCAGTCAGAGCTAGCTGAACCGCTTGGAGCTCCAGCAGGTTGATGTGACATTGGAACGCCTCAGGAAACTAGAGCCCGTGGACTCTGTGTTACCCCAGGTGGGCAACCTAGCCCGTCAGAGAGGTGTCAGTCATCAAGATGACCATCGGCTATGGCAGACAAATGGGATCCCTTCCTGCAGATGTGCTGGGACGAGCCACCAGTGGAGAGCATCCCACATCCTCTGGGTCAAGATGACCAGCTGGTCCAAGTGACCTTTACTTCTGAGACCACTGGCTGGCCAGCTCCCATTGGAGAGAGCACGCATATGCCAGTGGGCCCATCAGACCACGCTGGTGCAGGCCACCATGTAACCCAGAAGGTGCAGGAAGTCCCAGGCAGGGTGCAATTTCCCAACCAAAAATGATCGGGCAAAGGAGGAAAGGACCTCCACCCTGTCCGCCGAGAGCTGGGCTCTGGCTCAGTAAGAGTCGAGCTCTGCTCTGATGAAACTGATCACCTGCGAGGGCATGAGTTCCAACTTGGCCTTGCTGACTAGGAGGCCAAGCTCGAAGCAAGTCAGGAGGGCCAGGTCTCTGGACAGCTCCACCTTCTTGCCTGGAGGGATCTGCTATGAGACAGTGATCCAGGTAGGGGTACACCCAGACCCCTTGGCGCCTCAGATAAGCTGCCACCACTGCAACACATTTGGTGAAGACCCTGGGGGCCGAGGAGAGCCTGAAGGGCATGGCTCGAAACTCGTAAAGGATTCCCTCCATCCAAAAAATGGCGGAACCTTCGATGGGATAATGGATTGGGACATGAAAGAATGTGTCCTGAAGATCCAGGGAGCAAAACCACATGCCTTGCTCCAGAGAGGTTATGATCAGTCACTTCACTACCAGTCTAGCATTGCTTGTAAAGCACTTTGGGATACTGTGTATGAAAAGCGCTATATAAATGCCGATGATTATTATTATTATTCCTCTTCTTCTTCTTCATCTCTTGCCAGAGTTACTATCCTGAAGGTGCGAGACCTGAGAAATTTGTTCAGGTCGTGCAGATCTAGAATGGGGTGCCGGCACCCCCCCCCCCCAAAATCGCTTTGGCTCCAGGAAATACCTGGAGACAAA
Organism: Neoceratodus forsteri; assembly: GCA_016271365.2. Classification (NCBI taxonomy): domain Eukaryota; kingdom Metazoa; phylum Chordata; order Ceratodontiformes; family Ceratodontidae; genus Neoceratodus; species Neoceratodus forsteri. Next base: position 452,961,814 of record CM028129.1, on the reverse strand, counting down.
CCCTAGGTGTTCCGGAGGATCTGCAACTCTGACTGCAACCTCCTTGTGGAGTAGCTGGGCTATGTCGTCTCGAAGAGCCGACTGAGTGACTGTGGAAACCAAGTCCTCCTGTGGGATGCGGGCTCGGCTTGGAGGGTACTGCTCGAACTCCAGAAGCAGACCCTGGCCAACCACTTCCAGAACCCACCTGTCCATGGTGACAACAGACCAGGCGGAAAGAAGTGGTGGAGCCGGCCCCCCACAGGAGGACCCAGGGGAGGTGTGATGGGTATGAGGGTGGTAATCCCCATCTCGTCACTGAGCAGGCTTGGAAGAGGATGACGATCCAGCCGAGGGGCCGCCAGGTCCCTTCCCTCTGGGCTTTCAGATCGACAAGGCCATTGACTTGGCCCAAGGTCACCAGGATTGAGCCTCCTGGCTCTGCTGGTGCTGGGCTGGTTTTGCCACATGAGTGGAGGACCGAAAGGGCTTGCGCTTCTGGTGCTTAGGGCCCTTGTCCTTCTGGGCAGATGTCACAGAGTCCAGGGTGCCACTGGACTTTTCAGTGTGCTGGATGTGACCCGCCACACCAGGCCCGAACAAGTCAGTGCCCAAAAAGGGGACATCTGCCAGCTTGTGTTGGGTATCTGCAATGAAAGTAGAAATCCTCAACCAAGCCCTATGGCGCATGGCTACAGTGGTCGCGACTGGGTGGGGACAAGTTACCAATATCCAGAGCTGTCTGGAGTTGCTGCTTCACCACTGCCCTCTCCTGGTCTCAGACCTGCTTGACTGTAGTCTGAAGGTCTGCCGGGAGGAGAGTAATTACCTCATCCAGGGAGCTCATCAGGGCATGAGAGAAGTGTGCCATCAGCATGGCCAAACCAGCCCGGCAAGGCCAAGCGAAGAGGCAGCATAGACTCTTAGCCGAATGGTCCAGCTTCTTGGACTCTTTGTCCAGCGATCTATTGACGTCCCCTGTTTTGCCTGAGCACTGGAAGACAGAGTCAGCCACCAAACCCTCGGCCGAGGGATGCTCTGAAAACCTGGCAAGGGAGCCGGTTGGTACTACATACTTATGGGCCAACTGGGCCGAAGGCGCCAGGCAAGAGATGGGATGCTGCCAAAGCTCCAGGGCCGGACTGATAATGGCCTTGGCCACCGAGAAGGCCTCCGTGGGAGAATCCCCTTTGTCCAGAATCTCTGTGTGGGGACACCGAGCCCGTTTCTGGGCCAGCTCAAGCTCCATCCCTGTGGACTCGGAAATGAACCGAAGAAGTTCCATGAACGAGGCAGGACTTTCGTCCATGGAGATGCACCCCAATAACTCAGTGTCGATGGGACGTGAGTGCAGGGAGGAATTCTTGGACTCAGAGGAGTCTGCATAAAGTGGGTGGCCACCAGTGTGGCCCTTGACCCACCTAGGACAGTCAGGAGTGAGGGTGACCGACAGCCAATGGGGAAGTCCCTTGGCCAGGCATGGCTTCATAGACTGCTTGTTTCAGAAGTGTTTCTGCCACAGACTTTTATGCGGCAGCCACTTGAAGCTCTGCCTACACCTTCACTAAGCATTACAGTCTGGCCATGCCTCTGGCTGAGTGCCCTTTAACTTCCCCATGGGAGTGGCTTGTTATACTTCTGATAAAACAAAATGCAGTTTGCCAATTGTTTGGACAAATACTGTTTGGAAACTGCTGTGCCCTCTTTCTTGGGCACAAAGGAAACAAAAAGCTGATCCATTTTGTGGACTGATTTAGTCCAGTTCGTATAGTAACGCAAAGTTCTGTGCACATCAAGAGTGAGCAGAATGGCCTTCCCTTGGTTAGAGTGCTCAGGATAATATACTGGTAAGTGTATCGTTTGATTCAAAGTAAATTCAGAAACTACCTTTGGTAGGAACTTAGGATTTGTACGCAGAGCCACCCAGTCTCTGTGGAAAATCAAATAAGGCTCCTTACATATGAGGGCCTGAAGCACGGAAATCCTTCGGGCAGAAGTAACAGCAACTAAAAATAGTACTTTCCAAGAAAGATAGTGCAGTCACAGCTGGTTCAAAGGGAGGCAAAGTAAGCTTTTCAAGAATAAAAATCTGATCCTGTGGAGGAACAGGGTTCCTGACTTGGGGTTTCAGATGGAGAATTCCTTTCAGAAAGGTTTTGGAAACCTCCAACTGAGCCAGGGTTTTGTCATCCACCGAAGTGTGGTAGGCAGAAATGGCAGACAAATGGACCTTTAGAGAAGAGTAACGAAGGCCAAGGTCAGATAGGTGCAGCAGGTACTCCATGACCTGTGGGATCAAGCAAGAGAAGGGTCCCAACCCTTGGATGCTGCCCAAATGGAGAACCTCTTCCTTTGCATAGCATATGTGGTTCTTGTAGATGGCTTTCAGGCCTCCACAAGGACCTGTGCAACTCTGGAAGAGACCCCAAAGCATGCAGCAAATACATAAGCAGGTGCCATGCGTGAAGGTGAAGGGACTTGAGACCTGGATGTAGTAGCTTGCCCTGATCCTGGGTCAGCAGGTTCTGGTAGAGGGGTAGTGGTACTGAAAGCTCCACCAACAACTGCTGGAGCAGAGGGAACCAAAATTTGGTGAGGCCAATGAGGGGCGATCAGAATCATGCAAGCCCCTTCCCTACAGTTTCAGAAGTACCCTCTGCAGAAGCGAGAAGGGAGGGAAGGTGTGCAAGAACCTCCCTGTCCAGCAGAGAGACAGCACGTCTCACCAGAAAACACCAGACCCGAGAACGAGTGAGCAGAAACTGGGTATTTTCGTACTGGATGGGGAGGCTAGCAGATCTAGTTCTGGACAACCCCAAAGACTGAATAGATCCTCCACTACCGACTGTCTCAGTTACCACTCGTGTGCCCTGAGTGCGGCTGAGACTGTCTGCAAGGATGTTGTGAACTCCAGGGACGTGCACTGCCATCAGCTGGATGCTGTGCTGAACTTCCCAGCACCATACTCGCATTGCTTCCCTGAAAAGGGGATATGATTGTGTGCCTCCCTGTTTGTTCAGGTACCATACCACACTTATACTGTCCATCTGGACAAGGCGTGTGCCTGAGGGGAGATGGGGTTGAAAGGCGTATAGCACCGCATGTATCTCTAACATACTGATGTACAGAGAGAGCTCCTGCCGAGACCAGGATCCCAGAGTCCTGTTATCCCCCAGGTGTGCGCCCCAGCCCTGGCCAGAAGCATCCATTGTCAGGGTCTGGGTAGGAGAGGGAGATTGGAAGGAAGCCCCTCAACAGAAACTGCTCAGATCCTGATACCATAGGAGATCCCGATGCTTGGGGTTGGATCCAGGATTCTGTGATCCACGTTGTCTGATCTCTGGTCCCACACTACTCTCAGTATCCACTGTGTAACTTGCATTGTGGAGCCTGGCTAGAGGAACAGTGGGTATAGCCGCAGCCATGAGACCAAGTAGGCATAAGATGGACTGGGCTGTGGTCCGTTGGCCTGTTGTCGCAAGGTCTCTACCCAGTCCAAGGGGAGGAAGGCTTGACCCGGAACTGTATCCAGCATCGCCCCAATAAATTGGAGATGCTGCGAAGGAATAAGGTGGGACTTGGAATAGTTCACCATGATTCCCACTTGCTGAAAAAGGTCCAGGATGATGCTGTCTCCTGACGGCGCCAATAGAAGCCAGTTGTCAAGGTGTGGGAACACATACAGGCCCTGGTGGCATAACACCACTGCCACCACTCCTAGGCACTTGGTAAAAACCCTGGGAGCTGAGGAAAGGCCAAAGGGGAGCACCTTGAACTGGAAATGTTCCCCCTGGAACGTAAACTGGGGGAAGCAGCTGTGGGAGGGAAAGACTGGAATATGCAGGTAAGAATCCTGCATATCCAGGGCACACAGCCAATGTCCATGGTGAAGTAGTGGCAACAGACCAGGCAGGATCAGCATATGAAATCTTTGTACTCTACATACAGACTGAGCGTGTTGAGATCCAGGATTGACGGAGGTCCCCATTTTGGGGACAAGAAAAGTGGAAGTAATATCCCCTTTTCCACCTGGTTCAGAGGAATGGGCTATATGGAGGATTTTTGCAGAAGAGCCTGTATTTCCTCTCTGATGAGAGGAATGTGACCTTTAGGGGAGTGAGAGAGAGAGATCTGGAGCATTTGTTGGAGGTCTTTCTGTGAATTCTTTGATGTGGCCTTGAGTGACTAGCTGAAGAACCCACGAGTCTGTGGTGATCGCCTCAAATCCGGTTAGATATCTGACAAATCTGCCCCCTACTTGTTCCTCTGGAGCTGACGGTGGAGGCTGGGGGCCCTGTCACAAGTCAGGAGACACAGGGTGGGGTGGGGAAGCTGCACCCCGGAAGCCCACTGCGACTTGACTGGAGGGGTGGCCACTGCCGAAGGAGCACGATGTTTGGTTTGATGTCTGGTAGGCTGTTGCCTGTTCTGATGCCTTTGCTGGTGATGAAAGGCCTGCTAGGAGTTGGAATGCTACATGGACTGGACAGAGCGCAAGGCCTTGCCACTGTCCTGTAGTTCAGTTATGATGTCTTTGGCATCACCCCAAAGAGAACTGGACCACGGACGGGGGGCATCCTGAATGGCCACTTGGACATCTTGGGCCAATCCAGATACCCACAGCCAGGAGTACTGACACATGCTAACAGCAGTACCAGTGCTCTGGGTAGAAGCATCTATGGCATCATATGAAGCCCTTAGGGAATGATGGCAGGAGATTTCTGCTTTCCTGACCATTTGGGCAATCTCAGTTGTAGCCTCAGAGTTGGGCAAGGCTTCAAACTCAGACTTAAGCTGACCTAGGATAGGTTTCTGTTACACGATCATGTGTGCCAAATAATTCAGGGCTCTGAGGGCCAATGTGGTGGACGAATAAATTTTACACCCAAACTGGTCTATTTGCTTTGACCCCTCGTCATGAGGGGAAGTGCTAATATGCTCTGGCTTAACTGTACAGTCATGGGCCACATTGATGACCACAGAGTCTGCCTTAGGATAAGAACTGAGGTGATCTTTGCCCTCAGGGGCCCAATATAATCTGTTTGCCTTCTTGGCGACCATGGCCACTGACAAAAGCTGCTGCCAAACTGTGGAGAACAAATCCTCATGCAGGCCCATCCATGGAGGAATGAGAAGTGGCGACAGCTCTGGCATGTCTAGGTGCTCCGTCACTCTCTTATACTGAGGGTCCTGGTCCTCTGTCTTCCACCCTTTCACTTCTTGAATTTTCTAAAGGATCTCTGTGAAAGAGCTATCCTTGGGGGAGGGGGACTTGTGAGAGTCCTTGGGATTCGGATCCTCCAGGGGAGGGGTCTCAAAGCCTGAAGTGGAGGGGGCGGAACAGTCAGTGTCAGAGTCCAATGAAAGGCTTCTGTCTGGGGACAGAGCCCATGGGAGAGGGATCTCCTTAGAGGAGACCGCAAGGCCCCTATTGTTGCCTGCTACCAGGGTGGGGCATGAGGCCTGGCCCGAGGTAGGACGACGAGATTCCACTGGTGAAAGGGACCTAGGTGTAGGTACCAGTCGGACCAGCGGAGGAGCAGCGACCATCTGATGTTGGTCCAATTTAGAAACCAGCTGGGTCTTGGTCTTGCTCCACCAAGACTGAAGTGCCGCCCTAAAGCACACCCGACACTGAGGAGGCGGAGGAGGCTGGTACATGTGTAGGTAGCCTGAAAAAGTGATGACCCAGTGTTGAATAACCAGGCATCTGGTAACGAAAGCCCAGAGTACCATAGCTGGGCGGAGGATAGACTAGCGTCTGATACCCTGGTGTGGGGTTTCCTGGCATTTGGTACACTGGTGGCAGATACCCTGGAGACGGGTAGTGAGGCACAGGGAAGCCTGGTACTGGAAGGCCAGGCTAAGGCCCTGATGGCGGATAACCAGGACAAGGCTCAGACAGAGGGGGCGAGGGACCTGATGGGGGCCCTGACTGAGGGTAAGAAGGGCCTGGTAACATCAGGTGTGGTGCTGGACCCACTGGCAGAAGTTCTGGCATCGGCCCCAAAGGGGCAGAGGGTCCCACTGGGGTCTAGGGTGGTGTGATGGGCCCATACGGGGAAATCGGCTCCAAAAGGAGGTAAAGCATCGGGTGTTCTGGCTCTGGCACATGGGTGGTGTTGGGTGCATGCTCCTCCAACTCCAGCTCAGGAAGATCAGGTGAGCCAGTTGTCTCTACCAAAAGAGGCAAGGAAGGAGGATCCTGAGAGGGAGAACCCTCTGTGGAAGGCTGCAGCTGAAGCAGCAGTGGGCGCTGATCCGGCAGATCGATGTCAGGCCTGTTATTGGGCCCAATGAAAGCACCGTGGCTGGGCAGATGCCGGAGGAGCTGGCATGCAGCTTATTAGCATGGGCTGGGTGGTCGTCAGAGGAGCGGATGACCAACTTATCAGCTGCTCCACTAGACTTAGACAGGGGGGTTTTGAGGAGTCTAAGAGTGGAAGAGTTCTCCAGAATTCTGGAGATGCCCACCTGAACTGCAACCAGCTCAGGTGAGGGGGACCAAGGGCTGCTCCAGAGGAAGCAGACTTGGCCAGTGGAGCATGACCCACATTAACTGGAAGCCACTCGACGTCCGTGGTTCCCAAAGGAGACCACGAGCTGGAAGGAGACCGACAGAGGTCCCAGTGCTTCTCCTTGTCCTTTTCCTTTTTGTGCAAGTCAGAAGAGCCCCCCCAGTGAGGAAGATGATCCCTGCAGCTTCCACAGCTCTTTCTCCATGGAAGCCATCTTCAGTTTAAGAACGTGGGCTTCCAGGGCCTCTTGGTGGCATTTCTGTATGGCCTGGTTGAAATTCTGGCAGCCCTCACGGTCCTTGGTCTTGTGTTTAGGTCCCAGGCAGACAAAACAGAGAGAATGGCTGTCTACTTGAGGGAGCTGTGTGCTGCAGGAATCACACTCGTTCTTATGCGACTCGGAAGGCATCGGAAGAGACAAATGAAAAAGATTTACTTTTCTATGTAATACAGAAAATAAAGAAAAAGTGGTGAAATACTCATTAGAAAATGGTGGTCGACTGAAGCAGCGTTCTCCACGAGGTCTGACGTGCACAGGTCAATGGCAGGAAAGATCTGGAGGGCGGGCATGGGAACGGCCCACTGTATAGCATCACGCTGACGTCTGTCATGTGATGTTAGGTGGGCAGTCCCCCACCAGACACTGCTAGCTAAAGTTTTCCGCATGGTCCTAGTGTGCCTGTCGGCTCTAGTCCTAATGGTTATTACCTACTGCAAGAGCCCTTTTGAAATAAGATCTCCTACATCCTGTTCCTCTTCTGTAGTGCTAGGTTTCACTCCACCCATCCAGTACTCCATCTTGTGGTTCCTTTTCCCTAGGTGCATTACCTTGCACTTTCTGGCACTGAATTTTAACTGCCAGACCTTTGACCAAACTTCTAATTTTTGTAGGTCCCTCTGTATATCCCTTATTCCCTCTCCATTATCCACCTTCCTATACATTTTTTTGTCATCTGTGAAGAGATACAGCCTGCCCTGTATTCCCTCACCAATGTCACTAATAAACATATTGAAGAGGAATGGACCCAGCACAGATCCCTGTGGAATCCCACTCATAACCTCTGTTTCCTCTGATTTAACCTCATTGACCACCCCCCTCTTCTGCCTCCCTTATAGCCAACTACCCACCCAGTTCATTACAGTTTAGATGCACCCAGGTTTTCCATCTTTTTGAACAACCTTTTGTGCGGTACCAAATCAAAAGCCTTGCTGAGGTCAAAGTACAGCAGATCTACAGCATGGCCCTTGTCTACTTCCCTGGTCACCCAGTCAAAGAAAAAAAAAGATCAGGTTAGTGTGACAAGACCTTCTCACCACGAAATGGTGTTGTTTACTATCCTGGAGCCTGCTGCTCTCTCGGTAGTCCACGAGATCCTCTTTGATTAGTGATGCCATCACCTTCCCCACGATGGAGGTAAGAATGACAGGCCTGTAGTTCCCTGGTTGTTTCCTATCCCCCCATGAAGTGGTACAACATCTGCCATTCTCCAATCTCTTAGAACTACCCCAGAGCTTAATGAGCTGTTGAACAGCCCAACCAGGGATTCAGCCAGTTCTGCTGCTAATTCCCCAAGTATCTTCTGATGCAACCCATCTGGTCCTGGGGCCTTATCTATCTTAAGCGCTGCCAGCCCCTTCAGAACTCTCTCGCTGGTAAGTATTGGCTGCCTCATTTCCAGGACTCCCTTAGTAGCCACTTTGATGCCACTTTCTGACATGGACCCCAAGTCCTCCTTAGTGAATACTGAGCAAAAGCAGTCATTCAGGACAGTGGCCTTTTGCTCATCCTCCTTCATCGCCCTACCCCTCTCAACTAGCCATGCGATTCCCTCCCCCTTTCCTTTTTTTGCTGATATAACTAAAAACTGTTTTTCTACATTCTTGATCTCGTCCATGATACGCAGCTCCATGTCTGCTTTTCCTTCCCTGTTGGCCCTTTTTGCCTCCCTATTTTTCTGTAGATCATCGTTCCATTCTGCCTCCCCCTTATTTTCTTTGTACTTATAGAAGGCCTCCTTGTTGGCCCTAACCACTTCCCTGACCCTAGCTGAGAACCACGGTGGTCTCTTAAACCTGCTTTTTTTTTTTTTTTTAATATAGATACTATTTTTATGCTTGCTTTTGATGCCTTGAAGATGGCTCCCTTTATTGCCCCCCCATCTCTTCTCCATCCCCTTTATGTCCTCTTCCCCTACTAACTTATCCTCACCAGCTCCCTCAACCAATCGAAGTCCGCTCTTCTAAAGTCAAAGACTTTGGTTCTTGATTGCGGGTTGCCCGCCCCAAAGGCCAATTTAAAGTACATGGAGCTGTGGTTGCTGTTCCCTAGTGGCTCTCCTACTCCCACAGCACCCACAATCTCTGAAATGGTGAGTATCAATAACAAGGATTGCGTTCTGTCATCAATATATACAAATAATAATCATAGCAAAAGAGAATCCAAACTAATACATAAGTATTAAAAAAACCTGCCTATTAACATAATTATATAGGACATAGTGTGCCTCAAACCAAACACATTAATACATACACTATAAAACATTTTTTGCTCTTTTTTATATGCCCATGATTTATGTTTTTAGCAGCTAACAATCAACAGTGAACTATGACAAAATAGGGAAATGTGCAAGAAGCTCATACCATCACTGGCTCAAACCCCACTTTAAGCCCCTCATCAGGAAAGATTTCAGTTTTGATTTTGGTTACCATCACTTAGTTGTCCACAAATCGAGACTGGGTTGTGATGGCCGCCATCTTTTTTTTTTTCTCAACTAAAAAAATCTGGAAAATACGTAAAAGGGATTTTTTATTTATTTATTTTTTTTAAACGAACACGTGAACTTAGCTAAACAGGAGCATTTAGCTAGATTCTGGTCTTTTAAAGTACAGCCAGAAATGAAAAAACCTTTTCTGGGCACCTAAATACAGTGTTAGCCAGCACTGAGGCAACCATACTCTCTGTATAACAACAACAGGACTTTATTCACTGCTGTAGCTGTAGATGGAGATCTGCTCTGTTTTGAATGCCAGCAGTGAGCTGGCAGCCTGTAGGCTGGACGCTCCAATGTAGCAGCTATGAATCTTTTGGTCTATTAATTCAGAGAATAAATAAGAGGAGTGAACCCAGGCTGGATTTGTAGCTTGCTACTAAGCTAACTGTATGGGTTCCCATAATGCAATAGATAAATTAATACTAAACCCACATGAAGAAAGGGAAGCATGTTAAATATGGATCTTTGCAAGTTTTGAAACATCTATTTTTTTTGTGTCGCGGTCATTTTCTGCTTGTTTACGGCTGATATGTGGACTCCCCTCACAATTAGTGCATCACGTCTGTTTTTTTTCATCTTCTGAAACATCCCAGAAGACTCATTCCATTTTGGTCTGTGCTGAAATATATTATTATATCTTCCTGATAATTAAGGTTTGCTCTTTGCAGATGGTGCTATGTCTAGAAAAATGCATTTCAGCAAATGCTAGGGAAATAGAAGACTAGTTCCTGCTGACACTAGGGTGCCCTATCCCCAGTGTCATGTCCAGTCCCTCCTCTTTTTTTTATTTCAAACCTTTAAAAGAAGAAAACGGTCTCTTATTGATTGCTTTTAAATTTTAAGCCTAAAGAGAAGAAAACAGTCCCTCCACAATCTGAACCCCTTCACACACCCACCCTGCCCTCCATTCAACACACACCCTCCACTCACCTGAAATAGTCCCTTAAGGTAGGTCCATACTCTAATCTAAAAGACATCCCGGTGCTTAACTGCGACTTTGTGTGCCAGCCCTGTGGCGCTAAGGGTCAAGGCACTGGATGCTTTACCTCGCGCTACACTGGTGACTCAGGTTCGGGAACAACCTCAGGTCATTGGGGTGCCAGCTTGGGAAGGGAGCAGTATTGAGTGGAGCCAGTAGGCTGCTCTCTTCTCCTGAGGATGGTGGGGGTGGGTTGCTGCCCTCCTATAGTTCTGCTCCCACCGGGTGGAGGTCCGGTGGGAAGCGCAAGCAGAGGAAGCAGCAAGGATGGGAGGGCAGAAGGGGCTGAGCTGGTGCCACGGTGTGCATGCGTGCCACCACACACACGCACAGCCATGTGTCGGGGCCTCGGGCTGGGTAAAACCACCATAACATAATAATTAAAAAAATAATAATAATAAACTGCAATTGCAATATGAGAAAATAAAGCAAGTCCAGATAATGTATTTCCAAGTGTATTTTTAACTTGTATGCATAGCTTTGTCACATTTCAATATTTTTGCTCCAAACTTTCAACATGGCCTTCAGGGATCCCCACCTCATGAAAAAGTCAGGTGAATTTTTTCAAATCCAGGTCAAAAGGTGATTTTTGCAGTCACACGGCAAAAGAACGCTTCAAACATGATTTGAACACTCACCTACCGGTTCATTACATGGGGTCATAAGAAGACTATGTTGAAAATCTGGTGGGAAATATATGGTAAAATGACCAAGTTATGAGTGAATGTTGAAATATTATAATGTTCACTCATAACTTAACTAATTTTCAATATTTTTCCAACAAGCTTTCAACATGGCAATGTCATTGTGGAGCCCGAGCTGTGAAGTCACACTGCACTTCAGCTCCTTGGATCTCTGATATTAAACTTTAAAATGTACCTTTTTTTTGGACTTTCTTCCTCTTGTATTTTACCTCATTCAAAAGGAGACTTCTCGAGGTACATTATGCGACAGTCAAGTAAGAACCAGAAGCAGGCTGACAGAAAGATGGACACATGTTCAACTCAGCATGGTACAGGCAAGGGAGATGACCTGGAGGAGACTCTCCAGTCACTCGGGAATAAAATGCAACAGCTCTGACTTTGTCTACCTTCATGAACAAGAAACTGGACCTTTTAACCAGCCGAATTGCTATGGTTGAGAAAGCCGTAGATTTAGTCCAAGGCAACACGGAGAATATGGGATGCCACTCAGAAGTCTGCAAAAGCACTACGGCTCAGTGAGCAAAAGAACAACAGAATACTAGTAACTATTTGGAAATCCTAAAAAATCAAATCTGTAGTTAAAATGTGTGGTTAGTTGGCTTGCCAGAGGGGTCAGAAGGGGACCATGCGCTGCTGTTTTGATGGACTGGCTAAAACAGCAATTTCGGACCCAGGTGCCAGATATGGAATTCCCACTGGTCAAAGCCTATCGTCTTTCCCATGGATCTAAGCCACAAGTGGAGCTACCGAGAGTTATGATAGTGGTCCTGGATAGTGTGGGCAGTAGAGACAAATTATTGAATCTGGCTAAACATTTTGGGCCACAGTACATATCTTTTCTTATATTTTGTATGCCACTAGGCTTTGACATAAGACATTCGATGGAGTCATACCACTCTCAAAGCACTTAATATTCCCGACAGCATTCAGTTTCCTACCAAATTGAGAACTGTTCATGACAGTAAGGTGTATATTTTTACCGATCCAACTGACGCAGGAAAATTGACTTCAAAAATGGCAGTCGCTGCGACAGCCTTTCGATCCATAGTAGAGGAGGAAGAAATGGAGACTTGAAGGACTGGACTGTCTCTTTATGCTCCTGAGGCTTTACTTCCCTTATGTGCACCAGGACCATATTCCCAGTAGGACTCTGAAATTCGTAAGTTCTTCTTTTCTGTTTGTATTTTGAAATGTTTAAAGTTTGCTAAACTATAGCTACTGCATCAGAGTAATGAGTACTCCTTTACTATTAATAATTAGTTTCTCTGTTTGGGAAGCTGAGTGGAGTACAGCAACTTCAAAATGTTTTAGGATGGTTATACCTCCTTCTTACAGGAATAAAATTATGTTACACTGGTTAAGTTGCCCAGATCTACTCACTCTGATGGTCAGATTTCCTTATTTACTAACTAAACAATTCACTTTCTCTATATCAAATATTTTAGAGAAATGCAGGTGTATCTGTACCTGCATTTTTCAGTGGAATTTTTTCTTATCTAGGGAGCCGCAGATAGCTAATGTGACTGTTTATACCCAATTCAATTTTTTTTTTTTTTACATGTGGGTTTATTCATGGCATCCATCATCCGTAAGAGTACAGGACTATCTGGACACATTTCAGAACTCTTGCAGTTCATGAGTTGGCCATGAGCTCCTGGGCTACAAATCTACAGCATTGTTTTTTGTTTGTCTTGTAGCTTCACATTACACAACTTGCCTCTCCTGGAGGACTATCCTGGATCTAGTACTGACTAATGGGGTAAGGTTCACAGATCTCCAGGTAGAAGGTCACCTGGGGGCCAGTGACCATCACATGGCATGGTTCAATTTGGCCACTAGAACTAAATCATCCCATTCCAAGGCAAACATATGGGACTTCAGAGGAGCTGACTTTGATAAGATGGCCAACAGAGTTAAGCTAGCCCTGGCAAGAAGAAATACAGGTGAGGGGTACAAGCAAAGAGGGCAAGCATTAAGGATGCAATACTTGAAGCAACATCCCATTGTGTTAGAAAGAAAAGCAAGAGTAAAAGAAGGAAGAAACCACTTTGGTTCTCAAAAACAGCAGAAGAAAGGTCAGAGCCAAAAGGTTGGCCTTCAGGAAATACAAAGGAATGCAGCAGGATGAAGATAGGGAGGCATACCAAACTTCCTTAAGGGAAGCAGGGAAGGCAGTAAGGCAGGCAAAGGCCCAAACTGAGGAAACACCTGCATGAACAGTAAAAGGGGACAAGACTTTCTATAGATATACTAGTGAAAGGAGAAAGTCCAGAGGGGTATTGCTAAGATCAAAGAGGATAAGGAAGTGTGTGTGGAGGAGCACCAAGGAAAATAATCTCTCCTAAATAGGTACTTCTACTCAGTATTTACTGAGGAGAAGGTAGACAAGGGCCCACAGCTCAGTACCATAGCTACAGGGGTGAGGGAGATGTGCACAACTCCCTTCACAAAAGAAAGGGTCCTAAGCCGGCCCGGTGGCACAGAGGGTTGAGGCGCTGGATGCCACACCTCACTCCACGCCAGTGACCCGGGTTCGGGAGCGGACTCGGGTTGCTGGTGGGCCGGCCGGGGGGAGTTAGGCTTGAGCGTCCCACGACAGCTCGCCTACTCCAGGGAGGGTTAAGGCTATAGCCCGAACACTTGTCTGACTCCGGCGGAGGCTCGGGTACTACTAAACCTCAGTGTTAAGGAAGGGCTGCCGACATACAGCGTGGCCGTCGTGCGCGCTGCACCTAGACGCCAGGGATCGCTACGGCAGGATGGGAGAAACCATCGCTGAACGATGGAGCCCGGAGACGTGCCCTTGATGTGCCTTCACCCCCGATGGCCGCCGGACCGGCGAAAGCCACTGCTGGGGTAAGGGGGTTCTGCCCCATCCCCGCCGGGGCAAACCGGCTCTATGGGGTTCCTGTGGGGTCATACGGGCAGGGTGGAAGGCAGAGGGATGTCTACCATGAGGCTCCTGAAGGGTCGGGGATGGCAGGCAGGAAGGCGAATAAATGGTAATTTAAAAAAAAAAAAAAAAGAAAGGGTCCTACAAGGGCTCGCTAAGCTCAGGGTGGACAAGGCAATGGGACCTGATGGCATACATCCCACGGTACTAAAGGAGCTAAGGGTGGAACTAGCAGAGCCATTAGCAGAACTGTTTAGTGAGTCTCTGAGCATAGGAGAGGTCCCAGAAGACTGGAGAAGGGCTCATGTGATCCCGCTCCACAAGAGTGGCAGCAAGGAGGAGGCAGAGAACTACAGACCAGTCAAGTCTTACCTCATTTGACACAGTCGCTCACAAAAGATTAATATACAAGTTAGCCAGCCTTGGAGTGGGTCCCAAGGTGGTAGCCTGAATAAAAAATTGGTTGGACAACAGGACGCAAATAGTAACAGTAAACAGAGTCCACAGTGAAAAAAGGAAGGTAACTAGTGGGCTACCACAGGGTTCAGTACTGGGATCGGTCCTCTTTAATGTCTTTATAAGTGACATTGGGGAGCACCTGGAAAGAAAAGTTGCGTCTCTCTGCAGACGACACAAAGATCAGCAACAGGGTTGATACACAAGGTGGCGTGGAAAGGATGAAAAGGGACTTGGCAAGGTTGGAGGAATGGTCAAATGTATGGTAGCTTAGATTCAACGCAAAGAAGTGCAAGGTAATGCACCTGGGAAACAAAAACCCAGGGGAAGTGTACACAATGGAGGGGTGAGATACTAACAACAAAAATCGAAAGGGAGCTGGGAGTAATTATATCAGATGACCTAAAGGTGGGCAAGCAATGTGAGAAGGCAGTAAGGAGGGCTGGGGGGATACTGGGATGCACAGGCAGAGGCATCAACAGTACAAAACAGGAAGTTGCTATCCCACTGTACAGACAGTTGGTGAGACCCCCTCTGGAGTACTGCGTGCAGTTTTGGACACCCCATCTCCGCAAAGACAGAGTGGAGGCTGTTCAGAGGAGGGTAACAAAAATGGTGCAGGGTCTGCACCAGAAGACACACAAAGAGACTAAAGTAGCTTAATATGAATACCCTCGAGGAAAGGAGGGGAGAGGGGGGACATGACAGAAACTTTCAAGTACCTCAAGGGAATTAAAGTTCAAGAGGGTAGGATCTTTCAGAAAAAGAGATGTGCAAGAACAAGGAGGCACAATCTGATGATAGAAGGGGGACGGCTCAGAGGTAATGTTAGAAAATAGTTTTTCACAGAGAGGGTTGTGGAGGCATGGAACAGCCTTCCTGAGGAGGTTGTGGAATCAATAACAGTGGGAGCATTCAAGAATGCAGGGGACAGACATAAGGCAATTCTAGTGGGGGGAGGTAGGAGGAAGTAAGCTGTTGGTTAACTAGAATCTGCAGCTTATCCATCAGGTAGGGAAATGGGCAGACTAGGTGGGACAATCAGTCCTTATCTGCTGTCAAATTCTATGTTTCTATGTAATGGGCAAGATTATGGAGGCACTCCTTAAGGAAAGGATAGTGCAACACCTGGAATCCATAGGCACACAGGATCCAAGACAGCATGGGTCTACAACAGGAAGGTCCTGTCAAACTAATCGCATAGATTTCTGTGACTGGGTAACCAGAGTGGTGGACCAAGGTGGGTGCAGTTGATGTCGCCTATCTTGACTTCAGCAAAGTTTTCGATACAGTTCCATATAGAAGATTGATCAATAAGCTGGGTAGGCTCGTGGTGAGTTAGAAGCTGGTCAACTGAGTGGCAAACTGGTTGGCGGACAGAAACCAGAGAGTGATGGTAAACAGTATACAGTCAGAAGAGATGCAAGTCGCAAGTGGGGTACCTCGAGGATCAGTCCTGGGACTAGTCCTCTTCAACATCTTCATCATTGACACTGCAGCTGGACTGGAGGGTAAGGTTTGTCTGTTTGCAGATGACACCAAGATCTGCAACACAGTAGATGATCCAGATGGGGTGGGCAGAATGAGAAGAGATCTGGAAAAACTGGCAAAATGTTCTGAAGAGTGGCAACTGGGGTTTAACGCAAAGAAGTGCAAGATCATGCACTTAGGGATGAGAAACCCTGAGGCTACCTATAGGTTGGGAGGGGAATTGCTGACAATCACAAGGGAAGAAAGAGTCTTGGGCATCATTATTAGAGATGACCTGAAATCATCCAAGCAGACCACTAAAGCACTAGGTAAGGCTAAAGGGATGTTAGGGTGTATTAGTAGGGGTATCACAAGTAGTAAGAGGGAAGTAATAATCCGTCTTTACAAGATATTGGTTAGGCCCCATCTGCAGACTGCGTGCAGTACTGGAGGCCGTTCCTGCACAAGGACATTAACAAAATGGAGGCAGTCCAGAGAAGGGCAACCAAAATGGTGCAGGGACTTCATCAGAAAACATATGAGGACAGATTAACAGAGCTCAATATGCATACCCTAGAGCAAAGGAGGGAGAGCGGTGATATGATTGAAACATTCAAACATCTTCAGGGCATTAACAAGGTGAAAGCATCTAACATGTTTCAATATAAGAAAAACAGGAGGACAAGAGGACACAGCATTAGATTAGAGGGAGGCAAATTAAAGGGTAATGTGAGGAACTTCTTTTTCACAGAAAGGGTGGTGGAAGCATGGAATGGCCTACCTCAGTAAGTGGTGGATATGAATACAGTACAGGGCTTCAAATAGGCATGGGATAGGCATAAGAGAGAAATACAGATGAGTATGAATAAATAGGCCATTGACAGAGTAAAGGCCTATGGCACATTCATAAGGTAGAAAAAGAAATGGGCAGACTGGATGGGCCTTGTGGTTCTTATTTGCCGTCAACTTCTATGTTTCTGTGTTTACAATTGTGTAATTAGCAAGGGATACTGTTATTCTGCATAGCATTGGTTAAATGGTCTGCATACCACTGGCTGTTCCTTGTATGGAATCTTTGCATTTTTACTTGATTTCACAGTCACTACGCAAAATCACATTTTGGCCGGGATTCGAAAATGTTCACCTACCGAGTTCATGACATGTGGTCCTAAGAACACTATGTTCAGAATTTGGGATTAAAATATTAAAAAAAAGAACAAAGTTATGGATGTATATTGAAATGTTTCCATGCTTGCTCATAATTTTGGTAATAATCAATATTTTAACTGTAAACTTTCAATATAGCCATTTTTTCACACCACTTCATAAACGTGACAGGCGGTGTTTTTCAAATCCTGGATGAGACATGTCTTCACACTTGTGGTGTGAAATGACATTTTGGCAATTATACTATAAATACCACATGTGTTTATAAGGGGAGAGTCATAAAACCGCTATCTTAAATGTTTGGGGGTCAAAATAAAAAATAAAATAAAGATTAAGAAACGTGTGTACTGCCAGCCTTTACCCCAGTGGGTAGTGATTTGTGATCCTGTACTGGTGAGTTGAGTGTGGGGCAAGCTCACTGAGCCAGCTGGATGGGCAGAGGCTGGGGGCATGGCACTGTCATGTGGCACCACCCCCCAGCCTGGGAAGGGAATGTGTTGGGCTGCCTGCATGGGCCCAAGAATCATATAGTGAACAGAAATCTTCTCTTGCCATAGGGCCCTACACTTCTGCACCAGGGGCTGCCAGAGGGTTCTGTGCTCCGGCTGACAGACTCTTCACCCTCTGATCAATGGCATATTCTGAGTGAGGTCATTGTCTATACTATGTATGCATGTGTATGTATCGTATACAAAAATCATACCAGGATCTTTCCGTGCTAATACACCTACAAGGCTAAGTGGTCAAAACATTCTCACTGCTGTATTTGTTAGATGGTTTACAAAATGTGCTGCACTTTTTAGAAATTTAGGGATTTGTTTATGTGCATTTCCTGATTACACTTGTTTTCTCATTCATTTAATTGCAAAGAAATTGCCTCAGTTCTTGGGTAAATTAACACTCCTCTATCCCCACCAAAAACACAACCACTCATCCCTAACCCTCACCCCCAGGTCCCAGTTCAGCTTCATGATTTTGTTTGGGGCATTCAATATTCCCAAAACAAAAAGAAAACGAGCCTGACCACAGACACAGTATAACTTGACCTTCCATAAGAATTCAGGTCCAGACATGCAACTTCATGCATTTAAATGAAAAATAATTCCTCAGAGAAATAAACAATAATAGTTTTAATAAATTATGTTGCATCTACTTTCCAAAGATATTTACCATTAGTACAGAATAGGAGAACCTCAATAGGCCCTATATCTTTTTTCAAGAAAAAAAGAAGAAAGAAAAGATGTAAAAAGAAAGTTCTTTCAACATCCAGCTGCTGCTGGCCACGTAGCACTTTACACTAATCCCCAGGCCCACATATACCTACGATATGTCTCATTTTGGAAACATCATCCATACATGACTCTGAGCCTAGGGACCCTTGCGGAGCTCCAGTGTTCTGTCAAACACAGATGGATATCTGAAGAAAATTTATTATGCATTTTATCAAAGACGTACATGATTAAAGGAAAAACAATTCTTCATCTGTATTTAGGCAGTTACAAGCTAGAGCGCCACTCTACTCGGCAAGATCACAGTCACACTCGAGTTTCAACAATTTCAGCTGAAATCAACAAGCAGTTGGACATGTTCTTCTGTGTCTCTCTCACAACCACAAGCTTACAAGCCAAAGCCCCAAAGTCAGTGCAAACCATCATGGTTAGTTAGCAGTATGCAAATCCAAAGCAGTTTGTGAATAGAATCAGAAAATATTTTACTGTTAATCATGTCACCTCCTCGGCGATGCAGGGGCACCCCTTCCACTGAGCCCCCCGGCACCTCAGGGACTCACCTCCATCCGGATGTTTCCCCCACGGCTTGCACCCCCACCATGGCAGGGGTCAGTGGTAGGTGCTGTACTGCCAACAGAAACAGATCCGGTGCCTGGAGAGGGTGCTGTAGCCAGTGCAGAAACTCCGAAGTGTCGGTGTCACCACACACTGCATCCGCCCATTTTCCAATTTTCTCCCCAGGAGGAGTGGACATGCAATGCCATCCATACATGCCTATGCACACCGCTTTGTGTGAGACATCAACGGCCACTGTCCCTCTACCCCAAAGTGGTGTCCCGGGCAGACAAGCACTAGGAGCAGCAAACCTCCCTCCCTCCCCAGAGGAGGAAAGCAGCCCTCCAGACGTTCAATCTTCCTCTCCCTAGTCGACACCCTCGCGACCCAAGTCTGTTCCAGAACCTGGGTCGCCAACGTGGGAAAAGGTAAGGTGTCGCAACCCTTTTTGGCACCGGGCCAGGTGAACTCAGAAAATTCAAGTGCTGAAAAGCAAACCGAGTGACTCCTACAAGTCTTGTACCACCACCAGCCCAGCAACTGTGAGCCATGCAAAAGTGTGTCGATGCAAAAAAAATGAAGATTACTAAATCGCACTGTGCAATACAGCACACTTAATCATGATTATCATATATAGTTTAGGAAGCACTTTGCATGAACATTTGCATTTTTCAAGCACATACCCACAGCAATAGCTCATCTACAACACATTCAACCATTAAAAGTAACTCATGCAAGAACTATATATACCTGTCTATAAGTCTAACTCGAATATACAGTAAGTCAACCCTCTTTACCTTGCAAATGTTAGCAAAATTACATTCATTCTTGTTCAAATTGAATGCGAGAATCTATTATGTGACAAATATCAAACATATAATCTTTTGGTATGGACAGAACTGGACACATAACCACATTATGCAGTTGCAAAAATGGTTGAAAACTGACCCCGCAGATAGATTAAACTCACTTAAAAGTCCAGGACCCCTTCTCGGGTGCCTATTTTTATCACCAGAAACTAGACTCGTACATGAGTTTATACAATACTCTATGTCATGAGATACTCCTAAAAAGCAATAAGCACCAAACCTTAGGTTCGGGAACATTGTGGGTTGCTACTCTAGCCATTATACTTGTTGGCTGAAAAAAATATGCTTTCAAGTTTGGAATTTTGGAAAATAAATTTTATTTCAGGAAAAAAACTACAGCCTGGTAAATAGAAATTCATTTAATTTTATTTTGGTAACCTAGTAGGCTCACTGAGACTGTTACAATCCCTTTTTCAGGGGGCAACCCCGGAATTAATTACAATTAATAAAATACATTTACAGAATAGGACAAAAGAAAAAAAAAAAAGCATCTTACACTTTACAACATTCAATTGTATTAAACATCAGGTATTTCACTTAAATATATCCAGCTTTAATGGTTCTGTGTAAACAGCTAGAAATTTCAAATGAATGACTTACTGAATAAATGAATGTAAATGCCATTTAATTTCTTTTTTTTTTGGGGGGCTGAGTGATAGATTAGTTGAGGAAAAAACAGTTCCTAACAGGAAATGGTAGAACATGAAAGTTTCCAACTGAAACGTTGAGAGAATAATGCACACATTTACCAGGGGGTAAAAAAGGCAGACCCCAACAATCCCTTCATTATGTCTAGGATAAATAGGCTACTGTAAAGTTCGAATGGATGAAGTAATGAGGATAATCAGCTGGCTCCAATTAAACTAGCTGATCTCATCCTCTTGTCATAAGCCTCTTCTTCGAATTCTGAATCTATCCTCTCCTGTCCACTCCAGTGTGAGCATGGGGAGACTATAATCAGCTTGCCTACGTAACTCTCATTCATTGATTTAACTCTACATTGTTCACAGCGCTCTCTGCAACTGGGTCAGACAGGAATTTTACAATCCCAACCTCATGTTCATCATTTGCTAATGCTGCACAGCAGCATTTTGCAGGACAAACTGGGAATGGCACATGCAATGGCCATCCTTTGACCTTTGTCCATGAACACCTACTGCTGGATAGACAGCAGCATCTACCTCCGACAGCACGGTACTTTCCATTTTCCAGTTTAAAATATATTTAGTTTCAGTAGTGCATGGAAATGTTACTGCTTAATCACTTGGACTGATGACCAGGGCATGATATCGGAGAAAGAGACAGTGGCATGGAAAATGAAAACGCAGCAGACTTCATTCTTACACACAACCACCTATCTACTCCTAATCTTTGTCTTTTCTAGTACTCCAAAGGAAGCAGAATGCACTCAGTCATACTGTTATCCTTTTAAACAACCACATCCTACAAGTGTGGGTATGGACCACGCTGATTGTCCTTTATTACTGCCCCACCCCTTGGCATACCACTGACTTGGTGCATTTATCCCAGAATACCCTAACAGAAAAATGCATGTCCCCTTTTTATTCTAATATATACAGAAAAGTTAACACTATGGTGTTACCAGACCAAGATACATACCCTTCTCATCTGGGCCTCTCAGTGACCCAAGTTAGCTGAGGCAATCGTTAATATTCATTGTGTTAATCTTATTTGATTAGCTAATTGCCAGTTGAATGAGCTGCCTATATTGGTGAGAGAGAGACACACACATACAGTGTTTGTGTGTGTGTGTGTGTGTATATATGTACACACATATATATGTAACAGATAATCCACTACAGGGTGTGCGATCATACTCCAATATATGCATGCCTTGGTGTGCGTCGTGATGCACAAGGCCAAAGTGGGGGGTGCATTCAACCACCCAAGCTGTGTGTATATCAGAGCATGACTGTACACTCTGTAGTGGGTTATCTGTCTTATATAATATCTAGATGGTTCTGAGGGATGAAAAGAAATGCAGGCGCGCAATCACTGTGGAATAATGTACAGTCATTTGTGGTGTTTTTCCTCCAAACAGGAGACTGGATTTTCACAGTATACCACCCTTACCCATTATTTATTCTCTCTCACACTCTCTCTCTCTCTATCTATACACACACACATACATTTACATATACATATATCTATATATATTCATTGCAAAAAACTCAGTTAATGCATCAGTTAGGGTTCCTATTACAGTGACAAAAGTATGGAAATTCGGTGTTAGGGTTCCCAACCTACCAGAGGACCCCACCCTCAACACACCAACAGGCGTAGGGGTGTGCCCTGGGGGCATCGGACCTAACTCTCACCCCATTCAACGTGTAACAAAGCTAAGATGGTAGGGTATAAGAGAATGGGATGAGAATTAGGTTCGATGACCCCAAGGCACACCTTGACACCTGTTGGTGTGTGGAGGGTGAGGTGGTAATGTTGGGAACCCTAACACCGAATTTCCATACTTTTATTTTTAATCCCTACTACAGCCCTCCGAAGTCGCATCCTCAGGATCTGCCAATTAAGCCTGACCCTACCGCCGCCTTACCAGACTGCTCGGATCCCCCATCCTGCTGTGGATAACACCCCCCCCCCACTCGGGCACGGGGTTGCCCACCCCGAACCTTAAATCTCGTCGGGCTCTGAGGCAGCTGGGCAGGCAGAGGTAAATTGGGACTCAGCTCGGCGCTTTCATCCCCCGACCCCGGAGGGTGTTTTTCCAGTTTTCTCTTGAGGACATCACTCGCCCAGACGTCAAAGCGCAAGCGCCAACGTCGTGACGCCCTCCCTACAGCTTCATGCCCGGTAGCTTGCTATGCCCCCGGCCTCCGCCTGGGGCCAGTCAAGTGCCACGCTCTGCCCTCCCTTCCCTCCCAGAGAAGAGGAGCTGTCCATGGGACACTCAACCCTTTTCCCCCCCGGCTGGCCCTCCAGCTCCCGGGCTCATTCTTGAACCTGGGTCGCTGGTGTCGCAAGCGGAAATCCAACTGCTGCGCCAGTGGGCCAGCTCTGAATTTCCAGACCTTTGTTGCTGTAATAGGAACCCTAACTGATGAATTAACAGAGTTTTTTGCAATGAATTTCCTTACTTTTTAAAATAGTATAACAGTATCCTTATTTTACTGTGGGAGCATCCCTCCGTAAATGCACATATCTATGTAGGTGTGTAAGTGCAGGGCCCTCTGGACCCTGCACTTCCATGTGCCAAACAACAGTGATCAAACTGTCAGCATAGCCATCTTAATATCCCACCTCATATACCCCAGTACAAAGAAATTGTGAAATGCAAGGCAAAACGTAATTATGTGCAACTGCAACGCCATTCTGCACCACAGGTGCGAAAACACATTTCTGTCAAGATGTGAAAAATGACAGGGGTACTAGAGAGCCGACCTCCAGACAGGACGCTTTTTCATACAGCTCTGCACATCAACTCTGAATCTATTAAAAACAGTATTAAAACAGTTGGAGAAACATTTGAAAATATTCCAGCTCTTGACTCCTGAAGTTACTGACTGAAAATTGATACCAAACTTGTCATGGGTAAAAATCAAGAATTCAGTACCAGGACTGTTGAAAGTATCAGGGCCGAAACCAGGGAGACCTCAAGCCACAAAGTAGTTACAGTGCCAGATGGATTACCAGCCCCTCCTTGGCAGCAAATGATGGCGACAATGCAACCGATGGACAGTAAAATTGAAAAAACATTATCCAAGCTTGAGAGGCATAAGGTCACTATCAAAGAACTGAATGGCACAATTGCTGAGGCGGATAAACGGTCCTTCTCAACACAAGTAGCTGTCTCCACATTAGCCCAGGAGAACGTGCAACTCGGGCTGGCTTGAAGCCCTGGAAAATGAGTTGTAGAAAATTGCTGACATAAGAGCATTTTTGGATCAAATTTTCACGGATTTTGATTCACCTCATGACTGGCACTGTCATTTTGTTACTAGGTCCTGAAAAGTGATTTCGCAAAGCGACCGCGAAATCACCCTACGGGTCCGATTAATGAAATGACAGTGAGTGTTCATAAGGTGGAGTCTCAAAAGCACAGGCTGAAAATTTGGTGAAAAAATACCAAGAAAGGGCTGAGCTATCAACTTAAGTTCAAAATGCCATTGACAGTCATTATATGGCACGCACCTTGATTCTTCAGTTCGCTGTTCGAGTTTTTTTGTTTTTTTTTGCTTCCTCCCAGCTCCAGGCCAGCCTCTCCTTCAGGCCACCTACGCCCTCCGAGCCGCACTGCCTCAGAGCAGCCACCTCTTCACCCCCATATAGCAGTGGTTCAGCTTTTAAGAGTGCAGACATGTCCCAGTCTGCAGAAGATGACAAAAGACGATCTCTGGTGGTAGGTATAGGGCAAGGGTGGAGTGGTGGGTTGCTCGGGATGGGGGAGGTGGACGGGGGAGATGGCAAGGGACCGTTTTTTGTTTTTTTTAATCCTGTAAAAAAGAAGACTGGGACAGTTTTATTTTTTTACAGGGTAAACTGTAACATCTGTGTTTCGGGACACTGGGAGTGCTCTCCCCAGTGTCCCACAGTGCTGGGATTGGGCACACCGATGTTGGCAAACATAAGATTTGGGCTATGTGGGGGGGGGGTGTTGCACTTCCTGGCAGCACAAATCTCCCCTTTGGCTGATCTTTTGCAAGATGTCCCAGATTGCAGGACATAGACAGGGAAGCAGGTCTCCACCAACAATGCTCCCCTGACCTTCTCCTACTTTGCAGCAGCCCTAAAAAGAAAGACAGTAAAACATATTGCTAATCCGTTCACCAGGACCACAATACGAGCTTGGCTGGCAGCCCACCAAGTTTTGGGGTACCCAGACACTCACTCTCTCCAGATGCTTCTATTGCACAAGCACTACGGGAGGAAAGGAAAATACCAATCCCGGTTGTTCGGGTGCTTGGGGCTTGGAAAAAGGAGGACTGCAGTGTGTCTCTCAGCTTGGCGATCAAGGGGTTATATACCCTTACCAATTTCTGTCTGGGAATTATGGCCTGCATCCTTCCCAATTCTTTGCATATTTACAAGTAAGGTACCGAATACAGGTACACCAAGATGGGGAGCTAATCCCCCTTTCAATGTGTAGATCTCAGTTGGAGGAGGTGGTGTGGGGCACACTGGGGACAGGGACTCCTAAACCACTTGCTGGCTGCTACAAAACCATACTGGGAAGATTGCTTTCAGCCTTGGACAAGGCTTAAGGACAAATAGAATAGTGACACGGGGGGGTGGAGTCTTGACAGAAGGAGACTGGAGAATGATTCTATGCAGGGGCATGACATGCTCAGTAAACAATAGATTAAGGGCAATTCATTTTAATATTCTACACAGAACCTACTTTACCCCAGTCCTGGCCAATAAAATAGACCCTTCAGTCTCAGACCTCTGCCCACAATGCAAAGTGCATTCCGGCACCTTCATACATATGGTATGGTGCTGTCCTAAAACCATGGGCTTTTGGCAAGGCATCACTAGCATAATGCAGACAGCTCTGAACGATGACCGGGAAGTCAACCTGGGTGAGGTACTGCACAGACTACCTGGGAGGTCAGAAAGGAGTAGGGGCCTAGACCACCCACTGTGGTCTCTAGCTATGGTAGTGGGGAAACAAACTCTGGCTAGTCACTGGGGAGTGAAGTCAATACCTACAATATCTGAGTGGGCAAACAAATTAATGCAATGTATGAAATTGGAACATACACAATATAAGGCAAGTGGTAAAGAGGATAGGTTTCATATGGTTTGGGGTCCACTAGAACAAGCCTTGCCAGAGGCAGAGTTTCTGAATATATAGAAAGGTAAACAACAATACCAAAACCAAATGCAATACAACAAAAATACTAAAACTCAAAATAAAAATGACACAAATATAAACAAAAGCAAAATTCTCATAATTAGGGATTCCATGATCTGAGGAGTGGAACACCACCCAACACAAAATGTTAAAATGACATTGCGGCAAAGTGTCTACCAGGAGCCTCTGCAAGCAGGGACACTAACTGCATAAAGACAATTGTGCAGGAATCAGGTGATGTTACACATATAACAATACACCTTGGTACCAATGACTTGGCAAATCACACAGTTCAGGAAGCCAAGAAACACTTTGAGGACCCGGCTGACTAACTTTCTTCCCTTCCATCCAAATCAGCCTTCTGAGAAGTGCTGACAGTGTGGGAAAAAGGAAAAAGCACCAAGCAAGTCAGAGAGACTAAAGTAGGCAAATTCAACTCATGGCTGCGTGATTGGTGCCAAGACAAGGGATACCACTACATAGGGAACTGGCACAACTTTTGGTAAAGAGCTTTTTTAAAGTACTATGGATTGCACCTAAACAGAGAAGGTGTGCGAGCACTCAGACAAATTTTCGCTATTTATACAGGTAGTTTAAACTAAATAAAGGGGAATATGATGCAGCACACACCCCTGCCATTGGCGGGCTAGTCATCACTCCCCAAAATGCCAAATGCATGCATACATCCTCAGAAAACAAATCAGAGCCAACATCTGCCCAAATCAGCAACCTCCATAATCTCTTGGCTGGAAAGAGCAAACTGGATCAGTCCAGGAAGAAGGTACAATCTCTCACCAAAGAGGATGTACATACCTGGAAGGCAACGGTTGCAAATATTAGGAGCCCAACCACAAACTTCCTGAACCAACAGCCATCGTGGAAACAGAAAGGTTGGACTGGGTGGCTGTAACAGAAATGTGGTTCACAGAAAACCATGAATGGGATACGGCTATTCCCAGTTAAAATCTGCTCAGTAAAGATAGGCAGGACAAAAAAAAGAGTAGGGGCATAGCCATTTACATTCAGAAGGAAATAAAAGCCACAGAAGTAAAAGGGCAAACTGGGGACTTCAAGTCACTGTGACTAACAGTAGACAAGGGCAAGGGAAAACCTTTTAGAATCAGCGTTGTGTACAGGCCCTCAAATCAAGGGGATAAAGGAGACAAAGACCTAATAGAGGAAATTCACAAAATGTCTGATAAAGGTGAAGTAATACTAGTGGGGGACTTCAACCTACCAGATATTAACTGGAGCACACTAAGGGCAGCAACAACAAGAAGTAGGGACTTCTTGTCACTACAAAGTGCGGGACTGTGCCAACTTGTTAAAAACCCAACAAGGGGAGATGCCATTCTCGATCTTGTCCTCACAAACCCAGAAAGGATCAAGGACATCAAAGTGGGATTTCATATGGGCAACAGCAACCATCGCATGGTAAGCTTTAAGGTAAACATAACACAGGACACCAGCCACTCAAAGATAAAGGTGCTAGATTTCAGAAAGGCTGACTTCCAAAAAAATGAGGGACAACATAAGTAGCCAGTTAACGGAAAGAGAGGTTGAGGAGGTGGAGGTCATGTGGGCAAGACTCAAGACAGCAATAAAGACTGCCACAGATCAATGTCCCAGATGGATCAGCAAGGCAAAAAGGAAGTGGCTACCATAGTCAAAGAAAAAAAGAAGGCATACAGCATATACCAGGAAACTAAAACTGAGAGACTGGAAGTCATACAAAGAAAAAATGAGAGCGTCAAACAAACAAATTAGAACGGTAAAAGCCCAGACAGAGGAAAAGACAGAAGAAGGGGCAAAGAGAGGAGACAAATAATTTTTTAAATACATTAGGAAACATAGAAAGACAAAGGGTGGGGGGGGAGTAAAGATTGCTACTGAAGAAGGGAAATGCACCAAACATGACCCAGAGAAACCAAAATCCTCAACACATACGTCTGCTCGGTGTTTACCAAAGAGGACCCAGGGGATAGCCCAGCCCTGAAAAAAAAATACAATGCCCCAGGACCAGGGGTAGACACAAGCCCTTTACAGAAGCCGGAGTACGGGAGGTGCCAAATAAAGTAAAAGCAAACAAAGCCATGGGACCAGACGAGATGCACCCCAGAATCCTTAAGGAACTGGGGGCAGAATAAGCAGCCCCTCTGGCACTTCCATTCACAAAATCCTTGAAGAGCAGTGTGGTACCCGAAGACTGGAAAAAGACAATAGTGGTTCCACTTCACAAATCAGGCAGTTGTGAAGAGGTTAGTACTTACAGACCGGTGAGCTTCACGTCTATAGTAGGGAAACTAATGGAGACACTACTCAAAGAGAGGATCATAGTATTCCTCGAAACTAGCGGCTGATAAGACCCTAAATAGCATGGTTTCACAGCAGGTAGGTCATGCCAGACAAATCTGCTCGGGTTTTTGACTGCGCTACAAAAATAGTGGACAATGGTGGGGCAGTGGATGTGGTCTACCTACACTTTAGTAAGGCCTTCAACTTGGTTCAACACAGAAGGCTGGTAAAGAAGCTTGACCACACTGGGGTTGATCCAGAAGTAGTCAGAAGGGTACAAAACTGGTTACAAGGCAGAATCCAGAGGGTACAGGTTAATGGAGCGCATTCGACGGAAGGCAGGGTGACCAGTGGAGTGCCCCAGGGATCAGTGCTAGGGCCTGTGGTCTTTAATGTTTCACATGTGATGTGATGTCTACTGCCAAATTGTTCTCGTCTGTACCTTGTAATCTCCTGGAAAATCCTGAAAATAGGCACTTGGCTGTCTAGAGTGCTTACCTGGTAAACAAAAGCAAATAAATAAATAAAATAGCAGACATCACTGACGGACTGGAAGGAAAGGTGTGTCTGTTCACAGATGACACCAAGATATGTAACAGGGTGGACATCCCAGAAGGAGTGAGCAAGATAGAAGCTGACCTCAAGAAACTAGAAGAATGGTCTGGAGTGTGGCAGCTGAGACTTAATGCCAAAAAGTGGAAGGTCATGCACATAGGAAAGAAAAATTCCAAGAAAGGAGTATTACCTAGGAGGCAAAAGAATGGCAGCCTCAAACCAGGAACGAGATCTGGGAATCATAATCTCGGATGACTTGAAGTTTAGTAAGCAGTGTGAGAAGGCAATAATGAAGGCCAACAGAATGCTGGGCTGTACTGGGAGGGGAATCACGAGCAGGAAGAGAGAGGTGGTACTACCAATGCATAGACCGCTGGTCAAGCCTCACCTAGAATACGGAGTCCAATTCTGGAGGTCTCACCTCAGGAAGGACATTGACTGGGTGGAAACAGTACAGAGAAAGGTGACAAAAATGATTCAGGGTCTGCAGTACAAGTCCTATGAGAAAAGACTTAGGGAACTGAATATGTACTCCTGGAGCAGAGAAGAGAGAGAGGGGACATGATTGAAACATTCAAGTACATAAAAGGCATTAGTACAGGTACAGGAACTTTTTCACTTCAAGAAGAGCTCCAGGACCAGGGGACATAACCTCAGGCTGCAAGGAGGGAGGTTCTCTAGCAACACCAGAAAGTTTTTCTTCACAGAAAGAGCGGTAGATGCTTGGAACAGCCTGCCCCAAGAGGTTGCAGGGGTCAACACTATGGGGGGGATACAAGAATGCATGGGATATACACAAGGGAGCCCTGACTACAAAGGATAACTAGTGTCAAAATAGGTCTAAAAAATTGGGCAAACTAGATGGACCTAGCGGTCTCCTTCTGCCATCAACTTCTATGTTTCTATGTAAATACTCACAAGTAGGGGGACACAAAACCCCCAAAATCAACTGGGGAGGGGATGCATACTGAATGTTACCTGTACGTTGGACATTTCATGGCCATTTCCTGGAAGGATACAGTGGCATCTCACTGACAAGAGGCATAAGTCATCTTAAGAGGGTGATGAACCGAACTTGTTCAAGGAGATGCAAATGGTTTAAGGAATGTTTTCAGCCCAACATGACCCGTACTGTAGCATTTTTATTTATGTGTGTACCATCTTTGCTTTATCTATATGTATCATCTTTGTGAAAATGGATGATTTTAAATGTATGTGCTTGTCTTCTGACCTGCAAAATAAAGTTTAAAAAAAAATAAATATTTGGGGACACTGGGGGTAGGCTTAAATTAAAATAGTGCCACAAATTTGTGGCAGTTTTCGTTAAAAGTGCTGCAAATGTGTGGCAGTTTTTGCGCAACAGTGCCGTTTGCTGCGTGAAACCTGCCACAATTTGTGGTAGGTTCGCAAAACTAGTGCCACAACGTTTTGGCACTACCAATGACCAAATGCCAAAAGGATATTTCCGGACACTGTTTAAAAAAAAAAGAATGTCAGAATCATGTTCCTCGGGCCCTGATTTGGTAAACACAACTGTTAGTGTTTACAAAGTGGTAGTATTTTTCGAATTAATGTTTTTTTACCCATCACTAACTGAAAACAAGATGGTGGCAGCATGACACTACTGAACCCATCTGTGACAGTAAAAAGTGATTTCGTGAAAACAAAAAGTTCTTTCGAGGCGTACATATTTGTTTCCTATAGGCTATAATGGGAAACTTAAAACTTTAATCACTTTTGAACGGATTAATATTTTTACACCAAACCTTCAGAGGCCCATCAGTGACCCAGACCACATATACCCTACCAATTTCAGACAAGACTTCCAAACTGTTAAGGACTTACAGCCGAGCAACAAATTTGCACCTAAATGGTAAATTTCACATTTTCTGGCATGTCGCAGCTCCGCAACCGCAACTCCGACTGAAACGAAACTTGCCAGATCCAGAGATCTATGGTACCAGACGGCACATGAAAAATTTGGGGCACATCAGTTGTATGGTTGAAAGTTATTGAAGTCAGAAATTTGAGGTTTAATATAGAAGTGGCCAGGCAACCCTAACTATAGTGGCACAGTAGTGCCTATATCTATATATGTATACCACACATCACAAAAAACTTTGTTAATGCATCAATTAGCGTTGTTAATAAAGTGACAAAAGTAGGGAAATGTGGCATTAGGGTTTCCAACCCTAACGCCCCATCCTACACAGACAGGCATTGGGGGGGTTGCCTTGGGGTCGTCAGGCCTAACAGTCATCCTGTTCCAGAAGTAAATAAGCTGAGATGGGTACAATATAGGAGAATGAGGTAAGCATTAGGCCCGACAACCCCAAGGCACCCCCTGATGCTTGTCGGTGTCTACTGGTTGGGGGTGGGGCGTTAGGGTTGGAAACCCTAACGCTACGTTTCCCAGCTTTTGTCACTTTACTAACAACCCTAACTGATGCATTAACAGTTTTTTTTGCAATGAATTTCCTTACTTTTTCAGATAGTTTACTTGTATCCTTCTTTGGCTGTGGGAGCACAGGGTCCTTCAAGTTTTGCGCTCACACCCTACATAACTGTCCTTATGTGACAAGTGGGCGCGCAGGTCCCAAATGCTCTGTAATTGTCCTTATTTTACTGGGGGAGAGCAGGGTCCTTTGGACCCTGTGCATCCATCCCTCTGCAGATGCATGACCAAATTATCAGCATAGCCATCTTATTACCCCAGCACATGTACCTGGTTTAGAAAATTTTAAAATCCCAGCCAATACATAATTCTGCACAACTGCAACACCATTCTGTGCCACAGGTGTGAAAACACATTTTGGCCAGGATTTGAAAAATGACAGCTATAACACACATGAGGTCGTGTGATGAGACAGCTATGTTGAAAATCTGGGGTGAAAATATTAAAAATTTCCTACGTTACGAGTGGGCATACAGAAATTGCAACAAATGATCATAACAGGGCATTTTCTTCATATTCTGACCCCAAATTATGAACATAGTGTTACCCCACCTCATAAACCTCAGGTGAAAATGTTGAAATCCTTGTCATAACAGCATTCTGCACCAAAGGTATGAATACACGTTTTGGGCAGGAAGTGAAAACCATTTGTCTCATGCCTACGTGGGTGACCTATGTGATAAATGATGATTTGTATTTTGACCTTCCTGTGTGAAGTCCTGCTTTGTCATACTGTACCATTTTCTACTGTTTATTTTCTATCTCTGTATTCTGTACTTTCCCATGTTATGCTTGGAAATAGACAGGTCCAATTGCCTAACGCACTTACCCGGTCACCAAAAGCTAATAAATAAATTAAACAAAGACAGCTGTACTGTTCATGAGGTGGTGTGAAAAAATGGCAATGTTGAAAAGTTGGAGTCAAAATAATAAAAATTATCCAAGTTATGCACGTGTGTAGAAACATTTCAATGAGGGCACATAACTCGGCCATTTTTAGAGATTTTTTTCACCAAATATTCAACATGGGCTTTCTGGGACCCCACCTCATGAACACGGACACTGTGATTTAGTTAATCAGTCCTGAAAGGTGATTTCATGCAGGGACTGTACCATTCCACGCCACAGGTGTGAAAACATGTTTTGAGCAGGATGTGAAAAATGACAGCATAACCTTTCATGATGTGGTGTGAAAAAATAGCTACATTCAAAATTTGGAGTCAAAATATTAATAATTATCAATGCATGTGCGTAGAAAATTAAAACAAGCACATGTAACTCGGCCATTTTTAGGAATTCTTCGCCAGGATGCATTGATATGAACCTCGTCATGGATTACTGACACGGTCATTTCATTACTCAGTCCTGAAAGCTGATTTCACGCAGCATCTGCAAAATCACCGTATGGGTCCAATTAACAAAATGACAGTGACAGTGTTCACGAGGGGTCCCAAAAAACCCCATGTTGAAAAGTTGGTGCAAAAATAGCTTAAAATGGCCGCGATATCAACATAAGTTCAAAAATAATACGGCACTTACCTTGATTCTTCAGTTCGCGGTTTGGCTTTGAAGAGTGCAGATGTGTCCCGGTCCACAGAAGATGACACCCGGCGACCTCTGTTGGTAAGCATAGGGCAAGGGAGTGGGAAGGGGCTTGCTCAGTGGGATGGTCGGGATGGGGAAGGTGGAAGGGGCACAAAGAGGGACCGTTTTCTTCTTTATAGGGTTTAAAAAAAAAAACGATGTCAGGGGACCGTTTCCTTTTTTTACAGTGCTATACAATGGAGACAATGTTTGGGGACACTGGGAGTGGGCTCCCCAGTGTCCCACACTGGCAGGGGGTGCTTACAGTGCCAACAGGGGTACTGGGTACCCCACTGTCGGTAAATATAGGAAAAAACATGTTTTGGGACACTGGGAGTGGGCTCCCCAGTGTCCCACACTGGTGGTGGGGCTTACAGTGCCGATAGGGAGATTGGGCACTCTGATGTCAGCAAAAACAGCGGCATTTTAGGACCCCCATACTGTTGTGCAACACCTGGGACAGTGCCACAATTTGCAGCACTTTCAAACAAGTATTGCTGCAATTTGCGGCATTTTTGCAAAGGAAAGTCTGAACCCTGAAAAACATATTTCTGGGCATTATTTTTAAGAAATAATGCCAGAATCGCGTTTCTCAGGCCCTAATTAGGTAAACACAACTGTTGGTGTTTACCAAGAGGTGGTGCTCTTCGAAAACTCTCCCTGTGACAATCTGTCACCCTGACCGCAGCAACAAAATGCCTGTTCTCAAAAACAAACGTGTTTTCACATGAGACATCTATTTTTTCCCCACAGAAAATAATGTGAAATTAAAAATTTTATAATTTTTGATGGATTAATATTTTTTCACCAAACTTTCTAAATGCACATCTACGGGGCAAAGTCTTTCAACCCTGTAAATTTCTGACCACAACAAAAAGCCGTTTCAGATAAACAGTTGTCGAAAGAAATTCACCAAACCATTTTTCACTACTCTGTATCTCAAAAATCACAAAAGGGATTCACATGACACTTGGCAAGTCAAGTGACTTGCCCCTAGCAGCAAAGCATTCCAAATTTTATGCAAATCCATTGAACAGTTCCAAAGTTATTAAAGTGCAAAATTTAACGTTTAACATTAAATTGCCTGGTCAATCCTAACTATACAGGCGCTATATGTATGTATGTATGTATATATATATATATATATATATATATATATATATATACACACACACACACACACACACACACACACACACACACACATATCAATATATACATAAATGATGGTCATGTGGCATATGGAATAATGTCTGTGCAGGTGTGTGATCATCAATAAACCCCGAGTGCGTAGCTCAAGGGGTTTATGAGATTATCACACACTGAAGGTGTGTGAAAAATCTTCATAACACAAATCTTGCGCAGGCATTTTTTTTTTTTAATAATTACTGATGCAAGGGAGTGAATGCCAAAGGTACTGAAGCAGTTCTGTCACACATGTAGACACACACACACACTTTCTCGGACTCTCCTTCACTACCAGTTTCAAAGTGTAATTTATTTTCCTTTTTAGTTCGATTGTGGAACCACGAGTAGTTAGCCATCCCATTCCCGATTACAGTGAGTGTCTGCCAAATCCCAGCTCAAAACTTGGCAACATCAGAATCTACTGAATATTTATTTATTTTTTTAATGTAAAGGCAGGATCAACCAAATAAATACTTTTAAAAAATAATACTTTACGAGAAGTGAGAGGGAGACCATGGACGTGGGTCCTCGGTAACGGGGAAACCGCCACCATTTTTGTTGATGTGTTCAACCCACCACACACGGAATAAGAGCCAATCAGGTGGTGCGCTACAGGTAAGTGGCACCAAACACCGTAATAACTGGTTCTACCAGTTATTATGACATTTGAAAACCACAACGGCTCTGTACATTAAAGGGGGTCACCAGTAATTATACTGTAAAAAAATAAACCCATTGAGGGGACTAACCAGATCATTAAGCTACAAGCCCAAAGGGCAAGTGGATTTATGAACTGATTAGCCCACTAGATGAGTTTATTTCCATGTATAGTGAACTTACCCATCCTTTAATTTGTATGGCTACTGTAAGTTGTGACAGCAACTGTGCATACAGGAAAATACAATGTAATACGTGCAAGGTGTTTAATGTTAAACCTCATTTTCTGCACCTTAATAACACTGGTGGTGTTCTACGAAATTGCCCATAATTTGGCATGCATTGTCTTGAAATCACATTCTTAAGATGTGAGAAGTTTTGTGATGGAAGTTTATTTGGTTTCCGAGAATGGAATGTTGATTTTTAATTAACTGCACCATTTTTCCCATACTTATTACACTTTGTTTGCTCTCACCTATAGCCTAGATGGTACAAATGTGTTTTTTTTGTTTTAATCCTTTAGGGTAGAAGCAGTCTGTGAAAAAGGATTTTATGTTTTTTCTGCCCATGCTCAGTAGGGTTTTAGGATATACCTCTAATACGAAAGATAAATTTATCTTTTGCAGGCGTTTACCATTTGCAAAATTAGTGTTTTATCTTTCATGAGAAAAAAAAACACACAGGCTGCGACAGCTGCCATCTTGTTTTTTTTCTAAGCTACAAACCTCTAAAACACGTAAAAATGATTCATTAAAAAAAATAAATAAATAAAACGCCTGAAACTAACTAAATGGGACTCGCCCACCTCCTCCACAGGGTCCTGTGCTTCTGTAGCCACACCTGTGTGTTGTGTTGTGGTGTGTGTGTGTCATTCAACCTGCATGAGCACCTGTGGCTGCAGAATGGTAGCCTGCTCTTCTGCAAACAGAAGTACTGCTGCAATGTGGATATCACAGTTTCAGCGGCAGGTCTAGAAACTTTTTTTTTTTAATAGGGTGGCACTTTCCCTAATAAATGTGAAATGTTATCTTTTAAAGCTTGGAAACCCTCATGTCAAATTTCTCTACTTTGGTGGCATTAAGCTGAACCCTAACTGGTGTATTAACGCAGTTGTTTTTTTGTTTTGCAAACAGTATATATTATACTTGTGCGGTGGCAAAAGGATAGTTAGGGTTGAGTACAGTGTTCTATGTTAAACCCAAACTTTGGCAGCGTTCTACAAAATTTTGTGAAATTTGGCACACACACGGTCTGAGTGGTAAATTCTTGAGACTTCAGAAGTTTTGTGACAGAAGACAGAGAAAATTTATGTCAAACTCCCCCTCCCCTCTCCCAACCCTCTGGACCCTGCTGAGGGATACACTAGAGGGTAATGCTTGGGGAAAGCTAATTGGCCACATATACAGGATTGTAAGAGATTCCCTGGGACATACTATACTAACTATATTAGAAGCCTGGAACAGGGATCTGGGATTACAGAACCCTTTTACACAATGGAAGGAGGCAAATCTGAAAGCTATCAAGACTACCTCCTCCAATATCTGGAGGGAATCTGCATGGAAATCTCGTTCCCCCATATTTCCAGGCTCCGGCAATACTGGTGAAGTAACTTCCTGACTCATATGGCCACTGTTGGAGGGGATGTAATTGTCATCTGGTTGATCTAGGACATATTTTTTGGTTTTGTCCTAAATTAACACCATTTTGGTGCACTTATCAGCTGGAATTAGGAGAATGCCTGGGTGAGGATATCAAATTAACAGCAGAGATGGTGGTTTTATCTGTTTATCCTTCCCATAGACCCCGCTGGGACCATACCTTGCTTCCCTTATACATATTAGCTGCCAGGAAGGCCATCAGCCATAAATGAATGACTAACAAGATACCTTCAATAGAGGACTGGCGCCAAGTACTAAAAGTGATATATACTTCAGAACACCTTACAGCTAAACTACATAATCTCCCTCCTTTTAAAGTAAAATGGCACAGATGGGTGTTCTATATTTCTTTGAAGGATCCAGAATTCGTCCCCTGACAGTAGACAATTGCCAGTCTGTGCCCGCCCGTTCCGTCCCTGTCCCCTATATGGGGGGGGGCGAGTGGGTGTGATGGGAGTTGATAGCATTATAAAACTGGAAGGGGTTGGCTGCCTGCCACGTATGGAATGGTGGTGGTGGTGGTGGGGGGGGGGGTGTTGCCAGCTATTAAAAGGTGTATGATATTAAGTTGCCAAAAGTCATTTACTTTTATGATAAAAGAACTTAAGAGGAACTGTAATTAATAATAGTAATAAGGTAATGACAATGTTCTATGTAACATGATGTCTCTTTTAATAAAAAAATAAATTAAAAAAAGTTTTGTGACAGATGCTTATCTAGATTCCAAGATCCAGAAACACAGATAAAACATAAAAAGCACTCTTTTTGGCCTCCCCCCCCCCCACCAATCTACAGCAAAGATGGTTTAAAACTTTGTTCAGAAATTTTCAGAACACAAGGGGCTTGTGTTAAGGGTGTGCCTTTCAGAGGTTTTGTGAAAAAATGTTATTTGGTTCTGAAGCTGT
This sequence comes from Neoceratodus forsteri, assembly GCA_016271365.2. Lineage (NCBI taxonomy): Eukaryota > Metazoa > Chordata > Ceratodontiformes > Ceratodontidae > Neoceratodus > Neoceratodus forsteri. The sequence goes on along the minus strand of CM028129.1, from coordinate 452,925,097 downwards.
AAGGTTTTGAAATTTGGCTTCTGAGCATGCTCAGTAGGGTATGCAGGATAACCCTACTACGACCCAAAAATTCTTCTTTCATGAGCTGTTTTTAGGTCACAGCTGTGTTTTTCGGTCATGAGAAAACATTTTCGGTTGTGACAGCCATCAACTTTTTTTTTTTTTAAACAAAAAACGTTGAAAAATACTTGTTTTTTGCAGCCTTGCCTGACCCCTGAACTGTGACCCTCCATTCAGCACTCCACCCCTTACATAGCCTCTCTCACCTAAAACATTTCAAACACTGTAATGAATTCTCAGTGTTGAAAGAAGTTCTCCTGGAACCTCGACTGCGAACTGACAAAACAAGGTAAGTGCATTCAATGCATTTTCATTGCATTTTGAACTTTTCCTCACAACTTCATTATCTTTGAATGTTTTTTCTCCACATTTTCAACATGCCCTTTTTTTGACCCAACCTCATGAACCTGGTAGATGAAATGTCTCAAATCCATGCCGAAAGGTGATTTTACAGTTGCTCTGTGAAATCACCTTCCTGGTGGGATTTGAAAATGTTCACCTACCGGGTCCATGAGGTGATGTCATAAGAAAACTATGTTCAAAATTTGGGGTTGTGAAACATAGATTTTGATAGAAGATAAGGACCACATGGCCCACTCAGTCTGCCCATTTCCCTACCAACTGGATAAGCTGCAGATCCTAGTTAACCAACAGCTTACTTCCTCTAACCCCCCCACTATAACTGTCTTGTCTGTCCCACGCATCCTTGAATTCCCCCACTTTTTGTGACCCCACAACCTCCTCAGGAAGGCCATTCCATGCGTCCACCACCCTCTCCTTGAAAAAATACTTCCTCACGTTGTCCCTGAGCTGTCCCCCCTCTATTTTCAAACTGTGCCCCCTTGTTCTTGTACATCTCTTTTTCTGAAAGATGCTACCCTCTTGAAAGTTTATATCATGTTCCCCCTCTCCCTCCTTTCCTAGAAGGTATACATATTAAGCTCCTTTAGTTTCTTTTCGTATGGTTTCTGGTGCAGACCCTCACCCTTTTAGTTGCCCTCATCTGGACCACCTCCATCCTGTCTAGGTCCTTGCGGAGATGGGGTCTCCAGAACTGCACGTAATACTCCAGATGGGGTCCCACCAACTGTCTGTACAGAGGAATGACAACTTCCTGTTTTCTACTGGTGATGCTTCTCCCTATGCATCCCAGTATCTTCCCAGCCTTCCCACACTGCTTGCCTACCTTTAGGTAATTTGATATGAAAATTGATTACCCCAAGGTACCTTTCCATTTTTGTTGTTGTTAGTACTACCACCCCCCATTGTGTACTCTTCCCCTGGGTTTTTGTTTTCCTGGTGCATTATCTTGCCAAGTCCTTTCTCATCCTTTCCACCCCCCTTGTGTATCAACCCTGTTGCAGATCTTTGTGTCATCTGCAAAGAGGCATACTTTTTCTTCTGGTCCCTTCCACAATGTCACTTATAAAGACATTAAAGAGGACTGCCCCCCAGTATTGAACCCTGCGGTACCCAGCTGTAACTCCCCTTTCTTTGGAATGGATTCCGATTACTATTACCCTCTGCGTCCTGCTGTCCAGTCAATGTTTTACCCAGGCTACCACCCTGGGACTCACTCCCAGGCTGGCTAATTTGTTTATTAATCTTTTGTGTGGGACTGTGTCAAATGCCTTGCTAAAGTCTAGGTAGGCCACATCCACAGCCCCTCCCTGATCTACTACTTTGGTCACCCAGTCAAAGAACGCTATTAGATTCATCTGACATGACCTTCTAACTGTGAATCCATGCTGCCTTGGGTGCTGTGCCCTGCTGGCCTCTAGGTACTCAACAGTTCTTCCTTTCAGAAGTGATTCCATCATTTTCTCTCTACCACTGAGGTCAAACTAACAGGTCTGTAATCTCCTACCTCTGCCTTATTCCCACTTTTGTGAAGGGGAATCACAACCGCCCTCCTCCAGTCCTCAGGTACCACACAATCCTCCCATGATTTGTTACAAAGGACAGTCAGTGGTGTCACTAGTTCTCCCCTTAGTTCTTTTAGAATTCTGTGGTGAATCCAGTCAGGCCCCATTGCCTTGTCCACCTTAGGTTTTAGGAGTCCTTTCAGGACCCTTTCTTCTGTGAATGGCCTGGTATCGACCCCCCCCCCCCAATATCCAGAGTGCTTCTGTTTGGTTTAGGTACCTCCCCCTCTTCTTTTGTGAATACTGAACAACAAAAGTATTTGTTCAGCATCTCTGCCTTTTCACTGTCACCCTCTGTCCACCCCCTTACCCTATATTAAGCCTTACTATCCCTCCCTTGTTCTTTCTTCACTCCCTAATGTACCTATAAAAGGTTTTATCCCCCTTCTTAACTGAGTTGTCTATCTTTTCCTCAGTTTGGGCCTTTGCTGTTCTGACTGCCTTCCCCGCTTCCTTATGTTTTAACAGATACAGTTCTCTTTCCTGCTCCTTCTATGATTCCATACCTCCTAAATGCTATCTTTTTTCTCCCTAACCTTCCCCGCCACCTCTTCTGAGAACCATAATGTTTTTTTCCTTTGCTTTGTTTATTTGCTTCACACAAAGGCTTGCTGCCTCTATGATGGCAGTTTGATTTTTCTCCATTGTTCCTCCACCCCTCCTTCCTGCCCATTTGCTAGTGCATTCCTTAGGCACTCTTCCATTTTGCCAAAGTCAGCCCTCCTAAAGTCATGTACCCTCGCTTTTGTATGTCTTGACTCTACAGCTGTGTTTATCGTGAACCACACTGTTTGGTGGCCGCTTGTTCCCAGATGGCTACTGACTTCTAAATCTGAGATCCTCTCACCGTTCCTGTTTGAGAGTACCAGGTCTAAGATTGCTCCTCCGAGTGGGTTCCAACACTAGCTGTCTGAGGCATGCCCCCTGTAGAACATTAAGAATGACCCTGCTCTTGGATGTGGCTGCAACAAATGTGCTCCAGTTAAGATATGTCATATTCAGGTCCTCCATCAACAATATTTCTACTTTTACTGCCATTCTAAGTATGCCTCCTATCATTTCCTTGTCCATTTCTTCCCCCAGAGACGGGGGTCTGTATACAACCCCCATGCGAACAGTGGTGCCATATCCTGTCTCCAAGGTGACCCACAGTGCCTCCTCTCCTCCCTGTTTAACCTTTAGTTCCATTGCCTTGATCCCTTCCCTTACACAGAGAGCTCCTCCTCTTTTACCCTCCCTATCCCTCCTGTAGATTGTGTACCCCAGTATATTGACATCCCAGTCATGGTTCTGTGTGTACCATGTTTCTGTGACTACCACAATATCCAGGCATACCTTCCATCAAGAGTTATTAATGCACACTGAACTTTTTCAACCATCGTTCATAACTTTGGTAATTTTCAATATTTTGACTCCAAATTTTCAGCACAGTCATTGTTTTCACACCACCTCATGAATGTGACAGGTGTTTTTCAAATCCTGGCAAAAACGTGTTTTTGCACTAATGGCATGATAAGACATTTGGGCCAGTATATTATAAATGTCACCCATCATGTTTGTAACAGGAGGTCATAAAACGACTGTATTAATAATTTTGTAGTCAAAATGTAAATTAAAAGGAGTTACAAAGAAATGCTGTGTGCAGGGCTGTTGGCAGAGCGGGTAGTATACTGTGATCCCGTGCCAGTGGGCTGCGTTTGGGGGTGAGCTCAGAGAACCGGCCGGATGGGTCAATGCTAGGAGGACAGTGCTGTTATGTGGCACCACCCCAGCCTGGGGAGGGATGGTGCAGTGTTTGCTGCGTGGGCAACAAGTAACCATATAGTGACATCCCAGTCATGGTTCTCTGTGTACCATGTTTCTGTGACTGTCATGATATCAAGCATCCCTCTTCCATCAAGAGTTATTAATGTACATTGAACTTTTTCAACTTTTGCTCATAACTTTGGTAATTTTCAATATTCTGACACCAAATTTTCAACATAGTCTTTTTTCACACCACCTCATGAATGCAACAGGTGGTATTTTTCAAATCCTGGCAAAAACATGTTTTCACGCCAGTGGCATGAAATGACATGTTGGCCACTATATTATAAAAGTCACCTGTCGTGTTTATAAGAGGAGGAAATAAAATGACTGTATTAATAATTTTGTGGTCAAAATGCAAATAAAAAGTTACAAAGAAATGCTGTGTGCAGGGCTACTGGACGAGCGGGTAGTGTACTGTGATCACGTGCCAGTAGGCTGAGTTTGTGGGTGAGCTCAGAGAGCCAGCTGGGCTGGTCGAGGCTGGGGGGACAGTGCTGTTATGTGGCACCACCCCCAACCTAGGGAGGGATGGTGCAGTGTTTGCCGCATGGGCAACAAACAACCATACAATGAAGAGAGGTCTTCTTTTGGCATAGGGCCCAGAGGATCCTGTACCTCTGTACCCATAGCTGCGCTGAAGCGCAAGTCCCTCACAGCCAGGTGGGCTTTCAGCCCTGCATGTCCGTATCAGTAGCCACATGAAAGCCCTCCAGACATTCCAACAAAATATTTGCCCCTTCCATGTGGAGGCAGTATAGCGAGTGTAGTGGTTAAGGGCACTGAGCTGCAAACCTGGAGACCAGGGTTTCAATCCCATCAGTTCCCACTTGCATACTGTCTGACCCTGAGCAAGTCACTTAACTTCCTTGTGCTCCCAGGTCGCACCTGGAAACAAGCTCTGACTTAGTGTGCCTTTCCTGGTTAAACAATTTCCCCTTCCCCCTTTGCATGCGTAGCCACACTTCCACAGGCAGACAGACTCTTCCCTTGGCATAGGGCACTTCGTCTCTGCATCTGTTTACACAGGTCTTGAAAGAAGGAAATTAATTGCAAAAAATTGTGTTAACGCATCAGTTAGGGTTCAACTTAATTCCAAAAAAGTAGAGACATGTGGCATTAGGGTTTGCGACCCTAGCTCTCCACCCTCCCAAGCAGCAAAACAATAAGACCACACAAGCAACCACAGATATCACCATTAGGTAAGACAAACAGCAGCAGCACTGATGTGCTATCTTTATGGTTTGTATCTGCTGCCAGAAGAGACTGTGCATGTGTATCTGTTGGTGCAGAAGCATTGGCCACCAGGGGACAACAGTTCTGTTGACATTATTTATTTGAGTTTTGGTGACTAGGTAAATCCACTGAGACAATTACAGTCCCTTTTTCAGGGTCAACCCAGGGGCACAATAAGCAGTACAGAAACAGTGCAATAATACAGAAGAACAACACAAGATGGCAAAAATATACACACAATATAAAAATATGTACAAAAATGACAATGCTTGGAATATACACTTTAATAAAATCATAATTACAAGGCATATAAAATTGAGACTAAAGGCTACAGAACTAAAAGCCTAAAGATAAATGATGGGTACGGGGGGGAGGGGGGAAGAGAATGGAGCCCCGTAATGAACAGGTAGTAAAAGAGGATGCAGCATCAGTGGCTCAGTAGGTAGCACACTCGCCTCTGAGGCCAGGAGATTAGAAGGCTGAGGGTTCAATTCCCACACCTGGCACTTGGGTAAATATCCTAATACTGACACTGTAGTACAGCATGAGGGGGGTGCTGCATTTCTGGGTTGCTGTCTTTTGGATGAGACGTTAAACCGATGTCCCATTTGCCTGTTCTGGTGGTAGTCCATGTGGATGTTAAAGATCCCATGGCACTTATCAAAGAGTAGGGGAGTTTTTATTCAAAAACCACAACACATACAATACATCAACATACATAATCATCATAACAGTATAGAAAAGATACCTAGCACATCTCCCCGCACCCCAAAAAAAAAAAAAATACCCCAGTCACCCATTCTCGTTATTTATTCCTTTGAAACAATAAACCTCGAACCCTTACTATGCATATTTTTTAAAGAAAGTAAACCCCTTCCACCACACTGATACTTTATTCCTTGGATGATATATACAATTTTTCTTATATACTTCTCTCATTGCTTGCTCACATAATCTACTTAATCCCTTGTGTGTAATTTCTTGTTGCTGTAATAGCAGCTGGCAACAACTCTGCCACAAATAATATTTAAGACAGGCAAAAAAGACATGTAAAGTACTACAGTGAGACTGTTTCAACAATGAAGGAAAAATTCCTAACACCAGGTCTCTATATTCTATTTTATTTAGCCATGAAATCACCCATTTATTAGCCAAAAATATCTACAACCCTTTAGCATACCTACAGTGAAACAAAAAATGATCTTGTGTCTCCACAGCATCCCCACACCCACGGTACAGGCAATTCCTCTCATCTATTCCCTTATGTTTATGCTTGCCCCTAACCCCAATTCTCCCATATGCCATTAGCCATTGTACATCTTTCATTTTCCCCAGGACCCTTGCATTATTTAACATCCTATATACAACTTTATTTTCACTCAGTGTACATTCTTTAAATTCAGGGGCACTAATACCTATTTTCCCTTAGGATCTTCCCATACATTCCCTTTCTATTTAGTTGGACTATTTGTTCCTTTGTAATATGCCACTTTTGTACCTTCAGTAAAGACCACTTATAGTGTTCAGGCACCTCAAGTTTTTTTAAAGTCTTTAAGTAAATCTTCTCCCCACTTATTTAGCAATCCCTCTAACACATTCCGTCCCCACTTACCTGCACAATCTAATTGGTCATTCAGCATTCTCCTTATATTTGTATACAAAAACAATACATGAAAGAACAAAATAGGATTAATCATACCCAAGCCACCATTTTTACATGGTAAATATGTAACATCTCTCTTAATGGGGTTCAGCCTACTGCCCCAGAGTAGTTGGAAAAATAATCCCATAATTCTCGTTTCCATACCATTTGGTAGTTGAAAGATGGCTGCTACATACAGAAAACATGGGAGAAGAGATTGCTTAACAACAAATACTCTTTTTAACTTCAACATTTTCCATGCTTTCCACCTTGCCACTTTCTTCTCTCCCTCCACCATAACTTGTTCCCAATTCACTTTATCCATTTCACCTTTCCCAAACCAAATTCCCCAAGATCTTAATTGGCTCCTCTGTAATTTTTTTTTTTTTTTATATGTTGTCCTGGCTCCAGGGATCAGCCCAGTGATGATCCCCGTCACCCCTCGCCCTCATATTGGCTGCTATCCCTAGCCCCCTGGCTTGCCCCCAGGGCGGTGCTGTGGCACCGGCCAAGGTGCCATGGACACAGTTCTGGTTGATGGGAGCCAGCCTGAGAGCTATCAAGGGGCAGTGAGGGGCTTCTTAGAGGAGCCGAGGTGGATTTATTTTTTTTTTTTTTATATGCTCGCTCTGGAGCCAAGTGCATGCAATGACACCAGCCGAGGAAGAGCATGCATGCTCCCATGCACGTTCTCCTCAAAGCATCTGCACTTGGCTCCCCCCACGCTACGCTCATCACCTTGCCCTTCCAGCCTCCGCCAGAGAGCACTTGGATGCTGAAGCTGCAGTACCCCCCTCCCCGGGGAAGGCGAGCAGTCCATCGGACGCCCTATCCTTCCCTGCCCCTGCCAACGTCTGGCGATCCATGCCCATTCCCGAACACGGGTCTCTGGCATGGTGCGAAGTGTGGCGTTCAGCGCCACCGGGCCGGCTGGCTCCTCTGTAATTCTAAAAGTATACTCTTCCCACCCCCACCCCTTTTCTGGTTGCTGCCTCGCCAAAACCCTCTACTCTTGTCTATATTTAAACTAGCCCCAGAGGCTTTTGAGAATGTCTTCATAACATTCAAAAAACAATTTCTTGATGCAATGATAGAAAAACACATACACCATCTGCATACGCAGAAACTTTTACCTTATCTCCATATTAATATACACTTGTACCACCAATACATTCTGCTTCGCTAATGGCACGCAATGAAGGGTCTATAGCAAACGCATATAAAAGCGGGCTCAGGGGACACCCTTGCCTCACACCACCCATAATTGCAATGGGGTAACACCCCAATACCCTACTTCTGGAATAACCTCAACATGTTCATACAGCAGCTGAACCCATTTCACAGATCCTCCTGGGGCCCCGTACTGGGTACTTTAAACAGATATTTTATGACTCACTCGCTCAAAAGCTTTGGACTGATCCAAAGACAGCAGACATCCCTGTTTGTTTTCTTTATTAGCAAAGTATACGAAATCCCTTGTGGTTGCCAGATTCTCTTGTATATTTCTCCCTGGTGTAGCACACGACTGAACAGGATGAATCAGCTCTGTAGCAACCTTCCTTAACCTCTTCTGCAACACCTGTGTTAAGATTTTGAAGTTCTCATTTAATATGGCGATAGGTCTCCAATTATCTATATCCAATTTGTCCCCACTTTTAAACAAAAAGATAACCAACCCTGTAGTAAAATTAGATGGGATGCCTTGTTCTTCAAATAAATAATTATAGACCCTTGCCAAAAAAGCCCCTGGACTCTCCGGAGGCATATTATAGAATTCATTAGGAATTCCATCGACCCCTGGGACCACTCCTACACTTAATTCTCTAATAACTTCCTCCACTTCCTTTTCAGACACTTCCTTCTGTACTTCCACCAAACTCTCCCTTTGCAATTCAGGAGTCTGTATGCCCCCAGATTAAAAAAAGGGTGGAAAATGACAGACCAATATCAATATTAAATGTAGACTATAACAACATTTTCGTTAAAATATAAATAACACAATATTGGTATATTAGGATAAATTAATGCATCCAAACTAAACTTTCTTTGTTCCAAACAGATCAATACAAGCAGGATTATTAAAGATTCAAATCTTAACAGAATATTTACATGTTTGTAAGAGCCCTGCCAATTTTATGGCTTTGGATGCCACCAAGGCCTTCGATAGGCTAGAATGGTCTTATTTATTTCATATATTACAGGTTTTTGGCTTTCCCATTGAAATATTGGATACAATAAAAACGTTGTACTTGGCACCCTCAACCCAAACTAAAATAAATAGATCTTTGTCTAAAGTTATTTTTTTTGTGAAGAGGGGCCCCATAAGGTTGCCCTCGATCCCCCTCTTTGTTTATTTTGGGTTTGGAGCCATTATTGAATGAAATCCAGAATGACAACATTTATTCAGGGAATTAAGGAAGGGACTGAGGAATGCAAATTAAATGCTTTTGCAGATGACGTATTAATGACATTACAGGATCTTGAAAATAGTATACCGGAATTGTTGAAGGTTATACATCATTTTTCCCATGTTGCAGGATATAAGATAAATGAAGAAAAAAATGAATTCTTATCTTTTAATATACAAGAAATTCAATATCATATAAAGGCCTCACATAAAGAACAGGGAATGAGATATTTAGGCATTTATATACATAGTGATACTGACTCATTCTTTAAATATAATTTTGAAGACTTATTAGATTTCTTAAAGATGAAACTCCAATATTGGAGCAAAATTCCCTTGTCACTTTGGGGTAAGATACAAATTATAAAAATTATGGCAACCCCAAATTTATCTTTCCTATTACAGTCAGTAATGGTGCCAATCCCTGCCAGGTGGTTTAAATCCATCCATAAACAGTTTAGGAATTTTATTTGGAACAACAAACACCATCTAGAATATCCTGGAGTAAACTGCATCTCCCAGTGGATCAAGGGCGTTTGGCCATGCCAGATATAGAGAGATGCTAGTTAGCATATATAATGAAAATAGCAGAGAAATGGTCTTATGATTCTAAGTCAGATAGATTTATCATAATATTTGTTAACGAGGCTAGTGCAGAGATATGCAGGGGAAAGCTAGATATAGCCCAAATTTTAATTACAGCAGACCATTATGTGAAAACTAAAAGTACTGTTTTGCGTCATATGGCGGAAAGTATCATAAAATACACCAAGAAAATAAATTGGGATGTCCAGCTGTCTCCAAGAAATTATATATGGAATAACCCAAATTATAAATTGAATGGGAAAGTGTTACAAAATAAAGTGTGGGAGGAAGAAAGGGATAAAAAAAATTGAATTGTCTTTTTGATAAGGGGAAAGCATTGCCTTGAAAAAAATTTCAGGACAAATATCAGATGGAACACAATCAATACCTATTTTTTAAATCAACTGATAAATAGATATAAAAAAGATTATAACTGATGGGAAAGAGACCCCTGTAATAAGAAATTAGAAGATTCTTTGAGTAGAATAGAAAAATATAAATTTGTAAAGTTGTTTGAGTGGCTAACAAAGAATCTGCAGGCATCATATGCTACACTATATCAGTCAACTTTTCAAAAATGGGAAGAGGACTTAAACCAGGGGTGTATAGCAGGGAATGAGATAATGCATTATAAATTGACGAGAGACGGTGCTATACAATATAAAATATTAAACTGAGCATACTTTACACCCTATAGGTTGTAGAGAATTAAATTTATAAAAGAAAGTAATTGTTGGCACTGCAGTGAGAGAAAAGTCGATATGCTGTATGTGTTTTGGCACTGTCCTTTAATAAAAAATTGGTGGAAGGAATCTTTTGAAATTTTGGAGCATATGGGGGCTTCTTTCCCAGATCGGGATGGTCCAAGAATAGTCCTTTTAGAAATTAATAAGATTAAATCCCTATCAGAAGGGAATAACTTAGTACTGAAGGCTAATATAATGACAATAAAGAGGCTGATTTTAAAAAATTGGAAATTAGACAAAGTAATTGCACCATTTCCAAGGAATGAATGGAAACATCTATTTTTATCATCTAGATTTAACAGGACAAAACTGTTAAATTTTCAACATTGTTGGACCTTATATAATAAGGAAATAGAAAACTGGTCGATGGATGATTTTTCTCCTGGGTCAACTGATCAGTAAGTACAAGGAATGTTTTTATGTATTTAATATACGAGATGAAAATAAGTCAACGTATGGTAAAAGTGTTATGCTTGACCTGACAAGGGAATTTAATTGTACATGTTGAATACTATCAGCCTTAATAATATATTGATATGGAACTCCTCAATAAAGATATCATAAAAAAAAAAGAAGTCTGTATGCCCCCCAGAAACTGGTCAATGTTTTCCTCTCGTATTTTAGTACCACCCATAACCCCCACAAATGTTCCACAATTATCTTTCTTATTTCTTCAATCTCTTTAACAACGTCCCCACTAGACTCTGAGGTAGGAAAACCTTGATTTATTCTTCCTTTCCTTACAGGCTTCACATGGGTCCCCAACAGTGGATAAGTTTCACCTTCAATGTTACAGATCTATCATACTGAACTTGCCTCATTTCCTTTTTTATATTTTCAGTTTAGTCAGATAAGTCCTCCCCTCCTCCCCTCCCCAGTATGCAGCATCTAATAATCTGAATTATTGTCCTCTCAAACCCAAACATTACCTCAACATTTTATTTGCCCTACCCTTCTGAAAATCATGCATCCATTTCACTACCTCTTTCTTTGTATCTATCCACCAAAGATAAATATCCTCATATATCCCCAGGACTGATGCCCTGGCCACAAATAATGAGGCCAACCCTATTTTTACCTCCCTATGTACTAAACTAGTCACATTCATTTTCTATCTCGGGCTTGGTTGTTCCATGCCTGTCTCTGTACTGATAACTACCTTAACTAGCATATGATCTAAACAAGCAAAAGGTACAGTAAATGCTTTTACTATCTCCATCCTTTTAGAGATAAATACATAATCTATTTTTGAAAACAAACATCCTTTTCTAAAAGTAAACTTTACTGGGGGTACCCCTTTTGCCCCACAATCCATCAATTCAACAATGTCAACACATTTCTTTATAGCAAATGTGTCACAATATACTTTTTTCCAATTTTCCTTCTTTCCTGAATCTCTAATGAACAATTAACCCCACCCAATACACATTCCTTCCTGTTCAAAGAAAAGGTTGAATACCTTCAAATAACTGCTCTCTTTTCTGCTTTACTTTGTTGATCATACACCACCAGAAATCTGCTGGACTTATTATACCATATCCCATCCACTAATTAAGCCCTTCCTGGTAAAATATCCACCAATTTCTGAAACTTAAATCCAGTCCCAGAGAAAGAATTCCCATCCCATCTGCCCTGTCTTGTCCGAAAGACCAGTATGAAAGCCCCCATACCCATTCTCTCTTCACCTGTGATATGAAATTCACTGAATTAATCCATAATCCATAACAGCTCAATCCGGCTCAAAGTCAGTTGACATTCATCTGTATCCCCTTCCCCCGGGCTGTGCCTGAAAATAGGCAGAATTTGTCTAGTGCACTTACCCGGTCAACAAAAACTAAAATAAAAATAAATAATTCCTGAATAAAAATCACTTCACATGCAAGCCCCCCTCAATTCTTCCCATATTCCCTCTCTTCTCCTTCCATTCAAAATGCTACACACATTGGCTGACGCAAATGAAAATGATCATTTTTTGGGAGAAGAGAAATTCCCTCCTTGTAGATTAAACCACCACCAGTATTTCAAGTCACTTTTCTCCTTATTTCCTTCCTTAATCTTTTGAAATCCATGTTCGTAGATGCAAAAACTGAAACAATATTTCTAGGAGATCTAAATATGGACTGGCTGTCACCTAAATCACACCGCCTCAAATCCCTTTGTGACTAGCTAGGTCTTGGGCAATTAGTCAGTGAACCTACTAGGAACAACACTCTAAATACTGCCAACAGTTCCTTTCTAGATGTGGTACTAACCACCCATCCACACAAAATATCTCATTTGGCAGTGTTTCACAACGACATGAGCGATCATGGAATTGTTGCTTGCATAAGATCTCAAATTAAGGCCCGTCCGCAACCCATCTTTATAACAAAAAGATCCTTTCGCAAATTCAGTGCAGTAAACTTCCTGTCTGACCTGAGCAGGGTCAGATGGCAAGATCTTTACCTAGCCAAAGATGTCAACAAGGCAGCTTGCATCCTTAATGACAAACTCACTACAATAATAAATAAGCATGCCCCTTTCATCAAAGTAAGGGTACGGAACAATTCCAACCCCTGGTTCACCTCGGATCTCAAGGTAGCCCTTATAGCTCGAGATAAGCTCTGGGCTAAAGCTAGACATTCCAAAGAATCTTTGGATTGGCAGGCCTTTAGAACAGCCAGGAATAACTGTGTGAAAAAACTTCGCTCTGCTAAAGCTAACTATTATATTTCTACTCTCGAACAAGCTAAAGGTAACCCTCATAAAATATGGAAGACTATCAAAGCTATAGAAGGACGGCCCATGGCCCCCTCAGTCCCAACAAAGACAGTTGCAAGTGGCAAGATTGTGGAAAACAAGTCCCTAATCCTGGAGGAACTTAACTCCCACTTTGCCACAGCTGGATTAGCTTTTGACTCGTCACCTTAAGCTGGTGCTGCGGTGAGCCAGCATACCCCTCCCGCCACATCTAGTCCTGCACCCAGCCCCTTCCAACTGCGCGAGAAGATTCTCTTCTTAACTTAGACACCAAAAAAAGCGAAGGGGATGATGGCTTGGAACCCTTTTTCCTAAGGTCAGGCTATGCCCATCTCACTGCCCCAATTCTCCACATCTTCAATCTTTCCATTACATCTGCTACTGTGCCGTCCTGCTGGAAATCAGCACATATCCTCCCTCTATTTAAATCTGGTGACCTCATGTGTAAACAACTATAGGCCTATCTCCATATTGCCTATCCTTTCTAAAGTTCTCGAAAAACTGATCCATATTCAGTTAAATCTCACTTGGAAACCTTCTCTCTCATTAACCCAGCTCAATCTGGCCTGGCTAATCATAGCACAATCACTGCACTAGCAAAAGTAACCAATGATTGATCTCTGCTATAGATGCTAAGAAGGTAACTGTGCAGTCTTTTGGACCTCAGCAAAGCTTTTGATACTGTTGATCACAAACTATTAGTCAATTGCCTTGCAAAGTTAGGTGCCACATACCATACCACCCAGTGGTTCTCTAGCTACCTAACTGGAAGATTCCAAAAGTAAAGGCGGAAGGCTTTTTTTCTGCTGCCTTGCCAGTTGCAAGAGGAGTCCCCAAGGATCCATCTTAGGCCTTATCTTGTTTCTCTGTACATTAATGACTTAGATGCTAACATATCTCGTCCAATCTGCACTTTTTGCAGATGATACTGTGTTGTATACTTCTGGCTCATCGTTATCTGAAGTCAAGGGAGTGCTTCAAGTGGACTTCACACAACTTGAGCATAATCTAATAAAGGCAAAGCTTCTGCTCAATGCTAAGAAGACTAAAGCGATGATATTCTCCCGCAGTGCTGTCTCAGGACCCCCCAATACCCTTGCCCAAGACTTCATTGTCACCACGCTAAACGAATCTCTGGAAGTTGTAACCAAATTTAAATATCTAGGTATCTGGATCGACAATAAATTATCTTTCAGTGACCACGTCGAAGATGTCTCTAGAAGGTTAAAAGCAAGGTTAGGTTTCTTCTTTCACCAGAAATAGGCCCCTTTTCCCCTTGGCTTCGAAGAAACAAGCTTTGTACAGGCCACTTTTCCTCCCCTACTTGACTATGACGATGTAATCTATTCCTCCACCACTCTTGCAAATCTAAGTAAACTGGACATCCTTTATCACCTGCGTTACTGTTCATTACCAACTCCTACCGTTCGCACCACTGTGACTTATATGCAGCTGTTGGTTGGACATCCCTTACTACTAGACACCTGCTCCATGCTGGGCTATGGACTCAAACTGCTCCTGCAGAAATTGCTAAGCTATCTCTCTTCCCTATTAGTATCTCACATAGTGCATACTCGTTAAGAAAATCTGACTTTATTATGCTTGACATACCAAGGACGGACTTCCTTTGTAAACGTGGCTATTGCATATGCCCCTTCCTCCATTTGGAACCAATTACAAACCTTACTGAAACTAACTAGCACAGTTTCAATAAACTTCTACAAATCGCTAAGTTCAGCCAAAATAAAAGACACCTGTAACTGTCATTAAGTCTCTTCCCTCCCCATGTGTGCCATATTTATCCACTGGTAATGTATAATTGATTTGTCACATTAACTGCTTTCCCTTCCCCTTCTACTCCTGGCTTTATCTTTGCTTACACTCCACTGCTACTCTATCAAATCACTCCTCCCCCCCATACCAGTTGTAGACTGTTGTTTGTTCTAGCTGCCAAAATACTGTATATGTATTGCATACACCAGTCATCATGTTTCATTTATCAGTATGCAACCTGTAAGTCGCTTCCCTGTCTCATATCAATGTTTACCACCTGCGGTCACCCTATGTGGTACCCTTGTATGTATATCCAGCCTGTATCATGTAACGTGCATTTCATGTATATACTGTTATTACCTATCTGTGTTTGTACTTTAAGTGTTTATGTCACAGGACCTCCTTGTGAATGAGCTTGCTCAATGGAGTTTTCCTGCAATAAACTTGAACTTTTTCCTACTACCTACCCCCACCATCTCCCCTGCATTTTCCACAGTCTGCCGACTAGACTGAACAGAGAGTGAGTCTGACTCCAACTCCCCAGCACTCTCCTCAGTTTCTTTCTGAGAAGCCAATACTTAAAAAAAAGTTGACAAGTGGAAAGTCAGGTACAGCTCCTTTCTTGTTTCTCAAACTCATTCTTCTCTCTTGACTTGGACCAGTCTCTTGACCCCCAACTGGCTGGGGGGGGGGGCATTTCCACCCTAATACCCATCTGTTCTTTCTCTGATCCTTCCCTCCCATTTAGTTCCACCTGATGTACTTCAACTGTTTCTGCCTCTGCCATTATCCCAGCAAAGGGCTCACTGTCGTTCTCCTCCACTTCATGTCTTTCTGGTCGCAAACTTTCCTCCCTTTGGCCTGAAGTACCCAGAGTTTCAGTTTCGGACAAATCCTCCCTTACATTCTCTGTAGAGGAAGCAGTAGGCTCCTTCCCTACCCCAGACTGCTGAGCCTTTTTTTTAAAATAAGAAAGTCTGGGTTAATGCTTCTTGTATAGCTTTTTTGCAGCCCAGGGACAGTTTTGAAATAAATGGCCATATTCTTCACATATGTTACAATGGACATGATTCTTACAGTGCTGGTTGGTGTGACCATACTGCCCACACAGCCCACAGCTTACCGTGTCACACACATTAGAGAGAAAGGACCTCCAGCCATACCTGTAGCAGGCCTTCAGCTGTCCAGGATAAAAACATATTCCTCTCTCTCCCCCCAAATAGAAGCTATTAGGGATGTGGGCTTTGTCCTCCTCTGAATGGTGCAGCTTAACTTTAAAACGCCAACTCCCCATCCAGAAAACCTCTGAACCTACCATGGTGCACTCAGAACAACTCATCTTTGATTCAGCCAATGTACAAAATCCCCTACATGGACACATTCATTGCGAAACATATCTGTAATCACCTTTCTTTGGAGTTTTGTCAGGGAGATGGCTATAAATGGTGCCCAAGCAGGAGAAAACTTCAACTGCTCATATTTCAGCCAGAACCTTTCTAAGCCTTTCATTGAACGCAAACTTATGTTAAAAACATCCTCCCCAAACATATGTATTAGTACATATATTTCAGAGGCCATGAACTTAATTGTCCCACCGTGAACCTTCTAGGTGTAGGATTACTATAACTAGCAGAATAAGAAGGCCTTCCTCTATCACTGGGAGGGGTTAAGAAAGGGGGACCCTTGCCCTGCCCCGGTCTTTGTCTCCTGTTTTTGTTCCTTTCACAACAGCTGAGTAGAGCACATTTCCATACTTCTTGCTTATATCTAAACCCACAGCTGCTTCACTCAGCCTTTCCAGGGAGCCTCCCACATCCTGCTTCTGTAATTCATTGTCATTTGCATTCATTTCTGTTGGTATTAATATTTCAACCTGGTCCCCCCAATTTCCTTCATTCACCTGACAAACTGGCAGTCCTGTTTTTTTCTGCTTTCACCCCCGACCCTCATCAACCAGTCCTACCATCTTCTTTTCTCTCCCATGCAGAAGTTCTAAGCTACTGATTTTTGTCTCTCCTTGACGTGGGCATACATTGTACAATGCCTCAGTATAGTGTAACCATGAACTTTATCTGTATTGTTGTACCGTAACATGTGTTTGTATATTTGCTACTGAACCACTCCATATTTGAATGTTTATGTATCAATCTGTACTTGTTAACTGATTTGGAACCAATTAACAAGCATCCGCTCACTGGTGCTATCCAAGATTTCAAAATACAAAAAAATTTAATTAGCTGAGGATAAGGACAGAGGGTGGAGATGGGGTGTGGATAGTGTTGTAATTTATTGATAGTGTATGGCAGAACACGATAGTGTCTGGAAATCCATACACACGAAAAAGTCATTCTGCTGCACTAGTGACATACCTACTAATGCAGAATGACTTTTCGTTCTGCGTTTGTAGGCAAGTCACAATGCAACCACCCCCAAACAGTGCTGTTCATTTGGCAGGGGGCAGTTAAGCCACATGAGCGAGCTGACTGTATGGGCAGTTAGAGGAGAAGGGAGGGTCTCCAGTGGCACAAACTGACATCGGGAGCCACACAACGTAAGACAACTTCTTTTTTGGCCTCCATACACTATAGAAAAGTGTATGGGTGCCCCAATACACAACCCGCTATTCAAATACCTTGTGGTTTCCATGATAGGGACTACTCAAGCTTTGCTCTCTCAAGGTCCTAGTTGTGGGGTCCTTAATGATGATTTACATCTAACTGACTGTTTCCCACTATCAGATATTTGACATAGATTATGCTTTCAGCTTCTTCGTATCCACTCTCCAGGCCCTTCAAGACAAGCATGTTCCCCTCATAAAGCATAGGGTTACAGGCAAAGTGACAAGATGGTTGCATAATGAACTACCTGCATCCATTAAGATGAGGGACAAAACCTGGGCCAGATTTAAAAAGTCAAAGTCTTTTGCTGACTGGGTAGACTTCAGGAGACAGAGAAATGAGTGCAAAAAAGCAAAATGAACTGCAAAATGTGCCTACTACGAACAGCTCCTCCAGCAATCTGTAAGAGATTCTCGTAGTTTTTGGAGACAAAGGTTTTCATTGGACAGGGCACAAATTCTAACATATCTGACATAACACTGGATGACAAACTGTAATAGTATTCTCACAGTTGCAAATGCCTTTAACTCATTTCTCTGACCTCTCCAAATACATAAAGCTGACTGGCTTGATTCCTGAACCTAGCTCCACTGTAGTGGAAACAGACTCCCCTCCTCTTAACCTAAGGACTGTCACCAAAACTGAGGTCCTACATCTCTTGAAGACTATCCCAGCTTATGGTAGTGCAGGGCCAGATGGTCTTTTACCCAGGTTCCTCAAAACTGCAGCTACTCTCATAGTTGCACCGGTCACAAGGCTTTTCAACTTGTCCCTTTCCACTGGAGTACTGCCTAAGATCTGGAAGGTCACCAGAGTAATACCTATTCATAAAAAGGGTGATACCAAGTGTATGGAAAATTACTACCCCATAGCCACCCTATCTGTGCTCAACAAGCTACTTGAGAAACTC
Source organism: Neoceratodus forsteri (assembly GCA_016271365.2). NCBI lineage: Eukaryota > Metazoa > Chordata > Ceratodontiformes > Ceratodontidae > Neoceratodus > Neoceratodus forsteri. The sequence continues at coordinate 452,906,650 of CM028129.1, read as the reverse complement.
GTAGCCTCTCAGGTAATAGAACACCTCCAGCTGCATAATTTAATATCCCCAGCACAGCATGGTTTCAGGCATGCACAAAGAAACATCCACTGCCCTCATCCAATTTACTAATGATGTTAAGATGGCCATGGATAAAGGCATGCTTACAGGGGCCGTTTTCTTTGACCTAACCAAAGCATTTGCTCTTGTGGACCACACCTTGCTACTATCTGAACTGACCTCCTTAGGATTCTCATCCACTGTTACTATCTGTTTTGCGAGCTACCAGACTGGTTGGCAGCAGTTTGTAGAAATCAACAGAGAAAAATCTGACCTTCTGCCCACTAACACTGGTGTCCCTCAAGGATCCATACTTGGTCCTTTGCTGTTCACTTTATTTCTCAACAATCTGCCCACAACGGCTGCTTCTTGCTCAACCCTACTTTATATAGATGACATGGTACTGTACACTAGTGCAACGGATGTATCTGACATAAACTCTAAGCTAAATGTAGATTTTAATTCCATTCAGTCCTGGTTAAATCACAACAGACTCCTTGTAAGCACAAAAACCCCACCAAAACACTCGCTATGTTATTTGGTTCACTGCCTTGAAGCAGGGTCTGTCCCTCCAGCCTTACTGTCTCCTGTTCGGCAGACTCCCCACTAGAGGTAGCAGACTCCTTCAAATACCTTTGAGTTACCCTAGAACCTGCTCTGGATTTTAACCTACATCTGTCAACAATCTGTAAGACAGTAAACATGAAGCTTGGTCTCGCCTATAAAATTGAGTATGTTCTAACCGCAGCCAGTAGGCTGGCTATTGCTCAGGGTGTACTACATCCTAATTCCACTTATGGGCTGATACCCTACCTGAAGGCCAACAAAATGGTCCTAAATAAATGAGATACATGTTACAATAACATTTGTTGCTTTGCTCTTTCTGTACCTAGGCTTAAAACATCACTGAGCCCTCTACTAAAGTCTGGGTTGGCTTTCCCCATCTTATCTTTTCACCACTGATAGTATTATCAGATTAGGTATACCAGCTACCCTGGCCAACATGGTAAAACACACTTCACAGGCCTACATCTTGCAGTCTACAGAAAGGTCACTATTGGTTGTCTACAAGGATGGGCGAACAGGTTTTCTCTGCATTTGCTCCAAAGCTCTGGAATTCCTTTCCAGTGCCTCTAAGATGCTCTCACTCTCACCAGGTTTTTAAGAATGAACTTTGTAAGTTCCTCCTACCTAATGATAAGTGCATGTGTAATTGATCCATTGTATTCACACTTAACTTGGCTCTATAGTTTCACCACATGACAATTTTACACTTATGTAGTTGTATTCTTAATTCTGATATCTCTTTGTGCTGCTCTCTCTTTAATGTTACACCTGTATTTTGCCCACCCATGTTGATGTTTTTGTATTTATTGTGTCCTTGTAATGCTGTTCATTTACTGTCTAACTCTCCTGGGTCAAGCCTGAAAATAAGCAATGCTTTTGTCCAGTGCACCAACCCGGTCAATAAAAACTAAATAAAACAATTTGACTAGTGTGGATTTGAATCTGCAAACCGAAAGTTTGTGTGTATGTCTTACAGTGTGCATGTGTGCCTGGGGCTGAAACAGTGTTGGCCCCTGTGTGGTCTGTACTTCTGCAGGCAGCAGCAGTGTTTCAATTTGGGTATCATGAATTTGTATCTGCAGAAGTGTAGGCCACACAGAGGCCTGAACTTCTGCACCCAGAAGATGGTGTATATGTCTGACACTGTGGATGTGTACCTGTGGCTGCAGAAGTGCTGGCCCCACAGGGGACTGTGCTGCTGCTGGCAGAGGTAGCGCTGTAATTTGGGTATCATAAATTTGTATCTGTGGATGTAGTGACCTGTGCTTCTGCAGATAGAATTAGTTTTGTGATTTGAATAGTTTGGATTTCTGTCTGCAGCCAGAAGTGAGTATGTATGCGTTGCACTGTGCATGCTGCAGATAAAATCCACAAAGGCAAACTGTATTATATAAAAAAAAAGATGTATATGTCTGTTATTCTCAGAAATAAACCCATTGAGGGAGTGAACTAGATCATAAAGTCACTCACCCTTTGTGCTTGTGGTTTTGTAATGTGGTTACCCCCTCGGTGGGTTTACTTCTTTGTATACCACACCTACCCATCATTTATTCTCTATATTTATTCATGCTTTCTCTCTCCCTAATATAGAATATATATGTGAGTGTGTTCTGCTGTTTTGGACTCATGCAGAAGTGTGTAAGTATTCATCAAATGGTGAGATCTTGAGGTCATGTTGTGGTTCAGCTGCTCGTAAGTCTTTCTGTTTGTGCCAACACTTGCTCTTGGCATGAACTCACTTTTTTAACATTACTACTAAAATTTAGAACAGAGATTACAAACAGCACTATCTTCCCTTTAAAACACTTGATTTAGTTAAACCTAGGATCATAATTCAAGGTTACAATTTTCCAAAATGTGGTCACATGACCAGCCAAAATTAACCGTAGGCAAAACTAACAGGCAACAGTTCAAAAAAATAAATAATGCTCGCCATGATTTCCATTCCTTTCAACAAACATCATCCCCATCCACACGTATAAGCACACTCAACGTTTACTCACCACGTCAGTGAGTGAGTAAGCTAGTGAGCAAGGGTAAATAAAATGAAAGTGCCTGGCAAAATTAAAATGTTTAATAAAAAACAGTTGGCAAAAAAGTCTAACCTTGGACTACAGTTGATATGTCCTTGGGGTCTAAAAAGTACAATTATGTAAGAACTTACCGTAACAGTAGATCTTCAAGAGAATCTTTTACATCAGGTCATGCCATCCCACTCTCCATCCCCCTTGGCCTTACAGCTTCTCTCTCTTCCTGTCTTTTTCTAGGATGGAGATCTTCTTGCCACACCTGCAGTATTTGAAGAGTTTCTCAGGGCTGGATAACATAAATGAAGGTGAAAATCACTTTAAAAAATAAAGTGATTAACAAACTCGGGTGATAAAATAAGATAAAAGTGGAAATCAAAGATTTGGCGGTCAACTGAAGCGAGGGTGTCTCCATGGAGTCGGACGTGCAATGGTCAACAGCAGGAAAAGAACTGAGGAGGGCACGGGGTCACCCACGTTTATATGAGAAGGACATCAGAAGACACTGTCGTTGCGGGTGGTCCCTAGTAGACTGCTAGCTAGAAAAGTTTCCGTGTGGTCCTAGTGCCTGGCGGCTATAGTTCCATAGGTGTGGCCTGATGCAAGAGATATCCTCGATGATGATCGAGAATTTAACCACACAAACTGTTTAAAATTTCAAGCTGTTTCTCAGAATGCATATCAGCCTCACCCTCAAAAGTTTTACTTTTAAACTACTTGTTTATGCAGTTTAAATCCCAGTTTTAGCACTACAAGTATATACTGTACCAACCTTAGTCTTAGTTTATTATTCACCATGTTTAACTGTTCCCAATTTTAACACAATAGTTTTTAATACACTAGTCAGGCGCAATACTCCTAGTGACATTGAGTTTCAATCTTCAAAAATGTGCAATTCCATTTTGCAAAATCCTGAAAACCTTTTTATTGAAAACTGACAGCAAATCAGCAGATGATGTTTTTAAAATCTGGCACAAATTGGAAGGTTTACACAAATTTGTTATGAAGTGTGGTTGTTAATCTTGTACAAACAGGTTTGTTATGTGAAAAACTGACTATAAGTGGTGGTTAAAATGGCAAATTCTGTTTTTAATCCTGATTTTTCTGGTTTCATGGAAAATGTCGTGCCTACATTTGTCTTTTTTTAATTTATGCTTATTAGTTTTCACAGTGCAAAACACAATTAAACAATTCCTTGGTTCCACATCTATGAGTTTACTCATACATCACCAACAGTGGCCCGCTCCATAAGAAAGGAATCATAGAAGCATCATTTAACCAGTACAAATTAGCTGATGGAACAGCTTTATAAAAATAAAGCAATGCACTACAAAAAGTAAACCCTTTATCAGTATCACTTCAAGATCCATTACAAAGATGCTGACTCCTGTTCACAAAGTCTTTTTTGTAAGTTCTAACTCTCTGCCAGCCTCCGTAGGAACTAAATAATCAAACACAGGTTTTACCTCTGTAAGTAATTCTTAACCTAGCAGGCAACTGAAGTGCATGAGTGACTCCAAGGGTTTGCAGACCAATCTGAACTGAGCTGAACCCCTTGCGCCTCTGTCAAGTCATGAAACTCAAGTCTGGAAACAAAAGGAAAGTGCTGCCATCCTGTAGTTTCAAAAGGCCCCTAGTTTTAGCTGCTTGTAAAAAAATCCCCTCGGCTGTGTGGTGCACTGGTGACCAACATGATAGTATGTGGCTGACTCTCCAGTAGTTTCTTCCGACGGTGAGTCTGCAAGTTTTATACAGATGACCCTGTACATCCACATCAAAATATTTTTTCAGGAGAACCAGAACAGAGAGTCTCAATTTCGATCCCTTAGCTTCCTCCAGTATTCCCAACAGGTGAACACTGTTAGCTTGGGCCCCATTTTCAAGGTGCTCTAATCTGAGATGCAGCAGCTTTGTTTTCTGGGACAATTCCTGCAACTGCTGCTGCTGATGATGATCCATTGGCAGTATCCATTTATTTTAGTAACAGTAAACTAAAGAGCCATGTTTGTTTCAATGGTCGTTAATCTAGTGTTATGATTGTCTACCTTTCTATTAAGGTCTCTAACTGCTTGAAACAAAGCACTGTTGGAAGGTTCCGGCTGCCCACTGCGGGCAGATGTGATTCCCCTCACAAAAGTGGGAGCAAGGCAGAGGCAGGAAACTACAGACCTGTTTGTTTGACCTCAGTAGTAGGGAAAATGATGGAATCACTTCTGAAAGAAAGAACTGCTGAGTACCTAGAGGCAAGTGGGGCACAGGACCCAAGGTAACATGGATTAAAAGCAGGAAGGTCATGTCAGAGGAATCTAATAGATTTCTTTGACTGGGTGACTAAAGTAGTAGACCAGGAAGGGTCTGTGGATGTGGCCTACCTAAACTTTAGCACGGCATTTGACATAGTCCCACATAAAAGATTAATAAACAAGTTAACCAGCCTGGGAGTGGATCCCAAGGTGGTAACCTGGGTAAAAAACTGACTGGACAACAGGATGCAGAGGGTAATAGTAAACTGAGTCCACTCCGAAGAAGGGGGGGGGTTATAAGCAGGGTTCAGTACTGGGACCAGTCCTCTTTAATGTCTCTATAGGTGACATTACAGAGGGTCTGGAAAGGAAAGTATGCCTCATTGCAAACGACACAAAGATCTGCAACAGGGTTGTTGCACAAGGGGGGGGGTAGAAAGGATGAGAAGGGACTTGGTAAGGTTGGAGGAATGGTCAAAGTATGGCACCTTTGATTCAATGCAAAGAAGTGCAAAGTAATGCACCTGGGAAACAAAACCCAAGGTAAGAGTACACAACGAAGAGGTGAGTATTAATCAATCAAGTCAAAATCTTTATTTATCCAGGCGGTCATCATTGAGCAAGGCTCACTTGCAAGATGGACCTGGGGATAACAGGGTCAGGTACACAAGGAATACATTACATATAAAAATATATGTACACACATACACAGTTATAGCTACACTATACACAATTTACATTTGAAAACAAATGCAATAATGAAAACATGCGGTAGAATACCTGGATGGCATAATGCAAGAGAATCAAATACAGTTGCGAAGTGATAAGTTATGGTCCATTCACATGACAGTAAGTTGCGGGGGAACCATTCATGGGTGGCAGCCCCCAAGTGCAGTTATAGTTCTGGCGCTTAAACTTGGGAATAAATTTAGAAACTGCTGGACGGTACAGTGGCGAGCAGGGATAGGAAGAAGCAGGTGTTGGGGGGGGGGGGGCAGGACCGCAGGACCCAAAAAAGTGTTTATTGTTAGGATCCCAAGGTCACTTTTCAGGAGTCAGGGAAGGGAAGTAAAAAAAGTGGTAGAAGAGCTAGGATGAGGACTAGCTTGCCAAGGAGGATTAAGATGGTTAATAGGTACTTTGAGTGGTAGGACTATGACAATGGGCCATGAATATGTATAGGAGGGCAGAAGAAGGAAAGAGTGATATTACGAAGTATTGACGGTTAGAAGTTGGTAGGATAAAGGAACTTATCTTGGGATCAAGAAAAGCATTTGCAGGGTTCCTTGATGAGATGAGAGTAAAGTGTCTTGAAGGTAGATTCACTGACCAGAGTACTCAGCTTCAATGTTTTCTGAAGTTTGTTCAAGAGAGAAGGCAACATGGTACTTACAGCTGCACTACCAAAGCGAGACTTGACTCTGGGGACTCTCAGTGAGATATATGTAAGGTTTCTCACAGCAGACTTGTCTATTTGGTTTAGAGGGAGGCAGTCAGTGATGTACTACGGAAGTTTCTTTGAAATTGCTCTCAGTGTCCATAGGGCAGCATTTCTGTTCCATCTATATTGAAGGGAGGACCAACCCACAGCTGTATATAGGGAGCAGTGGTGTGTAGAAAAGGGGAGACCTGTGATGCATCTCAGAGCTCTTTGGTACAACATGTCCAGTTTTACAAGATAGGAGGCAGGACATTGACTGTACAGGAAATCCGCATAGTTGATCAGAGAGAGGAACGTTGTTTGGAACAGACGTACTTCAGCATCGCTTGTTAGAAAGCGTCTGATCCTAAAGAAAAGATCCAATCTTTGTCGTAGTTTTTTTAGGAGCTCCTCTACATGGTCTATGTAGGATAGCCTATGCTCCGGCCACACACCCAGATATTTGAATTTATTGATGAATTCCAATTTTTCTCCAAGAACTGTAAACATTTGAGGTATTAAGCCTGCATTAGCTGGGTTCAGTGTATGTACCAGCGGACAGAAAAGCATGGCTTTGGTTTTCTTAGCATTAAGTAAAAGTTTTTTTGTTTAGGAGCTGGTTTTGTAATAAGTTAAATTCGGCTTGCAGGTCACCGCATGCAGCGTCTGGGGTTGGGCGGCTTAAGTAGAGTACTGTATCATCTGCAAACAGATGTATGTCGGCCCTGGTTATACAATCATCAATGTTGTTGATGCAGATGGCAAACAATAATGGACCTAGTATAGATCCCTGGGGTACCCCTCTCAGTAGAGGTTTGATGGTTGAGAATTCACCTTCAGCCTTCACCTGCTGGAGGTGGTCAGAGAGACAGCTATTAAATCACTGCAAGGACAGCGAGTCCAACCCTATTGCACACAAAGAGGAGAGAAGCAGTGTATGACCGACAGTGTTGAACGCCTTACTTAAATCTAGAAAGACAGCGCAAACATAGTTCTTACTGTCCAGTTCTCTGTCAGTCATCAGTCACCTTTGCAAGCACTGTAATTGTACTGTTTCACTCTGAAGCCTGACTGGACTGGATTTAGGAGATTCGTAGATTCTAGGTATAGTCGCAACTGATTGCTTACAATTTTTTCCAGTAGTTTTGCCAGTACTGGAAGAACTGAAATTGGTCTGTAGTTGTTTAGATCACTAGGGTCTCCTGTCTTAAACAGAGGAATGACATGTGCAGTTTTCCACGTGGATGGGATAAACCCAAGGGACAGGGACAGGTTAAATAGGTGTCTTATAGGCACGGCTAACACGTGCTGTGCCACTTTTAGGAAATAGGGGTCAATCATGTAAGTGCCAGCACTTTTTCCAGTATCCAACTTCAGCATCAAATCTTCAACTTCTTTGAGTGAGGTAGGAGTCAGGGAGAATCTTGGATCAATGGCATGTGGCTCCATTTCTTTATCGCTAATCTGTTGACATGGAAAGGGACCTGGAGTAGTCATATCAGATGACCTAAAGGTAGGCAAGCAATGTGAGAAGGCAGTAAGGAGGGCTGGGGAGATACTGGAATGCATAGGGAGAGGCATCACCAGTAGAAAACCGGAAGTTGTTATTCCTCTGTACAGACAGTTGGTGAGACCCCATCTGGAGTACTGTATGCAGTTCTGGAGACCCCATCTCCTCAAGGACAGACAGGATGGAGGTGGTCCAGAGGAGAGTAATTTTGCCTGATGTTCATGTATGTACCTTGTAGTCTCCCGGGTCGCACCTGAAAATAGGCACTTGGCTGTCTAGTGTGCTTACCCGGTTAACAAAAGCAAATAAATTAAAATGGTGCTGGGTCTGCACCAGAAGACACATGAAGACGGACTAAGAGAGCTTAATATATTTACCCTCGAGGTGACGGGGGACATGATAGAAACTGTCAAGTACCTCAAGAAAATCAACCAAGTTCAAGAGGATAGCATCTTTCAGAAAAAGATATGTGCAAGAACAAGGAGGCACAATTTGAAGACAGAGGTGGGACAACTCAGGGGCAACACAAGGAAGTATTTTTTCATGGAAAGGGTGGTGGACGTATGGAATGGCCTTCCTGAAGAGGTCATGGGATCAAAAACAGTGGGGGAATTTAAGAATGCATGGGACAGACATAAGGCAATTCTAGTCGAGGTAGGAGGAAGTAGGCTGTTGGTAAAACAGGATCTGCAGCTTATCCGATAGGTAGGGAAATGGGCAGACTGGGTGGGCCAAGCGGTCCTTATCTGCCATCAAAGTATATGTTTCTATGTTGGATTCAGACATTCCCATCATCAAAATTATTTAAATTTGGTTCTACGGATCTGCAGCAGTAGTAGCATCCACAGATGTTTGAAAGTTGATAAATACTGCCAAGTTTTAAGATGTTTTAAACATTTATTTTAGTAAGTCTGCAGGAGCTCTAGTCAAACACGTTTTCTCCTGCTGGCAGCTAGTCATGCCCCCGCTCCTACATTGTTCTCACCCACACACCCAATCCATACTTACTTGCAAAATAAGTCTACAACACAAGCTGTAAAATATTAAAACCAGACTGCTCTTTTCACTATTTACATTTTGCATTACTGTGATTTTAAACTGGAGTGTCACACAGCTCTGTAGATGTCCTTTCTGCTTTTTTCATTCTCTGCTATGCTGATGGTACCCAGTTGTACCTCTCCTTCACAGACGTCTAGGGTTCTCTGTTACAGTGATAAATCAATGTTATCTGAGCTAGATTGGTCCCCCCTGGTTCACCTCCCCCCCGGGTCTGTCTCCCCCCCAACAGAATATTAAGAGAAGGCGATTTATTAACTTGTATGAGATCAGGTTTTCATAAGAGAAGCTGTGTTGTTGCAACTTTTGGTATGCCTACCTGTACCATTTGAAACTCTAATAAAATCCTTAAAACATGATAAAATTATAAAATTTAGTCCTTCAGGCAGCTGTACTTTGGTATAAGTTGCCTGCCCAGAGGAAAAATAGCTGTTGACTGTCTTTAAATCAGGACTTATTAAGGTAAAGCATTATTACTGTAAGATGTGCACACTATACTACGCAAACTCACTTCCCACTGACATAACTGCTCCCAGCCTTGCTACTTTTAAATTAATAGTTACAAACCACTTTGAACCACATTCCGACCCTATATATCTAAACTTGGAAACTTGCAGTTTCTTGTATGTGTATTCTTGTATAATATGTGCTGTAATCTATGGTCACGTACAGTATCATTTTCTGTGTAAATGTTAACCATCTTGAGCAGGAACCTACTGAAAACAAGACCCTAGAAAATCCTGTACAAGACAGCTTCAAATAAAGTATTCATTTCCATGTCTTCTTTTTCAAGACAGTCATGTAAGTGCATATAGAAATAGAAAAGAAATACCTTTGGCACATTGAGTTACATAGTAACACATAATTTTGTTTATTTGCAATAAAGTTTTTTCTGCTCCAATTCACGGGTGTGCCCGACTCTGGCCACCCTCACTTAGTCACTCACCTTTCCCAGGTACTGAAGTTATTTATTTAGGTTTTGTTAACCAGGATAGGAGGGCTGGGAAATGCTTCCCATTTTCAGCCTCATGTCAGGGTTAAGGGGAGACAGATGCAAACCGACTGACTTACTTTCACAGATCACTTCGTAGAAGTGGCAAGGAAACTTAGACAAAGACTTGGTCTGTTCTTTAGGATTAATAATCTCCTTACAAGAGACGCTAAACTGAAACTGGTTCAAACTACCTTTCTTTCCCTATTGGATTACACAGACTTTCTATATAGTCAGGGACCTGCAGGTACTCTAGCCAAACTCGTTACGCTTTATCACTTATCACGGGTCTTCAATACTCAACCCACCACTGTGCACTGTACACGGCAGTGGGATGGTCATCCCTTGCTTACAGACGGCAAATAAATGCTGCGGTTTGGACATACAAAGCTATCTCAAATAAACTGCCCCAGTATATCTCTGTCTGTTTACCTTTGTGAAGTCTGTGAAGTATGCCCCGAGAAGCACCTCATATATCTACCTTTATGTTTACAAAGCAAAATCTCACATTGGCAGAGCAGCCATCAGTTTTGAGCTCCTCAACTGTGGAACAAGCTGCAAAAAACTTTAAATTAACTCACCCCATCAGCCTAGCAGCTTTTAAATCTCTATATTTATATCATAATAAGGAGTCCTGTGCTTATCTACCCTAAATAGTGACTCCTATAAGTCCAAGCACACTCTAATTACTACTGTTAAAAGACTGATCACACCTATAATCGACTCTTCCCTCTCCCCTTTTTCTACTCCCATATCTGTCCCTTCCACATTCCCTTGACCCTGGTTCCAGCTCTAAATTCTCCATACCGTATCACTATATATCTTTTTTTATTAGGTTTTATTTGTGTTCGGTGCACCTGATATGTATATTTCTTTACTTTTATGAAAAAGTGAGTCCTACCCAAAACTAGCTGCATCTTCTGTTCCAAACATATACTACTGTCAATGCTACCTGCTGATACTTTGTATATACTGTATTATTGTATCTCATTTTATTTGTTTTATTACTATTTTCGTGTGTGTTGCATCCCATGTATATTGTCCCTTGTTAAACCCAGGTTCACCTCGAAAATGAGCTTGCTCAATGGTGATCGCCTGGTTAAATAAAGACTTTGACTGATTGATTGACATTAAACAAGGTTAAGAAGGGATGATTTTAGTGAATGCAGAAATTTGGGCAGGACACCCGGTGAAATTCCTCTACTCCTTTCAAAAAGTGCCATGGGATCATAAATGCCCACCTGGACACCCACCATAACAGGCAGACAGGACCTCAGTGTAATGCCTCCTCCAAAAATCAACACCTCTGACAGCACAGTGTCCCCCCAACACCATGTTGGGGCATCAGTATGGTTACCTCCAATGAACACAAAGCATGGCAGGAAGTGGTCTTGGTAGCTCTCCTGCAAAAACTGATGTTCACTGTAAGGCTCCCATCCTACTTCTGACAATGCCTGACCCTGTTCAGCTTTTGATATTCGAATGGATCTGGTTTCAAGGTGATCAGGCTACAAATCGAATTACTACTTCATTGGTCCCCCAGGGTCTGCCCCTATAGCAGGGCTGATTGGGCTGACCAACCCTAGTGGGACAGATCCAGCAAAGGATGATGTCTAGACTCCAGTTTTCTGTATGCACCTCTCTGGGTTTAGGGAGGAGGTTGCTAGACTCCAGGCCGAATTGGCTAGGATGTGGGCAGTTACTTTCTCCACCCAGAGGCCACCGATTTTGACACTGTTAGCTCAGACAGTGTCTAAGAAGAGAAGTGGTTGGACTATGGTGGGCTCTGGGAGGGTGAGAGCGGTGAGTCAGAGATACATTCCTCAACTGGTACCACTAAGTAATTCCTACACCACTCTGGCAGGGCAGGACTGCACAGAGGAGGTATCCATGGTAAGGTCCAGGGAGGATGTAGAGATCCTCCATTGTGGAGACCCCAAGAAGGGAGGAAGAGGACCCCAGAGGAGGAGGAAGATATTATCTATATATGTATGTGCAAATAGGATATATTGCATCTCTAATGGCTAAGAAAAGACCAAGCTGCAAAAACTGTGCTAAATGAGTTTCCTGTGTTCTATTTTGGGTCCTCTTCTTTCTCTTTTTCTAAATTTGGCTCCTCAATCTAGTAAGACATTGGAAACTATGTTGTAAGCAGCTGCCACGGTTATTTTATGGACTGGCCTAGTTTTGAATGATGTTTGAAAAGGTGTTCAGGATGATTTTATGGCCTTTAAAAAGCGGTTTGTGTCAAGAAAAATTATACTAAATACAAAAAAAAAGCTAATAAAGCTAATGCTATTCTCAGTGTCCAGGAAAAAGTTAATTTGGCAGTGTCCGATCTGAGGGAAGAACCATTAGAGATTGTGGACAATTTTGAATATCTAGGGGTAATCTTAGGTAATGCTCTTTCTTTTGAACCCCATATCAAACATGTAACTGAAGTAATACATCAAAGACTGAGACTTTTATTCAGAATCCATAATTCTTTGGTTCTTGAGTCCCACAGACTGTTGGAACATAGTCTTTTGTTTTCACTAGTGGTCTACGGACTACCAGTCTATGCAGCAACTAATGAACAAATTCTGCCTAAATTATAAAGGTCACATACAACAGCATTTGTTGCTTCATTTTTAACCTTCCAAGACTAATTCATCACTGTACATTCCCAGAAGGCAGCAAGATGCTTCTCCCTGGATGACAGATGTAATTTAAGACTGAGAGTTTTGCTTCACAGAGGTGTAAATGAGCAACTTCCACAATCAGTCTCTTCCTTATTTCACATAGCGATTAACAATCAAGGTACCAGATCCCAAAGTAGAATACCTTTTAAAACTCCATTGTTTAGATTATCTTTTGGACAGAAATCCATTTTGTTTAAAGCCCCTATCTTTTTATAACTCACTACCCAGTGAAATTACAAATTGTCTAATGCTGAAAACTTTTAAGGTTAGACTTAAAAAATGGCCATATAACAGAAATGACTGTTCTTGCTAGTAAAGTGTTATAAATAGATGTTTGATTCCTCAATGTTTACCTGAAGTTACATACTGTATATGATTGTTCTCTTTATCTTACTTACTCTGTTCTAACTGTACTTGCCACTTGCGAGAATGCACATTTATGCTCATCAGCTTACAAGTATAAAAAACAAAAATGAATAAAACAGCAATGAAATGGAGTTCACTCCAAGGAAGGATGTGTGACCAGCAGGGTGCCTCAGTGATCAGTGCTGGTGCCAGTCCTCTTTTAATGTTTTTATAAATGAAATTGCAGAGGAGCTGGAGAGGAAGGTCTGTCTCTCTGCAGATGACACCAAAGATCCTGAGAAAACTCAGAGTGGTCAAGGGTATGGCAGCTGGCTTTTAATGCAAAGAAATGCACATAAGAAATAGGAACCCGGGGCAGAGTATAAAATGGCGGTGGTTTGGAGGGGGTTAGTGTTATTGATGACCATCAAGCAGAAGAGAGACCTGGGAATAATCATCTTTGATAACATAAAGGAAGCCAGGCAGTGTGACAAGGCATTTGGGAGGACTACTAAAATACTGGTGTGCATAGGGAGAGGTATTACCTGTTGTGGTGCTGCCTCTGTATAGGTTACGTGTAAGACCTCGCCTAGAATACTGTGCACAGTTCTGGAGGCTACATCTCTGGGGAGGCAGTACAGAGGAGGGCAGCTAAAATGGTGCAGAGTCTGCATAAAAAGCCCTACATGGAGAGACTAAAGGAAATCAAAGGAAGAGACGAGAGAGAGGGGGGATATTGTAGAGACCTTTAAATACCTCACAAGGGTAAATAAATTATAGGAGGAAAGTATCTTTCAGAAAAAAGGTGCTCAAGAACAAAGAGACATGCTATGAAGCTGAAGGGGGATAGATTCAGAGGAGATGTGAGGAAGTACTTCTTCACAGAAAGTGGTGGATTTCTTGAACAGCCTACCAGCTGAGGTGGCTGGGGTGAAATCGGTGGTAGGGTTCAAGAATGTATGGTATAGGTATATGGGATTCTTAGTGGAAAGGAATGTGGGGGGTGAGTAAGAGCCAAAGATGAAGTAGGGTCTGCAGTGATATTGTAGAAAATTACTCCCTAACCGGTTTTGAACTAGCAGGTCATCTTATCCCTCTGAAGATGAACAGCTAGTTCAAAACCAGTCAGAGAGTCTGTATGCCTCGTGTTATCTGGCCATCTATGGTGGCATGCAATGAACACGTATGGACTGAGTGCTGTCTTTCTGGTGTTATTTTGTGGACATTTTCGAGCCTAGCACCACATTGTGGCTTGAGCGGTTGCTTGTGCCCTTTAGTGATATTGTGGGCAGGGAGAAATACATCGACTAGGTGGGCCAAGTGGTCCTTATTGATTGACAACAGGTGACTAGAGACCTTAACAGGACAGTGGGAGAACCACTGCGGGGGGCTGCCAGCAAAAAGTGCAAGACAAAACTAGTGGACAAAATCCCAGAGCATTTCCCAAGCAAGGCAAATGCATGGAGACAGTGATGAGGGCACCCTGTAGGATGGGGCTTTACCAAACCAACATGACCAGGACCTTAAAATAGTCCACCAAGCACCTACAAGGCAATCCATAGAAAACCATCACCTACTGTTAAAGAAACCCTACAGTCAACAGTGCAACAGAGGAACTAGAGTATGATATGCAAGAGGAAAGCCCAGAGGGAAAAATATAAAAGTTTTGTAAATACAAAACAAACAAAAAAAAAAAACAGCACTGCAAACTGCACAAAAAGTGGCTCAAGACTGCTTGAGGACTGAAACAAGCATGCAAGATATGAGTCGCAAACTGAATGGAATAATACCAGATGCTTGAAGAAGACATTATCCATGTGATACTGCTTATGCTAAAACAAACTGCATAGTTTGGTACAAAATAATGCAATATTCAAGAGAACAATTGGCATCCAAAAACAGACATGTTGCAGGAGCAACTGGTCTTAGCAGGCACCCTACCTGACATAACAATAAGAGGTCAAACTGGCTGTCACTCAAGGTTAGGCTGAGAGAAACTTGTAGATCCAAAATAATGATGTTGCCAAGAACTAAATAAATCACGTGCTCAGTATACTCAGTAAACAAACAACATACTAGGGCTGGCCCGGTGGCGTTGAGGGGCTGAACGCCACACCTCGCGCCGGCGACCCGGGTTTGGGAACCCCGGGGCCACCTGGGATTGGCAGGGGAGAGAGAGAATTGAGCATCCAATGGACTGCTCTCCTCTCTTGGTGGTGGGATCCAGGGTAGCCCGGTGCAACACTGACCCCCGGTGGAGACCGATAGCACTGCATTGCACTCAGGCATGTACAAGTGGGGACAACATTGGGCAGCCGTCTCCAGATGTAGGTGGGAGCACCTACGTCACGGGCTGATGACACTGCACACCTTACGTCGGGGTACCAGAACAAGGAAATACCTGGCGCCGAGGATCAGGCGATGGCACCAGTCCCCCATGCCCAATGTCGGACTCTCCTCGACTGGCCTTCGATCTCCGTAGCTGCTCCCCATCTGATGCTGGAGCCTGACTTGATGACAGGCGCCCAGGTAGGAGGAGGGCTACCCACCCCGGATAGGGTTAGCCAGGGGTGCTAGCACCAGAGGGAGGGGGGAAGACAGGAGGCACAGTTCAGTTCTGTGACCCCTTTGGGGACCCCAGACAGGCAGGAAAAAAGGACTGGATGCTTGAGAGAGGGCCTCGGGGCCGTGACAAATAAAAAACCAAAAAACAAAAAAAAATACTGTAAAACAAAAATATACATAAACTAGAAATGTTGAGGCCTATGCAGGTGTAACTCACATTCTTTTGTAACGTGGCAATAAATGAGTAGTCAACTACAACATTACGATTTGTTCAAACAGAACACGTGACAAAAAATGGAGCGGGTATTAATCCACTAGGGCAATACCCGTCATAGCCACATGTGAACCCCGACTGCACACAACAATGCCCGCTGCTGTAGTACCTGCAAACTCTGCATAAAAAGCAGGGTCACACACGGTAGAAATATTAGAATCACTTTTTCCACATATACACAGAACAACTCCCCACATGGCAGCCATTCTCAAAAGCAAGTGTAGCACCAAGAGAACCCACAGGAGAAACACTTACTATCTGCACCAACATGTTCTCCCACTTTGATCACCTCAAATCCCTTGAATGTAAGTCACTTCACTTAATGGAGGTAAAATGAAGCCAGGAAGTCCTACTTCAAGCCGCGTCCAGAGTGAGGTGTAGAAAAGCTGTCTGTCCTGCCATAAAGTGTGCACAATCTCCTCAGTATAAATATTTAAATTCAATGTGTACTCCATAGGACTATTAAAAAAATTAGCCCGTCACTGAGTGCACAAAAACCGTGTCCCAAGTGTACAGAAAGCTGGAGAAAGCAAGAGGTAGCAAGATGTTTTAGTCAAAGTTGCCACTGTTTATTAGTGAGGAATATGTTAATACTGTCACCCAGCATCCTTTACGCTGCAACACATGGAATGAAAGACATTTATTTTATTTTTTTATTTAGTTGTTTAACCAGGTATAGCACACTAAGCTGAAAGCTTTTTTACAGGAGCGACCTAGGAGCACAAGGAGGTTAAGTGACTTGCTCAGGGTCACACAGTATGCAAGTGGAAGCTGTGGGATTCAAACCCAGGTCTGGTCTGCTGGATGTCACCAGATTTGCAGCTCAGAGCCTTAGACCACTGCGCTATACTGCCTCTACATTGCGACCATGTTTATTAAATAAGTACCATTCACAATTAAAAATGTTTGTTACATAGCTTGTTATAGCACAGTAAAGAGCAGTAATCTTAATACTCAAATCCTAGCAGCCACAATATTGAAAGATGTCACATTGCACAACGTATGTTTCAGACGAAAAAGTGAAACTAGCATTGCCATCTTTTTTTTTTCAAACTATAACCATAACACATCATTCTTCTAGCACTTGCCATATTACAAGCCCATTAATGCACTCCAGAGTTAGGCTCTACTAGGGAATTAATGCCCAGTTGGTGGCACTCGGCCCCAACACCCCCCCCCCAAAAAAAAACGGGCATTAATTCACTAGTAGAGCCCTCCTCTGCCATGCATTAATGCTTACTTGTTCCCCCAATGAGGTGTACTCTTGAAAGTGCGGAAAAAGGAGCTGAGGCAGTTAGGCCAGCCACTTTTATGCTGACTGTGCTGCACGTATGTGTGCATGGGCCGCAAAAGCTGGAACTCCGGGGGGGTCCTAGTGCCTCTGACCGTAAGACCAAATAGCAGAGCTCAATGGAGACAAATGACTCTTGAAAGATCTGCTTTTGGCCATTACCAACCTGGGATGCCAGATTCAGACCTGTGACCAGTGCTGAAAGAATCATTATCCCTCTAAACTTTCATATTTCAGTGCTGAAAGCTGAAGAGGTTCAGGGGGTACTGCATTCTTATGCTGCATTCTCGCTAATCTAATTGCCAAGATTCAAAAAAAGAAAAAGGAAAAAAAAAGACTTATTTTTTTTTATCAGAGACACTTGAAAAACACCTTTCATAGGTTTTTCAGTAAAACCTCTGAAGCCATGGTAAAACCCTGCATGCCAACTAAACCACTTGGAGTGGTGGTGTAATAATACCAAGTTAGCACATGCTGCTTGTTACTTGCGATGAAATACAAAAACACCCAGGCACTCTGATGAATGGTTAGCACCACTCCGCCAATTTATGTAGCTTTACAAGCTATTCACCACCCTGGGGGTGACAAGGTAATTCTGACTTCACACCCATTAAATTCTGGACCTGTGGCCAACAAAGGTGCCAATCACTGCTGACAGAGATGGTGCATTTGTAGCATGGACACTTATTCACAGGGACTGGACTGAGACTACCACAATTCATTACACAAAGACCACACATCAGAGAACTGGTTTCAAACACATGTTAACCCTGGGCCAGATTTAGACTAGCGATCTAGGCGCGCGCGCACATACACACACACCAGTTTCAAGGCTCTATGCAGGGTCAACAGCACCATTTTAATTATATGGCTACCAGAAGGGATCACAGTTAGACAAATGCATCAGTGGCAGTAATGTGGGAGTGTTAAATGAATGAATGAAAAAAAAAAATGTGCAACTCTCTTTTGGTTTTCTCAAAGACTACAAAAAAAGAAGGGGAAAGGCAAGCAATAAGACACCATATTTACATGAATTAAAATGTAACTCTTTCCCCTTACTGCTGCTGACATCTCCCACTTGTATCAGATTTAAATAATTCCTGCATCTCGGCAGCATTTGGGGGACTTTAGGTGGACAGACAGTGTCCCAACCATTCTGACACCAAATACAGAACTTTAGCTTTCGAGCGTTCCACGACCCCTGGAGTTACTTCCGGGTCCCTTCAACACATAAAACTCGGCCCTTCAGTGAGCGGGCGAGATAATATAGACTATTGTGTGATTGAAAAGGGCTCCTTATATGCTAGGAGTTGAATTATTGATTGTTTTACCTGAATGAGTGTGATATACCTTTTAACATGGTGTGTTCTGCTAGCCAATACAAGCAATACATACAGCCCTACCCTCTGTTAACCAGGAAGTAGGTAGAGAGTTCCTGTAGTTCTTGAGGCTCACTACTGAACTACAAGGGCACTGAAAAACATTTTTAAATTAATTCCTGCATCTCGGCAGCATTTGGGGGACTTTAGGTAGACAGACATAGTGTCCCAATACATTTTGGTACCAAATAGAGAACTTCAGTTTTCGAGCATTCCACGACCCCTGGAGTTACTTCCAGGTCCCTTCAACACATAAAACTCGGCCCTGCGGTGAGCAGGGTGCATGGAGATGCATGCAGAGACACGCGTGTCGGCGCATGTCTGCTGTGTCCGCTGGGACACTGGGCATTGGACCCTGGACTTTAGTGCAGTTAAAATGGCCATGAATTCAGGAAATTACCTAAAACGCTATATTATATGCGGTATGTACACAGATAGACATTTGCCCTGATTACAAATGTGAAAATTGTAAAGTGAGAGAGTTTAAGAGCTGAAATTGTTAGATTAGAACAACGGCTACAGGTTCAAGTAGAAATAAGTAGTCTTGAGGATTATATCGACTCTGTAGCAGATAGCTACCGATTCATTTAAATAACCTGTTCTCCATGAAAATACAAATGATAATCATATTGAGGAAGAGGAGTAGCCATGTTTCAAAAACCGTTGGTAAAGGGAGGAGAAATATAGGGGGAAGTACAAACATTTTAACTACCAATAGGTACAGCGTCCGGGAAAATAAGCCCTATAATGAAAATTCTTGTGAATTAAATCC
The DNA here is from genome assembly GCA_016271365.2 of Neoceratodus forsteri. Lineage (NCBI taxonomy): Eukaryota > Metazoa > Chordata > Ceratodontiformes > Ceratodontidae > Neoceratodus > Neoceratodus forsteri. The sequence continues at coordinate 452,887,490 of CM028129.1, read as the reverse complement.
ACTGATACACAGTACCAAATTTATCCTCAGTTCAGGTGGTACATAGTGTAAGTAAGACAAGATGTATGGATACACCCAGAGATGTTTTGGTAAAAGCGACTCGATGTTGCGTTACATAGACCATATATGTAGGAGTAGAAATATGTACACCACTGTAAGTCCTCTACCAGGAGCAGGTACAGATAACATCAAACATCTACTCCCAGGGCTACAAGAACATACACAAAATCCGCTTACACTTATACACGTGTGGGTAAATGACTTGGGCAGAAGACCTATTATTGATATTCAAAGGGATTTTGAATCAGTAGGGAACACGATTAAAAATCAAGGGGGTGACCTAATTATTTCAGGATTATTGTCCGTCCCTAGAGCTGGCCCCTCACAAAGAAAATATATTATATATCTAAATGGTTGGTTTAAGTGTTGGTGTATTAGAGAAGGGTTTACTTTCCTTGAAAATTGGGATGGGTTTCTAAATCAGGACTTGTTTGCCAGGGACGGATTGCACTTAAATAAACATGGAAAACGGATTTTTGATAATAGACTAAGAAAACAAATTGATTTCAGTTTAATTAATAGGGGGGTTGAATCTACTTCTGTAGACAGTAAAACTAGTACTGTTCCAATATGTTCGCCTGACTGGAATTTTTTACTTACAAATGCTAGGAGCCTTAACAATAAATTTGATGAGCTTATGTATACCCTTCTTCAATTGAATATCCATGTATGTGTAGTAACAGAGACTTGGTGGCAAGAAAATGATACATGGGATAAGAGCATCCCGTGTTATACACTGTTCAATAAGGATAGGAATGGCACTAGAGGGGGTGGGGTAGCACTCTATGTCTCATGTAGTATAAATACTGAAAACATAGAAATAACCCAGTGGCCCAATATTGAAGCCTTATGGGTTAAAATAATTCCAAAGACTTTTGAATGTATTAACCTGGGAGTTATCTATAGGCCCCCCATCTATCTCTCAGAGCGACAATTCCCAACTATTAGAATTTATAAATAAGTTCTCATTTAGAAATAGTGCCATACTCATGGGGGATTTCAACCTACCAGGAATAAACTGGAGTACACTTCCAACTAAAACCCCCGTAGAAAGTACTTATTTAGAAACATTCCTAGAGACTAACATGGATCAAATAGTTAAGCTAAAATACTAGGGGTGAAAATATTTTGGATTTAGTTTTGAATAATTTGGGAATTTGGGCAATAATATTATAAATTGTAAGGTCATCCCCCCCTCTTGGGTCCAGTGATCACTCCATGATTAGCTTTACTTATAAAGTAAATTTAGGATAGGATATCAGTAGTACGATAATATATAATTTTAATAAGGCAAATATTTTGGATTTCCGAAATGAAATGGCTATTTGGGATTGGGAATCAGATTTCAAATATAAATCACTTTTGGAAATATGGCAGATTTTAAATGACAAACTTTCTATTGCCACTAAGAAATATATACCTACATGAAGAAAACAGAAAATAATAAACCCAAATTGCCCTGGATGAATGTAATAGTTAAGAAACATATAAAAAATAGGAATAAAGCATTTAGGAAGGCTAAACTAAGTGGTACCCAAGAAAATTGGGCAAAATATAAAGACCAGTTAAGGATGACAAAGAATAGCATCAGAAAAGCCAAACAAGATCATGAATACAGGCTAGCCGAAAATGTAAAGGATAATTACAAAACTTTTTATAAATATATAAATAAAAACAGGGGTGGTACACCTATTATAGGCCCATTAAAAATCAAGACTGGTGATTTACAAACTGATAAATCCCAAATGGCTACAGCATGTAACAAATATTTTTCTTCAGTTTTCAATAGTAAAACCAGACCTAATGGAAGTCATAGTGATCAGCCAATAAATGAGCAGTTTACGGTGGGAAAAACTGAAGTTGAAACACTACTACACGGACTGGACCCAAATAAATCAGCTGGCCCTGATGGACTCCACCCTCGTATTTTGAAAGAACTAGCGATCCTCTTATCGGGCCCTGTTGCTGCACTCTTCACAAAATCTATTATAGAGGGACAAGTTATTGATGTATGGAGACAAGTCACAGTGATTCCTATTTTTAAAAAAGGATCTAAGCAAGATGTAACAAATTACAGACCTATTAGCTTAACGTCTGTTCTGGGTAAGATTCTCGAGGGCATAGTAAAAAATTATATTGGAAAAGTTATGCAGATTGATACTACCCAGCATGGCTTTGTGAAATCGAGATCATGCATGACTAATTTGTTACATGTTTATGGTGGTGGTGTTAGTGAGGCATTGGATAAAGGAGAAGCTGTGGATGTTATCCTTCTTGATTTTTGTAAGGCCTTTGACAAGGTCCCCCATGGTGAATTAATTGATGCAACTACAACGATGGGTTAAGGGGAATATTACTAAACGGATAGAATCCTGGTTGACTGGGAGAACTCAGTGTGTTTGCATAAAGGGCTACTATTCTGGTTATGAACAAGTGACTAGTGGGGTTCCTCAGGGATCGGTTCTGGGCCCCCTGTCTTTTTAACATCTATATTTCTACACTAACTACATCTACAGATGTTTGGTTAACCAAATTTGCTGATGATACCCGCATAGGTTTCACAGTTAATAATCCTGAAGACATCAACACTTTACAATACACCTTGGGTGAATTAGAAAGTTGGGCAAATGTAAAGAAACTTATGTTTAGCATAGACAAATGTACTGTGATACATTTTGGGAAGAAAAATCCAAAAGCAAATTATATACTGGGTGGTAGATCACTTGAAGCTGTTGAGGATGAATGGAATCTGGGAGTTAGGGTAAAAAAATGACCTAAATTTTGGATTACACTGTCAACAAGTAATCAAAAAGGCTGGGGGCATACTCCATTGTATAAATAAACATATAAAAAGTATAAGTAGTAAGGTTCTGCTCCCACTGTATTCCTCCCTGGTTAGGCCACACCTCGAGTACTGTGCTCAGTTTTGGGCACCAGGAGATAAGGGTTCTATAAATGTCCTTGAGAGTGTTCAGAGGAGGTCAACTAAAAAGTGAGGGGATTAGAGTATGATGATAGACTGCAGAAACTCAGACTTTATACTCTGGAGTATCGCAGAATGAGGGGGGATTTATGTATGGTTTACCGAGCCTTACATGATGATCGATTAACGGAACTTTTGGGTCTGGTACTCAGAGAGGTGGTATATGAAACCAGAGCTCATCCATTACAATTAATGGTGGAATGTTGTAGAACTAAACAGAGAAGTTTGTGGTTCTCAGAGTTTCTAGGATACGGAATGGTCTGCCACTGGAAGTGGTTGCTAGTGAGAGCATGTATCTTTTCAAAAATCGACTGGATGTTTATTTAAGTTCAAATTCCATTAAGGGTTATAGTTAACTTATGGCGAGCAATATGGACCCTTGGTCTTTTCAGCTCTGAATAACCTATGAAACCTATGTATACATTTCAAATCAAGCAGAAACTTACCAAATATTCTGGTTCTTTTCACCAAAACAGAAACAGAATCTTAACGGAGCCAACTTCTGGCAGTTTTTTCTGGTTTAGCATCGAGTCCATTTAAAGCAGCAGGAACTCTTATTTTGATTATCTCTCAAATGCAAACGGAAACTTTTAGCATCACTGAGCCTCATAATCAAAACAGGCAGTATCTGTTGATGATGAATTGAATCCAACCAAAATCTCACGTGCAAGCCCATAACACAAGGGAGACAGACATAAGTTCCACAAAACATGCAGACATGTAGCACGTCAACAGAAAATACACAGCACTTTACAGTGCGCTATTTTTATACTGTGTGTTACAGGGGTGCATAAACTGCAAGCAGCAGAAAATCACAGCATCTTGCAAGAACATAACAGCTCATTCACTAGAGTAACTTGGGAGAACCACAAAGGTTGTAAAGTTCGGATAAACCAAAAGTACTCCTTAAGTTTTCCGGAGGTTGGTCAAAATCATGTGGTAATTCCTACACAGAGGGCCATGCCCTCAAGCAATATATATATATATTTTTTTTTTGGGGCGTGTCTCTGTGGTTCTGTTCTCTTTTCAAATTGGCTTTTGTGTTCTTTCCATTGCTCTCTCTCTCCCTGGCTCCCTCTCTCACTCTCTCTCTCTCTGTGGTCTTTTTTTTGTATCTATGCTTTTTATTTATGTATCCATCTCTGATATGTTTCTCTGCTTCCTGTCAGGCACAGGCCCATAGCTAGGACAGTGAGATGGGTGGAGGCAAAAAGAATGACTGGGGAGGCAGCTACCAAGCATATTAAAGCAATCTGGACTGGTCTGCAAATTTACGGGGGTAAAGAATTATGGGGGGGCAGTGCCCCCTATGCCCCCCTGTAGCTACAGGCCTGGTCAGGCAGTATTATCATGCAGGAACTGATGAGCCAAGTTTAAAATACAAACAGAGCCCAAGTGAAAAACATCAGCATCACTCATCTGTAAACAGGTTGTGGGCAAAAGAAAAAAAAATGGTGGGCTGCTTGTGGCCCTGGGCTATATTATAAGTACCACAGTGATAGACCATAAAAGGTTCTGAGAGTTATTCAAGCCCTTTCAGGACATTTATTTTTTATTTTTATTTATTGTAAAATTGGAATTACAACCTTTGAGCTAAAAGCTCATTTACAAAGGATCCTCGTCGAACAGAGAATGGGGGAACATCAAGTACATGGATAGCGGAGAAAAACGGAAGCAGCTAGAAGGCATTATCAGTTACACATCATTAAAAAGGCTACACAGCATTACAAATTGCAGGATGGGGAGAGACAGAATACATTGCAAAAGCTATCACATAATTACATAATACAGAGGAAAATAGCCCCATAACACATTAGGTGAATAAACAGAGCTTAGATAGGTTCCTGGAGGGAACAAGTAATGTGACCACCAACAAGAACAACCATTAAGGGAGAGTAGGCTACAGGCTAGATGGGTGAGGGGGAGAGAACAATGGTGGGTGATAGCTTAAGGGTCAGGGGGCTAAGCGGGTGTGGAGGTGGGGGGTATGGAGGGTCAGGAGGGCTAAGTGGGTGGGGGGAATGGGAGGCCAAGAGGTGGGTAAGTGGGGATCAGCAGGAGATTCAGTAACTATGTTGTATAGTTTGTTTATTACATTTCGGAATTACCCTTGAGCCAGAGGTTCATTTACAGAGGCTCCACATCAGACAATCAGAAACAGTATAAAACAATAGTCAGGAACAGATAAATAAATAAGGCTTGTTAAAATAGAAATAGACATAGGCCCTGGTATTCATAAATGCGCCTGGTAATGGCGCATCTGAGTTGCACTGGTGCAACACAAGGATATATTCAAAGGAGATGAGCCATGGTGCATCGCCTTTGAATATATCAGGTAATGCGCACAACGCAAATACCATGTACTGGTACATCCCCCCAGACAGGGCTGAATACCAGGAATGAGAACTGCTCCGGCGCAAGAGAGTTACGCTGTGTTCAAATTCCTGATATTCAGCCGGCAGTAAGCAAATGGGGCATTTGCATGTCATTATGGCCTCATTTGTACGAGTTGTGCAGGGCGGGCCAGCGAAATGCACAAGGCGCCCTGCACAGCATGTGGTGCTGCCAGAGGGGGCTAGTGGCACCCCCTCCCTTCCAGTAGTGGGGATCAGTGTAAAACATATCGGAAATATTCCCTGGTAGTCTAGTGGTACCCCGTAGCTGCGATTGCATAAATGAAATTAGTCAATTATCCCTGGTAGTCCTGGTGGTCCCCACCCCTGTAACCCGATTGCCAACTGTCTGGTAAATACCACTCCCTGGTGGTCCAGTGGCACCCACCCACCCAGCTCCTCCCCATCAGTGGTGGGCAGCAGCACCCCCATGACTGCTCCATGTTTAACCCTTCTATATGGACTGCAATCCCATTGGTCCACAGTGTGACCAATGGGCTTGCAATGTCATACTATTACTAGTCATTCACAAAATGTGAATGAATGACCTCATTCACAGTTTTGTGAATAACTAGAACATTATGCTGCAAGCCCACTGGTCCACACTGTGGACCAATGGAATGCAGCCAGCAATAACTGTCGATGCCGGTAAAACGCGGCCACAAAAGGTATGCGGGTGGGCATGCTGCCGCCCGCCACTGATGAGGGAAGGAGCTGGGTGGGCCGAGGGGCCTGTGTGGGTGGGTGGGTGCCACTGGCCACCAGGGATGGGTATGTACTGGACAATCGGCGATTGGAGTTTGGGAGGGGGACCCCTAGACTACCAGGGATAATTGATTCATTTCATTTATGTGATCACGGCTACAGGAAGGGGGGGTTAACACTAAACGACCAGGGATATTTACCACATTTCTTTCTTGCTATCATGGCTACCAGGAGGGAGGGGGGCCACTGGACCACCAGGGACATCATAGGTGCTTATGCACGGTGTGCTAGAGGGGCAGTTGGCCACCCAGGGCTGGCAGCTGCAGTGTTGTGCCTTGTAGTACAGCAGCTCTCCTGTGGGTGGCCACCATTTTAGCAGATTTTTCCAGGCTCAACTTCAAGCATCGGTATGTAGCGCATCCCAGGGTTGTGCAGGCATATGCACCACACAACCCGGGCTGAATATCAGGATGTGACGCATATGCATGGGCACGCCCCTTGGGGATGCTCTCCATACACTATCTTTGCACCCCGGCGCATCGGGACTTGCGCTGCGCAAGTCCCTCTGTTGAACATTGTCCTGGGGCACATTGCTGGGGTTGTGCTGGCACAGCTCAGTTGTGTCAGGTGCAATCCCTTTGCATATCTGGGCCACACTGTAGAAATCATAGATAACAACAAATTAGATTAACAGGTGCTGAGTAGCTAGCAAGATGTTTTAACAACAAAGGAGGAGAGAAATACTTTATGGAGTGTGAGCGGGTAGAGAGCAGCATGGTAGGGTAGAGAGGTGGGAAGTAGGGGAGGGAGAAGGTGGAGGAGAAAGAGGAGAAGAGTGGTAGATGGAGGGGCGCAGGAGGTGGGGGAAGGGGAAAGGAAGGAGGGGAGATGCAAAGATATAGGGTTAGGTTAAGTTAGAAAGGGGAGAAAGGAGAATGAGTGGGGGAGGAGTCTCAGTAAAGAGAAGGTGCAGACGGGGGAGTAGAAATAGTAGAGAGCAAGTAAGAGGCTGAGGTTAATTCAATGAACAAAAAAATGGACTGATGGCAGTTGAAAAGCAGTGGGAGAAGGTGGTGGGATCATCGCAGAAAGCAACAGCAGTAGCTGAGAGAGAATGGAATCCTCATCTCTCCTTATGAAAGAGAACAAATATCCCCCCCAGGAAAAGAAAGCCAACTGACAGCCACACGCCTGCAGACAGTAGGGTTACCTGAATGAGTAGAAGGAGATCCCCCTTATTTATGCATCCTTAATTAGCTCCCTGAAATCTAGAGAACAACCTGGCAGGACAGCCACTCTCAGTAGAGAGGGTATACTGAATTAATCCAAGGAGAGTAGCTGCTGGTTTGGAGACCCCCTCCGATCATAATGGCAACCATGTCTGGTTTGTGTGGCAGACACAGGGTGTTCCAGATTGCCAGGCTTAAGACCGTATTCACGGTTGATGGCACAACTATAAAAATCTTTTTCATACCTAGCATATGCTACCAGGGAATGCAGAAAGCAATTTGATGATGTTCAGGTTAAATTGTAAGAGAAGAGGATTCTACATGCCTTATTACTATCTGCGAGATTGTGAACTGTTCAGGGGCTAAACTTTTCATTTTTAATGACCACTGTGATGCTGGGAAATGGGTGCATAAAACAAAGTCAACAGCGCCAATTCCTGGGGCACTTGAAGAATCAGATTCCAGCTCAGAAGTCCTGTGAAAACGGGGATCGTGAGTACTTCCCACAATGACTCTGGTTAACTGACATTATTTCTTTTTGGAGCGCGGTCAGTAAACATTTAAATTTTGTTTGGGATTTGGGGAGTTGGTGTCTCAAATGACTAAGCAATTTTTTTTTCTTCCTTATTATGCTCCCTATGGTGCTTGTTAATAGATAATCTAAAACTGTTGAAACAAAACTGTTGTGTACTGTTCAGCTGCAGTATGGTGATGCCACAGGGTTGTTGTAAACTGGAGACTGCACTGGGACTAGGGGAGGAAGTAAGCCCACAAATTCCACTATGCCCAGGCAGTTGTTCTATCTTTGTTTTTATATGCTGCTGACTGCAGCAAATGTACTGACTGCAGTAAATGTACTGGAATGTATCAAGCCTTTTCCAACTGCTTGAAGTCCATTATACAATGTAAAGAAAGAATTCTGGGCTCTGACTGGTCAGTCCGGGGCTGGACCCGTGATGTTATCCCAGCATAACATCACGGATCTAGTCCCAGCAAACAGATGACCAAATCATTTCGGGATAAAAAAAAAAAAATCACTACACATGGTAAGTCCAACTTGCCTGTAGTTCATATAGAACCTCTCCATTTAAATCCCTCCCTCTCACAGCAAAGAAAACAACAAAAATAACATCCAAAAGCCTCACACATTCCACCAGACTCATTTCCTTACTGAAAAAAAAAGAGCCCAGTGAAAACTGTGTTTCCAATCGGCTTCACAACACCCCTGTTGCACTGGCAGTCCCCACTAGATTCAAATTTCCTGCTCACCAGCTGGTGTCAGTAACCACGCTCGGCTGCCCATAATCTCCTAGTTAGAAACTAGTAATTCATATTGCGCATATCTCAATATAGCAATCCTTTTTTGTACAAACACCCGCCAACAGTACAAGGAGGAAGTTCTGACACTAAACGGTGTTGGGTCTGCTGCACCATGCTTCCCTCTGTCCCCCAACACCACAGCCAGTACTGCTGTGCTACACCCAGGAGTCCATGCCCCCTACCTCCACAGTTAGGGCTGCTGCATCCTGCTATGCACTTTCATTGCCCCAAATGGGCAGGGCTGCTGCGCCATTTGCACCCTTGTCCCACAGTCAGAGCTGCTGTGCCCCGATTCCCACCTGTGTCCTGAGCCAGAGTCAAGGCTTCTGCACCATGCTGTCCTCTGTCCCCCTACCACCACTGTGCCCTGTTGCAAACAGAGCCTCTTGCCTCCACAGTTACGGTTGTTGCACCATGCTGCTCCCTGCCACTAGAGTCTGATCCTTTGGTACACTGCATAAACTGCTCAAAACACAAAAATACTTTTATCTTGGGTTATAGGGTGGGAGACAGAGGGTAGCAGGGTGCAGCAGCCCTGACTGTTTGGGCAGGAGATGGGGAGGCATCAAGGTACAGCAGCTCAAACTGTGGGACACAGTGCAACAGACACCGGTTTGGGACAAGGGGCATGGGTAGCAGGGTGTAGCGAAGGATCTGACTCTGGTGGCAGGGGGCGACAGGGAGAAACTGCTCCAACTGTGGAGGCAGGGGACAGGCTGCAGAACATGCCCTGCCTTGTCTTATGGCAAGCGACGACATGGTGCAGCAGCCCTAACTGTGGAGGCATGGGGCTCTGCGGCACAGCAGGCCACAGCAGCCTTGACTGTGTAGATGGTGGCAGAGACAGAGGACAGCATGGTGCAGAAGCCTCAACTGTGTGACAGGACATGGGAGTGGGGGTAAGCAGGGTACGGCAGCCCTGATTGTGGGACATGGTGCGTGTGGTGGAGCAGCCTTGCTCAGCAGGGGCAATGAAAGTGGGTAGCAGGTGTAGCAAATACCTTACCTCTGGTGGCCTGGGGTAGCATGGTGCAGCAGCCCCAACTGTAAAGGCAGGGGACCCGGAACTCTAGGGCTTACCAGAGCACAGCAGCCCCAACTGTGGATACAGGAACAGGGGGCAACAGGGTGCACTGGCCCTGACTGTGGGGTTGGGGGACAGATGGAAGCAAGGTGCAGCAGCCTCAACTGTTTGTGCAGGAGGCAGCAGGGTGCAGCAGCACCGACTGTGTAGAGAAGACAGTGAGCAGCGGGGTGCAGCAGCCTCAAATGGGGACAGGAGACAAGGAGATTGTGGGACAGGGAAAAGGGGGCAGCAGAGTGCTGGTGCCTCAACTGTGGGGCAGGAGACAGGGGCATCAGGATGCCATATAGTATTTCTAGTTATACACATACATAATGTATTTTCACACAGAAACCTTCAAAGAACTGAAATTTGTGAGCTCATACAGTACATGTTCCTGAAATAGCAGTGTGTGGCAGACACCGGTTTGTCAATCAGACACAAAAAATAAATTGTTCTCACATGGACCTATTTATGGAGGCTATATCAAAGACAAACTACTTCTATGAATTAACAAAATTTAGATTTATATTATAGCCATTAAATAACCCTGTGTTATATGGCCAGAAAACAATGCAGAGTTCTGTTGAGAAAGAACGGACAGCTGTGATTCAGACAAGGTGATTTCTCACAAACATTCATACCACTTCAGCACTGAAACTCAAATGATTAACTTTTATATGAACAGAATGATACATTTCAAGCTAATCTATCTACACAAAACCCAGATGAGTTAGTAAAAATCTTGGAGAAAAAACAATTATGGTAGCTCTACAGACTGCTCTGACTGGGAAGTGAAACAGCTTCTTCAGTCAATCAGGGACTTTGCTGAAGCAATAGGCTAGGCCAAAATGATGTCATCGCTTTGCAGGTTTCACTTTTAGGGACAGAAACAACTTCACTATTTTCAGTTACTGCAAAGCATATAAACACATTTTGATATACAGAAAACCACAAAATCAAACAGCATGAAATTTGCAGGAAACAAAAATCATGACACAGGGACTTGAATTCAAGTGGATTCATGCTTTTATTACAACTATGAAAAACATCAATGCATTTGATCTTTAACTTTCAAATTAATCCCTGCTGTCAATTTTCCATGCTGCAAGTCTTCTGACCAGTGTCCTCCCAGTCCTTTATTGTGGGGGATGTTGGCTGCAGCGAATTCCTTGAGACTGCTTTTTATAGCTGCTATCAGTAACAGAAATACTGGGGATTAGAAAACTTTATTATTGTGTTGGTTTGGCAGAAGCAATACAAGTGCTGTTGAGGGGAACACATCTAGTACTGCTTTCTCCACATCTTGCCAGCACTGGTGCAATATTGGACAAGTCCAAAATATGTGTGTGTGTGGGTAGCACAAGGTTCCCCACAGCGTCTCCAGCAGGTTGCACCTCTTTGAGTGTTGCATTTCCCAGTTATCTGGGGAGTTCTCAAGTAACGCATGATGAACTTCTAGCCATACTCTCTCCAGATGTACAGGAAGTGAGTTTGCATTGTCTAAAATGGATGCTGGCCCCTTCTGCCTCTGACATTATAGAGCGTAACTCCCATCTATTCTGTGTTGCTTTCAGTCTTAGGCCCTCTAAGCTCCAAGCAGGCAGTTAAGTGGGGGGAGGGGGTAGGAAAACAAGGGCAGACTTGATGGATCATAAGGGCCTCATCTGCTGACAACTTCTATGTTTCTATGTTATATATGTTTAACCTATGTAGCTCTTTATAGCATGTAGAGATTATATGATCTGGGACGCCTCCCTCTTGTTCTGTGAAAATCAGCTGGAGTAATGAATGGAAACCCTCTCTAGCCCAGTGAAGTCTTAATTTAGCTCCTAGGTATTTCCTCACCTGAAGATATTGAAAATAACCTAAGTTTAGGAGGACAAACTGCTGCTTTATAGTGCAAATGGCCTGAAGGTCCCCTTTCATAGTCCTGCAAATTGTAAACAAGATCTAGATGCTGCCAGCAAATAAACCACCATCTCAAAATAGCAGGCTGTTTGTCAATTTCAGAAGCTCTTGCCAGCTACAAAGGACCTGGCTGGTGTAGTCCAAATCTAAAACCCACATCTGGTCATGGTGAGTGTGTGAGGAACAAACAGTAATGGTAGAATCTGTGGTGCCTGCTCTATGTATTGCAGCTCCCCTCCAGTGGAGGGTGGAGTTGTCATCCAAACAGTGGAGGTCACAGGCATATAAACCTGTCTGGTAGTATTCTGTGAGATTTGGTAGGGCTAATCTATCTAAATTTTGCTCAACTGTAGTTTCTTATAGACAATACAGGGCCTCTTCCTCACCCACAAAAAAAATGAAATCAGTTTGCACCAATTGTGGGAGGCATCCAAACTAAACTACTTAGCTGTATTCTTGATGATAGCCCTTGCAGGGCTCTGCATTTTATATGACTTGCTCAATCAAATGAATAAATACAATTTAAACAACAACAAAAAAAAAATGAGAACTAGGGATGGGAGAGTAGGCAGTGAGCAAGTTCTAATTCCCACTGATCTTTGTACAAATGATTCCAATTTGCTCTGGTCTGCAAAAACAGTGCTTGCAAACAGGATGCCTCACACACACTACACCCAGGTAAATACCATCCAAAGACAATAATGAAGTATAAAATAGTTTTACTTACATCAAGAGTGCAAAAGTAGCCAAGAATGCAGCCCCTCGTAGGTCCCACAGTTGCCCCAGTGCACTTCCTACTTCTCCCAGGAACTTTCTAAAGATGAATAAGAGAATAAAAAAGCATGACCTTACATAGTGCATAAGGTGATGATGTCATCAATTACTTCCTATCCTCCATTTTAAAGAGATAATGCAAAAACATTAGAGTCCAACAATAAAATAACATTGTGCTATAGCCATTCAAAATACTCCAAAATAAAATTTTAAACTTGCTATCAGGCCGACATTTACTTGCCATTTAGTGTTACCAAATGTTTAAGGTCTTATACTATAAATAGGAGTATACATATTTTTTTGCTATTTTTAGATCAAAATAAACACATTTTGCTGAAATAAATACTCTTAAGTTTGGTACGTATCACTAGCCACATGTCCACATAATTCAGTTCCATGGTTCATACACTCAATATAGTACAGAGTGTTAATCTTTTCAAATTCTTGTACTCCCATACTTCTGATGAGGGAATGCTGTGGCCAGTGGAAAACTGAAATGGCTAGTGGATATTTTGGCATAAACAAATAGCCTGGCAGTAAAAATCCCATAGTGATACACCCAAAACATCTGATTTTAGTAAAAGAAAAAACACATTATTACTTAAACATAACTATAACTACAGTACTGTATCTAAGCAATGATATCAGTCATATCTCTTGACTGCTCATTTTTCTGGTTATTCCACATGTTGCATTCAGTATACTATTACCAAATATGCAATTACTTTGTGAAAGCAAAGAGAAACACCAAGTATCCTAACATTCCAAGCTGTTACTTGGACTTATTTTGTTACAAAAGGCAACTTTGTATTATACGCAGTATATCTGTTAACAGAATATGAACTACTGTAGAACTGTTACTTCCTCGCACAAGTTATATTTAGCACATGGCACTAACTGGCTGAAATCGTGCAAATTTAATTTCACACTCTGCAATTAGCTCCTAATTCACACCCATTGAAAATATGCAATTTGGGCCAGTTAGCACCATTTTATTTTCAAGCAATTATCACTTTTATTTATTTTATTTATTTATTTATGACAATTTTGGATAACACCTTTGAGCAAACAGTGCTCTTTCACAAAGATTTCACATCTTGTACAATGGACAAGAATAGATAAGAACAGGCAGGTAGATAACAGTTAATACAATTACAGTACATGAGTTGCCAGTGGCTTTGTCAAGATAAGACAAAAAAATTATTAACAGGTAAAACATTACAGAATGCATGAGCTGCCAAAGGCTTTGTCAGGTGATCTAACTAGTGCATGAGAGGGCCAGACGTAGTTGTTGAGAGGATAAGGTAGTAGGGGACAGGCAAGAACCGAGGGGGTGGGGGACTGGAGGGATAAGGTAGGTGGTGAAGGAGAGGAGTAGGTGGTGATGGAGGGAAGGGGAGAAGGGATGAGAGATGTAAGTGGTGGTAACAGGATGAGTGGGGGAAAGAGAGAAGAGTTAGTATGGGCAAGGAGGAGAAAGGAGAGAGAGAATATAATAGCTAGGAGGTGCAGGGGGTAATAGGTGAGGGGAGAGACAAGGATGTGAGAGGAAGGAGTGAAATCTGGGGGCGCAAGAGAGAAGGCTGAGGTGGCTGATATGAAATATTGGAAGGAGTTAATAAGGAGGGAGTGGGGTGTGGTGAGAGTGCATAAGTAATGGAGAGGCCAGGAGGATGAGCAGGGAATTCAAGTGTAGCAGTCACAGTAGGCACTGGCCCCCAAGTGCTGTCATAGTTTGTGCTTAAAGGAGCGGAGATCCGGTGCATTGCTGATATCCACTGGGAGCGTGTGTTGAACCAGTTAAGAGGCCCTAACTTTGTAGAAGCACTGCCATTGAGTGGCCCGGCAGCAGGAAGCTGCGAAGATTAGTGTTCCTGAACTCCTGGTAAGGCGGGTGGCACAGTGAGGGGAAAGTATAGACTGAACTCCTGGTGGAGGAGGCCAAGCACCGTCTTCTTAGCAAGTTAGCAGGTCTGATACTTAATTCTGCATTGAAGTTGTAGCCAGTTAGCCTGTTCATAGAGATCACACGTGTGTATGTGTGTGAGTCTAGAGGCTGTGGTTTGGAGCCAGTAGGCCTTGTTTAAAGCTATGGCTATATGCTGGAGGGCAGTGTCAGTAGCTGATCCATAAACTATGAGGCCATAGTCAATTAACGAGGTGACTGAGCTCTGCATGGCAAGTTTTAATGCTTCGTCTACCAAACAGTGCCTATGCCTATATAGCAGGCCTATGCGTGTATTCACAGCTTTAGCTAGGTTATTTATATGCGTGGAGTATCGAAGAGTTCACTTGACTGAATATAACTAATTATTTTTACAGCAAATATAATCTGTTCTACAATACTTTATAGAAGTGAACACAAACATCAAATGTGCATGAGAAACATAGAATTGACAGCAGATAAGGACTGCTAGGCCATCCAGTCTGTCCTTTTATTTCCGTACCCACTAAAAAAAAAAAAAAAATACTGCAGATCATGCTTGATCTCCAGCTTCACTTCCTCTTTTGAACCACTAGGATTCCCCTGTGTTTATCCCATGCAGTTGTGAATTCCCCTCCCAACTTTGCCCCCACCACCTCTACTGGAAGGCTGTTTCATGTCTCCATTACCCTCTCCGTGAAGTACTTCCTCACATTGCCCCTTAGTCTACCCCCTTCCAGTTTCATGTCATGCCCTCTTGTCCTAGAGCATCTTTTCTTCTGAAAAATGCTGCCCCCCTGTACCTTATTTATTCCCTTTAGGTACTTGAAGGTCTTTATCATGTCACCCCTCTCCCCCAAGGTATACACATTGAGTTCCTCCAATCTCTCCTTGTATGACCTTTAGTGCAGGCCCTGCACCATTTTTGTTGCCCTTCTTTGAACTGCCTCTACCTCGTCTATGTCCTTATGGAGATGTGGCCTCCAGAACTGGACACAGTACTCCAAATGAGTTCTTGCCAATGACATGTACAGTGGCATCACCACCTCTTTTCTTCTGCTGGTGATACCTCTCCCTATGCACCCCAGCATCCCACTGGCTCTCCCCACTGCCATGGCACATTATTTGGCCACCTTTAGATAATCAGATATGACCACCCCTAGATCTCTTTCCTGTGTTGTGGCCTCTAATAACACTCCACCCATCATGTAATCCTCCCTTGGGGTCCTGCACCCCAAGTACATGATTTTGCACTTTTTCGAATTGAATCTTAGCTGCCACACTCTAGACCATTCCTCCAGTTTAGCTATGTCGTGTTTCATTTTCTCCACCCCTCCCGGACTGTCTACCTTACTGCAGATCTTGGTATCCTCTGCTCCAATTCTGTTACTAGAGAATAATGTATTACAAAAAAGGTAGTTTATTTCAGCAGGATGAGTCTATTTTTTATCAAAAAATGACACTCATATTTACAGTACTGTATTAATATTTAAAAAAATAGCATCTGGTAACATTAAATGGCACAAATATTCGGACTGATAACAGGTTTTAAATTTTATACTTGATGGGTTTAGAATGAGTCTAACATGAACAGGGTTGAGATGCTGGCGCCTTACCTCGACCCACGCCAGCGACCCAGGTTCGGGAACGGACTCAGGGCACCGGGGGTCGGCAGGGAGAGGAGAGGATTGAGCATCCGGAGGACTGCTTTCCTCTCCTGGGGTGGGAGGAGTGGGAGGCATTGCTCAGCAGCGGCCCCTAGTGGAGACTGGAGGCACTGAACAAGCGGCGCAATGAGAGGGAACTCAGGAAACTGCAAATTTGCTCTGGTGTCCGCCGGATGACAGCTTCTGATCCCCGACACCCCTAGAGCCTCCACAGAACCATCTCCACCCCAGCAGCACCCCTGGGACCTAACAGTGAATGCGGTGGTCCCCTCCCCATTGCCTTCCCCTCGGAAAAGAGGGACCCACCCAGCGAAGGGTTACGCTGGGATATCCCAGGGGTCAGCTGCAATCTGAGGACGGGAGCTCAAGAGAGGATGGCCGGAGGTAAGTCGGGGGTCCTGGAGGCCCAAAGGAGTGGGGGATACCAAGAGCACGGAGGAGAGATAAACACAATGCAAAAAGAGAATGAGTCTAATACTATATATGTTTGTTTACTGTGGGAATCTAAGGGTTTTCCACTGTCGCTTTCAAATAGAGGGTGGGAAGTAACTGATGACATCATCACCTTATACACTACATAATAGCATACTTTTTTATTCTATGGTATCCCCCCTTGTGAAAGTACCTGAGAGGGGTATGAAATATGTTGGGGCACCTGTGGGACCTAGGAAGGGTTGCATACATAGCTGTTTTTGCACTTTTGGTGCCAGTAAAATAAAATAATTTTATACTTCATTATTGACTATGGATGGTATTTACTTGGATATAGTATGTGCAAGGCCTCTTTGCAAGCACAGCTTTGAACTGTTTTGCTCACCATCATAGTCTGTGAGTGGCCTTATCCTGCTTGGTTGTTTACCAAAACAGCTAAATCATCCACACCAGACCAGAAAGAAGAATAAAATCTGCCCCTACTCCCACTTGTCTTTTTCTTGTCATTTGATGTTGAAGATAGTTCTTGTGTGTCTTTTTTTCACCAGGTTCTTACTGTTAACAGGAATAAATCTCCTTATAACATGGGTTCTGAAAACGAGCAGCTCAATTGGCTGAGTCACTCTGGGTGCCCGTGGATTAAGTTAGCATTAATCCACAGCTGTGTGGAGTGACTCTGGAGATCGGCCACTAGTTTTCGATTCTCTAGAGTGAAAACCAAAGTCTGCTGGCAGCCATTTAAAATCCCGAGTTAGCAATCGGGACTGTGGTATTTCTTGTGCCCCTTCTTTGTGTGGTAGTGAGATTATCTGTGGCTGTCAGCAGGTTTTATTATTTACCTATGTGACTGCAGTTGTTCTTGTGCGCTGTGGGTTTTTTGCCAAGTGGGATGTGTTGTGACCATAACTCAGATCTGTTCCCCCCACCCCCATAGTGTGGGTGAAATAAGAAGCAGTGCTCTGTGGGAAGGGGGAGAGAGAGAGAGACTCAGTAGGTGACCTCAAATTCAGTGCGCGCCCCCCCACCTTAAGCAAGTGGGGCATAGGGAGTGCAGGTCAGGTACTTGGCAAGCCAGGAAATTAGAGCAGGAAGAGTGGTCTGAACTGCCATCAGTGTGTTTGCCTGCTATCCAACAGAAGTCGAGAGAGGGACAGACAGGCAATTTGTAGCTGTGTGTGTTGCTGCGGGTGATGTGCTGAGAGTGAGTCCTAGATCTGGAAGTTAGTACATGACATGTGTGACCTGCTGTGAGTCAAGTGTGTGCTCCACAGCGATGGACAGAAAGGTGGAAGGAGCTGTTTTAAGTGGGGCGGGGAGCTGGTTAATGACAGACACACAGATAGTGGTGTGGTATATCCAAGGATGGCCAGCTGTGATCTCAGGGCTCCTGCTGCAGTGTTAACTCTCACGTCTGTCTCGCTTTCATTGTATAAGTCATTGTACAAGTCATGCATGTGCACCCCTCAGGTACCGGACGGAGTGGAGGTCAGACAGTGTAGAGAGAGAGAGAGAGAAACAGTGACAGCAACAGACACACAGGGAGATTTAATTCACAAGGTGTGCAGTCTGCTCTCTGTCTTTCTCTGCACTACAGAGGCATGCGATCAGTAACAGTTTAGTGACAGGAGAGTGCAATGCGTCTCCAAAGTAAAGCACTATAGTGGGACCCCCTGCTTATTTCAGTGTTCTCTGGGCTATCTTCAAAGTGCAACAGCATGAGAGAGAGACTGAGCGCAAACTGGTCATTGAAAATGAGAGAGCGAGACCTCCAACACACAAGGTTTTTTTTTTTTGTTCTCTGTGTGTGTCTGTCTCTCTCTCTGTCACCAGGACAGCTGCAGTAAACGGCAAGGTCAAAGTAGCATAATTGTACATGTCTCACTATATGTTATGGACCACAAATGTCATAAGTCATGGGAATAGTGAATTTCTTGCATTTGTGTATTCACAATATAAGTGAGATCTGCATTACTTGGTGGGGACTACTTTGTAAGGTGGCAGGATACACTGATATTTTGTCTATCTGAAGTGGAATAAAAGCCTATCTGTAATTATATTTTTGTATATTTTACAACCCATGTTATAAGTGCAATAACCCACGACAGGGTAGGGTATGGGGTTATTGGGGATTAATCAACACTCCAGGTGCTGTGAGGACACTCGACCTGTGGGCTCATGCCTCACATCACACCCAGGGTGTTGACTAATCCCCAATAACCCCATACCCCATTGTGGGTTATTGCTTGCATAACTCCTTACATTATCTGAACTGCATCAGAACTGAGTCACTGACAGATCTGCACCTGCTCAATGAAGTGGACTGGGTCAAATCAGAGATGAGTCTCAAATGACTCTTTCCACGGTCAAGTTGAGGAAGGTTAATGGGGGGGGTCCTGATCTGACATAGAGCAACTCCTCTCATCCAAAGTAAGTACCCAGTAGCTCTCTCTAGCATAAGTAGCCTGGGATAGCATGTGCCTGCTCCTTTGAGCAAGGACCTGTCTGGTCCGAAATGCATTAGGTGACCTGAGTAGTTTCCTGTGGAGTTTCTGTTCTTGCCAACCTTAACTTCTTGTTTGGATTAGCAATCTTGCTCTTGCACAGACATCCCTAAAGCATCTCACTTGTACCACTTTTAACGGAGAGAATAACCTGTTTATTCTTGCAGTTGCTTGTTATAAGCAGAAACTGCACCATTTCTGGAAGGCTCTGAACTGATCTACAGTGAACCAGTGCTCTCATTCCAATCTGGTATAAACTGAGAAGACATGTTTATTGCCCCATGAGTTTGCCCCATCCATGTTCAAATCCCTCCACTGATTTTACACAAACTACTTCCTTGGCAGTTTGTTGCACCTATCTACCACCCTTTCCATAAACAATATATGTATTTACATCTTTCCTAAATCTCTCCCCCCCACCTGCCCTGTATCAGTAAGTTCCCCCTAGTGCCTGTGTTTCCATTTAGTGTGAACAACTCCCTATACCTACCTTGGTTATCCCATGAAGGTGTTTGGAGATTTCTGTAATATCCCACTCTCCCTTCTTGCCTCCTGCGCGTACATGCTGAGGACCTTCATCTCTCTACAAAGTACATCCCATGCTGGCCCTGAATCATCCTGGTTACACTCTTTTAAAAGCCTTCACCCTCCCTGTCTCTGTCTTTCCTCAAGTGTGGGTTCCAGAATTGCACACAGTTTTCCAGATGAAGTCAACCCGAGGCTCTGTATAGTGGTAGGATTACCTGCATCTTCCTTCTGCTGATCCCCCTTTCCAATGAATCCTAGCATTGTGTTCTCCCTCCTCATTGCCCTACTGCACTGCACTGATGTTTTCAAACTGTCCATAAATCTCACCCCCACTTTCTTATCAGACATTTCCCTACCACCACTACATCTCCAATCACGTTTACAGGTTCCCAGCCCCTATGTGCATTACCCTACACTTGTTTGTATTAAATTTCCACTGCCCTACCTTTCATTTCTAATGCCCCCCACCCCTAATCTCCCCTCATGGTTCTTATAGCCTCCTCACTGCGCACTCTTCCACTGATCTTTTTGTCATCTGTGAGGAGGCAAATTGTTCCCTTGATTATTTCCACAATGTCACAAATGTTTATCTGAAGATGGGTTCTATGTAGCCTGAAAGCTTGTGCTCTGAAACATTCTTGTTGATCCAATAAAGGTTATCAGATCACCTACTTTACTCATGCCAATGTTACACACTAAGATGCTGAAGAGGATCAGCCCTAGTACTGATTCATGCAGCACCCCGCTGGTGACTTCCCTGATTCCCGAGTGCTCCTCACTGAGGGGAAACCTCTGCGTTCTCCCTCTTAGCCAATTTCTTACTGTTGTGTAATCCTATCCCTTCCCCCAAGGTCGCTCCGCTTCTTGGTCAACCTTTCATATGTGATAGAGGATGTTGTTCACTGCCTGCCTTTTATCCACTGCCTTCCTCACCCAAAGAAATCAATCAGGTTCATCTGACACAACCTCCCTCCTGTGAACCCATGCTGCCTGATGTCCATTTGTTTCCAGGAACCCCACAAGCCTCTCTTTTATTAAGGTCACCAGTAACGTCCCTAAAATTGATGTCAAACTCATTGGTTTATAGTTTCCAGGTTCAACTCTACTTCCACTCTTGTAAAAGGGCACATTTGCTGTCTTCCAACCCCTTGGCATCACCGTTTTCAATGATCCAGTAAACAGATCCACCATTGGTGCAGCCAGGCCCTGTCCCATGTCTTTCAGCACTCATGAATGTAGTCTTTCTACGCCCATTCATTTATCTATCTTTATGGTTATAGTCCTTTCAATACCTGTCCGTTTGTAATAGGTTCTAAATAGAAGCCCTCACGTCATCATTGTCTGGCCCTGATGACACATTCCATCACTGGTCCCTCATCCTCCACCATGAACACCAAACAGAAATACTGGTTCAGTATGTCTGCTTTTCTTTGTCCTCCTCCTCCCACCCCTTTTCTTCCTCAGCCTTACTACCCCTTCCTGGATTACTGTTTCTCACATGTCATCCCTTCTTCATTCCCTCTGCTTGCCTCAATTCAGAGTTCCATTTTGCTATCTTCAGTGGCTTGCTGGCCTCCCTAATCTTGTTAAGATACTCCTCTGAATCATCCTCTGCCTGGTTGGTTTTGTACTTGTTTAAAGCATTTCTTTTCCCACTTCTCTAGTGTACCACAATGTTTTTTCTTTTCAACTAATTTTTTCTAATTCTCCAACTTGCCCAACAGCACCCCCTCAGTCCAGTCAACTTCCTTCTCATGGACTTACCAGTCATCTACCACTTAACTCAGGACCACAATAGTAGACTGTGACCTGCCATGATGGTTGTGAGTGGGCCTACGGTGTTGCCAGTGCAATCGTGGACAGAGCTTTTCCTCCAGACCCTGCTTTTTCTCCCCAAGTGTGCCAGTGTGTAATGGCGTACATACATGCCAGCATCTGACAGCTGCCCCTTCCCCTTACTGAGAGCCCATTGTGCTTCTCCTGGTTTCCACCAGCTGAAAGCAGAATGCTGTGTTCCCCCACCCCCAAACAGAGAACTTTTCCTGGGATGCTAAATCCTCCCTCCCCCTGTCGACCGACATGTGACCCAAGTCTGTTCCTCAACTCAGGTCACCAGCATTGCAAGCAGTACTGCTACCACTGCGCTATCAGACCTGATCAATATCCCACTTTTTGTAAGTACAACTTGTTATCTATCTGCCCCAACACTGTTGCCCTCACAACCTCCAGTTTATTCTTCAGCAGCTCCTGCATCTTACCAAACTCTGCCCTTCCAAAGCACAGAACTTTTTTCACTGACTGCTTTTTATCTGCCTCCAATTAGATATTACAGTCTGGTGATAGCTGGTTCCCAGTGGGTCCTAAATGGTGACCTCCTTGATAATGTCCATGTGTGTGAGGACCAACTCAAGTATGGCACCTCCCCTTATAGGTGCCAGTAAAACTTTCAGTGTGACTTAAAAAGTAACCGGGTTACACGTTACATAGTTAAAAGGGATATGGTCAGCTTCCCAATGGGCCAATTTGGTTCTTTTAAACTTAAGTGGGAGCTAGAAAGTGGCTAAAATTTAGTTCTGTGTTTGTAAGACTTTTGGAAAAGGTTTAGGGCACCTTGTCATCCACCACCACTACTATACCCCCAAACAGACAAAATAAAACAAAAAGAAACGGTTAATGCTTGTACAGGTGGACTACCATTTGCTCCCACCATCTGCAGATTATAGGGTCATTTCAAGAGGCTTTGGACCACGGCATTCAAAATGAAACAGAGGTGCTTTGGTGCAGTGTGGTGCAGTGTGATGCAGTGCTGAGCTGAACCAACCAACTGGATTTGTTTTGAACCTGGGTCCAGCTATATGAGACACTTAGACATGCAGCTGAGCTTCACCATCTATTTCATTTGAATCAAGGGGTCCAAAGCCTCCTGAAATGACTCCGCACTCTACATTTGTGGGTAAGCATGATGCTGTTTTCCTTTTGTCTTCTCACTATCCACGTCAAAGCTCTGAAAGGATTTCTTTCCACTTGGCTGAAGAGCCTAAAAGAATGGCTTTAAGCCTTGAATCTTGCAGTGATTCCAAATTGCTACCCTACGGCATAATAAAAAGGAAATCCGGGTAGATGGAAGGCTCCTGTTATTCTCCCCGGTGCAGTGAGACAGGGCACTAATTTAAGTTAATTATACATCAAGGAAATTATTCAATTTCCTTAGTGAATAATCAAAGGAAAGGACCATGTCAATGATGAAAGGAAAAAATAAGCAAGGAATTAGATCACAGTATAAATGTATCCCCACATGGGATAAATTGCATATTCCTTTGTATCCCATTGAGTACTCCTATATTCACTATCTGCAACATGCATAATGGAATACAGAGCTATGTAGACTTACAGCTATAGCGACTGTCCTTGCAGCTAGTTATGCCATCAGTTATGGTCCTGGCTAGCAAAAATTAGACTTGGTTGTTTTTGTTTTTTTTTATAATTTTACTTTTAGGAGAAGCACAATGGGCTCGCATTAAGGGGAAGAGGCAGCTATCAGATGCTGGCATGTATGTACGCCACTGCACACTGGCACACTTGAGGAGAAAAAACAGGGGCTGGAGGAAAAGCTCAGCCCACCATTGCACTGGCAACACCGTAGGCCCACTCACAACCAACATAGCAGGTCACAGTCCCCTACTGTGGTCCTGAGTTAAGTGGTAGATAACTGGATGGCTGCAACCCACCAATCGGATAAAGTACCTAACCTGCACCATGGCGAAGAAAATAACTATGGGCCTTGCACCCCCCTGAAGTGTGTGCACTCCTGTGCCCTAGTAATAACCCCCACTCAACAAGGGGGTCTGAATCACAGCTCCTGCAGGTTCCACATTGTCATACCTCACAAGATCAAAGATCTTTTGCCTACAGGGCGCCAACCCGGCTAAATGGTCTGAACAGTTACATCTCCTCCACTCCTACCCTTGGTGCATTTAAATCAAGGCAATGCCTCTCTCTCACTGCCTCTAGTTCCTGTGACTGCCTCCACTAGCTGACCCCATGAATATTTCCATAACCTTATGTAGTTCTCTCTTCAATTAGCACTTGAATACCCCTTAGCACGCACTTCCCCATGTTATGTCTACGACAATGCCTCTGGCTACGCGCCTCCTCTGTAGCTCTCAGCCCCTCTACTCTTCCTCTCTCCCTCTCTCTTGTCCTCTATCCTCCTCTATGTCCTTGTAACCTAGCCTCCAAAACTTGTTTTGTTTCTTAGATGCTTTGTAACTTTAACTTGCACTTTTGTAACCTTGTCCTATGTATTGAATTTGTAATCGGACTTACACGTCTTATGTTTTGAATTGTAAACCGACGTGGAACCTTTGTAAAAGAGCCCTGGCTCAAAGGTATTGTAATCCTAGACCTAACATATTAAGAAGCGAGACATGATTTTACATGTTAATATTTACCATCAACATTTCCACATATCCAGGTTTTATCATAATTTGGTTGATTACATGGTAAGTTTCCTTATTGTAAATATATCCACACAAGCATCATATATTAACTTTTTTCCTCATTTTGTTTTCTTTCCTCCTCCCCCTCCAATCCTGTCCACCCGTATTATTCGCCTCCCACCCCCCCAAAAGGCAGGCTGCCAGACGACTCTCAAGTCAAGAAAGGGGAAAGAAGTCCCCCCCAGGCTTTTCCAAATGGGATCAGCTCCCGAAGGAACAAAATCTGGGTCCAACCCTGACTGATAGAACACCCATTTGTGCCATTTTATTTCAAATTGGGGGAGTCTATCCTGAAATTTGGCAATGAGTTGTTCATTATGGTAAATTTCCTTTATAATATTATGCCAATCACTCGTTAAAGGTATCTTGGGTGTCATCCACCATCGGGTAATAGTTTTTGTAGCTACTAAAATGAATAAGGGGAGTAAGGTCCTATCCCAGCGAGGACTATAAGGGGGATAAATAGACAAAAGTACATTCTCCACAGTTAGTTCAATGTCCTCTTCCAAACACCCCGCCAACTCTACTTGTAATGCACACCAAAAGGGTGTCAGCTTAGGGCAAAACCAAAAAATGTGACCCAAGTCAGCTAGTCTGCAGTTACAGCCTCTCCAACAGAAGCCATAGGAGGCAGGGAGGTATTTAGTAAGTATCGCCAGAGATCGGAAGTACCGAGATTGTGACTTCCACACAAGTTCCCGCCACACGTTTGTGGTGGTAATCTTAATGGCTTTTAAAGTTGCCCCCTGCTATGTTTCAAAACAAACATCTGTTTGCAAGTCTTTATTCCAAGCTTCCAGTATTGACAGGGAAGTGTCTCCCAATGCCTCCAGTAGGATTCTGTATAGATGACTGATTAATTTATCCCATAAACTGCCCCACAAAGTGTCTCAGTAGTTTCCATAGTGCTGGAAGAGGTGAGGGTAAGCAAGCTAATGTCTCCCTCTGTTTAAGTATAAATTTCTCACCTGGGTATATCTGAACCTATCCCTCTCCGGAAGGGAATACTGGGTTTGTAAATCAGAAAAAGAAACCACCCCAGAGGACTTGAGAAACTGCCCATAAAAATTAAGACCAAGCCTCTGACATGTTTTAAATGTAGAGTCATAATTAGTCGGTAAAAAGGATTCATCAGCTGAGATTAAAGTAAATGAGAAAATTGTTTGTTTTAGAGTTTTTTTTCATTTTATCTTTTGCCAAACCCTTAACGTCTGGTCGGTAAAGTGCAAAAAGTCCCTCGGGGGGGGGGGACGTTCCCTAGGTGAAAAAGCTATTTTTTCCATGTCATATAGATCGTTAAGTAAAAATATGATGTCCTTCCATGTCGACTGATATGTAGGAGAGAGCCAAATAGCAAATATTTTTAAGAAGGCAGCTAATGCATAGTGTTTTAAATTGGGAATATTAACACCCCCCCGCTCCAGGCCAGAGTTAATATAGAGTAAGGAATCCTTGGTCTTTGACCCTCCCAAATAAAAGAAGAGATGGTTTTATTCCAGGATCGAAAATAAAAGTCCGCCAGAAAGGTTGGAATGTTCTGGAATAAATATAGCAGTCTAGGGAGAATGTTCATGTGTATGGTCTCTATCCGCTTGAAAAAGGTAAGCTAAAACCCACTTAGCAGGTCAGGCCCTCTGCTCCCACAGTACCAACCTCCGAGTGCAGTCTTGTGAGCAGTTAACTGAAACAGGGTAACCCTCCTGTCTGTTTTGTGGGTTCGAATCAAACTTTGGTCTCAAGTCTTGGAGGGATTCAAACTGTGAACCCCTTGCTAGTGTACCCAATGTACAGGCTCAGACAATTCTGCTCTCAGGGGGCCAGATATCTTTTGCCTACGGGCACCTAACCAGGCGTACAAAATGAACCCTTAAAACTCTATTAAGGACCTCAGAATAAATTCTTACCTTTTCCCAGTTTGGTAAAACCAGTAAGCAAGTGTACCGTGTCAACTGTAACCATGTATGCTGCACTTGCCAAGAAAAAGAATTTCAAAGGCACACCAAGTAATCTCTAAAGTAGAGGTTTACTTAAATATAGACAAAAAAATTAACATGTAAATACAGAACCATATATTATCAAACATACAAATCACTTAAAAGAATAAGGTTTTAAAAAGTGCAGATTCCTACTACTAATACACTTAGACTTGTCTGTTCTAAGGTATTCTTATATCACAGTGCTGTAGATGTTTCTTTTTCAGAGTCCAAACATTTGTGTCAAAATGGAAAACAGAATACTGTTTAAAAACTGGCTTTGCCAACCTCTCTGTGTGAGGTCACCTAGCTCCTACCTGTCAGAATATAAAAAAAAATCTATGCAAAACAGGATGTCTTATCAAAGTATTACACTCTGTAACCTCAGCACAACTCATTTTCTTCAAGTGACTTTCTTTGATCTTATGAGCAGCTTCCCCTTTGCAGAACATCACAACATCTTCCATGACTTCGCACTAAAGCGTCATAACTTGCCCTTCTTCCTCCTCTAAATGTTATAAAAGTTTATGATCTATCTTGGCAGTTGGCAAGCTGCAATTAGTCACATAACAGGAGATGCTTATTTTTTAAGGTATCTTCTAGCCTGTAATGATCTCTTGGCCTTCCAGGTCACACCTTGTAGCTAAAACCTGGGTGGGCTTGTCATTCCACAGACTGTCAGCATCTCTCATGAGAGCCATTCAATAACACATTTTTACATTACAAAAAGTATAGATTAATCAGAACCAGCTGTCAGAGTGTCATAATTCCTCCCCACCTAAACTGAATTTGGGGGCTCTATCCCCTGCATGGGATGAGCTTCCCAAATCAGTTCACTCCTCGCTCACACGAGACAGCCCATCAGAGTTCTGATTTTTGGCTCCAGCCCTATGTGATATTGTCATATCATACCCTTGCAAAGCAAGGCTCCATCTTAGCAATCTACTATTGTTCTTTCCCATCTGCGTCAGCCAAACCAGGGGGTTGTGGTCAGTCTGCACCACAAAATCCTGCCCATTTAAGTATGGCTCCAACTTCTTTAGAGCCCACACTATGGCAAGACATTCTTTTTCCACAGTAGAGTATGCCTGCTCCCTGGGAAGTAACTCCCTACTCAGGTACACTACTGGGTAATCTCTCCCTTGGCTGGATGGCTGACTCAGTACTGCCCCAATACCCACGTCTGAGGCGTCAGTCTGAACTATACCGGGTTTTCTATAGTCAGGACTTGTCAAAACAGGAGCACTGCACAGTGCCTCCTTTAAAATGGAAAAGGCTTCCTCACAGGTTGGACCCCAGATAATTTTCTTGGGCATCCTTTTCTTTGTGAGGTCAGATAGGGAAGCAGCCAGGGCACTGTAATTGGGTACAAATTTTCTATAGTACCCTGCTATCCCCAGAAAGCTCCTGACCTGTTTCTGTGTTTCTGGTCTGGTCCACGCCCAGTTTACCTCTATCTTTATTTGGTTAGGACGGAAATGTCCTCGGCCTACCACATGCCCGAGGTATGCCACTTCTCCCATGGCCACCTGGCACTTCTTGGCTTTGACAGTGAGCCCGGCCCTCTGTATCCTGCCCAGCACTTCCCTAAGGTGGGATAGGTGTTCCTCCCAGCTGATATTAAAGATGACAATGTCATCCAGGTATGCCATGGCGTACGCCTCAGCACCATTTAACACCTGGTTCACCAACCTTTGGAAAATGGCTGGGGCGTTCTTCATTCTGAAAGGCATTTCTTTAAATTCAAATAAGCCTATCAGAGTGATGAAGGCCAACCTCTCCCTAGCTCAGTCTGTCAACTCTACCTGCCAATACCCCTTGGTCAGGTCAGTGGTCATAAGGAAGGTCGCCCCTCCCAACTTGTCCAGGAGTTCATCCATCCGGGGCATCCGGTGGGAGTCTGACTTCATGACTGCATTCAGTCCACGATAGTCTACACAGAAATGAGTACAGCCATCTGGCTTAGGCACAAAAACTACGGGTGAGGCACAGGGGTAATCTCTGGATTACCCCTAAATCCAGCACCTCCTCCACTTCCCTCCTAATGTCCTTTTGGACAGCGTCTGACACCCGATATGCTGTTCGCTGTATGGGCGTCTGTGTCCCTGTCTCCACATCTTGTGTGGCTAAGGGGGTTAGGCCAGGCTTGGCGCTAAACAATGGGGCAAAGTCTGCCAAGACCTCCCTTACTTTCTGGATCTGGTCCGGGGCCAGCTGGGGAGACAATTTTACTGCCTCCACAGAGGACTCCCACTTACTTTCTTCCAGCAAGTCCAGAAGGGGGTCTCCTTCATCCGTCCCCTCCCCAGGACTACACACTGCAAACACCATGTCCGCCCTATTTGCATATGGCTTAATCATGCTGACATGGTACATCCTTTCTGTCTGTCTTTGGTCTGGTAACTCTACAAGATAGTTCACGTCATTTACCTTCCTAACCACTTTGTATGGTCCTGCCCACTCAGCCTGCAGCTTGTCTTTCCGGATCGGAATAAGGACCATGACTTCCTGACCCACCATGTATGAGCGAGCTCTGGCACTGCGGTCGTACCACACTTTTTGTTTCTGTTGAGCAGCTGCCAGGTTGCTCTGGGCTGTCCCCATAAGCTCCTTCAGCCTTTCCCAAAACCTAAGGACATAATCCACAATGGGAGTTCCCTGGGTGGTGTGCTTGCCTTCCCAGTCCTCCCAGATAAAGTCTAGGGGCCAACATACCCGTGTCCATATAAGAGTTCAAGGGGGGAAATCCTGTCAACTCTTGGGGCACCTCCCTGTATGCAAACAACAGGTGGGGAAGGTATTTCTCCCAGTCCCTCAAATGCTGTTCAGCAAACGACCGGAACATTGACTTCAGGGTACCACTGAATCTTTCCACAAGCCCACTGGCTTGTGAGTGATATGGTGTCGTGCATCTCTGCACCACCCCACACTTCTCCTATAAACATTTCATCAGGTCCGACATGAAGGAACCCCCTTGATCAGTGATAACCTCCTGCAGAAACCCAACATGGGAGAAAATCCCAAGTAAGGCATCTGCCACTCTGTCTGTCCTCAGTGAGGACACAGTGACTGCCTCTGGGTGCCGGGTGGCATAATCCACCACAGTCAGGATGAATCTCTTCCCTGAGGAGCTGGGGTTATTTAAAGGCCCCACAACATCCATTCCCACCCTCTGGAATGGCTCCTCATCTATGGGCAATGGAATCAGGGTCGCTTAGGTTTTCTTGCCCGCCTTCCCTATTTCTTGGCACAGGTGACAAGACCTGCAATACTCCTTCACCTGCTGGGTGAAGTTTGGCTAATAGAAATTCTGGGCCAACCGCTGCATCATGCATGAGATTCCCAGATGACCAGACAAGGGAATATCATGTGCAATCTTGAGCAACTGCTCACGATACCCCTGGGGAACAACAAGCTGCCTGCCTAGCACCCCTCCCTCTGTCTGCACTGCCTGAGTATACATAAGTCCATTTTCCCAATAAACCTTATGTCTGCTGTCACCTCCCTGTGCCCTGTCAGAGCCTGCCCAAGCCCTCAGCTTCTCTAGACTAGGGTCACTTCTCTGAGCAGCTGCCAACCCCTCATACATTTCCAAGGCATGGGACCGGTCCCCTTCAGTCGCTAAACTAGGGTCCCTTGCACTAGTGTCAGGGCACTCAGGATCACTGTCAATACCAACCCTCTGACAATGAGTTACCCCTCCCTCTTCGGAGTAACCCTCTGTAGCTGTGTGGTTCTTACTACTGGGGAAATTTCTACCCCCTTTTCGTTAGTCTCCATTTCAGGGGAGACAGGCTGGGGAAACCAGCCTCTCAGTGGTTTCCACAATGGCTTCTGTGGGGTTCAGGGAACTACAATTTTCCCTTGCCACTTGGCTACGGGTAACTGCACATACCATCCCGTTTGAGATTGTTGCACAGGATCACATCCACTGCTAAGGTTTTGGCTACAGCCACCTGTTGCACAGTTCCCCCCTGTTTCACCCCAGTCCAGGAGAACACTAGCAAGGGGCAACATTTTCTCTTCACCAGTGAACCCTTTTACAGGGACGTATTTATTGGGTATAAGCTGACCAGACTGTTCCAGATCCCCCTTTACCAACGTCAAGGATGCGCCTGTGTCCCTTAACCCTTGCGTCTGTACACCATTCACCGTGACCGGGTGCATGTGTTCCCTCATGTTCACAGGCATGCTTCCAGGGACACACAAACAGACCACTTCTTTTCTAATACCATTCTGCATATTATTGCTCATTCTTTTGGGACACTGGCAATATGCCCAGTTTCTTTACATAACCAACATTCACTTCTCTTTTCAGAGAAATATTTTCTCTGAAACCTGGGGCTAACTGGTTTTGGTGAAGACAGTGAGGGTTTTAGCTGTTCTGAAGACACGCTTTTCCCTTTCTGCACTGCCACGCCCACCCCATTCGCTCTCAGAGCAGGTCTGCTCTTGGCATAGCGGTCCAAGAGTTCAGAAGCCTCTTGCACTGATTTGGGATCTCGGTCCTCAAACCAGGTTTTCAGCTCTGCTGGGCATGCCCAGAACAACTCTTCTAACAGAATCACATTTTCAATTTTATCAACAGAGTTTGCTTCAATTCCTTCCCACCAACGTTTTAAAAACTGACACTGTTTCTTGGCTAGTTCCTTGTAGCTCATGTCAGGGCTTCCCCTGAGCTTACAGAATGTAGCTCTTTATGATTCAGCAGTTAATTCAAATATTTTTAACAGTGCAACTTTAAGTTTGCTGTAATCATCACTGTCATTGTTCATTTGACCCAATGCATCCTGAGCTTTCCCGGTAAGTAGCGGGGATAGCTGGAAGCTCCAGGACTCCCTAGGAATTTTAGCCTGAATACAAATTCTTTCAAAAGAATTTGAAAAGGCATCCATATCCTCCCCCTGTTTAAATTTGGCTATCAATTTGGAATTCAATTTGTAACCCAGTCCTGTAGTCCCAGTTAAACCCAAGCCACTTACCTGCTCTGGTGCCGCTGGTTGGAGTCGTAGCTTCTCCAGTTCACATTGCCTCTGGCGCTCATGCTCCTCACAGTCTGCCTCTCAGTGTTCTTGCTGTGCCTCCCGCTGTTCACGGTCCCTCTCCCTCTGGAACTCCAGCTCCATTCTGCGCAACTCAATTTGCAGCGTGAGTACTTCTGGATCCAGGATACTGGTGACCTTCCCCTGCTGCTGTGGCCCTTCACTGACAGTGGCCCTGTTCTCCTCCTCATCGGATCTGGACACTGCACTGGCCGCTAGCCCTGCCACACTCGAGGTTTGGTCCTTTTCAGTCACGGTCTATGACTCACTGCTCTGGGTATCTGCTACCATCAGGGCATCCATGAGGTTCTGTTTGCTGGCTTTCACCTCGAACGGGACTCCTCTGTCCCTGCACAACTGCTTTAAGTAGTCTACAGTGTGCCTGCTGTAGTTGGAAGCCATCTTCTTCCCTGACTATGGCTACTCTGACTTGTACTTTAGAAAAAAAAAAATAAAACGGATAGGAACTTTGTATGCCAAGTGATATAGTTCTGTCTCCTTTTTTAAAAATAAATCACTGTCTTTTTCTTTCTTTGCAAGTGAGCTGATGGTCTCAAGCTGACACACTGAACAATAAAAGCTTGTAATACCAAAATTATCGCACAGCTGCCAACCAATCTGTCACAAACCCACTCAGCAGGTCAGGACCTCTGCTCCCACAGTGCCAACCTCCGAATGCAGTCTTGTGAACAGTTAACAGAAACAAGGTAACCCTCCTGTCTGTTTTGTGGGTTTGAATCAAACTTTGGTCTCAAGTCTTGGAGGGATTCAAACTGTGATCCTCTTGCTAGTGTACCCAATGTACAGGCTCAGACAATTCTGCTCTTCGGAGGGGGCTAGATATCTTTTGCCTATGGGCATCTAACCAGGCATACAAAATTAACCCTTAAAACTCTATTAAAGACCTCAGAATAAATTCTTACCTTTTCCCAGTTTGGTAAAATCAGTAAGCTTTGTACCATGTCAACATTAGCCATGTATGCTGCACTTGTCAAGAAAAAGAATTTCAAAGGCACACCAAGTAATCTCTAAAGTAGAGGTTTACTTAAATATAGATAAAAAAATGTAACACGTAAATACAGAACCATATATCACAAAACATACAAATCACTTAAAAGAATAAAGTTTTAAAAAGTGCAGATTCCTACCACTCATACACTTAGACTTGTCTGTTCAAAGGTATTCTTATCTCACAGTGCTGTAGATGTTTCTTTTTCAGAGTCCAAACATTTGTGTCAAAATGGAAAACAGAACACTGTTTAAAAACTGGCTGCGCCAACCTCTTTGTGTGAGGTCACCTAGCTCCTCCCTGTCAGAATATAAAAATATATATATCTGCAAAATAGGATGCCTTATCAAAGTATTAAATTCTGTATCCTCAGCACAACTCATTTTCTTCAAATGACTTTCTTTGATCTTATGAGCAGCTTCCTCTATCCAGGACACCAAAACATCTTTTATGACTTCGCACTAAAGCATCATAACCTGCGCTTCTTCCTCTAAACGTTATAAAAGTTTATGATCTATCTTGCCAGTTGGCAAGCTGCAATTAGTCACATAAACAGGAGATGATTATTTCTTAAGGTATCTTTTAACCTGTAATTATCTCTTGGCATTCCAGGTCACACTTTGTAGCTAAAACCTGGGAGAGGGTGTCATTCCACAGACTGTCAGCATCTCTCATGAGAAACATTCAATAACACATTTGTATATTACAAAAAAGCATATATTAATCAGAACCAGCTGTCTAAGTGTCACACCCATCTATTCAAATCCTCTTGAATTTAAGTAGAGAGGTGTTCATAATCTACTAATTCAAGATACATCAAATTAAAGGGAATATAAATTCCAAGGTATTTAATTTTAGTGCAACGCCACTTCAATGGGAGGGAGCCTCGAAGGGCATTGGAAGGAGAAAAGTAAAACATTAAGGCCTCTGTTTTTGATACATTTAATTTAAAGTTTGCCAATTGTTCATACTGACAAAAGATATCCCAAGCCACAGGAATAGAAAGCTCCAAAGAAAGAAGAGTTAGGAGAATGTCATCCGCGAACAGAGATTTTATAGTTTTTTTTGTCCCAGGGGATCCCCTCTACCCTTGAATCCCAATGGAAAGCCGCTGCCAAGGGTGCAATATATAAAGCAAATAGGGCCGGGAAAAGGGGACTACCCTTTCTGGTCTCTTGCATCAATGAAAATGGGGAGGAAAAGTTCCCATTAATTCGGATTTAAGCCTTAGGTTGTCGATATAGTTGTTGAAGCCTGGTTAGAAAGGAATCAGGAAAGGCAAAGGTCTTCAAGGTCTCCCATAAAAAAACAAACAAACAAACAAAAAAACACAAAACCCTATCGAAGGGCCTTCTCCGCGTCAAAGTTCAATTGTGCAAGAGAGATCTGTCTGGAATGCACATGTTCCAGAAGTAGCATAGTGCGTCTAATATTATCCGTAGTACTATGGTGCTTTATGAATCCAGACTGATCTGGATGCACTAAAGTTGGCAATATGGTTTCTAACCGTGAGGCCCATATGGCTGTGTAAACTTTATAATCTACATTTAGAATGGAAACTGGGTGATAAGAGGAAATATCTGTTGTATCTTTGTTTGATTTTGGAATTGGGGTCAAGACTGTGTAGTTCCACAAGGGGGGGGGATTCTCCCTCCGCCACCACCTGGTAAGTAGTCAGAAGAGAAGGGAGGAGAGAAAATGTCCTATACCATTTGACTATAAAGCCACCAGGACATTTAGCTGGCTTTAAGTCCTTAATATGTGATAGAATCTCTTCCGGTCTAATCGGTGCCTCCAGAAAAGCCTGTTGGGCCATTGTCAACTCTGGGGGGAGAGATGAGAAAGGAATGCCTTCCTCTCACCCACTAAGGAATGATCAGGTGGCAACTGGTAGAGAGATTGGTAATAGGAAAGAAAAGAAGCACGCACATGTTCATCCATATGAGCTAGCTGTTTAGTAATAGGGTGTTTTATTTTAAGTATAGTTGCCGCCCGTTTCCGTGCTTGCAATCTACGAGCCAATATCCAAGTGCCCCTTGTTCCACCTTCATAGCTTGTTAATTTAAAAAAAGTAAGGGTTTATAAAATCCTAAGGTCCATAATTTTTTGAATCTCCTGTTTCACCAGGCCAGTCTTTCTCTGTAGAACCCCATTTCCCTCCCTGTATAGTAGTTGGTAAGATTGTAATTGCTCTATTAAGTAATTACAAGAGGCTTCTAACTTATGTTTTTTTCTTTTAATGGCAAAAACAATAGTTTCGCCCGAAGGACTGCCTTATGATTGTCTCATATAATGAGATCTGTAACATCCTCGGAGGCATTTTCATTAAGTATTTGAGGGATTTTTATTTTCAGTAAGTCCACGTACTCTGGGTCTTTAAGCAAAAGAGGGGTGAATCTCCACATTTTGGAGGGTTTAGATTTTCCCAGATTGATCTTGAAAATCAAAGGGTGGTGGTCTGATAGGACCAGAGGGCCCAAAGTAAGGTCCTGTACCCTGGAGAAGTGTTCGAAGGAGACAAAGAAATAATCCAGTCTGGAGTAAGTTTTAAAATGGGGGGAAAACATATGTCAAGCCCGAAATTGTAGAGTATAATTTTCTCCAAACATCTAGTATACCCAGGTGAGATGTTTCCTTAAAATATTTTGACGCACTATTGGGCCTATGGGCTCTTGGGGAAGAAGAGTCCAGTTGCGGGGACAAGGCCAAATTAAAATCCCCTCCCATAATTAGGATGCCACGAAGATTAGTAATCACCTTGTTAAGAAAAAAACTGAACACTGCTCAAGATGACTGAGGGGGCTAATAGGCATTCACTAGAGTAACTTCCGGGGAGTATAATATGCCAGTTAGAATCACAAACCGTCCCTGGGTATCTGCCATCATCTCAACTTCCAGGGAGTAGAGGTGGGGATAAGAACGGCCACCCCTCTCTTATGACCACTGAGATGCGAGGAGGCAAAGACCCTATACCCATCACCCCATTTTAATTTCTGGTGTTCCACCTCCGAGAGGTGGCTTTCCTGTAAATAATAAACATTGGCTGCCTGCCTCCTGAGGGACTGCATTAAACATGCTCTTTTTATCGGGCTATGAAGTCCATTTATGTTAACTGAGTATATTTTAGCAGGGTTTTTCACCATTTTTATATATTGTTTGCTTTGTTTTTTTCCTTCCCCCCATAAATGAGAGAAGAAGGCTGATAACGGACCTCTCTTCAGGAGCCATCCGCTCACCCAGTAATTTGAGCTAACCCAGTGTACCCTCGAAGCTATCCTTCTCCTGTAATAATAAATCATCTTATACAAAACCTTGTGTGTTTTTTTTTTATCTCCCTAACTTTTTTAACCTTTAAAAACCTTAAGTTGGGCCTAACCTTGGCCCTATAATAAAAAATAACAAAAGAAAGGGAAAACAGTAACCATAAC
The DNA here is from genome assembly GCA_016271365.2 of Neoceratodus forsteri. Lineage (NCBI taxonomy): Eukaryota > Metazoa > Chordata > Ceratodontiformes > Ceratodontidae > Neoceratodus > Neoceratodus forsteri. Next base: position 452,852,049 of record CM028129.1, on the reverse strand, counting down.
AACATCATCTAAAGGAATTTAAAACTATGGCTAACCTCGGTAAATCTTGAGGTCAAAGCCTGAACTTGAAACCCAGTGACTCCCAAATGTGGGGCGTCAACAAAAGGATACCCCTGCTGATTCCCAACAAGACCCCCAGGAGGGAGTACTATGGGATCGAGGACTCCCATGGTCTGGGGGACCACCCAGGATCCAGGAATCCCCACAGAGCTAACTCCCAAAAATGGAAGATGCCCTGAGTATGGTTCAGCATCAGCACATCAATAGGCTACCTTAGCCCTCATAGAACCCCCTGCTCCAGAATCGGTTCATATAAGTCCCCAAGAATTATCCCTGTTTACTCAAAAGGAGGTGGCGTTTCAAGACTCCAATAAGAGAGTCTAACTGTGAATGTGAGTGTTAACCAGAGAACCCTGAGTGGGGGAGACTAGGGAAGAAAAAGAAAAAGGGAAATTGAGGGGAGCGGGAAACTGGGGAGGGGAAATGGGAAACAAGCCCCTGCCGGTCTCACAGAGACAGATTAGAGCATGGTATACACAGCACCACCACCTCTAAAAAGAGGGGTCGACAGGGCTGGCAGCCTGAAAAAGGCATCCAAAGCCATGATGAATCCCAAATCACCAATCACACCTCAAGACTGTTAAATCCACCAAGCGCCCCCCTCCCCTTTACCATCCAACCTGTTTCCAATAGTCCATCCACTCCCTTTCTATATGTATAGTCTCTACGGTTAGTAAAAGGGGGGGTGATAAAGAGAGAGAGAGGGAAAGAAAAAAAAGAGAAGGGAAGAGCGGAGGAGGAAAGGGAAAAAAAGGGAGGACAAAAAAAAGAGTTCCCAATGTAGGTTTTTGTTTTGTAAAAAGGTTTAACAGGTTATCGAGTTATTCCATCCTCTCCCTCATTAATCTGTTCTGGTATGTCTGAAAGAGGAGAGGAGAGTAAAATTTAAGGCAGGTAAAGTTCTCTTGTTTCTTGACTCTCTGTACAGAGTCCACAGTTCACCCAGAGATGGTCCGGTCCCCCTCAATCCTCTCCCTGACCCCACCATCATCTCCACGGCACTCTCCTGGCCAGCGTGGGACAAATCACTTTTTGACCTGGTGGCCAGTTTGGTCACCATACCTCAAAATCTGGTGGCCAAAAATATTTTTAGGTGGCCAATTTTTTTACGGCTGCTAGCCTATAAAATATGGTAGCCATTTTTTTTTAACTTGCCTTTCAGATGAGGAATTGTCTATTAGCCTACATTTGGGAACATGTTTACCAGAGATTCTGATGAGAATTAGCCTGCCAGAACAGCATCAAGTATACACAGGAGGGAGAATTTATAAAGTACAAATTGAAAGTCCTGCCTCTCTAATGCAAAAAGGAAAGCAAGGGTGGCACTCACAACTATGAGAAAATGAAAATGAAATCACCAGTCACTACAGAGGAACTACTGAAGATGGGACCATCGGAGAAACACCTCCATGACCGAATCAGAAAAGGGAAGGGCAGCGCAATTATGAGAAAATGAGATGAAAATCAACAACTGAAGATGGGACCAGTGGAGAAACACAGTGACTGGACTGGGGTCTGTCTGATTAACCAGAACCTGCTGATTTACAAGTGAAAACAAGTCCTCTCCTAGTGCCAAGTGTACACTGTTTTTTTTGTTGTTGTTGTTAAATAAACCAATAAAACCTTTCAGATGTTGTGATTCTCTTATTGTCTTGTGTGTTCTTTTTTTTTTTTGGGGGTACTTTTTTTGTGACTTTTTTTCATGACATGGCCAGACATGTGCTGCTGCTATGCTGTTACCATCCCCAATCCACCACTGTAGGGTCATCATCACTAAAATTAGATTTTGAGGGCAGGGGCAGAAAAGTTTTAAATGCTTCCTAAAAACTATGGCTGACAGATTGCTAACAGTATTTATATTGTTGTTACTGTCTTCTTCAAAATCGGTCCACCTCCCACATCCCATTCCAACGCAACCACTGTCTGTGTCCTTTGAACTAAACTCTTCAAGTCCGACTCCGACTCCTCATCTATTTCTGCTTCCAAGTCCATTACATCTGATTCTGGATGTGTGACTTTCTGCCCAGAAAGATGCCGATATCCTGGTGTTGATGAGTACCAGTGATCAATTGATGGGTCTGGATTAAAGTCCACTATTGTTGGTCCATTTAAACTGATCATCAGCAAATCGTCCATAGTGCTATCAATAAGATTGCTACAAGATATTGTTTTAATCCTATTATGAGCACTAAATCCCCTTTCACAAGCAGCTGTACTCACTGGCATTACCTGAAAAATTGTGATCAACAACCGTAACAGACCAAATCTCTAAATTTTGGTGAACCTTTCTTAATACATACTCTGTATTTTGATTTTTACAGCATTTGAAATCTTGCCCTCTTCAAAAGTTTTGTGTAATTTCTCTTTCAAGTTCAGCATCCTCCAGCTCTGGATCAGATAAAAGTTGCCCTGAACACGTATTGCTTTTTCAGGAATGGCATGTACATCTGGCAAAGCCCTGTGATGGATTCCTGACCAAAATTTAGAAAGAGAGGGTCATCAGGAGAAGGCCAAACAGTTGTGTCAAATACTGAAAATCGTTTGTAGTCTTCTGACTGCAACATGGGCTCAAATCTGTCACATAAGAATCCAACCACACTGTTGCATATTTTCTCCTTGATCAGTATGCGGGCATTTTCACTGGAAACAATCTCCTTGGCTGCTTGGTCTGAAGCAGTGGCCTGCCTGGTTCTTTTTTTTGCCTTTTATTCCTATTTTTCTGTACTACATCGGTAGCATTTTCAGTCATGCCTGGTGGAGGAGCTAGAGGAGTGCTGCTGCCATCCATACCACCTGTAAGGAGACTGCTCTCCGAACTGGCATACTCTAAAAACTGTGCCTCAGCAGGGCCAGCAATGGTCTTCAACTTGATGAGCTCCAAAATGCAGCTTTCCACTTGTGGCTGTACCTGAGTAAGAAGACGACCCTCTTTTCGAAAATTTTGAGAAAGCCTTCCAAGAATAGATAGATAATCTTGTTGAAAGGCCAAGAACCACATTTTTTTTTTGTTTTTTTTACAAAGTTCAAATGTCCTTTAGCGCTATCTGCATCAGGAGTCCCACTGTGCTGTGTTGCAGTATTCTCTAAGTGTGCAATTACTGCCAGCAGGTTGTGGAGAAGAGCTGACACAGCACTGTGGTGTGAACTGACCCAGTGCACTGTGAAAATGCTGACCAGTTTTTTCAATTCAATGAAAAGGGTGTTAGCAGCCTCCGCCAAGGCTCTCATTCTTCGGTGAGAAGAATGATAAAATGAATACAGGGCCCGCAAGCCATTTTCATTTTCGTGAACTTCTGGCATATGTTTTTGGGCATCCAGAATGGCCAGTTGTAAAAGATGTGCGATGCAGTGTGTAGCAATTAACCAAGGCAGGCCACTATTTTGTAACTTTGCTGTGACTCCGCCACGTTGACCTCGCATGACTGATGCACCATCAGTGGCCATCCCAGAAATCCATGGAAGAGTTTTCCACAAGGGGATGTTAAGTTTGTTAAAGAGTGAATCTAATGCTGCAATGTATCCATCGGCATCTGCTTTCCCTAGCAGCTCGGTACCAATAAAGGAGGTATTTGGAGTACCATCTTCTCCAACATAACTTATGAACACATTCACAAATTCCCTCACACTTCTGTCAGTGCTTCCATCTATTAACAGTCCAACAGCAGCATTTTTTTTATCTCTTCAGTTGTATTTGTGCGTATTACTGCTGCAATATGATGCACAAACTCGCTGCACCTCTTGTGATTTGTGTATTGTTCAATCACTTTTATATTACATTTGCGTAACAGTGAGGTATGAAATGGAAAGTCCCAAAATGGCCTATCCCTTGATGCCAGAAAGTAGGCAACATTAAAAGACACGCATGGATTCTCTCATTGCAACATTCATCTTTTGGAAAACAAAAAGCCATAGGTGTGGATTCAGGTGCCCTTTGAGCCCTTTCAGCCAGAATGCATTTTACATGGGAACTGCTTGCATCATGAATTTTTATAGACTCCATTTTAAAAGTATTGCTACCAACAAAAAACACAGATGTATGATCTGCCAGATGGGATTGCTTCCTACACACCTTGCAACTCATAGTGTTGCTTTGCTTCTCATACTGAAGCCAGTCAAATTCCCGTGACCATTCAACCCTGAATTTGCGTTTCACTGAATCTTTTTTCCTGTTGGTAGGATTTATTCTGGGCAGAGAGCTTGAGGAAGATGAACTATCTGCAACGGAAACACTACTAGAAGTAGCAGAAACACTAGGAACCTGAACAATATCAGTAACCATTACTGATGGTCTGTCAATATGGTCAGACTCGCAGCCGTCACCCTGGCTGCCCCTTCCTCCAGAAATAGAAGAAGAAACAGCAGCAGCAGCAGCGTTACCAACTGGAGGATTTAATTTCACATGTTCCTCCTCATCAGCAACATCGACAATGTTACTGTCAGTGTCACCGATGACTTGAATGGTTTTGTTACGTAATTCTTCCACAGCACATAGACTGGGTTTAATAAAGTCAAAGGAAAACAAATTAGGTTGTTGTTTTTGTTTCTTTTTTCCAGACATTTTTATTACTCCAATCCCAAAACAGTATGAAAAACAACGAGTGGTTGCTGGTAATGGCAGCAGCACAGCAGCAGACAGTTTTTGGATGCCTGCCTGAGCCTGACACAACCAGGAGGACTGGCTGTAGCCGTGACTGTGAGTGAGACTGATGGACTTATCTTGGATGGACTGATATTTGTAGTACACAACCAGAGGCTGTCACTAATATGCTTGCACACAGGTTATAATAGCTATGCCTTTTTCATTAATTGTGGCAAGCTTTAATTTTTTTTTGTTTTAAATTGGTCCCCTCAAAAAAGCCCGACAACCTCAAGAAGACTGGACGAGACAGGTGGATAGCCAAACAACAAGAGACACAGGTAGTACTAGTATGGGTGTTTCATTAATTGTGGCAAGCTTTAATTTTTTTTTGTTTTAAATTGGTCCCCCCAAAAAAGCCTGACTGTCTGACACAACCTCAAGAGGACTGGACGAGACAGGTGGACAGCCAAACAACAAGAGACAGAGTCACTAATAGGCACACAGGTAGCACTAGTATGGACTTTTCATTTATTGTGGCAAGCTCTAATTTTTTTTTTTTGTTTGGCCCCCCCAAAAAACCTGACACAAACAACCACTAATATGCACACAAGTGGTAGTCCGGACTCCGGACTTTAAATTATTGTAGCTTGTATTTTTTTCAGTTTTGGGCCCAAGCCCCAATCCCACCCAAAAAAGACTGACAAGCAAAATCAGATACAGCTCCCCCTGTACCACCACGTCCACAAAGCAGGGTCTCTGTTTTCCCCCTCCCATCCCCCAGTCGTCAGACTCACTCAGCACACAGTGACTAATGTGCTAGCAGCTGAGCTGCAGCAATTGCAAATGCAAATTCAGAAAGAATATTTATTTACCCACCCAATTTGCCCCTTTGCAGTAATTCAGAGCTTCCTTCCCCAATCCCCACAACAGGACCACCAAGCACCGGCCCCTCCCCCCAGTCAGCACGTCGTCCCCAAATTGAGAAGTAAGCTGCTCTTTTTAAGTATACAGATTAGGATGGAGTCCAGTCGGACAGGCTCCTAAAAAAAACAGTACTGGTAGTTTTTATTCACTGAGCCCTTAAAAGGGCTGTTGAACTTCACGGCAAAGTTATGCTCTGAGAGAGAGCTCACACCAAGTCTCCCTCACCCACTCACCGCCTGAAATCAATGGCGACTGCAAGGTGTGAGCGAATCCTTTCCCCTATCTGTGCTGTGGCTCCCGACTCCCCCACCACCCACGTGAGCACCCAACTGCTCACCTCGTGATGAGGATACTGCTGGTGTCCTACTACTGTGCAGACTCGCAGATGGTCTCCCGAGTCCCGACTCCTCCTCTGGCTCCCAGACATGTCTCTCCTGCTCTCTCTTAGCCGTAAAAGACGATCCCGTGCATGCGCGATGATGGCAGCTCAACTCAATTCACTGACAGGGGATGCTGAGCTACCGTGGATGCGCACCAGAGATGCGGCTTACTATTTGCCAGAATGGCGGGTTTTTAGACAAATCTGGTGGCCAAAATGGTTAGCCAGGTGCGTTTTGGCGACCTGGCATTCTTGTCCACCTGCCCTGGCTCAATAAGCTCTAGGACTCAGAATGAGTCCCAGAAGTACCTGTTTTAAATTATCAGTGGCTAAAGTAGGGAGGAGGGGGGAGGCCTGCCCACTAGGTAGTGTCCAGAGACCACCCTGTTATCATCCAGCCTGAGGGTCCTCTGCTATCAGATGACTTAAGCCCAGAATAGCAACCATGATGGCAAGAGTGAAATGATTTTATTTTTTTTAAAGTGCCCCCTTCATCAAAGTTACCTGGGCCTAAAAGGGAATCCGGGCACCGCACTGGGGCAATCAGAGTCCCCCATAAACACAAGGGGCTGCCCAGGAGGAGGAGGAGGAGGAGGAGGTGGAAGTCAGTCAAGGGGAGGGAAACACTAAGACTGTACTCACATTTGCTCAAAAGGTGAGGGTAGGGTAACGATACTGGCGAAGATTGTCCAGCAGGTCCTGGAGGGGAAGGTCGAGGGCTCTCTCATCCATCACGGGCCGGCGATTCCACGGTGTTGATCGTGGGCTAGGAAAAGGCTCTCCCAAAATTCCCTTCCTGGTGAGATCTTCTGTCGATTCCTGAGCTGATGAATAAGTCGCAGAGCCTGATGGCAATTGCACCTAAAGCTTCGCTCGGTAGTAGGTGTGGAATTTTATTTTTTTTAGCCCTGAGAAGTGGGAACAGTGGGGAGTACTCTCTGCACAGCTGTTGTGTATGGGGTGCATAGTCGTTGCTCAAGAGCAAACGGCGTGCATCCAGCATCAATTGCCCCTTCTGCCAAGCCTTTTTCAGCAATTGATCTTTGGTCTGGAAACTCTGAAATCTGACCACAAATGATCTAGGTCTAGCATTTGCTCGAGAGGGCTTTGGGCCTAGTGCTCTGTGAGCTCTCTCAATATCAGTCTGGTAGGATGGGTCCAGACTGAGGAGCTGGTGAAAAATATGGTTTGCATATGTCACTGAATCCTCCCCCTCCTCACCCTCTGGGAGGCCGTATATACGGATATTTTTTCGCCTGCTCCTGTTTTCAGCGTCCTCCTGGCGAAGTGCTAAATATAGTTGCTCCGAGAGGAGTTTTTTTTAACTGTACCCTCCACTTCTTCAATCTTAGTGGCATTAAGGGAGATCTGGTGGTCGGCCTCCTCCATGTGTGTCTGTAAAGTGTTCATGTCTGTGCGCAGCTCCCGGATTGAGTCTCTCATTTCCCCCCCAAAAAAGCAAAAATCACTCACAGAATGTTCTCCTCCGCTTGGGAATCAAGTCCCTTTCTCTTTCCCCCAGTCCTTGCCGGAGTCGCCAGAGCAGACTTTCTCCCCTCAGCCTCCCGACAGCCCCTAGGCTGCTCATTATCAGAAAGGCCCTGATCTTCAGTCTCCTCGAGGAGACTCCTCTATCAGGTGGAAACGATTATGGTAAGTTTTCTCCTCTTGTACGGGGGGGATCATTCAGTATTCCTCTTGGTGCACTGTTATCATCAAAGCGGGCAGAAAATAAAATTAAATAATCACCTTTGGGAGGCAATTTAACGATAGCTGAGTGGGGAGGTTCAGTTTGTAGGTGTCTAGCCCGCCATACCGGAACCGGAAGTCAGACTTGGCTGTTCTGAGATGACACATCAGTAACCCCTACCTAGAGAAGTCTGTGTCAACCATGATGATTTACTCATAATGATTCATGACTAGCCATGGTGCTGCAAGTTGACCTGACATTGCTTTACTTTCCAAACACATTTACATGGCCCGACAAGAGCTGTTTTTCATTCAGCACTGGTGAGGTATGGATAGTCATTATAAGCAGCTATGGTGTGACAGCAAGGACCATGGCTGTGAATGCCACCGTATCCCCTGAATGAAGAGACAGGACTTACAAATGAAAGCAACTGATGAATCCATGAGTTAGTTACAAAACTCCTCCCCTTTCTGAGCTGTGATAAGCTGACTACATTGCCGCTCAGTATTAAACTGAGTACTTAAAATGTATAATGTGATTACATTTTTTAATGTTCTTAAGCTATAGAATTTTTAAGAGCTGTATATCCGTGTGTTTATAAAAAAAAAAGCTATGGGGGTCATGGGAGTAGGAATATACACCATGTGCAGTATGCTGTGTATTTTTTTTTTTTTTTTTTTTTTTACTGAGGGGTGCAATTTGCTCCCCTGCCTTCTGACCTTGCAATATGACGGTTGCTGTTTATTTGAGGTAAACTTCCAAAATGTGGTGCTGCAATAGTTTTTTCTCTCATACTTAAAACTGCAAAAACTGCACTGAGATATACAACTGTAGGGGCAACAAACTGGGTTATATCTGAAACTGGGGGTGGAACCCAACAGAATTACTATATAAATTGATGTACACATTTTATTTTTCTAAATGCAACACCGGGGGATGGAGGCAGAGTGTCCAGCTCAGGCCTAAGCTTGCAAGGGTGATAAAAGTACTGGTGCATCCACTAATGATGCAAGTGACGATGCAGCTGCAGATCAATGTAGTGCCTTTAATGCGTAGAAAGGCTGTAGGGACTGTTAACCTACACAGTTACACACACACACACACACACACACACGTGTGTATATATAGAGGGCATCTAGAGGGCCAAGAGGTAGAGAATCACTCCTCCAGGGAGGAAGGAAGTGCCCTCTACTGAATACTGTCAACAGGGTGGCAATGCAGGCAGAAGCACTTGTGGAAGATTGGGAATTGTACGCAAGATGAGTTTTTTTTTTTTTTTTTTTTTTAATATTTCCATTCAGCATTTTTTCTCTGGTCTTCACTCAGAACCTCCTTATCTTCCCTTAACCACTCATGAAGGCACTAGTGTTCCACCCAAACATCCAGATCTTCTTGTACAACCTCTCAGCATTCTGCTGCCATAATCTGTGGCTTACCCCCAAAGAGAGGACGCAGTGTTCCCTCCTTACTTTGTAATGAATACTTCTGCTTAATAAGCAGATGTTTGCTACAAGTATGCCAGCCAGAAGGGGTGGATCCTGGAGGGTCCTTATTGAGTGTGGTGGGCAGGGAGATGTCGTCTGTCCAGGGCTGGCTGTTCTCTCCCCAGTCCCTCCCTGGGGGCAGTGTGTGTGTGTGTGTGTGTGTGTGTGTGTGTGTGTGTCTGTGAATGAAACCATCCACTTCAACTGTTTCCCTAACAGACCCACACCAGAGGCAAGACAGCTCCATGTCACACGTTAATCGAGTGGGTGTTTACCAATATTTAATTTATATATATAAAAGTTTTACCAGGAGGACACACTGAGCAGAGTACAGTTCGATTCCAGGTGCATCCTGGGGGACAGGGACATAGAGAACAATTCATTTATCCAAAACATGAAGAGTACAAAATTGCAACATAAAGATACAGAGGTAACTGCAACAATGAACAGAAATATATTATTACATACATTTCATACAGCACATGAGGTAAGAACTGAGAGGAAACAAACTAGCAACTAGATCAGAGACAAAACTGTTGGTGGGTAAGGGCTAGGGCAGTTCTAGCCACATGTACAGGACATGAAGAAGTGATTATTTATCTGATAATTGAGGTGTCAAGGAAAGGATGATTGCCTAATGCATGCAGGGATAGAGTTCCATAATTTGGGCATGCGATGCCTGAAAGATACTTGGCCAGTCGAAGAAGACATACGTGGTACTGTCAGGAGGCAGGTGTCAGAATTCCTTAGGGAACAGACTGGGGGGGGAGATGGGCAGCCAACACAGCAATAAGGTATGGAGGTAAGGACTGGGACCAGTACTTTGCCGTAAATTGGTGCAGTGCGCTTGATGGTGGTCATGGAGCAAAGGAAGATTTAGGGATCGATAGAGGTCACAGTGGTGGGTGGGGGGGGCTATCAAGTGCAAAATGGCAGAAAAAGTGGAAAAGGGGGTCCAGTCTGGTTAGGGTGGACTTAGGAGTGGCACTGTAGACTACATCCCCGTAGTCAAAGATAGGGAGAACCATTTTCTGTACGAGTTCCCTACGAGCTGGCAGAGGGATGCAACCATGAGTGCGGTAGAGGGCACCCAGTTTTGGGTGTAGTGTTTTGTGGATGGCTTGACATGTACAGAAAAGACGAGATGCTGATCTAGCCAGACCCCGAGATATCTGAAGGAGGGACAAGCCTACATGGCGGTCCCGTCCAAGGTGTAGAAGGAAGGGGTAGAGGAGAGCCGAGTTGTCTCTGCCTCATGCCGAAGGTCATGGAGACAGTCTTCTTGGCACTGAGGAATAGCTGGTCAGTGCAAAACTATAGCTGAACTTCGTTGAAGTCCTGTTGCAACCTGGTTACTACATCAGTGGTCGAGGGGCCAGAAACATACAGGACTGTGTCATCCGCGTACATGTGTATAGATGTGTGTGTGGGCAGGCGGAGGGCAGATCATTTAAGAAGATCGAGAATAGAAGCAACCAGAGGACTGAGCCTTGGGAGACTCCTGTGGTGACTGGGAGGAAGAGGTGGAACCTCCAATTCTAACAGACTGAGATCGGCCTACCAGGTAGGAGTGGAATCAGCTGTTGGCATTGGTAGAGAGCCCAGCAATGGAGAGCTTGTCTAGTAGAAGAGCATGGGAAACTGTGTTGAACACCTTTGCTAGGTCAACAAAAATAGCGGGGGTGATATGGCCCTTGTCCATGCCATCAAGAATGGAGTCAGTAACCCATAGGAATGAGGTGGCGGTGGAGTGAGACTTCTGGAAGCCAGACTGGTATGGTGAGAAGAAAGACTAGGCATTGAGAAAGGAGGAAAATTGAGCAAGGACTAGGTGCTCCTGAAGCTTTGCCAGTACGGGAAAGAGGGAAATAGGATGGTAATTACCATGGACAGAGGTGTCACCACCCTTTGGGAGTGGGACTACCATAGCGTGTTTCCATTCTGAGGGAATTGTTGCCGAGGAGGAGGAGGAGAGATTGAAGAGGCTGCTGGGGGCGCCATTGGCCAGAGCAGCTATAGAGCATCTAGAATCCAGCCCAGTAGGCGTTTCTTTATTTGGGTTTAGAGACAGCAAGGCTTTGTAAACTTCCATGGGTATGGTCTGACAGAAGGAGAACGTGGGGGCAGCAGAAGAAGGGGCTTGAGCTTGGGGTGCTGCTGAAGGGGGTTTGGGTTGGAGAGCGGGGAGTGTGGACTGCAGTGCCAAGGTGTAACTTGTAAAATAGGAATTAAATTCGGAGGCTACAGCAAGAGGGTCTGTAACAGTGGTACCACCTATGTTTAGTGCAGGTGTGGAGGCTGGGAGGGAGGGGAGAAGAGGGATTTGACCACTTTCCAGAATTTGGATGGTTGGGATGCGTTTACCTGGAAGGAGGTTTTGAAGTAAGTTGCCTAAGCTTGCCTGATTTTTCTAGTGCAGGTGTTGCATAGGGAGCGGTATTTAGTGTGGTCTGCATGGGAGCAGGAGGCTGTGAAAGACTTCCATGCCTGGTCTCTGGCTCTAATGAGAGACATGATGTCAGCAGTGATCCAAGGCAAGTGAGCACCCCTCACACAAGTCTAAGTGGAGCATGGAGGTCCCACGCTGCTAAGAACTTGGCCTTGAAATAGTTCAAAGCATCATCGATAGAGGAGGCCCTGTGGATGGGGACCAGTCAGTGGCTGTCAGGTTGGTTAGTAGTGAGGCAAGGTGCAGGTATTTAAAAGACCTTGTGAGAATAGTTCGGGGGGGGGGGGGCGCTTTGGGCCTGAAAAATTTTGTGGACTGAGTAAATCATATAGCGATCACTTAACGAGTCATGTAAGATGCCAGAGGCTATAATGTGATACTCATGGGAGATAAGAGACCAGTCCAGTAGGGAGTGTTTTTTCGATTTCGTGTTCAATCGAGTGGGTTCAGATATCAGTTGCAACAAGTTTAGTGCTGCTACCTGGTTGCAGAACTTGGAGGTAGAGCTGGAAAGCCAGTTTAAATTGAAAATATAATCCCCCCGGATTTTCTTTATGCATGTCTCCCCTCACCTGGGCATAGCTGTGCACTGGTAGGAGATTCCCTAGCCTTCACAAGACAGGAGTCTTGAGCCGATGTCCTCTGCAGCATAAAACACTTTTAGTTGTGCATGTTGCCAAATCAAAATGCATATTATGTTGCCATACTTTCTTGAAACAAAAATGTTCAGTGACACTATTAATAATTAATACTGTAGCAAAATATCAGCTGGAAAATTTCAAAGTGGAAGAGGTCATCTGACCTCTTGTCAGCCACTTCCAAGGACAACAGTTTAACGACTTGGGAGAAGAGCTGCCCAGTACACAAAATGTAGGAGTTCAACAAAATCAAAGGCACGTCTCCCTCTCCCACATACTCTGTCAACACCAGTGTGTTCCCTGCAGTAGGAGGAAGTCTGCAAATCCAACTCAGGCTTTCTACATTGAGAATGAACTTCCTGAAATCCTAAACCTATATAAACTAGAGAAAACAAAAACAGCACCCCAACAGGAAATTAATGCAGACAGTGATTTCAGCTATGTAGCAAAGTAGCACCCACAACCCCTCTCCACCGCTGTAAAAGGAAACATTTTGCATTTTTCCATGCTAGCAGTGCTACACCCTTGAAAACAATGTACTACCCCTTTCAAAAAGTCTGGATCTGTCCTGAATTTTCTATTTTGGATTAGATTCAGATCCAGGCAAAGGGGTTAATACAACGGTTAACACCTGAGTTGTTCCAGAGTTTTATTTAAAACATGGAATTGCTTTTTCAGTAATAGCAATGCTTCACTGAACGAAACAATAACAGTTTTTGTCACTTTTGAAATTCTGTGGGCTAAGTTGTTGAACTTGCTGTGAAACAAAATTCTTGAAGATTCATCTAGAGGTTGTTCCGGACTTGCAGCAAAAATGAGCTAGAGCTTTTAAGCAATGTTTGTGCATTCACCCCTTTGATATACATAAATGTCCCACCCCATCCCCCAAATATCCTCCTTCCAAATTTAGGGAGGAACTTTGGCCTAGTGGTTATAGCCCAGAGCTATGAACCTGGAGATCTGGGGTTGAATCCCACAACTGCCATTCACTTACTGTATGACCCTGAGAAACTCGTTTAACCTCACTGTGCTCAATCTCGCAACAGTCTTTCTCTAGTCTACTTCCGTGCTCTTTGAATCTCCCTGCACAATAAAAATGGCAGTCCTGTTGCCTTCCTCCTCCTGGACTGTGAAGTGTTTTTTGACGCAGTGTGCACGAAAGGTGCAATACAAAAAGAAAAATTTGGTCTGGGCTACCTGATGGTTCAGCGGATAGCACTATGAGCTCCCGTGCTGGTGACCCAAGTCTGGAAGTAAGAACAGGAAGCTAGCTGGGTGGCCTGACAGCTGGGGAGTGCTGTCACTTAGCAGTGCTCCCATCCCATGCAGGAAGGGTGTTGGGTCCACTACCTTGGCAACCCCTGTGGGTGATCCTGGGAATTTCCTCAAGAGGGATATCAGGGCAGGTTGAGGCTTGCAGGAGTTGCACTGAATGTCAGGCAGGTGAGTGGAGGCTGAGCAAGCTCTCTGAAGCCCTGTCTACTTGCCCCTTGCCCACACCATCACCAAGCATCCGGCAACTACTGCATTAGTCTCTGGGAAGGGGAGGAGAACAGCTCTCTCTTTTGTCATCCCACCACGGCGGGGGGAGGGAGCCACAGGGGGTGTCTGGTGGGTAGGCTGGGGGAAATGGGTTCTGGCAGGAGGGCAGCAATGACAGAACTGAGAAGCCATCTGCCTGACTGTGGGGCTAAAACAGAATATGGGGGGAAAAGTAGGTTTAGAACACTAGGAATGAGCATACCGGAGAGGCAGATTTCAGGAAGAGTGGTATATGGGATCTATAAAGAATGCCAGGAAAGAATAAATGTCTATATAGTTTGGTTTTTGTGCATCTCTCCAAACCATACATATTAATGTTGATTGGAACCTGCCAAACTGAACTGGATTTCAAACTTTTTTGAAATCTGTAATTTGGGTACTTGAGGCCAAAAATCCCAAAACCCTTTTCAGATGCGGAATCTAAATTCAGTCCAAATTCCATACCCAGTGTAGTAAAAAAGCCCTCCCTCCCCTTACCTGTTGTTGCTGGGATCCTTCATGCTGGGTGAGTCTGGCGGTGACTCCTGACAAGTCTGGTGGCTTCAGTAAAGCTACCAACAGTCCCTATTTTCCCAGGACAGTCCCTATTTTAGGCAACATGTCCCAGTGTCCCCACAAGTTTTGCAAAATGTCACTTTTGTCCTGGCTTTTGCTTACGTGTCCCAGTTTTGACCCTTTTTTTTGCTGACTGCTAATCCATGAGTGACAGTTATTTCAGCACCACTGTGATGCTACTCGGTCTGGACAGCAGTTTTCAACTTCAGCCCTTGTGCCTGTGTTGCACTGCAAGCATGTCAGTGGGAGCACAGTAAATCATGTTCCTTCCTGTTAGATTAGACTGGGTAGTAGTGCAAACAAGTGCATGTGGATGTCTGCCTGCCAGTAGCTCAGAGGGACTCCAGACAGAAAAGAGACCAGCAGCAGTGAACTAAGGTACCTGAACCTGATCAGCTGTAGGGAAGTGTGTGAAAACAATCTGGTGTGGCGGTGGGAGTCGCTGAACTGAAGTTTACTCAGCAAATGAGGTGAATGTAAACAGGTTGGGTGGGACTGTCAAGAGGAGCAATACATGCAGCTCGAATGTCTGATCACAATTTAACACAGGTTTGTTTCTCAAACTTTCTGTACATCATGATTTGGAACTTGCAGCAGAATAATGTATTGTTTTAATCTGGACGTTCGCTACTGATGTTACTGTGGGGTGGCATTGCCAGAGCAGGCAGCAAAAGTTAATTGGTTGTGTGCAGTGTTGTCTGCAGCAGTGCCCGTAGGAGTGACACAGTGGGAGGGGGGAGAAGGGTCATGGTCAGGATGGACCGTCCCAGTTTTCGGCCTTGGAAAGTTGGTAGCTTTAGGCTTCAGTACAGTTTTTGTTCTTTTGTCCCAATTCCAAGGACTGACCCCCTCCTTGAATCCCCCAGAAAGCCTCTCCTGTAGTTTAATAAGAGCACCGCCCCAGCCCCCCATCCCTACTCCAAGATCGATACATTCCCCCCCACACCTTTGTCAGTGCCACAGCAAAATCCTTTAAGAAGCACTTTAACTGCATGTAGTGTGTGCACTTGAACTGCTCAGTTCTCCTAGCATTATACAGGAGGTGATAAGACTTATGTAAAGCCCTGGGAGTAGGCTCTCCCAAATGAATGTTCTGTAGTAAGACATCTGGCAAAGACTGCACCCAGGTCTTTGTTTAGGTCAGCTACCTCCCACATAACTCTGGGAGAACCATGGCATTCTTATCTTTTTAGAAGGTCAGGGAAGCAGGGACAGCATGCAGTCCAAGGGACACAGTAAATACATAAGTACACTAATATTGCTTACCCAGGATAGGCTGGTCAGAACAGACTTGCATATGAGACTAAGAAGGAGTCAGGATAGGGTGATTTTGTTGGCAGTGGCACAAGAGAGAAGGAGGGAGGGAGTCGGGCCACTTGGGTGTGTCTAAGGCTAGCCCACTCAGCTAAAAAGTAAAGTGCTAACAAGTGCCAATTTACAAGTTCATGAGCTATTCCTGTGAGGCGATGTCAGGCTGGGAGGGGAATAATGAGATGGAGGGAGCCAAATGCCATCAATGACCACCATGACCAGTGCTACCAGTGTGACCTTCAGATGAGGGCCAGGCCACAAGAAGGAAATAAAAAATAAGCACATAATTGGCAGCAGTCACATTAGGCTTGGTGCTCAGCAAACAAACAGCCAAGAACATAGAAACCAAGCAATCGGATTCATCAGTTACGAAATTACTTTTATTGTTAGTAAGGTGCTAATCAAAAACCAAAGTGCATAACCTCACCACCGACTGAACCAGACCAAATCCAGTGCAAACAAATGTAAAAGGTATAGGAAACGCACTTCGACAGTACCTGCAAGAAACCCCAGCACTTTGAGGGTGGAACCTCTTCCTCAGGAAGTGTGGCCGGCACACAATACGTACCAGGAGAAGAAAAGACATTTATAAAGAGCAGCAAGTTGAAGCTTATTTCTTCAAGGAGGGAAATTATTAGCACTGCCTAAACCTTTTTTGTATAAATGAAAGCAAATGTTAGACTGAACAGTGATAATTTGAGTATCTACTCTCAATTAAATTGCAGTTTGTTTTGTACCATTTCACTTCCCACTTCACTTTGCTAGTACATCTCCCACGGTACCATAATATTTAAAGCAGAATAGCTTGCCTCTTTCTGGAGCGCTACTGCAACACTGCATCTACAATCCCACTTTGGATTTTGACATGTCATGTTTTTTCTTGTTGTGGTGCACAGAAGCACTTGAGGAAGTGATGTAGTAACTACACATTTATGTAACATGGCCAATTATGTGATTTTTCAAGGTATATCCTTGATGTAAGAACAGACACCCATTCTATGTCAGCTGTGCTCCCTGATGAAGTGGACATGTCCTCAAAGTGCTGGGTTTTTTTGCAGGTACGGACGAGGTGCACTTCCTACACCTTTTGCAGTTTTCTGCACTAGATTTGGTCTGTTTCAGGCAGCAGATAGTTTATGCACCTTGTTTTTTGATTAGCATCTTACTTCTTTTTTACAGTAAAAGTAATTTTGTATCCAATGGATCCGAGTGCTTGATTCCTGTGTTCTCTGCACCAGAAAGCAAATCTTAACACACCCAGTGTGTGATGGAAGAAACAGCAGAGGGACCCCTACACCAGCTGAAATGGTAGGCTTAGAGAAGCAAATATATGTATCTGATGTTCCTGTAATGTGCGTGTATTTTCTGGCACCGGGGAGGTTTTTGTTTGCAGGCTGAGATGTGGAACTGTAGATTCTGATTCCGTTTCAGATTCTGTTCTGATGGCACAATTGGAACTGGAATTTTTGAAAATCTGCCTAAGCCAAACAGAACAAATTCCAGAGACTCCAAGCAACTCTAACACATACGCTTTGAAGTCCCTTTCCCAGTGCTAGGCATACGTAGACAAATTCTTGTACAAGTCAGACAGACAAGACCAAGCGTAAGCGAAACCTTGTTAGGCTGACGTGCATAAGGCTTTGAATACCCATGATGCCCTGCATTGGGAATGAGGCTTTAAGGATCCTATATACTACTGTTCCTTCAAACTGCCTCTCTGGTATGCTCACTCCAAGTGTTCTAAGCCAGAGCTGCCTTCAGGCTAGGGGTTCGGACATACTGCTTGACAGAGATAATATCTGAAGCACACTGATGTTTCCAGAGTCTGAAACAAGTGTCTGTGCTATGTTATTCTCAGCCTATGCTAGATCAACTGTACAATCCTGTTTAAAAGGCAATGCCTGTTCTGGTGAAGCCTTGTCAGCCTAACTTAAACAAGGGTTTGCACAGCCATGGTGCTTGGCAGTGGGAATGAGACTTCTAGAGTACGAGTATGGTTTGGAGAGATGCACAAACATCAAACCATACCACATATAAACCACATTTCTTTCCTTTCGCCTCCATACGCATGCTACAGGGAACCCCATGCATTAGCCAGTTCTGTTGAACAATGCACACGAGCCCACCGGTAACAAGAGACCTACCTGGAATGAAGATAAAATATCAAACTGGTTGTCAGGGAGGCAAGCACAATGTCAGGCACAGGGCACGAAAGCACCAAGTTAAAAGGTGGGAATAAGCCATTAGTGCTCCCCTCACAACAAGCCCTGCTGAAAATTAAGAAAACACTTGGAACAGGGCAGGCAGGCATGCACTGCTAGTCTCCCATCCCCAATGGGCCACGGGGGGCAGCCACACATAAGCATGTACTGTGGACTCTCTCAGAAAACAATAGCATGCCCCCTTGCGACTACACACATCCTGCGCCACCCTAATGGAATGACACTTTGTTTTAACCTATTTCCAAAACTAAACCAGGGGCCAGGGCCATCAGCACAGCAGTAGCGCTACCGCTTGTGTAGCTGGTGACCGGAGTTTGGAAACAAATTCTGGTCCTTGGGGGCTCTGGCTGGGAGGGGGGGGAATTACACATCCTCCAGGAGGGAGGGCAGCCAGCTCTGCTGCTATACTGCCACCTGGGTGACAAGTGGCAGTGCAGTCAGAGAGGTTAGTGGGTGAGAGGACACTGGATGGTGCCACACCAAACACGTTTACCACCAACATCGTAAGGGTAATGGGAGAAAGAAGAAAAAAACTGGCTACATGATACCATCTGCCTACAGGCTACCCAGGCACCACCTCCCACAACCAGTTACATTCTGTGGCAAGAGCTGGGGAGCCCCACCACCCCTGCCAGAGGAGGAAAGCTCTGGGGGAACACAGGAGGTGAAGGTAAGTCCTGGGGGATACCAGGGTGATAGGGATGGGGCAGCCAAGCAGATTGCACCCTCTCTGCTATCCTAACACAGAGTAAAAAAAAAAAAAAGGAAGAAAAGTCAGAAATGTGGGTTTTTCTAGCACTTTTCATGAAAAGTTAATCTTGCAGGTGGTTTACAATACAGGAAAATAAGGGGGGAGAAAGAAGGCTTCTGCTATTAGATTAGCAGGGAGACTTACACACTGACAGCACAGGGATAGATTAGAAGGATTACAGAGAATTTGTGAACAGGAACATTAAGTGACTTGCTTGGGGTATCACAGTGAGTAAAAGTTTTGGGACTGAAACCAGGGTCTGGGGGCCGGCCCACCAGTGCTGAGGTAGTGTTACTGCTCACGGCGCCAGTGACCCGAGTTCAGGAATGGACTCAGGTGGCTGGAGGGTCGGTCAGGGGGAAGAGGATTGAGCACCCAGAAGCTGTTCTCCTCCGAGGAGGGTGGGCTGCTTGTCCCGCCGCTCTACCGCCACCTGGGTGTCCACGGGTGGAGGTGCAGTGAGACAGCAGAAAGAAAGGAGGGGGGACATCTGCCGGGTGCCGGAGCGCTCGCACGTCTCAACGTGCACCACCCCTAGGCTCTCCTAGCATGCAGATATCCTGAGGGAGGGGCCAGAAAACTGAGGGAAAAAAACCTGCAGTGCTCCCTGTAAACGGAGCTCCAGGCCCTGGTCCCAATGAGTCTGCCAGCGCCAGGTGACAGAATCCCTGACAAAAGACAGACACATCGGGATGGAAAGGGGGTCCCGTCCTGTATCCGCCTGGGGGGTATAACCAAGGCTCTGGGGGGGTGATGGACTGCACCGGTGCCCAGTCAGACGAGCTGGGATGCACAAGGCCATTGGAGTATCCCGAAGAAAGGGAGTAAGGCAGCAAGGAGGGGGCATAAAAAAAAAAAAGAAAAGAAACCAGGGCCCGCAGGCTCACCTCTAATTCTTAGCCACAAGATCTAAACTGCTTACTGCACACTGAAGCTTTTTAATTTTTTTTTATTTTAATTTTGAAGTGCTCTTGGTCAATCGTCAACCTAAGGCCACTCAGTGTTGCAGCGCAGACCCAAGTACAAGACTGGACTTGAGATAATACAAAACCAAAACTCAGTAGAGGCTGACTGCAAGGTTAATCTGTGGGTGTGGAGGTTGGGGGGGGGTGGGACACCCCCTTGTGGACAGATCTGTACAACTGGACTGACACTGCTTGTCATGGTCAACACTCTCCCACTCTCCTTGGCTGGCAATACTGTCACAAGTAGTAATGTCAAGGGCATTGCTTGTCATTTTTTATTCTGTTTATTTTTGTTAACCAGGTACGTATACTAGACAGTTAAATGACGATCGAAAGTAACGCCACAGGAGAGTACAAATGAGGAGAATTACAATGAACAAAAATAAAATACACTGTAAGCCAAACAGTTAAACATAATAAATAACAGTAGAACAAATACAGTTTAGGTAATACGATTATACACAGCATCATTAGATACTGAGTAGATCAATGAAGAATTAGTAGCTGGAATAGACGATGACAAAGTAAAATGCTGAGTGAACCATGGAATACACTCATTGGTACTGTAGATCTAAGCGGTCATCCGGTAGGGTAAGAAGGGACAAGAGCAGTTCAAAATGGATTGTACACGGAATTAGGTACAGTTACAAGCAAAGGAAATGAGATGTTTCCTCGGAACATCTTTAAAGCAAATTATAAATCATGACATCATTCATAGCCAGTCAGGATTGTTTATGTCTAAACATTCCAGGTACCCATAAAAGGGTTATATCTCATGCACATGGTCCTGAAATTTTGAATTTCTAAGTTCAGTTGGCACAATCCATTTACAACAAGGGGTATTTACTGATTCTCTAATATTCTGCAAAATAAAACATTTTGATTTGAAATTCAAATTAACTGGTTTTTTTTTTGTTTTTTTAAACAAAGGTGTTTATCATGATTTATAATATATGTACCATTCCTGTGGCTCTTCTGATTTTAAAGAGTTTCTTCTCAAGTCCCTTGAGTGCCAGAGCTGCTCAGCTGCGTTCCATAGTTCTCACCCCCAAAGAACTTGAGAATGTATTCTATAACCACAAAAATCCAATTGTAAGCCGGCCCGCCAGCGCAGTGGTAGGGCTACTGCTCGCAGCGCCAGCGACCCGGGTTCGGGAACGGACTCAGGCGGCTGGAGGGCCGGCTAGGAGGAGGATCGAGCCAGAAGCTGCCTCCTCCTCGGTGTGGGATGCTGGTCCCGCTATGATACCGCCACCTGGGTGACCACGGGTGGAGGTGCAGCTAAAAGAACAGCATGTAGTAGGGAGGGAGGACGTCTGCTGGGAGTCAGAGCATCGGCACGTTGCGACGTGCGTTGCTCCTAGGCTCTCCATGCGCGCGGATGTCCAGTGGGCCGGACGAAACAGGAAAAAAGACCCCGCAGTGCTCCCTGTACACGTAGCTTCAGGCCCTGATCCAGGGCCCCTGTCAGTACAGGTAATGGATCCTCGACAAAACAGACACTCGGGGCAGAGGAAGAGGAGCCCTGCCTCGTACCCGCCTGGGGGTTAACCCAAGGCAGCATGGGGGTATGACTGCACCTGAAACTGACAGACGAGCAGGGACGCATAAAGGCCATAGGAGACTCCTGAAGGTAAGGAAGCACCGTGGAGAGAGAAGGGGCATAAAAAGAGAATATAAACAAAAACAAAAAATCCAATTGTACAAGTGAAAGGAACAGTGCGACTCCTACTGGGACTTGAACTCAGGACCTTGGCATACCATGCCTTGATCTTCTATAACGTACACAGTAACTGTACATATAAACATATATGCTGTATAAGTAGAGCCAATGATTTTCTATTTTCAAAAATGGCCAATTCCATTTAGCAAAATCTTGAAATCATTTTTTCTACTTTACCCCTAAAATGGAAGGCAAAATAGCATGTTTTTAACAAAACAGTCTCAAAATGGAGGGGTCTGATAGAGGTTTTTTTTTTTTTTTGGGCAAAATAAAGTGACATAAATAGAGTTTTTCTTGAAAAATGGACTCCCAAGTACTGGTTTAAAAATGGCAAATTCCAACTTTTACCAGTGTTTTCTGTTGAAAATGGAAAATCACTGACCTTACATGAGTCTGTAATAACACTGAGGGGGAAGGGAGTTCTAAAGCATGGCTGCCGAAGAGGAAAAGGCCTAATTGCTACTCTTGGTGGAGCATTTGAGGATAAAGAGGAGGGAGGTATCAGCATATCTGAGTATGAGAGGGTACACTATGTAGCAAAGAACTGGAGAAGGCTGGGGAGGTGGACCTGAGAAGTCTGAATATGAAGCACCATAGGGAGGAGCAGAGGGGGATATCCCAGCCCAGGGAAGAACAGGCAGTGCAGTGGCGAGTTAGTCAGGGGGAGGACAGAGAGATGTAGCAGATATTATTATAGGCCCCATCCCATTTGTGAATGACAGATTGAGGGAATTTGAGTAAATACTCGAGTTATACTGAAGGGAGGGTTACACAACACCATGGGCTGTGGCCAATATGGCCTTACAGGTTAAAAAATGGCAGAGTCTGTAAGCAATGTCTAATCTAATATTGAGAAATCTGCTAATGGTGGAGATGTGACTGGAGAGCTCCAGAGTAGACTCAAGGGTGATTCCCAGGTATTTAAATTCCTCTTAAGAGAGAGAGAGTTGGACGCCAGCCATCAGAGCAATGCATGACCATGGGATCTGGATAAGAAAGCATTGCGTCCTCAATCAAAAAAACAAGAGCATAAGTCTATGTTGAGCTGGGCACGGAGGTGAGTGCCATGGGGATGCTAAAGTAAAGGCCAATATCAGTGGCGTACACACTAGCAGAACAGGAGGTTAGAGGCTGAGGGAATGTGAAGGACAAAAAAAAAAGTGTACCTTGTATTGAGCCCTAACGTCACCACCCCTCCAACTGACAGGGAGTAGACAGAAGGTTGTGTCGCTGAACTTAATTCATGCCTGTCCTGCAGGTAGCTATAGAAGCAGGCAGAGGCATGGATGTAGAAGCCAATTTCAGTTAATTTATGATGGAGAAATGTGTGATGCATAAGGTAAAGGCTTTACATAGATCGATGAGATCAGCTCCTGTGAGCGCACCCTTGTCCACGACAGATTTGATGGCACTGGTCGGCTGAATAAGGGGAGTGGAGGTACTGTGCTCTTTGCGAAAGCCATGCCGGCAGGAGGTGAGCAGACTGTATTTCTGTAGGTAATTTGCCAACTCAGTGGCTAATAACTTTTCAGGTAGCTTGCTGAGGGTTGGTAGAAGGGTGATAGTGAGGTGTTTGGGGTCACACTTTTTTTTTTTAGTACCGGGATGATTTTGGTGATTTTCCAGGATGACAAAAAAACATCAGTGTAAAAGCTTCCATTAGCCAAACAGCATTTTAATAAAAAATTCTATATTTAGCTACACAGAACACAAGTAGTCAAACTGCTACTGCAGTTCCAAAGGCTGCAGAGCAATACCCTGATTCATCAGGCTCCCTGATGAGGATGTAGTGTATCTCAAAGTGCTGGAGTGTCAGGGTCAGTGCTCCTGATCTGAGCTGCAGTCATTACATTTGTATTTATCACTTCTGGCATCTAAAATAAAACTTTGGCAAAGGTCACCTTGACTGCTTTTCTTGCCATGTTTATGAGTGCACACCCCTCCTCTGTGCTTGACTGAGGCTGAGCTGGCTGCTCTTTTGGGATGCACCGGGCCACTGCATTGGGGCACACACTCATTTTGTCACAGACCAATATTTAATTTGTGTTTTCTAAAGTAACACTTTGAAATTTGTCATTTGGCAAAACTGTTTACATGACATCTACGCCACTGCTCCAATCTACTACCTCTGCAGCTTGGAAAAAGTACAAGCATGGCAGGCAGTGATTGGGCTTTATAGTCAAATACCAAGGAATACAAAATATATGAATTACTCAATTTGCAAATCAGGGCAAATGGCAAAGTAGAGGTTGTGCAGTTTTTATTTAAAGAAACCAATCCTTCACCCACCCCCGTATGCGGGTGATGTGTTACTAAGCGAGGCACTTACATACACTGTTTTTAGCAATGTTCTGTCCTTCATAAGTTTTGGACTGCAGTTGTTCACACCGTATCCCATATCATGCAGGTTGGACTCCTTCTTGATACTTGATACTTACTGGTTAGAGTGGCGGAAGGGCGTCAGAGGACTGGGACTTCTACTCCAGACCTATCCAGCTGATGTTAATTATGGCCAGACACTGTATCTAGGCTACTTGGGTCTCCCAGGTCCCCCCTACATTACAGATGTGACAGGATTCTCTCCATAGCATGCTCCAGTTGGAGCACTTGACCTATGATTTAAAGGGGTGGTCTGATAAATCTGACAGACAATGGGGTCAATATTTGGCCACTCTCCTACTGAGCAGGCAGTGATACGGTTGGGTTAGCATGGTCTGTGTAACGGAGGGGTCCTTGCCATCAGTGGCGCCCTTTGTCTTTCTTGGCGTGGCCCCTTCGCCTGCATCTATAGTCCTTTATTGCCCCCCTATTATGTTGAAAAGGACCGGGAGCTGCAGCTGGTACTGGCATTACAGTAATGAAAGCTTGAACTTTCTCTTTGTGTGGATGTGTGTATACAGTGAGTATCGGTGTTGGTATTTGTATTTGTTGTCCCACATTGTATTTGCATTTTTATTTTTTTTAATAATTCTATACTATGTTTAGGAGTTTTTTCATTTGGCATCTTTGAAGCTTATTTGGTGATAATTCAACTGACTTAAGTTTGTTACAGTTACAGTACCTCAAGTATTTTTATATATTTAGATACGTTTTCTTCGTTATGCACTGATGCATTATACAGCTGTCCTGTGTGACTGTGTGTGCTATTTATGAAAAGCTTAATACAAAGAATTTAAAACAAAAACAAAACAGTAAAGAAACCAATCCTTTTAAAAAGGGAAGATACATTTCTACAGAGCAGGCAGAAGAGAAACGATTAACAAAAACAAACAAACAAAAAAAGACCTGGTTTGTTTACAGCCTAGAGCAGGGGTTCTCAAATGGTGAGGCCAGCCTCCTTGGGGAGGCCCCAACCTGTTCCAGGGGAGGCTCAAGCAAGTCTGAAAAAGTACTATATTTAAATGTTGAGTTTTATGTATTTTGTGTGAAGAGATGAAGCAAACTGAAAGAGGATAACAGTAGGTGAATTTAATGTATTTATTTACTAATAGGTTGACAAGGGAAGGTGAATGAGCCAAGGCTCATCTCAAGTGTACCCAGGGAAGCGTAGGGAGTGAATACATTTCAAAAGGCAACTGCAAAACAATCAAGAAATACACAGTGAACAATAGTGCAAACAAATACGAACAATAAACTAATAATGAGTGGTGGCAATTGATCAATTTGTAGCCTGATGGCAGAACAGCCCAAGTACAAGGGTTGAGCATAGAAGTGCTAAGAGCAATAACAGAAAGGAGCAAAGTAATAAGCTGAATAACAATATTTGTTTATTTTATTTGTTATTCCGATAACACCTTTGAGCACAGGAGCTCTTTTCAAAGGTTTCACGTTAGTATAAGACAAAGAACTGAATGTGAGCCAAGTACTCAAAGGGGTTTCAATATATTCATGGTGCACTGGGCAAAGAACAGTATGTTATTTTTCTTTGGGGAGGCCCAAGATTATTTCAGTTTTTAGGGAAGGCTCAAAATCTTTTCCATGGATTTGGGGAGGCTCACTGTGACAAAGTCTAAGAACTATTGGCCTAGAGAACAAGTGCCTTACCCCAAGCTTCAGACCTCTGCAGTTCAGGTTTTGACTCAGGTAAATATTTTGTACCCCACCCAAGTTCCACTTTGAGGGTTATGAAACGGCTCCCAGTTAGGTGCTTTATAAATCTTAATAATAATAAAAAATATAATCATCAACAGGTGCCAGATGGCTGGGAAATCACACTCCACTAAAAATCTGTTTAAGGCCGATGAAGTTGCACTTGTTTTCTCTCCTCCTCACTGTCCTGGCAAGTCCTGACTGGTGTACATTTATATAATATACTGATTCAAGTGAGGCTTATTAGCATTAGATACAAGATGTTCTTGTTTCTAGCAAGCCTAACTGGGAACTGGCTCAAAAATAATGGTGCAAGTTGTCACTGCACCATGTTTCATTGAAGGTAAAGTTACCAAAATTATTTTGGCTTATTGTTTTTTTTTTTTTTTATGATGCTTTTCAAAGATAGATGTGCTCCCACCATAGCTACTATTTGCAGCAAAATGTTACAACAAATCTTCGCAAAATGGTAAAAAGTGTTGCAAAACCCAATTTTAAACTGGAAGCAAAAGAAACAAAAACACGATGTGAAACGAAGCCAACTATTTAATAGGCGTAGCTGCACCTGCCTATAATAGAGGCATAGTTCTCTGTGCCCTGACAATGCCCGATGGGCAGCATCCACACCACTCCTCTCTTAAATCCTCACCCTTTGCTGATTGAACATTTATTATCCATTGTGCAAGAATGCTCCATTGTAACCAAACTGGCTTATACTGTTTAACTGATGTAATCTCATGTGCTTGCTACTATGTAACCAATTTTGCTGTAACCAAAGTCTGTTAGGTATTTGTCCTCACTGTGACGAGGTACCTTTGGAAATGAGCCTCTAGTTCAAAGGTTGTAAACCGATGTACAAATAAATAAGTAAACAAACACCAATAATAAGAGGATTGGCCATTTGGCAACTGATTAGATGGATGACTTTTGAAGCACATGGGGTGTCCTTTTACTTGGAGTAAGAATACAAAATGCAGATACACTTAAGTTTCTGCCTTGGAATCATTATACCCATACTCAAAAGCCCAACTCTGACAAATATTTAGTAAAGCGGGGCTAATTTGTAATGTAAACCTCAAGTTCCAAAGGATGCATGGAATACGAATCTTGAGAAAATTACATTAACGTAATTCTTGTGTACTCAAACACAAAGAATATAAAGACAACTTAATTGGTGGTATTTATAGCCATATAGAGTAGAATTATACTGAATGATATGAGGTTGATCCATTTAATTTTGTTTATAACTTGTAATTTGCTTTTTGTATACACTGTGATATTAGTAATTAGTCAGGACAAATGCTTCAAACAGAATCAAACTGCACAGTTAAACCATTTCATACATATAAATCAGACTGCTTTGTGTATTTACGTACTGCTTAAATTTATTTCTACTCTATGCTTTTGTACCATTTGCAACCATTTTAAATCAGTAAAGGATCAAGGGTATCCAAAACCTTGTGTGTGTGTTTGGGGAGACTAGCAAGTCTTCACTAAAACAAAAGCCACCCTATACACAGCCTTTTACATCTGTTTCAGCTAAGTCTGAGAGCAACAAACAGCAGACATGTGTTTCATCCTGTTGGGACTACTCAGTGCAGGGCACTCATTATCTCAACCAAATAACAAGTCATACTAGAGCATGTCAGGCAATTAGTTCACTTGGAGTTGCAGTAGCATATAAGAGAGGCAGGTTGGCTCTCAGCCTTATAAGAAACAGTGGTAAAAGTCTCTATGTATATACAAAACTTTGGTTTTAGCGTAGTCTTGTCAGCCAACCCCTTCACAAGATTTGCATAACCATGATGCTTTGCACTGGTTTGAGGCTTCTAAGTTAATGTGCTTGGTTTGGAAAGATACACAGAAACAAAACCATTTTAAAGAACTAAAAATTAAAAAGCAAAAATAACTTTCCAAAAGAGACAGTCTTGTAGGCCGGAGCTTGTAAGAGTTCCAGACCCTTAGAGACTACTTGCCATGTACACTAATATGAATATATTGTTTTTGAATACTCATCTTACCCAACCTACATCCTCCAGTGTCAGTGGCTTACCACTTGGTTGCACTCACTGGGCCAAGAAAATCAGAAGGTTGTGAGTTCAGTTCCAGCACCAGGCACTTTGGCCAATATATGCCGGAGGCAGTATAGCACAGTGGTTTAAGACTCTGAGCTGCAAACCTGGAGACCTGGGTTTGAATCCCACAGCCCTCACTTGCATACTGTGTGGCCCTGAGCAAATCACAACTTCATTGTGCTCCCAGGTCACACTTGTAAACAAGCTTTCAGCTTAGTGTCTCTCTCCTGGTTAAAAAAAATATATATATCCAACAAGCTATTTTAGGTGGGTGCTGCACTGTTGGGAAGACATTACACCGATGTCCTTTCTGTCCATCTCTGGTGTTTGTCTAGGTGGAAGTTGAAGTTTTTGCAGCACTTATTGAAATATTTAATGGCTTCTGAATACATACCACATAGTGGCTCTGCCTACCAGTATTTAACTCACGGCTAAGTGCTCTGGGAATAGAGAGTGTATTAAAGGCACTATATAAAACTAAATTCTAGTCTATGTGACTTCTCTCAGTAAACCCACCTTGCAGCAGGACCTTCTATGGTTCCACCATCAGCAACTCTAGTTTACAGGGAGGGAAGGGACTGGGGGAGCATGGGATAGGCATTAAGTAGACCCTGGCAACGTGGGTACACCCCAAGAATGTCATGAGAAGAAGCCAGTGAGTTTGGGCCTGTTACTCACAGGACCTGCCCACCACACTGATGTTCATATGTGATGCCAGCCAGGGATGTAGGTTGATGTATAAAGAGAAGCATGCAAGCAGTGCTCGGTCACTGATGGCACCAATGATGCCCTCAATACCCACCACAGAAAGCACTTGTGCTGGGCACAGAAACCAACCCCACAACCCCCCCCCCAAAAAAAAAATTAAAAAAAAAGAGTCGGGGAGTGTTACCTTAACAATGTTCCCAAGATGTCACTTGCCCTGGGTAGGTAGTCTGACTTGGGACACAAACCCAGGCCTCCAACATGGTAACTTGTGGCTACTGCCAGTGCAGATATGCCTAGTAGTGTCCATTAATATTTCAGACATCACAAGTGGGCTCTGCACTCAGACTGGTGTCACATTTTAAAAGGACATGTTCAAATCTCCACTAACGCAGTAATGTCTCACAGTGATTTACAGTTCTGTTTAATGAAGGTGTAAACTAACAGGTAGGATGAAACTCTCAGCTGCACAGTTCCATACTGCTTCCTTCAGCCTTGACCACTCAACAATACAAATTTTCCTCCCTGTGTTTTTTCTTTTTTTGGCAGCATCCACTGCTCTCCTCAGAAGGTCCAAGATTAATCCTGTTAATTGACTTCACATAACCTCCCTCGATCTTGCCCAATTATGTTCTCATGCATAGGATTCTTATTTCTTTTCCCCACTGTGTGAGAAAGCCAGAAACACCTGCAACTGATGAGGTTTCAAAATAAAAAAAAAGTTCAGTGCGTTTAAAGCTTGGCCTTGTCAAGTCCCAAGTGGGCAAGCAATTTTAGAACAATTGACAAAAGAACTGTTCATTGAAAGGGAGACTCCCCTCCCCCAATAGAGTACTACAGCTGTGAAACAGTACCAATCTGGACTTCTGTTGGAATCAGTCACTACAGTAAAGTGCTACAACAAATTGTACATTTTGTATTATAAAATGGATAGGCTAAATCAAGCAATTTGATTGCCTAGTTATCCATGCGTGAAATATGTTCCATGCATGGGTAAAAAAAAATGGTCAGAGAAGCAGAACCGCATTTCCAAATGAAATCAGGAGCGTCAAAATGTTGGCATTTAAAATGCCGCCATCTTCTATTCACTCGCTAACGCTCCGTTTATTTCATTTTAATTTATCAACATTTAAAAGATTTGTGCATTTTGAATAAAATGCAGTTTACAAATTCCCGCTAAAGATTGTTGTTACTGTCCATTAAACCCTGCCACAAGTCTCTTTCCGGCAGTCAGCCCCTGTGAAGCAGCACTATTTCACGTCTTGTACGGCAGTTAGCCCCTGTTGCCGTCTAGTCTGTTTTCTGCTGCTTGCTCCCAGGTAATTTCCCATAGCAACTGCTCTTCTCTACTGTGTGGGTCTCTTAATCAGAGGAATCAAAATGCCCCTGTAAATGTAGAGAAAGACTCGGTCAACAACGGAGGGGGAGCGACCGCATGAGAGCAGCACAAACATACAACTGCTGGCGGGAGGTACATGGACTGGGGATAGCGTACTTCAGTCGGCTTCAGCAGGTGTGTTTACAAAAAAAAAAAAACACGCTTTAACACTCGTTTGCAGACCTTGCACACTACAATTATAGCAAACTGGAGTCCCATAAATGCAAATCTGAAATATGTTTCAGCACTAGTTTGCAGCACAGACTGCACAGTATACATAACCTGGAGTCAGAAATGTAAATCAACTCATGAATAATATAACTCAGTGTATGCGGAAGGACTATTTTATCATACATTAGCATCAAAAGTCTTTTTCTACATGCAAGTAAGATTTTTCTACCTGTAAAAATAAAAATAAACATAGGTGCCCTTTTATAAGCTATCAATAAGATTCAGGTGTGTATGAAACATATTTTATTGCACCTAGGCTAATGGCACTCGGCCAAGGCCTCGTGCCTTATTATGCCCCTGGCCATGTGGTAAAATATGTTCCATGCACACCCTGTCATGTCTTACTGCTTACTTAAACAGAATGCATTTAAATAGATATTTAGAGTGCCCATTTCAGAGCTCTAAATGCTGTACATTATCAAGGCAAACACTGTGGTAAATAAACCTCTAATTAGATAACATTTCAACATTAATCAATTGTAGAAAATGTCAGCATGGGAATGCTCGATTAAAAAAAGTTTTCCCAATTTTGACATAAGTCAAACAGAGGGAGCTCAACACAAAAACTCTAGCAAAGTGTTTCAAAGCCTGAGGGTGGTCTCAACAAATGTTCAGTCCTCTGCAGGGAAGACAGAGTCCTGACATGGGCACCTTTGGCAGACCTTGACCCACAGGCCGGTCATAAATTGAATCACATGAGTTTTTTATACTTCCGCAGTCTTCAGGTAACCAAAGGGAGTTTTAGCCAATCCAAAAACAATGAACCACATTACTCCACCCCTCTGAATGTCTGGAAAGCATGCGGATACCACACAGTATTCACAGAGGTCCCTATCACGCCCAGTCATCGTCTGGAGTGGCACGACCACAGGGAGGTAGCCAGGAATTTGGTATTTTTTTGTTTGTTTTAAACTTTAAATACCTAGTAGCACTAAAAGTAGCAAATAGAAAATATATTCATTTTTAAAAGTAGTCAGCTTTACTTTTTTATTTCTAAAGTATTTCTCTTGCTTCTTTTTCTCATTAAAAAGTCTCATTAAAGATGGGGGCAGAGCTTGCCATCAAACATGGTGGCAGTATAATTGACTAGGAACGTCCATCTAGGAAACATATTTCATCCATCTGACAGAAGCGCCAGCTGTAGCACTCTAATTAGCTCATCAAAATGAAGAGGACTGCTAGCGCTACCAGCAGACACCAAATTCGCCAAAGTCAGGCAAGAAGAAAGCCCTTCTAGACAAGGTGCCAGGCCAACACAGGTGGGTAAGCTCAAGTTTCCTTTGCCCGCTCAAAATCTCCAACGGGACTCTCCTTCCCAGGGGTTGCGACGGCCACATACACCCATGCCCCAGTGCCAGCATCAACGATAGAACCCTAACTCCAGCAACGGACTGAAGACTATTGCAGGTCCTACCTACGGACACTAATTTCACCAGGAATAGCTGGAGAAACAGCTTCTTTTGATGAGGTGTCAAGAGGAACATCTGCGTGTGGTGCCAGACCCACGTAAGCTGGTCGGCTCAAGTTTTAACATACACCAGAAAGCTCCAAGACTCATCCTCATGGAGGCCACAATGGCCGCTTCATCCTGCGCCCACCAAACAGCATTCTCTAAAGCAGTCCAACATCCCACAGAGATGTCCACTGTGATGGGCAGACTTGATAAAATCCTCACAGACACAGCAGACTTAAAGATCACAGCACAAAAAAATAAATGCTGATTTAGCCCTCCTGACATCGCGTTTAACCAAAACAGAGCGATCCATACAAGAAACAGCCTCCACTATGCAGATGCAGCAGGGCACGCTCCATGATCATCACCTTAAAATACAATATCTCCTTTCAAAGGTTGATGATTTGCAGAACGGTGCCCGGAGAAAGAATATCCACAACAGTGGCATTCCTGAAGGGGCAGAGGGCCGAGATGTGTCAAATTTCCTAGAAGAACTGTCGCCCTCCATCACCAAAGCCAACAACAGGTCTCCCTCCCTGCCCCCATCACTGAGAGGGCACACAGATCACTGTCCCCCTGCCCCCAACATGGAGAACACCCAAGACCAATCCTATGCAAGTTTCTTAAATACCCTAAAAAGGAGTTTTACCTGAAAATTGGCACGGTAACAGGATTCAAATCTTTCAGGACTTTTCTCTTGAACTGTCAAACCGGCGGCGGGCGTATGCCACAGTGAAGCTGCAATGCTACCAGCTTCACATCCCTACTTAGTTGTGCTACCCTGCCCTCCTGAGAATGCAAATAAATAGGGAATATACAGTATTACGATCAACTCCACTGCGGAGGTGGAACAATATATTAAGAACTATCAGAAGGCAAGACCACAGCAGGGTAGGCCACAGAGCTTGCCTCGTACCGTAGAAGAAACCAAAATGGAAATCTCACAGCCAGAAGCCAAGAAGGACCATCATGCTGACGGGGAGACTGCCCCTGCAACACCGAACTGGCAACTGCATCTCGAGGACGACTGAAAAAGAAGGGGAAAGCTCCCAACAGTCTGCTAGGAGACAGAGATCCTGTAGCCGACAACCCAGATTCCTGCTGTCAGATGCCAGCAGCTGCTCAGCAGGGCTCACCCCGGTTAAAGTCTTGAACAGATACGAACTGCTCCGAGACCTTCTGCAACCAGCACTGGACCTCCCACAAGAGGGCAACAGTGGAAAATGGCAGGGAGCAGGAGGGACCGCGGAAAGTGCCGACTGGTCCCCCCTATCTGCTGATTGGGCCAACTGTATCCCAGAGGACGCAGTGGGAGAAGTGGACTCTCTAGAACGACAATCCGAGCTCCTATCTGCCACGGACAATGTATATCACCCATCCTACATGATCCTGGTATCCTTTTTGACCTGTTGTTCCTTTAATACTGCCAGTTAAACTCTGTTGTGGTTTATAGAAAGGGCACAAGTTGGGAGGATGGGGGACTACCTCAAGGAGTGCATGAAAGAGGTCTCATTGGGTAGCACTAACTAGTATTTAGACCAGCTGATTAGTGGTGCACCACTGGGACAGTTTGAATGCGAGCCCCACAGTTTTAAAGTGGGCTCTCTCAATGGGACAGCATCTGTTGCTTCACTTAAAAACGTTAAGTAAGCAGTCCCCCCTCCATCCCTCTCTCTCCTTTTCTACCTTCACTCCTGTGACAGGAAGCTCCTGCCACTCTTGAGGACTGACCTTTTCTTAAAACTACTGCAACAGTTCTTCTATTTCTTAGCCTAAACTAACGTTTACAATTTCTAGTCCATATGGTTGGCCATCTATGGGCATCTTCTTCCCTTTCTTGACTATGCTACAGTGTCTCTTTAATTTTCCTTTTCCCTCTCAGGTCCACATACAGGGAGGTTATTGTGGTGACCTCCAAATGTATGTAAAACAGGCTGTGTTTATCGTTGTTGGATTTAGTATGTAACAGCACTGTCATAAAACACCTTGATGTATATACCCTATGTTTATGAAACCTGTAAATGTTGAAAATACCATGGCAATAGTTGTTTTTGATCATGGTAAAAAGTACTAGGTGACTATTATAGAAATTTAGTTGTGCTATTTAAAATGCATGTAAATTGCTGTAACCTGAACAAGTCTGAAATGTCATGATGATTTGCATATATCCCACGATGCTTTGCATTATAGCTGTATGATGATGTATTTCTTTGAAACTTGATTTGTTGCTAGTGCCCTTTGGGGTAACCTTTTTTTCAGTGATTCTGCATTGAGGTTCTTTGTTTTCAGCTTTTTTTTTCCCTCCTTTTTGAGCCACCACTACCCAAGCAAACGGGGCCCACACAAGGATAAAGGGTTTTCACTGAAAAGTGGTTAGATCAGAGATCAGTGTCAGTAGGTGCTGGCTAAGTGCAGAGAAAGGACATTCATAGTCTGTTGCTGCAAACCGATGTATTGAAGAAGGAATATGTTATAACTGAAGCTTATTTCCTGTATTCTGAATAAACATCATAAAGAGATTGTGTGTTGAACCTGAAGTTTGGTGTCCGGTCTATCTGTTATCCCACAACCCCTTCACAGCTCCCATCCCAGAAACTTCCAGGGGGAAGATTTTTGTATATAGATGGGTGACAAAGCCATTGCTGGATTACCGAAGCCAAAGTAGCTGCTGCCTTGTCTGGCATAAGAGCATCTCACAGACATGGATATCTCCAGTCACTAAGTTTACTTCTAGTAGCCTGCTGAAGCCTGGGTCCCCAGTCCCTCACCCTGACTCCCCAGTCATTGAAATCCACTCTGTGCTGCAAACAGGCTCCAGCTGTCTCGGCTTTAGGTTAGGTATGCCATAGTGCCGGATGCTCACCTAGCACTAA
This sequence comes from Neoceratodus forsteri, assembly GCA_016271365.2. NCBI lineage: Eukaryota > Metazoa > Chordata > Ceratodontiformes > Ceratodontidae > Neoceratodus > Neoceratodus forsteri. Next base: position 452,817,973 of record CM028129.1, on the reverse strand, counting down.
CAAGGGAAATCACTTTTCTATACCTGCCTGTCCCCAGCCCAGGTATCTTTGGGGGGACCTCGAACTAGGGTGAAATGCAAAGCTGGGCTGTCCACTACTAGGCAGTCCCAGAGTACCATGCTCCCCCTCACCACGAAGCAGGGTCCGGACAGGTGATCTCCAGGAAGAGAATAGGCAACCACAGCTGGTTTCTATCCCTCCCTAGCTGTAACAACTAACTCTAGGTGAGACCTGGCTTACACCACCGCTAGGGGGCTCTCAGGCCATACATCATCTGGGACACTAAACGGCTCATCTAGGGACAGCGAATGCAGAAACCACTCCTGGATGACTCTCAGCTGGTGCACATACCAGAGCACCATTCCTTGATGGAATTTCCCCCACTCTTATGGTCTTCTACATTACTGTGTTAATACTGTTGCTGCTAGTTGCTGTAGTCACGTTGGCAAGTTTATTGTTCCTAGCTGACACCCCAGGGAGGGCACCGTTAGCTATTAGAGGAGTACAAGGCTGGCTCCTCTGGGCAACTGTAAGGGCTCTCTCTCTAGAATGAGGGCGGATCCCATGGGTCCCTTCCCTCACAAAGGAGGTGATATCCTCTTGCGGCCTCTGAAATGGTTCACTACATAAGAGTCAATGTTGTACGTGCTCACCCCACATTCCAGGTGTAGCGGAATGCTCACCTTACAAGGTCTTGGGATATGAGCACTTGGTGCATCACAGAAAAGAGGGGATCTTTGCGGGAATAGTTTGGGTAATGCTACATATACTCAGGGACTTATACCTCAGTGATCGGGATACTGAGCTGGTAGGGATTCCTGGATTATGGCAACTGGAAGGGAGGGTCATTCTACACATACCAGTTAGATGGACAAGAAGTAAGGGAGGGGATGTAGGGACAAAGGATATTTATAGTAAGCTAATATGGACCCTACGTTACTGGTAAAGTTCACATCTTGGAATGTGAGAGGCCTGAACAACCCAATTAAAAGAAAAAAGGTGATGACCAGACTAAAACTTAAAACACAGGTTGCCTTCCTCCAGGAGACAAAAATAAAACATGTGGAAGCAACGAAGTTAGTTCAGGATTGGGTGGGATGGGAGGTGCATAGCTCCTCTACCATGACAAAAAAAGGGGTCTCTATACTCTGTCACAAGCAACTTAAGTGGTCTATACTTGAGCAATGAGGGGACAGGGAGGTGAGGTGGATCTTGGCCAAAGTCTCATTGGAAAGAGGCCCTTTGATACTCAGAAACATACAGTATATGCCCCTAATAAAGACAGACCAGAGTTCTTTAACGAACTGTCACAAGCCCTACTGGATATGACAGGGGATCAGCCAGACATTATTCTGGGAGGGGACTTCAATCTAGCCCTGGACCACCTGCTAGATAAATTTAATGCCAAGCCTGAGCCACATACTAACGCCTTGGCAAGCCTGAATGAGCTGATGTTGTTACATCACCTGACAAGACACCTGGCGTACTTTCCACCCCTCTAGGAAAGATTATACCTTCTATTTCGAGCCTCGAGCCATGGCCAGCAGACTTGACTACTAGTTCGCCTCGACCACTCTAATCCCAGTTATCCCCAAGGTTTCCACTGCCCCACTATATATCTCTGATCACACTCCTATACAGCTACAGGTTTACCTTTTGCCAGGGCATGAGAGGTCAGTCACCTGGCGACTAGACACCCTCCTCCTGGCAGACCAACACTTCCAGAAACGGCTGGAGTCAGAAGTGGGTAACTACTTCCATGATGATCCAGAAAAATGTACCGCCCCCCCCAAAATAATATGGGAAGCCTTTAAGGCCACAATTCATGGCAGGATCATTTACTATGCAGCCCATCGGAGGAAGCTTAGGGAAGTGGAGGCAATCCAGTTTGAAACACAACTTTTTTTTTTTTTTGTTAACTGTTTTTATGCTCCACTTACTCTCTCAGACATTCTGTAGTCCAGGTCTCTACCTCCTTCCTGAAACCTCCTACCCCTCTCTCTCCGCACGAACCCGATGCAACCTATGGATCTAAGCCCCCCCGGAGAAAGGGCTGCCCTACCCACCCAGGGTGCTCTATCTACAGTGTAGAGCTCAGCGCCACATGGATGGGCCTCTGAGACGAGGAAGGCCTGGAATTGGAGTGTGGTCCTGGCCCAGGTGCCATCGCCTATCTCCAGGGTGGGGTTTTCTGCTTGTAGTCCCTCCCCAGACGAGGGATGTGCAATGCCGCCCTGCCTGCTGCATGAGCGCTCATGCCCAGAAGGCAGCTGCCCTACATCTCCCTTACTTTGGTTCCAACGGTAGTAGTACACCGGGTCTCCACTGGGTGTCACTAGCTGCGTAGGACATGTCCCCCCCTCCCTTCCAAGAGAGGAGAGCAATCCTCCAGATGCTCAATCCTTTCCTTCCCCTGCTGACCCCCAGCAACCCTGGTTCATTCCTGAACCCGGGTCACCGGTGTGGTGTCCAGTGACAACCCTCCGTGCCACCGGGCTGGCTCGAAACACGACTTAAGCAAGAAGAAGCAGAATATAAAGAGGACCCCAACAAATTACAAAATCAAGCTTTCAGACATGAACTTATCACTCTTAGAATTAAACTGAATACACTGGCCACTAGAAAAGTCTAATTGCAGATGGCACGGCTAAGACACAAATATTGGGACCGCAGGGAAAAAGCAGGAAAGCTTCTCGCATACCACCTTAGGAAACAACAGGCAGAGAGATAAATAGATAACCTTAAAGACAGAGTAGGGACGACCCAATATTCTCCCAAAGAAATTAACTTGGTGATGATGGACTTCTATCATGCCTTATACAAAACACAAAGTCCCTTTCAAAGTACCACTTTTAACACTTTCATGACCAGTACAACCCTTCTCTCCCTCTCAGAAGCACAGAGGGCTTCCCTGGATGCCCCAGTCCAAGAAACAGAATTAATTAAGGCTACAGAAGGGATGGCTCCTCAAAATGCCAATAACCTCACAACCAAACATATGGGCCAGCACTCTGGCCTAGTCTGGGCAAGCTTGCAGATTAAATACCTAGGGGTTATCCTGTCTCCGGAGATACACAAGTTGGGTCCACTCAACATGCTTCCCCGATACATACCTTCCAGAAGGGCCTAACCAGATGGCAATACCTGAATTTGACCCTACCGGATAAAACAGATTCCATTAAGATGGTGTTGGCTCCTAGCCCACCTACCTGTCACTGTGTATGATAAATGGTTTCGGAAGAGCAACTCACTAATTGGGCACTTCCTGTGGAGCACCTCCTCCTCAAGATTCAGTAGAGCCAAACTCAGAGCCCACTGGAGACAAGGGGGCTGGAAAATACCTAATTTTCACCACTACATGTATGCCTTTATTACAACTAGATCCATGTGTTCATTAGGCTCCACAGCTCTTCCACTGCCTCATGGTGCTGCACAAAACAAAACCCCTTAGAAGTCGCACACCCTTCCCTATGTCTGACTGGGCCCCTTAAGAATAGGACTGCTCAATGAGCAACTACAGACTGCTTTCAAAGCTTGGTTGCTTGTGACAAGTATCTCCAAACACTGCTCCAGGGTAGACTTTCTCACTTATCTGTGGGGGAATCCAGAGCTGTACATCGAAGGGAAGCCACTCCAATGGGACACCTCGGAGAAATGCTCCATATATAGAGTAGGAGACTTGATGTCCCCTGACAGGGCTCATTCTGAATCGTTCCAAAACCTCCAGGAGAAATAAAGCTGCCAAAACAAGATTTCTGGAGATACCTGCAAACTAGGTCATCATACACTCAATGGGCAAGAACCACATGCAAATGCAAGACCTGTAGAGTGGCTAGACCTCTGTCGGCTGCCCCACTGCCATGGGTGGAAGTCTTACCCCCCACAAAGCCAAGGCGGGAGCCATATATCAACTACTGACAGACGCACAGCCAGACCCCACTGCAAGGGCCAAAGACAAATGGCAGTCTGCCCTCCAAACCTCCATGACAGATAAGGAATGGCTGGGGTGTTGGAAATTGGCACAACAGGCCTACGCAGACTCAAAGAGCCGCCTAATATAAAAAAAGATTCTACGTTACTGGTATAGAACACCTGCCCAACTTTAGCATCTGGGTGTGCTCTCTCAAGATATGTGTTGGAGATCTGCTGCCCCTAATGTTAACCTGCTGCATATATTATGGTCCTGGCCACTCATTGTGCCTTTCTAGACCTTGGTGATTAAACAATGCTCTGATATCCTAACTATCTGCATCCCAGTGACACCCATACCATGCTGCTCAGCTGTCAATCCCCAACCCTGCCCATGTCCATGGCCAATAGGAAGTGGCAGATGGCGGCCTCAGTAGAAGCCAAGAGATTAATACTTACTAAATGGCAATCTACAACTGTCTCCACTCTCTTTCTGCCACTAGTTCAACTTGATAGAAAAGCTGGCATTAAACACCAGACTATCATATCAGGTGAATCACCAACTCAGGAAGTTTTAAGCCCTTTGGGCCCCTTACCTACAACATGTGTCCTCCCACAGTGGAGCCCTTGATAACACCCTTCCCCCCAGAGTGTGGCACCCACCATAAAATACCTACATAGTGGGGGCCCACCCACCCACTGGCCTGCCTAGAAACTCCATCACCAACTCAAAGTATCAATATAAGTTACCACTGTTATACTTCATGTACATGTTGTATACCAGATGTCTACACCCACCACAATGTTTGTCTATGTGGAGGTATAGGTCTCTGGTTATGTACTCCCATGTGGTCAATCTCAGCTGTACCCACATGTTTCTGTAATGTGATGCAACATATGAATACATGATTTGCTATCTGTAAACTGCAAAGATTTCAATAAAAAGATTAACTGTAAAAAAAAAAAAAAAAAAAAGTCTCATTAAAAAGTTTACAACTTAATATTTGGTTTGTTACAGAGAATGGTGCTTTACCTGGCAGCTAATTTATCTAGTTCTGTTCCTCCTCACTTCTCATCAATATTGTGACCCCGCTGACACTGTGACATCACTAGTAACCAATCTGGTAGCTGTTGAATGGCTCTCCCTGAGAAGTCATGTTCTCACAGGTAGTGAGGCCACAATACTGATGAGATATAAAGAGGAATAGAACAAGACATGTCAGTCTCCTGGCAGAGTGTTCTTCCACACATGATCTCTAGAACTGTCAGGTAAAACATCTTTCACTTAGCCAAAGGGAAAGAAAATGTACTTCAAGAGCAGGTTCTTATTTTAATAGTATGCCCCCTCAAACATATAACAAACTTTACCTGGCCCCAAGTGAACTCCCATGAAACCTTTAATTTATTACTGCCTGGATTGAGCAATATAATAGATCAAACTTTTATCCATGAAGTCGAACAGGAAAACACTTCACACTTCCCTATTGTGAGACCCCCCCAGCACTAGCATCTCTCATAAGGTCAGTAAACAGAGAGCATGGGGGTGCACGCCTGGATTACAATAGGGACTTTAACTGCTTTTTATCTTAGAGTTGCAGTTATGAGTTGTTGTCACCACCAACTAACAAGGACCCTGTTAGTTGAGTGGTGGCCTTGATTTGCCATAATTGCAACTCTAAAGATTAACAAAAATAAAAAAACAGTTGAATGTCCCTACTGTGACTATGCCCAATGCTCTCCATTTACTGACCTCATGAGAGATGCTCGCTCGGGAGGGGGTGTCTTGCAATAGGGAAGTGAGAGTGTTTTCCTGTTCGGCTGCATGGATAAAAGTTTGATCCGTTATGCTGCTCAATCCAGTCAGTAATAAATTAAAGGGAAATGTCCATGTCCCATCAGGCCCCACTTCCATATGAAGTGGGGCCCCGATTACAGTCTCATAAATAGAAAAAGAGTTTTGTACCTACTGCTTGATGTTTTATTTAAAATTCTATCTGGTTGATCCTAGTTCCCCAAAATCGCCATTTTAAGTATGTGAATCCTCTGCGCTTCCCACAAACACTCTTTGTCCCAGTATGAGCCGTGTCTTGCAGGGAATCAGCGTGGTGCTTCATAGGATTACAATATTGTAGTACTTTGAGATATAGCCATAGCTTCAAATAGCTCCATTTTGGATCCTGCATGTGTCCGTGTTTTACTGAGACCAGGTACAGACTGCTAGGGTATCTGTCAGTCTGTACCTGGTCTCTGTGTATCACGGAGACATGCAGACTCCAAACCAGAGCGATCTCAAAGTACTGCAATATTGTAATCCTATGGAAGCACCCTGGCTGATCCCCGCAAGACACGTCACACTGGGGACAGCTGCAAGTGGTTGTGGGTGTGCTGAGAGGGACTCGCATACTTAAAATGCCATCAGAGAGGGCGCAGGATCAACCAGATAGAATTTTAAATAAAACATGAAGCAGTAAGTACAAATGCTCTTTCTATTTATGAGACTGCTAATTGGGCCCCACTTCATACGGAGTTGGGGCCAGATGGAACATAGATGTTTCCCTTGAAAAGCTTCAGACGAGTCCACTTGGGCCAGGTAAAGTTTGTTATACGTTTTTGGGGGGGAGAGGGCATATTAAGAACCTGATCTTTCAGGAATAAAAAGTAATAGTTAACTACTTTTAAAAATTTGTTTTAATTTCAGGCAGTGTACTAGTTCTTTAATCTCAAACTAAAAGGTAAGAGCTACTCGCTCATAATAAATTAAGGCTGGAAGGGACTCTAGATACCGTACGTCATGTCTGCCCTGTTTAATAAGCATGGGTGAATAAGTATGCTGTACAAACATATACTGATTTATAGGGATTCCTTGCAACCTCTATTACCCAGAGAACCCTGCGATTCCTCTGATAGACAGACATTTGTTTAGGCTTATCTTGAAGACCTACACAATCTTTATTTACACGGTCTACACTTGTAGGCTGTTTCATACGTTCACCACCCTCTGGTAGGAGAAGTGCCTGTTAACACTGTCCATGAATTTACCACTCTGGAGCTTCAAAGCATGTTCTGGCATTCTTCTGGACGGCACCAGACCAAACATCTGTCGATTTGGTGTAGTCCACTCCCCTGAGTATGCGTATGACCAGGATCATGCCCCCACTCAGTCATCTTTTCTCCAAGGGTAATATTAAAGACCACCCACATCTCCTGTCAGCTTTTGTCCCCCAACAACCCAGATAATTTTTATGGCCATGCATTGCACCCTCATGACAGTCTGAATGTCTTTTTTGTATTGAGGATCACAGAACTGCAGAAATTATTTTCTAATTTTTATTATAAAGACAAAATCCACAAAAATCAAGTTGTCCCCAGTGTTTTGTTACCCATCTCATTGTCACTTCCAGGGAGAGGCTTTTATTCAGAGAGAGTTTTTTTTTTTTGTGTGTGTTAATCCTTTTATGATCCAAGCCCCGCTGACCACTCCTTCTGGTGGCTTAGGGGCCTCACCGCCAGTCCCTCAGTCACCATCCTGCTGCCCTCGTTATTGCCACAACCCGGTTGACCCAATGGCTCCCTTTACAGGGGGGCCGCCACCAGGGCAAAGGAACTGGGAGAGGAGACTTGACAGAAGGCTTCCTTCTATGACAGACACATGGTGAGGGATCAGCGCAGACACTACAGGGCTTCGTGCTGAGCAGGGACTGGCTGCCATCATCTGGTAGGCTGAGCAACTGTGTTTTTCCCATTTTTCTCCTCAACCCACCCCCCTCCAAGTACCGGTCCAACCATGACAGCATCCTGGGAGGGGGGGCATTTGGTGACATGTTGAGTCTCACACCACCATGAACAGCCACAAGCAACCACTATGAGCTGCCCAACAAGCAGTTCTGGACACCCCCCGGGAAGGAAGCATCCGTACTACGCTCATAACTCCCTCCCTGCTGGACTCCGCTCCTGACATCCAGGCTAGGGGCGCAAACCCAGGTCACCAGTTGTCGGCGATCCCTCGATTCGAGGATGATCTCTACCATGGTTCACTGATAGGTCCTGAGGTGGCTCAGTAATCCAATCCTAGAGCCACAGATTCATCCGCAGAAATTGCAGATGTTTCCATGTGAGAGAACTGCCTGCTGGCGGGGGTTTCTTTCCCTTTCCTTCCTACACTCTCTCTTTTTGGCTTCAAGGGCAAGGCATTTCTCTTCAAAGCAGACCCCTGCTTGATGGAGGTTCTAGAGCCATTGAAATTGGTTGGTGGCCAGCTCCTCCCAGCTCGTGATGTCCATATCTGTTTTTTTGAGATATGCCTTCAGTGTGTCTTTGTAGCATTTCCTTTGACCACCACGGGATCTCTGGCCATGACTGAGCTGGGAGTATAAAATTTGTTTGGGGAGTCGAGAGTCAGGTATCCGTACACAGTGTCCAGTCCAACAGAATCGATATCTGAGGGTCACTGCCTCAATGCTGGTGACACTGGCCTCAGCGAGAACACTGATGTTAGTGCGGTGGTCTTCCCACTTGATGCGGAGGATTTTCCGGAGACATCATTGGTGGTACCTCTCCAGGCTCTTTAGATGATGTCGGTAAGTCACTCAAGTTTCACATCCATAAAGAAGGGTAGGGATGATAACCGAACTGTATACCTGGATCTTGGTGTCCTTTCATATGTCATGGTCAGTGAATCTGCACCAAAGCAGTTTCCCAAATGAGGTACTAGCGCAATGGATCCTGTGTTGAATCTCATCGTCGATGTTCGCTGTTAGGGAGAGGTGGCTACCAAGGTAAGGGAAGTGCTCGACTGTCTCCAGGGTCTGTCCCTCGATGGTGAATTGTGGAGGGTCATTTACAAGGCCTCGAGCAGGCTGATGGAGCACCTTGGTCTTCTTGGTGTTAAGTGAGAGTCCCAGACTTCGGTAAGCTTCTGCAAAGAGATCTAGCACAGGCTGGTGGTCACTCCTGGTGTGTGCAAGGATGGCACAGTCACCAGCGTACTGGAGGTCAATGACGGATGCCTTGCAAACTTTGGTCTTTGAACAGAGACGTCCAAGATTAAAGAGCCCTCCATCCATTCTGTATTCAATGTCAATTCCAGTGGGAAGGCAGCCTTTGGTGTGGACTAGGATGACTAGAACAAGGTTGGAGCGATGACACACCTTTGCATGACCCCAGTTTGGATGATGAACGGGTCTGTCTTTGAACCATTATGAAGAACACTGGCAGTCATCTGGTCATGCAGAAGCCTCAGGACCTTGATGAATTTTGTAGGGCAGACAAATCTGGCCAGCACCTTCCACAAGGCTTCACAATTGATGGAGTCAAAGGCCTTTGTCAGGTTGATGAAAGCCATGTGCAGGTCCTGATGTTGTTCCCGTCACTTTTCTGGATCTGCCTGGCAGTGAAGATCATGTCAGTTGTCCAGCGAGATGTTCTGAATCCACACTGAGATTCTGGCAGGACATCTTCGGCGATAGGAAGGAGACGGTTCAGAAGAATACGGGCGAGGATTTTCCCTGCGGTGGAGAGTAAAGCAATGCCTCAATAATTTCAACACACTGACTTGTCTCCCTTCTTGAAGATGGTAACAATGTTGGCATTCCTCAAGTGCTCTGGAATCTCCTCATTGTTCCAAATTCGAGAATGAGTTTGTGGAGCTTTAGTATCAGTTCCTCGCCCCCAGCCTTGTAGACTTCAGCTGGTATGCCATCTGGTCCCGCAGCTTTATTGTTTTTGGCCAGCTTGATGGCATGTCTTACTTCTTCGATGGTAGGAGGGTTGGTGAGAGAGATTCTCTTTCAGGGTGTTAAGGGACAGAATTGATAGTGGCACCTGTCACAGATGACTCACAGTTCAGAAGTGTCTCAAAATGCTCCTTCCATCTAGCTTGAATGCCTTCATTTCCCTTTAGCAGCGTCAAGCCATCTTGAGATTGGAGGGAAGTGGGACCATGGGAGCTTGGACCATAAATGGCCCTTGTAGCTTGGAAGAAGCTCCACATGTCATGATTGTCAATATAGAGCTGGATCTCCTTGGCCTTGTCTTGCCACCATTTGTTTTTGATGTCTTGGATCTTCCTTTGAGCTTCTGCCTTGAGCTGCTGATATGACTCTTTCTTTTGCTGGCATGAGATGTCATCTTGCCATGTGCAGTGAGCTCTTCTTTTCTGGTTGAGCAGGTCTTGAATCTCGGTATAATTTTCATCAAACCGGTCCTGGTGATGCCGGGTGACATAGCCAATAGATTCAGCACATGCCGAGTGGATGGCAGTCTTGAACTCCTTCCAGTATCTCTCAATGTTATCATCAGCTGCAGGCAATGTTATCAGCTGCAGTCAGCGCAGACACTACATGGCTTCGTGCTGAGCAGGGACTGGCTGCCATCATCTGGTTGGCTGAGCAACTGTGTTTTTCCCATTTTTCTCCCCACCTCATCCCCCCTCCAAATACTGGTCCAACCATAGCGGCATCCTGGGGGGGGGACGGCATTCGGTGACGTGTTGAGTCTCACACCACCATGAACATCAGCCATGAGCCACCACTAGGAGCTGTCCAACAAGCAGTCCTGGACTGTTCCCCGGGAAGGAAGCATCCATAGTACGCTCATAAATCCCTCCCTGCCAGACTCTGCTGCTGAAGTCTACGCTAGGGGCGCAAACCAGGTCACTAGTGTGATGAGCGAACACCCATCGCTCGTTACCACAAAGCCAGCCTCTTTTTTTTGTTAATAATTAAGTTTATTGGTTTTGTAAATCAGAAGAAACACTTATACAAACTTTCATCCTGGCTGGGACAGAGCTCCATGGAGATACACCACTAAAGAAACTAAGCCAGTAGAACTAACATTTGATACTGCTGAGTCTGTCTTAAATTGTTATACTATTACATTTGCAGATATAAACTAACATACAAAGCAATAATGTCCCACACAGAGTTAACCTGGAGTTTTCAGATCTTACACAAGGGGTGTAAGATGGGAACCAGGGGGAAGCCAGATTCTGACAAGAGATTTCTCCCCGGGATAATATCCAGTGATACACGAATGCAGTAGTAGAACATTCCTCAACTAATATTGGGTTACTAATTTGTTTTCCCTTGCTGCAAAATACAGTGGGAAATGTAGATGAACTGTTGTGAATCAACCCTATGAAAAGACCAGTGCTGGGTAGCTAAGAGTCAAATTGGGACATACAGGGCGCTGTACATGGGTGCCTGCAAATGGAAACGTGTCAATGGAAAGGAAAGTTAGTCTAGAAATCCTCTACTGGCCCAGGGCTGTGGGTTGAGCAGCTTATGGCCCAGTAAAGATCCCCGTCAGTCACAGGAGATGTTGTGGCATATAATTGCCTTGGGGGATCCTGCAGTGTGTAGATGCCAAATAGGGTCCCCAGAGATCTGTGTAGGTGTCTAGTTTGTTGGGCATATTGCAATGTACCCTTTTAAAGCTGGCCATCCCCCCCCCACCCCCGAGTTCTAGCAGCCATTCAGAAAAGTGAGGAGGTGCTTGTTTCTTCCCATGTCACAGTATTATGCATTTACCAGTGATAAGTGCCCCCAGCAACCATCTTTCGGCCAGGGGCACCACTGCAGCACTGTCACTTCCAGCATCTGGCAGCCCTAGCATCCCCAACAGGAGAGTAAGTGAGATCCTAAGCTTAAACAGGTTGCTCAGTGTTCCCTGGATTCCATCCCCAAAATCTCACACGGCTGACCACTCCCAGAGAATATGAGTGATGCTATGAGCTGCACCAGTGCATCTGAAACACTTGGCAAATCTTATCTGTCCCCACCTGTGTAACTGCTGGGGGGGTCTTATGCCATCGATGGAATATCTTAAATTGGGTGAAGTGGTTCTGTGTGTCCCTGACTGCTGGTCTGAGGCTAGTCCAGCAGTGGTCCCAGCTACCCAGACGATCTCCTGGCCTAGTTCTACCCTCATTCGGCCTGCAGCTGCTCCATTTGACCTTGCTGGAGAAACAGAAGTCTGTTGTAAATGTATGCTGCCTGGAGTGACTCGTCCTAAGCTGGTAACAATAACATGTCTAAGTCGTGAAATTTGCTGTATTTTGTATTGTGTGCCTATAAGGGTTCCCAGAGCATGGTGCATTTGCAGGTATTGCCAGTGCTGGCATTTCTCGACATCAAAGGTCTCTAATACAGTCTGTCTTCTCATTACTACTCAGCCTGAAGAGGTTACGTAGCCCTTTTGCTTGCCAGTTCTTCAAGGTTACAACCACAGCCCTATCTTCAGGAATGGGCTATACCATAGCAGGAGTAGTAGTGACTTTGCTGGAGACCGTTTCAGAGCTTTATTTACTTCTACCCACACCAGTCTAGCAGGGGGTAGTGTGGGGTGAGTGGTTACTAATGGGAGAAGTTTCCCAAACACGACTGCCTTATAGAGGTCCTCCTTTAGCACATGGGTCTCACAGGCGACCCATATTTTTTTTTTTTTTATGTTTTTGTCCCCATTTTCACATTGCCAGCTGCCAGGACCTCCTTCCCCCTGCCCAAGTCCTTCACTCACCATGTGATGTCCCAAATAATCCAGCCCAACACCAGCCCTTGCTCAACAACCCTCCAGGCACCCCAACTGCAACCCATGGCCCATCCCACACAGGTAGGACCCCCCCCAAAACCAGGAGGAATATACCCCACTCAACAGTCGAGGCCCGTGGGGTGGAGCCGGTGAGGTGCAGGAGGAGCCAAGGAGACCCTGCTGTGGTGTGGGGAGCAGGGCGGCTTCATCTGCCTTGACCTGCTGGGAATTTTATTCCCTTTTCCTCACCTCACCCCAGGGCATAATCCTGAGAGATGGCCTTGATGAGATGCCTATCAGAGCAGTCGGAAGGGCAGGTGAGTCCCACCTTCGGTGCTCCCCTACTGGCCCCACTCTGGGCACATGATGCCTCCGTGTCAACTGACAGACAAGTGGGTACGTGCTGATGTAAGGCCACCCCAAAGGGACCACTTGTTCCTTCCCACATGACAATCCCCCTCCCCCGGGTCACCAGGGGGCGGTCATGCAGTGCAAGGAGGTACCCTCCCTCCCCAAGGTGGGAGGCATCCAACGCATGCCTGAACCCCGCCTTGCTGGCCGGCACCAGACATTCCAAGCTTGGGGTGTGAACCCGGGTCATCTGGATGGGAAGCGGTAACTCTACCGCTGCGCAATCTGGCAAGCCTCAGGCGACCCATCTTGGCTGATCTCTGGGGCTACTATGGGGAAAGTTCGTGTTAGCTGCAGCAGCACGTGGGGCTTGATGTGTAAGGACAAAGTCAGGGAGCTTAAGGCCTCCTTTTTCCAGGGGCTGCACCAGTTTGCGGTGGCTGATTTGCCTTGGTTCTGATCCCCAGAAGAAAGCAAGCCTCCTTTGCCTGGCAGTTTTGACTAGCTCAAGTGTGACCCTGATTGGGTGGTTATCCAAGATATACTGGAGCTTGGGGGCAGCCATCACTTTGAAGGCATGTGCCCTCCCTTAATGGGATAGCTGCAGATCACTCAATTTTTCCATGTCTTTCTCGATCTCTTCCAGCAGTAGGGCTATATTTAGCCCATCCAGGCAGAGTAGGTCCCATGAGAACTGTATGCCTAGGTATTTGATGCTACTCCCCACCTGATGAAGTCCCTAGGGGAAGGCCGGAAGGAATGTGACTCTACTGCAGGGGGTAGTAGTGAATGCCAAGAATGTCTCTGTCCTGTCTTATGGCTTATGCCAGTGGCTCCAGGGCAAAAACAAAGTGGAGTGGTGAAAGGAGACAAACTACCACCTGCCTCTCCCAAGGGGGAAGGGGTAGAGAAGCATGCATTTCTGACAACTGAGGCCCAGGCTCCATGGCAGAGGGTGTGGATGCATCCAATAAAAATTTCCTCAAAGCCAAAAATCTTCAGCGTGTGGAAAAGGTAATCCCAACTCCGCCCTGTTGAATGCCTTCTCTGCTTCAAGTGAAATAAGCCATTGACAGTGAATGTGAGGGTACTGCAGCCCAAATCAAGTTCAAGAGTTTCCTGGTGTTGTCTGTCCCCCTGCATTGCAGGATAGAGCCCACCTGGTCTCTATCAACCAATTTGTCAATCACCTCCTTCAGTCTAGTGGCTAAAATCTTGGTCTACAATTTGCAGTCTGTAGTAATGAGTGATACAGACTGGCAGCTTACACATGAGAGCGGATCTTTACCAACTTTAGGTATGAGAGTGATGATTGCAGTTCTCATGCAGGGCAGGAGCTCTCCAGTCTCATTAGCTACTCTGAGTGCATCTGCCAGAGGTGAGAGGAGGACTTCCCTAAAGATGTTAAGAAACTCCACTGGGGGGGGGGGGGTTGCTGTGGAGCCCAAGCAAGATGGTGGCTCTGATTTTAAGCTCGGTATAACTTAGTTTGAAAGTGCTTATAAACTCAGTATTTTTGTTCACATCACTGGACCTAAATAACTTCAGTTGATGTACAAAGTATTCTGCATCAAAATGGGGAAAATATCAGAAAGAAAAACAATGACAGGAAGTAGCAATTAGCAAAAAAATCTTTCTGCAGCTCCGTCCATGCGGATGGCCCTGGGTCGGGCGACTGCTCCCATCAATGAGCATGAGGAGGAGACGCTACGGACTTTGGGTGCCAAAATCAATACCCTCATTCAGTCGGTTTCTGGTCTGTCCAACAAGTTCGACACACTGACTAATCGTGGGTCTAACCTAGAGACCACATTGGAAGTAGTGCAAACAGCAACTGTGGAAGCTAAAAAGCAATCTGAGTCCGCTATGAGTGCAACTGCTAAAATAATAAAAGAAAATCACCACCAGCGCATGAGATTTGAGACTTTGGAAAACAATCCCAATCATCAAACCTACACATACTGCTGGCCCGGTGGTGCTGAGGATTGAGGTGCTGGACACCACACCTCGTGCCACTCCGGTGACCCGAGTTTGGTGACTGACTTGGGTCACCAGGGGTCGGCCGGGGGGAGGGGAGAAGAGGGATTGAGCACCCGACGGCGGCTCTCCTTCTCCGGGGAGGGTTGCTTTCTTGCACTACCACTTTACTGCCATCTCCTGGGTGAACCTGGGTATTGGCAGTGCAGTTGGTGAAGCAGAAAGAACGGGAGGGGCTGACGCTGGACGAGAGCCCTGAGCAGAGATGCATCTTGGCGCACTCCTGTCTCACTGGCTCTCCTCAAGTGCCAACATCAGCAGGGGGAGGGCACAGAACAAGGAAAGTCACCCCACAACTGGTCCGGGTGATGAGCCACTGCACCACACTTCCGCAAACTAGGAGCCGAGGACAGACTCCGCTGTACAGACACTCTCCTAAGGATCGGAGGAGGTAAGAGGGGTTATCCTCCTTTGCCCCAACTGGGGGGTTAACCGGGTCTCTAGAACTGAACTGAGTGATGTACCCTAGGAGCAGACACCTCGGCCCTAGCAATAGAGTGGGGAGTGCTTGGGGCTCTGAGAGAGTGGACCAGTGGTGGCTCCACACCAGGGCCCGGCAGGGTATGTGCCCGATAAAAAATGCCCCAGTTGTGCCCCATGTGCAGAGCTTCCCCATAGTAACAATATATCAGTGCCCTGGCTGCCATCTGTTGTGCCCCGGCTGTGCCCTGGTAACCATTTGTGGCTAGAGCCACTAGTGGAGTGAACCAGTGAGGGGAGAGATGGAAGTAAAAACAGAAAGTGAAAAAAAAACCTATGCATACTCTGGATGCCCAAGGGGCGTGAGGGGGACTACTTGCCATTATTCTTAAATGACTGGTTCAAACAGCAGTTTGGGCAAGAATTATTTGGAAAGCAAATACCTGTACAGAAGACTTACAGGGTTGACACTAGAGAAAGATGAGACAACCCTGAGGCTCCTCGAGCTATCACGGTTGTTACAGATGGCGTCAGAACCTGAGATAGAACGTTGGGCTTCAGACAAAAACTATAATTTCATCTTGTTTCTCTATCTGAGATAAATAGGGCCATTCGGGTACTTTTTCCTTTTCTAAAATGGCTTGGAGTTAATTTTCTCCAAAACAGGCTTAATGATTTATTAAAACTTTTCCTAATTATGTTATTTAACACGCCGATTCCAATGATGGTTACAAAATACCCGTTTATGTTTTTTACGGTTTATACTGTGTAAGCGCCAAATCTCTATTACAATATGGATGAGTTGCTTGAAACTGTAATGAGGTTTGCATACATTATGTACAATTTTGGTAAAGCATGACTTTATTAATGTCCTCCTCTGGTAGGAGGGTTAAGACTTTGATATTCTGTTGGATTTTCTTATTTGGGCTACTATACCATGCAGCTCTTGGACTCAATTAACAGCTAATACTGGGACTATAATACATTTTAAACATTGTTTTCGGTTTTCCCTTCATAAATGATGCATCAACTTGACATGGGATGTACCCTTTGGATATTGTTAAGAACAGTGGCACCCTCAGTGTAAAATTTAAAACCTCTGTTAAATTCTATGTCTGCATTCATTATACTGTATGTATTTTGATAACCCAATAAACATATAGTTTAAAAAAAAAACCTTAGTTAAGAGGCCATCCCCTCCCGGGGTCTTCTAAGCCTGCATGGTGTGGATGGCTATCTCTAGCTCTGCTACCATGAGAGGTTCATCCTGAGTTTCCTTTAAAACAGGGTCTATCTTAGGGGAACCCAAAGGAGTGATGAAGTGGGAGAGCTCTGCTTCTGAGGGGGACATCTCCTTACTGTATATTTTTTAGCAGAAGTACAGAAAGGGTCACTGATGCCCTGGGAGTCTCTCTCCTGAGTTTTGATGCCTAGTATTCTGAATTTCTCTTGGCATTTTTGTAGTTGGTATGCCAGCAGGTACCTCAGTTTTTCACCTGTCTCTCAGGACTGTTTAAGGTGGATTAGTGTGAATTTGGTCTTACGGTATAAATGCATGTCACCTTATATCTGGTGCCCATGATATCCGCTAGAAGCCCAACAGAGTTGGTAGGATCAGCGCTATATCTGGCCTCCTGATCCTTGAGAGCTTACAGCTGTTCATCTGAATCTCTCAACAGTTATCTTGAGGTGGAAAGTGTAGCTTATACAATACACCATAATGTATGTTTTCAGAGCGTCCCAGTGAACTGCTATGGATGTGTCATTTGGGTGGTAACTGGCTAGGAAGGACCATATATCTGCCCATAGGATATTTATTTTTTTGCTACAAACGATTTATTTATTTATTTGAACACTAGTGACTGGCCAAGGCTAGTTTCCTGGTGTGACCTGGGGGAAAGGGTACTGGAGAAGCAGTGAGCATAACCCAGTCATATTTCTTGGTACAGAGTAAAGTGCAGACACAGTAAGATACATAATGCTACACAGTCGCAAATCCTGGTACAAAGTACATCGCAGTTACAATACAGCATAGCAAGTGCAAAATAATGCCACAGCAATGCAAAAAAGATAAAAACTGTGATACACTAGAGATCTGTTAGATGGCGGAATGACTTCCATCTGTGAGAAACAGGTGACGGTGGGGGAGTGGAGTTTCAACTGATGCCTGAGGGTGCCTGGGGAGGTTGAATGGCAGAGGGAAGAGGCAAGCAGGTTGCAGAGTGTAGGAAGTTGACAGGAGAAGGCAGACTGCCCAGGAGAAGATACGGAGTGGTGAAAGTTCGATGGTCCTTGGAGTACAGGAAGCATGGAGCAGGGGAGACTCGAGATAGGAGTGAGGAGATGTGTGAGGGAAAGGACCCAAACCAGTATTTGGAAATGAAGGTGGTACAGTGTGAGACTGATGATGTGAAGGTGGGGGGGTAGGGGATGGATAGGGAGGAGCAGAAGGAGCAGTGGTGTGTACAAGGGGTGGAGTCTGTTGCGCAGTTACAAAATCCATTGCAGAGCGTGTCCAATCTGGCTAGGGAAGTGGAGGGGGAGGTGCTGTAGACTACGACTGCATAGTCAAAATACCAGGAGCACCATTTTGGTGGCTAGCTCACCTTGGACCAGCGGGAGTTAACCCATGCCCACTGAATATATAAACGCACACTGGAATTACCTTAAGATAATTCAATTGTGCTAGTATATATTAAGTGAGCACCACCACAACTGATGCAAGTAACAGGGCTGCTTGGATTCCAAGTCACAGACTCAGATTTGTCAAACTCCGATCTGATTTTCAGAAAAGTTCAAAAAATAGAAATGTAGGATTTAGGATTCCAATCTAATTATGATTCAGATTTTGAAGTCCTTTTCGGAAATGGACAGAAATTTGATGCAGGATAAGAAATTCCTAAATTCCTGAAGAGTCCGATTGGATCAGCCAATTCCAAGCATCTCCAATAACAATGAACTAGGTCACAAGATGACTGGAACTAACTACTTAACAGTTGAGGAAATTATCTTTCTAATAAAAATGTGACAGTAATTTGGTGAGAGCGCTGCTCTTGAGAATCTGTGACATATCCATGCACAAAATCAGCTCCTTGGCAATTGCCTTTCTTCAGAATCCACTCTATTTTAGACTTAAAAAATAAAAAAGGCTTACCACTTTATGACCGCAGCAAGGCACTATGGCAGGGAAGGGGGTTAGACTACCAATCACTAATCCCACCCCCACAGCGAACTGCATGAGCAGAATGCACACAGGGCATGAAATTAACGCATGGTTAGCCACTTCCCTGTTGTGCCTTAACGATGAGTGATCAATGGCCAGTACAAGCTGCAAGTAGTATTTGGCTAACTTGTTAGCAGGCAAAATGTTAATATGTTTAACATGCAATGTATTTCCAAAGAGCAATTACAGGCAGCAAGAAATACAGGTTACTCACCTGTAACAGGAGTTCTAGGAATGGTATATGTTGTTCATCCACACTCATTGGCAGTATCCTTGCCGCTTTAAATCTTGCCGGAAGGTCTTCAAGCTTGCTCCTCCCACCCACCGGGTGGTATAACTCAGCTCCGCCCCATGGCGCAGATCTGCCCGCTTGGAAGCCTCGGTTAGTGGTCGAAGCCGGGAGGTTTGGAGAGTCAGGGATGAACAACATATACCATTCCTAGAACTCCTGTTACAGGTGAGTAACCCTATTTCTAGGGACATGGATATGTTGTTCATCCACACTCATTGGCAGACTCCTAGCAGTTCTCCGGGAGGAGGGAGGCAAGACGCACACCCCCATATACTTACTTGGGAAAGAGAGACTGAGAACCGAGGCCCCAAACCAGCATCCCGTGACTCAAGGTCGATGTGGTAGTGGGTAATGAAGGTGTTTGCTGACTTCCAGGTAGCAGCCCTGCAGATTTCCTGGATAGGGACGTCCCTGGAAGCAGCCACCGTTGCAGCAGTATGGCGGGGTAGAATGAGCTCTTATCCTCTGGGAGGCTCCATGCCCGCTAACTTATAGCAGAGATCTATGCAGGAGGTTACCCACCTGCTTATCGTCCGCTTGGCTGCAGGTCTGCCAGACGCGCTCAGCGAGGGTGACAAACAGCGGCGAACCTCTCCTCGATTTCAGCCGCGGCGCCCTTATAATAAGCGAGCGCCTCTAGGATCCAGAGTATGGAGCCTCTATATTCGCCTCCGAGGTGTGATTGGGGTAGAACACCGGCAGAGTCAACACCTGGTTAAGGTGAAACTCCGCACACCACCTTCGGAAGGAATTTCGGTGGGGGCAGGACAACCTTGTCCCTGTGGAAGACCAGGTAAGGAGCTCTATGAGCGCCTGGAGCTCTCCCATCCTTCTGGCTTGACGGATAGCCACCAAGAAGGCGTGTCTTCCACGACAGGTGAGAGAGAGCACACCTGTGCATAGGTTCGAATGGCTTGCCCATGAGCTTTGCCAGTACCAGCAGTAGATCCCACGGAGGTGGGGGTTCCCTACTGAGGGAATGTGATCAAGGCCTTGAAAGGCCCAGACTCACCTTCTCCTCTAGCCATCGACTGCTTCCTGCCCGCCACCGGTAAGCAGAGATGGCTGCCAGGTGCACCCTTAGGGTCGCCGACCCAAGCCCTCTGACTAGAAAGGGACCATAAATAGTCCAAGATGCTTGCCAAGGAACAGGAGGAAGGGTCCAAGCCCTTGTTCCTGACACCAAATGGAAACCTTTTCCATTTGAAGGCATAGCATTTTCTGGTCGACTTTCACGGGACGCCTCAACTACATTGAGGACCTCTGGGGAAAGACCCAAAGCCTGAACTCTAGCCGCCAGGAACCAGGCCGTCAGGTGCAGGATTGAAGGTCCGATGGAACACCTTCCCTGATTGACTGAGAGCAGGTCCGGGCGAGCTGGAAGCTGCCGCGGAGTCCTGGAGCTGAGACTGAGGAGATCTGGGTACCAGAACTGGCGCAGGCCAGTCTGGGGCTATCAGAATACCTGCGCCTTTGTCCCTCCTCGCCTTGAGAAGCACCTTGTGGATCAAGGGAAATGGGGGAAAGGCGCAAAGAGGTCTGGGTCCATTGCCCGAGAGGCTGCATCCCTGCAGCGCAGCCCTGCTGAGGGGGGGCGGGCATGGAACAGACTCAGCTTCGCTCTCCATGGAGGCAAACAGGTCCACCTGAGGTGTGCCCAAAGGAGAACAGATGCTGTACTACCTCCCGCAGGAGAGACCACTGTGGGATGCAGCCCCATCCGCCCAGGGCATCGGCCAGGGTGTTGAGGCTCCCGCCACGTGAATGGCTAGGGAGATCCGCCTCCAGGCTGCGCACGAGTGACCAAATGCGGAGAGCTCTTTGCATAGAAGCATGGAGCGGCCCGCCTCTGGCGGTTTAGATAGTACATGATCGTGGTATTGTCCGCCTGACTCGGACCACTGGACCCCCGGAGGAACGGAGCAAAGGCGGTGAGAGCTAGCGGACCGCCTCGAGCTCCAGCAGGTTGATGTGGCATCGACTCCCCGCTGGGGACCAGAGGCCATGAGCCCGTGTTCCCCAGATGGGCACCCCAACCCATCAGAGAGGCATCGGTCGACAGAGAGACCGCCTGCTCGGCTGACGAACGGGATGCCCTCCTGCAAATGATCTGGAACGGTCCACCACTGGAGAGCATTCCACATCCCCTGTGTCACCGACACAAGCTGGTCCAAGGGATCGCAGCTGCCAGACCACTGGCTGGCCAGTCCTCACTGAAGGGATCGCATGTTCCAGCGGGCCCAACGGACCACGCTGGTACAGGCCGCCATGAGACCCAGGAGGCGAGGAAGTCCCGGGAGGGCGCAATTGCCCAACCAGAAATGATCGGGCAAAGGAGGAAAGAACCTCGGCCCTGTCCGCCGGAGCCGCGCCTGGCTCGAAGAGTCGAACTGCGCCCGATGAATAAAAATCACCTGCTTCGCTCGAGTATCCACTCTGGCCTCGCTGATAAGGAGGCCCAGTTGAGAGCAGACCTGGAGGGCCAGATCTCTGGACCACCCGGCCTCCTTCCTGAGGGAGCTGCTATCAGCCAGTCGCCCAGGTAAGGGTACACCCGACCCCCGGGCGCCGCAGGAATGCTGTCACCACTGCCATGCATTTGGTGAAGACCCTGGGAGCTGGAGACAAGCCAAGGGCATGGCTTGAACTCAAGAGAGATCCTTCCGCCGGAAGCGAAGGAATCTCTGGTGAGACAGACGGATAGGACGGGAAAAACGCTGCACTGCAAGTCCATAGAGAGCAGAACCACACGCCGCTGCCAAGGATGGTATTATCTGAGCCAGAGTGACCATCCTGAAGGTTCTAGACCTTAGGAACTTGTTTAGGTCGTAGTCGAGAATGGGGCGCCAGCCCCGTCCGCTTCGAACCAGGAAGTACCTGGACACAAACCCTGGGTCTGGAAGGAGGGTCCACCACCTTCTTACCACCTCCTTCTGAGGAGGAGAGGTGATGTCGGCTCGACGAGCCGCCAGTGAGGCTGGGATCCCGGCTCCCGAGGCGACGGCTCTGGAAGGGTGGTGCCTGCTCGACTCCAGAGGCAGGCCTCTTCCCACCACCTCCAAGACCCACCTGTCCGTGGTAACAGCGGACCAGGCGGAACGGAAGTGCCGGAGCCGCCTCCCACGGGGACCCAGGGGTCAGGGGACGGGATGGGGGCGACACCCCCAGCCCGTCACTGGGCAGGCTTGGAGGAGGGACCGCCGAGGGACCTCCTGGGCCTTTCCTCCCTGCCTCTGTTAGAGGAAGCCGGCGGTTTGGGTTTGGGATGCCAAGGTCGTGAGCCTGCTGGGCCCTGGACGCTATTGCCGGCCACTGGGGCACAGAAGGACGAAAGGGCTTAGGCTGTGCCTAGTGCCTTGTCCTTCTGAGCGAAGAGACCGAGTCCAAGGGTGGCATTGACTTCTCGATCCTCTGCAGGTGACCTTCCACCCCAGGGTCAAGAGGTCAGTCCTCAAAAGGGAACATCCCGCCAACTTGTGCTGGGTATCCGAAGTAAAGGTGGATATCCTCAGCCAAGCTCACGACGATAGCCACCGCGGCCGCCACCGATCTGGCACATGAGTCCCTACATCCAAAGCAGTCTGAGCTGCTGTTTGGCCACTGCCCTTCCCTGGTCCCGCACCTGCTTAACCGTAGTCTGCAGATCGGCGGAAGATGAGGGATGACTCATCCAGGGAGCCCAACAGGGCATGAGAAAATGTGCCATGAGGACGGCCGAACTGGCCTGACGAAGGCCGAGAGAGAGGACGAGCGACTTTTCGCCCGACATAGTCCAATTTCTTGACTCCTTGTCAGGAGGTTTGTCCACATCCCTGGCGTTGCCGGCGCGCCGGAAAACGCTGTCGGTAACCAACCCCTCAGCAGAGGGGTGTTCCGAAAAACCGGACAAGGAACCGGTAGGGACCGCATACTTCCTGGCCATCCTGGTCGAAGGCGCAGGGCAGGAAGCAGGGCGCTGCCAAAGTTCCAGTGCTGGACCCACTATGGCCTCGGCCACCGGAAAGGCCTCCGTCGGAGAATCCCCTCGGTCCAGAATCTCCGTGAGGGGATACCTGGTCCGCTTGGAACGGGTTCGAGCTCCATCCCGTAGACTCGAGATGAGCCAGGCAGTCCTAGGAAGGACGACGTGGCTATCGCCCATTGGCTGACCTCCTGAAGACTCCAAGTCCAGTCGCTTGGAGAAGAAGGAGGAATCATCTTCGACTCGGAAGAGTCCTCAAGAGCTGCCTCTGGCTCTGAGCCACCCTTCACCTGCCGAGGTCGGTCGGAGTGAGGGTAACTGACAGCCGATGGGGTAAACCCTTAGCCGACCGAATCCTTGGTCGGAGCCCCAATTGGTGGCTGTGGAGGCGGAGGTTCCACCGAATCGGTGGAGCAGCTGGTTTTGGCCAACAACCGCCTGGTATAGGCCTCGGACAAGTCGAGGGTTGTGTCGGCTGCCCGTGACAGTTACTTAATGGTCGGGAAGGCGCCTGAGTCGGCTTATTCCCGGCCAGGAGGAGCTGTTGCAACATAAGGTCTCGCATCGCCGACGAATTTACGCAAGCCTCCTCATCCGGAGGAGGAGGATCGAGACGAAGGGCGACGCCGCCATCACGTGCCGAGGACCGAGACCCGCCATGACGGTGGGAACGGCTGGACAGCGAAGAGGTCCGAGACCGAGACTGAGAGTCCCGGAATTTCCGGGTCGGTGCGGGAGGTGCTGGCCGGAACTGCACTCCTTCGCTCGAAGGTCCATCCGAGGGCTCCGGAACCAGAGGCACAGGCGAGCCCACGGGATCCTCAACTCCTCCCGGGGGAACCGGGGAGAGGGGAATCTCGGCTGCTAAAGGCGACAGCCCGTCCAATGGGTCGAGAAAAATCTCGACTTCATCAGTGGGAGTCTCGGTCAACTGACCTGACGGGACACCGTGAGGCCAGTGGGCCGAAGCCGAGCGGTCGATCCGGCCGACGGTCGACGGCCCGGGAGAGGGACCTTCTCGCCTCCCAAGAGCGCCGACGGAGGGATTCTACCCTTGTCCCTCTTTTGGACCGAGAAAAGGTCCAGCAGACGAGGCCCTTCTCCTTTAGTGGAGAGGGACAGAAAAGCTCCTTAAAGGAAGCCGTAGGAAGAACCGAGAGAGCGGGATAAATGCCGCTGGTCGAGGAAGATACGCCGCGCCGCCTTCTTCGAGGGCTTACCATCCGCCGAAGCTGATCCGCCGAAAGACCGCCGGCCGCTGACACCGCCAACCGGGCCTCCTTGACTTCACCGAGGGAACGCTTCGGACGGCCCAGTTGCAATCGGCAGCACGGTCTTCGAGGACGAGGTCGAGAAAGATGAGCACAGGTCGCAAGCTCGCGGGTCGTGCTCAAGGCCTAAGCAGTAGACACACGTGGAGTGTGGATCCGCCCGAGACATCTTCTGCCCGCATGGGCATCTCCAAATCCGGGAGTCGATTTATCCATCGCAGCCGCGAGGGATCGAAGACTGAAGTCTTTTTGCAAAATATTATTTTCAAATCCGCAAACGAAGAAATAGGAACCAGTCGCGAAACGCAGAGCGCTAGGAGGGAACCTGAGCTCTGCCGTAAGGAAGATCTACGCCATGGGGCGGAGCCGAGAGTTATACCACCCGGGTGGGTGGGAGGAGCAAGCTTGAAGACCTTCCGGCAAGATTTAAAGCGGCAAGGATACTGCCAATGAGTGTGGATGAACAACATATCCATGTCCCTAGAACTGTCTATTTATCCAAACGAATTCAGGAAGACCTACTCATTAAGACAGGCTAACTGTCAATGACGTCCCACAGCAAGACGCTGCTGTGTAAGACTAGTACATATCATTACAATGAGCAAATTGTTTGTAAGTACGTAAACTGATTTAAAACACACACACACCCACACCCACAAACAACATACATACACATTTGAATAAAAACATCCAGTTTTAAAAAAATAAAGACATAGGAGTGTTGGGAATGGTGACCCAGTGGCACCAGCAAATGCCCTGGGCCAGTAGAACTCTTAGTGCTTTGGAGGAAGCACACTTAGGCTCTGGGGTTGGGGGGCATGGCCTCACTGTGCGAACATCTCCAAGGTGAGACTTGGGGCTACAAAAGACATTGTAGGTGACCACATGATGCCCTCACCCTCCTCTCCAAGTTGGGGGTGCAAAAGTCACAACAGCGTTGACAGAGGTGGGTGTGACCAAAACTGTGGAACGTAATGCCTGCAGTACACATGATGCAGCAGCATGTCCCCCATGCCATTCTCCCGGAAATCATTCCAACCTCCTCTTGCAAACTTGTTTGAAGCTCCACAGTCCTTCACCCACTGGCAGTGGCTGATCCAACATAACCAGAGATCCTGCAGCAGCAAAACCCTTCTTTGACATTTACATGGCATAGAACTAATTCAATATATTTCCAACATTACAAAAAAAATATGTTATCATGGACCACTACCACATGCTCTCATGTTCAGTACAAGACAGATACAGAAATCTCTGCCTGCTTGCTGACAGTTTAACCTCTTTTAGTCAGGCTCCATTCATTTTTGCCAAAGGATCCCTTTTAAACACCTGGATCAAACAACGACCACTGGGGGGGGGGCATGGAGGGGCTTCCCCCTGGGGTGCTGTTGTGAAGCAGCGATCTGGCGTAATAGGTTGGGGGCAACCTCCGAGATAGGCAGCAGCAGGAATGCAGGCATCAGAAGGTGGTGGTGTGGAGCAGGGGGAGACACAAGATCAAAAAGTGTGTTGAGAAACACCCATTACATGAGCCAATATGTACACTACATTTACAGCCTTGGATGACTACCTAATTGCCAACTTTAACATCTGCTCACAAGAAAGACAACTACAGCTGGAATTGTTTTTTGTGTTACACAAAAGCTTTAAACGTAAACCAAGAAATTGTATAAAGTATCTTAAACTACACTAAACCTTGTCCTTGAAAGGCATGGCTGTTGGCAGCCAGTTTAACTGTGATTTGTTTGTGTACAATGCTAACCAGTTTGAAACTAATTCTACACACAAATCAGCTGATCTTGAATTGATGGCCTTAAGTACATCGTGCATTATTAATCTCAATTTGCTGTCTATCAATTTCAGTAGAGAATGTTCTTACAATCTGGTGGCCTCCTCTGGCTCAGCATGGTGACTGACCCACTGACAGGCTAGAACTGATTTATCTTTTATGACAGATTAGTACCTCAACAAGCCAATCAGTGTAGATCTGCTGTTCCATTTCCACTCCTCTGAAGTGAACACTATGGTAAAGTAATGAAGTAATCCATGCCCAGACATACCAGTTTCGCCATTTCCCAGATGATCACTCCCCTCAGCATGTTAGTTCCCAACACCTGGGCAGGGTACTACAAAGCAGTCAAAGTGCCGGCCAGGTGGCACTGAGGGTTGAGGCGCTGGATGCCACACCTCGCGCTACGCCGCTGACCCAGGTTCAGGAACGAGCACGGGCCATCGGGGGTCTGCATGGGAACAAGAGGATCAAGTGTCTGATGGACAGCTCTCTTCTCCTGGGGGGGGGGGTTGCACTCGGCACTGGGCTGGCCTCTGCAAGAATTGGAGCTAGTTCAGGGGCAGGGGAGTGGCGACATCAGCGGTGATGCCATGACATCAGGTGAGAGCCACTCCTTCACAAAAAAAAATTGGAAAAACAACATACGGTCTCCTACATGATGGAGCACCGTAGTGGAGACCCTGATAGCCCACGCATCTGCCTGAGTACTCGGAGGTCCGACGAAACTTAGAAGTATCCGAGGCGCCTCCGGCCGGGGCGGGGTACAACCAAGGCTCCATGGGGACCAACCGACAGATCAGTTACGACGTGTTTATGAGGATACCACATTGTGTCTCCTGAAGGAGTGGAGATCATAAGTAGGGGGAAGGAGTTAAAAACAAAAAAAAGGTCACAGTTCCCAACCTGTCTGTGATGCTGCTTGGGATTATGAGCAAATCCACAGGTACAGCCTCCCTGCTGAAACTGTGGTGGGAGCAGGTGTTCAGCAAGTACAGGGGATTGTGAGGTTGAGGGAAATTAAACATTAATTTTTCCAAAAGTATACAACAAGCTTTTATGCTCCACTCCTACCAGTTTTTTTTTTCTATTCCTCAACAAGTCATCATCCACTAAAACCTTCCAGGACACGCAGGTATAATTTACTACCCTATAAATCATACTGAGACGGACTGCTGGTAGGGGTAACTGCATTACTCATGTTAAATGTCACATTTAAACTGGTGCAGGGCAATTAGGAATTACACCAACACAGGTGGTTCAACTTGTCACAGCGGGGCCTCTAACGTTTTAGATTCTAAAAGCCAAAGTGCTAAAGATAATATTTATCTTTTAATGGATGGACCCATTTTCTGTTTAAGTCATAAATATTATGTTCCAACATGGAAAGGGACTGATGGCCCAGAAAACTGAAGCCAACCACATATCCACAGGAGGGTTGTTTGGGCCAACTTTTCAAAGTCCGCTTCTACAAGTTTCACGAAATGTGGAAAAAATGTCCACAAATATCATGATGCAAGTACAAAACTATTCTTTAGGAAAATAAAATCCTCAAGAGTTTACATAATTGGAACACATATGCCAGAAATTCAATTTGCAGCATTTAACCCACACCACCACCCTCAGCAGTTGGCTAAATTACAGGCAAATAAATGCTAAAAGTTTTGCAATTTGAAAAGCAAATGGGTTTTTATGTGCTACGAATTTTCATGAGTGCAAAAATCCACGTTTCCTCCAGTCATATTCCACAGGTTATGATGGGTCTGAACACAGAGTTGGGTCCCCAACACGAGAAGCACATATCACTTCAATTTAGAAGTAATGAAAGATTAGAGAAGACTTGATTTCAATGAATAAAATAGTAGAAGATAATATATTACTTGAAAGCGTAAACCAGCACAAAGCCACGGGTGTGCACTGGTGCACCCCTGAGGGTCTGCCCTCCGGCACACTCCAGCATACTGCCAAGGGGCTATGCTCTGGTTCTAAGCACTGGTGTGGTTTGCTCAATCCCACTCTTAGGGCTTTGTAAATTTTCTTTTCACCTGCATGAATATGACTCTCACATTATAAAAAAAGCATGCAGCCTACTATCCTAGGCCCCCTGCCAATATGTACACCAAAACTTAATTTTCAATGGTCAGAGAACAAACAGATACAACTAGCTGTTAAAAACACCAGAAGTGTATAATATTAAAACAGCACTGCAGGGTAAAGGAAACACAGCTCTGTCAGGGCGTATATAGCACAGGTGCCAAATTCCAGACCCTGTCCCACACTCTTGTACTTTTCTGTACCATGCCATTATGTTACATGAACTACTTTTCACTTCAAACAACTTTTTTGTCTTCTGTTTAAATCTGTTTCAGATCTACTGACACATTTGACTGGAGCAGGGACGACAGAAAAGGGAGGCTAAAAGCACTTCACCCACTTAACATTCTAGGGAAGGTTACTAAATTTTATCAGAGCATTTGTTCATGAATTAAAAAACACACGCATACCAAAGCTCTAAAGATGCTTTATTTGCTGTTAAATGACATAGTATGTTGGGAATGTTTTTGATTTTCTGATTCTAGTATAAACCCAGCAGAAAGCCTCAGAGTGGCAGGAAATGTGCTATACATCACTGGACCTTCAAATGTGAATTTCTTTTCCCCATGTTCGTAATATACTGTTCAAAGCTTACACAAACAAACTGTGATGCCACAAAAGGACTGGCATTTAAACAGAACTGTATATACTCCAGTCCAAGTCCAGTTTTCAGTGTTAAAAAAGCTGTCACACAAGAATTAATCAGGGATCAACTTATATCTAGTAACAACCTATCTTGGGGCGATGCAACACTTCACCTTTGAGGTTTTTTTTTTGTTTCTGCAACAGCAAAAATCCTGATGCTCTAATATTTCTAAAACTGACCAGGTAATAGTGGGTAATTTTATATGCAAGGATGGCTTATGGGAGCATGCATGGTATCTACTTGTATTTGATTTTAAAAAAGGGAAATGGATTAAAACATTTGCTGGGGCCAGCCTATCAAAATAGCTGTGGCATCACCGCTAGAGATGGTGCTGATCAGGGTCGCTCCCTGAGCCCAGCATGACTGGAGGACTGGACAGGAGGAGGGCTGCATGTCCCAGAGGTGCTCTTTTCTTCAGGAGAAGGGAAGGACACCATCTCCTGCTGGGCTACCACTCCGGTGACAAAAGGTTTCAGTGCAGCGATGTGGCACTGAGTGGGAGGAAGGCTGCCAGTTGGCTCCACCTTGGCATGCTTCTGCAAGTGCACACTTGAATGCACTTGATGCCAGCAAGCCTGCAGGAGACAGAACACAGACGAGATAAACACACCAAAATTTGCAAGGATGGGTATTCCTGGCCTTCTGATGAAGCTTCTGTGTGAAGTGAATCACTGAGATGCCAACCCATCAACGTAGCAATAGCACTACTTCTCATGATGCCAGCGGTCTCTGTTTGGGAACCAGCACAGGCCATCTGGAGCCAGCCAGGGAAGGAAAGATTGAGTATCTAAAAGAAGTCTCTTCCTTCTTGTCGGGGGGGATGGCTGTCACCAGGTGAAGACAAGGTAGGAAAGCTCAAGAAGTGTGTGTGGGGGAGTAGCCACTAGACACCTGAAACACATGTGTGCCATTGCAAATATGCATGCATGCATGCATGACTGCACCCCAGCACTCTTAACAAGTGAAACCAGAGACAGTGGAAAAGTCGGTCTGCCCTATGCTGCCCCGGTCATGCATGAATGACAAGACAGGCCACCCACTACTATGTGGTCCTGGGTAACTGGTGGATACCAGTAAGTCCATGTAAGTCGGTAACAGGGCTGGGGTGTGCCAACAGGCAGAACCAGGAATGAGAAAAGCTGGATAAGAAAAAAAAAGTGAACAAAAGACATAGACATAGCCTTATCCCTCTACTATTACCAGCATGCTATCAGCTGTAACATTGTAATATCTACCAAATTGTTTAAAATGTACGCAACTACCCTATGTAACCCTAAGTATGTAACACTTTTGCTGTAACTGAAAATATGTTGACTGTCGTATGTATCTAACACCTTACTGTAACCAAAACTGACTGACTGTTTGTCCTCAATGCGACAAGGTACCTTTGGAAATGAGCCTCTGGCTCAAAGGTTGTAAACCGATGTACAAATAAATAGATAAATATTTGTGTCTGCACCATATATTTAACTGCAACTGAATTTTTACTTTAAAGCATTTATGTGTGGGTGTGTGATTCGAGTGCAGTGTTCTCAGATAGAACTCTCGGCCCTCATGCAAGCTGCCTGCAGACTGCTGAATTTCGATCTCCTGAAGGGATAGCTGACTGCCGCCCTGAAGCACTAGACACTGGCAGAATGCAGTGGAGGTACTTTCGAGCTCCAGGTAAGCCTGTGTTGGGGTGAGGTGGCCAGCCCAGCTGTAGATGATTCAGGGCTAATGCAAAAAACTGATAAAAATATGCTAGAATAAAGAATGCCTATTCGAGCTGCAGGGAAATCCAATGTTGGACAATACAATTTCAGATTTTTCACTATTAGTACTATTCACTGAAATGTCGAGAGGAAATGCATTACTTGAAAGAGGGGCCCCTGCTGGAGATGTCAATTAAAGCATGCAAACCTTACACACATGCTCTGGGAGGGACCAATCATAGGGAAAATTGGGGCTGAAATTCATTAAATTTGTGAAACTGTAACTAGAGTTAGGATTCCCTTCTAATGTAAGCTTTACATTCTAGGTACTGATTCAAAAATTCCATTTCTAAGTAGTCTCCATAAGTACTGGGTCTTGTTAGCTGCCCTTGTCCTGGAAAGGCTGCTACTGTCGTATTGGAAATCCCCCTCACCTACCTCTATCAATGAATGGTGCAACAGTCTAATTGCTACCAATGAGAGGACAACCCTTATTGTAGCTAACAAGCTTGATGCCTTTGAGGAAATTTGGTCTCCTTTTCTGTTCTTTATTAAGAACTCAGCATTTAAACGCACCTAATAGGCCTTACATATTATTTCATGGATCAGTACTTAAAGGTATTGTTTTAATCCCTAGTTAGCTTAAGAATACAGTAGATATGGTTACAGTTACCCTATTAATTTGTTTATTTAGAAGTTCAGTGACGTGTCTTGCAGCAGATCTGTAGTTATATGTTAAGATGCAGAATCTTGGATATATTATGTCATATGTATTATGAAAATAAAACTTCTGATTAAAAACAAATTATATATATACACACACACATATATATATATATATATATATATACACATATATATATATATATATATATATATACACACACACACACACACACATACACTTCTGTCAAGATTAGCAGTCAAGAGAAGGGTGATAGCAAAGTGAAAATCAACGCACACACCGAGATTGAAAATACTGGCAAACTTTATTAAAAATGGGTGATGCCTGGTTTCAGGGAGTGATACGAGTTGTCCACCTGTCGGTCTTGCTGCACTAGGAGACGTGCAGCTGAAGGAAGACTGACTTGTGCATAGTCTTTATCTTCCTAACCGTTAGTTATGTTACCATTATTTTAGACATACAGGCACATGTGCTAATAATACAACTTAACAGTGATCCACTCAATTCCTTTTTAGTCTTTCATAATAAAGCACAATTTATAGGGCCAGCCCATTGGTGTAGGCGGTACTGGTACTGCC
Organism: Neoceratodus forsteri; assembly: GCA_016271365.2. Taxonomy (NCBI): domain Eukaryota; kingdom Metazoa; phylum Chordata; order Ceratodontiformes; family Ceratodontidae; genus Neoceratodus; species Neoceratodus forsteri. Next base: position 452,786,497 of record CM028129.1, on the reverse strand, counting down.
TGCAGCGCTAATGAACTGAGTTCAAGAATGAGCCTGGAACACAGGGTTGGCCAATGGGGTGGAGGATGAGCATCCAGAGGATTGCTCTGCTCCTCTGTGATGGGTGGGACAAGGCAATGGGCAATAGTTCGACTCCTAGCAGTGGCTAGGAGTTGGTACACCTGACACCTTGAATGCATGCAGGTTAGGGACTTGGTGAGTATTGGCACATTCACAGGAGTGTGCGTGGCATGCCTTTGATGTCACTGTATGTCCAAGTCTTGGGGGAAACAAGAAGGAAAATCCCTCTCATCAGGGGGTAGCATTAAACCAGGATCCTGAACTGCCTCCCTTTGAATCAACCCTACAGTGCAAGTCTTGGCTGGGGTCTACATGGTGATGCTGGTCTCTCCCTTCAGGTGGCTCCTCTGTGAAGGGCAAGTCACGGTCCTCCAGGACTGTGTAGTTTGGAGGGATGTGCTAGGACTAAGTATGGTTCCCAGAGACATGGGCTGATATGGGGTATATCCCTGACCTGGCAGGAGTGCTACAGAAACAAAGGGGGTGGGCACAATTTTTAAGATGGGATCATGTAAGTGTATATGTGTGTGTGTGTGTGTATACATATATATATATATATATATATATATATATATATTTTATATACATCTCAGTAGTCACTGATTAAAAAAAAAAAACCCTTTCAGGCCCAAAGCAGGATTGCAAGCTGAATCATCCCCACCCAGCAATTAACTTGCAGTTATGATTACTACCATAAAGACTCTTGCTGAGCAAGAAAAAGTTCAAGCAATCAGTTTAAAACCATGCAGTTCAGTACCAAACCCAGGTTAAACAGGGTTTTGAGAAATTTCTCGGTCTCAACCATGGATGGCACTGAATAGAACATGTTCAATACCAGCTATTTTGGGAGTATGCTTGGATCCAAATTTGTCCTTTGATGTGCATCTAAATTCTGTAACAAAATGTGTACACCAGATAACAAGCTCAGGCAAGTCTTGACAAGCAAGTCTAAACAACAACAAAAAAGCTGCTGCTCAGACTAACCTTTCGCCAGCCCTAAATTTTGGTTTACTGATACGGAATAAGGCTTCCACAAAAGTACAATAAAGGAAAAAGGTTCATTACTTACCAGTAGCAGTAGATCTTTGAGAACATCTCCTCAGTAGAGTAACACACACTAGACTAAGCCAGCAGTGTCAAGATCTTTACGGAAACCTTTCATAGCTGAGGCCACCCATGTCAACGTTCACCTACACATAATTCAGATGCGCTGGCATCACCTATCGAATGTGGGCAACTCCATCCACTACAGCTCCAAGTAGTCAATCCGAGTCAGTCATACAGGAGAGCCTCAGATAGCAGATCACCAGTATGCTGACCAAAACAGGTAACTGAAAGCCAGACCATGCAGTGACCTGCAAGATACAGTAGTCCTCTGCTGGTCTGGTGGCTTAATGGTAGAGTTTCTGCCTGCCACAGCAGCAACCACAGTTCAGAAGCAGATCTCGGTTACCAGAGGTAGGCCGGGGAGGGATGATCGAGCATCCAGAGGGCTGCTCTCCTCCCTCGGGGTTGGGGGACCAGCTATCTTGCTCATAGTCTGCCACATGATGAAGACTGGGCGGCACTGTAGTAAGGAATCTTGATGTACAGAGCTCCCTTGAGGCTGATTATGCATGGGGAGGCACACATATGTGATTAGTCACTGGAGCCCTTGGATAGAAAATGGAAAACAAAAATCCCTGATGGCAGGATGATGCCCTAGCTTGCGCAGGCCCAGCATCACCAACTGGGCAGGCTCCATTCTGGATGAATACACCAGAAGGAGACTGCCCCCACCCACCACGGGGGGGGGGGGGTGGTAATCCATGGGGAACTGTTGCAGCTGGTTAGTCCCCAGGAGGGTGGGTGGATGGGCTGAAGACTGAACAGGGCTGGAGGGCAGTCAAGAGGATAAAGGAGGGCAGTCAAGAGGATAAAATAGATTTTTTGGTGGGAGGAGAAACAGTAGTCTTGCTTGTTGAGGGTCAAAAAGAGAAAGGTGTATAGCTCTATGAAGGATAATTTCTTTAAGATCTACCATTACTGGTAACTAATGAACCTCTCTTCTTCAAGGATATTGCTCCCACAGAGCCACACACATTGGACAAGTACATGCAGCACAGCACTCCACACCACACAGAAACTATGGAACAGAGAAGGACAGCACACTCTAAAACAGTAGTCCTTCCAGCACAGCATGGCCGAGACCTGTTCTATGAGAGATCAGATCCAAATAGTGATGTTTAGTCAATTTACAGATCTTAATCCAGATGGCAGTTGATTAGATTTCAAATGCTGAAACTGATCAGAGACGTGTCACAGGGGAAATCATATCCCTTCTGGCATGCCTGGCAACTGTACCAAGAATGCACCTCCACTACTTATACTGTCAAACTAAATTTGAAGAAATATTGTACTGAATAAGTCAGAATGTCACTGCTCTAATTGATTACTATTGGTCTTGTATTTAGTGTTACCAATTTATTTTGTGATAATTTTATGTATCTATTTGTTAATTGTTATTTGCCTGGGTCCTCCATGAAAATGGGAATATGATGCTCTTGCAGTTACCCAGTTAGCAAATTTGAAATTAAAAAAAAACTAAAAGCTCTTTGTCAGTCTACTGATGACACAGTGATTTCCAGGATATCCCACTGGAGAGACACTGTGTAGCAACTTGATTACTCAGCATACTCAGGGCAAATGACACGAACAGCTGAGGTGACTGCGATATAACCATGGCGCAATCCAGATAAAAAACGAAGCAGACTGTGGACATCTTGGGAGTGCACGAGGACCTACCCTGGATTTCTGAGTTTCAGAAAGAATGCAAGTAGATTGAGGGACTTATTCAAAACCTAGAATGAGTCATAAGTATCATAAAGGGGGAGAGGGTCAACAACTGGAGCTCATACACATGGCAATCCAAGGGGAATGCCAACAGATTAAAAAAAAAAAAAAAAGTTTCCTGGACATAAACCTGATGTTGCAGGAGGCACCCAACAGGTTTAAATAACGCTCTGGTTAAGAAAACCAGAAACAGGTTCAAGTTCTCTGCTGAGACAGACTTGCACAACTGGCATTTTATGTGTAGAATACCCCTTAAAAACTTGCTGAAAGCTTTCAGTTAGGCCACAGATTCCCCCCATTACACCCATAATATGACAACATGGACCACAAATGCCCTTTAATAAAGGAGCACAAGGTTGCACTGACGCCTTGGCTAGAACATGAACAGCAGATATTCGACAACAGTTGGTAAAGGGCAGGTGAATTAATTCAGAGCCCGAGACTGACAACGGATGCCAAAGTGTTTCCACATTAGTGAATATGTGTGCCTGGTAGAACAACAGGTAGCAGCCAAAAAGAAAACTGAAACATCAGGAGACACACAAAACTGTGCTACCCTTACATCCTTGGGGGCCAGGCATGCAGCTCTAGGGGTGCAAGGCCTGGGTGCAGCAGCCAGCTCTGGGAATGAGAAAACAGACCTGAGCTGAGGGACAGCTGGAATGGAGATATCACTGCCATTTCCCACAGCATCAAGAAGCAGACCTTTCTGGTCCACAGAGAAGCCACCAATACCAAGGTGACTGGCTCATTCCAGAGCTTGACCAGGACCCACTGAATGAGTGGAACTGAGGGGGAAAGGGCAATGAGGAGCTCCCCTTGCACAGAGGGTCAATGCATCTCACCATAAAACTTCAATTCCTGGAGCAAGCAAGCAAAAACATGGCAGTTTTGCTTTGCGTGGGAATTCATAAACTTCCAACTCAGCCCCCACCACCTGGGCAGACGTCCTGCCACATTCCCTTGTAGCTCCCTTCATGAGGCCATGTCACAGAGCAGCTGACAGCATCTGCCAGTACGATCCCCGAGGATACCTCATTTTGGTGGGTGATACGTAGCGGTGTTTTCCTTCAAACGGAAGTCAGCTTGGGTGCTTTTGTTTAACTTTTAGAACCTGTCTTATAAGGTTTATAAAGTCCCCTGATTCTGCAGTTTTAGTGTGCTCCATTTTTTTTCTTGACATATTTAGCATGCCTAACAGACTTCAACAATGTACACACTGCCCATTCCCACATCTGCATCACTTCACAACACAGAAGAGAGAAGAAAATGCTCCCAGTTTGTTCTGGGAGAACATGACACACTGGATGTCAATCTGTACTAGCAAAGTCTGTCACTGAACAAGTGGGGCCAGTGCCTGGAGTCCATACAGAACCACCTTCATCTCTAGCACATATATACATATATACATATATACATATATACATATATACATATATACATACACATACACACACACACACACACACACACACACACACACACACACACACACACACACACACACACACACAGTATAGTGTGTTGCACCAGGGAACAGACCCCTTGAGTCCAGAGGGAACTGAAGTGGGCACTCCACCCAAGGCGAGATGCATCCAACGTCAACAAGACCCAAGTAGGATCCCTGAGAAAGGGAGCCCTTACCAGCATAAGCTGCCTTGTTCTGCCACCAAGCTCTCTGTAGAGGGGCAAATCCTTGATCAAATGATTGAGAAAGTGGTGTGGTTGAAACCACTGAGCTTGCAGGACCCAATGAGGAATCCCAAAATGCAGATAGACCATGGGAACCATGAATATAGATGCCACCACGAGGCCCACTAACTGGAGCATGGCCTTGGTTGAGATTATGTCAGTTCTGGCAACCAGATCTGCCTAAGCAATCATGGTCACCACCCAATCCTCCGACAGGAAAGCTTTTGCCTGAAACATGTCTAACAGATCAATTAGACTACAGCTTCTGGAAGGGGTGAGAATGGACTTTGGACACTCAACTAGTCCAGCTACTACCTTGTCATGTTAACTGTTTGAGTCAGGGGTGCAGAGAATCTCTTCAATGGCCAATCATCCTGATAAGGGAACACATGCAGTTTCTCTCGACACAGGGCAGCAGCTACCCTTGCTTTGGTAAGGACATGTGGTGCCAGGATAATCCAAAGGGCAACACTCAGAACTGAAAATAATGGCCTTCTAGAAAAAAGTGCAGGAATTATCCATGGCACTTCTGGATTGTTATGTACAGATGCAGATCCTGCACATCTAGTATCATTCTCCTTGAAATTGTAGGGGAAGAAGGGACCCCAGATTGGGTTCCTTGGATGTGGGTTAGTCAGCACAGGGGTGGTTTGTAGATTGTCTCACTGAAATGTATCAGATGGTAAAGAACGGTGGTTGTACCTCTGACAAGGCCTTGGTAAAGTATGGAGTCCCACAGGGCTCCACTAGGGCCTATTTTGTTTTCAATTATTTTTTGACACAATATCCACAGTTATTAGAGATGCTCGTTTTACACTGTACACTGATGCTGTAATTTATACACATGGTTCTACAAATAATGAGTTAAATGGGACTTTAACAAGGGAAATGAATATTTTACAGGAATGGTTGCTGGCTAATAAAATGGCTCTCAATAAAACAAAGACCAAAACAATGACATTTGGTACTACGACTAGACTTAGGGATAGTGAGTTTAGTCTTCAGGTTATGTCATTGGATGGTACAATATATGAAAATGGCACTACTTTTCATTATTTGGGAATTACATTAGATCCAACATTAAGTTATGAATCCCATATAGAAAAAAACCCATCAAAAATCCCATACTAAAGTTGCCTTCTTGTACAGGCTACGTAATGTTTTTGACTGTTGAATCTAGATTAGCCATAGCAAATCAGTGTCTAATGCCAATTGTTAACTAAGCTGCACTTGTAACTGATAACGCTTCAACTCATACATTATCTAAGACATCATCTATGATACGAACTATTGGGAAGTTTGCTTTGCTTGCACCACACAGACTACATCGTCAGGTCCTAAAACAATCGGGCTGGTTACCAACCCCTTTGTTTTTTAAACTCTCAATGGCCAGATTTATACATAGAATAAAAAGGACAGGTACCCCCTCTAGTTTATGTAAATACCTACAAGCATATAATTCTAACTACTGTTCAAGATCTTCGAATGATTGCACTGTGCTAAAAGTTCCCTTGATGCAAACATCTAGCGGGCAGCATGCATTTGTTTATGTTTCACCCAGTGCATGGAATGAAATACCATCTGAGATTAGGAAATTAGGAAGTTGTAAATCTGTTTCAAGTGCACTATTACAGCATTACAATAATTTGTTTGACTGAATGCGTTTAACTTGAATTATTTGTATGATTTAAATACATGGAATGTGTATTCCTATTTACATGTATGTAATGCTATCGTAATCTGTGTTTGTAATGTACTGTCTGTAAATGATTCCAGGTCACACCAGTAAAAGGAATTAATTTCCAGTGTGTTTACCCGTTAAACAAATAAACAAACAGAGAGAACAAGCAAAACTTTTTGTAAGCAATATTCTCATTTAGTACCCTAGATCCAGGATGGAATGAAACCCCCACTGTCTTGTTTCGGTTTTAGGCAGTATCTTGAGTAGTACTAGAACCCCCGATTCCATTCTCATACAGGCACTGGCCAGATGGCCTATTTCTCGAGCAGAGCTGTGATTTCCTCTCAAAAGAAGAACAAGTGCACAAGCAGATAGAGACATGGCCTGGAGGGTGTCTCTTGGGCTAAGAGATGAGCACCACTGCATATCCTGATTGGACTATTTCAAATACCCACCTGACTGAAGTGATGTACCACCACTGGGGTACATAGGAATATTGAGATCCTGCCCTTCCCACCCTGAAGCCCAGGGGCAGAGCAAAAGGGGGAGGCATTGAGTCAGATGGAGGTGGGAGGGGACGGCTTGCTGTTGACCACCTCTGCTATGACCTTTCTGGACCGGTAAAGGGCACTTGTACTGCTGTTACCTAAAGCCCTGGCTTCCTCCAAAGGAGGAAAGGAAAAGAAAGGGGCCCCAGTAAAAAGTGCTACTCCTCCCCCAGCCTTTAGGGTGTTACCTTTGCTTTTTCTATTTAGTGAGTTTTAACCCTTAAGCTGCCAACAGAATTAGAACGTATAGGAATTTAGGACTGATAGGTTAAAGGGTCAGTGACTCCTAAACCTCAATTATACAAGTCTTTGGGTTTGGGCTCCTATTTCTCACAATGATATTTTTCTTTATAGCAGACGGATCACTTTCATGGCTTTGTGACTGCAAGATGGAACCGACTAAGCCACTTGACTTTTTGTGGGATCAAATGTGCAAAGAATGCTATATAAAAAGAACACCAACCTCTCCCAAATATGAAATGTTTTCCTATTTCCATAATGAGCATGACTCCCCATTCCCACAACACACAGGATACCCAGAATTAAGTCTTGATCCAGATTTCCACACCCAAGCTGGTGGGGTTTAGGACATGATGCGGAATCCTTGCTCACTTGCTCCAAGGGTATGGGACAGTCAACAACAACAGCACCTCCTACCCCAGGGTTGGAGGTGGCACTGATCACACTGGACCACATGTCAGCCACCCACAGCCTATAGGCTTGGCACTGCTGGTGGCCTTTCATAAGTGTAACCCCCACCCAGGTATGCTGTTTCCATCTTGACAGCACTACCTGGTGGGCTGGGTTCAGGGAGAAATATGTCACTCGGCACATTGGCTAGGTTTGGCTACTCTGCAACAGGGGCACCCAAGTAACTCCGGACACAGGAAGCAATAACTGTAATGTCAAATGCCAGAAGTGGGATTCTAAAGTGCGGCTTTTATTCACATCCAACAGAACAAACAAAGCATAGATGGACCCCCACGGGGCTACACTCCCGGTAATGCAGATCTATGGAGATCAGAACACATCCTCATTCACTTTAGCCCTCAGGCTCTGAAACACACTGGGCACACAGCCCGAACTTGTATGCTGCTCTGGGTTTTCCCTGGCTCTGCTCCCTTGCCAGCCCCTTGGACACATTCCATATAGCATGGAAACATTTACTGGTGGCTCCCTAAACCACCTATGAGCACTTCTGCTCCATCAGGGAATCTTCCTCATCAATCCCATGTCTGGGTACTTTCCTCAGGCACTGGCCAAGTATCTGAGAGAAAGCAACAGGTCCCAAAGCAAACCCGTAGACGTGAATTTGGTTACTACTGATGGGGGGGGTCTCCCACCTCTCGCTCCCATAATTCATACCCGGCCATTTCTCTGGAATGTAACACCTCATCCTTTAAAACACTTTGCTGTGTAGATTCTTTTTAAATATATTCACATTCAATCTACTGTCTTTACATCCCATTTGTGCTGAACTTGAACATACTTAATAAGTGACTGTGTCCATTACTCTAGACCCACCCACAGAGTTAAGCAGTCCAATCCCCACATCTTCCAAACTGTACTTGGCTGTCTTTTCCTGACCCCACAGTAAATACAGGTTACTCACCTGTAACAGGAGTTCTAGGAGTGGTATATGTTGTTCATGCACACTTATTGGCAGGTTCCTTGCCGCTATAAATCTTGCCGGAAGGTCTTCAAGCTGGCTCCTCCCACCCACCTGGGTGATAAAACTCTCGGCTCCGCCCCATGATACCAGATCTAGCCCGCTGGAAGCCAGGTTGCGCGTCGAAGCCAGGGAGGTCGGGTGGGTTGTGTGGATGAACAAACACACACCACTCCTAGAACTCCTGTTACAGGTGAGTAACCTTTATGTCTAGGGACGTGGATATGTTGTTCAATCCACACTTATTGGCAGACTCCTAGCAGTTCTCCAGGAGGAGGGAGGCAAGGCACGCACCCCCTACTTAGGGAATAAGGACTGGAGAACAGAGGTCCCAAAACCAGCATCCTGGCGTGACTCAAGGTCGATGTGGTAGTGGGTAATGAAGGTGTGTGCTGACTTCCAGGTAGCAGCCCTGCAGATTTCCTGGATAGGGACATCCTGGAAGCAAAGAATGAGCCAGCGTATGGCGGTAGAATGAGCTCTTATCCTTTGGGAGGCTCCATGCCCGCCAACCTACAGCAGAGATCTATGCAGGTGACCCACCTGCCTATCGTCCGCTTGGCTGCAGGTCTGCCAGGTGCGACTTCAGCGTAGGTGACAAACAGCTGGCGAACCTCTCCCCGAACTTCAGCCATCCGCTCCTTATAATAGCGGCGCTCTTCTAGGGTCAGAGTATGGGGCCTATATTAAACCTCAAGTGTGATTGGGGTAGAACACCGGTAGAGTCAACACCAGGTTAAGGTGAAACTCTGACACCACCTTTGGAAAGAATTTCGAGGCAGCAGGACAACCTTGTCCCTGTGGAAGACCAGATAAGGAGACTCGATGGAAAGTGCCTGGGCTCTCTCATCCTTCTGGCTGACATGATAGCCACCAAGAAGAAGCGGTCTTCCGACAGATGAGAGAGATGTCACACCTGTGCATCAGTTGAATAAGCTTGCCATGAAGCTTAGCCAATACCAGCAGTAGATCCACAGAAGTGGAGGTTCTACTTGCGGAGGGATATGTGATCAAGGCCTTTGAAAAAAAGCCTGACCACCTTCTCCTGCGCCACTGACTGCTTTCCGGCCCGCGCCCGGTAAGCAGAGATGGCTGCCAGGTGCACCTTAAGAGTCGTCGACCGAAGCCTCAGCTGAGAAAGGGACCACAGGTAGTCCAGAATGCTGGCCAAGGAACAGGAGGAAGGGTCCAACCCCTTATCCTGACACCAAATGGAGAATCTCTTCCATTTGAAGGCATAGCATTTTCTGGTGACTCATGCAGGATGCCTCAACAATGTTGGGGACCTCGTCAGAAAGACCAGGCCTGGAACTCTAGCCACTCAGGAACCAGGCCGTAGGTGTAGGGATTGAAGGTCTGGGTGGAATACCTTCCCCTGGTTTACTGAGATCAGGTCCGGGTGGGCTGGAAGCCGCCTCGGGAGCCTGGAGCTGAGGCTGAGGAGATCTGGATACCAGAACTGACGGGGCCAGTCTGGGGCTACCAGAATCACCTGCGCCTCGTCCCGCTCTCTGAGAAGCACCTTGTGGATCAAGAGAAATGGAGGGAAGGCACAGAAGAGGACCGGGGTCCATGGCCTCGAGAAGGCATCCCCCTGCAGCAAGCCCTGCTGAGGGGGGCGGCATGAAACAGCCTCAACTTGGCATTCTCCCGGGAGGCAAACAGGTCCACCTGAGGTGTGCCCCAGTGGGAGAAGAGATCGTGTACTACCTCCGGCAGGAGAGACCACTCGCGAGATGCAGCACCTATCCGGCTTAGGGCATTGGCCAGAGTGTTGGAGGCTCCCGCCACATGAATGGCTAGGAGATCCGCCTCCAGTCTGCCCACAAGAGACCAAGTGCGGAGAGCTTCCTTGCACAGAGGCAAGGAGCGTGTCCTGCCCTGGTGGTTTAGATACTACATGGTCGTGGTGTTGTCCGTCTGGACCACTTGACCCCGTACAAACGGAGCGAAGGTGGTGAGGGCTAGTCGGACCACTCAAAGCTCCATCAGGTTGATGTGGCATCGGGACTCCTGGGGGGACCAGAGGCCGTACGCTCTGAGCTCCCCCCAGATGGGCACCCCAACCCATCAGAGAGACATTGGTCGTTAAGAGTGACCGTCGGCTCTGGGCAGACAAATGGGATATCCTGCAGATCAGCGGGAACAATCCACCACTGGAGAGCATTCCCCATCTCCTGGGTCACTATCACTGGCTGGTCCAGAGGACTGGAGCGCTGTGACCATTGGTGGGCCAGTCCCCATTGCAGGGGATGCATGTGCCAGCGGGCCCAATGGACCACGCTGGTGCAGACTGCCATGAGGCCCAGGAGGCGTGGGAAGTCCCGGGCAGGGCGCAACTGCCCAACCAGAAATGATTGGGCAAAGGAGGAAAGAACCTCAGCCCTGTCCACAGGGAGCCATGCTCTGGCTCGAAGAGAGTCAAGCTCTGACCCGATGAACTGAATCACCTGCATTGGCATGAGTTCTGATTTGGCCTCGTTGATGAGGAGGCCAATCTGAGAGCAGACCTGGAGGGTCAGATCCCTGGACCGCACCACCTCTGACCTGGAGGAGGCTGCAATCAGCCAGTTGTCCAGGTAAGGGTACACCCAGTGCCATGCATTTGGTGAAGACCCTGGGAGCTGGAGAGAGGCCGAAGGGCATGGCCCAGAACTCGTAAAGGGATCCCTCCGCTCTGAAGTGGAGGAATAGCTGGTGGGACAAATGGATTGGGACGTGAAAGAACGCGTCCTAAAGGTCCAGAGAACAGAAACCACATGCCTCGTTCCAAGGATGGGATGATCTGAGCCAGAGTAACCATCCTGAAGGTTTGAGATCTTAGGAACTTGCTCAGGTCGTGGAGGTCTAAAATGGGGCACCAGCCCCCCGTCCATTTTGGGACCAGGAAGTACCTGGACACAAACCCTGGGTCTGAAGGAGGATCTGCTACCTCCCTGATCACCTCCTTCTGTAGGAGCAGGGCAATGTCGGCTCAATGGGCCGACAGAGAGGCTGCAGACACCGTAGCCCCCCGTGGGGCAACAGCTCGATAGGGTGGGGACTGCTCAAATTCCAGCGGCAGACTCTTTCCTACCACTTCCAACACCCAGAGGTCCGTGGTGATATCGGACCAGGTGGAAATGAAGTGAGCAGAGTCAGTCATGGGGGAAATTCCGGGAGGAGGACGAGGTTGTGGGCTTACACCCCTTAACCCATCACTGGGCAGGCTTGGAGGAAGAACCGGCCAAGGAGCTTCCTGGACCTTTCCCTCCTGGCTTCCTGTTGGAGGAAGTGGCAGGCTTGGCTTTGAGGTGCCAAGTGCGAGCCTGCTGGCCGTGTTGCTGGGCCGGACATGCCGCAGGGGCTGAAGGACAAAAGGGCTTATGCTGCTGCTGCTGGCAGCCTTTGTCCTTCTGGGCAGACATGACAGAGTCCAAGGTGGCATTGGACTTCTCGATCCGCTGAAGATGCCATTCATCCCCAGGACTGAACAAGTCGGTACCCAGGAAGGGAATGTCTGCCAGCTTGTGCTGGGTATCTGCCGTCAAAGTGGAGATCAGCAGCCAAGCTCTGCGGCGCATGGCCACTGTGGCTGCTACTGACCGGTCACACGAATCAGCAATGTCCAGGGAGGTCTGGAGCTGCTGTTTGGCCACCGCCCTTCCCTGATCCCGCACCTGCTTGACCGTAGTTTGGAGGTCAGCCGGGAGATGAGGAATCACCTCATTCAGGAAGCCCAAAAGGGCATGTGAAAAGTGTGCCATCAGGATGGCAGAGCTGGCCTGACAAAGGCCTAGAGAGGAAGCAGCATAAACTTTCTGCCCGGAGTAGTCCAACTTCTTGGACTCCTTGTCAGGAGGCTTGTCCACATCCTGAGCATTCCCAGAACGCCAGAAAACACTATCGGTCATGAGTCCCTCCACAGAGGGCTGCTCCGAGAAACCGGAGAGTGAACTGGTGGGGATAGCATACTTCGGGCCATCCTGGTCGAAGGTGCTGGACAAGAAGCTGGCCACTGCCATAGCTCCAGGGCTGGGCCAACAATGGCTTCGGCCACCGGGAAGGACTCTGTGGGGGAATCCCCTTGGTCCAGTATCTCCATGAGGGGATACTTGGCCCATTTTGAAACAGGTTCGAGCTTCATCCCAGTGGACTCTGAGATGAGCCAAAGTATTCCCAAAAACGAGGATGGGCTCTCGTCCACTGACTGACCCCCAGTGGACTCCAAGTCAAGCGGCCTGGAGAACAAGGAGTCATCATCATCAGACTCTGAGGAGTCTGCGAACAGCTGCCGAGCGCCTGAGCCACCCTCCACCTGCGAAATTCGATCGGAAGTGAGGGTGACCAACAATCAACGGGGCAAGCCCTGACCCAACCGAGAATCACTGGTCGGGCCCCCAAATTTTGGTTGTGGGGCGGGGTTTCCACCACAGTGGGTGGCGCGAGCTGCTCGCCGAACAACCGTGCCGCTCGCTCCTTGACCACCACAAGGCTGTTTCAGCCCGGTGACAGCCACTTAATGGCCGGGGAAGATGACGAAGTCGGCCTATCCCTGGTCAACAGGAGCTGCTGCCACATTAGCTTCTCGTAGCGCCGACACAATTTGCACTGGAGCCTATCCTCCGAAGAGGACGAAGACGAGGATGAGCGGCACCGCCGCTTTCCACGGTGCTGAGACCGCTGATGTTGGCAGGATCAGCTGGACCGAGAAGAGGTCCAAGACTGAGACCGAGACCTTCAGGGTTTCCGAGGGTGGTCTGAGAGGGGCGGAGAAACCCGCTCCTCCCTCAGTTCAAGGACCTTAACTGGGGACTCCGGCACAGGAGGCACAGGCAAGTCCTCGGTTTCCACTAGGGGAACCTGTGAAGAAGGGTTGTCTGCTTCTCCGGTCGACAGCCCGTCCGATGGGTCGAGAGAAATCTCAACTGCGTCAATGGGTGCCTCGGCCGGCTGACCTGACGGGGACACCGTGAAGACAGCGGCCTTAGCCGCAACCTCAACCAAAGTCAAGTGTCAACTATCTGGGGAAGGGAACCTCTCCTGCTCCCAAGAACGTTGACGGTGGGACCTACCCTTGGGGTCCTTCTTTTTGGACCGAGAGGAATGTCCCAAAGGGTCTTCTCCCTTGGTGGATAGGGACTGGCAAAGCTCCCTGAAAGAAGCTGTGTAGGAGGATTCCAAGGAGAGCGGGATAAATGCCATGACCGAGGATGATGATGTGGCCTGGGCTGCCTCCTCCTCGAGGGCAATCATCTGCTTCAGCTGTTCCGCCGAGCCCGCAGCCGTGGACACCGCCCAACAGGCCTCCTTAGACTTAACTGGAGGATAACATTTTTTGGGTCGCCCCAACAGTAACCGGGCAGCGCAGTCCTCCAAGACTGAAGCCGAAAAGGATCTGTACAACTCACAAGCCTGTGAGTCATGGCCGAGTCCAAGGCAATAAATGCACATGGCGTGCGGATCAGTCTGGGACATCTTCTGCCCACAGGGGCACCTACGAAATCCGGGAGTCTATTTGTCCATTGCAGCTGCGAGGGAAGATACAGACCGAAGTCTTGAAAATCTTAAAATAAGTTTAGGATTAACTGAAGAGTTTGAATCCAGGCCTAAAATGCAGAGCGCAAAGGAGGGAACCTGAGCTTCCAAGCAGTAAGGAAGATCTGGCATCATGGGGTGGAGCTGAGAGTTTTACCACCCAGGTGGGTGTGAGGAGCTAGCTTGAAGACCTTCCGGCAAGATTTAAAGCGGCAAGGAACCTGCCAATAAGTGTGGATTGAACAACATATCCACGTCCCTAGAACAGTCACTTTAGTTTCATCTTGTTTCAGGTGAAAACACATTGGCCCTTTAGCAGAGTGAATTCACCCCTTGGTTGCAGGTGCCCCACAGGCGTTTTCTTCTCAAAGAAATCTCGTCCAGCACTTCATGTGCCTCAACATGACCTTAACTCAGGCAGCTTCTTTTTCCCTAGCTGGACCAGGGGAGTTGCCCTTGGAAGCAGGCTGATTCCCCCCCCCCCATCCCCGCAGGGATGGGGCCCTGAACCACTGAAAGTGGCCTCTACCACTTCACTGTGCTCGTCTTGTGTTCCTCTTCAGGTGAGAACACACATATAAAAAAAAAAATATATAGCTCTTTGACAGAGCTTAGAGCTCTGAGGGCCTGCTTACAGCAGAGCACCTCCTTCCTCGACTGCAACAGACTCTTACAGAATGACTTTAAATTCCCCAACGTTCTACTCTAACCTCCAACTGCAACATTCCAGTGTGGTTTATGCAGCTGCAACAGTTCTAAAATGATGTCATCCTTCAGTCTCAGCTGAGACTGAGAACAGCATGAGATAGTGTGAAATCCATTTAACTGGAGTTTCACAAGCTGCCTTCCCTGCCTACCACTAGGTCTAACTGGGATTCTTGCAACCCTTGGTAACGGGGGTTACAATAAGGATTATAGGATACAAGGCTCTTTGGAAAGAAAAAAAAAAGCCCACAGCATGGATTGGACATCGGGCTGCACATGCAGCAAACTCAACTGTTGACCAGCTAAGGGTCCCTCCTCATTGTCTCCACTAACGGGATTTTCCTGTGAAAGCTGAAAAAGCCCAAATCTGACCCAGCCAGGCCCTGACTCACTCACGCTCCCAGCTACAGCAACTCCACTGTCCGGGGGGGGGGGTTAAAAATCCGTCTTCGGATGAGGCGTTAAACCGAGGTCCCATCTGCCTGGATTGGTGGTAGTTCAGGTGGATGTTAAAGATCCCATGGCACTTATTCGAAAAAAGTAGGGGAATTTCCCCGGTGTCCTGGCCAAATTTCGCTCATTCACTAAAAAAAATACCACCAACAGCTTAATCTGGTTCAAGGTCAGTTGTCATTCATCTGTATCCCCCTCCCCGGGTCGTGCCTGAAAATAGGCAGGATTTGTCTAGTGCACTTACCCGGTCAACAAAAGCTAAATAAATAAAATAAATAAAATAAATAAAAAATAAGGGTACGGTTTAATCCAGTCCAAGTACACCAGATTCCACAGCTAAACTAATTTCTCTACATCCTCGAGCACTACAGCTCAGTCAGACTCTGACCCTGGTCTCATTACAATTTATTTTTCTGTTGTACTGATACTCAAAACTGTTAATGATCAAAGCTGCTTAACAACATGATTTCCCTTTCACAGAGGGACCCCCCCCCCCAAATCATGATGACTGTCCCATGACCCCGTATTTTCATTTATTTCTGTACAGTGACTAAAAGACATAAGGTGGGATAATACCACTGCATTATGCCTTTGTGCCCCTTTGTCACAGGAGTAACTTAGGAAAAATAAAATGTGATACACAATGAAGCATTATAATTCTGTACTCAGCCTGCTTGTGTCTGTTTTAAAGCACTTGATCACCTCATATTATCTTATCACTGCACACTACCCCAACTGTTTAGCATAACATCCTGATGTTTAAAGCTTTCAGAATCCCACAATGCGCATGACTGACCCCCTCCCCCCACCCCACCCACACCACCAGGGGCCAGGCTTTAATGCCTTAACTGCTTATCTGAACACCAGTTAACAGCATTCACAAATCCAGACACAAGCCTATAAGCCAGCTTCCTGTTTAGAAGACTGGTTTCTATAGTGACTGCACAAACAATTGATTAGCGGGAGTTATGGTCAATGGCTCCAACGGCTAGAATGTTAGTTCCTGGAATATGCCTAAAATACACACTGGTTATGAACCACAGCTCACATGACATATTTCAGAATATTGAAAACATACTGCCTGGAAAATGGACCTCCTTCCAATGCACACTGCACTAAAGGACAGGCTGGTACGTCTCTATAACTGGTACACAAGGTCACTCAGAAAAAAACGATATATATAATTCTACAGCTGTGGGCAGAGAAGAATAATTAGATGGTTAAGTTACAAGTGTCATGGTCTGCTCTTGAGGTCTGTTTTCTTTTATTAATAATATTATACTAAAAAGGCCCCATTCAGTCAATCAGAAAGCATAGCTACTGTACTGTGTGGTTATTATAGTGATAATGGACAATATAATTACCAGACCAGAGTGAATAAACAGAGATTGGAGGCTGAGGTATTTATTAACACTCCAGTGTGGTTATGACGGAGTAAAACCCTGGTCACTATAACATTATTGTAACTATGCTGTAGAACTGTTCACTTGCTAGTGCTCATTCAGCTGGTTTTTCATGGATGCGCTGTAGTGCTGGCAATAGCCAATCAGAACAGAGGAACTAGCATTCAGTCCAGTTATTATTCGGCTGTCACATAATAACGGGGCACTAGCTCTGTCTTGATTGGCTGAGGGATCTCTTCTAGTATACTCATTATCAGACAGCTATTACACTTAAAGTACCCAAAGCAAAATCCCGCTTCGGCAGGGCAGCCATAAGCTTCGTGCTACCTACCTTATGGAACGATCTACAAAAAACCCTCAAATTAAGCACTCTAATCGGTATAAATGCTTTCAAGATGCTTTATTTCCGTACAATCAGATAAGTATGTAACTGCTTCACCCACTCAGACCCAGTACCGGTGTCTGCACTGGTATATAGCCACGCCTAGACCTAATTTTAAGTACTGACCCCCCCAGCTTGCTCCTCACCAGCCTAATTGTTCTCTCTCTTATCCCCCTGTCTTATCAACACTAGGCCCATCCATCCCCTTATTCTTCCTTTCCCAACCTCGGATAGGAGCTCACTACCCTAGGTTGTGACATCCTACCATGCCCGTGCTTATAGCATTCAATCCGGTGCTCCACACATACTCCTTTTCTCCATCCACCTTCTCTACATCCAGTTTACCAACTCCTTTCTGTGCCCGTGCCCTCCTAGCCTTTCTCCCCTACTTCCCTCCTCTCTTCCCCTACCTTCACCTCTACCTGGTGTATATTTTTATTTTTATTTTTTTCTTCCGTTACTTCCTCCTGCAACCTTAGATAACCTGCTTTATCTTCCTATAGACACTTCTATGTATGTAAATACCGGGTAATCTGTACAATATCTGTATAATTCTATGTACATATGAACTTCTTTTTCTTCCTCTCTGTAAAGAGTATTATCTGTATTGCCTTGTAAATACCTGTGTTGACCTGTATATACAATTGTTCATGCTCCACCCAGGTCCATCTTGCAAATGAGCTTCTGCTCAACCATGAACGCCTGGTTAAATAAAGACTTGATTGATTGATTGATGTTAATCCTTCTATTCTTAGCTCCCATTCCCTCCCAAAGGAAAATAGCCTATTTAGGCCAAAATGATGATGACCGTACAATCAAATCCTTAACTCCCCAACCCTCCACCCAGCTGTCTAAATCCCGCCTTCCAAATCCTATACCTTTTTTCATACACCTGCTCTAAAAATACAGGTTACTCACCTGTAACAGGAGTTCTAGGAATGGTATATGTTGTTCATCCACACTTTCTGGCAGGTATCCTTGCCGCTTTAATTCTTGCAGAAAGGTCTTCAAGCTGGCTCCTCCCACCCACCCGGGTGGTAAAACTCTCGGCTCCGCCCCATGACGCCAGATCTGGCCCGCTGGAAGCTCAGGTTGTGCGTCGAAGCCGGGGAGGTCGGGTGGGTCTTGTGGATGAACAACATATACCATTCCTAGAACTCCTGTTACAGGTGAGTAACCTGTATTTCTAGGGACATGGATATGTTGTTCACCCACACTTTCTGGCAGACTCCTAGCAGTTCTCTGGGAGGAGGGAGGCAAGGCGCACACCCTGATACTTACTTGGGAAAGAGAGACTGGAGAACCGAGGCCCCAAAACCAGCATCCCGGCGTGACTCAAGGTCGATGTGGTAGTGGGTAATAAAGGTATGTCCGACTTCCAGGTAGCAGCCCTGCAGATATCCTGGATAGGGGCGTACCTGGAAGCAGCTACCGGTCTGCCGAGGTATGCGTGATGGGAATGAGCTCTTATCCCTCTGGGAGCTCCATGCCCGCCAACCTGTAGCAGAGCTCTATGCAGGAGGTGATCCACCTGCCTATTGTCTGCTTTGCTGCAGGTCTGCCAGGTGCGGTTTCAGCGTGGTGACAAACAGCTGGTGAACCTCTCCCGAACTCAGCCATCCACTCCCTTATAATAGCGGCTCATCTAGGGTCCAAAATATGGAGCCTATACGCCAGCCTCGAGGTGTGATTGGGGTAGAACACCGTCAGAGTCAACACCTGGTTAAGGTGAAACTCCGACACCACCTTCGGAAGGAATTTCAGGTGGGGGCGCAGGACAACCTTGTCCCTGTGGAAGACCAGGTAGGGAGACTCGATGGAAAGCACCTGGAGCTCTCCCATCCTTCTGGCTGACGTGATAGCCACCAAGAAGGCGGTCTTCCACGACAGGTGTGAAATACTGCACCTGTGCACTGGTTAAAATGGCTTGTCCATAAGCATGGCCAATACCAGCAGTAGATCCCACGGAGGTGGAGGTTCTCACACCGGAGGGGAAATGTGGTCAAGGCCTTTGAAAAAGCACCCGACCACCTTCTCCTGCGCCACTGACTGCTTGCGGCCCGCACCCAGTAAGCAGAGATGGCACCAGGTGCACATAAGTCGTCGACCCAGAAGCCCCTTGCTGAGAAAGGGACCACGGTAGTCCAGAATGCTTGCCAAGGGGCATTCGGAAGGGTCCAAGCCCTTCCCCTGACACCAAATGGAGAATCTCTTCCATTTGAAGGCATAGCATTTCCTGGTCGACTCCTTATGGGACGCCTCAACGACATTGAGGACCTCGTCGGAAAGATCCAAAGCCTGGAACTGTAGCCGCTCAGGAACCAGGCTATCAGGTGCAGGGATTGAAGGTCCGGATGGAATACCATCCCCTGATTGACTGAGATCAGGTCCGGGTGGGCTGGAAGCCGCCTCGGGAGCCTGGAGCTGAGGCTGAGGAGATCTGGATACCAGAACTGGCGGGGCCAGTCTGGGGCTACCAGAATCACCTGCGCCTTGTCCCTCCTCGCCTTGAGAAGCACCTTGTGGATCAAGGGACATGGGGAAAGGTGTAGAAGAGGCCGGGGTCCACAGCCTGAGAAGGCATCCCCTGCAGCGAGCCCTGCTGAGGCGGGCATGGAACAGACTCAGCCGCATTCTCCTGGAGGCAAACAGGTCCACCTGGCGTGCCCCAGTGGGAGAAGAGATCTTGTACTACCTCCGTCAGGAGAGACCACTCGTGAGACGCAGCCCCTATCCAGCTTAGGGCATCGGCCAGGGTGTTGGAGGCTCCTGCCACATGAATGGCTAGGAGATCCACCTCCAGGCTGCACACGAGGGACCAAATGCGGAGAGCTTCCTTGCATAGCAGCATGGAGCGCGTCCCGCCCTGGCGATTCAGATAGTACATGGTCGTGGTGTTGTCCGTCTGGACCTGAATCACTTGACCCCGTAGAAACAGAGTGAAGGCGGTGAGAGCTAGACAGACCACTCGGAGCTCCAGCAGGTTGATGTGGCATCGGGACTCCCGAGGGGACCAGAGGCTGTGCGCTCGGTGTTCCCCCAGATGGGCACCCCAACCCATCAGAGATACATCGGTCGAGAGAGAGACCATCGGCTCGGGGCGGACAAATGGGATGCCCTCCTGCAGATGTGCTGGAACGATCCACCATTGGAGAGCGTTCCACATCTCCTGGGTCACTGTCATGGGCTGGTCCAACGGATCGCAGCGTTGTGACCATTGGCTGGCCAGTCCACACTGAAGGGGATGCATGTACCAATGGGCCACGCTGGTGCAGGCCGCCATGAGGCCTAGGAGGTGCAGGAAGTCCCGGGCAGGGCGCAATTGCCCAACCAGAAACGATTGGGCAAAGGAGGAAAGAACCTCGGCCCTGTCCGCCAGGAGCCGTGCTCTGGCTCGCAGAGAGTCAAGCTCTGCCCCGATGAACAGTATCACCTGCTTTGGCACGAGTTCCGACTTAGCCTCATTGATGAGGAGGCCAACCTGAGAGCAAACCTGAAGGGCCAGATCTCTGGACCGCTCCACCTCCTTTCTGGATGAGGCTGCTATCAGCCAATCGTCCAGGTAAGGCTACACCTGGACCCCTTGGCACTGCAGAAATGCTGTCACCACTGCCATGCATTTGGTGAAGACCCTGGGAGCTAGGGAGAGGCTGAAGGGCATGGCCCGGAACTCGTAAAGGGATCCCTCTGCTCTGAAGCGGAGGAATCTCTGATGGGACGGACGGATTGGGACATGAAAGAACGCGTCCTGGAGATCCAGGGAGCAGAACCACATGCTTCGTTCCAAGGATGGGATTATCTGAGCCAGAGTGACCATCCTGAAGGTTCGAGACCTTAGGAACTTGTTCAGGTCATGCAGGTCAAGAATGGGGTGCCAGCCCCCCCCCCCGTCCGTTTTGGGGCCAGGAAGTACCTGGACACAAACCCTGGGTCTGGAGGAGGATCCGCCACCTTCCTAATTACCTCTTTTTCCGAGGAGCAGGGCAATATCGGCTCGGCGGGCTGACAGCGAGGCTGCGGACCCCGTGGCCCCCCGAGGGGCGACGGCTCGAAAAGGTGGGGCCTGCCTCGAACTCCAGAGGCAGGCCTTCCTACCACCTCAACACCCAGCAGTCCATGGTGATAGCGGACCAGGCGGAAAGGGAAGTAGCGGAGCCGCCTCCATGGGGGGAACCCAGGGGAGGACGAGGCTGGGGCGGCATCCTCAACCCGTCACTGGGCAGGCTTGGAGGAAGAACCGCCGAGGACCTTCTGGGCCTTTATCTCCTTGCTTCCTGTTGGAGGAAGCCGTCGGCCTTAGGTTTGGGGCGTAGCGTGAGCCTGCTGGCCCTGTTGCTGGTGCTGGGCGGTCGAGGGCAGGGCCAGGGCGAAAGGACTTCTGTTGCTGACGGCGGCCTTTGTCCCTCTGGGCGGAGGTGACCGAGTCCAGGGTGCAATTGGACTTCTCGATCCACTGGAGGGGTCAGTCCCCAAGAAGGGGACGTCTGCCAACTTGTGCTGGGTATCCGCCGTGAAGGAGGATATCCTCAGCCACGCCCTGCGTCGCATGGCCACCGCGGCCGCTACTGACCTGGCACAGGAATCACCTATGTCCAGAGCAGTCTGGAGCTGCTGCTTCGCCACCGCCCTACCCTGGTCCCGCACCTGGCGGACTGTGGTCTGCAGGACAGGCGGGAGATGAGGAACAGCCTCATCCAGGAAGCCCATGAGGGCGTGGGAGAAGTGTGCCATCAGCACGGCCAAGCTGGCCTGTTGGAGGCAGAGGAAGTACGCAGCGTACACCTTGCGCCCGGCAAAGTCCAGCTTTTTGGACTCTTTGTTGGGGGGCTTATCCACGTCCCGAGCATTACCACAACGCCGGAAAACACTGTCGGTAACTAACCCCTCGGCAGAGGGGTGTTCCGAGAAGCCGGGCAAAGAGCCAGTAGGGACCGCATACTTCCTGGCCATCCTGGCTGAGGGTGCAGGACAGGAAGCAGGCTGCTGCCAAAGCTCCAAGGCTGGGCCGACAATGGCCTCAGCCACCGGAAAGGCCTCCGTGGGAGAATCCCCTCGGTCCAGAATCTCTGTCAGGGGATACTTGGCCCGCTTGGACACGGGCTCGAGCTGCAACCCGGTGGACTCCGAGATGAGTCAATGCAGACCCAAGAAGGACGATGGTCTATCGTCCACTGACTGGCCCCAGAGGACTCCAGATCCAACTGCCTGGAGAACAGGGAGGAATCGTCGTCAGATTCTGAAGAGTCTGCGAAGAGCTGCCTCGGCCCTGAGCCACCCTCCACCTGCCGATGACGGCTGGGAGTGAGGGTGACCAACAACCTGTGGGGCAGGCCATGACCGAACGAGAATTCTTGGTCGGTGCCCCCGACTTCGGTTGTGGAGGCGGAGGTTCCACCACAATCGGTGGAGCAGCTGGTTTCGGCCGAGCAACCGGCCCTGGAGCAGGCAACTTGACTGGAATGAGTGGTTGCTTTGGTCGTTCAGGTGACAGCCACTTGATGGCCGGGGTCTTGGCCGGGGTTGGCTTAGGCCCGGACAATAGCAACTGCTGCCACATAAGGTCCTTGTAGCACTGGCGCAACTTGCACCGCAGCCTCTCCTCGCCCGAGGAGGACGAGGAAGAACGGCGTCGCCGCTTACTTCGGTAACGAGACAGAGACTGTCGATGTCGGCGGGAACGGCTGGACCGAGTAGAGGTCCGAGACCGAGACCCTCGGGGGGACCGAGGGTGGGTCTGGGAAGGAGCGGGGGACACCCGTTCTTCCCTCGGCTCAGGCACTTTAACCGGGGACTGCGACCCAGAAGGCGCAGGCAGATCCTCAGTCTCCACCAAGGGAACCAGTGAAGGAGGGTTGTCGGCTTCTCCAGTCGACAGCCCGTCTAACGGATCGAGAAAAATCTCGACTTTGTCGGCGGGAGTCTCGGCAGGCTGGCCTGGCGGGGGCACCGTGAAGCCAGCGGCCTCAGCACAACCTCGACCGAAGTCAGCGGTGGCTGCTCGGGAAGGGACCTCCCGTCCCACGAACGCCCGACGGTGGGACTTACCTTTCGACTCCTTTTTCTTGGGCCGAGAAGAATGTCCCAAGGCCCTCTCCTTTCGTGGGAAAGGGACTGACAAAGCCCTTGAACGGCTTACACGAGGAACTCAGAGAGAGCGGAATAAATGCCGCAACCGAGGAGGAGGAGGAAGATGCGGCCTGGGCTGCTCTTCTTGAGGCGATCAACTACCCGAGCTGCTCAGCCAAACCAGCCGCGGACACACTGACAACGAGCCTCTTCAGATTTTGCGGCATGGAAACATTTCTGCGCCCGAGCTTCAATCGGCAGGCCGATCATCCAGAATGTTGGCCGAGAAAGAGCGGCACAACTTGCAGGCCTGCGGGTTGTGATCTAGGCCTAGGCAGTAGACGCACATAGAGTGCGGATCCGTCCTGGACGGGCACCTCCGAAAGCCAGGAACAGATTTGTCCATCGCAGCCGCGAGGGAAGATGAAGACCGAAGTTTAGAAAACTTCAAAAGCAATATCGGATGAACCGAAGAGTTAGGATCCAGTCTAAAACGCAGAGCGCTAAGGAGGGAACCTGAGCTTCCAAGCGGTAAGGAAGATCTGGCATCATGGGGCGGAGACGAGAGTTTTACCACCCGAGTGGGTGGGAGGAGCCAGCTTGAAGACCTTCCGGCAAGAATTAAAGTGGCAAGGATACCTGCCAGAAAGTGTGGATGAACAACATATCCATGTCCCTAGAAACACAACTTTCAGCTCAATGCAACGTTAATGCATGTCTGAGAGAAACCACTGAGCCATTTTCTGTTTCTCTCAGATAGCCTTAGTTCTACATGGAGCTGCATAGTTTTGTGTTTGATTTGGGCTACAATAAAGGTATGGGATTTGGAGTGAGACATTTTGACTGCTGGGTGGAAGGTTAAAAGTTTAACCACAATCTATTGCTGTGGCCAAATAAGAGGCAATCAGGCCAAGTGGTTAGAGCATTATCTTGGGAATTGGGACATCAACATTGCAGGCTGAAAGCCCACTTTATAGCCAAATACTCAATGTGTGACCTTTGACACATCACTTAAATGCTCAGTGCCTCAGGCCACTGAACAGCGTGAATGGAATTAGCAGGACCTCACTGAAAACAAGATGATGCATCTCAACTGGGCAAACTTGGGTAAATAAAAGGATATTCTGGACAGGGGAGGGGTGTAGCAAAAACTTTTTTAACTTAATATTTTCCTAAGGAAGAAAGGCTCCACCCACCCCCTGTTTAGTCTGTTACATAATTTATTTACTTTTAAGGTGCTTTTACACAGTGTTTGCCAGTACCACTCATTCCGTGACCAATTTTGTTCCCGCTCGGTCTGTTGGGAAGCGGATCGCCTTTACACCACGAAGATCTGTATCACAATGAGTGGTACAGATTAACTGTAATGTTATCTTGTGCCACCTACAGGTGATCCATTTCACAACAGCCAGGAGAGCACGAGATTCCCTATAATGGGACTACAATGAATGGAACAGAGCTTGTACATAGCCATGCAGAACGGAATAAAACTCCACAAACCCTGGAAAGCAGGGAATGCGGAATCCGAGAACGTTGTTTCTCTTGCAAAACAGATCACCTGTACACAGCAAAAAGGTAACATTGCAGTTGATATGTATGGCTCACTGCAATACAGATCACTGCATGTAAAAGCGCCTTTCGTGTAGAATCAGACTGCAACCCAGAGTAGACTATCACCAGATCCAAACTCCAAGGTGAAAACCAGCAGAAACAGGTGTTATTTATTTATTTATTTGACTTTGGTAACCGGGTAGGTGCACTGATCCCAGGGACCATTTTCAGGCACGATCCAAGCCACTTAATGTGGCAGGAGCAGGTTGCATAACAATGCACAAAATTTAAGGTACAGAGTTAATTCTGACATAAACGACAGGAATACAGTCACAAAGATGATAAAAATTTGGCAAGCAAAGTCACATATTTACAGCAGTACCACAGATACGACAAATTTTCCCAGACTGATTTAACAGTTAGAGGAAAACAACTGTATGCATACCAACTGGGATAGTAGTACATGGGCAAGAAAAGGGATGGGCTACACCCTGAAACATTTGCAGGGAGATGTCAGTAGGAGCCAGTCCTTAATTTGAACTGGCGGTGTGTGTTGGTAGAGTGCAGTTCTGAGGGCAGATTGTTTCACAGAGTAGGGGGCAGCCACAAATATGGCTCTACTCCCATGTTGGAGGATACCCTGGGTACATGCAGGTGGGGTATGCGGCTAGAGTGGAGGCCTTGATTACTGGTGCGGACAGGGAGGATGGGTGAAAAGGGGGATTCAGAGCCAATGCGGGTAGCAGCGTCCACCAAACTGTACAGAGAAAAGTTAAATGGGCCTGCAAAGACAGCCATTCCAGGGAGTTGTAAAGGGTGCAGTGGTGAGTTTCACAGGAAGCAAACAAAGTGAACCATCAGGTACTGTTATACACTTTGGTGAGCTTGGCCAGATTGGTTTTGGATGTCCTCGAGTAGATGGGAGAGCAGCAGTCCAGTATAGGGAGGAGATTGCCCTGGACAATAGCAAGGTGGGCCTCCAGGGTGAGGTACTGCCGTATTCTGAAAGCTGCCCATAGTTTTTGGTGAAATCTGAGTTCAAGGTTTGCGACAAGGTGCCTCTGTAAATGAGTCCACGACTCAAAGGTTGTTAATTCCGACTTTCAAATAAATAAAATAAAAATAAAGGGAATCTATGTGATTGGAGAAGAAGAGGGGGGATCCAGCAATATTCCAAGGTATTTCAATTGAGTGACTTCCTCAAGGACTTGACCATCGAGGGAAGCAATGTTTAGAGAAGAGCCAGACTCGTGCTTTGCTGTGAAGGGCTTGGATCCAAACAGCACTGATTTTGTTTTTTTGTCATTAACCAGGAGGAGGTTAGCAACAAACCAGTTGTGCACTGCCATGTAGTTTTGTGAGAGAATGGAGGAGATGCAGGTAGTAGATTTGTCACTGTGGAAAAAAGTGAGTCATCCACATAAAGGAGTGAGTGACAGCTGAGGCTATCAGAGGGAAGGGAGTTGATAAATAAGGAGAAAAGGAGGGGGCCCAAGGATAGAGCCCTGGGGAATGCCTATGGAGACCAGTTTGATAGGGGAGCAAGCTGGGCCAATACACATGAATTGCAAGCGCTTGGTGAGATAGCTTGTACCAGGCTGTGATCTCTGGAGTGAAGCTGAGGCAGCTAAGTTTTGTGAGGAGGAGTAGGTGGTCAACCATATCAAAAGCTTTGGAGAGATCGTCGAAGACCGCTCCAGCGGCATTTCCATGATCCATGTTTGTGAGGATGTGGTTAGTTAGCAGTGCCAGGGCGGTGGTGGTGGAATGATGTTTGCAGAAGCCATACTTTTGGCTGGACAGGAGGTTGTATTTATGTAAATAATCTGCAAACTGGTGGTGAACGGCCTTCTCTAGCAGTTTGCTTAGGTGGGGAAGGATGGAGATGGGACAGTAGTTATCCGTAGATCGAGGATCTCCAGCTTTGAAAATGGGAATTACCTTTGCCATTTTCCAGAGATCGGGCATGGTGGAGGAAGTCAGATCAAGGTTGAAAATGAATGTGAGTGGAGTGATGATAGCGGAGGAGATAAGCCAATGGAAGACTGGGGATAATCCATCGGCACCTGGAGATCTGTGGTTGGGGAGGCTCTTTAGAAGTTTGGCTGTATCATACAGCGAGAGCGCTCTGAAGAAAAAGGGGGGAGTTGGGGGTGGGTTGCAATGTGTGTGGGGGGGTAGCTGGGTTAGTTTGCAGGCACTTGGGGAGTTTGCTCAGATGAATGGAGAGGTCTGAGAATTTGTCAACAAAGGCTGTGGCTATGTCCAGAGGGTCAATCAAGGGGCCGTCCATGCGGTTTAGCTGTAGGGAAGCATTTTTGTTGGGGGGGGGCGGCTTAGGATGGAGCCAATGGAAGCCCAGAATTTGCTAGGGTTGCCCAGGTTGGACTGTTGGAGATCACGAAATTAGCTCTGTTTTAGTGATCTGGCCAGATGTTTGCACAGGTTTCTCCTTCGCCTGTAGTCATTCCAGAGCATCGGGGCATACCTCTCAACTGTCCCTGATTTTCAGGAATGTCCCTGATTTGGCCTCAAAATTTTCCTCTGCCCCTTGTAAAATTTGCATTTTTGTGACAGAACAGTGGGGATTAAAAGTGCAAAATAATATCAAACATTAAAGTTACAGACTTGTTCTTCTTCAGAAAATGCATCTTAACACAAATCCCTATATTCTATCACCTTTCTGAGTGAATAGTACCAATTTTTAAGATGCGTCCCTGATTTGGGGTCATTGTCCCTGATTTTTTTAAACCTTGTCCCTGATTCATGAGGCAAGAGGTTGAGAGGTATGCATTGGGGTTGGGGATGCCTTGTAGGATGACCAGGCATGATCTCTGTCTTTCATTAGGGTTAGATCTTTTATAACCCAGCATGAGCTGTCACCCCTAGCCCTCCTAGTGGTGACTGGAAAACGGCAATCCTAAATGGACAAGAGAGTACATGTGAAACTAGTTACAACTTGGTATAAATCAGAGAGGGAGAAGAGAGTAGACCAGTCCAAGGCCATCATCTCTGAGAATTTTAGGAGAGTTGGGGTCCTTGAAATTATGGAAAGACAGGTATTTTGGGGGAGGTTGCATCATCTTAGAGGACCATAGGGAGTGGTCACTATTGGAGTCTGCCATGGTGCCAGCATGCAGAGACCGATCTGTTCTGTTTGTGATGATGCAGTCCAGCAGTGCTGAGGTGGCCATGTGATGGTTTAGTATGGCAGGAAGGGCAACTGTTTGGGTCAGGTTATGTTGTTTCAGCTGGTAGGCATAGGCAGGCTGTTGGCTACACAGCCAGTTTAAATTGAAATCCCCCAGGAGAATGCAGTCCCTGAGTGAGGTTAGGGAGCTCAGGCTGGTGAGGAAGCTATCAAGTCCCTTGGTGCCAGCGGAGGGAAGGTTGAAGCAGCATCCCACATACAGCTTCTTACAGGATCCAAGTGTTAATTCAGTTAGGAGCCACTTGCTAGGTGATGTACGGTTAGTGCTTAGAACCATCTGAGCAAAGATGGGTTCCTTGATGAAAAGGGTAATGCCATCACCTTTTTTTTTTTTTCGCCTGGGCTGTCAAGGCAGAGGGAGGAAAACCCCGGCAGTTGATCGGTATTTATATCATGATGGGGTTTTAGCCAAACTTCGGTAAGTCCCAGGACATGAGGCTTACAGAGATCTAACCAAGCCTCAAGGTCAGGGAGTTTGGCAGGAAAACTGCCTACATTGATATGGGCAATTTTCAGCCCAAAGGCATTTGCCCAGATATTATTGGAGTGCATGATGAGGGGGGTTTGGTGGGCCAGGATTGCACTCAACATCACCAGCAAAAATTTTGTTTCAGTCGAATACCCAGATGCAACCCCGGGGGACCACCACTAATGATTCTGGCTGTACCTGAAGTGTGTTTTCAGGGGCAGGTGGCAGGCTCTTCGCACTGGGAGGTGCTATGTCTGATAACGTACCAAAACAGAGGCAGTGACAGCCCAGGGGGCTGAGGAAGCCTGAGGGATAGAGGAAAAAGTGGAATTAGATAAGGCTGAAAACAACGGTGGGTGGGATTCAGCAAAATAAAAAGCACAAAGGACCTATAATCACAGAGACTGAAATTCCGATCGGGGGGAGGATGTAAATGTAAATGGTGTACAGCAGGTCTAAGCCAGGCTGGATGTATACTAACTTAAGGAAGGAAGGAATCAACCTATGCTGCATTTCAAAAGAAATTCAAGCATTAAATATTACAGTACCACCTTTTCTCTGATGAAGGGGTTTGCCATGGAACACTGGAGTTGTTACAGGTGGGGAGTAAATAAAAGACATGACATATTAACTAACAGATCTCAAAGAAGATGGGAAGTGCTGGAAATGCAATGCAACTGTGGCAAGTCTTATGCACACTACTTGGCCCCAGTCCTAAAATTGTTCATATTTGGTCGAAAATCACAAACATTTTGTTCCAGAATATTGCATTTTAAAATTAGTTTGGAAACCAGTACTTTGTATCGTAAGGGCTATATCAAGAATACCATTCTTGCCCAGGCATTTACAGTCCTGGCTAGTATCAGCTTAGCTAGGTCTTAAAAGGTTAATTCTGTCTCATCAGAAGTCTTCATGCATCCCATCATTCCAGAACTGGATAAAGATTATGGAAACCTGGCATTTAATGACAGACCTAGTCATATTGCTCTTCATAAACTGCATCTATCTGAGAAACTGTGTGGCCCATTGTTGAAAAACGTAGACCAATATGGAACCTTTACATTACATACGGAGCTCATCATCCATGTGTTAGAAACTGACATTATTAAACTGTCAGTCAATGTAATTTTAACATTTCATATGGAAAACACGATTATTTTTTGACTGCATATGTTTCGTAAATAGTTAGAAAATATTGCATGGTTTCTTACTGTAATATACTACCTTTAAATAAAAATTAACAACTCAAAAGAAACAGTTTAAACAGGAGTGGATCATTGTTTTTATTTATATACATACATACTTTCCTTGGGGCACTGTGATATAATCAGAGTGACTCCTCTAGCCTACACTATACAGCTGCCCTTTAATGCAGATGGCATCTCTGAGAGAGCCCTTGAGTACTCAAACCTCTCCTCCCCCCCAGTATACTACCAATCATAGCTACTACGGATGAGGTTTCAATTGATAAACTATCTTGGAGATCACCAACATAACTCCAAGATACAGTTGTTACCTTGTATACCTTGACCATTGTGCTATTATTACTAGGCAATACTGTGACTCAACTGGGAGCACATCTGCCTCTGGGTTAGAAGCTTGTCAGTTCTAGGCTCTCACCAGAATTTGAACTCATTCCCCAAACAGTGGAAAACCAGCCCAGTGCTAAAGGGATGCTGTACAGCCAGGATGTGCCACCATATGGAAGCGACTTTAAACAGCTCCCTTTTGCCCCACTCTTGTGCAGTCCTAGTGGGTGTCCTGGTAGAAGTAAATGAACCTAAGGTACTTTCCATTAGAGATGGGGATTGCCCTGGCCAACATTTTACTTCCCATTCAAGCAATCGTCTATAGCTGTGTGTGGGTGCTAATGAGCAGTATGGCTACCACTACACATTTAGTCACTTCACTTCAGGTCTCTCTCTCATTGCTTATAAAGCACTATGGGATAGAATGCGCATGAAAAACACTAAGTTATTTTCCTTCATCCTATCACTAGCTAAGCTGAGATCTGGCTTAGAAAAGGGGGTTAAGTTATTTGTTCAAGGTCACAGACTGATCAAACTGCTCTAGTGACATTTGAAAGTGGGAGTCTACAAGCTTCTGGTTCACAGTTCTCTGCTCTAACCACTGCCCTCCATGAATAATACTGCTCTGTGAGGTCATGTAACTGATTACTCGTTATTTCCAAATGTTGAATAATGAGCTACGGAATTTCTGTGAGGTCACCAATTATTAAGACAACTCTCATCCAATAATTACAATATATTAAAGAGCCAATCTTGCCTAAAATGTATACTAGCTAACACAGAACATATGCAAGCGGCTGACTTCTGAGATACGTCCATATTACCTAAAAATTAATATCAAAATATGCTACCAGAGATTTTTTAAACCTACTAAAACTGCTGTTCATGTAGGACCAAAAAGCTAGCTCAGCAATTGTTTAACTATAGAACTAGCTGAAATATTTAAAAAACATTAACTGTTGTATGACTTGCGTAGAACTGCAAAACATTTAGCTCTGCGCTGCTGTGTGACAAAGAGCATGTGTTGTGCCAGTGGTGCAGAAACAGTGCCAAAGTAAAATGGAACTGTCACAGGAAACATGATAGCCGCCATTTTCATCACGGAGCCTAGTGCAATCAAAAGTCCTATAGTATACAGTTATGTCTCATATCAGATAGCTGAATGAAGGCACTAATCCCATGCTAAACATCCCTCCAGAAATTGCCCCCCACCTCATGGTCCCTTCCAGTCCAAATAGTTTTCCCAATGAATTCTCCGCATCCATGTCAGAGTTGTATTGATCTCAGTGCTGGTCCCCTTACAGCTTGTGCACCAATCAAACTGTTTCCAATGGGTCAGTGAAAATGTAGTTCTTGTCCCTCGCAACAATGTGGAGTCTGAAAGGGGAACCCATTGATAACATAGAAAAACAAAAACACAGAATCTGATGGCAGATACGAGCAACTTGGTCTACCCATGTGCCCATTTTTCCCCTACCTTTGTTCTCACAGCAGACCCTACGTGAACAACCACCTCCACTGGAATGCTGTTCCAGGAATCCGCCAGTCTTTCTGTGAAGAAATACTTCCTCACATCTGTTCTGAATCACCCCCCCCCCAGCTTCATAGCATGTCACCTTGTTCTAGAGCAAAGAAACAGAGAAGTTGATGGCAGATAAGGACCACAAGGCCCATCCAGTCTGCCCATTTTTGCTACCTTATGAATATGCCATATGCCTTTACTCTGTCAATGGCCCATCTATTCATACTCATCTGTATTGCTCCCTTATGCCTATCTGAAGCCCTGCACTATATTCATATCCACCACTTCCTGAGGTAGGCTGTTCCATGCATCCACCACCTTTTCTGTGAAAAAGAACTTCCTCACATTACCCCTTAATCGTCCTCCTGTCCTGCTATTTTTCTTATATTGAAACATATTAGACTCTTTCACCTTGTTAATGCCCTTAAGATGTTTGAATGTTTTAATCATATCACCTCTCTCCCTCCTTTGCCCTGGGATATACATATTGAGCTCCGTTAATCTGTCCTCATATGTTTTCTGATGCAGTCCCTGCACCATTTTGGTTGCTCTTCTCTGGACTGCCTCCATTTTGTTAATGTCCCTGTGTACGAGTGGCCTCCAGTACTGCACACAGCACGCCAGATGGGGTCTAACCAGTGTCCTGTTAAGAGCACCTTTTTTCTGAAAAATACTTCCCTCCTGCACCTTATTTACCCCATAGAGGTATTTAAAAGTCTCTACCGTATCCCTCCTCTCTTCCACAGTGTACATACGGAGATCCTTCAGCCTGTTCTTGTAGGGCTTTTGATGCAGTCCCTGCACCATTTTAGTTCCCCTCTGGCCCACCTCCACTCTGTCTACGTCCTTCCTGAGATGCGGTCTCCAGAACTGGACACAGTACTCAAGGTGGGGTCTTACTAGTGCTCTATACAGGGGCGACACCACCTCCCTCTTTCTGCTGATAATACCCCTTCCTATGCAACCCAGCATCCCACTAACCCTCCCAACTGCTTTGTTACACTGCCTGGCCACTCTTTAGGTCATCCGATATGACTACCCCCAGGTCTCTTTCCTGCTTGGTAGTAGTCAACACTCCACCCATTTTTTACACCACCCAAGGGTTTCTGTGCCCGAGCTGCATTATTTGGCACAGTTATGCATTAAAACCCAGCTGTCATACCCTTGATCACTCCTATAGTTTTTTCAGATCACTGCTCATCCTTTCCACACCCCCCCCCCCTCGGAGAGTCCACGCTGTTTCTTATCTTGGTCTCATCCGCAACAAGACAGACCTTCGCTTTCAGCTCCTCTGCAATGTCACTTATAAAGACATTAAAGAAGACTGATCCCAGCACCACTGAACCCTGAGGTACCCCGCTGGTCACCCTCCCTTCCTTGGAGCGAACTCAGTTTACTACCACCCACTTGCCCCTTAAAGTTCCTACTGCTTCTATGTGGTCCTTCTCCTTCCTCTGAGAACACTGAGCAGAAGTATTTGTTCAAGATGCCTGCCTTTTCCTGGTCCCCCTCTGCATGGTCCCCCTTTTTCTTTAATTTTACAATCCCTCCCTTTGTCTTCCTTTTTTCTCTTACATACCTAAAAAAATGTCCCCTTTTGATACCGCCTGGGCTATTCACTCTTCAGTTTGCACCTTTATGCTCCTTACTGCTTTCCCTGCTTCCTTCAGTTTCCCCTGATACACTTCCCTATCCTCAACCCTCTGCATCTCCTTGTATCTTCTGAATACAACCCTTTTAGCCTTTACCTTTTCCACTACCTCTTTCGAGAATAATAGCAGTCTCTTTTTCCCTCTCACTTTTGCTCACTTGCTTGACGCAGAGGTTTATTACCTTCACTATGCCCCCTTTTAGTTTGGTCCACTGCTCCTTCACCCCCACAGGTCATCCCCCCTTGCCAGGTCATCCCTGAGGCATTCACCTGTCCTTGTAAAATCTGCCCTTTTGAAGTCCAGGACCCACGCCCATGAGTGGTTCGAATCTGCAGCCATCCTTTACTGAACCACACTGTACAATGATCACTGGTCCCCAGATGGCTTCCAACCTTGTCATCTGCAACACTCTTTCTATTAGTGAGAACCAGGTCCAGTATTGCCCATCATGAGTGGGTTCACTGACTAGTTGCCTGAGGAACACCCCCTGCAGGGAGTCCAGGATGCTTTTGAAGCCTTCTAACTGCAGCTTCACTTAGAAGCAATCTACATCTGGCAAACTGAAGTCCCCCACCAGCAGCACCTCCCCCTTTTCTCCACCTTGCCAATGACTTCCATCAGTACCTTATCTAACTCCTCCCCCTGTGTCAGAAGCCTATAGATCACGCCAGTGTGAACAATGGTTCCATTCCCTGTCTCCAGGGTGACTCATAATACCTCTGCACCCCCGAATTCCCTGCATCTCTTCCGCTTTTATACCTTCCTTCACATAAAACATCACACCACCACCTTTCCAACCACCCTGTCCTTCGTGAAAAGAGTGTAGCCTGGTATGGTAATGTACCAGCCATGGTTTTTAGTGCACCATGACTTGGTAATGACCACTATATCCAGGTCAGCCTCGGCCATGATGGCTTCTAGCTCTGGAGTCTTATTTCCTAGACTTCTAGCATTAACACACACTGCCTTCCAGATTTTGTTAGCACTCTGCTTATCCCCCCCCCCTTTACTGCTTCTGTTTCCCAACTCTCTATTCCTGTCACCCTGCTTCTTTTAATAATTTGCACTCTTCGGGGGGGTACCTCTCCACTTGGAGTTTCCCTACTCTCTACATCAGTCTGTAGGGGGAAGGCAGTATCTGTCCCTCACAATTTCTTCTGCCCCCCGGCCCCCGCTAGTTTAAATGTTCATCAAAATAACTTTTAAAACCATCCACTGAGAACTGCGTTTCCCCTCCAGGATGAATGGTGGCTATCACCCCTGTATAGACCCTCATCCTCCCAGGTGGGCCACCAGTCCCCAGTGCAGCCGAACCCCTGCACTTGGTGCTGCACTTCTAACTCTAGGGGTGAGAGTGGAACACTGTTGAATTTCATTCTCCACTAACAGGGGTAGTTGACACTGGAGACAATAGAAATGTTAATGTCTATATCAATAAGTGCCTATATCAATAGGTCCCTCTTGTTAAGCCGCTTTAATATTCATTCATTTTATTAAACGGGTTAGACCACTGAGTGAACTCATTTAAAATGGTGACCCATGGCAATTATAAACAAGTTTCAAAACAATTATAGAAGGCCGGCACGTCGGCGCAGCGGTTAGATTTCTGCTCGCGATGCCGGTGACCCAGGTTGAAGTGGACTCGGGTGGTCCGGGCCAGCCAGGGCAGATAGGCTTGAGCTGCCCATGACTGCTCGCCTTCCTCTGGGAGAGGGGAGGCCAGGCCCACAGTTTGCCTGACCTCGAGGCGGCGCGCTGGGTACTGCAAGTTCTGACTCCAAGAAGAGCCAGTTGAGAGAAGTGGTGGATGTTGGTGCCTAGCGCCTTGACGTCACAGGATGCGCACCACAGCGAGGGGAGGAAAAGACGGTGTCTGTCTTCTAGGTGATGGAGACCCAGCAGTGACCACCTGGGAACAAAAGTAGGAGGTTGTTAAGGAAAGAGCTGCTGAGTCCCTCCCAGGACTCCCAGCCCTTCCGCAGCTCGAACCGCGGTCACCAGGTGGTCAGTGCTGCAGAGGCTGATGCCCGAGAACTCAAGGTCGGATTCAGCTCGCCAAGAGCTGCCGAGACCCTCCCAGGGCTCCCAGCCCTTCTGCCGCTCAAACCGTGGCCACCGGGTGGTCGGCACTGGAGAGGCCGCCGAGTCCAAGGCCGGATTCAGCTCACCAAGAGCTGCCGAGACCCTCCCAGAGCTCCCAGCCCTTCTGTCACTCGAACTGCGGCCACCGGGTGGTCGGCGCTGCAGAGGCCGACGTCCGAGACCTCAAGGCCGGATTCAGCTCGCTGAGAGCTGCCGAAACCCTCCTAGGCCTCCCAGCCCTTCCGCCGCTCGAACCGCAGCCACCAGGTGGTTGGCGCTGCAGAGGCAGACGCCCGAAACCTCAATGCCGGATTCAGCTCGCCGAGAGGTACGGCAAAGCTGCAAACCAATCTGAGTGCGAGCGACTTTCACCAGGCTCACTCCGATTGGTCCCCTTTCACTTCAACCATTCTCCAATAGTGTAGCAAATTCCCAGAGGGCCTGGGTGCAAGGCGATGTTATAGGGCGCCTCCCCAGTTTTGAATAAATATCAACATTTTGATATGGGTCCCTCAACTCTCGTGGGCCCGGGTGCCACTGCACCCCCTGCACCCTTGTAACTATGCCACTGCCATTCTCCTTAGCTAGTGAAGAGAAAAGGTGCAATTTTTATAGCATAACTGCCTGTAATCTAACTGTCTAGACTGTTTATTGCTTTACATGCCTAGAATCTGTTAAAATCTTCTTTAAAAAAGCTGTCTTAACTTGCTAAAGTTACCTAAGGATATAGTGATTACAGCCCTTTCATTGTCTTAGTACTACAGCCAGACTCCCAGGCGCCAAGGAAATCGCCCCTATTCAATTGGAAATTTGTCACTGGTTTTGAGACTCTCTTGTTCTCCCCAGTACTAAACTGCCTCCTCTCTCCTTCCCTCCTCAGCTGTTAAGACCTTCCAAGGGCTCCCAGCCCTTCCGCCGCTCGAACCACGGCCACCGGGTGGTCGGCACTGCAGAGGCAGACACCTGAGACCTCAAGGCCAGATTAAGCTCTCTAAGAGGTACGGCAAAACTGCAAATTTTCGCCTCCCTGGCCCATCCCCCCCCGGCACATTTCTATATAGATCGTCTTACCCCGCCCCTTTTTGCTACTGGCACGGAAGTAAACATCCTAATTATGCCCTATTCAGAGCAGGTAGGCACACTAGAGGAGGTGGCGTGCTCATATATGTCAAAGATAAATTCTCAGTCTCATGTACAGCTGCATCCTCCATTCCCAACGAGTATGAGTGCCTTACCCTCAAAGTGGAAATCACCCAGTCATGTGTTCTTCAGCTTATAGGATACTACAGACCCCCCTGGCTTAAAGCTCCTAACCTATCTAAGCGATATCTAAGAACAAGGATCGCTTGAAACCATCATTCTCGGTGACTTTAACCTTGACTGGATGTCCAAAACATCTGCACCGCTAGTTTCTTTTTGTGATGACCATGGCCTAACCCAGCTTATCAACAATCCGACATGCCCAAATACAAAAAATCCTGCTAAGAGTACCATTCTGGACATATTACTTGCAAGCAAACCACACCTCTTCTCCCATGCTGGCACCTTCTTCTCAGATGTCAGTGATCATTGCTTCATCGGAGGGGTAAGATCTACCAGCAAGCCTCCTGCTTCTTCTAACTTTCCCCAGAAGAGATCAAGACGAAACTTTAACATAGCTGCCTACATTACTGACCTGAATTTCTGCTTGCGTTGGCAGGAGTTTTACCTTGCTAAAACAGTCACCGCCGCCTAAGACATCTTTCATGATCTACTATCAGGAGCGCTCAACAAACATGCCCCACTGACCAAAGTCCATACACAGATTATACTCAACAAATGGTCCACCCCCGAGGTTAGAGCACTGCTGTTCGAAAGCAGTGGCGTAATGTCCATAGGGCCCGAGGGGGCAAGTGCTCCCCAATATCATTGCTCAAAACTAGTATAAAATACCTGTAAATGTATTTTATTTTCCAGAAAATCACAAGGTCTAAAACAATACTGACTTTTTTGAAGTCATAAGTGGTGGGGGCGGGGATCTGTTGACGCCACCATGCATCAAAGAGTGGATTTTTGGGCTCCATTTTACTCTGTGCGCTCAAGGAGGACAGACTGAGGAGAAGTCTGGTATGAGAAAAACTAAGCAAAACTGCAACCAAGAAGGGTAAACATTCACCTGTGGCGGGCCATGTTATTGAGTGAGATCGGCCGTGGGTGTGTGTGTGCGCTGCTACTTCCCAGGAGAGGAGTACTAGCAGTACCAGCAGCAACAGGAGGCGGGTAAGTCTGAGTGTCTTCATCCGTCGGTCTGGGTTGGCTTGTAAAAGGGCTCTGTTCTTGGAGGATGTTGTATATGATGGGGGATGGGGCAGAGTGGGTGAGATAACAAGCCTAATTCTTCCGAGCTGTGCCCAGTGTCCATCAACTACTTGATGAGCCAGCGACGGCCCACAGACAAGGATTTATGTGTTTGGAAGGCTGAGGAGTGGCGTCCACCTGGAATATGTTCTCCGTCCCCAATTTTTTTTTGCAGGTACCTCTTCTCCAAATTGCTGATCCGCTCCCCCTCCCCTCCCCTCCCAACTTTCAGGTTTTGTTTTTCCTTTTCTCAGGTGATGGACGTGTGAGCAGAGTTTTGTTTCATTTCCTTTCCGAAGCAGCATGGAAAGGAAAGGAAAATGAAACTCTTCTCACATCCATCACCTGAAAAAAAAAAGATACATCGAACATGCAAGTGTCTCTCCTTTGAATGGTTAGCTTTGTTCCTTTTCCTGAAACTCAGAGACAAAGTGTAACTTAACCAGGTAAAAGGAAACCTGAATTTGATTGGGAATTCAGTTTTAGCTTTGGAGTGTAGGCAGAAATGCTCATGGAACACAAACTATGCCATTGTTTTGTAACTCTGCCATGCTGGATTTTGACCTTTCTTTCTTGGCATGTCTCCTTATTAAAGATAATATATAATGAGCAACAGGGCCAGGTTCTCACTGACTGTAACAACTGCAACCCACATAATTATCTTCAGAAGCTTTTGTAGGCATATGGGGCCAATACACAGTGGCTCTTGGGGCCGATATATGAGCTGCTGGGGGTGATGGACTTTAGGTGCACACAGAGGCTCTCCATACCGCCATGCCATAAAAGTGCTTTACACAAAGCCCCCACTTAGTGGCCAGGCAAGGAGTGTGTGTGTGTGTGTGTGTGTCTGGGGGGAAATGGTGAGAGTTGTTGCTATCAGTGGCCAGCAGGGACACTTGGGTGGGGACGGGGTGTTGGAGGGGCTGCCTCTGTATGCCACAGATACTTGGGCATGAGGCAGAATGTGTTGGGGTAGCACCATACACCTGGGATACTTGGACATGGTATTGGGGTGTCACTGGACTATGCTGTCCAACTGGGAAAGTGGCAGGTGCCTCAGTGCTGGGACCCAGAGCAACAGGAGTACGGATGCCCCCCCCCCCGAACAAAGCAACATACTTAGTGGATGTGACCGATGCAGACCAGCCTCCAGCATCTGCAAAAAGACAGTGGTCTATGCCATGAGCAGAGCAGTTGTGGGGTCTGGGG
This sequence comes from Neoceratodus forsteri, assembly GCA_016271365.2. Lineage (NCBI taxonomy): Eukaryota > Metazoa > Chordata > Ceratodontiformes > Ceratodontidae > Neoceratodus > Neoceratodus forsteri. The sequence continues at coordinate 452,747,927 of CM028129.1, read as the reverse complement.
AGCAAGAGAATTAGAGGGAATACTAGTGATAAGCATTCTCCTGGGTTCAGTGTAGGGGACACAGAGGGACACGACCGTTGGACCACCCTAGACACCAACAGAGAGCTCTAAAAGTTTGGTTTCCAGGAATGAAAGAATCCCATACTCAGCTGGAGCACCAGGAGTGAACTGTGCCACAATCACCACTGCTTGATCCGCCGGGGATGCCCTGTGGTGCTGAGAGGCAGGTAGAGGAGCTGACCGCCTGCCACCATGGACAAGCCAATCAAAGTGGGGCAGATGTTCATGCAGCAGCAGAAGTTCAGTAGGGTAAGGGTTAAACACAATGGGTGGGTTTGTTTGTTTTATTATTATTAGTGGTAAATTGTAATAATTTATTCATTGTTATTGGGCAGACTGTGGATACGCTTTGTAGAGGTTGAGTGTCGTGTGTGGTGCCGACTCAGAGGGCAGGCTGCACCTCCCCCTTAAATCATTAGCTTTCACTGTAGTTCAAGTGACTTCTGCTTGTTTGCATAGATAGCCCCTCCGCAAAAAAGAAAAGTTGGCTCTTGTTCAAATGTTAGGGGTGTGATTATTGTCTGGGGTAGGTTATTTCATCCACCCCCACCCCTGGGTTGTCAGTCTGTGTTGTATTTTATTGTCATTCGTCTGTTTCTGTTTGGAGGATTTGCAAGAGGAGGTCGCTCATCTGGGTGTGATGTTACCACGAATACCACCCCTGTCATTTGTCAGTGTTGGAGGGTTATTTGTAAAGGCATTAATTTGTTGTTATTAGGCTTGCTCTGGTTTGAAAGCCTGCAGGGTGTGGTTGTGCTCTTGAATGGAGTATAAACTGTGTGACTTGGAGTGGGTTATTCCCCCCCAGGGCAGTAGGAGTTTTACAAGTAATATTAATTAGTATGATCCTTTATTATGCTGTTCTGACAGTTTTACTTTTGTTAGCAATACTAAGTACAGTGTATTGCACTGCAAGCTGGCTTGCTCTGTTTGCAGTACTTCATTTGGAGGGCCTGTTGGTAGGGAGGTGGTACTGCTGTTATTTATTTAGTTTAGTTTAGTTTATTAGTCTAGGAATTAATACCTTTGAGCCAGGGCTCTTTTACAATGGTCCCACGTCACAAAGAACATTTAACAAAGCACGATACACATTACAGGTAAAACCAGACAGGAAAGTTACATCATAAATTTGCTATTAACAGTTTAAGGTAGTAACGTTTTTAAGTTTCATAGAAAAACAAGCTATAACAGGTTCAAGCGAGTAGACAATTTCGAGATTAAGGAAACTTCCAGGAGAGGGTGATCATTAGGCGCCAAAAGGAGGCTAGAGAGGAGGGAAAGGTGGTGAGCGGGAGAGTAAGTGAGAGGGGACAGGAAAAAAGGGGGGGAGTGAGTTTGGGTGGGAGACAGGAAGTATTAGAGGTACCAGAGGGTTCATTAGTCAGGGAGGAAGAGGCCTCAGATGTGAGGATGGACATGAGGAGTAGCAGTCTTTATCTAGCGCAGTCACAGTTGCTAGTGGTGGTGAGGTGGGCATAGAGCATGGATTTGAAAGCTTCAAGCGAGGTTGAGGATAGAGTAGGTGGACTAAGCGCATTGAACCATGTCGGGGCCCTGTGTCAGAAAGATCTTTGTCCCTGTGCAGTCCGGCATCTCGGAACCAGGAAAGGCTGGCGTTCAGATCTGGTGGAGGGTCGTGAGCCAGGATTCAGTCGAATGGTTTGAATACATAATGGAGTCAGTCCCAAGATAGATTTTTGCCATTGTGCAGGTGAGATAAATAAGACGATTTGATAGGTTCAACCAGCCTGATTCATAGTACAGATCATGTGATGATCAGTCTTTGAGCCCCGTGAGGAGCCGGCAGGCCTTATTTAGAGTGATTGAGATACGCCTTAGAGCAGTGGAGGTAGCTGAGCCATAAATAATAAGGCCATAGTCAATGATTGAGATTATGGAACTCTGTATAGCCATTCTCAATGCCGCTTGATTTAGAAATTGACTGATTCGAATAGTATTCCAAAGCGTTGGTTCACTGTTTCGCAGTGTTGTCAATGTGGGTTGCAAGGTGAGCCCTTGGTCAAAAGTGATGCCAAGGTATTTGAAAGTATTAACTTGGTCCAGTGTAATTCCCACAGAGGTTTGTATGGTGAGTGGAGTATGCCTATTTTTGTTTTGGTGATTGGAGAAGAGCATGGCTTTTGTTTTATTGTGGTTTAGCACAAGTTTACTATCCAGGAACCACCTTTCAACACTAGAGAAAGCAAGTTGCAGGCTTTTTCATAGGGAGTTTGGATCCTTTATTTATTTTTAATATTAGTCTTTAGTAACCGGGTAAGGCCCACTAGGCACAAGTGCCTGTTTTCAGGGGTGACCTGGGAGCACTGGGCGGTTAAGTGTCTTGCTCAGAGTCACGCAGTATGCAAGTGGAGGTTGTGAGAATCAGACTCAGGCCTTGTCTGCTGGATGTATCACACTCATTCACACCTCGTTCCTCTAACCTCTAGGCTATACTGCCAGCCCAAATGTGATGGATTATTCCCACCTACATTTATTTCTGCCTTGCATTGCTCACCATGGTCTCTGTCATGCCTGTTCGCAGTTTTTCTGGGTTGTTTGCCGTTTCATAATAAAAATTTAACTTTTATTGAAACATACTTTGTCACTAAGCATAGGAAACCCACTATTTGTATATTGATTAAGAATGTGCTACACATTCAGACAGTTTGCTTGCAATTTAAAGACAAGTGCTCACATGATAAGATAAGAGGCATGGTCCAGACTTCCGAGGTCAAACAGCACTTGTGCAGATAAATAATTTATCTGACAGCTCACCATTGTATATTTCCTTAAAACAATAAGGGATGCTTTCTGACACTGCAGGGACATTTGCTTTTGATGTTTTTTAAATGATAGGTTGTGTGACTTTTTGTCAACTTTCCAACTAGCACAGTGGTTGCTGTTAAATGAAACACCACTCATTTTGTAGATAGTTTTGTGTTGAACAACTTGTGTGCTCAAAGTACCATGCTGTCATTTTTTTTAAAGTTATTTGCATTTGTTTCTTGCAAAAGTGAACAAAATTGAATTTTCTGCTATTTTTGCTAATTATAAAAAACAAACTAAAAGGTAACTATAAATGAAACACCACTGATTTTGTAAATATCTTTCTGCTGAACACCTTCGTTCTCACAGTATTATGCTATCATTCTTCATTTTAAGTTATTTGCATTTGAATAAGAATCACGTGACATCACTACTATGCAGATAAATGATAATGACATAAATAATGTGTGGATAAATGGTGATTAAATCACTACTGCATAGATAAATTTGATTTATTCAATGGCTGTGCAGATACATGGATTTATTAAATGGGTTTATGTCCATGTAGGTATTAAATAATCCCCAAAATTGATTAGCAGTTCACATGTGAAAGTGCTAATCGGCTCAAAATAGATACTATATGGCACAGACTGGTTAGCAAAATGAAAAATATTTTTTTAATGTGTTTTGTATGTGTGAACTTGAATAAAAACATAAAAATGTTTAGCAGTCTAGTGCTATACAGTTCAGAAAATGGACAGCACCACCTCTGATACTGAATAGCATTATGCTATACTATATACTAGCTATTTAATACCCTACCATACCTATTGCATGAATAAGGGATATCGGGGGTGACTGTGATAAATGATTATCTTGTGAACTTGCCATTGACCTCAAGTAACCTCCACGAGTGGTGGAGCATGATGTAATAACTGTGTGTATAAATTAAATTTATACACAGTTACTCAAATAAATGGATTCATCATACTTTGTTTATCGTCATCCCTATTGCTATATATGTAAGTAATACATGGAAAAGATTACACTGTAAACAAAGTATCAGCAAGAACAGATGACCTGTGTCATTATTTTTCATGCAAAACATTTACAGTAGATGATTGTAATAATTTGACTATTCAAATGGTGCATTTCTGACTTTTAGCAGGTAATTAATTAGTTAGGAATGGACTGTAAATAGTGAGCTGATTCACTGTATGGTAAAAACCACCAAAATTTACTATTTCAGTTCAGTTTTTACAAAATTGCTTGAAAATACATGAGGTCACTCACAGACTAAACAAAGAAAAAAAAAAGTGTAATTGTGACAGCATTTAGCATGTTAAGTAAAAGCTTCCTGGCCTTTTAAAAGTCACCAAAATGCACGATTTGACATAAATTTTTCAAAATGTTCCCGGGGGAGCATGACCTCAGACCTCACTAGAGAAATTTTGATTTTGTGTCCTTCCAAAATTTCTGGTTGCATAACGCCCCTGCTAGACTCTGGGTAAGTATGACAAGTTTGCTAAATACTGGTACCTTATCCAGCTGTGTTCTGCATGGTGTGTGTGTGTGTGTGTGTGTGTGTGTGCGCATGTGTGCGTGTGTATGTGTTTAAACATGTAACTTTCTATAGTATATTGTATAGTACTGTGAATCCTATCTGCAGTGTTTTTTCTGCATATACGTAAGTAATACATGGAAAAGATTACACCGTAAACAAAGTATCAGTAAGAACAGAAGACCTGTGTCATTATTTTTCATGCAAAACATTTATAGTAGATGACTGTAATAATTTGACTATTCAAATGGTGCATTTCTGGCTTTTAGCAGGTAATTAATTAGTTAGAAATGGACTGTAAATAGCTAGCTGATTCTCTGTATGGTAAAAGCCACCAAAATGTACCATTTCAGTTCAGTTTTTACAAAATTGCTTTGAAAATACAAGAGGTCACTGTCATAGACTGAACAAAGAAAAAAAAGTATCATTGTGACAGCATTTAGCATGTTAAGAAAAAGCTTCCTAGCCTTCTAAAAGTCACCAAAATGCAGCATTTGACCTCAATTTTTCAAAATGTCCCCGGGGGAGCATGCCCCCAGACCCCCCTAGTGAAATTTTGATTTCATGCCCCTCCAAAATTTCTGATTGCATTACGCCCCTGTTCGAAAGAGAAACTATGGAAAAGGGCACGAAAATCTAACCTGCCTAACGACTGGAACCTATTCAGAAAGGTGCATAACCTATGCACCAAATCTATTAAAGATGAAAAAGCTTCTTTCTACCGCACAGAACTCGACGCTTCTTCCAAAAACCCATGTAAATTCTGGAGTACTATCAAGAAGCTGATGGGTCACCCTACAGGTAACTCCCTCCCGAACAAAGTTATCTCAGGAAACAATATCATTAATAACAGGGCAGAGAACTTAGATTCCTTCAATAACCACTTCACAACTGCAAGTCTGGTGTTTGACAACTCCCCAGCTTGCAAGATACATTCTACGTCAAACTACGCCCCTCAAATACCTCCAGCTACCCCCAACCTCTTCAACTTATAACTCACTTCGCTAAAAGAAGTAGAAGACCTATCACTGTGGATGGACACCAAGAAAAGCGCAGGTGCTGACTCGCTGGACCCCTGCTTTATTAAAATCGCATACCATGTCCTCGCCATCCCCATCACTCACCTATTCAACTTGTCCCTCTCACAGGGCACCCTACCACCTGTCTGGAAGACCGCCCATGTCATACCACTTTTTAAATCAGGTGACCCAGGGGACCTCAACAATTATAGACCCATTTCTCAACTCCCGGTGCTATCTAAATTACTGGAGAAAATCGTGACTACACAACTAAGGAACTACCTCGAAGAAACAAATCAATTGAACCCGATGCAGTCAGGATTCAGAGCCGAACACAGCACTATTACAGCGCTGTCCAAAGTCGCAGATGCGTGGCTGAGAGCCCTTGACACAAGAAACTTCACCTGTGCAGTCTTTTTGGACCTAAGCAAAGCTTTTGACACCGTTGATCACAGCCTTCTCCTCACCTTGCTTCAAACCATAGGAGTGGACCCTACCTCGCTGCTCTGGTTCACTGACTACCTCTCAGGACGTCTCCAGCAAGTTAAAGCAGAAGGTGAGCTGTCCCCTCTTAAAGCACTCCTAAGAGGGGTCCCTCAGGGATCTATACTAGGGCTGCTCTTATTCGTAATATATATAAATGACAGACCACCACATAAAAAATGCCAATATCCACCTGTTTGCAGACGATCCCATCCTATACATCAGCCGACCCACACCAGAGGCTGCCTGTAACAACCTTCAAAGTGAGTTCCACCTCCTGCAAAGTCAGCTAATCCACAAAAAAACTACTACTGAACGTCAAAAAAACAAAAGCAATGCTCTTTTCTCCACTTGCCCACTCACTTAGTCCTACAGACAGTGGACCCACTCCAGAAATCACTACGATACTAGGTGAATAACTAGAATTTGTAACCAAATTTAAATATCTGGGAGTATGGTTTGACAACAGACTCTCCTTCGCAGAACACATCGAAGACTTATTGAAAAAAACTTCTTCAAAGGCTTGGACTTTTCTACAGGCTAAGCCACTTCCTCACTATTTTTTTTTTTCTTTTCCCCTTCTCACCACCAGGCTCCTGCACCTTCTGGAGTCTCCAACGGCCTGATGCGTCCTCGCTCCTACTACCGGTAGCCAGTGCAGTCCATCCCCCACGGCCTTGGTTATACCCCCAGGCGGGTGCAGGGGTGGGGCCGCTTTCACACGCAGACTTGAGTTTCGTCGGGATGCTGGTACTGGCACCCGGCAGAGGCGTTGAGGATCGTTGGCCAGGAGCTCCGTCTCCAGGAGTCTGGTGAGGCATTTCCTGGTTTCTTCCCGCCCTCAGGCGTCGCCGCACTAGGGGAGCCTAGGGCAGGCACATCATGACGTGCTTGGCGCTCCGGCTTCCGGCAGGCGTCCTTCCTCCCTATTCGCGAGTCCCACTTCACCTCCACCTGTGGTCACCCAGGCGGCGGCGCAGCAGGGACCTGCATCCCCACCCACCCCCTGGAAGAGAGAGCAGCCCGGGGCGCCGATCCTCTTCCCCAGCGTTCCTCCAGCTACCCGAACCGCTCTCTAACCGGTCGCTGGCTGCAAGCAGAAATCAACCGCCGCGCCGGCAGGCCGGCCCACTTCCTCACTATTGATGCCACAACAAGACTGATCCAATCAACTTTCCTATCTCTGGTGGATTACGCGGATTTCTTGTACAGCCAGTGTCCCATCTCCCAGCTAGCCAAACTCGACACGCTGTACCACCGTGCACTAAGGTTTATCACAGGTCTCCCAAACTCTACTCATCACTGCATCCTGTACGAAACCATGGGATGGAGCATGCTTAATATCTGTATCACAGAACTGCTCCCTTCAGCTGTCCATTAGCACCCCCATGTTCTAATATCTGTATCATGGGAATGCTCCTTTCAGCTGCTCACTAGCACCCAGATGCTGTAATATTTCCATCATGGGACTGCTCCCTTCGGCTGCCCACTAGCTCCACAGTGCTCCATAATTTCTATCATGGGACTGCTCCTTTTAGCTGCCCACTACCACTCTGATGCTCTAATATTGTTATTGCGGGACTGCTCCCTTTGGCTGCCCACTAGAAACCTGATGCTTAATATCTGTATCACGAGACTGTTCCCTTCGGCTGCTCACTAACACCCTGATGCTCTAATACGGTTATCACGGGATTGCTCCCTTTGGCTGCCCACTAGCACGGTGATGCTTAACATTTGTAACACAGGACTGCTCCCTTCAGCTGCCCACTAGCAGCCTGATGTTCTAATATCGGTATCATGGGACTGCTCCCTTAGGCTGCTCACTAGTACCCAGATGCTCTAATATTTCCATCATGGGACTGCTCCCTTAGGCTGCCAACTAGCACCATAATGCTCTAATATTTGTATCACGGGACTGCTCCTCTCTGCTGCATACTAACACCCTGATCCTTAACATTTCTATCACAGGACTGCTCCCCTCAGCTGCCTACTAGCACTGTCATGCTCTAATACTTGTATCATGGGACTGCTCCCTTTAGCTGCCCAGTAGCACCCTGAGGGTCTAAAATTTGTATCATGGGACTGCTCCGTTCAGCTGCCCACTACCACCCTGATGCTCTAATAGTGTTATCACGGTACTGCTCCCTTTGGTTGCCCACTAGCACCCTGATGCTTAATATCTGTATCACAGGACTGCTCCCTGCAGCTGCCCACTAGCACTGTGATGCTCTAATATCTGTAACATGGGACTGCTCCCTTCAGTTGCCCACTAGCACCCTGATGCTCTAATATCTGTATCATGGGACTTCTCCCTTTGGCTGCACACTAGCATCCTGATGCTCTAATATCAGTATCATGGGACTTCTCCCTTTGGCTGCACACTAGCATCCTGATGCTCTAATATTTGTATCATGGGACTGCTCCCTTAGGCTACCGATTAGCACCCTGATGCCCGGATGGAGAACCTTACCCTTGTTGACTGAAATCGGGTCCGGCTGGGCTGGAAGCTGCCTCGGGAGCCTGGAGCTGAGGCTGAGGAGATCAGGGTACTAGAACTGGCGAGGCCAGTCTGGGGCTACCAGAATCACCTGTGCCTTGCCCCTCTTCACTTTGAGAAGCACCTTGTGGATCAAGAGAAATGGAGGGATGGAGAGCATAGAAGAAGACTGGGGTCCACGGCCTTGAGAAGGCATCCCCCTGCAGTGAGCCCTGACGGGGGTGGGCATGAAACAGCCTCAGCTTCACATTCTCCCTGGAGGCGAACAGGTCCACCTATGGGGTGCCCCAATGGGAGAACAGATCTTGTACTACCTCTGGCAGGAGAGACCACTCATGAGATGCAGCGCCAATCCGGCTGAAGGCATCGGCCAGACTGTTGGAGGCACCTGCCACATGGATGGCTAGGAGATCCGCCTCCAGGCTGATCCCGAGAGACCAAGTGCGGACAGCCTCCTTGCACAGAGGCAAGGAGTGCGTCCCGCCCTGTCGGTTGAGGTACTACATGGTCGTGGTGTTGTTCGTCTGGACCTGAACCACTTGACCCCATACAAACGGAGCGAAGGTGGTGAGGGCTAGACGCACCGCTCAGAGCTCCAGCAGGTTGATGTGGCATAGAGACTCCTGAGGGGACCAGAGGCTGTGGGCCCTGAGCTCCCCCATCACAGAGGCATCAGTCATCAGAGTGACCATCGGCTCGGGGTGGACAAATGGGATACACTCCTGCAGGTGAGCTGGAACAAGCCACCACTGTAGGCCATCCCACATCTCCTGGGTCACCGTTACTGGCTGGTCCAGAGGACTGGAGCGCTGTGACCACTGGCGGGCCAGCACCCATTGCAGGGGATGCATATGCCAAGCGGGCCCAGGCCGCCATGAGATCCAGAAGGCACAGGAAGTCCCAGGCAGCGTGCAATTACCCAACCAGAAATGATTAGGCAAAGGAGGAAAGGACCTCAGCCCTGTCCGCCGGGAGCCAGGCTCCAGCTCGAAGAGTGTCGAGCTCTGCCCCGATGAACTGAAACACTGAAACACCTGTGATGGCATGAGTTCCGATTTGGCCTCGTTGATGAGGAGGCCAATCTGAGAGCAGACCTGGAGGGCCAGATCCCTGGACCACTCCACCTCCAACCTGGAGGGGGCTGCAATCAGCGAGTCATCCAGGTAAGGGTACACCTGGACCCCTCGGCGCCGCAGGAATGCTGTCACCACTGCCATGCATTTTGTGAAGACCCTGGAAGCTGAAGAGAGGCTGAAGGGCATGGCCCGGAACTAGTAAAGAGATCCCTCTGCTCAGAAGCGGAGGAAATCGCTGATGAGACGGACAGATTGGGACGTAAAAGAACGAGTCTTGAAGGTCCAGAGAACAAAACCACATGCCTAGTTCCAATGATGGAATGATCTGAGCCAGAGTGACCATCCTGAAGGTGTGCTGCCTTAGGAACTTGTTCAGATCAAGAATGGGGCACCAGCCCCCCATCCATTTTAGGAACAGGAAGTACCTGGACACAAACCCTGGGTCTGGAGGAGGGTCCACCACCTCGCTGATCACCTCCTTCTGGAGGAGCAGGGCAATGTCAGCTCGATGAGCTGACAGAGAGGCTGCAGAACCAGTTTCCCCCCGTGAGGCGACAGCTCGATAGGGAGGAACTGCTTTCAATTCAGAGGCAGACCCCTGCCACCACTTCTAGCACCCAGCAGTCCGTGGTGATAGTGGACCAGGCGGAAAAGTGGCAGAGCTGTCCCCACGGGAGAACCCGGGAGGGTGATGAGGTTGGGGGCGACACCCCTCAACCCGTCACAGGGCAGGCTTGGAGGAAGGACCCGCTGAGGGACCTCCTGGACCCTTGCCTCCCGGCTTCCTACTGGAGGAAGCGTCACACTTGGCCTTAGGGCACCAAGTGTGTGCCTGCTGGCCCTGGTGCTGGTGCTGCTGGGCCGGACGTGCCGCAGGAGTGGAAGGGCGAAAGGGCCTATGCTGCTGCTGGCGGCCTTTGTCCTTCTGGGCAGACATGACCGAGTCCAAGGTGGCAATGGACTTCTCGATCCTCTGGACATGGCCTTCCACCCTTGGCCCGAACAAGTCAGTGCCCAGGAAGGGAACATCTGCCAGCTTGTGCTGTGTGTCCGCCACGAAGGTGGAGATCCACCGTGAAGCTGAAGATCCACAGTCAAACTCTGCGGCGCATGGCCACTGCAGCCGTTACTGATCGGGCACAAGAATCACCTATGCACAATGAAGTTTGGAGCTGCTGTTTTGCCACCGCCCTTCCCTGATCCGGCAGCTGCTTGACTGTCGTCTGAAGGTCAGCCAGGAGATGAGGAATCACCTCATCCAGGGAACCCATAAGGGCGTGTGAGAAATGTGCCATCAGAACAGCCGAGCTAGCCTGACGACGACCTAGGGAGGAAGCAGCGTAAACCTTCGGACCCACGTAATCCAGATTTTTGGATTCCTTATCGGGCAGTTTGTCCATGTCCTGAAGCGTTCCTGGGCGCGGAGCGCTGTCGGTTACTAACCCCTCCGCCTGAGGTGCTCGAAAACGGAGAGTGAGCGGTGGGGACTGCGTACTTTTGAGCCATCCTGGCCGAAGGCGTGGGACAAGATGCTGGCCACTGCCACAACTCCAGGGCCAGGCCAACAATGGCTTCGGCCACAGGAAAGGCCTCCGTAGGGGAATCCCCTCAGTCCAGTATCTCTGTGAGGGGATACTTGGCCCATTTTGAAATCGGTTCAAGCTGCATCCCGGTGGAATCCGAGATGAGCCGAAGCAAACCTAAAAACAACGATGGGCTCTCATCCACTGACGGGCCCCCTGCTGACTCCAGGTCAAGCAGCCTGGAGAACAGGGAGGAGTCATCATCAGACTCCGAGGAGTCTGCAAACAGTTGCCGGGTGCCCAAGCCACCCTCAACCTGCTGAGGTCGATCGGGAATGAAGGTGACCGACAACCTGTGGGGAAAACCCTGACCCGACCGAGAATCCTTGGTCGGGGCCCCAGTCTTCAGTTGTAGAGGCGGAGGTTCCACCACAATGCGTGGAACAGTTGGCTTTGGCTGGACAACTGGTGCCGGGGTCAGCTCTTCGACCACTACGAGGGGTTGTTTCAGACGTTCCGGTGACAGCCACTTAATGGCTGGAGAAGGAGATGGAGTTGGCTTATTCCCGGACAGTAAGAGCTGCTGCCATATTAAATCCTCGTAGCGCCGATGCATCTTGCGCCGGAGCCTATCCTCAGAAAAGGACGATGAGGATGAGCGGCGACGCCACTTTCCATGGTGCTGAGACCAAGACCGCAGACATCAGCGGGACTGGCTGGACCTGGAAGAGGACCAAGACAGAGACCTTCAGGGGTTCAGAGGGTGGGTCAGAGAGGGGGACAGGGGAAACCCGTTCCTTCCTCAGTGCAGTGACCTTAACAAGGGACTCCAGCACAGGAGGCACAGGCAAGTCCTCGGTTTCCACCGGGGGAATCGGTGAAGTAAGGTTGTCGGCTTCTCCAGTCGACAAACCGTCCAACGGGTCGAGAAAAATCTCAACCGCGTCGACAGATGTCTCAGCTGGCTGACCTGACAGGGGCACCGTGAAGCCAGCGTCCGCAGCCGTAGCCGCAACCTCGACCGAAGTCAAGAGTCGACGGTCCGGTGAAGGGGATTTCTCCCGCTCCCACGAATGTCGACGGTGGGACTTACCCTTAGAGTCCTTCTTCTTGGACTGACTGGAATGTTCCGATGGCCCCTCTCCGTCAGTGGAGAGGGACTGGCAAAGCTCCTTAAACGAAGCCATTTAGGAGGAGCGCAAAGAGAGCGGGATAAATGCCACAGCCGAGGAGGAAGAAGAAGCGGCCTGGGCTGCCTCCTCCTCGAGGGCAATCAATTGCTCCAACTGTTCCGTGGAGCCCGCTGCCACGGACACCGCCCAATGGGCCTCCTTAGACTTAACCGTTGGATAGCGTTTTTTGGGTCACCCGAGAAGAAGTCTGGCAGTGCGGTCCTCCAAGACCGAAGCCAAAAAGGACTTGCACAATTCGTAAGCCTTGAGTCATCACCAAGCCCCAGGCAGTAGATGCACGTGGAGTGCGGATCGGTCCAGGACATCTTCTGCCCACACAGGCACCGACAGGAGTCGATTTGTCCATCACAGTTGTGAGGGAAGACGAAGATCGAAGTCTTGTAATTTTAAAATAAGTTTGGAAATTTGAAGTGTGGATCCAGGCCTAAGCATGAGAGGGCTAAGGAGGGAACCTGAGCTTCCAAACGGTAAGGAAGATCTGGCGTCATGGGGTGGAGCCAAGGGTTTTACCACCCGAGTGGGTGGGAGAAGCCAGCATGAAGACCTTCCGGCAAGATTTAAAGTGGCAAGGATCCTGCCAGACAGTGTGGATTGAACAACATGCGCAGTCAAATCTTCTTGTGAGACCTAAGAACGGATCGCTTGGATGGTCTCACAGATACATAGATACACAGAAATGTGATGGCAGAGAAAGACACCACGGCCCATCTAGTCTGCCCAACACCCTACCTCCCCCTACTGTTATGCTTCCACCCTCTTTTCCCAACCCCTTAAATCTATCCCAAGCCCTCCTGAACCCCTCCACCATTTCAGCTGCCACTACCTCCTTGACAGTTTATCCAGGCCTCCATCACCCTCTCCGTGAAAAACTGCCCCTGACATTACCTCTGTATTGCCCACCTTCCAGTTTGAGGTTATGTCCCCTCGTGTTCACTCCCTTCTTCAATTTAAACAAGCTGTTACCCTCTACCTTATTTATTCCCTTCAGATACTTAAAGGTCTCAATCATGTTCCCCCCCCCCTTCTAGTCTCCAGATGGTACAAATTCAGCCCTCTCAATCTTCTCTCATAAGGTACATCCTGCATCCCTTGTACCATTTTGGTTGCCCTTCTCTGTACCCTCTCCATCAGCTCAACATCTCTTCGTAGGTGAGGCCTCCAGAACTGCAACCCATACTCCAGATGCGGCCTAACCATGGTTCTGTATAATGGCATTAGCACCTCCCTCTTCCTGCTATTAAAACCCCTCGCAATGCAGGCCAACATTCCATTGCCTTTCCACCGCTGCTACACTGGCTGCCCACCTTGAGGTCATGCAATACCATAATCTCCAGGTCCCTGTCTGTTTCCTTCTCCTTAATCACCAACCCCCCAAGGGAGTAAGTTTCCTTCCAATTCTTCCTCCCCGGGTGCATCAGCAAGCACTTTTGTGTATTAAACTTTAATTTCCAGGTGTCAGACCACCTCTACAGCCTCTCCAGGTCCCGTCTCATGGCTTGCACCCCACTAGGTGAATCCACCCTACTGCAGACCTTTGTATCATCTGCGAACAGGCACACCCATCCCTCCAGACCCTCCACTAGGTCACTAACACAGATGTTAAAGAGTAATGGTCCTAGCACTGACCCCTGTGGCACCCCACTGATCACTGCCCGTTCCCTGGAATGTGTCCCATTTACCACCACCGTCGGACTCCTTCCCTTCAACCAGTTTTCCACCCAGCTGGTGATCCTGTTGTCCACCCCTAGTCTGTCCAGCTTATGTACCATTCCACCATGCGGAACTGTGTCGAAGGCCTTACTGAAATCCAGACAGGCCATGTCCACTGCTCCTCCCTGGTCCACTATCTGTGTCACCCCATCGAAAATCTCTATAAGGTTAGTCTGACAGGACCTTCCCTTGGAGAAGCAATGCTGCCTGTCATCCTGCATGCCATTCATCTCCAAGCATTCTATCAACCTGATCCTAAGTAGTGTTTCCATTATCTTCCCCACCACCGAGGTAAGACTAATAGGATGGTAGTTTTTGACTTCATCCTTCCATCCCCCATTATGTAGTGCAACCACCTGTCTGCCCTCTTCCAGTCCGTTGGCACCATCCCTGTGACCAAGAACAAGTTAAACAGCCTCACTAGATGCAGCGCCAGTTCATCCTTCACTTCCTTGAGAACCCTTGGGTGTATTCTATCAGGCCCCATTGCCTTATCTACCCCACGTCTACCCAGCTCTTCCCTTACTCCTTCAGTAGTGAATTCTGCCACAGCCAGTGGCTGTCACCCTCCCCACCCCATCCTGGTCCCCTACCCTCCCTTTCCTCTGTGAAGATTGAGGTGCAATAGCTGTTTAATGCCTCTGCTTTTTCAAAGTCCCCTTCCAGTACTGTTCCACTTCCCCTCTTATCCTTCCAATCCCATGCTGTGCCCTCCTCCTTTCTCCAACGTACCTAAAGAAGGTTTTGTCCCCCCTCCTTGCCTGCTTTACTATCTTCTCCTCAGTGGCCTCATCTTTTGCCCAACCTCCTTTCTTTTTTCCCTGTCCTCATCCTTTTGTGTCCTCCTGTACCTCTTGAATGCTCTAGTCTTCTCCTTGACCCCTAACGCCACCTCTCTAGTGAACCACAGAGGTCTTTTCTGTCTTCTATTCTTTCTTACCTTTCTTACACATGAGTCCATGGCTTTAAATACCCCTCTCTTGATGGCTGCCCTTAATTCCTCCACCCCCTGCATATCCCCTATCCTCAACATTTCTTCCCCAACTACCTTCCTCATTGCATGAAAGTCAGTCTTTCTGAAGTCCACTACCTTGGTTCTTGTCATAACCCTCTCCCTGCCTGCTCTCACCTTGAACCTGACAGCCCTGTGGTCACTGTTGCCAAGCTCTTCCCCCACCTCCTCCACACTGTCCCCATTTGTGAGGACCACATCCAACAGGTTTACACCCCTAGTGGGCTCACGATTCTCCACCTCCCACTATCCTTCTGCCTTCACTTACTGTTTCTGTCTTTTTGTTTCTTTCTCCTTGTGTATCTGTGGTTATAAAATATATGTGAATCTTTAGGTGAAACTGGGATCCCTTGGTTTGAAAATGTATATAGTTGTGTGGCTGAAATGACTGCAAAAAACTATTTGGAACTTAGAGGGTTAACCTTGAGATGCAGCACAAGCTCTTTTGCAGAGCTGTCAACAGGGGTTTAGTTCTGGAGCATCATGTTCTATTTTGTTGCACCTACAAGAAAATTGACAAAGTTCTGACACATTTTTGTGAGAAACAGGATGCCTCTTAACGACATGAGTTTGCAGAAGTTAACTGCCAGGCAAAGACTTATTATAAAAAGAGCAGCAATCTTTTGTTAGAGGGAGAGACCAAAACCTAAGAGATATCCTCAGATGAAGGCCTTTGTTTTGTTTGTCTTGCCTATGTAAATAGTTATGCTGAACAATTTTATTTTTTATTTTACTGTTATTGATAGTAATAAAACACTACTTACAAATTTTATACCTGCCCCTGGTTTTCCTATATTTCCTTACCTATTTCTCGATGACAGAGTACCCCCTGTTTTAAAAACACAGGTTTCCAAAACTTTCTTTTAATTCTTTTCTAACATTACCTTATAACCTTTACAGTTGTGCACATATGAAGTATTCCTTTGTCCATAACAACTAGTACAGCAAACAGTCAAGTTGAAACGTGCACATTTTTCTTTCAATCTTCAGAATTCTCTGTTCCTGAGCCATATCTTGACAAAAAATCATCACTGACATTTTCTTTTCCCGACTTGTGCATCACTTTGAATTTAAATGGCTGTAGTGCCAGGTATCACCTTGTGATTCTGGAATTTTTATCCTTCATTTGATTAAGCCAACAGAAGGGATTATGATCTGTTATAAGTACAAAGCCAGCTCCTAGCAAATAAAACGTGAGGGACTCCATGGCCCACTGTACCATAAGGTATCACTTTTCAATGGTGTTGTACCTTTTCTCTCTGCCTTACAATTTCCTAGAGATATATAGAATGGGATGCTCAGTCAACTGTACATGTCTTTTGTACCACGGACAACGGGTGCTATCGAAGTGCTGAATAATTGCCTCGCCAAGATCCAGGACTGGATGAACTCTAACTGGCTAAGGCTCAACCCTGGCAAGACGGAGATACTAGTGATCGAGCCTGGTTGGGGCAGATTGAGGGTGCCTCCGGGATGACAACAGACCTAGTCCTGGGGTCAATACCGTTGATGGCGTCCTCTAGGGTGTGAAATCTGGGCATGATCTTTAACAACAGGTTGACATTTGAGGCTCAGGTGTCATCTGTTGTCAAAAATAGCTTCTACCATCTGAGGAACATTGCTCGTATTAGGCCCCTAACTCGGCCTGAAGACCTGGCATCACTGATGCATGCCTTTGTAACATCGAGGCTCGACTACTGCAATGCTCTATATCTCAGGGTCAGTGGGGGGGAACCTCCGCTGACTGCAGCTAGTGCAGAATGCAGTGGCCAGGCTGCTGACAAGATTACCCAGATTCTGTCATGTGACCACAGTTCTGTGAGGTCTGCACTGGCTGCCGGTCAGGTGGTGGGTTCTCTTCAAGGTGGGCTTGCTCACTTATAAGGCCCTATATGGACTGGGCCCTGGTTACCTGTCAGACCTCCTTACTCCAGGCATTCCGACGCGCTCCCTCTGTTCCTCCACCCAGGGCCTCCTTGCGGTTCAGAGGACTGGGCTGAAAACCTCGGGTGATCACTAATCCGGGGTGGCTGGCCCAGTCCTCTGGAATTCATTCCCAATATTCTTGAGGGAGGCTCTTACGGTGGAGGCATTCAGGAGGGGCCTGAAAACTTATTTATTTAAGCTATCCTGATGACATATTTTAATGCTGCTTAAGTTCCAGATTTTATTGTCTAATTTGTGATTTTATCTATGACTCTGGAATTTTATGTATGGCACCCAGAGCCTCTGGGATTGGGTGCCTAAAAATAAATTTTCACTTATTTTTTTTTCCCCCCCTTACTTTCCATCTATATTCTGACTCAAGACTGCACCTAGGCACACCTCTGATGCATCTGTCTAACAATCAGTCATTTTTATTTTATCAGGAATAACACCATTGAGCAAGCTCATTTTCAAGGTGGTCCTGGGATGGACACAACAGAAAGACAGGACTTATTTATTTATTGAAATGTTTCACCAGGAAGGCACACTGAGCAACAAGCTGCTCATCTCCTGGTGAAACCTGGGGGGGGTACATAGAGGAAAAACAGTAATTTACAGTAGACAGAAAATTACAGTAAACAGCAGATACAATCAGGGTACATGAGACAATAGTTACATACAGTGAATAAAAATAGTGGGTAATTAACAAATGACAATATAGTGCAAGTGAATCATGTAGGTACAGTATCTATAATAGACAGAAATAACTAAAAGGAACAAGGTAGTTATAGACAGTGTGGAGAAGTTAGACAATGGTAAGTGCTTTCACTTTTTTTCATTACTTCAAGTGCAAGGGGGGAGGAGGAGGGATTGGAGCAGGTAGGTTGGGGGCAGGAAGGGGAAGTCAAGCCCTTGGGTCCCTCCAGGATGTTGAGAACCCTGCAAGGGGTCAGAGACTGCTTGAGGTGGAGGGAGGTAGCTAAGGGGAGGAGGAGGAGGAGGAAAAAGGGGGGAAAGGAAATGCGAAGGGAGAAGGGGGCTCCTTCCAGGATGCTAGGAATTCTGTGAGGTGACTGGAGGAGAAGGGACAAAAAAGGGGGTGCTGGTAGGGCTAGTTGCCAGAATAGTTACAGGATACCATTAGGCAATGGGTGGGGAGGGAGGAAGTTGAGAAGGGGTAGGAGGGGGAGGAAAGGACAGGGATGGAGGAGGGAGAGCCAAGCCCAGAAAGAGGACCTCTTCAGGATGCTGGGAACCCTTCAAGGGGGCTGGGAGGCTATAACAGATTAAAGAGGGGGAAGGTGGGCAGGGGTTGATTATGATGTTGGAAACATCAGTCCTGTGCAAGAATATAACTTGGGGGGTCATGGCAAGAGCAGTTGGAAGATAGGTAGTTGTGAAGGGCTGAGCTGATAGAGGAGGAGTGATGGACTTGGGGAGGAAGGGAGTTCCAGATTTTGGGGCAGTGTAAGAAAAACCAGTTTGTCCAATAAAGGTGGACAGCCGAGGGATCAATAAAGAACGAGAGTCAGTGGATCTAAGGGAGTGGGAGGAAGGGGTGATGAAAGAGGGGCCGAGGTATGAGAGGAGTTCACCCAACCAGTGTTAGGAGGAGAATTTTGCGCAGTGGGATAGATGTCTATTTGTTAGAGAGGGGAAGGACAGAGCATGGTATAGGTCGCAATTATGAGTGCGGGTAGGGGCATCCAGGGCAAAGTAGCAGAAAGAGTGGAACAGAGTGTCCACTCTGGTCAGGGAGGATTTGGGAGCAGCACCATAGACTACATCACAGTAGTCAAAAATAGGAAGGATCATCTTCTGGACAAGTCTGTGCCTGGCCGGAGGAGGGACGCTACTGCGGTTCTTGTAGAGGGCACCAAGCTTGGGGCGCATTTTTTTCAGAATGGCGCCGATATGTCCAGAGAAGGTTTATTATTTTTTTTTTTTTATTCTATTTGCCTCCGGTCATGGCCCGAGGAGGCATCTCTCAGGCATCCTGCCTGTCCCTGCCCTCCTGAGAACCCCCTGAACCTGTGCGTCCTATCTCCCCCACTCCTCCTAGTTGGGCGCTCCTTACTTTTGAAGACTGTGGCTGTGGGAGTGGGCCCCTGGGCAGAGGACCTGGAAGACCAGGCAGGGTGGATCTGGCGGTGGGCATGGGGGGTCAGGTGCCATGACCTCTCCCTCGGAGCCAGGATTTTCCGTGTTCTGGTGGCCCCCGTGTGGTGCACCCTTGATGCTCTGGCACAGGCAGCCTTCAGTGTCATCCATGCAGTGTGGCGTGCAGCTGGTGCACTGTAGTACCCCCAATCTCCACTGGAAGCCGCTGGCGTGCCTAGCTATGACCCACCCTCCCCCCACGGGAGGACAGCAGCCCAGTGGGCACACAATCATCTCCCACACCTACCAACTCCCAGCGCCTGAACTCGCTCCCGAACTCAGGTCGCCGGCATGGCACGAGGTGTGGCATCCAGCACCTCAACTCTCAGTGCCACTGGGCCGGCTGATGTCCAGAGAAGTTGAGGTGTTGGTCAAGCCAAACCCCAAGATATCTAAAGGAGGAAGTGTCCTCCAATGTGGTCCCAGGGTATGGAAGGAGGGGAGACTGGGGAACCTCAAGAGTCTCTGCCTGTTGCCAAAGGTCATGGAGACCGTCTTCTTAGCATTAAGAAAGAGTTGATGGTTAGTAAACCAGTGCGGGGATTTTGATGAAATTGCACTGTAAGCTGGATGTAACCTCAGCAGGACTCGAGCAGGATGCATACAGGACGCTATCACTGGCATACATGTGGATGGAGGTGGAGGGGGAACAGACTGAGGGTAGGTTGTTTAGGAAGACTGAGACTAGAAGGGGACCAAGTACCGAGCCCTGAGGGACTCCTGTGGTGATCAGTTGGGGGGACACCAGAGATCCTTACTGATTGAGTTCTACCAATGAGGCCCTGAACCAGTTAGTATCAGAGGAAGATAGGCCTGCCGATGAGAAAGAGTCCAGGAGGAGGGAGTGGGAGACTGTCTCGAAAGCTTTGGCAAGATCAACAAAGATGGCTAAGGTGATAAGACCACTGTCCATCCCAGTAAGGCTGGAGTCAGCGAGCCTGAGCAGGGAGGTGGTGGTGGTGGTGGAGTGGTTTTTCCTGAGACCAGACTGAAAAGGGGTGAAGAAGGAGGAGTCAGTCAGATAGGAAGAAAGTTAGGTAAGCACCAAGTGTTCTTGGAGTTTAGCAAGGGTAGAGAGAAGGGAGATGGGGCGGTAGTTGCTAGGGGAAGAGAGGTCCCCGCCTTTAGGTAGGGGGAGGACTGCATGCTTCCACAAGGAAGGGACTGTGCCTGAAGCAAAGGCAATTTAGGATGAGGGAGAAGGGGTAGGCAATGGCAAGAGCAGAGAGAGAAAGAAGCTTGGGATCTAGGTCATCGGGGAAGAACCTTCTGAAGGGTTGATAGTAAGCAGGGCATTTAGAGCATCATCAGTGGTGATGGTAGATAAGGAAAAGGGGGAAGGGGATCGGTAGGTGGGGGGAGGCGGGAGCTGGGGAGGAGAGAAGGACGGGAGTGACTTTAGTAACTCAGTAGCACATGTGGTGTAGCAGGAGTTGAATTACGCTGCCACCGTGTTTGGGTCAGCCACAAGAGTGTTATTTAACCTGCCAGCCTGTCGGTGCAGTGGTTGGATTTCTGCTGCAATGCCAGTGATCCGGATTCGGGAATGGACCCAGGACATCGGAGGGCTGGCTAGGGGAGAAGGATTGAGCATCCCAAGGACTGCTCTCCTTCTCAGTGGGGAGGGAGGTGTGATCGGTGTAGCGGACCCCTGGTGGAGGCAGAGGCACAGCAGCAACCGGCACCAAACGTGGTTTGAGGGGCGGGGCAGACGCTGGCCATCATTGCATGTCTCTATCCCTCGCATACAGGGGAGAAAATTCAGCTGCCTGCTACCCAGATGAAGCCTGCCCCTCTGCTCTGATGAGCTCCCAGGCCGGCTCCCTGACCTATCCCGACTTTGCAGCACTTGAGCCAGTGCCGCTACCATGCCCTGGGGGCAAGCCAGTGGGTATCGGAAAGTCGCAACTAATATGGGAGTTGGAGCAGAGGGGGCCATGACAGAGGCAGAGGAATGGTGGCAGGTGGCACGATAAAAGCATAATAAATTAAAAAAAAAAAAAAGTGTTGTTTAACCTAAGGACCGGGGAAAGAGGGTGGGATAGCGGCATGAAAAGGGCATGGACTACCTTCCAAAATTTTGAAGGAGTTTTTATGTTTGTGAGGAAGGCCAAATTGAAGTATTCGGACTTAGCTAATCTTGTACCCTTAGTACATGTGTTGCATAGTTGGTGATACGCTGAGAGGTCATTGAGGTACTGGGTTAATTTGTGGAGCTTCCAGGCACAATCTCGATCCCTGTGGCAGGCGAGAAGATCAGGGGTTATCCAGGGTAGGTGATTTCCCCATACTCTGGAGGATTTTAGTGAGGAGAAAGCATCCCAAATATTTAGAAATGTGCCTTTCTAAAAATCAGGAAAAGTCCAAAAATAACATGACACATGATATAATGCAACTGAGATCTACAAAAGAAGGTTCTATATGGCATATCTACTTGACAAGAACAAATAAGTATGGAACCCCCTTGTTTCCCGGGATTACTAGAATCCCAGTAAGACCTAGTGGTAGGCAGGGAAGGCAGCTTGTGAAACTCCAGTTAAATGGATTTCACACTGTCTCACTCTGTTCTCAGTCTCAGCTGAGACTGAGGGATGACATCACCATAGAACTATTGCAGCTGCATGAGCCACAATGGAATCTGCAGCAGGGAGTTGGAGTAGAATGTTGGGAGGTTTGAACAGTAGTCTGTAGGTCAGTTGGAGTCTGGAGCTTGCTGAGAGAGGAGCACAGCAGCTCTGTGTTAGGCTCTTGGAGCCTCAGCCCTGACATAGGGCTACATTTAGAAAAAAGGTGTGCGTTTCCACCTAAAAGAGAGACAGAAGTAGTTTAAAGTAGTGGAGACCGCTGAATCGGGTCTCAGTGCCCCATCCCTCAGGGGATGGGGCAGGAAAGTTTTCCTGCATATTCCAGGGGCAAACCCTAGCTACTGAGTAAGAAGCTGCCTTATTTGGTCAAGAGTTTTTGGGGAAACAAGAAGATTTCGTGATTCGCCTGTGGGGCACCTGCAACCGGAAAGTGAGTTTCTGCTCTTTCTAAAGGGCCCATGTTTTCACCCTGGGACGTGTGTGGTAGTGGAGATTGGACTACTGAAGTAGTGGGAGGCCTAGAGTAATAGGCTTAGCCAAAAGTAAAAGTATGTTCAAGTCCAGCACATAGTGGAAGTCAAGACATGTAGAGGAGATGTGACATACGTCTACCCAGTAATCTACATTGCCAAGCTTTCAGTAAAGGAGTTGTTTAGTTTCCAGAGAAATGGCCGGATATGGATTGTGGGAGCTGGAGGTGGGAGACCCCCCATCTTTAGTGACCAGGTCCACCTCTCTGGTTGTTCTTTGGTTTCTACTTTGCCTCATGCACTTGACCAGTGATGAGGAAGTATCCAGCGATGGGATTGGAAGGAAAATTCCTCTAGGAGTCGAAGGCTCTAAGGTGGTTTGAGGAGCCACCAATTGGAAAACTGGTTCATTTCCCAAAATGGACCGTGGATCAAGTAGCCAGCGGGGGATCCGGATTAGTGGGGAAAACCCAAGTAGTGTACAAGTCGGGCTGTGTACCCAAAGCTGCGTGCAAGTCCGGGCTGTGTGCCTGGTGGGTTCAGAGCCTGAGGGCTGGAAATGTGAAGAAGTGTTCTGTTGTCTCTAATCTGCATTACCAGGAATGTAGCCCCGTGGGGGTCCGTCTATGCTTTGTTTGCTCAGCTTAGATGTGAATAAAAAGCCACACTGTAGAATCCCATTCCTGGTTTTGGACATTACAGTTATTGCTTCCTGTGTTGGTTTACTTGGGTGCCCCTGTGCAGAGTAGCCAAACCTAGGCCCCCTGTGCCGAGTAACTTTATCCTCCCCAAACCCAGTCCCCACCAGGTACTGATGTCAGCTTCAACAGCATGCCACCTGTCATTTTGCAAAAAGGCATGGGTCCGGGGGTTACAAGTATATTGCGATATACAATCAGTTATCAAGTAACAAGTACTATACAGGTGGTGATACACAGAACAGGCATCCCCAATGAGGGCCGTTGTAAGGCAATAATGTAGCAGGAAAGAGACAAAATGATTAATAGCATGTACAATTCTCCTTCGTAAAGCAGTCTAATAAAGATTTAAAGGTCTGAAGACAGATAATGTTAGGAAGTTTCAGGGAGCACTGGAGAATATTCAACAAGGCTGGGACAGCATTGTAACTCCTGCTTCGCCGTAACGGGACCATACCCTAGGTACATCTAGTAGTATATAAGAGTATCTCCTCAATGAGTAGATGCCTTAAATGCACTTAAAGAATTCTGTAATATAGGGAGGGAGTTTATTTAGGATAGCTCTATAAGACCATAGTGCCGCATATTTTAGCCTTCTAGTTTGAAACAAAGGTCAGCCAATTTGGACGTAAACAGCACAATGGTGGGTTCTGAAGGGGGCATTAGTAATGAAACTTAGAGCTCTGTAGTAACAAAAATTGTTTCTCAAAGTCTGGGCTCTGTAAAACATGGGCTGAACATAATGCAGCCTTGATGACCTGAAAAGCTTCACCATACACTGTGAACCATTTCACATTATTCAGGAACCATTTCTTTGTGATTTCAGTGAGGGAAGTAGCTAACTGGGCAAAGTAGGGAACAAATCCCTGATAGTAACGAGCAAGCCCTAAAAATTACCCAAGATGTTTCTTTGTTTTAGGGATAGGACTGTTAGCTACAGCTTCTATCTTAGAAATCTCTGGCTTTACTTCTCCGTTTCCCAAAACATATCCCAAAAATCTGGTTTCCTACATGCCCACTGCACATCTGGCAGGATTACTGATTGGACCTGCCATTTTGATATACTGGATAACTGCTTGTAGGTGTTCTAGGTGACTTTTGCAGTCTGGACTGCACACCACAACATCATTCAGGTAAGCATCACAATAACCAGTGTGAGTAGCTAAAATTACATCCATGTATCGCTGGAATGCAGCGGGTGTGCCATGTAAACCAAACGTCATGATGGTGAACTGACAGAATCCAACAGGAGTGGCAAAATGCAGTTTTGTCTCTGGATTCTTTCACTGGGGGAATCTGCCAGCAGCCATTAGTGAGATTGAGGGTACTGATGCACTTGGCACTTCCCAATCTGTCCACCAGATCATCTATCTTGGGCATAGGATAACTGTCAAATTCGGACACTTGACTGAGTTTCCTAAAATAAAGGCAGATTCTTACGCCCCTTTTTTTAATTTTATTTCATTTACAATCACCACTGGTGATGACGTCTACTTCTATGATACCCAATGGCTTCATTTCTGTATTTCCTTAACCACGTCTGCTCTTAACCTCTCTGGTAATCTTTTTTTTTTTTTTTTTTTAATAACTCTTTTATAGCCCCTCTTGATCCACTAACCTTCTCTCTAGTGGGGGCACTCACCTACTGCTCTACCCGACTGCAGCCCCTGGTTACATCTCCCTAGATGCCAGCGTCCTCTCATCCACAGCGACACTCTAACACCCCGTCTCTGAGTCCCCTGGGGAAGGACCACCGCTCCTCAGGCACCATCTAGAATGCTGGCGTGCGGCGCTGCTTCTGGGGAGGCCCGTGGAGTGCTTCCATGGGGCCTGGCACTGGGCGTGGGGCTGATGCTCCTGGACCCCACCTTCGCCTGTCAGTAGGATTTTTTTTTCTTGCATTGGTTTACACCCCACGTCCTCCCCCCGTGGAGCTCAGATGTGCAATGACAGCCCACGTCCACTGAGCTCCGCCCCCAGTGCCATACAGCTGCGTCGCAAGCACCAGGCTACCTCTGATGGCTGCCAGAGGTCACGCTGGAGTGACGCAATGCCCTACACCCTCCCCAGGAAGGGAGAGCCATCCATCAGACACTCAATCCCTTCCCAGCCCTGCTGACCCCTGACAGCCTGGGCTCATTCCCGAACCCAGGTTGCCAGCGTGGCGTGAGGTGAGGCGTCTAATGCCTTAACCTTCAGCGCCACCTGGCCGGCTCCCTCTAGTAATCTGTATGTCTTTTGCCTGATGGGGTAAGCATTCCCTACCACTATTACATACTTAACCCCTTTTGCTCGGACTGGCACTGTGGTGAAAGTACTTTTTTTTTTTCCAATCGTTTAACCAGGTGAGATGCACTAAGCTGAAAGCTTGTTTACAGGTGCAACCTGGGAGCACAGGGAAGTTAAGTGACTTGCTCAGGGTCAGACAGTATGCAAGTGGGGGCTGTGGGATTCAAACCCAGGTCTCCAGATTTGCAGCTCAGAGTCTTAAAGCACTGCGCTATACTGCCTCCTGCCTGTTAAATGTCTTTGTCAAGTTATAAATTTCTGCAGTTTGTTCAGAGGTTAAAGAAGCATTCACTTTTACCGTATCAGCAGTTAGTTTGTTCCAGTCTATCATAAGCTATGTCAATATGTTCTGTAGACATTTCTGGTAAAAGGAAAAAAAAACACCGAAAGGCTGCTTTGTTAAACACATTTCTTTAGGAGGTTAGCATGGTATATCCTGGGTCTCAGAGTCATAGTTAACTGTGCCAGTATGCGTAAGCACTTTATAAGGCCCTTGCTACTTCATTAACAGTTTATTTTCTGTAGTGGGTAACAGTAGCAAGACCTTTTCACCTGTCTCAAAAACTTACCCCATGGTCATAATACACCTTCTGCTGGTTTGGGGCGTCTTTTTGATTACTATGGGCAATTTCAACACATTTTGCCAATTTCTTTCTCAGGGCACACATAGAAGATGTAATAGATTTTTTCTTAATAACCCCAGGGGCTGTCTTCCCATGTTTCTTTTATTACATCTAGTGGCCCTCTAAGTTGTCTATCATACAGCATTTCAAATGGCGAAAAACCTGTTCAGGCTTGTGGCACTTTTCTGTAAGCAAAAAGCAGTTAAGGTGAGTATTGGTCGCAATCTTTCCCTTCCCCTTTTACAAACCTTTTTAACATGCATTTTAGGCTTTGATTAAAATGCTTAACAAGACTGTTTCTGTCTGAGGGTGATGAGGGGAGGTTCTTATGGCAGTGATATCTAGTAGTCTGTACAGCTCCTTCAGTAATGAAGCACCAAAATGACTACCCTGATCAGTAATATTCTCTTTTGGTATGCCCACCCTGTTGAAAATTTTGGCAAGCTCTGCTGCCAGTTTTGGGGCTGTGACAGTATGCATTGGAACTGCCTCTGGGTATCGAGTAGCATAGTCGCATACTACCAGAATGAATCAATTACCCTTTTTAGTTTTGTCTAAGAGGCCAACCACACTCAATGCAATTCTCTCAAAAGGCACCTCTATCAAGGGTAGGGGCATCAGTGGCCCCTCTTTTTTTAGCCACTGGGGCTACTTTCTGACATTCAGCACAAGAACTATAATAGGCAGCAACATCTTCATGAATTCCAGGCCAGTAAAATCTGTACAGCAATCTGTCACGGGTGTGATCCCTCCCTAGGTGACCAGCCATAGGACTACCTGTAATAACCCAGTTCTATACTTTTGTGGTATAGCCAATGGTTCCATATGTTCCTGCATCTAATGATTAACACAAAATCTGTACAGTAGCCCACTACATTTTTTAAACATTGGTTCACCTTGTTTTGGTTTCACTGCTTAAAATAACCATGAAGAGCTGGCCCAGTGGTGCTGAGGGTTGAAGCGCTGGACACCTCACCTCGCGCCACACTGGCAACCAGAGTTCAGAAATGGACTCTGGTTACTCAGGGGTCAGCAGGGTGAGGAAGGATTGAGCATTCATAGACAGCAATTCTTCCTCGGGGGAGGGAGAATTGCAAGGCGCACTGCTGACCGACACCCAGCTATGGCTGGGTGTCAGCACAGGCGCCCCACCAAGAACCGGGAGGACCAACATCCAGGGCGTTAGGCTGCCTCCATGGAGGCGGAGCCAGCCACTCTGCCCACTGCATGGTCATGAGCCCGGGGGCAAAGCAGCAAGATCGGGAGCCGAAAGCATCTGTGATGACCCGATTATCGGGTCGGAGGATTAGTCTCTCCGAGAGAGAGACCAGAGCTCTCTGTCGGCATCCCACAAAAAAAATAAATAACCTTGAAGAGAAGCATCCTTAGTTTGCTCAAACAAAATCATAATCAGTTATCAGTTTAGTTTCAGCATTTTCATATATTAACCCCTTATGTCCATCAGTCTTCTGTTGCCATTGTTTAACCAAGCATCTTCCTTCTTTCCTGGATTTCGAGATCTTGGAGCTGGGCTCAAATAAGTCCACATCAAAGTCACCAAAAGGAAGTGTCCTCATCATCTGAGATTTTCTTTGTCTGTGATCTTGTTAACACTCCTGCTGAAACTGCAGGTTTCAGTTCCTGTGAGATTAACTCAGTAAATCACAGGTATAGGTAACTTAGGCACTACCCCCACTTTCATTTGCTGAGACACCCCATGAATATTCAGAGTCACTTGGGTGGTCGGATAGTATTGAGTGTCCCCATGGATGCAGATGACACCAGTATCTGGTCCTTTCGCACAGTGTTTTCCCAACACTTCAACATGCACTAGGGTCTGTCCGTTTCCTGAATCGATAAGTCCCTTCACCTTGACATCTGCTAAATACTTGCCCCAATTTGGAGAACAGTTAGTGGAATGCACTCACCCCTGCTTAGAGAGCTATATACAAAGCAGTCTCACACTTAGAGTGACTTCAAGGCTTTATTTCTTCCATCAGAGCTCTGATAAAGCCTGAATGATCAGGCGAAACATAAGCTTTTCATTTTTTGCACTACAGTTTACTCTGATGGATGGAAGAAATAAAGTCACCCCGGTCACTAAGTGTGAGAGTGCTTTGCCTTAGCTCTAAGAAGGGCAGTGCTTTCCATTAACTGTTCTCTGTATCCCACTGGATAAAGCACCACCACCACTAACTGCCGATTAGTTAAGGCTGGATCTGCTCCAGTATTACCCTCCTTATTTTTATGGCAGTTTCTTGCAACATGGCCTGGCTTGTTACATTTATAGCAAATTAAGTCTTTAGGTGCAGATTATATATATATATATATATATTTTTTTTTTTTACTCCCACCAGAGTACTTATCTGACATTGAGTTAAATCAGGGGGGAAAAGCGTGTCTTACCAGTCCTTGGCTGTTACTTTGCTGCTCTGTGGTCTGTCTGGCCATTCGATAGTGCTCATCCCACCTTTTTCCCTCTTTCTGGTCTGTGCTCTTTCACCCAAACCTGAATATCTGTAGGCAGGATGTTGATTAATTGCTCCATTGCAGATATGTCAATCTGTGTGACTGTTTTGCCCTCTGGTTGGAGCCGTTTAATAAGGAGTTCTCTGAGTCGGGTGAAGGCTTCTCGAGGACTGTCGACTGAGTGGCACTTCAGGGACTGGATTCTTTGCCTGTAGGTCTCTCCCGAGAGGTCATACCTCTTCAGGATTTCTCTTTTCACAAGGTCCTAGTTTTCTGGCTGTGCAGTGTCCATACTGCTGTAGGCAAGTCAGGCTTTACCTTTCAGGTAAGGTACCAGCCTGATTGCCCATTGTTGCTTTGGACACTGGCAGGATGTGGTCACCCTTTCAAAAACTGTCAGGTGTGCGTCAATATCACTTGAAGGACACAACTTTGTAAGTTCAATGTCTTTTAAGTTGTTTATGTTTTGTTGCTGTGCTGGACCTGTGCCAGATCCTCCATCTTTGATAGTTTGCAAGGCATCCAGCCATTGCTCCATCTCTTCTCTTCTGCCCTGTTTCTGCATCTCTTTTCTCCACTGCTCCTCTTCATTTCCCTGCTTCTTCTGTCATTGCATCTCTTCTTTTCTCCACTGCTCCTGTTGCTACATCTCTTCTTCTCTACTTCTCTGTCTCTCTTTGTTGTATAGCCCACAATTTGAAGAAGACAGACAAGCTTTCAGGCTCTGTTCCATCCTGCTCTTTTTCTTCCATCACTAGTTCTGGCTGTACAGTTTCAGTTTGGACTTTTGTTTCTGCATTTAGTTTGACTGCCATTCTTCTGGTAATCACTCCGGGGCTTGCTGTTCTAGGATCCATGTCCTTCTTCTATATCTTCCCTGGTACCAGATCTAGTACCCATGCACAAAACTCCAGGCTTAGACTATGCACTGCATAAATCCCACTTTTCACTGTCATCAAGGCATAGGTCAGAAAGCTAGGAAAACCAGGAGCAATTATAAAATTCGCAAGTAGTGTTTTATCAATAACAGTAAAATAAAAAATAAACTTGTTCAGTATAACTATTTACCAAGGCAATACAAACAGAGTACAAAATCTTTTGTCTGTGGGTACCTCTAATTCTAAGTCTCATTCTCTCCCTTTAACAAACGATTGCTGCTCTTTTTATAACAAGTCTTTGCCTGGTGATTAACTTCTGCAACCTCATCTCGTTAAGAAGCACCCAGTTTCTCACAAAATGTAACAGAACTTTGTCAATATCCTTGCAGCTGCAACCAAATAGAATATGGTGTCACAGAACTAACTTCCTGTCAACAGCTCTGCAAAAGAGCATGTGCTGCATCTCAACGTTAACCTTCCAAGTTCCAAATATTTGTTTGCAGTCATTTCAACACTACAACTATACACATTTTCAAACCAAGGGATCCAAGTTTCACATAAATATTCACAAATATTTTACAACTACAGATACGGGAAGAGAAGAAACAAAAAGACAAACAGCAAGTGAAGGCAGAGAGAGAGCGGGAGGCAGAGAATCTCAAGACCATCAGAGTGATCACTTCATAGGTATCACAAGAAAATTTAACTGCGCAGACAGACATACAAGACACAGAAAAGAAGAGGACAGAAAGGATACTTGCATTTAACTTTTTCTGCGTAACAAATAGGACAGGGCCTTATTCAACCCTGTCACAGTCAACATGAACAAAATTAAATTAATCATATCATGTTGCCAGCCCGGTGGCACTGAGGGTTGAGGCACTTGATGCCATACCTCACGCCACACTGGCGACCCATGTTCAGACGCAAGCCCAGGTTGGCAGGGGTGGGACAGGATTGAGCATCTGGAGGACTGCTCTCTCATCCCGGGGAGGGATCCAGGGAGCCACCGCTCTGTAGCGGCCCCTGGTGATGACCAGGGGCACTACAAGAGCAGTGCCACAAGGGGGGGTGGAGTGCGGCAGACGTCGGCATGCTGTGCCCTGACGTCACTGCACACCCGCACTCCACAGGAAGAAACATAGGCGGAAACAATGGGCACAGGTTGGGCAGCATGATCTTCCGATGTCTGCAGCCCGACTTGAATGGTGCCTCCTCAAACTAGATCCTCTATGGGTGAGTTGAGCTGTGGGTAGCTCCTCCCCACGCCATGGGAAGTAATCTGTGGGAGTTTGGAGGTGGTGGCCTGATCTAGGGTTGGGGCCGGTCGGGATGACTTGCTGACCGTGCCTAGGAAGGAGAGAAAAATATATAAGAAAAAATAAAATTATATCATATCATGCAGACAAAGGCACAAGGCTCTCTGGAAATGAATGCATGATCATAACATTCGATGCTGATGCTAAGCATTTTTTATGAACTCCTACTTTTAGGTTTGTTTTTACTGTGGGAACTTAAGGAAAGCATTTATCAAGTATAAATTTGAATGGTTTGAAAGTAACGTCCTCACAGCTAGATATAATAAGCTGGCCACTAGTGGACAGTACTGTTTCTGCTCAGTTGGAACCAAGGAGGATTTAATGCACATGCCCATAGGATGCTCAATCCTCCTCCTCCAGACAGCCCTCTGACTCCCAGGCTTGCTTCCAAACCCAGATCATCAGCATCACAAGCTGTAGCGCTACCACTGCACTGGTGGGCTGACTCACTACATTTTTAAAGTCCTGTTATTTTTTGCATCATTTGTTTATTAAGTTTTCTTTATAATAAACATACAGACACATGGACAGATACAATATACATAAATTTAAGTTCATAACTTATATACATTAAAATCCTATTCCATAATCAATCACAATCTAAAACCAATCAAGAAATTATTATTCCATCACGAGTTTATGAAGAGAAGAAGCCTGGGTCTCCGACTATTTTCAAAGACACATCTGTGAGTAGATACCTCGGTGGGCTTTGGCTTTACAGCCATCCCTCTTCCAACCTATTATCTGTAGCTGACAAAACGGCTAAGTATGGCTGCCATACCCTTTGAAAGAGTTCCCCCTTGTCTTAAATAACATACGTCAAGCGCTCCAGGGCTTGTAATATTAGGGCCTTCCACTGGGATACGGTAGGTTTCACCTCATTTACCCATGTATTAAAGATACAATGTCTGGCCATGAACAATACCACTCTAAGCCATCTTTTAACAAGGGCCCATTCTCCAGCCCCTGTATCTTCTATTCCAAACAATAACAGTAAAGGGGACACAGCGTATTGCTGCCCCATCATATTATGTAGTTCTGTCACCACCTTTCCCCAAAAATCTTGTGGAACAGGGCAGGCCCAAAAGTAATGGTAATATGAGGCTAGATTGCTATTACATCTAGGACATACAGAGGATACTGCAGGGTTATATTTATGGACAACCAATAGTGGACAATGTAATCTATGACAAAACGTATAATAAGATTCCTTATATTTGTTACATAACAGTATACCCTGGTGAAGTTGGATTAACAATTTCCAGTTTTCTTCTGATATGGTAATCCCCAGGTCTCTCTCCCAGAGCAATTTAGTGTTCTGTGTCTTATCTGGAAGCCAGGTTTTACCCTCTCTTGCTATTATCTGGATAGTACCCTTAGGGTTATTTTGCCCCACCAATATTAGCTACTCAAGTTGTTTCCACATAGAGTCTGAGCTCCGTAGTCTACCAATAGCTCTAATATATACGCCCTGAGTTGCAGGTAGTGAAAAAAATGTTGACGTCCCAAACCCACCCTAGCCTGTATACTCTCAAATGAATCTAATTTGTTCCAAGTAAACAAATGCTTAAGGCAAAGAATACCCCTTGCCTCCCACTCCCGATATCCCGTGTCTTCCATACCTGGAAGGAAAAAGGGATTCCCCCCCCCAGAGGCAGGAGCAATGTGTCCTCTTGTCCCATACCCCTCTGTTTAGCCATCCACTCCAACTTTCTAATACAGCCTTGACTAGGGGTTAGGATCAGGTAAGCTGAGATATGCCTTCCACCCTCTGATAGATAAATATGTAGAAATCTTGCCCGGGCATCCCCTCTCTTCTAAATCTAACCAACCTGCCTCTGCGGGCCTACCATCCCAATCTTGCACATATCGGCACTGAATGGCTGCATGGTAGACTCTTAAATCTGGAAACTGGAGTTCTCCCTTCTCTAATGGGGCTTTTAATCAAGCCAGCCATACCCTTGTTCATTTACCCCACCATATAAAGTCAGAAAAAGCCTTTTTCCAATCTCTTAATATCAGCCCGTCTAAGCCCTATGTGAAGCATTTGCAAACTATAAAGTATCCTAGGTAGGACATGCATCTTAATTAATTTATTCTACCCAGCCATGTGACAGGGAGATCATGCCATCTGGTCAAATCTGCGATTATTGTTTGCAGGAGCGGGCCATAATTAAGATTATACAGAGCTCCGATGTTCCTTCCAACTCTGATACCTAGATACGTTAAGGCCTCCTGCACCGCTTTAAAACCCCATTTCGATCTCTATAGGCCATTCCCCATGTTATGCCCCCCAATTCTCATTTCCTCCAATTTTTCTAAATTTAATTTGTATCCCGAGAACCTAGAGAATTGATCAATTAGATCTAATAATGTAGGTATGGACTGGTTTGGTTTGGCAACATATAACATGTTGTCTGCATACAACAACTTGCTTTCTCTGCCTGTCTTGCCCCGAACCCCCATGATTCCAGGGTGTGTTCGAATGGCAATAGCCAGGGGTTCAAGTACCACTGCAAACAAAAGTGGAGACAAAGGACACCCTTGTCTAGTCCCTCTGCTCGGGTCAAAACTGACAGAAAGCTCATCATTAACTAAAACTCTAGTTCTGGGATTGTTATACATCTGTTGTACCAAACTGGGCCAAAACTTCCATCAAGTATGGCCATTCCACTCTGTCAAACGCTTTTTCTGCATCCATCGACAGGCCATGTACCACTTCCTGTTTGCACTGCGCCCCCCACACCACATTTAAAAGAGTTCTCATATTATGATAGGAATACCTATCTCGGATGAACCCGGTTTGGTCTGGGTGGATGAGTCCCGGTAGCACTTTATCTAATGTACTGGCCAAGACTTTGGCCAGTATTTTAAAATCGCGATTTAAGAGGGATATTGGTCTGAAGGAGGCCCATTCAAGTAAATCTTTCCCTGCTTTTGGGATCAGGCATAGTATTGCTTCTCCCCAAGAACATGGCAACTCCCCTCTCTCTTCTCTAGCCCCTTTAAACACGGCCTCCAAATGTTCTACTAATTGAGTTTGCATGGTTTTATAATATTCAGCTGAAAAGCCGTCCAGTCCACTAGTTTTCCCTCTCTTAAGGGCTACAATGGCTTTGAGAATTTCTTCTCTCGTTATGGCAGAGTTCAGCCATGTTCGCTGTGCCTCTATAAGCTGTGGTAGGGTAATTTTATTCAAAAATTCCACCATTTCCTTATCTTCTTCCACAGCTTGGGAATGGTAAAGTTCCTGGTAAAATCTCCTAAACCTATCTACAATAGTGTTCCCGTCTTTCTGGAGTGAGCCATCTTCCCCTTTAACAGCATGCATCAAGTGTGTTCCTCTTTTCCCTCGTATTAAGTTGGCCAACATAATACCCGGTCAGTTCCCCCATTCATAAAAATGTTTCCTGACAAAAAGACAAGTCTTCCTCGCCTCTCCAGCAGCAAATTGTTGAGTGCTTCCCTAGTCCCTATCAAAAGGTGCTGTACATTTTCTCCTCCCTCGCCTCAAACAACTTTCCCTTCTAAAACTCTAAGTCTCTGTTCCAAATTTGTCCTCCACTCCCTAACTTTGTTTGTGGTGAGCAATGAAACTAATAGCCTCTCTCATGAACGCTTTTCCCACATCCCAAAAAATGGCCCTAGATGTAGCTGTCTCTGAGTTAATTTGTACATATTGCTTCCATTGTTCTTGCATATATTCTTTGAGTTCCTTGATAGCTAACAAATAGTTGGGGAATCTCCACATCATTTAGTTGTGTTCCTCCCCCCCCCACATTGTAACGACAGTGTGACCACTGCATGGTCCGATATATGGATTGAGCTGTGTTTAATACAGCTGACTAGGAAGTACCAAGCCTGAGGGAGTAAGATGTAATCCAGTCGCGACCAGGTTAGATGTGGGTGTGAAAAAGAGGTGTACTCTCTAGTCGTAGGGTTAGCTGTTCGCCACCCATCTATTAGATCTAGGTCATTCATTCCCGCTAGCCACTCACAAATAGCTCCTTTCAGGGCCCCTTTATCCTCCGAGTGGTCTAGAGTTGGGTTGAACAGACAGTTCATATCTTCCCCTAGTATCAAATTCGGGAATTGTTCTGCAACCAACAAGGCCATAAGAGCTCTATAAAAGGTGGGTCATGGACAGCTGGAGCGTATACACTCCCAAAAGTAACTCCCTCACCCCGGTATTGTCCCTACTACAAAAACACAGCGCCCAGCATCCGGGTCAGCCACCACCCTCTCCTTCTGGAATGGCAGTGTCATGTGCAGGAGAATAGCCACTCCTCACTTGTGAGACTTAAATGCCGTGGAGTAGCATTCCTCTACCCAACTCCTCTTTAGCTTGGCATGCTCCTTATCTGTAAGATGGGTCTCCTGTAGCATAGCAACTTGGGTGTTTTGGCGTTTTAGTGCTGTCAGCAACATCGTACGCTTAACAGGGGCGGCTATTCCCCTAACATTCCAGGAAACCACAGTCAGGTCTTTCAAGAAAGTCATAATTAGACCCTCTGTATTTCCCTATCCAACAACCTTCATAGAATCCTCCTTGGCCACCCCTCTTCCCCTTCCACAACACTTGATTGGCAATGTATTTGGATCTGAAAATTGGCATTAAACCATAAAGAAACAGACAAACAGTAACTATATACAAACATTCCTCTCCACTCCCTCCCCAACCCTTATACCTTTGTGTAGCTCCCACCCCATTGTAACAGTAGCTGCAAAAAGCAGAACTTTTACAGACTCTTCCCTCCATGAAGTTAAAACGCATCCCCCACCCACCACAATTTGTTATAGAAACTTCAGACTGCAACTACCAATACAAATCTTTAAAAATCCCCTTAATTCTAAAACAGATGTAGATTGAAAGTGAGAGAAATAACATTCCCTCCAAGTGACATAGAGGGATTCCAATTATTCTTGCTATCTTTTGATTACAACCGGAACATAATCTGGAACAGCTGGTGGATTATATATAAATATAACAAAGAAGGGGTGAGTCACAGAGTATATGGGTCAAGCCAGAGCCTGCCCGGGTGGAGGGCGCACATTACAATCCATAAAAAGGTGCTGTATCCCCTTCCCCCTCAGCCGCCCCACACACACACTCTCTCCCATTTCGGCCCACCGTCTCTCACCAGCAGTTTGTCCCAAAAGAAACACATGGTCCTCCTTTAAAAACACAGAGTACTCTCAGAGAGTCCTTCGTTCCCCCAACCGAAACAAAACTTAGTGAGGACCCTTCTACAAGGGTCTGCAATAACCAGTTCATAGGTAGAGCAATCATATGGGGAAAGGCAAACAAAAGTCCCTTAAAAAATAGCAACGCAACACAAAGTTAGAAAAGGGCACTAGGCCCCAGCTCCGCATCAGGGACTGCAGTTCCATCCATTTCCTCAGTCGGCTTCAAAAAAATGGTAAGTGAAACATAACAGTTCGGCACAGAGTGCAGTCTTGGCATTTCCAGAATATTTCCCCTTCTCTTTCAGGCACCATTATGCCCTCTAAGTTTGTCGAGCGATCTTTTCTTTAGGAGCCATTTCCAAAACAAAAAGAAACGACAGTACCTGTGTTATTTAAATTCTCCAGCCTCTGACCAAGTTTACCCTAGATGATCTGCCTCATGGAAACGAAAGGTGGCACGATGCTTCCAGGTCAGGTCAGCCTATCTTCTTCTTTAAATCACTGATGAACACCTCTGCCTTGGGTACTTCCTAAAAGGAGTACACTGCTCCCTCATGTTTGATTTTGAGGGTGGCCGGGTACAGCATATAACATTAAACCTTAGCCTCACGCAGCTGCGCCATTACAGAATTAAAGGCCCGGCAGCACTTCAACAAACGTGCAGAGTAGTCCTGTGAAAGAAATAGATGATGGCCCTCGTATTGGAGCTCAGAGTGCTCTCGGTATGCCTTCATAATGGTTTCTCCGTCTGGATAGTTGTGAAACCTCATGATTATCTGCCATGGAGGTTGATTTAGTGCAGATTTTGTCATAACAGCCCTATGGGCTCTCTCAAGCTTCAGGCGACGGTTTTTCGGAAAGAGGCCGAGTAGTTCTGGTAGAATCTCAGCACAGAAATCAATCACATTCAGTCCCTCCAGCCACTCCAAGAGTCCTCTCAATTGCAAGTTCAACTGGCGATGATAATTCTCTTGGTAATCAAGAAGTTCCTTAAGCTCCTCCAACTCCTGTTGCAGTACAGTGATTTGTTCTGGTAGGGGGCAGTCGTGTCTTCCAAGTCAGAAATTCACTGCTCAGCTTCCTTCAGCCTGGTGGCATGAGTAGCGTGTAAATCAATGAGCTTTTGCAATTTGCAATCAAAATTGGTAGCAAGACTGTTCAAGTTGGACTCCAACGCTGCCAAAACTTGTTGAGTGACCTCGTGGCCTAAGGCGCTAACCTCCCCAGCCAAAAGAGACATACGGCCTGCGTTCTCCACTTGTGAAGCTGTCGATTGTTTCTTCTGGCTTTTGCCGGTAGTGCACGAGCTTTTTGCTGCAGTGGAGACCATGTATTCATCCATCCTGTGTTCCTGTAGTTTTCCCTTGGTTTTAAGAAACGTTTACATCAGTTTAGACAGTTTTAATTCTTTTATTTTTGTAGCGGTTCAAGGAGCGAATTGAAACTCCGCTTTAGACTAGTCTGCTCATTAGCACCCCCTCAAGTCCTGTTATTTTTAACAATGTATTATATTGACATGTATACCAACATGTAGCAACACATGAGAACTGCATCATAAGGATCTAGTCAAGTTGTTCAGATTCCAAGATTTCATGTAAAGAAAAACAAATTATGTTTCTGTGATTAACAGTTCAAATGCTAGAGCACTAAAATAAATTTCAACCATTATATTTTTGGAAATGTTCAGAAGATACTAGTGGTTGTTCTATTAAAATCAAAGCAATCTTTTTCTGGTTTATTTGTCATTTTTGATAAGGCAAGGCAAACACTGAGCTGTGATAGCTCATTTATAGGTGTATCTGGGAAAAGGGTGTGTGTGTGTGTGTGTGTGTTACATGGACCTGTTTTACTAACAGTGGGAATGCTGACCGTGAGACTTGGAGAAACTCACCTAACTCTTCCTCAGCAAGTGCCATGGGATATTCTACTGCCGCCTGGACAGTGAAAATAGATGGGAAGGTGGTTTATTATCTCTTCTGAAGGATGGTACCTCAACAATGCAGCAACAAAGCTGGCCTGGTGGCACAGAGGGCTGAGGTGCTGGAGGCCTTACCTCACGCCACACCGGCAGCCTGGGTTTGGAAACAAGCCAGTGCAGTCGGGGAGCCGGATTGGATGGGGGAAGGGAGGGAGCAGGATTGAGCAGCTGTAATGGCAGCTCTCCTCTCCCAAGGAGGATGTCTGTTGCCCTCCCCCGTATCTCCGCTGCAATCAGGTGGAGGTCCGATGGGCAGCATAGGCAGATGAGGGTGACAAGTAGTGGGAGGACACCTTAGAGGTACAGTGTGTGTGTGTGCCTCCACACGTGTGCATGTGACCAAGACATGGGGAGGGGGGGTGAAAACAGGGAAAACAAGCATTTATTAATGCTGAATGTTCATTGTGTGCACTGGTGTCATGGGGGTGTTTGAAAACTGCTTCAGTGAAGGAATCTGTGTATTAACATTCAAGAATGCAAAGCAGAAGTGATGATATGGGACAGTGTAAGTGTCTAGTTTGGTAATATTTGTGCCTCAGATTTTCAACATACCCTTCTTATGACCCCATCTCATGAACAAGTGCAAAGAACATTTTCAGGTCCTGGCCAAAAAAGATGATTTCATGCAGCAACTGTGGAATCACCTTTCGGGATGCGTAAACACATTTTGGCCAGGATCTGAAAAATGACAACTGTCACATTCATGAGGTGCTGAGAAGAAATTGCAATGCTGAAAATTTGGGGTCAAAATATTAAAAATTAGCAAAGTTAGGAGCCTGCATTCACAAATTTCAACACAGGCTCATACCTGTGTTTTTTTTTTTTTTTTAAACCAAACACTTTCTCCCTAGCGGAGTGGGCCCCACGACCTCCGGCCGCCAGCACCCTCAATCTGGACCTGGTCTGGCACGTGGACAATCGCTTCATTGCACAGGGTCGGCCACACCGGACAAAGGCACGTCTCGTGTCTGGGGCGCAGGGCACAGCCATCAGACACTGAGGTCGCCCTGCCATTTTCTGCTTTTCTAGTCTCCCAGGAGCCGGACGTCCATTGGCATCCAAGTACGTCCATGCTGACGCCCGCCGCTCTTCCTTTCCTTGCTAGGCACACCACTGCAGTGCGGCTGGCCTCCACCAGTCGCCACTGCAGCGCAATGCACCATTTCCACCTGTCCTAGAGGAAGGAGAGCAGTCATGGGACGCTCAATCCTTCCTCTCCCCTGCCAGCCCCGGGTTGCCGGTGTGGTGCGAGGTGTGGCATCCAGCACCTCAACCCTCAGCGCCACCAAGCCGGGCCCAAACCTTTGTTGTTTTTACACCAAATTTTCAACATAGCCTTCTTATGATCCTACCTCATGAACAAATGTAGATAAAAATTTTGACTCCTGTCTGAAAGATGATTTTGTGCAGCAACTGCAAAATCACCTTTCAGGATGCAAAAAAAAAAAACACATTTTGGCCAGGATCTAAAAAATGGCAGCTGTCACATTCATGAGGTGCTCTGACGAAATGGCTATACTGAAAAGTTGGGGT
Organism: Neoceratodus forsteri; assembly: GCA_016271365.2. Lineage (NCBI taxonomy): Eukaryota > Metazoa > Chordata > Ceratodontiformes > Ceratodontidae > Neoceratodus > Neoceratodus forsteri. The sequence goes on along the minus strand of CM028129.1, from coordinate 452,708,912 downwards.
CAAAATATAAAAAATTACCAGAGTTACAAGCCTGCGTTTGCAAATTTAAGTACAGGCTCATAACTTCCTTGTTTTTTTAATACTTTTACACCAAATTTTCAACATAGCCTTCTTATTACCCCACCTCATGAACAAAGGCAGAGTACAATTTCAACTCCTGACTGAAAGGTGATTTCATGTAGCAGCTGGGAAATCACCTTTTGGGAGGCAAAACACATTTTGACCAGGATCTGAAAAATGGCAGCTCTCACATTCATGAGATGCTGTGAAGAAATGGCTACGTTGAAAATTTGGGGTCAAAATATTAAAAATTACCAAAGTTACAAGCCTGCGTTCGCAAATTTCAGTGCAGGCTCATAACTTTGTTGTTTAATATTTTCACACCAAATTTTCAATGTAGCATTCTTATGACCCCACCTCATGAACAAAGGTGAGGAAAATGTTCAACTCCTGCCCGAAAGATGGGACAGATTTACCTAACATCACTTGTATTGTTCATAAGGTGGGGTCCCAAAATATGTATGTAGAAAATTTGGGGCAAAATATTCAAAAATAGCCAAGTTATGCCATCAAGTTGAAAACCACATTGAAATACATTTATGCCGAAAACCCAACTGAAATACACTGAAGCGCTTACCTCAGTTCACAGTTGGGCTTTGAAGAGTGAAGATGTGCCTACAGTCCAAGGAAGATTACAGCGACGGACCTCTGGTGGGTAAGTATAGGGTGGGTTCTGACTGGGAGGGTGGGGGTTGGGTAACTGTGCACCAATAACGAGGGCCAGTTTTGTTTTTTTCAGGGACAGTTTGCTGAACAGATGAGGACACTGGGGGATTGGGCACCCCCAGTGTCTGTATACAGTTTTTTTTTTTTTGGGGGGAGTTACACAGTAGACAACAATATATGGTTTTCGTTTTTTTCAGGATAAAAAAAATGAGGGACAGTTTTCTTTCTTTCAGGGAGAGTTTGCAGAACATTTTGAAGACTCTGGGGGATTGGGCATCCCTAGTGTCACTATGGTATGTTTGGGGGGTTGCAGGGTGGTGGATGCTTAGAGAGGAAGAATTGGGTAGGGGGGAATAACAGTGCTCGTCTTCCTGACTTGCACTTCAAAGGACAAAGCTGTGCTGCTACTGCATCTGCTCTGTCCTTTGAAGTGCATAACCAGACCAGCCCCCTCAGAAAACCAGTGTCATCAGGACACTGCCTGCTGATTCACCTGCCACAACCCAGCCCCTTGAGCACCACTCTTCATTGGACTCAGCCCCCCTCACACCCCTCTCTAGCAACTCTCATACCAACAGGTTCACATGCACACATGACTAACATACAAATGGGGGCATAAAAATCTATATAGAAAAACACAATGCAGCAACACATTAGTACTGCACTATAGTGTCAGTTATGGGTATTACCCCAAATACCTAGTGTGGGGCTCGAAACCACAACCTTCTGATCTTCCAACCCTAGAGGCAAGTGTCATGCCTACAAAGCCACTGACACTGATGTGTTTTATAGAGACATATTTCCTTCTCCTCTGCAACATCCGCTATGATTTTTCAAAGCCAGTATGGTCAGTACACGTCTGCTAGGATACAAGAACAGCACTTTCCTACTGAGGAAACTGTGTAGACTAAGAGGAAACTGTTGTCAAGCAACTCTATGAAATGTGGGACAAAGAGAGACAAACAAGGCAGAAACAGCCAAATGCTTTTTCTTGAGGGAAAAAAATAAGTTTCAAAATATCTTAAAATGACTGAAATCGCTGAGGATTCAGGGACTCATAAGTAAACACAATTTAAAAATGTCTAACGCTGGCCCGGTGGCGCAGAGGGTTAAGGCGATGGCACCTTACCTTACACCACGCCAGCGACCTGGGTTCGGGAACGGACTCGGGTCAGCAGGGGAAGGGGACGATTGAGTGTCCGTAGGACTGCTCTCCTCTCCTGGGGTAGGTTACAGGGCTGCTTCGCTCTGCAGCAGCCTCCGGTGGAGACTGGGAGCACTGCAGAAAGCGTTGCAATATGGGAAGTGCCTGAAAATGGGAAAAAACACTCCGGATTGGCCGGATGATGGCATCCGGTCTACTGGCACCCTCCAGGCTTCCTCCGGGCTAGTTTGCCTCAGCAGCACCCTGAGGCTGAAGTAAAAATATAGTGTGCTGGGCCACCCTCACCGGTGCCTTCCCCCTCAGAGCAGAGGGACTCACTCAGCGAGAGGGTAATGCTGAGCTACCTCAGGGGTTGGCTGCAATATGAGGCGAAGGCTTGAGGGGGCTAAATGGAAGAGTGCCGGCGACCTTGACTGCCTGAAGGAGAGGTGGATCTGGGCATGGTAGGGGAGAAAATAAGATAACTAAAAAAAAGAAATTGTGAATAGTAAAAGAAAACTGGATGGGCCAGCTATGTAGTACTTTTACTTTAAAAGGTTACAGAATTATACTACTACATATCATAAATTTTAAAAATAAACAGGGAAAAACTCACAAATGCTAAAAACCGGGAGAAAGACTGCCAACCCAGACCAAAACTGGCTCAGGGCAAGATATAATTTCAGAAGATTTGAGACTGTCCAAATTACTATACAGTACTTGCTCCAGCAAGACATGGATAGTATACGTACAAACTATACTAGCAAGGCAGTTACAAAGAACTACTGCTTTGCAGAATATTTTTACATGCATTTGCAGAACTTTTTTAAAACATTGTGTAGAATTTCATTCTGCCTGGCTAAAGTCCCTAAGTTGTGGAAAACTGAAAACTCAAGCTGTGGGGAAAAATGTCATATTTGCTGCAAAGGGCATGATTTACCAACTTTGCCAAATGTAGGATTTCAGGTAATTTTTGTCCTCATTTTCCGAATTAAGACAAACATTCAAAAACTCTGCATAGTTCTAGGAACAGACTGAAGAGGGAATACAGGATAAAACAACTTGTTCAATCTAGTTGGCCTTTATTCAGACATGAGGCACAGCCTTCCCTGTTTTCAACCCTACCTTATTTTTACCTTGTAGCGTGTTTACTGGCATGCACAAATGAAACACTGACGTTCCCAAAGTATTTCCTTGTTCTGTAATGTCATTCTTAGAATATAAACAGCGCTGTACTTCTAGTACAGGGTGATGTCCCCAGTTTTAGATCTACAGCAAAAGCAGCAGCACCAGCAAACCTGCTTCTATCAAATATGACAGGTTTGGTGAACAAAGGGGAGTTGCACCACTTTATATAGACAAGACATAGAAAGGGGGTATTTTATTAAGTGCCATTATACCATAATTACACACCCCGGAAAGAATTACTATAATTAAAAACTACCCCTCCAACCGGACTTTCAGTTTTAAAACTGAGCAATAAGGTTCAGAAACTCAAGGATGTTTACACATTGTTTTTATATTGCAATTATACACACTCATGTTATAAATCACATTTAGTAGTTTAGAACATTAGTTCTCACACTTTGTGATAATGAGCCTCCCCCAAGCCATGGAACAGATTTCAAGCCTCCCTCAAATTTGGGAAAAATCTTGGGCCTCCCCATAGAAAAAAAATCATACTTTTGCACTGTATACCAAGAATCAAGCAGGACTAATAATGTTGATGGAGTATATTCTCTTTTTATTCGACTTATTGTTCTTCACCCCCAACCCCACACCCCAGGTTATCTTTGTCACTCCACTATTCTGACTCTTGGACCCTTATTCCTCTACTTCCTCTTTATGTGGAACAACTAACTTAGCCACATCATCTCTCCCCCTCTTACCCTGGTTAAGCAACTTCTTGTACTCTTACCAAAGTCACACCTGAAACATGAATTGGCTCAGTGTGCCTTCCCCAGACACCAATTTACGTATAAATACTTACTGTAGAAACAAGTCTTGACTCTGTGTGCCTTTCCCAGTCACCGATTTGCATATAAACACCTACTGTTGAAGCAAGCCTTGATTCAGTGTTCCTTTCCCAGTCACTAATTTGCATATAAGCACCTACTGTAGAAACAAGCCTGGACTCAGTGTGCCTCCTTAGTCACCAATTTACATGTAAATACACACCTACAGTGTAAACAAACTTTGGCTCAAGGCCTTTCCAGGTCACCAATTTGTGCATAAGTAAAGAAAGTCACCTGCCATCACTAAACATCCAAAACTTAAAATGTAAATACTGTACGTTCTCAGACTTGACTGGGCCTCCTTTGGGAGGCTGGCCTCACCATTTGAGAACCATGGTTTAGAACAACACCTGTTAGTGAGCATACTGGAGAAGCAGTTTGCAGGTCTAGTACCCTTTTATAACATTTTATTGTGGCATGGCGTAGGAAGGGAAAACAGAAAAAACAATCATGGATTTCTTATTCTGTTGGTTGAAGCTTCTGAAGGATAACAAAATAATATGCTTCACTGCTGTTTTAACAGCACCAGACCCTTAGGAAGCATATGATCCTCAGACTTGATACCTAACGCAGTAGTGTAGAAAGGCAGTTTAAATTGTCTAGCACTCTTAAAGGTGATAGGAAATGTTTTTACACCTCTAGATGCCTTCCAGTTCTTTCATTCGATACCCAGTATTCTGATATACTTTTGACCTTTTTTGTTAAATTAATAATCTAAAGTTTCTGGCCTGGTGGCGCTGATGGCTGAGGCACTGGACGCCACAACCCGTGCCATGCTGATGACCCGAGTTCGGGAGCGAGCTTGGGTGTCGGCAGAGAGGGAGATGGATCGAGTGACGCTGGGCTGCTCTCCTCTCCTGGAGGGAGGGCGTGGGACTGCTCAGCACTCTGGCAGCCCCTGGTGGAGACCGGGGGCGCCACAGAATGTCTGAGCTGCACGTAAGGGAGCGTGGCTGATGCAGGCAGGGTTGCCGTGCACCACAGCATCAGATGTGTACCACGCACATGGGGGGGGGGCACCTACAGGAGGAGAAAGGAGAGAAATACCCCTCCAGCCCGTATAGGTGATGGCCCTGCCAGTGCCACTGCCACACGTCCAAAGCTGGTTCCTCGCTACTACCCCCTGCGGTCTCTCTGTGTTTCCATCCCCTGACCCGGGAAACCGAAATGAACTTGATGAAGGCGGGGGAACACAGTGTATGGTAGAGAGAGTCGGTGAGAGCAGTGGCCTGAGACAGTTCCGAGCTGGAGGGCAAGAAAGATAAGTGAAAAAAAAAAAATAATAATCTAACGTTGCTTTTGTAACTACCCTGAATCCCTCTCTGCTCAGCAGTTGCTGCTGTCTCTTTTCATACTGCCTGAACATGCTATGACATCACAAACTCCTTTCCAGGCCATTCAGATGAATAGCATGGAATGGGAGTCTGTGATGTCATAGAATGTCTTAGAGATATGAAAATCAAGAGCAGTAGCTGGTGAGGAGAGTGGAACTCATTGCAGATCTGAGGGCATCTCAAAGCTACATTATTTATCAAAAAATCATCAAAGCATATCAGAATACATAACTTGCATGGAAAGGAATATGGAAGGGCAGTTAAATATGCAAAAATAATTTCCTATCTCCTTTAAGAGTTCAGATTCAGAAGACAAATGAAGATCTGACATTTTTGTCTGAAGGAATGCAGGCTGGCAGCATTTGCATAGACAGTTATGTTCCTGTTAAGCAGAAACAGAAGTTGTTGGCAGAAAAGGACCACTTGGCCCATCCAGTTTACCCAGATGATCCCTGCCTAATCTCTCTCCGCAGACCCTATGTGATCACCGCCGACCCTCACTCCTCCCTGGCTATTTTCTTATATACTCCTATGTGTATCTCAAGCATGCTTGAAGCCCCCCCTCCCCCCAAGCTGGGTTTGCCTCCATCACTTTGCTGGCAGTCTGTTCCAAGTGTCTACCACCCATTCGGTGCCCCCCCCACCCCCAGCTTCATCGCATGGCCCCGGGTCCTAGTATTACTCATTTGATTCCTGCATTCTGCTCACCCCTATGAGGTACTGGTAGGTCTCTATCATGTCACCTCTTGCTCTCCTCTTTTCCAGGGTGTATATGTTGAGATCTATGAGTCTCACCTCATGGGGTTTCCCCTGCAACCCCTGCACCATTTTAGTTTTTCTTCTAAACTGCCTCTACCCTGCCTATGTCCTTTTTGAGGTACGACCTCCAAAACTACACAGTACTCCAAGGTGGCATCTCACCATCGAGCGTTACAGTGGCAACACCACTTCCTTCCTCCTGCTGGACATGCCCCTCCCTATGCACCCCAGCCTCCCACTAGCCCTACTCACAGCTTTGTCACACAGAACTAAGGATAGAACTAGTGACACCACTGACTACCCTCTTTAACAAATCATGGGAGGATGGGGTGGTACCTGAGGACTGGAGGAGGGCAGATGTGATTCCCCTTCACAAAAGTGGGAGCAAGGCAGAAGCAGGAAACTACAGACCTGTTAGTTTAACCTCAGTGGTAGGGAAAATGATGGAATCACTTCTGAAGGAAAGAATTATTGCGTATCTAGAGGCCAGAGGGCACAGGACCCAAGGCAGCATGGCTTGCCAGCGGGAAGGTCATGCCAGACAAATCTGATAGATTTCTTTGACTGGGTGACCAAAGTAGTAGATCAGGGAGGGCTGTGGACATGGCCTACCTAGACTTTAGCAAGGCATTTGACACAGTCCCACACAAAATATTAATATACAAGTTAGCCAGCCTGGGAGTGGGTCCCAAGATGACAGCCTGGGTAAAGGAATTGGCTGGAGAATAGGACACAGAGAGTAATAGTAAATGGAGTCCACTCTGAAAAAGGGGGTTAGCAGTGGGTACCACAGGGTTCAGTATTAGGACTGGTCCTCTTCAATGTCTTTATAAGCAACATTGCAGAGGGACTGGAAGGAAAAGTATGTCTCTTTGCAGATGACACAAGATCTGCAAACAGAGCTGATGCACAAGGTGGGGTGGAAAGGATGAGAAGGGACTTGGCAAGGTTAGAGGAATGGTCAAATGTATGGCAGCTTAGATTCAATGCTAGAAGTGCAAGGTAATGCACCTGGGAAACAAAAACCAGGGAAAGAGTACACAATGGGGGTGAGATACTAACAACAACAAAAATGGAAAGGGACCTGGGGGTAGTCATATCAGATGACCTAAGGTGGGCAAACAATGTGAGAGGGCAGCAAGGAGGGCTGGGGATACTGGGATGCATAGGGAGAGGCATCACCAGCAGAAAACAAGATTATTATCCCTTTGTACAGACAGCTGGTGAGACCACATCTGAGTACTGTGTGCAGTTCTGAGACCCAATCTCCGCAAAGACATAGACAGGATGGAAGCTGTCCAGAGGAGGGCAACTAAAATGGTGCAGGGTCTGCACCAGAAGACATATGAAGTGAGACTTAAGGAGCTTAATATGTATAGCTCTGAGGAAAGGAGGGAGAGGGAGGACATGATAGAAACTTTCAAGTACTTCAAGGGAATCAACAAAGTCCAAGAGGTAGCATCTTTCAAAAAAGGGTGTGCAAGAACAAGGGCACAATTTGAAGATAGAGAGGCGGCTCAGAGGTAATTTGAAATATTTTTCACAGAGGTTGTGGATGCATGGAACAGCCTTCCAGAGGAGGTTGTGGAGTCAAAAACAGTGGTGGAATTCAAGCATGCATGGGACAGTCATAAGGCAATTCTAGGGGTTGGGGGTAAGAAGAAGTAGGCTGCTGGTTAACTAGGATCTGCAGCTTATCCATTAGGTAGGGAAATGGGCAGACTGGGTGGGCCAAGCGGTCCTTATCTGCCGTCAAATTCTATGTTTCTATGCCCTGCCACTTTGAGGTCAATAGATATGATAACCCCAGGTCCCTTTCCTGTTTACAAACATACAAACTTATGAAAAGTGTCAACAGAAGAAGACCATCTGGTCTATCGCGTCTGCTCGTGAAACCGTTTAGTGACTGTCAATACTGCCCACCCTATCCTATACTCAAGCTCCTGGGTTCCTATGCCCGCGATGCATGATTTTGCATTCTATTGGCATTGAACACCAACTGCCACACTCTTGACTGCTCCTCCAGTTTCCCAAGATCCCTGCACATTTTCTCCACCCTATTACAGATTTTGCTTACCGTCTGCAAAAACGCTTACTTTCCCTTCCAATTATTCTGCAAAGTCACTTATCAAGATTTTTAAAAAGGATCAGTCCCATTACTGAGCCCCATGGCACTCCACTGTTCACTCTCCCATCATTACAGTGAGTGCCCTTAACCACCACCCTCTGTCTCCTATCCATTAACCAGGGTGTAACCCAGTTCACCACTTTGGATCCCACCCCTAGGCTGCTCAGTCCCTTTATCAGCCTTCCTCTTTAATTGGTTTTGCTTTCCCATCCTCATGTGACCCCTTTCCTAACTTGTTCCTGTGTTTCTGGAACTACAACCCCCTTCCCCTCATGGAGTTTCCCATCTCCCAATCACCTCAGTCAGCCCTGGCAAGGTGCACTCAGTTGCCTTCCCCCATGACAGGGCCTACCTACTGGATGGCAGGAGGAATGGTAAATGGAGTCTGCCAGGTAGGAAATGAGGTTTGAGAGAAGAGGGTATTGAGGGTGGGGTAGTCTAAAGGAAGAGCTTTTTTTTTATATTTTTCTTGATTGTTTTGCTTATTATCTTCGCAACCCCGTTAAAAAAACAGAATACAATGTTCCCTGTGAGGGTCCAAAGGTAACCTGCTCCACCCTCCACTGATTTAAACTTTATGTTTATTGTTTTAATCAACAATACATACAGTTAAAAATCCCAAGTAAGGACATTACATATAGGATAAAGTGTGGGTCTCGGTGTGTAACGAGAATTTACACACACCTGAGGCGTTTGCATAGCATCAAACCCGGGTGTGTGATAAGTCGAGTACTACTGGGACCATATTTATTCCTATATAATTGTTGGGCTTTTCGCCCCAGCAATTATATAAAAAAAAAAAAAAGACTGCTGTGCTGGTGCAGTCAGATTACCTCGGCGCACGAGGTCCGCTTTCATTTTATTTAAAAAATTGTTGTAGGGGTCCATTCGGTAGCCGTGTGGAACATCTGAAGTAATTTTAAAAATTACTTACTGCTGAGTGCCCATGGCAGTTTCTATCCATGGTGGGTTTGCGTAGGAGAAGGGTTTCCTGTTCGGGAAGGACACAGTCAGCGAGGAGTTTGAGCATGTGTAGTGTGGGGAAACCCGTGTGCGTGTTTGCCATTATAAACACTCCTTTATAACAGCAAATTACACCATGGTTTACCAATGGGAAAAAGGGAAACCTATTAATTATAATAAAAATAATACACTCAGCCCCAGGCGGCCATTTTGAATAAGGTTAAGCATAGAACATTTCAACTCACATTTGAGTTCTGGGGAGAGTGACCGGAGTCTAACCGTCCTAAACATTTTGATATGTTTATGAAGGGGATAACCTTGAATATCTCCTTAATTAAATACATCTTGTGCTGCAATCTAAGCCCATGAGCTGCATGGTATTTAATCGAAAAAATGAAAAGTCATAAACTAATAGTTCCAATACTTTCCACCTAGCCAGTAGATGGATTATACACCATGCGGTCCACTGTTGTGCACAAATGGTGCCCAGAAATGTGGAATAATGCTACTGCTAAACACATTTTTAAAATGAAAGAATGTACAAAAAATAACTAAGCTAACCTGTATTCGAGGCGCTTAAATCCCCAAACTGTAAATGGTCCTCATGTGAAAACAGAAAGCATAACGCATAGAAGGCTGACCCCCATCTTAAACTCGTTACCCATCTAATGTACAAGACTTTCAGAGTACTGTACATAGCTTTTGGATATGCAAGGAACATTTAAAGTATTTATAACTATGAGAGCTAAACATCGCTCCAGTGACTTTGATGAAAATAAGACAAACAGACTTGTAACATATTAAAGCAGACCAGAAAACTTTAAAGAATCACTGTTACATACAAAATATTTATTTGTTAAATTAGATTCCTAGGCTTACTGACGCTTGTAAACTGCTGAATAATGTTGTCTCTAAACTGACCCACCTCAGGCAACTGTATTAACATTATTTAACAAAACAGACAAAATGGCAGTCCTTAACAAGCTGAAGGGAGATTAAAACAGGAAACACCCCCCCCCCCCACTGTGGTGTCTGACCGTCCTGCTGCACAGATAGAAAACTGAGTGCAACAGTTACCAAAGTCTCTAGTCTTAACATGGGACAAAGAGTAAACTCACCACTGTTTTTTTAAGGACATGTAATTTCATTTCCCTTCAGGTTTCTTCTTTATCAGATGATCAGTCCCCCGGAGCAGCCGCCCTGGTTGTCAGCACGAAGTACTTCTCGCTCCACTTCAGAGCTTCAGTCGGTCTAGTGAACAGATACATTTTCCCTTTGTAGGGGATCCAAAGTCGAACTGGAAATATTATTCCATGTGGGATTCACGGAGCACTGCCTGGACCCCTTCGAATTTTTCTGCTTGTGTCTCATGGCAAAACTAATATCGGAGTATAGGCGGACTGTTATCGGAAGAGGGACATTTAGTTACTGGAGGGGGTGCAACACAGGGCAACAAAGATGATCAAGGGGCTGGGGGACTTATACGAAAGGAGGCTGAGGGAGTTGAACATGTACTCGCTGGAGGAGAGGAGGGACGGGGGACATGACTGAAAACTTTAAGTACATGAAAGGAATTAACAAGACAGGTACAGAGGGGCTGTTCAAAGTAAGGGAGGGGAGGAACACCAGGGGCCATGATATGAGACTGGAGGGAGGAAGGTTCAGGAGGGAGATGGAGACAATTTTTTACAGAGAGGATGGTAGCTGGGTGGAATGCGTAACCTGCAGAAGTGGTATCCAGTAGAACAGTGGACTGCTTCAAAAGGGGATGGGACAGGACAAGGGGGAGGGTCAATGGAGGGGAAGGGTGGAAGGGAGGGGCAGCTGCAGAACAAGGGGTGCTACCTGCACATTTGAGCAGACTTGACAGACCTTGCACAGTAAAGTTCCTTTTTTCCGCGCCATCGCGAGCAGAAAGTGCAGAGTGCCTATGCCATCAGTAACCAGCACAATGGTATGTTGGGCTTCCGGGTTGTCCTGGTGGCATTGTGGCATGATCCTGTAGGCCTTCTGTAGAGAGTGGACCTTTTTTTTTTTTTTGTATTCTTTTTGCTGCCCGGCCACCTTGTTCTCTGCCCCAGAAACATAGAATTTGACGGCAGATAAGGACTGCTTGGCCCACCTAGTCTGCCCATTTCCCTACCTAATGGATTAGCTGCAGATCCTTGTTAACCAACAGCCTATTTCCTCCTGCCACCCCACTAGAATTGCCTTATGTCTGTCCCATGCATTCTTGAATTCCCCCACTGTTTTTGACTCCACTACCTTCTCAGGAAGGCTGTTCCATGTATCCACAACCCTCTCCGTGAAAAAAATACTTCTTCACATTGCCTCTGAGCCGTCCCTCTCTATCTTCAAATTGTGCCCCCTTGTTCTTGTACATCTCTTTCTGAAAATGCTACTCTCTTGGACTGTGTTGATTCCCTTAAGGTGCTTGAAAGTTTCTATCATGTCCTCCCCTCTCCCTTCTCTCCTTGAGGGTATACATACTAAGGTCCTTTAAACTCTCCTGCACACCACATCCTGGCTCCCTCTACCCACCAATACCCCTTGACTTACCCCTCGAGGTGGGGCCGATGCCCAGTCTGTCTCCAAAGGGAAAGGCGCCTGCTGGCATTGCCTCCCTGGATCCCCCAGGGCAGGGTTCGGGGTTGAGTGGTGCATTGGGACCAGTAATTGATTGGTGGGAGGTGGGGCCATTAAGGCTGAGGTGCCAGCCACGCATCATTCGTGGCAGCCGACATGTGTATTTTTTGTACTGCCCCAGGGACGGGGACATGCAATGATGTCCAGCATCCGTCCCACCCCTCGTTGAATCCAGCACCAGTGCTAGCATGTCCTCCAGGCCTCTGCCAGGAGTCACACACACACTGACACTCACCCAACCCTCCCCCAGAAAAGGAGAGCAGCCCAACAGGCGCTCAATCCATCTCCCCCCGGCCGGCCCTCCAGTGACCTGAGTCCATTGCCGAACCCGGGTCGCCGGTGCTGCAAGCGGAAATCCAACCACTGCACCAGCGGGCCAGCTTGCAGGGACTGAACCTTGTGGGACACTTCCTCTCCCAGCTGTTGGACTAGCCACTCTTGCAGGAACAAGATCAAATGGTCTCCCTCAGACTCCTCAGGTATTTCCAATATACGAATGTTTGCCACCCTTATCAGATTCTCAAGCGCCTGTAGCCAAGATTTTAAATGTGTACTCTCTCGGATCACAATAGTTACGGCTCCCATTGCTGCATCGGATCTCTTTGTGGAATCTGTGGTGGCAGTTTGAATGGTTGCAACTGTGGTTTCTAGTGTTGCCACTCTGTTTGTTAGTCCGTCAAATTTATCGGGAAGGCTAGCCACCATAGCAATTAATCTATTTATCTTCATGCCCAGGGTTTGCAGAATTTCTTTCCCAGGCTGAGTCAGGAGATCTTCATCATGGCCTTGTGCTGACCTCGTGGTGGGAGCCGAGGGAGCATTTTTCTATCTTGTTGCTGAGCTTTTCTGGGGTTACCCATATTAATCCTGGAGGGTTCCGATGCTGTCTGGTATAAACTGTAGCTCCCTGTTTCAAGAAAACTTAACTTTCTAACAATAAAATAACAGATTATGATTCAGCACTCAGCTAGTTAGCAGCCATCTGGCCCAGCCTCCTCTGCATGCCCCCCACCCTCCATTGGTAAAATGAATTCAGCTCTTCCAGCTTCTCACAATGAATGTCTTTTAGCTTGTCCTCTGCCAAAGGTTACTTTTTTTTGCAATCTGAATATTTAGTAGTTCTGAAAATCTGCTAAATAAAGAATTGAAAAATGACTTTTAAGCCCCATGAACTCTGCTTGTTCTGCATACACACAGGTTGTAGTTCAGACCACTGTAACTCGGTTTGTCAGGGTATACGCCAGTGGCATGGACAGAAAAATCATTTGAAAGCCAGAACCCTTTCACAGCCTCACTGCATCCCCTTCTCCACTGAGGTCTTGCTCATATTTGTTACTCAGACCCAGTGTAAATTTTTATTTATTTGAATTTTGGTAACCGCACAGCCCACTGAGATCATACAGTCCCTTTTTCAGGGATGACCCAGGACAGGTACAACATATCAACAGAGAACATAAAATGTATACAAATATAACAATAAAGCTTCAACAAGAAAAAAATAATACAAGGTGAGGAGACAAATATATAGCATTTATACAACATTTAAACAAAATTTGAATAGTATTACAACATAGTCAGTAAATGCCATATTGCACTTCAGGAACTGCATAATAAGAGCAGAAATTACAGCAGTATGATGTTTATGCATTTAACAGCATGCGTAATGCAAACAGAGCACAATATTTGTATTATGACACCAGTAGGGAAGTAGATATCAGAAAGTAGGAGTAAACAAAATCATAAGTTAGGGTTTAGAATGCCAACCCCCTTCAATTAACTTGTAAGCAGCTGCCTACATGGAGTATGCCTTCCTACATGACCAATCTCAAAAACTGAGAATATTTTATGTAGGTTGCAACAGCACATATAGAGTAGTAGCAGAGCTGGTGTGAGTGGGATGTTTCCTAAAAGTAGTGGGTGCAGCACCAATTCAGACCTTAACAGATCCTGTATTATAATGTTAGTGGGTGAGCAGACGTGAACTCAAGGCATAGGGGGAGGGGAGGAACTGAGCATCCAAAGGACTGCTCTCCTCCTCCAGGGGGAGGTTCTGTAGAGCCCAGTGCTCGTCTGACCACTAGTGGAAGCTGCAGGAAAAGGCACCCAGAAATGCCAAGAAAGCAAGGGGAGGAGGGTGGTAGACGCCAAAGTGCAGAGTAGAGTATGACACATCATGGCATCAGTGCATGCCATGCCCCTCACAGGGAAGAAGAAGAAAACTGGCAAAGTACTGGTGGCAGGATGGCACCAGACACCCACAGCCCCCGCAAATAACCAGCTGGGCCTGCCAGCCAAGAACCGGATCCTGTCCCTGACAGGGGGTGGGGAACTCCATCGAACCCGCCAAGGGGGAAGACCGACATGCAGGTACGTCCTTGTGGACATCAGGGTGTCAGGGCTGGGATGTCTGCCAGATGGGAGCGATCTGGTAAGGGATGAAAAAGATGAACAAAAAGAAAGAATAAATGATTTTAGTGGATGCGTACATGTGTGGGTGGGTGGGTGACCTTCATGACTTTGTGAAAAGAGAGAGTTCTCTGCCAATACAGCATGAAAATGCAATTCCTAGTCTTCCACCAGTGAAATTTTGCCCCTCCATTCTGTACTCCTGCCACCTACTGCCTCTCTAACAGCTCCAAATGTAAGTAGGTCCCCCACTGGACATGTATATCAAAAAATATATATGCTAAAGTCACACTTATCTCAAGGGTTGGTTTCTCAAGGAAGTAGCTGAGAATAATGAAGCCTAAGGTTATCACTGGAGAAGACACTGGCATAGAAAGAGTTAAAATAGGAAAGGCAATTAATCTATTTTTATAAAACAATGATTCCTGTGGAGCACAGGTTTTTCTTTTTGTAATGGGCACATAGGAAATGAAAACTAAGTTTTGAAACAATATGTCAAACTATAAATCTTGCATCTGACAGACATGACAATAAAAAACAAATATATGATTTAAAAGGCAAGAATCTTAGTTCAAAATCACTGAAGCAAGAGCTACCCTGGAAGGGTACTGGCAGTAAAGCATAGTTTCACAGAAATTCAAAATTACAGGTTATCCAATCATTCTGCCCACCCAGGTTCAAGAGTGGACTTGGAACCAGGCGGGCTGCTGGGGGGGAGGGGGGCCCTTCTATGGTGGTGTTTCTGTGCAGCAGTGTTCCCAGCTGAAGAGGGAACACACTGGGTTCCTCAACTACAGCAACCCTTGTGGTGGGCCTCAGAGCTTGCCTCTTCCTCAGGGAGACCCTACGTGCTCGTGAAGCCTGTCGGGGCACCACGCAGAGCCATGTGGAACACTTGAGGGGGAACAGTCATAAGGGGGGACAAAAAAACAACTATATGCACACTAAGTAGTCTGAATGATGGTCGCTGGCCCTCTCCTGCCCCACTCCTGGGTGTGCGCTAAAGATCACCACCATCACCAACAGCTACAGTAAACTGAATCTAGCTAACCTGATTAAGTTCCCTGTTGCCACTCTGGCCAAGGCATTTGGCATTATGAATTTTCAGTGTTCAGTTAGCCTGGATCAGGATGATACGAGGACTAGGGGAAAAGCCCTATGGGGAAGAGACTGGAGGAGCTCAACCTGTACTCACTGGAGGAGAGGAGTAACAGAAGGGATATGATTGAGGTCTTCAAATATCTCAAGGGAATGAACAGGGTAAGCCTTGAGGGAGTGCTTCAGCTGAGGGAGGCAGGGGACACACAATGAGGCTGGTCGGGAGGGGAGACGAAGGGGGGGGCAAGGAGACACTACTTCACTGAGAGGGTGGTGGAGCCCTGGAATGCCCTGCCCATAGAGTTGGTGGCTGTTACAATTGTGAAGGGGTTCAAGAAAGGCTGGGATAGGTACAGGGGAGGATATCCCAGAGCCTGCTGGGGACCCTGTAGGGAGGGTGGGGGCAACAGAGCCCTGGGTAGGCACTGATCCCAGAGCAGACTCAGTAGACCATAGGGCCTAATCTGCTGGCTTTTTTAGTATGTAACCTGATATTGTAGCTAATCCTGTTCACATGTGACTTAAAGAATTTGGTACATTTCAGTCACTAAGGCTATGATTTTTTTAAACCTTAGCGCTAACATAGCATTCCATGGATCTCCAATGGCTTTGATGAAGGGAGAACAGTACAACCATCAGAAAATATGGCACAGATGACAACTCAGGCATCAAACAGATGAAAAAAATAAATACAAAATTACGTATACTGTACAACCCCCCCATCCCCCCTCCGTGGGAGGAAGGGTGTGAGAAAGTGAATGGGTAAGTAGCGAGTGTGCGTGCGTGTATATTCCTGCCTACAGCAAACATAGCTGCCCTGAGTTGACTAAAGAAATTCTGAGCCCTGTGTCATATAACCTTTATGGAGGCAAAGATTTGTTTTCTAGCACCTCATAAAGTATGTATGTAATATGAGAAGAAAACCATCTGGGGAAAACAAATCACGCCCAGTGGAGTTACAAAGTTCAAGGAGGAAAACAAAGTGATCTAGCCTTGGTTATGTGATTAGTCTATGCACAGCTGGATGTACCACTTGCAGTAAATGTTTACCATGATAAAAAGAGAAGTTTCATCTCGATCTTCCACAAACGTGACTTGGCTTCAATATGTGGCAACCTAACCAAATGTAAATCCATAATTACAGACAGCAAAAGGGACATTAATTTAATAAATCAGAATACTGAAAATGTTGTTGATTATCTGTGCTCCTGTTATAGTGTGCTGAGAAAACATTTTAAAGTACATAAATAGGACTTTCCAGTGGCTAACCACGCTGACAGAGTATGCAATACTTCAGCAATCTCAGTTTGCAACGGTGGGGGGCTCCCGTCGTTATGCATCTGCCAAGCAGGAGACAGTGTACTCAGTAGCTCAGACCCCCTGCAGACCTGGGGGGGGGGGTGTGTGAGCAGGAATAGCTAGTCCTAGAGAAGGGTAAATCCTGCCACCTGCATGACACAGAACACTGGCGTGCAACACTGTGGCACTGTGCATTAAGTCAAGGGGCAGTTAAGAGGAGCAGACTTTATCAAACAGCATGTGTTCGCAGGAGGTAGGCCATGTCAGATGAACTGGACTGCCTTCTTTAACTGGGTGAAGAACATGGTGGACAAGTGACAGGCAGTGGACAAACTGAACCTTGATTTCAGAAAAGCTTTTGATGCTACCCCACATGTACTGCTGGTTAAGAAACTAAGAGACAGGAGTGTGAGGAGTAAAATCACAAGTTGAGTGAAAAACTACCTAAGTGATAGAAACCAGAGGGTAGTCCTAAATGGAGTACATTCAGAAGTAGGAGGGATGCCCTCAGGGATCAATCTTGGCACAGTTTCCTTTTAACATAAGAACATAAGTAGCAGCTGGCAGAAGGAGACCTCCAGGCCTATCTTGTCTGCCCGATTTGTGTTGGGATCTTGTATTTTATCCCATCACTGATGTTTGTGTCCCCTCTCCTCCCTCCCTCCCTCCCCTCTTCCTTTTCCTTGTCCCCACATCCTACCTGAAAGATCCCACTGTCTTCGATGCCACGACCACTCGGGCAGTGCGTTACCACCCTTCTGTGAAGAAGCGCTTCCTCACATCCCTCCTAAATTTTCCTCCCACCAGCTTTAGGCTGTGTCCTCTGGTGGAGGTATGTTCTCTTAGGTTGAAGAGACCCTCCCATGCTACCTGGTTTATACCCCTTAGGTACTTGAAGGTCTCCATCATATCCCCCCTCTGCCTCCTCTCCTCCAGTGAGTACATCTGCAGGGACTCAGCCTCTCTTTTGTATGACTTGTCCTGCCGCCCTCAGATCATCTTAGTTACCATCCTCTGTACCCCTTCCAGCAGTTTTTTTGGTTTTTTTTTTTAAAGGTATGAGTGCTAATACCTCACTCCATACTCCAAGTGAGGCCTCACCAGTAACCTATACAGTGGCAGAATAACCTGTTTCTGCTACTGAATCCCTTTGCGATGCATTCCATCATTTTGTTGGCCTTTGCTATCGCTTTTTGCATTGTGTGGATGGCTTCACGTCACTAGTGATTGCTACTCCTAGATCCTTGTCTTCCTCAGTCTCTGAGGGACACCAGGGGGCATGGGCTAAGAATAGAGTGGGAAGATTTAGGAGGGAAATGAAGAGACACTATTTCACAGAGAGAGTGGTTGCAAAATGGAATGCACTACCAGAATGGGTTGTATCATGTAAATATGTGAACAGCTTCAAAAGGGCATGGGACAGGGAACAAGGGAGAGTGAAGGTGGGGCAGTGGGATGACAAAGGGAAGGGGGTGGGGCAGTTGCAAACTAGGGGCTCTAGCTGCACACTTGAGCAGACTTAGATAGACCAGATGGTCTGTTTCTGCTGGCACATTCCTATGTTCGTATGTTACCTGTACTTTTCCTATATAGTACTTGGTTCTTGGGTTTTTTGCCCCTATGTGCATCACCTTGCCCTTCTTGGCACTGAAGCCCAGCTACCAAATCCCTGACCACTTCTCCATTCTGGCTATGTCTTCCCTTAGTTCCTGTAACCCCCCCTCCTCAGTGTCCACCCTCCCACAGATTTTGGTGTAGTCAGCGAAGAGGCACATCTTGCCTTGAATACCCTCCCCAATGTTATTTATAAAGACATTAAACAATACTGAGCCCAAGACTAATCCTTGTGGTACCCTGCTAGTGACCTCCTTTGTACTGGAGGCTAACCCCTCCCCGACTACCACCCTCTGCGTCCTGCCCCCCAACCAGTTCTCCACCCATCTGATCAATCTTTCCCCCACCCCTAGTGCCTTTAGTTTTATCAGCCTTCTGTTAGGCACTGAGTCGGAGGCTTTGCTTAAGTCCAGGTATATGATGTCTACTGCCTTCATGACATAGTCAAAGAACTCAGTTAAGTTTGTTTGACAAGATCTTCCAGCCACAAACCCATGTTACTTACTGTCATGCAGACCGTTCTCCAAGTATTTCACCAGTCCCTCCTTTAACATAGACTCCATAAGTCTGCACACTACAGAGGTCAGGTTTACTGGGATGTATGTCTGGGTACTACATTAGCTGTTCTCCACTTCAGTGGCACTACCCCCGAGTTCAGGGAACTACTGAACAAAACTGCCATAGGACCTGCCAGTTCATCGGCCAATTCACCGAGTACCCTGGGGTGTAACCCATCCGGCCCTGGGGATTTATCCACTTTTAGTGCCCTCAGCCCCTCTCTCACCCTATCTCAATAACCCCTATTTGGTCTACCCCTGTTCCCTGCCTGTGGCATCTGCCCATCTTTTTCTTTCCTAAAGATTGAGCAGAAGTATTCATTGAAAACCTCTGTTTTTGCTCTGTCCTCCATTACCCATTCTGTCTCCTGTTTGAGTCTGACAAAGCTGACTTTTTTGTCCATTTTCTCTCTTATATAGTTAAAGAAGGCCTTTTCCCCCTGTGCTGTGTGTAGCTCTTTCTGTGCCTTGGCCTTCTGGACCTCCTTTTTTGGCTATTATGGCCAGTCTGCAGTATTCCTCTTCATCCTCGTCTCTAGCAGCTCGTTTGCTCTCCCTATAAGCTGCTCTCTTTTCCCTAATTGATCTAGCTACTTCCTTGCTGAACCAGCTGGGCTGTCTTGCCTTTGCCTTCTTCCCTTTTGTCTTTATGCAACTGTCCATGGTCATTTGAATGGCTCTCTTGATATGTCCCCATAGTGTTTCTACCCCATCCCCTCCTCTATTGTTCCTAGTTTCTCAATGATCATTTCCCTCATCCTAGTAAAGTTGGCTCTCCTGAAGTCCCGCGCCCTAGTCCTTGTTTGGATATCCTCTTTGCCCAGATCTGTCTTGAACCATACTGAACTATGGTCACTCCCACCTAGGGATTCCCTGATATCAATTTCCTGGATGTGCTCCCCATTTGTAAACGCAAGGTCCAGGACTGATTTCCCCCTAGTTGGTCCTGCCGCCAGCTGTGTCATGAAGCCATCCTGTATTGCATCGAGGATCACCTGGCTTCTGGTGCAGGTCATGGCAGGAGTTACCCAATCTATTTTGGGCAGGTTAAAGTCCCCCATTACTATCTTCTTCTCCCTCCCTGTTATGTCTCTCAGTTGCGCACCCAGCACCCTGTCCATTTCCTCCCCCTGGTTAGGTGGTCTATAAACCATCCCTAACCTAATTTTTCTACCCCTGTTGGTTTGCGGTTGTAGCCACAATGCCTCACTGCCCCCCTTTCCACCTCTTCCCTCACACACACTATCCCTTCCCTGATATAAGCTGCAACCCCCCCTCTTTTTCCTTTCTCCCAGTCTCATCTGTAAAGCTTGTACCCTGGGCTCAAGAGGTCCCAGTAATGGTATACCACAGCCCAGGTTTCAGTAATGGTTGCAATGTCCACATTGCCCATGCTCAAGAGGGCCTGTAGATCTTGTTCCCTATGTTGCGTGAACTGAGGAATACCACCATCCACCTTGTCCCTTCTTCCCACTTTTAATTGCTTCCTGAATTGACCCTGTCTTCACCTTCCCCCCACCCCTTGTTCACTCTGTTACCTGCATCCTTCCCTCTCCCTTTTTTCCTGCCTACATTGGGGGGGGGGCGTTTGGGCCCCCTCATTTCTGTCTCCCCCCCCCTTAGCAGTTTAAATGAAGTACCTCTGTCATGAACACCCCCATCATGCTCTTTAGCATTCTTTTTCCTGCCCAGTTAAGATGCAGCCTGTCCTGACTATATAGTCCTTTGTTGGACCATGTGTCTCTCCCGTTCCCTATAAAGCCATGCTCCTCCTCCCTGCACCATTCCGCTAACCAGCTGTTAAACTCAGCTATTCTTTTTTTCCTTGCTGTGCTGGCCCTGGGGACTGGGATTATTTCTGAGAATGCCATTAAGTGTACCAATTCCCTACATGCCTTTGCTATGTCCCTGAATCTTGCTTGTACTATTACCACCTCTTCTCCAGCTAAATCATTGGTACCAATATGCAGTACTAGGTCTGATCTCCCCCCTACCTTTTTTTTTTTTTTTTTAAATCAGCTTCTAGATGCTGGGTAGTGCTTTTCCTGCTTCCAACCCATGTCTATAGGCTACCATAGTTCTGTTATGTGGTCCTCCTTACATCCCTCATGTTATACCTTTGACTGAAACGCTGAAGATCACTATTTTTTAGTACCTAGTTTGCCCCCTTGCCACAATTGGGTCCTCCATGTTGGTTTTATTTCCTATTACTTGTGCTCCTTTCTGCTCCAATACCCCTGTCGTTGTGCCCATTTCAGTGTCCGCCCCCCCCAATCCTTGCTACCATTCACCCTTGTCTTCTCCTCCCTATTGTG
The DNA here is from genome assembly GCA_016271365.2 of Neoceratodus forsteri. Classification (NCBI taxonomy): domain Eukaryota; kingdom Metazoa; phylum Chordata; order Ceratodontiformes; family Ceratodontidae; genus Neoceratodus; species Neoceratodus forsteri. The sequence continues at coordinate 452,687,908 of CM028129.1, read as the reverse complement.
TCCCTGACTTCAATTACACCTACCACCCCCTCACTGGTATGATGACCTCTGCGTTCTGTTACTGTCTACTGGTCCCTCCCTCCCCTAGTCTTCCTTGCACACACACCCTCTTCTTGTCCCTTCCACTGAGGTTTCATCCTTCCAGTTGCCCCTATTTGCCATCTGACCATCATTTTCCCCTACCCACTCTTCTCAATCATCTCATTTGTTTCCCCTGCCCCTTGCCCCCAATTCCAGCACCTTGTACCTATTTGATGTAGGTAGCTGGAATTTTGAGCCATTCCTTGCCCCCTCTATACTTTTTTAGTCTGCTTTTTCTTTTCCCCCTCCATTCTGCCATTTGCCACTCCCCTCTTAAGCTGCTATAATTATTTCCAATAATGTCCTGCCGGCCTGTGTTTTGCCACTGTGCAACTTCCTGCTCTCCTCATCCCAATGTGTTATTCTGTCATCCCTCAACTTCCCACTCCTCGAATCCAAGTTGATTGTATGCATTTGCACCAAGCATCCCTTGTAAGATCCCATACAGCCATTCAATTTCATTCTTCAGAGTGTTGTACTTTCTGCACACCGGACACTCCGCCATTTTCCATAGTGTGTCCATGGACACCGCAGCTCCACATGTATTACATCCTACTATCCTTCCCCTTCCACTCAGCTAGCCATTTCCCTCCTTCTCCTCCCCCAGCCACTGCCCTGTTTTCACTCACGTGACCCCACATTTTTCCTTGCTCCTGTTTTAATTTGGATCAGGGGCTATAATCCTTAAATGTATTCATTCTGCGATTGTTTCTATTCGTATACCTTTTAGCAATATAGTCCCCTTTAAACTTATGCTTGTGTAAGACCTGAGACCAACATAATCCTAGACCAGCATAAATATACCTCCTTCACTATAGTCCCCCTTTAAACTTATGCTTGTGTGAGACCAGAGACAATATAATCCCCTTTAAACTTAAACTTGTGTGAGACCCGAGACCAACATAATCCTAGACCAGCATAAGCATACCTCCTTCAACACGTTTTACATGCCATTTATTTTCTATATCACACAATCCGAATGCTCCTTATTGCTTGCAGTGGAAGCCACAATGTTAGCTACTATTTCTGTGCCTGCCCCTGCCCCTTCAGAATTACATCAATACAACGTCACTATTGGGCTACCAATTCAGATTTGCCCCTAATTCAGTGACTGCCCCTCAGAAGTTAATATAATGTTCCCCTTAAAATTATTTATTTATTCATTCATTCTCAGATTACAATGCCTTTGAGCACATAACAGCTCTTTTACAAAGGTTCCACGTCAGTGGGAAGGGTGACAGACATACAACAGATAGTATTATATAAAAAATTGACAAGAAAGTATTTAAAATGACAATATGACATTAATATTGCAACTAAAATTAAAACTATGAATTGGAAGGAAATCAAAAACAATGTAATAAAAGGAGGCAGCCCAAGGTGCTTTGTCAAGTAGGTATAGTTAGATTTGGGTGCCGGCCGGGGGGAGTAGGATCGAGCGTCCGACGGACAGCTCTCCTACCCAAGGGGGAGGGCGGGCAGCACTCTGTGCGCTGGGGACCCCTGGTGGAGACCGGGAGTTCCATGCAACCGACGCTCGATGTGGGGGGGGGGAGGAGGAGGCTGGGCGGACGCTGGCATCATTGCACGTCCCCGCCTCCTCTGGGGAGGAAAATCAGGTGGAAAAAGATGGCGGGCAGGACCACCGATCAATGAAGCCCTCCCTGGAGAGCCTCACATTACCGCCGCCGCTGCGGGACCCGACCAGTCACAGTTCGGGGTCAGCGAGGTGGCCCATCGGGGGCAAGCTGGGTGACCAAGGGTCCTCAGCAGCAACTGACGGCGGTAGAGGTCTCCGGGGGCCGTGACCAGGGCGGATGGCTGCCGGTGGTCCTGCCAGAAAAAGGGCAAATTAAAAAAAAAAAAATAATAAAATAGTTAGATTTGGGTGAACAAAAGTTCAGGTAAGTGAAGATAAAGAATGGAAAGAAGGTAGAGGGTGAGGTGAAAGAAGGAAGGGGGGATGCGCAGGAAATAAAGCAGAGCCGTTAGGGTGAAAGTGGTAATTCACAGAGAAAAGGGGAGAAAGTAGGTACACAAGGATGTGTCCCTACTGCTGAGGTAGTGTCATGTCAGTTGAAACAGTCACAGGAACTGTTAGCTGTAAGAAGCTGATGAAGAGTGCCTTTAAATGGTCCCAATTTTGGTAAGGAAGAGATATCTCTGGGCAGCGCATTAAACCATAGTGGTGCTCTATATGCAAACGATCGTTGCCCTTGTGTAGTCTGGCATCTTGGGACAGGGAAGAGTTGGTTGACCAAGCTACGCATGTGCTGGGAGCTGCAAGATGGGTTGAGTAAGTTTGTAACACCAGAAGGCAGGAGCCTGACAAGTGCCTTTTTAGTTAGCAAAATGAATTAAATTAATTAAATTAATATAATGTCATGCATGGGCTACAAGTTCAGATTTGCCCCTCCGGTGGTTACTTGCCTATAGGGTGCCCCTTCAGAACTGAGTTAATATAATGCTCCCCCCAGAATCAAGTTAATATAATGACACAAATGGACTATTAGTTCAGATTTGCCCCTCCAGTGGTCGCTTGCCTGTAAGGTGCTCCTACCTCTCTGAAGTGATCAGTCCCTGTCAGGAAAGGTCCTTCTATTGTCCTTTGTATAAACTTTTTTATAGACCTTCTTCCCGATCCATCCCACTCCACTGAGCATTTAATAGAGTGCGGGGATGGGTGGGAGGGACAAATTAAATATCACGCTTCTCTGCCACCAATGCAGCCTGCCTCAGCGCTGATTGTCTGGGCGCTCTTCCTGCCACCAATACGGCTCTCTTCAGTGGCTCCCGCCACCAACGGACCCGAGCAGAGAGATGCTCTACTGCAGTTTGAGGCTGGGACCTGGTTTTTAAGCTCAGCCACCGCTCAACATCTGTACCTCTGATGCTAGAGAGGGGATTCAAGGGAGGATCTTCCTCTTCTCGCACAATACAAAGATCGAAGAGCACTGGACAGTAAGGCTGATGTAAAAGTACGAGAAAAGATCTAGAGAGGCTGCAGAAGTGGTGAAGGGTTTGTCAATTGAAATTCAATGCCAAGAAGTGCAAGGTAGCATTAAAAGGGGCAAGAGATCAAAGGCAAAGGAGTGGGGGGGGGGGGTTGCGATGGAGAGCACAACATAGCAAAGGTACTTGGGGATTATAACATCAGACAATCTGAGGACAACAGAACAGTGTAGCAAGGCAGAGGGGAGGGGGAATAGGATGCTGAGATGAACTGGAAGGGATGATTAGCAGTCACAGGAGCAAAGTGATTCAGTCACTGCACTGGTCCCTGGTTCATTCTCACTTGCAGAATTGTGTGCAGTTTTGGAACCCACACTTGAAGACGAACAGGGACAGTGGGAGGTGCTGCAGAGGAGGGTAAAGTACAGTTATGTAAGAACTTACCATAACAGTAGATCTTCAAGAAGAGCTCTTGCAGCAGGCCACACCATAAGGATTATGCCGCCAGGCACTAGGACCCCACAGAAAATTTTTAGCTAGCACTATACAGCGGTGACCGCCCCTCAATGTCAGCCAATGGTATAAAGGGGGCGGTCCTCGGCCCCACCTCCATTCTCCCGCCAGAGACCAGGCCTGAAGTAAACGGAGAACCAAGGAGGCTCTAATATTCCCATGAATAGGAAGCAAAAAAAACAGGGGGAAGGAGTGAGGGAAAGCAGCGCTTGCTGCAAGAGCTGTTCTCGATGCTCTACTGTTACAGTAAGTTCAATTTTTTTTTTTTTTTAATTTAGATTTTTCTGGGTTTTCTCCAGTAACCTCCCATCCCCAGGCACATGGCCATACGAGCATGTGGAGGTGCGCACGCACACCGGAAACCAGCTTAGCCCCTTCCTCCCACCCACACTGCCACCCACGCCTGCCTACACTGCTCCACCGGACCTCCACCCAGTGGGGATAGAACTACAGGAGGGACAACAACCCACCACCCCCGTGAGAGGAGAGCAGCCTGGTGGCTCACTCAATCCCACTCCTCCCAGCTCCTCCATGCCTGTACCCTGATGACCCGAGGTCATTCCTGAACCGGGTTGCCAGCGCAGTGTGAGGTAAGGCATCCAGTGCCTCAACCCTTAGCACCACCGGGCCACTTATGCCAAGTTCTTACGTAACTGTATTATCTTCCTTCAAGTTGGAGCTCTTGCAGCAGGCTACACCATAAGGACTGAGTACCAAACAGTACAGGAAAGAATCAAGGTCCAGAAAATAAGCACTCCAGCCTGGTATCAGAAAAAAATGCAGGTCCAACCAAATATTAGATGCAGTCAAAATGTAGGTTTAATGCAAATGCATAGTGAGCCTGTTGGTGGGTTGGCAGGCCTAAATATAGCACCTCCCTTTGTTCTTCCTGCAGATTGCCCTACACTTGTTTGTTGTTGCAGTACAGGAAGAACCCAGTTTGGAAGGGAGGAGGAGGAGGAAGACTAATGCCAGTGGGAGCGTTCAGGAAAGGAGTCCTTGAAGGACGACTAGGTTGGAACCCACTCTCTGCCAAGAGGCAATGTCCAGGTTGCAGTGCCTGACAAAGATATGCACTGAACTCCACATAGCAGCAGCACAGATGTCTGCTGCAGAAACACTTCTCAGGGAAGCAAACAAAGAGGCAACTCCCCGGTGGAGTGAACCTTAACTGGACCTGGTAAGGGTTTACCATACTTGTAACAGAAGGTGATGCAATTCACCAGTCATTTGGATAGCATCTCTTTGGCCACTGGTGCCCCAAAGGATGTCGAGGTGAAGGGGAAAAACAACTGGTCAGATTTCTTGGTAGACCAGGTGCAATCAACATAATAATGGAGCACCCTATGGACGTCCAGAGTATGTAATAGGGCCTCCCACCGATTGGAATACTCTGGGTAATATACTGGCAAGTGGATGTCTTGATTGAGCATGAACTCCAACACAACTTTTGGAAGAAACTTAGGACTGGTCTTCAAAGACACCCTGTCCTCATGGAATACTAAATAGGGCTCTTTACACATCAGAGCCTGAAGCTCGAACTTCTCCAAGCAGAAGTAACGGTAACAAAAAATAACGCTTTCCATGGCAGAAAGCGAAGCTCATAATCCACGACTGGCTCAAAGGGAGGCAAAGTAAGTTTCTTTAACACAAACAAAAGATCCCATGGAGGGATAGGGTTCCTAATGGGTGGTTTCAGATGTAACATGCCGCGCAAAAAGGTGCATGGCAGGCCCAATTTGGCAAGTGTTTTGCCCTCCACAGGTGCAAGATAGGTTGAAATTGCTGAGTGGTGCACCTTAATGGAAGAATAGTGTAGTTTGGAATCTGAAAAGGAAAGAAGATACTCCAGGACAGAGTTCATCAGGCAGGTGAACTGAGCTAAACCACAGATGGAAGCCCATAAGCAGAATCGCTTCCACTTCATGGCATAAATAGCCCTGGTGGAAGGTTTCCTAGCTACAAACTAGAACCTCAGTGACCCTAGGGGAAACCTGAAGTGGGCCATGACTATGTCTGCAGGAGCCAAGCATGCAGGTGCAGAGACTTGAGATCCCAGTGGACCAAGATGCCCTGCTCCTGGGATAGCAAGTGTGAGGTCAGGGACAGGGGGATCGGAGGTTCCACTGCCAACTGCTGAAGCAGGGGAAACCAAATCCGTCAGGCCCAGAGAGGAGCAATCAGGATCATGTCCACTCCTTCCAACTGGAGCGTGAGTACGACCCTTTGGAGGAGAGAAAAGGGAGGGAAGGCATAAAGAAACCTCCCTGTCCAGCAGACGGACAATGCGTCTCACCAGAAAACACCAGGCCCTGGATCTAGCGAGCAAAAACTGGGCAGTCTGGTGTTGGATGGGGACGCGAAGAGGTCCAGTTCTGGATGGCCTCACCTTTCAAGAAGGTCCTCCGCAACAGTTTGAAGGAGCTCCCACTTGTGGACCTTGGATCGGGATCTGCTCAGGCAGCCGGCCAAGGTGTTTTGGACTCCTGGAACATGAACTGAGGTGAGGGATAGACCATGATCTATGGCTCAGAACCACATCCGCATTGCCTCCCGGCAGAGAGGATACGAGTGAGTTCCCTCCTGCCTGTTGATGTAAAAGACCACTGACTTACTGTCTGTTTGGATCAATGGGGGGCCCAGAAGAAAGTCTGGCTGGAACGCCTGTAGAGCATCGAGAATTGCTCGCATCTTTAAGACGTTGATATGGAGGGCTTGTTCCAATGGAGACCATGTGCCCCGAGTTTGGAGATTTTGAAAATGGGTTCCCCTTCCTAGACCTGATGCATCCATTGTTAGGCTCTGCTGAGGGGAATCCCTCCAAAAGGAAACTCCCAGCTCCAAGTTGGGAGGAGTCAGTCACCATGACAAGGTCTGGATTACTGCTCTGGAGATCTGGACGAGTTGGTCGAGATCGTCTGAGTATTGGTCCCATTGTACTTTGAGAGTCCACTGGGGAACCGTCATGTAGAGGCATTGGGAGGAAACTCTCTGAACCAGTGCCCGAAGATGGACCACCCTGTTGGAAGGGAGAAAGGCCTTCCCCAGGGTAGTGTCCAGAAAGGCTCCAATATAATGCAGCCACTGGCTGGACCAAGAGAACAATTTTGGAATGTTCAGCGTGATCCCCAGATCCCTGAACATTGTGAAGGTGTCTGACAGGGTGGACAACAGCTGATCCCTCGTGGAGGCTGCCAGAAGCCAGTCATCTAGGTAGGGATAGATGTAATGGCCCTCCCTCCTGAGACGCGTAGGAACCACTGCAAGGCACTTTGTGAAAACATGCAGTGCTGAGGAAATGCCAAAGGGCAAGGCCCTGAACTAGTAGTTTTTCCCCTGAAAGGTGAACTGCAGGAACCAGAAGCACCAAGATATGGAGGTATGCATTCTATATGTTGAGAGAACAGAGCCAATCCCCCTGATGAAGCATGGGGAGGTGGCCTGGCAGGGTCATCATCCTGAACCTCTTATACTCTGTAAATGTTCAGGAGACTTAGGTGTAGGATAGGGCAAAGATCCCCCGTCTTCTTGGGGACAAAGAAGAAGTGGGAGTAAAACCCCTTTCCCCATTGTGACAGCGGGACAGGTTCTATGACCTGTTTGACCAGGAGGGCCTGGATTTCCACATGAATGAGGGCAGCATGGGATGGGGAGTAGGTGGAAGGAACAGAAGGATTTTCCAGAAGCATCTGCAGAAGCTCCAGAGCATGTCCTTTCTCGATCAACTGAAGGACCCAGGCATCTGAAGTGATTTTCGTCCATCCCTCAAGACAGAGGGAGAACCAACCCCCTATCACTTTCCCCAAGGACTCCGCTGGAGGAGGGGGGGGGTCGGGCAAGGAGTCAGGCAGAGGCTTCAGGAGTGGGCAAAGAGACCTGGGAGGATTTAGTGTTCCTAGGTCCCTGAGGGCTGAGAGGGGGCCTTATGTTTAAAGGTCCCTCTTGCTAGCTGTTCCTTGGACTACTGACCTGTGGGGTAATGAAAAGGCTTCCATCTGGCAGGGTTAGTTCAGATTTATACATTTTATGAATGGACTGGACTGCGTTGCCATAGTCCTGAAGACCTCTAATGATCTTCTCGGTATCCTCTCCGAAAAGAACAGATCCTTGAAACGGAGCATCCAGGATAGCCTCCTGGAGGTCCTGACAGAATCCAGAAACTCTGAGCCAGGAGTACCTTCTCAGGCAGACACCAGTAGCAGCACATGTTTCCCTACATCCAGGCCAGACTGGAGGATGTCTAACAGCTCTGTTTGTTGAGAGGAGTCAAGTTGGGTCTGGACCAACTCCAGGGCCTTCTGCCATAGAGACTTTTGATATTGCAACATATGTGCCAAAAAGGTGAGCGATTATATGGAACAAGTGGCTGAAGAGTAAATCTTACGTCCGAACTGGTCCAGCCTCTTGGATTCCTCATCCAGTGGCTGGGAGCTCATGCACCGAGGTTGCTTAGACTGACCATGGGCTACCGTTAGGACCACAGAATCAGCCCACTGGAGCTCTCCTAAGAAGGGCTCGTTTTTAGGGGTCCTGTACAGTCTGTTCATCATTTTGGGGGCAGCTGACGCTGAAGAAGGGTGTCTCCAGGTGAGCCTGGTGACATCCTGAAAGGGGGCCACCAATGGGGGCACAACCAGCAGCGTAGGGTCACTCATGCCCAGAAAATGGGCAAGCCGACGCCTTTCCGCGGGTACATATACTCTGTGTCCCCCCACTAGCTCAAAAACTGGATGTGACGCATCATGTCCATGAAGGTAGGGTTTTCCAGAGGTGACCAAGGGGAATCTTTGTGGATGTCAGGCTGAGGAGGAGGAGAAGTGAATGCCCCCCACCCCGAGGACCTGGAAAACGTAGGTGAGCTCCTTCCAGACATTTCCGAAGAGGGAAAGCAGGTGAAGGAGTGCCGAGACCAACGTCCGTGAGAGTGGCATCAGTGTCTGGAGGAAGACTGGGATGAAGAATGGTGTCTCCGTCTGCGATGCCTAGGGGACCTCTCGTCCAAAAGGTCTGGAGAAGAGGTCACCCTCTTGGGTGGAGGCGAAGGTCTCCTCGGTGGTGGAGGAGCTGGTTGTCTTGGAGGGCCCTGAGGTACTACTGAGGGGTCAGATCCCGTAAAGGGGTTAGGTGCTCCCTGGGCAAGAGGTCCCCTTTGATGGTGTTCCACCACGAGTTGAACAGGGCCTCTTTGTCAGTGAGATGAGGGGAGCTCCTGGGGGGTCCGGCGCCAGGGGTAGGACATCAGAGGTACCCGGTGTCAGTCCTGTTGTCAGGGCTGGGGACTCGGGTGTATCCAGCGGTGGTCCCGCAACCAGCAGTGTACCCGACGTCAGGTCGTCTGGTACTGGCTTATTGGGCAGCATCAGGCTGTCAGTCGGCAGTTGGTTCAGCATCGGAGAAGGGGACACTGGGTTACCAGATGATGGAGTCTTGGGCAGCGGCTTGGGAGAGGCTGACAAAGGGGGTGGCACCTGGTTCGACCCTGGGAATGCAGACGTTGAGGACATCAGGGTCTGATGACTGATGTCGGAAGTACTGACCGACTTATTATGTTTAGGGGAGTGAACTCCAGTCTGGAGGTCCTGCTCCTGGTGTCTCTTTTTTATTGCCAGACCCTGACATCTGGACCGATGAAGATGCCCACCCGGCGGATGACGGGCGCTTGCCCGCCACTCGAAGAGGAGCCGGCTGCACCTCCTGTCTTAGGTCTGGAAGGATGTAGGAAGGGCTTAAACTCAAGGGAGGGGCCAAAGGCCCTTTTCCTGAAGACCAACCACCTGATGTCAGGACTAGGGTGGGGGGCTTCACCAACAGGAGCAGTGAAGGAGTTAGAGCTGCCGGAAGGCAGAATCCGACCTCCTGCAGGAGTGTGGAATCGAGGAAGCCGCATTTCTATGCAGAGATCTGAAGCGGGAGTTCAATCTGGATCTCTCCTTGTCCTTGTGGTGGTGTTATCCGCTGGTCTTCTTGTCTTTGTGAGAAGAGGATGGGGAGGTCCCTGGGACCGAGGAAGAAGAGAAACCATGGCTGGATGGGGTCCTCTGCATGGAGGCTAGTTGTTGCTCCAACAGGTGGCTCTTCAAGGCCTCCAGGCAATGGATCCAGGTCCAGCAGTTAAAACTTGGGCAATGCAGGCAGGCCTCTTAATCATGGCTGGGGCCTAAGCAAATCAAGCAGGCCAAATGGCTGTCTTTAGCTGGTATCTGTTTACTGCAGGCACACTTAAATTTCCACCGCTCTGTGGAAGAAGATGGAAGAGACATGCAAAAATACACTGGTTTTGATAAAAAAATAAGAAAACGCAAAAATGGCAGTCGAGTGGCAGCAGAAGGCATCCTTGGAGCCAATGTGCACGGGTCAATGGCAGGAAAATAACTGAGGTGGGGCTGGGCACTACCCCCCTTTATACCACTGGCTGATGTCAGAGGTGGTCCAACGTCAGGGGGCAGTCACCACTGTATACTGCTAGCGAGACTGTTTCCATGGGGCCCTAGTGCCTGGTGGCATAGTCCTTATGGTGCAGCCCGCTGCAAGAGCTCCAACTCGAAGTAAGATCTAGAAAGATCCAATGTCAGTGGTTTAAGGCTTTCAAGGAGAGGTCACTGACTCTCATCATGTACATGACAGAGGCAAGAGAGGGGGAGACATGACAGAAATGTACAACACCTCCGTGGGTTTAACAGAGAAGACAGGGGTCACTCAGTGAAACTGGCAGAAGAGAGGACAAGATTTAAGAGGGACCTCAGAATACAGTTCTTCATGGAAAGTGTGGTGAAGCAGTGGAATACGCCGCCAAGGCAGGCAGTTTGTGCAAAAGTAACAAGGGAATTCAGGCATGGATGAGATGAACATATGGGGCTGGTGAAAACAGTAGCAAAAGGGGAGGGAGGAATGGGGAAGTAATGTGCCACTAGGGCCCTCATAAAACCAGCATTACATAAGTAGGGCGGGGCAGACTTAATGGGCCTCACAACCTATTTCTTTCAATGTCTATGTTTCAATAAGGGCAGTGGGTGTGCAGTCTTAATAGGAACTACAGACAAAATTTATATTAAAAAAATGTTATGCAGTCTGTTTTGATTTGTAGGTGTGGTCCTAATGCGTCCTCCCCTTTGTCTGCTGTGAGGAGTTTTTTTTTCTAAATGTGCCTACTAGCTTTATGACCCCTATGGATCTCCATAAAATGACATTATACAACATGTAACACCAAACTCTGTGGGAGGGCGGACACCGAAATGGGCGTCAGGAACCTTAAAGAGGACCTTGCAAAGCTCAAAGGCGATCTGGTTTCCGGCAGCTGAGGTTCGATATGGAAAAAGTTTAAGGTTATGCACACTGGACGCAAGAAGCTGAGAGCTGAATACTGGGTGGGGTGGGGCGGAGGTTAAATTCATGCTGACAAAGGAAGAAAAGGATCTGGGGTAGCCATAACCAATAACCTTAAACAGTCTGTGCAATGCAAGAAGGCAGCAGCCAAGGCAAACAGAATGTGGGGTGTATAACTAGGGAGTTCACAATCAGAAGGAAGAATGAGATTCTGCCGCTGTACAGATGCATAGTGCAACTGCACCTGGACTACCGTGTGCAGTATTGGAGTTCCATGTGAGAAAGAATGTATAACATCTAGACATGGTGCAAAGAAGGGCAAGGAAGATGATTTAGGGTCAGAAGGGCAATGCATATGAGGACAGGCTGAGAAACTTAAATATATACTCACTGGAGGAAAGGGAGAATGTGGGGACATGACTGAAATCTTCAAGTTCCACAAATGTATTAATAAGGTGTATGCCAGAATGCTCTCTACCTTGAGAGGAGAAAGAAACACAAGGGGGTACAACCACAAATTGGTGGGTGGGGGAGAGGTTCAAAGAGGAGGCCAGGAGACACATCTTCACAGAACGGGTGATGTGAGGGTGGGCAGAGGTTGTGAACCAGTAGGCAGTAAACAGATTCCAGAGGAGGTGGGGAAAAAGCAAACCTATGTAAAAAAGCATAACCTGTAGAGAAGAAAGAAGACAAAAATTACATAAAGTATAATCAGATAAAATGGGGATTTCTCACTTGTGGAGAAAGGACAGTTATTTACCAGTAACAGCAGATCTTTGAGGGAATCTCCTCCAGTGAGCCACACATGGAACATAGACGCCATTGGTGCTGGACCTATCCAGAAACTTTTGCCTAGCAGGCCGCTCACGATGACACTCATCCTTGGTGCCTATATAAAATGAGTGGCCCAAACCTTCTCAATTCTACCTGTCCCCCTAAGACAAAGAAAACAACATCATGCTAGACCAAAGAACAGCAAAGACAAGCACGTTGAAGCCCCAAAAGGGAGCGACAATGATCAGCAAAGAAAACCATGAACAGGATGAAATGATGATGCCCAAAACCCACACTAGGCCCCATCAAACCAAGAGGGAACATGGGAGGGTGCACTGTGGCTCACTGGAGAAGTCACCCGAAGATATGCTATTACTGGTATGCAACTGTCCCATCTTCTTTGGGGATATCTCCCTGTAGTTAGCTACACCTAGGATGTGATTTTCAAGCAGCACCCCTGATAATGGGTGGGGTGGCAGTAGGAAGGCATACAAGCCAATCAACATGCAGGCCAATGTCCCATATATCAAGAAGAAGGGACTCATAATAGGGTGACCCCAACAGAGCATGGGGGGCACAGGAGCAAGTCACCCAGAAGCCCCAGCTGACCATGCAAAAAATGCACTGCCAGCAGACACACACCATAGCCAGTATATAGACAGAGACTGGGTATAAACAAGAGAAGTGAAAGGGGCCAGGCCCTGCTAACAAACCACAACATCAACAGGAAACCTAATGACATACAATGCCACCGAGGCAAAGCCAGATAGCGATTAAACAAGAAACAGTCGTTGAGACAAAGCCATGCAACCAGACCCAAGATCGCCAGAGGCCCCAAATCATTGGGGGCCAGGCCAGAGAACGAATGCAATGGCCTGAAGGACATGCAGGGCAGCAGCTATGTAAGAGGCAGAGTGGATGTCAACAAGGCAAAGCCAGGCGACAACCAGCAATAGGAGGGATGCCGACAAACAGCAGCTCCATCCCAGCAAAAAAATATTGTCAAGGCCCTGCCAGGCAATGCAGCCACAGGGAACCACGAGCCCTACGGGGCCAGGCAATTAAGCCAGGAACCAACAGAGACATCCCAAAGTAACGGCCAGACCAGTGGCAGAAAGTCATGGCAAAGCCAATGACAGCAGCTTGCAAACATCTCTGCACAAAGCAGGGGACCAGGCACACAGTGAGCATGCCGACGAGGCAAAGCACAGTGACAGCCAGTGAAAAACAGAGACACCATAAAAGGCAACACTGATCCAGTCAGTGAACATGCTGATGGAACAAATCCAGGGGACAAAAGGGAACCACCAGGCCAACAGAAATGGGGGCCAGGGAACAAGCTCAAACAGCAAAGCTAGCACCAAGACAAAGCCAGTTGACAGAGCTGAAGGGAGCCACGAGCCCTTCTGTAATGAGGGCTGTGCTATCAAGCCAGAAACTAACCTTGGCATCCGAAGACAGAATGACTGTAAAGGCCACATCTATGTCCAGCACTTACCAACTCAACGGAGCAATGCCACCTAAAACAGGAGATAAAGGCTTGTGTAGCACACAGCAACAAAGTCTAAGGAAGGAGAGAGGTTTAGGGCAGCGGACACTATGTAGGTGCTGATGATGCAAGTCATCGTGCGGCGGCCCGCTAGGCAAAAGTTTTCAGACTGATCAGATGCCAATGTTCCATAGGTGTGGCTTACTGAAGGGATAGATCCCCAAAGAAATCATTAAGACAAGTCAAAAAGATTCAAGCCTTGTTCAGTTATGGAAACACTTTCCACAGTTTTCAGGTCTGCAAAGACTTAACAGCACAAGGCCAACATTCAGTCATCACCGCTGCATACACAATATACTGCGAATATCAAATTAAGGTATGCACCTGGTTTGCAAACTCCATATTTAAAAAGTATGGACTTTTAAGTTGAATTGTAGACAGAACAACTGAAGACATAACAAAAGGCACTAAAACTTACAAACTGGAACAACTTTACTTGAAGTGCTTAAAACTAATGTGAGAGTCATGGCTGGCCTGCAAAGTACTCATTTATTAATAAAAACCCCAAGTGACAGCACCTGGAAAACCAGGAATGGAGCTCTAGAAATGTTCCTGCTGGACTCATTTTAAAGTATTTTTCTTATCTTCCTTAAATTAGTTTATTTTTGAATATTCCAAAACATAATGACATTTATATGCAACTATTTGCCTACTTGAACATTTTTTATTTTACAGTTATTTTGAGGTATTTCATGCAATTGAAAACTCAAATAGCACCCTCAAATTTGTGCACTTAGTTAAACTTTTCCCTGTGATGTCATGAGAGGGAACTGCACTGTAACATAACAGCAGACAAATGTTACAACTTAAGTCTAACAGTGTCAGTGTCTTATTAACTTGGTGTTTTACTTTACTTAATGTTATAATAAAGTGTATGAAATACATATTTAGGTTATTTTTCTAATACTCTTGCCATCCATACAGCATAATTTTAAGTGTATGCGTGTCACAATTATTAATTTCACTATGTTTCGAGGACCACTTCTAAGCTTATACAGAACTACAAATGCTGATGACAGCAAAAGACTACGGCCCATCCAGTCTACCCGGCCCTACCCACGACTGGACAAGATGGCCCTTGTGGTCACTCACTGTTTCATCTCCACCCCCCAACCTTAGACATCCCATACATTTGCCCCCCCAATGTTTAAACCCTTCCACTGTGTCTCCTTCATTTCTAAACTTGGCTGGCTTCACTCCCCCCTTACCTCAGCTTGCTTCTCTCCCCTATGCCTCCCTCTTGTTACTCTCTCCGTAAGTCAGGCTATCGATCCCTACTGCTCCCATCTTGGATGATTTCGTTCTCAAGACATGAAGAACATTTTCAGGTCGTGACAGGCGCCACTTTTTCCTTTTTTGTGTTATTTTATTTTAGCTCCCCACATCTTATTCGGCCTCTCCTTCAGGCCATTACCAAGGACTTCTCCCCCCTCGGGATCCCGTCACCAACCTCGACCTCAAATCGCAGGCCACCCCTAGGTAACTAATATCCCTTCATCGGGTTAGTCCTCCCCTGCTGGGGAGAAAGTGCCTTATGGCCATCCTTCTTGGCCCTGGGTGCTGCTGAGGTTGGGTTGGCATTGACAGGGCTCCACAGAGGTGCTAGTCTGGGCGGCTGTCATCCGGCCGATCGAGGTGCCATTTTCTATTTCCTCTGACTTCCCTAATTGCACCGCATCTGTAGCGCACCTGGTCTCCACCAGGAGCCGTTACAGAGTGAGGTGTCTCCCCAGTCCACCCCAGGAGAGGAGAGCAGTCCTCCAGATGCTCAATTCTCTTCTCCCCCATGCGCCTTAGTCCGTTCCCGAACTCGGGTGGCCAATGTGGTTTGAGGTAACGCGTCAGCGCCTCAGCCCTGTGCGCCACTGGGAAACCAAACAAATACATGAATATTTCTAAACATGACCTGTTAAGCAATGGTCTGTTTGTTTTTTCCCCCCCAAAGGAGCCAGAAATACCCTTTTGGGACTCTGGCTGTGAGACACAAATTTTAGTCTTGCAATTAAATGGGAGACACTAAAATTCAATCTTTGTGTCTCACATACTTTTACTCATAACTTGGCCATTTTACAGTATTTTAGTCCCAAATTTTGATTTTACTGTTTACACAACATTACCTCATGAACAAGGATGGTGATACATTTTGAGGTACAAGTTGTACAGTGGTTTCGCCATGCTCTGTGAAACCAACTTTTGGTCATGATTTTACACTGTCTAGTGACCATGTTCATGATGCAGGGTCAAAATAATTTTCAAGTCTCACATTTAAGTAGAGATGCAGCGAATTTAAATTCTACCAGCGAAGTGGGCACCTCGCGTTGCCATTCCACTACGTGGAGTGGGCAATGCAAAGTGCTCACTCTGCCTTGTCATTACCACTTTGAGTTAAGGCGGAATGGCAATGCGAAGTAAGGCGAAGTCATTGTTTTTAATGGACTTCGCGTTCCTCATTATGATTCTAAGTGATCCACTTGGTGTTTCAGATTTGGCAGCCCCCACACATCACATGGCTTACAGTACTGTAAGTCACATGCTCTTTAGCTAGGCAGGAAGAAAGTGAGTCATACAAGCAGACACTTTTACTTTCTCCTGTGCAGACGGAGAGAGAGTAGTGTGTTTTGTGACTGCTGATACTTTCAGATCAGAACGAGGAGGAGATTTAAACTTTGATTTAGACCCAACAGCTTTTTTAAAAGCTACATTTTTTGTCTTTTCTGTCTGTACTCTTTTTTACTTAATTTGTTCTTTCTGTAAATTTTATTTTTCTTACATAGAGGGACATTAGTTGCAAATTATATCCATGCTGGAACTGCTGCTGGATCACCATGGGATGCCACATTAGTTTTTTTTTCCCCTCACACCATGTGCCCCCCCCCACACCTTCCTTGCTGTATTATAAAATGTATTCCTCCACCATCCCCGACCCTTGTATGTAATTATGCCCTTTTTTTGTTGTCTTCTGTATGTATTCTGAGCAGTGGAAGTATACTGTGCTAAACTGCATGGGTGCAGTTTTCTTTCCAGTCTGTGTATGTACTGCAGACACTGTCCAACTCCCTGACTTCAAAACACTTATTAGTGAGTACAATGGTGGGGTGGTGAAGCCTGGAGAGATGCTACAAAACAGGCTTACAATACATCCAAGTAACTAGTAAAAATATTAATGTTGTGATTCATGACGTAATCGTAAATCGTGATTTGTGACTGCATTTGTGACCGTGACGATAAAGAAATGCAAATGCCTATGGCTGTGCTTCCCCAGGCCCCAATGAGGTGTGGCACAAAACTCCTAGACTTAAAAACACTCATTAATGAGTACAATGGTGGGGTGGTGAAGCATGGAGATACTACAAAAACAGGCTTACAATACATCCAAGTAAAAAAAAATTACTGTTGTGATTTGTGACGTGATCGTAAATCGTAATTTGTGACTGCATTTGTGACCATGATGATGAAGAACATGATTTGTATCACGAGTGACTCCTGATGATGGTCCTGACTTAAAAATGCATATTAATGAGTACAATGTTCATGCTGAATTATGCACCACACCTGTCCAGTACTCTGAAGGTAAGCCAAATAAACAACTGTGACTTACGTTAGAGATGGAGATTGGGCCTTAAAGAGACGCAGATGTACAGTCAGATTAAAATTGCGCTGCGCACTGAAGAAATGCAGATGCAAAGGCACAACACATAACCAGTGCTCACCATCAGAGATTCAAATCTGGAAAAGAATATCTTTGCCGGTTGGGGTGGGCGGGGGGCAGTGTACTGCACTGCTGCAGTAAGAGTCACTAGTACGAGTACCAGTAAAGACACCACAAAGAAGCACAAAAAAATTACACAGCTGCAGTGGATAGCAGATTCACATTGCTGAAATTATATGGCACAATAAAAGGTGTCCGATTTGATGACACGCGTCACACACATACTCGAGCACACACACTACGTAATACGTAGCAAATTGAAAACTTCAGTAATATAACCACATATTTTAAACAAACTACAATTATGCACTGCTGCACCACAACAATCAGCAAAAAAATGGCAAGAATTATTGAAAATATTACTGTGTGTACATTAACACAGTTATACATGAAATATCACCAAAACAGAAGGCACTGTCTTTTTCTCCAAGTTAATCTACCTACACCACAGATACGCCCCTCACCCAAAGCACACTTCCACTGTCTCAGTACACAGACTGAATGTTGTACGTTAACATTCAAAATACACACACAGATAATAAACTCTCGATGATATGAGCACAGGAGGGTTTCCTATAATCGAACTAAAGTTTCAGCAAAAAAAGTGACTCAAAAAGGCTTTTTTAACAGCTTTTAGAAGGTTTGAATCACAGAGAGCTCTCAGAGCAGATCGTCTCCTACAACTTCCTACACACACTACCCCAAACTGAGGCTGCGCAGAACAATCTAGAGCCCATGTGACCTGAAATCCCATGAATCACTGCAAAATTCGCCTTTGAAGCTTAAAACAAGGCAGAGTACATTTTTTCAATGTACTTCGCCTTAAGAATTAGTGGAGTAGTGGTTTGAGACGGAGTAACGCCAAGTCATTGTTTTCAATGGACTTGTTACTCATTAATAACGCGGCACTCCACTTTGCATCGCGGAGCACTACGAATTTGCTTTCACTACGTGTTCCACTTCGCGGAGCGAATTGGGGCCACTTCGCCCATCTCTCCATTTAAGTATAACAGTAAGAAGTGACATTAAAATATGCAACATTAACATTTTTCTGTGTGCACCAAAAATGGAATCACTGGGTTGCACTTAAATGTAGACAGATTTTTCCCTTAGTGCAGGGCACATCTGCATCTGTTCATGCAGGTCCTGAAGGGACCTGCATGAATAAGGATACAATTCTACCATCTCAAAAAGAAAGGCAATTCATAGGAAAAAACTGTGTTCATGTACCAGCTAGGGTTCAAGTTAATGCCACAAAAGCAGGGAAATGTGTCATTAAGATTTACAATCCTAACTCTCCACCCCCTAATGTAGCAAAAGGACAAAACCACACAAGCAACCACAGACAGCCACCATCAAGTAAGACAAATAACTGTTTCCAGATGACATAAATGCAGCAGCACTGTGTGTATTTGTATCTATGGCTGCAAAAGTGCAGAACCCACACGGCCTGTGCTTCGGTAGCCAGACGTGTGTATGTATGTTTTACTGTAAGCATGAGTACCTGTGGTTGCAGGAGTAGGGTTGCAATTTGGGTATTATGGATTTCTGTATGCAGTACCACAACTGCAGCCTGCATAGGGACCTGTGTTTCTGCACATGCAAGTCTGTGTGTTATGTCTTCCACCTGCCACTGCAGATGCATAGGTCCTTGAAGCACCTGCACTTCTCAAGACAGCAGTAGTTTTGCTATTTGAGTATCATGGATTTAGTGGGGCCTGCACTTCTACAGCCAGAGTTCAGCGTGCATGTCTTACACCTGGGGCTGCAGAAGCACAGACCATCCACAGGCATGTGTTTCTGCAGCCAGAAGAGTGTGTATGTCTTACAGTGTGCCAGTGGTTACAGAAGGGCTTCAACAAGCCATAACTCCCTCTATAGCTGGAGTTTAGGGATAATGTATATATCAAAATAAAGGTCTTAATGAGTACTGGAAGAATACATAATCCCCCTTAAAAACATTTAGGCACGCATATAAAAAAAAAAAAAAAAGTCAGGCTTGAATTGATCTCCATGGAAGCGACATCTCATGGGAAAAGGAAAAAACAAGGAAAATGGTCCTGGCATGTCCATGAGGATGGCCTGCGGGAGCTCCCCAGGCCTCCATTGCTTGCCAGTAACATGGTCCCGCCTGACAAAACGTAGAATTTTGAGGACCATCCTCGCCCTGATGCTGCATGGGGGGCAAAGCCAGAAGCTCCATGGAGATAGGTGACAGCATCTTGGGGGGGGGGAGGCTGGGGGGTTGCCAGTGGGGCCTGAGGAGCGTGGGAGAAGGAGCATAAACAGAAATTGAAAAGAAAAAAAAAAAATGAAAATTCTCATAGGATAACATTGTAACTTTAACAAACCATAACTCCCTAAATATTTTAACTTAAGGGACGTCCATATATCAAAACCAAGGTCTTAATGAGTACTACAAGAATAACACATATCCCCAAGCATTTACAGGCAATATAAAAAAAATAATTTAGAATTCCTTTAAGATAACACTGGAATTTCAACAACCCCTAACTTCCTCAATATTTGGATTTAATGGACAATCCATATATCAAAACAAAGGTCAATGAGTACTACAGGAATAAAGAAGCATTTGTCAATGCCAAATGTTTGCTTGCTGGCATTGGCATTGGTAGTGTAGAAGTTACAGAGCTGCATAACAGAAATGGCAGTGAAGTATTGAACTGAAGCCAACCCCACTACCACCCTGCAGAGAGTGACAGGCATTGGGGTGTGCCTTTGGGTCGTCAGGCATAACGGCCACGCCATTTCACCACACCCTACCCTGCAGACACTGACAAGTGTCACGGTGTGCCTTAGGGTCTTTGGCCCTTATGCACACCCCATTCCATCAGGAAATACAGTGAGATGGGTGCGGTATAGGAGAATGGGGTGAACGCTGGGGCCGAAGAGTCCCAAGGCATGCCTCAATGCCTCTCACTGGCTGCAGGGTGTGGAATGGTATGAGCATTACAGGCAAGAATCCCAAGTCACACCCCTGATGCCTGTCATTCTCTACAGGGTGGGGTGTTATGGTTGGAAACCCTAACACCTCAGATATTCGTTGGTATTTTCACTCCAAATTTTGAACATGTTTTTTTTGTGACCCCCACCTCATGAACAGTGGCAATATCAGTTTGTTAGCTGAAAGCTACTTATGCGCAGCGACTACGGCATTTAGCACCACAGGTGCAAAAACACATTCCGAACAGGATGTGAAAAATGACAGCTGTACTGTTCATGGGGAGGTGTAAAAAATGGCAATGTTGCAAATCTGCAGTAAAAATATTAAAAAAACTGGTGAAGTCACGAGCGTGCATAGAAACTGTGCAACGCACACCTGTAATGTAATTAGTTTGTGGATTTTTTACAGCAGATTGTCAACACAGACATTTTGGGACCTCTGATCATGAACAGTGTCACTGTGATTTTCTTTACCTGTCCCGAACAATGATTTCCCACAGCGACTACGCATCTCTGCGCTGAAAGTGTGAAAACACATTTCGGCCATGTTGTGAAAAATGACAGCTGTACTGTTCATAGGAAGTGTGGAAAATGACACTGGTGAAAATCTGGACTGAAAATATTACAAAGTCATGAACTTACTGAGGGTGTGTGGAAACTGCGCATGCTCACTCGAATACACAGTCATTTTATAGACTTTTGTCACCAAATTTCAACATAGCCATTTTAAGACCTCTGCTCATGAACAGTGTAACTGTGATTTTCTTAATCTGTCCCAAACATTGCTTTCGCGACACGACTGCACCATTGTACGCTACATGTGCGGAAACACATTTTGGGCGACGTGAAAAATGGCAGCTGTACTGTTCATAAGGAAGTGTAATAAAATGGCAATGTGGAAAATCTGGAGTGAAAATATAGAAAATTCGCAAACTTACGAGCGTACGTAGGAACTGCACAACGCACACTCGTGAAACAGTCATTTCTAGGAATTTTTTTTCACCAAATTTTCAACATAGCCTTTTTCAGACCTCTGCTCATTAACAGTGTCACTGTGATTTTCTTAATGTGTCCCATAAATTGATTTCGCACACTGACTGCGCCATTGTGCGCTACCTGGGCGGAAACACGTTTTGGGCAAGATGTGAAAAATGACAGCTGTACTGCTCATAAGGAGGTGTGGCAAAATGGCAATGTTGAAAATCTGGAGTGAAAATATAGAAAATTCGCAAACTTACGAGCATGCGTAGGAACGGCGCAACGCACGCTCGTAAAACAGTCATTTTAAGGAATTTTTCCACCAAATTTTCAACATAGGCTTTTTGAGTGCCCACCTTATGAACAGTGGCAATGTCGTTTTGTTACTTGGTCCTGAAAGGTGATTTCTCGCAGTGACTGCGAAATCACCCTTCGGGGCCGATTAACGCCATGACAGTGAGATCATTCATGAGAAGGGGTCCCAAAAACCTCATATTGAAAATTTGGTGCAAAAATTCCAAAAAATGCCTGAGATATGCAGCAAAGTTGAAAAAACCCTATCTATCCCATTATACAGCTTACAGGCATTTCCTCAGTTCGCGGTCGGCTTTGTAGAGTGCAGACGTGTTCCCGGTACACCGAAGATCGTCGCGCCTGAGTCCGGAGGTAAGTATGGGGTGAGTGGGGTATGGGGAGGCAGGATGTGTAGTGGGTGGGCGCGGTGGGGGCAGAAATAGCGAGGGACCGCTTTTGAGTTTCAGGTGTTTTTCTTTAAAATGACGATGAATGGGACGCTTGCCACGCTGGGGTGGGCTCCCAGTGTGGCACAAGGACGCTGGTGGGGGGGACATGGAGCAGACGGGATTGGGCACCCCCATCAGCGATAGCAAATGTTGCCACGCTGGGGTGGACTCCCAGTGTGGCACCCTGTCTCTGTGGGGGCAGTGGAGCCGGCGGGGATTGGGCACCCCGTCGGCTATCGATGTGGGCATGCTGGGGTGGGCACCCAGCGTGGCATACAGAACTCTGTTTTGGGGAACGCACGGCCGGCCGGGGATTGGGCACCCGTCGGCTACAATGTGGCGTGGCGCGTACAGTGCGTGTGTGTGTGTGAAAGGGGAGCACGCATGAGCAGGCGATATCTTATCGCTGCTCACTGAAGCGTAGCTCCCCCTTTCAACTGTACGCCACTGCATTTTGGACGGCTGTCATAGACAGCTCGAGCAGGCATTGGAGAACTGCGGCCGCGCCTGCAAACACACTGCCTGAATTGGAAGAGGGCTGCCACACCTCCGAAAACTCAGATGATGGCACTATGTTTCTTGCACATGCGTGCAAGCAAACATAAAAACAATTACGCAAGAACTCACCATAACAGAAGATCTTCGAGGTGATCTCAGTCAGCAGGTAACACCATAGGGACCTCTGCTGTCGGTGAAGGTGAGTCCACACAGAAGATTTCCAGCAGTACTACTGGGGTCACCCACGCCGTCGACATCAGCTAATGTCACCAACCCTATATAGGCATGGGTGGCCCCATTCCCTCCTCAGTTCTTTTCCCCCAGACATGAAGGGAGCAAGGCTCATGCCCTGTGGAACAGAGGAAAGACAGAGGGACACGGCTCTAGATAAAAAAGATGGAATGCAGCAACTAGCCAGGTCCAGAACAGAGGCCCCAAAAGGGGGATGGTGGGAGGGAAATCCTACCTGGTGATGACTGAGATCCCCTTGAAGATCTACTGTTATAAGTTCTTACGTAACTGTTCTATCTTCTTCAGGGGAATCTCAGTCATCAGGTAACAGTAGGAATGAGTACCAAGCAGTGACAAGTGCAAACAGACAGTCTGGGAGGCTGGAACTCCATAAACTTCCGACAGGAGTCCTTGCAACACAGCCCTGCCAAATCCTGCATGTGCCCTTGAGGCAATCTCCAGCCTGTAATGCTTGGTGAAAGTGTGGAATGCACTTCAGGTGGCAATTGCACAAATATCAACGGCTGAGACTCCTTTGAAACAAGCCATTGAGTTAGCCATGTTTCTGGTGGAATGAGCTTTGACAGCACCAGGCAATTCTTTGCTGTACTTGTTGTAGCAGAGCACAATGCAATTTGCTTACCATCTGGATAAACACTGCTTAGAAACTGAAGCGCCCTCTCTACAGGGGGTGAAAGAAACAACTGCTTAGACTTTCTGGACGCCTTAGTCCAGGGCAGATAAAACTTCAATGTTCTGCGCACATCTAGTGCATGGAGCAGTGCTTCCCCTGGAGTGGCACACTAAGGAAAATAAACAAGAAGGTGGATAGACTGATTAAGAGTGAATTCAGAAACCACCTTGGGGAGAAACTTATGATTTCTGTGCAATGATAAGTACCCTGTCTTTGTGAAAATCAAATAAGGTTCCTCGCACCAGAGGGCCTGAAGCTTTGAAATTTTTCAAGCATTAGTAATTGCAACTAAAAACAGTGCTTTCCAAGAGAGAAAGCGCAAATTACAAGTCACGATTGGCTCAAAAGGGAGACAGGGTCAACTTTTCCAAAATAAATTCAAGTCCCAAGCTGGAATGGGGGAATGGATTGGGGGTTTCAGGTGTAGGATGCCCCTAAGAAAAGTACAGGACACATCCAGATGAGCAAGGGTGCGGTCACCCACGGGCTCATGAAAGACAGAAACAGCCGAAAGGTGGACCTTGAAGGAGGAATACTGGAGGCCCGAGTTGGATAAAAAGATTGGGTAGTCCAGGACATGCTTCACAGGACAGGTGAAAGGGTCTAGGGAATGACTGGCAGCCCAGATGGCAAACCGCTTCCACTTTATGGCATAAGTGGCACGGGTGGAGGGCTTGCGGGCAGCCACCAGGACATCCGCTAAACTGTTAAAGAGACCCCAAACCTGACAATGGCTACGTCCTCAGGATCCACACATGCAGATGAAGGGACCCAAGGTTGGGATGGACCAGGGTCCTCAGTTTCTGAGCCAGCAGATTCCTGCAAAGGGGCAGAGGGACCGGAGGTTCCTCCGCCAGCTGCTGAAGCAGAGGGAACATAACTGGTGAGGCCAGAATGGGGCTACCAGGATCATGCTGGCCCCTTTCATCTGCAGCTTGATCAGCACCCTTTGTATTAGTGGAAATGGAAGGAATGCATACAGAAATCTCCCGCTCCAAGAGAGGGACAATTCATTTCACCATAAAACTCCAGGCCCTGGATCTAGCGAGCAAAATCTCAACAGCTTAACCTCGTTCAAGGTCAGTTGGCATTCATCTGTATCCCCCTCCCCCGGGTCGTGCCTGAAAATAGGCAGGATTTGTCTAGTGCACTTATCCGGACAACAAAAACTAACTAAATAAATAAATAAATAAAAATTGGGCAGTTTTGCACTGAGTAGGGACACAAAAAGGTCCAACTCTGGATGACCCCCATCTGTCGAACAGGTCTTCTGCTACGGATGAGAGAAGCTCCCATTCATACATGCTGGACTGAGTTCGGCTGAGACTGTCCACCAGGGTGTTTAGAACACCTGGCACGTCGACCGCTGAGAGTGTCGGACTGCACTCTAGGGCGCAGTACCACACTCGCATGGCCTCCCTGCAAAGGGGGTATGAGTAAGTCCCGCCCTGCTTGTTGATGTAGTAGACTACACTCAGATTGTCCAACTGCACCAGCAGTTGGCCTGGAACAAGGTGCTCCTGAAAGGCCTGCATGGCATAGAGCACCACTCATCTCCAGGACGTTGATATGCAGGGCAGCTTCCCACTGGGACCATGAGCCCTGCATTTGAAAGGGACCCATGTGAGCTCCCCAGCCTAGACCCAAAGCATCCATGGTTAGGATGTGATGTGGTGAAGAAATCTTGAAGTGGACCCCTTGAAGATTTGAGGGATCCATCTGCCATTGCAGCACCTTTCGAACTGGGGAGGAGACCAGGACTAGTTGGTCCAACTCATCCATGTGTTGGTCCCACTGCACTCTGAGGGTTCACTGAAGGGTGTGCATGTGAAGCCTGCCCAGCAGAATGGTGGGAATTGCCGCAACCATCAACCCAAGAAGCCTGAGATACAGCCTGTCAGGGATGTACTGACTCTGAGAGACTTCCTGAGCCAGAGCTACAAGGCATTCTGCCCTGTTTTGGGGCAGGAAGGGCTTTCCCTACTCAGAGTCCAGAACTGCCCCAATGTATTGCAGTCTTTGGGATGGTACTAGAATAGACTTGGGCAATTTAACTGTTATGCCCAGAGAATGGAAAAGCTGGAGGGTACGCTCCAGAGTCAGCAACAGCTGTTCCCTGGATGAGGCCTTGAGAAGCCAATCATCCAGGTAAGGGAAGACATACCAGTCCTACCTTTCTGAGGGTTGCTGTGACCACCACCAAGCATTTAGTAAAGAAACATGCTGCAGAAGATACGCTACAGGGCAACACTTTGAACTGGAATTGTCCACCCTGAAAGGCAAAGCGAAGAAACCTCCTGTGAGGAGGAAAGACTGAAATATGCAGGTAGGCATCCTGCATGTCTAGTGAGCAGAGCTAGTCCCTGGTCTTGAGGTGGGGCAAGGAGCCTGGTAAAGTTACCATCTGGAACTTTCTGTACTGGACAAAGATTGCAGTCCTTGAGGTCTAAGATGGGTCTCGGATCTCCACGCTTCCTGGGGTCCAGAAAGAACCTAGAATAAAACCCTTGGTTTCTCTGTCATTTTGGTACTAGCTCAATTGCCTGCTTGTGCAGGAGAGACTGCACCTCCTCCCAAACAACAGACAGGTGGCCTGAAGGGTAGGTTGAGGGTAGTGGAGGGGTATCTATTTGGAGGCTGCTGAATGAGCTCCAAGGTGTGACTGCACTCTATAATTTGCAGAATCCAAGCATATGAAGTGATGGGTCTCCACTGATTCAGATGGAGGGAGAACCGACCTCCGACCACCACCTCATGGGTCTGCACGGGGGTGTCATGCAAGGAGTCAAGTGGAGGTGGGGCCAGCTGTGGAAGCTGGACCATCATTTCTGGCATGCTTGGTTGCCGTTCCCACATTGGAGGGGCGGGCAAAGCAGATTGAGCTCTGTACTTACCTGGGGTACGGGGCCCCGAGCATGGTCTATTGGGCTGTCTATGAAAAGTAGAGTGCCCCCTATCACGAGGTTAAGTGTGGTAGAGAGTATGTACCAATTTAAGTGCTGTGCCAAAGGCCTGTAAATCATTGATGAGGTCCTGGACATCAGGGCCAAAGAGCTTGGTGCCACTGAATGGGGCATTAAGTGCCTTGTTTTGTACATCAGCTGCAAAGCCAGAAACCCTCAGCCATGATTGCCTATGAAAGCAAATGCCTGTGGCAGCCACAATGTCAGTCAAATCATAGAGGGCCCCAAGGAGATATGTGCTGACATCCTCTGCAGTTTGCAGGCACTGAAGCAGTTCCTGCTTCTGGGTGCCATCAGGGAGGGCGTGGGCAGCTGCCTTGCTCTTTCTCCAGCTGGCATTCTGGAACTTAACCATATGTCACAGATAGTTTACAATCCTCAGATCTAAAGTTGAGTAGGCGTAAACCCTCTTACTCCAGAGGTCAATCCTTCGGGATTCCTTGTCTGGGGGAAGGGAGCTAAGGTGCTTAGGTACCTTAGATCTGTCATGGGCTGCCTTGATGACAACCGAGTCAGATTCAGCCTGGGCTGCAAAGTAAGAAAGGCCCTGGGGGCCACTGTACAGCCTGTCTGTTCTGCATGGCATAGCTGACACCATGTCTGGCCTGTGCCAGGCTGCTGTAGTGGCATGTTTGATGGCTGGCAGCATAGGAGGAATAATTTTAGGTAGAGAATTAGGGATCCCCAAATAGTCATCCAGGTCCTTCCTGGTGACATCCCCCTTCTCGATTTGGAAGTCCATAGTGGCAGACAGCTGTTTTATGACATTGTAGAAGGTTGCATCCTCAGGGGGAGACCTTGGAGTATGTTTAACTGAGTCCTCACTGACTGAAAAGGCAGTGTACTTGCCAGAAAGGAGGATTTCCTCTTCATCCTCTATGTCATCAGGGAGGATGAGGTCTGGATGGTATTCCTCATTGACGAAGACTTCCTCATCTGGATCTGCCATCGGTGTAGTCGTCTGTGGCCCTCAGAGAGGCTCCCTTTGGATGACAAATGGGTGTCGGCAATGAAGCTGCCATTGGCAGTGCTGGTGACAACAGCCTACTGAAGGCACTGAACTGCTGAACCAGTACATTGGTGAACTTAAACAGTACCTCGTTCAGGTCTATAGTCATTGTCAATGGAGGGGATTCAAAGGCACAGAAGCCAGCATTCTGACGAGCCTGTAGCCTTCAGGGAGGAAGGGGCAAGCCTTGAGGGAACAGCTGTCAATGACGAGCCACTCGATAGAAGAAGGGCCAATGACTCGGAGGTCGAAGGCAAGGCGCCCTGAGAGTCTGGCACAGAAGTTGTCGGTATGGGTCTGGTAGGGATAGAGACCTGGAGAGCTGGTCTCTTCATCGAGGTGGCCGCCGCTGATGAACAGCCCCCCGAAGGAGAGGCCAACAGGGAGCAGAATGGCCACCGGGGGGAGCAGTCGGGATTCCGGACCCCGAACTTGTCTTGGGCCATGGAGGGCTGGGAGCCCTTGGATCCAGTGGACGACAAAGCAGCCGGTGCCCCATTGGACCCCTGCTTGGAGCTGCCTACCTGCTGCTTCATCAGGAATTTTTTGCTTCACCTGAGGGTTGTTTGGTTGAATTTCTGGCAGAGCTCACAGCCAGAGGCTTTGTGGTCTGGCCCAAGACAGCAGACTCAAACGGAGTGTTCATCTGTAGAGGCGATCTTCTTTCCACAGCAACAGTGCCAGAAAAGAGAAGCAGAAGAAGGCGGCAGATTAACTCTTGGCATAAACAAAAAAGGGAGGAAATCTGTGAAAAAGATTTTAGTAGTGAAACTAGAAGAAAAACGGCCACTGGCCAAAAAGGGTGCAAAACGCTGCGACGGCTCTTCTGCAGAGATTATGTTTGCAAGTCGACAGCGGGAAAGAATTGAGGAGCAAGCGGGGCCAACCACACCTATATAGAGTTGATGACGTCGGCAGACATCAGCGGCGTGGTCGGCCCCATTAGTATGGCTGAAAATCTTCCATGTGGGTGCAGGAGCCTGATGGCCACAGCTGTCTGGAGCTGCTGTCAAGCCATCGGTCGGCCATAGTCCCGGACATGCTTGACTGTGGTCTGTAAGTCAGTCGGGAGCTTGGGAAGCACCTCATCAAGAGTGTCTAAGAGGGCATGAGAGAAGTGGCCATCAAAAGGGCCCAATTCATCTGCTGAAGGCTGAGAGAAGAGGCCGCATAGACCTTTTTTGCCATATGATGCAATTTCTTGGATTCCTTGTCAGAAGGCAGGGGAGTCACCCCAGTTGACAATCTCAGTCAAAGATCACTTAGCCTATTTTTTGACAGGCTCCATCTGGAGTCTTGTAGGTTCTGACATTAAATGGAGCAGGCCCCCGATAGAGGTGGAACAATGCTCCATAGATAAATCCTCTCCTGAATCGTCATCCAATGGATGGGAGTGCAGGGAGGAGCCCTCAGACTCCGAGGATTCATCAAAAAGCGGTCGACCAGGCTGGCCCAGTGGCACTGAGGACTGAGGCGTTGGACACCTTACCTCACGCTATGCCAGCGACCTGTGTTTGGGAACAAGCACAGGCCACCAGGGGTTGGCAGGGCAGGAGAAGGATCAAGCGTCCGAGGGACTGCTCTCCTTCTCCGGGGGGGGGGGGCCACCAGCAGTTGGCATCGACTAGCACCTAGTGGTGGCTGGGGAACAGCACACTGATGCTTAGAAAAGGGGAGAAGAGGAGGTAGCCGCTTGGAGGAGCATGTGTGGATGCATGAGCACTCTCTCCTTAGGGCGTCATTGCATGCCTCCTCCCCTAAGGGGAGAAAAAGTGAAGAGAGTCCTGGCTGCGGCATGATGATAGCCGATTCCTGCAGGCCCTGCTCCCATGAACAGCAGTAAGCTCCGCACCAGATCCATTTCAGCGGGTTCAGGGATCCCAGCTGCCCCACCACGGGGGAAGCCATAGAGGACAGCAGAAAGTAGGCTGCGAGCAGGGTACGGGGCTGAGGGATCAGGCTTGAAGGTGTGCCACCTGGGAAGAGAGAAAGAAATTAACCGTAAAAAAATAAAGCGGTCGACCGCCAGAGTCCCGGCTGACCCTAGGGGGTCTGTTGGGAGTTATGGTGACCGACAGCAGATGAAGACTGGAAGCAGTACGGGCATCCTTAGGGGGAACCCACTGGCAGCTGCTCAGGTGGCGGCTCCACCTGTAAGGGCGGAGAGGCTGGAATAGACTGAGCCAGAGTAGGCTGAGGCCTAGGTGGCAGGAGCCATGGAAGACCAGGGATGGGAGCCAGAACTGGTTTAACCCCGGCCAGCATGAGTTGATGCCACATGAGATCTTTGTAGTGTCAGTGCATTCTGCAGTGTAGCCTTTTCTCTTCCGAGGAGGAAGAAGAAGAGGAGTAGCGGCAGTGCGCTTGCTCGAATGCTGAGAGTCGGAATGTCAATGCCGCTGTGGGTTGCTCAATTCCAAGTTTTGGGATTGGGATCTCGACCTCAATCACTGGGGTCGCGGATGGTGGGACTCAGAGGGAACTGGCAAAAGCTGAGGATCCCAAGGGTTACGGATCAAATCAGCAAGCTGGTCTGACCACCCTGAGAAGTGACAGGTAGGACCGGAGTCCTACAGAGGGAAGTATCAGCCTCTTCTTGCAACAACATGTAGACCAGCTACAGAAAAATCTCGACAGTTGGCCAACAGGCGTCTCGACCGACTGGCCTGACAGGGAGACCATGGCGCCTGTGGCCTGGGCCGAAGGAGCCACCATAGTCGAAACTTCCAGAGAAGCAAAGGAATCCAAGGCCTGAGAGTGCTCACAATCCCACGATCGATAGCGAGACTTTTTAGTCTCCTTCTTTGGATTTTGTGCCCTTACAGGTGCTCTGCCCAAAGGTGGGAAGGGACTGGCACAAATCTCTAAATGCACAGAAACTTAGACTTTGACAGCAGATCAGGACTGCTTGGCCCACTCAGTCTGCCCATTTCCCTACCTATTGGATAAGCTGCAGATCCTAGTTAACCAACAGCCTACATCCTCTTACCACCCCCCCACTATAATTGCCTTATGTCTGTCCCATGCATTCTTGAATTCCCCCCACTGTTTTTGACCCCACGACCTTCAGAAGAAGGCCATTCTACGTGTCCACCACCCTCTCTGTGAAAAAAGACTTCCTCACGTTGCCCCGAGCCATCCTCCCTCTATTTTCAAATTGTGCCCACTTGTTCTTGCACATCTCTTTTTCTGAAAGATGCTACCCTCTTAGACTTTGTTGATTCTCTTGAGGAACTTGAAAGTTTCTATCATGACCCCTTTTTCCTCCTTTCCTCGAGGGTATACATATTAAGCTACTTTAGTCTCTCTTTGTGTGGTTTCTGGAGCAGACCCTGCACCATTTTAGTTGCCCCTGTGAAGGTGGCACCAAAGAAAAACAGCACAAAGGCTGAAGCTGAAGAGGCTTGCTCCAGGGCCTGAGCCTCAGCCTCTTCAAAAGCTGCAAGCTGTTTAGTGAACCCACAGCCGTGGAGACGCATGGGGGATCCCTTATATCTGGGCACCCAACAACAGGCAGACCAGCATGCTGGTCTTCTAAAGTACTAGGATGCAAGGTGCGACAGATGCCACTCGCCAGGGGATCGTGTTCGTGGCCTAGACAGTAGACACACAAGGTGTGCAGGTCCAGACAGGACATCTTCTGCTTGCATTCACACTTTTTAAAACCAGGCACTGACTTAGAGTCATCCATGTTGAAGTATCGAAAATTGCCTGAAGACGAAAGTATATTAGCAAAGTTTTACAAAATTTTGATGCAAAGGACCTACTCAGCATGGAGAGGAGTAGAGAGGGAACCTTCTTCCGGGCGGAAAGGAAGATCTGATGTCATGGGGCAGTGCCGAGGGAGTTACCACCCGGGAGGGTGGGAGGAGCCAGCCTGAAGACACTCCAGCAAGCCTTAAAGGAACACTGCCAGAAGTGCGGAAAGTACTTCATATCCACGTCCCTAGAATGCCACATCTCCCTACTTTTGTTGGTTTAACCCTAACTAGTACCTTAACAAAGTTTTCTGCAATATATATATATATATATATATATATATATATATATAGGTTATGCAGTGGTTCAGTGTGTGATAATGCATTTATCTTGTACAGTTTCCAGTGATGTCAAGTAACCTCACGAGTGCCAAAGGCACGAGTGAGAGTTACGAGAGGTCACTGGAAACTGTACAAAATAAATGCATTATCACACACTGAACCGCTGCATATTCCATTTATGCAACAGGTTTAGATGTGTGAACATTTTGGTTTTGGTAGGTGTAAATAATTTGTCAAAAAAGGGAAAAGAAAATTGAATTTTATGCTGTTTTTGCTAATTATTAAAAAACAAAATGGTATCTATAAATGAATCACCACTCATTTTGTAGATATTTTTGAGCTGAACATTTTTCGTGCTCACAGTACCATGCTATCATTTTTTGTTTTAAAGTTATTCATATTTGTTTGTCAAAAAAAGTGAACAAAAAATTACATTTTCTTCTGTTTTCTTGCTAATCATATACAATATACAGGGTTTATATAAATGAAACATTATTCATTTTGTAGATAATTTTGTGCTGAACAATTTTCGTGCTCACAGTACCATGTTATCTTTTTTCGTTAAGTTATTCACATTTAAATATAGTTAGTACTGCTTCTGAGGCTGAACATTCTAAATGAATTCTGAAGAGAACTGTGTAGATAAATGAGCTACTGATCTAGTTACTGTGTGGATAAATGGGTGATGATGTAGTTACTATGTGGATAAATAAATATAATAACTGCTCAGATTGATATTTTCCATAACAACCAGCTGGTTGTTATGACATTCATGAGCCATGCCAGTCAAACTATGCTGCTGCCTCATTGGCCAACATTCTGTATGTGGGCGGGGCCAAACAGTCTCACAAACTGCTGGAGAAAAATTGCTGGTCTGTTATTATAAAAAATAAAAGATGGGGAAGGTTTTTCATATGAGAATTTAATGCAACCCTCCTTGTGGGATGCTCGGGCTTCACCCTCGGGGTTTATGTAGCATCCCACAACTCGGGTGTGCATTAAATTATCATATCAAACCCTTCCCCATCCATTATTCTCTATTTATCCACATAGTAGCACAGATAAATGGATTTATCAGTGCAGATTTATTCAGACACCTCTTGCATAAATAAATATATATATATATATATATATATATATATATATATATATATATACACACACACACACACACACACACACACACACACACACATATATATCTCTATACAGGATATCAGAGCTAGCCAGGATCCAACAATAATATTTTGCAGTAAATGACGTCACAACATACTGCATGATAAAATGGCCTAAATGCCACTGAATTAAAGTGTTCCCTGCAGCATACAGTAGCATTTTGTGGTAATACTGCACGGTACTGTGTTGCACCCTGGCCGGCACCACTGTATACGTATTATATTTTATTTCTGATGGCCAGGAAAGGTGGGCTAGACAATACTACTGTTTTTTTAGCCTCATCTGATAAAAGCCAACTAAAATGTAAAATGCTGGCAGTATTAGTGAATGGGGACACCAGGACAGGTCAGTACACCAGGGATATTCCCCTACCCCTGCTGCAGAGGGTGCTGCTCTCATAAGCAAGATGGAGGAGCCCAGGTTGGACATGCAGCTGTTCAGATGGAGGAGTCACTTTCCTTCCCCATCAAGGCAAATCAGTAGGTCTCTGGTATGGTTTTGCAGTAAGACATGGATGCTGCAATTTCTATGGAAGTGTATGCCTCAAATTCTGACAGTGCTGATACAGTACTATCTGTTAAGTTACAGGAAAATAAGCCAGCCTGGTGGCACAAAGGGCTGAGGCACCTGCTGCCTTTCCTCATGCCACACAAGTGACCCGGGTTTGGGAACAGACCATGATCTCTCAGTGGCTGGCTAGGGGAAGAAGGATTGAGCATCCTGAGGGGAAGGGGGTTTGAAATCTCACTGCACCATCACCTCCTGGGTGGTGTGACTAGGCCAGCATCAGGGAAGGGGATCTGACTGGGACACCTGCAACGTGTGCATGCATCAACACATATGTCATTGCATATAACTCTGCTCCTGTGAAGCCAGAAAACGGAAATGAGAAAGTTGCTGGATGATCCCCCAGTCACCGCAGCTCCTGTAACACCTAAAGGGCTCTAAGTGTGGGGTGTGGGGGGCCTGGATTGTGCTTCAGGAGTAGGGATGTCTGCCACCCCTCCCCTGACCCACCACAGAGGGAATATCCATGGTGGGGTCTCCCCCTCCCCCCCAAGTAAGTCCCTGAGATGGTGAATGATGTGGATACATGACTGGAGAAGAAGGAGGCGGATACGAGTGTGGTGAAAAAAAATTTGATTAAAAAAAAGTTAGCACTGGGCTGACGTGTGAAGCAGCACTCTGGAGACTAAAAGAAAAGTCAGTTCTGTTCCTCCTACTACATCAACACTGGGACCACACTGACTGACATCACTAGTAACCAAGGAGAACCATTTCTCACTGCCAGATTATTCTCTTTCAACAGAAGCAGCAGGAGCTGGCTCTTCTTGGTTACTAGCGATGCCACAATTTCCTGCATTTTGACTGGTAACTTCTGAAAGTCACTGCTCAGACTGCAAGGATTGTAGTGCCTCAAGGTGTTTGGTCAAATTTCTGATGATGTAGTAGGAGGAACAGAACTTACTTTTTTATAGCTTCCAAACAGAGAGCTGCCCCACACATCAACCCAGTACTGCCAGGTGGAAAATGTTCTAAGTAGAAAACAGCAAATAAAAAAATACTTCATATATAGGAAGTGATAGTTGACTGCATCTGAAAATTACTATTAATTCCAGGCAGTACACTAGCTCTTTAAGGCTTTAATTTGGGTGATGTTCCTAAGATGGTAAAAGCCAGTCTAGACAACAGACACCTGAGCCTCAAATGTCAATCCGCTGTCCGAATCGTGCCCAGATTTCTCACCTTCGTGAGCGCAGGAAGAGGGACCATACCAACCATCAAGCCTGTTCCAACCCTCATAAAATCCACCTCCCTCCGGCGGCCAGGCTCGATCACCAGCACCTCCATCTTATCTGAACTAATCCTCAGTCAGTTACAGGATATCCAGTCCTGCCTCTCGGCCAGACATATATTAATTACTGCCGCTGCATCACATGTCCCAGGGGCAAAGGACATATACAGTGGCGTACCATCTGCATAACTGAAACTTCCACACTGTAACATAATATAATCTCACCACGGGCAGCATCTACACTGTGAACATGAGTGACAGGATGAAACCTTGGGAAACACCACAAAGCAGGGGCTTCAGGTGGGAGGAGAAACGCCCCATCACCCATCACCACCCTTGGCATTCTGCCTTCGAGAAAGGACTCAAACCAGCTGATGACAGTGCCAGTGAGTCCATAGAGCCCCCTCATGCAAAGCAATACCGCATGGTCCACAGTGTCAAATCTGGTCAGAGACTGAGAAGGACAAGTATTGACCATTCTTCTCTGTCTCTAGCCCTGAGGAGATAATTTTGCACCATGACCAATGCAGTTTTGGTACTGTATCTGGCCCAAATCCTGACTGGAGGGGCTCATAGATGTCAAAGGCTGTGAGGTGTACCTCGAGCTTCAGAGCCATGCTGACAGTGTGGATTGACAGCACTGGATCAAAGGCACAGGTAACAGATGAGACAGGCAGATCAGAGGCAGAGGCCATGGGTGACAGTGCTGACATTTTGAAAGGTGAAACAGGGCCATGTGTTGATCCGAAACCTTCACTGCAGGAATCATTACTGTTACTCAGCATTCTGCTAAAAACATAGGTACTGCAAATTTCCTTAGGCTTACAAAAGGAGTGCTCCTACTAGTGCTGTAGCTGTTCCAGTAACTAACTCTGTACCTGTAAGTACTGATTCTTTGCCCAATGATAATGCTCTATCGACTAATGGAAACAGTTCGCTTTCACTTGTGAGACCCTCTAGGCTGGGACAAGTTGGAGGAGGGGCAGGACCAGGTATATCAGAACATCAACAGTCCGGAGGTCCTTCAGGTTCTAGGCCCCATATGTCTTATTCCAGAAGGCGGGAGGGTTAGTATAGCTGACTGACCCCTTCCACACTGCCTGGGAAGGAAGTTCCCACTCAGAAAAACACTCCGACTACTACACCAGATCCATCAGCCCCAGACTTGGGCATACAATTAGTTTGCTGACTAATTAAATTAGAAAAAAACATTTTTTTTTAATTTTTTTTTTAATATTCTTAAGGTCCCTAGCATGGTGTTCGTGATGTAGGTAGGACAGATATGCTACATCAAGCGACTGTGACATTTTATGTACTTTTGTAATTTTCATGTTAGTAAAATGAATAAGTAACATTTTCACACTGTGTAATTAGTTTTATACGATAGGGGTGAGCAAATAACTCATTGAATAAAAACGTATTTTCAATGCAGTGGATTATTCTCACTGCAGTGAAATAAACTGTGGTGACATCACCACAGTGGATTATTTGGAGCCCTATTGTATAAATAGAATACATGATGGCCGAGTGTGGAACACGGGAAATATCTGTACTCATGCATAGTGACTTCTGGTAATATCACTCATGGCTCTGCTCCACCACTCATGATATTACTGGAGGTCACTATGCACTTATGCAAATATTTCCCATATTCCACACCCACCTATTACGTATCCCCTTTTTATTCACCAGAACAAAATATTAGCTGCAGTCATAACACTAAAAATAAAACAATAAATAAAATTATAAAAAAGGTCAATAGAGTCCATGATGTCAGCTTGCAGGTGTGGGGGCAAGATAAAGACAAAAAATGAGATTAGAGTACATTTTGGATAATGAGATACTGTAAACAGAAAATTATATACATATTCAAACTTCCTAAAGTCGCTAAAATTACGTATTCACACATCCTACACAATGCTTTTAATGGAGACAGAAATACTATGAACCTAAAACTGATTTATCCAAAAGAATCATACACTGTCACAGTGAGCAGTAATTTGGATTTACTGGCTACTGAATGTTGCTTTGCAAGTATGTGACAGGGTAGAATAGGACTCTGTCCCATTTGTTATGGGGAAAGTGTTTAAATGTAAAGATCTTTCTTTTCTGTCTGGTTGCGCAACCCAGTTTTCCTGTGAGACTTCGGACTTGATCAACCCAACAGGCTCGCAATTCTTTGGCCACTCACTGTATCTCAGTCCTCTCTTGCTGTCTGTTTTTCCTCCCTTGCTTATCTACTAATATAAAAATATGTGCAAATCATTGTATGGAAATGAAAATGATATGGGGATCCCCTTCGTTTGGAAAATGAATAGCTTTACTGTTGAAATGTATATAATTATATTTTGAGATGATTACAGAAAGGTATTGTAAACTCTAGAGGTTACTTGAGTGCAAATTTTCCAGCCTTTTGTAAAAGCTGTGCAAGGGGGGCCTCAGCAAACGCAGTGTTGTTCTTCCTGCCTGATATTTACAAGAACAGGATGCTTGCTAAGAATGGGGGTTGAAAAGACTTATAAAAGAGCTAAGCTACAACTGCAAGAGAGATTAGGAGAAGGGACAAAGAGACTGAAAGAAACCTTTATTTTAGTTTGCCTTTGTAAATAATTATACTGAACAAGTTTATTTTATAATACTGCTAGTGTAAATAAATAATTTTTGGTGAATTCTACAACTGCTCCTGGTTTTCCTATACTTTCTTGACCTGTGCCTCGACGACAAAGTACTGTACCTTTTATGACATCAAAATGTGAAACTGCAGCTACAAACTGCAACTAAGTGGCACTGTTAAATGTTTTTTTTTTTTTTGTGCCCAGCCCCCTTGATCCTAAATTCATAGGTCAGCCCTGCCCTGCCTGCTGTCCCCCCATGCCCAGGCTTGCCTCCCTGATGGACATTGTAGGCAAGCCATGGCTTGCCCTCCAGGTCAGGGCTACGGGAGTGGGACCCCCACGGCAGACATCGGAAGCAGTGGAGACAGCAGCAGAGCAGGGCATCATGCCCGGGGGCCAGCTTTCTCGCAAGGGCTGGATCCCCAGGGAGGCGGGGACGTGCAATGATGTCCAGCGTCCGCCCCACCCCCCAGAGAACAGCGCTGGCAACAGCAGTACCCCCAGCCTACGCTAGGGGTCCATAAAGTGCCGGACACTCCTTCCCTCCTCCCCCTGGAGAAGAAAAGCAGTCCCTAGCACACTTGATCCTTCTCCCCCCAGCCGAATCCCTGACTCCGAATTCATCACTGAACCCAGGATATTGGCACCACAAGAGGATGCCCTGCCACTGCACCGGTGGGCCACACCAAATTTTTTTTTTTTTTTTTTTTTTTTATATATACTTCTTGGTTTCATCACCAAAAACTATTAAAAACACCACTTAATAAAAGTGGTGCAATTTGAACTATTATGCAACAATATGAGGTAATTGAACAAATATTACATTTTTATGGTGCAGACAGGAAAAACAAAATTCACCTTTGCATACAAATTTGTTCTGCAATTTGCACACAGTTACATGTATTTGCAAGACAGAAAAAAATCTTTCGCTGTAAAAGCAGGGACACCCTGAACCTGGCAGAATGAAATGGATCTGGCTTTGGGCCACTTGGCACTAGGTTCTGCTTTTAGAGTTGTTTTTTTTTTTACATCTTGCAG
The DNA here is from genome assembly GCA_016271365.2 of Neoceratodus forsteri. Lineage (NCBI taxonomy): Eukaryota > Metazoa > Chordata > Ceratodontiformes > Ceratodontidae > Neoceratodus > Neoceratodus forsteri. Next base: position 452,650,263 of record CM028129.1, on the reverse strand, counting down.
GTCAGAAGGGGGAGAGTTCCTATTGCTGCCACTCCAGCTGGGAATGCTGCTGGGTAACCAAAACAGTATCTTTAAATAGCAACTTTGGGACGCCACATTCATATTAGTAAAAAAGAGTTTTTCTTACATATACAGGGCTTGCATGATATGCTTATCTGTACACAAAAAAATGCCTGGGTGAATTATCTGTTTCTGGCTACTAGTATTCCATTTTGAATACCAGGTTTAAATACATCCATCCAGAATGTCAGTATTTTCTAATTCTGTCGGTAGCCCAAAGGATAAAACAGAAACACAAGGCAGTGATGGCAGAAAAAGGCCAGTGGTCCATCCAGTTTTCCCACAATATCTATCTAATAACCTCGCAGCCTACAGCCAAGCAGGGTCCATGGAGTTAGTTGACTCCTCGATCACCGTAGCTGCACCTCCCACACACCCCTGGTACCACATTCCTTTTCTCACCATAGCTGGCCTTAAGGATAGGCAAACTAGGCAGCAACCTAAGGTGCCATTCAATAGGGGGTGCCATGAAACAGAGTTCATTTTGTTTTTTTAATGTTTATTAATTTTTTTCCTTAGTGACCTGGACTGAAAAATAAAGCTGGTCAGTTCTGGTGTTTTTTTTGTGAAGGGGGATCTGCCAGATTCGTCTCCAAGTGCCTGCCTGCCCAGCTCACCTGTAAACAGTCACTGAATCTCTGCTGCTGCTCTGTTTAATGCTGTGTAGTCAATGGAATAACAGGCAGAAGCAGAATGTGTCAGCTCCTTTGCTGTGCACCCCCCACCTAAATGTTCTCCTGTTGGCGCTAAAGAATGATTACTGCATATGCAGAGCAGTTGGGAGTGGTTGTAACAGCAGATTTGGTGGCAGCAACTTGGGATTGAGCAGAGCGGCTACGTTTAGTGACCCTGAAGTGAGCAGTGAAGACTGGGGAGTCAGAAGACTAAGCCGCACAGTTTAACCAAGCTGGAGTGAAGAAGGTCAGTGTGCAGGCAGTGGATGCTACAAAGAGGGAGGCACAGGGGCACCAGAACTGACACAGGAGAGACATCACCAGAGCCGGCAACAGCCAGGTCCAGCGTAGTCCAGATTTGCCAAGAGGACTCAGGGAGTGAGAAAGGACTGTGGGGGAGAAAAGGAGGAGGACAACTAGGTCCGACTGGGCCAGTTGGAGTGGGTTTAAATTCTCATCACCATGGGGAGGGGCTTGTGGGGCTGCTGGGCTGTGCAGGCTTGCAACAGCAGCACTGCTAGTGAGAGGCCTCAGGCCTGGGAGTCGGGTCAGTGGAAAAACAAGGTCAAGCGGGGTCAGAAAGGTTGAGACCCCTTGGGGAGGCCTGGAGAGGGATTAAAATAAAAACAAAGTAAAAGTGCATTTAGCAGCAGTACCCAAGGCCGGGCCAGGCTATTTGATTTATGCCTATGGTGAGCCAGTGAAGTGACTGCAGACTAGTCTGTAGAACCAGCCAAAGAGAGTGAGCAGCATCCAGCCAGCTAGCGAGAGGGAGCAGTCGTAGATGCAGCAGAGCAGGCTCAGGCAGCAGCAAGAACAGCCAAACAAGGCCATGCTAAGGAGACTGGCTATGGCGGTCTGCGCCCCCCCTCCCCCGGACATCCCAGGGTGGAGATTTTCGTCCCAGGAGGCCTGGGCCAGAGAAAGAGAAGGCCATAAAAAAGAAAAATAAAGCAAATGTCTGACTCAGTCTGTTGTCCTGTTGGAGTCGTGGTCATCATGTGGCCTCCACTGACTGCGTAACCTGGAGGTCTTGGACTTGTGGCAGTCTTTGTTCTGCTGATCCTGAGAGGTAGCCAGAGCAGCAGAGGTGAGCAGCAGCAAGTTGGTAAGTGGATTCAGGAAGACCAGGAGGACCACCAGCATGGACTAGTACTAAGGTGAGTGGCTGTGTCCAAGGGAGCAAAGAATAAAATGTTGAACAAATTCAGACTTGATAGTTTAAACTGTTTAATTACAACTTAAAAAGTTAACTTTCTGAGCAAATGTAATTGGTGAGGTGACCTGTTTGGTAGCTTAAAGGGACCTTGTTAACTTGCCTCTCAGTTTCATAGTGCTTGGGCCTTGTGGCCTCACTCAACAAATATTGTTAAATATGTACATCATGCCGGCTCCGTGGCGCCGAGTGAAGGGGTTTGCTCGGCACGTTGGTGACCCGGGTACGCACCCTGAGCCCGGGTACCAGGAGCGGAGACCAGCAGGGAGGGGATTCAGAGCATCCATTGAATGCTTCCCTCCTGGGGGGGGTTGGCTTCGGCACCCTAGGGCAGATTGGCAAACGTGCTTGGGGATGTGGTGCGTGAGGCGACCCCCATACGTCCCCGCACAGGTTTGCCGTCCTCATGCATGGTCGAGAACAGCGGAGGTCGAGGGTTTAACAGGGAAAATAGGAGCTCCTTGCCCAACCAGATGACAGGCGTCGGCTCCGCTGCCATGAAGCCCCGGAAGACAGCCTGACCCGCTCCGCAACACCCAGTATACGCAGGAGTGGCTGGTAAGGTACATTTTCCCTTAGAAGAGAGAGACCCTCCTGATGAAGGGTTACATCAGGTTACCTGCGGGGGGTTTGCAATGGGAGCTGGTGGCAGGGGTTGGAGGGGAGGTCGGGACCTTGACATTCTGAAGGGGTGGCCGGATGGGGGAGGCTCCGCTGAGAGGAGCATAAAAAGAAAATACAACCCCCCACCAAAAAAAAATATGTACATCATTTAAAATGCAAAGTCTGCCAAGTAAGATCTGAGTGTGATGTCTCCCCCCACCACCCTTTGCAAATTCTGTCATGAAAATATCACACAATTTGTGAGAACTTGTAGTGTGTGTGTAGTAGTCTCCTCATGTGGCATTGCAAGAGGGGTTTTATTTTGTGGTGTTGTTAAGGCTTGGCTAAAAATTTACATAGCTGGTTTGGTTATTGTTACCGCTATGCGGCAATTTATTAGTCAGTAATAACGCATAACATCGAGCAGCAATAATTAATTGAAGTATTTGAGTGTATTTAACAGATACACTGTACGGATTTCAGGATGTGTCTATTACTGTGCAGGTGCTTCAACAGAACTTTAGTAAGAAGTTAAGTATATGAAGGTCTCAACTCAGATGAAGGAAATTGGAAAGGGAATAATATGAAAAAAATGCCCCTGCTCAGTGCTGTCTCCATACAATTTAATGACTGCTGACTTGCAGTGGCAGCTCAGTTTACCAAGCCCTCCCACATGGTACCACTATCGTCTGGAAGGTCACCCTAATAAAATAAATATCCAGTCAGTTAATTTGCCTATGGTTGGGGGGTGCCTAGGTTTGTTCTGCACTGCAGCTGAATAGTGCACCCTGGCCTGAATTTAATATCCAATATGTGCAACTACTAGCGCCCCCCCCCCCCACTTCCTTTTTTCCCCATCCATAAACCATCTTGAGGGCTAGGACCCTGGATGGACAGTAGGCATCAGTGTTAGACAAGAAGCTCAGGTGGGCTGATCTGATTATTAATCGTTTTCTACCATCACTGTTTATGATTCTATTTTTTTGTGATTAAATTGGGCTTTGGTAGTGATATTTTGGGTTCCTTTTTCCTTTCTTCCATTACTATTTGTAGACGGTTCTATCTTAGTCACTTTCCTTTTTTAAGAAGTCTTCTGTTTGGTGATCATGCAGACCTTAACTGTACTGTATGGAGTCAGGCATTCTGGATGGCAATAGGTGTAGATTGGGCCACTGACCACAGCAACTTTAGTTGATTTGACTTAAATAATTGAGCAGCTGGGTCTGTTAAAACTGGGTACCCTCCCATTATAAATAAATGGCACTGTCATCATTTATTCAGTCTGTCAATATTGAAAACAGAACTGAGCACCAACTAGCCTGCTGAATCTAGTTGGGATTAAAGAATGTAGTGTTTTTGTGACTGAATTATTTTGTTAAAGGACAAAAACATGTTGCTGAGGTAGGGGGTTTCCGGTGTTTGGGTTAGTGAATTTTTTTCATAATCAAATATTTTCACTTTGAAGTAATGCTCTCCCCCACCCACTTTAATTTATAAGATGTCCGTCAAAGATAACAGAACTTTATCTTCAATGTAAGCCTTAAAATGCACCACAGAGCACCTAAAAACCCTGAGGTTCTGGAAACCCCAGATTTTTCACAGAAACCTTTTTAGCATTGTGTGCAATATATACCTCCATCACTCACTGAAAGATCCCCCAAAAAAAAAAAAAACTATCAATGAGCTTTAGGAACTATATTTGTGGTCACCTAGGGGTGCCACGGGAACATGACAACTCGCTCCAATTAATTCGCTCCCTACACATTCGCGCCCAACAACTGGCTCCTTTCAAATTCATCCCCATTCAAACTCGCTCCCGGCAATATGCTCCCAATCCCTATCCATGCATAAGCGACAGCTGAATCAATTGTGTTACAGAAGCACTGTAATTGCCTAATCTGCAGTTGTAGTAGTACTTTTTCGTTCAGATGCAGGATCCTCTGCTGCAGGTGGCTGTTTGGAGCACATTTTTGCTCTGGTTTTAAACTGCTGGCTGTGACTTTACTCTGCACTCCTCTGCGTGGCTTTACTCTGCAGCTTCTCTGTGTTCGTCGGCGTGGGAGCAGCGGGTTTCCCGTTCAGGGACTTGGCCAGTCAGACTGCTGCTTCCTCCTTGGGAGCACTTTTTAGCTCCGATGCAGGATCCTATGCTGCTAGTGGCTCTTCGGAGTAGGTTTTTGCTCCAGTTGTAAACTGCTGGCTGTGGCATTACTTTGCAGCTCCTCAGTGTTCTTTGGCATTTGGTAAGAGGGGGTCTTGTTCAGGGACTAAGCCGTCCGATTTCTGGGCTCTTTCCTCCTTGTGAGCACTTTTTAGCTCCGATGCAAGATCTCCTGCTGCTAGTGGCTGTTCGGAGCACGTTTTTGCTCTGGTTTTAAACTTTGCAGCTCCTCCGTTCATCGCCATGGGGGTAAGAGGGTGGGTCCTGTTCAGGGACTAAGCCACCAATCAGGAAACTGCCACTACTCATATTCATTGTGGAGTGAATTCGAAGGGAGCGGGTATGTAAGGAGTGAATTGACATGGGAGCGTACTGTCGGGAGCAGATTTACGCGGAGCGAACTGTCAGGGGCGTATTGTCATGCTCCTGGGTGCCACATACCCTAAGGCCAGCCCTGCTTCTTACCCTTTAATATCACCAAGCCCCGGCATTTGTCCTACCTCACCTTGAACCCATTTACAGTCCCTGCCCTGATCACCTCTTCTGGCAGTCTCTTCCACTGGTCCACCACCCATCTCAGTGAAGAACTTCCTTGTGTCCTTCTTAAACTTTCCCCCAACCAGTCTCCAGCCATGCCCTCTCATCACTGCACTCTCACTTCCAGTAAACAGTTCCTCACAGTCAACTTTTATTCTTCTCAGGAATTTTTACATCTCAGTCATATGCCCCACTCTTCCTCCTAGCCTCCAGTAAGTACATGTTGAAGTCTGTCAACCTTTCCTCGTCCATACTACCCTGCTGCCCCTAGATCATCTTGGTGATTCTCCTTGGCACTGTTTCTTCCCAGTACCTATCCTTCAGGTGTGGCTCCAGAACTGAGTGTGGTACTTCAGATGGGGCCTCACAAGGGCACTGTACAGAATAGTATCATCTCCCTTCTCCCGCTGGCAAAACCCCAAACTATATAATCCAGCATCCAGCTAGCCTTACTGCATACCTAGCTGCACTGACCTGAAGCTTTAAGGCAATCTCTGGTGATGACCTTGAGATCCCGCTCCTCTGCTGCTTTTGTTATCCTTAGCCCCTATCTATCCAGTACTCAGCACATGGGTTAAACTCTCCAATGTGCATCACCTAACATTTCAAGTTAAACCTTACCTCTCATAACTTGGACCACTTCTCTTCTTTTTCAAAGCCTGTGTTCTTCCTTATGGCCTCCTTGTTGTCTACTCTGCCACAGAGTTTTGTGTCATCTGCAAAGAGACACATCTTGCGCTGGATATCACCCCATGCCACTGATGAACACAGTGAACAGAACAGTTCACAGGACTGACCTCTGCACCATTCCTTGTGACATCCCTGGACTCTGATTTAACTACATTTAGTATTGTGCTTTCCTCTCCCAGCCAGCTCCCTATCCACTTTGTCAGCTTTTCCTCATCAAGTCCTCCAGTTTTTTTTTTTCCAAGAGTCTCCTGTATGTTAATAAGCAAGGGATTACAGACATGAAGAAACAGCACATCTGCTGCTTGACCCCTGTGCACAACCCCAGTAACACAGTCAAAATATATTATCTGGTTGGTCTGGCATGACCTTTCCTCAACAATCCCATACTGTGTTTTGTTTTGCAGCCTGTTTGCTTCTAGGTGCTGTACAAGTTGTTCTTTAGCTATAGTACGCAATAGCTTACCAACAACTGAGGTAAGGCTAACCAGCCAGTAGTTGACTGTGCCACTCTTATCTGTGCTCTTGAAGTGGTACCACTTCCCCCCTGTCCTCCAGTCTACAGGAACTTCCCTTGTTTCCAAGCAGCACCTGAAGAAGTCACTCACAAAAACAGTTTGTAACTGTACTGATTTTTGGAAAACTGGAGTTGCTGGATATTTTGCTGTCCTTTACTGGACCAACATACTATAAACAGCATACAAAGATGTAATAGTACAGAAGCATTCAGGGCAAAACAAGTCCCTTCATCACGTGTAATCACCTGACAAAAAGATCTGCCTGTCCCCCGACAGCTTATTTACTGTAACATCTTTGTACAATATATACTGCAGGTTGGTCCAATAAATGGTGTCAAGCTAAGCTATCCAGCGACAAAATGTGTAGCTAAACTGTATCGGTCTTGAACTGGCATTCCAGATTTATTGGGCGGAAACATTTCCTCAACTCCAATTTCTTGGATACAGCAGCGTCACTTGATTTACTAAAAAAATATAAATAAATAAATAAACAAACTACTTGTGTTAAGGATCAATCCAAATATCTAAGTTTGTGAATTACATAAAATTAATATATTAAAAAAAAAAAACTGTCCATAAAAAACTAACCAAGAGTCTGAAGAATGCTATGCCTGGAGCACTTTATTGCTTGTATTTACCCCCTTTGCCACTAGGTTCCAGAAAGGTACGTGATCATTATTATTCAAAGCTTGGAACAGCCTTTCCCTATTGCTTTCATAGAAGAACTTCCTCTGTTCCTCAAACACATTTACAAGCAGCATATTTGCCTTGTGGGATTCAGTCTTCCTTGTACAATAAATCTATTTACAATTTTTTTATATCTCTACATTTACTATTATACCAAGATTCCTGATTTACTGTTGTCTTGACATTCTTACATAGATAAGGGATAGCCCATGAAAAAAGATTAAGTCTGGAGAATCTTGCAGAATAAAGGAGTATTCCAAGTTTGAGTTACAATAGTGCTGCATTAGGACAGCTACATTTTGTTCTACAGACCAATTCCATTCAATTAGTTTGTTAGCAATTCTAATATGCTGTGCAGGTTATCCTGATTCGATATTATAGGAGACTCCTTCTGAACTATTAAAAATGAATGATCACTTTCAGGTTTATGTATAATTTCCAAATCTACACACGAGCCAATTTGTAGAATGGGAGTAATCACAAAATCCATAACAGTTGCCATATTATGTGGGTAATAGATGCACATTCTCCATTTTTATCTGAATAAGACCTTCTATTCATTAGTTAGTCCCAGCTCCCCCAGCCAGGTTACCAACAAATCACCATTTTCATTTGTCCCATTACCCATGCTTTTCCTGCTAAACATCTCTGGAGGAAAATCTGGTATAAACATATCAGAATCTGCCAGATTATTAAATAAGGCTATACGAACATTAAAGGAAAACACTGGAAAAGACACAGCTTTCCCCAGACACTTCAGAAACTCTCGATTAGTGCTTTCAGACAGTAATAACTTTTTTTTTTAATAATGATTTAAACAGCTACTCACAACTTCCACTTTCTATTGCTAGCAGCCACCACCTCATGAGCAGCAGTGAGCTTCCCTACCTCACTTTATGCTAATACGTCTGTCCGACCTCTGCTATTAGTTGGCAGAGCATATTAGCACAAAGTGAGTTAGGGAAGCTCACTACACTACGGATGACTACCAATAACAGAAAGATGGAAGTTGAGAATTAATGTTTAAATCATTAAAAAAGCATTTAGAGGTAATCTAACAAACTGTTACTGTCCGAAAGCGCTAATTAGGCATTTTTATAGCGACTGGTGAAAGCTGTGCCTTTTCCAGTGTTTTCCTTTAAAGATGCCATAGATTAACATTTTGTTCTCATTCAACATTACTTGTTCGGAAAATGCAGGTAGAGCAGACAAGATTGAGAATAATATGATGAACTGGCTGGTTGAACATAGACAATAACATCAATGACAAGTACATTATATTTAATACAACATGCTGAAATTGAAGCTTTTACTAGAGTCATCAGTCCACCAAAGGATCTTCCTTTTAGTTTATCTTTTCTAGCAGGTAGCTGATACATGTGAAATCCATTCAGAAAAGGCTCCTCAAGTTTACCAGACCAAGTTTCTTAAAAACAAATAACTAGAGTATTCCTGAAAGATGTTTTTATCTGGAATCTGAGAAAGTAAACCTGCTATGCTCCAGGAAATGAGAAGCCCTTCAGGGGTAAACGAATCTCTTATGAAAATCCTTTCATTTACTTTTATGTCATTGAATAGTTGCCTGTTGTAATACACAGACTGTTTTCAGTGGAAAAGAGTGGATTAATCTCCACTGGTAGAGTTCAGCCTCTATGGTTTTGTCCCATGTGGTGGCTAGGGTGCATCACAGCAGTACGTTTATTTTCTCTCATAGGAGCGTCATTCTATAGGGCATTATACTCACATAAATTTATGCCCAGAGAATCTAGCCTTTTAGCCTCTTTTATTATTGCCACTGTAAATCATTTGTTTCAAATTAACAAATTAATCTCACCTTCTTTCGAGTCTGTATCCAAGGTTCTTTTGGCTGCTATTCTCCCTTCCCTTCCTAAGTATATATCTAAAAAAAAAAAAGGAACAGTAAAATTATTTGCCTTAAAAGTAAGTTGTCCATTTCGTATTTTATCTTTTTTATTTCAAAAACAGGGTTACAACTCTTCTGGATCCTCACTCGTCTCTGATAATCAGCCAGTCTTCTCAATTGAGCATTGACTGGGTTACTGTTTACATAGTTACGTAGAAGGTGACAGAAGAAGGGGACCCTCAAGGTCCATCTAGTCTAGTTTAGAGCCAAATTAGTATGGGAAAAGGAAGAAGACATAATAATGGCCACAGTACTTGCAATGCGAATTGAAAAGGTTATACCCCGGTTACATAAAATGGATTCCTTCAGCTGCATATCGCTTAAGCAACCATCACTGGTTAAGTAAAGTAAAACCAAGCCCTTTTTCTTTACAATCCCAGACTGTGCAACTAAAAACAATCAGAGTCTAAGAGTCAAATCTCAAGTTTCCTCATAAAAAGATATTTTAACATTTTAAGCAGGGATTGTTGACTTGCATTATCTTTTTGTATAACATTATTACATTTATCATAACCTTTGGTGTATTAGAAGTGTTGATATTTGCAAGCTGATTTTGTCTTAACTGAAATTTAGTAGCATCAGCTACTTCAATTAACTGCTGGTCACCAACCTCCATCTCGTGAGTGTTTCTAGTTGGCTCTACAATGCCGGTTCGACGACAAACTCGTCGACCGGCATCACAGCGCCAGGCTCCATGTCGACCCGCGATTTGTAGTCGGCAGGGAGCTGCACCTTTGCTCAGTGTGTTCCCCCCTCCCAGAAATTTAGATTCTGAGTCAGAGTTGGTTCGGGAGGGTGCAGAATAGGGGAAAGTGCTGCCGGGTCCCAGGTGAACTTCTACAGCGACATGGCGCTGTTGTCGATATCAACGTATGCCGCTGTAGAAGTGTCACTGTACAGGGGGCATACCTTTCTAGTTTCTGCACTGCTAACTTGTGAACACAGTATAATTAGGTCATCCATGAAAGAAGAATTTTCACACTTTCCCCAAACCTTTTATCTGAGGCTTAGAGCCTGCATTTGCACTAAACACAGGCTCATTTACCATTAATGATTTAGCTTGAATAAAAGTTCTACTGTCTGGTTTGTAAGTGATTTCTTCCTAGTTATCCTTTTTTGAGCATTTTTATTTGTCCTTTTAGATTTAGTGCTAAAATAAGCATTTGGGCTTGGGCTTGAGCTTGCGACTGACGGGATGAATTTACCAGTAATGGGGAGGAGTCAGGCTTCCCTCTGGTCAAAATTTGTCTGTCAGAAGCACAGTCAGAAGGATCATCAATTATTTGATCTGAGCAACTGTTTTCCTTACAAAATCTGGATCTAGCTTTAAGGAGTTCTAAATCCCCATTTATGATAGCGAACTGTTGTCTTAATAGACCAAAGTCCTCCCTTATGTAGGGCTAGCTGTTCTAGCATCATGTTTGTTTGGAGCATGCTGGATGGAAAGGATAGTAACCACACTATGTGATAATACAGAGGATGTACAAGGTATATAAAGGGAGATTACTGAGTTGATGTCCAGTATTTTCTATTTCCCCTCTAATCTGAGAAGTTTGTGGAGATATCCCAACTGTGGCAAAAACTTTGTCCTCTGAGTGGGAATCTTCCACATATACTGGAAGTTCTTTTTTCCCCATAGAAGTTTTTTTCCTCCTCCGGTTAGATGGGTGACCGTTCAGCACCGTCCCAGTCTCCTGCAGTCAGCTTCAACCACCACTGCCCACTTACCGGAAATGGTCTCCCATGGATTCCCCAACCCCACAGTCGGACTAGGAGGCGGAGGGCCATCCTGCTCCCAGACAGACAAATCCAGAGGTTTTGGTCCACAGCATGGTGAAGCAGGCTACAGGGAGACGGTCATGGCTTAATTTAGCCAGACCTCATTTTCCACTTTTTGTTCCTTCCCTGATGATGGGGCACACACGTCTGAGGATGCGTGTGGAGCCACGCACACACTGCAGAAATCCTGCAGCACCCACCCTTGTGTGTCGCTCTTTGCCATCCCACCAACAAGCCTCCATCTGCTGGCAGTCACACAGTAGAGTCAGCAGTCACACTCCCTAGGGGAGATGAAAGCAGTCCATCTGAGTCTCTATCTTCTCCCGACCAGGCAGACCACAGTAATCAGAGTCCAAAGCCAAGTCGCCAGCATGGGAATAGGTAAGGTACGCACTGCATCTCAGCCCTCTTTGCCACCATGCCGGCTGCATTAGAAGAGTTTTTCATCTACACTGGGGAGTAAGGGAGCGTAACCACCCATAGTAGATTATAAAGTGCCCAAAATATAATTCGTAGCCAGAGTAGTTTGAGATAAACCAGGCGGCCCCATGAAGAAACAGTAAGCATTCCCATTCAACGTATGATAGTGTACATTTGATACCTGCTTCCCTATCCATGGGTTAGAAGCTGCCAGACTTGTTAACAGAAAATCCTGGGAATCAAAACCCAGGTTTGCAGATTTCCTTGGACTTGGGGATAGCTGTACTAGGGAAGGGAAATATGAAGTTATAGGTAGAATACTGCTTTTATTAGCATTTACCTTAGATGAATGGGCTTGGGATACTGTATTTTCAGCCAAATTATTCCCCAAAATATCCTCAGATTTTAATAAATCAAGTTGGTTAGACCGATTCTTCATACTCACAATCTCAGTTAATTTAGAATGTCTACATTTATCTCCTTTATCTGTGTCTGACTTATCACTCTCTCTGCTGTTATTTTTATGTTCACTATGGGCAGGTGCGAATGGACATACTGCTACAGTATGCTGAGTTTGGAGAAGTTTGTCACTGTGGTCCAGTGAAGGGAAGTCTGCAAAGGGCTAGTCAGTGGGAGGCCATCCCTGGTGCCTCCAAACAAAATAAAACCTCCCTCAATCTCTCCTGCCCCTTCCATGTTCATTTTCTGGCACGGGGTGCCCAATCCCTTGTGCCGGCTGCTACCCCCCACCCTGCCCATTCTGACTGTGCAACACCAGGGAGTTGAACCCCAGTGCTGCCAAACGTAACACTGACACTGGAGTGCCCAAGCCCCAGTGTCGGTAACTAAAATAAAGAAAACTGCCTCTTGTAATTTTTTTTTTCTAAAATACACCCTGTAAAAAGGAAAAATGTCCATCACTGTCTGTTGCAGCCAAGATTACTATCCCCCACCTGACCATCCCACTCCACCCCCACCACCAGCCCCCAAAGCCACTACTTACCTGCTGTGGGTCCAACACTGTAATCCTCTCTGGACCAGAGACACATCTTCACTCTTCAATGCCGGACTACGCACTGAGGAAATCAGGTATATGGGTCAATGTATTTCAATGGGTTTTGAACTTGTCATCATAACTTGGTCATTTCTGCATATTTTTGTCCCCACATTTTCAACATGGCTTTTTTTGGGACCCCACCATATAAGCAATGACAGTGAAAGTATGCAAATCTATCGCGAACGATGATAATGTGATCATTACGTAAAACACCTTTGAGGCAGGATTTGAACATTTTCCTCTGCCCTTGTTCGTGAGGTAGGATAAGAAGGCTATGTGGAAAATCTGGGGTAAAAATATGACAAACAAAGTTAAGAGCCTATGTTGAATTTTTTCAACATATGCTCATAGTGTGGTAATGTTCAATATTTTGACCACAGCTTTTCAACACAGCCATTTTTTTCACAGCACCTCATGAATGTGACATTTTGATTTTCAAATCCGGCCAAAATACGTTTTCACACTTGTGGGGTGAAATCACCCTTTCGGCTTCTCAGCTGTCTGTGCTGGGAAGTGGGACATCTCCTTAACTGCCTCTGCAGATTACTCCCCCATCCACACTTGAGACTTCCTACTCATGGCAAATTTCTGCCAGGACACTAGTGGCTGCAACACTAGGCCAGTATAACACCAGGAGTGGGTACAGGCCTACCCATCAACACTGCCTCCCGTAGCGCCCCAAAAATAGTGTTTACAAATTATAGTTCGCTGCCCTAAAAAGAATCCTGCTTCTTTTACTATTGTGCTCAGGCAATGTCGTACTCAACCCAGGACCATTACACACCCTTGCTTCTCCATCAGACCTGGCAGGTATCAAAGAAATGTCTTTTATGCATCTTAATGCCTGTAGTTTGCTGAAAAAGTTCACCCTTATCCAGGCTTGGATGAGCCACACCCTACCTGACGTCCTAGCGATCACTGAGACCTGGCTTAGGCCAGCCACCCCAGACAATGAAATAAAATTATTTACTCTTCCGAGCGGATAGGCAATCAAGAGGAGGTAGGGTGGCAACTTATGTAAGGGACAAATACTCAGCCGCATGCACAGACGCATCATCCTCCCCCAAAGAATTTGAGTGCTTGACCATAAAGATCGAACTTTCTCCTTCCAGTACACGCTATGTAATAAGCTGCTTCAGACCCCCTTCTGCCAGGCTGCATCTCCTGTCTCATCTCAGTTCCATACTAGGGCTCAGTTCCTTGGAAACCATTATTCTTGGCGACCTGAACTACGATTGGCTATCAAGTGCATCAGCTCCCTTGAAATCCTTCTGTGACACTCTAGGGCTGGTGCAACTCATTGGTGAGCCTACTCGCCCAAATAAAAAGAACCTTAACAACAGCTCCCTCTTGGATGTAATTTTGGTTAGCAAGCCACACCTGTTTTCTCATGTCAGAACATTTTTCTCAGACATTAACGATCATTGCATAATCACCACCATTAGATCCGTGCACAACCCACAGTTTGTGGCACAGTTCTCTATCAAGAGGTGCAAACGCAACTTTGATTTGTTTGCTTATGTCCATGACTTGAAACATCCACTGCAATGGCAGGAATTCTTCCTAGCCAAAACGGTTAACAGGGCATATACTATTTTTTATGATATTTTAAGTGAGGCTTCTAAATAAGCATGCACCCTTGGTTAAGGTGCGGGTCAGGAGCAGCACCTGCCGTTGGTTCTCACCTGAGCTCAAAGCTTCCCTGTTAGAAAGGGATACTTTATGGAAAAAAGCCCAAAGAATCGAGAATGACTCGGATTGGTGTCTTTCTAAGAGAGCATGTAACAAGTGCACCAAGATGGTCAGAGCAGCCAAGGCCGCCTACTGTCGTTCGGAGCTAGCCTCTGCCTCAAGAAATCCTTCAAAGCTCTGGAAAACATTAAAAGACATGTCTGGACATGCACCTAGTAATTCCATTCCAGCAAAAATCAAGTCCGGTGGCAGCGTTACCTCTAACCCATCGGAGATATTGGAAGCCCTCAATAACCATTTTGCAACGGCAAGGCTAGCATTTGATACTTCTCCTGCCAATGACCTCCGCACAGCTCAGGGCCCACCAACCCATGAGTCCCCCTCTACCAAGGAGGCCTTCTTCCTCCTGTCTGTCTCTCTAAAAGAGGTGGAAGACCGACTGCTGCAACTGGACACCAGAAAGGGAGCAGGCTCCGACTTCATAGAGCCATACTATCTGAAATGTGCATACCATGTTCTTGCGGTACCAATCACCCACCTATTCAACATGTCACTCTCCAAGGGTAGCCTCCCCCCTCAATGGAAAATAGCCCATGTCATTCCTCTATTAAAAGCAGGTGACCCCTGTGATCTAAATAATTACAGACCGATCTCCCTCCTCCCCATCCTGTCTAAATTACTAGAAAAAATAGTGTGTGGCCAACTAGGGCTATACTTAGAATCCAGAAGCCTATTAAACCTGGCTCAGTCTGGATTCAGAGCACAGCACCATAACAGCCCTAGCTAAGGTGACCAATGATTGGTTCCTAGACCTTGACAACAAGAAGCATGTCTGTGCCATTTTCTTGGATCTTAGTAAGGCATTCAACACAGTCGATCACAGCCTGCTTCTTTCCTCCCTAAGCACCTTAGGCCTGGACCATAAATCTATGTGCTGGTTTGCAAACTACCTCGGAGAATGGAAACAGCAGGTTAAAGCTGAAGGCAATCTTTCTCCATTAAAACCTATGCTGAGGGGCATGCCCCAGGGCTCTATCCTTGGTCTCCTCCTCTTTGCAGTCTACATTAACATCATCAATGACCCCATCAAAAAAGTCAACATCCACTTATTCGAGGATGACACTGTACTGTACTTGTCGTCCCACGCTGGAAGCAGCATGTGAAGACCTCCAAGCTGAATTTAACCTTCTACAATACCAGCTTATAAACAAAAAGCTTTTGCTTAATGCGAAAATGACAGAAGCCATGCTCTTCTCCCCCTCATTGCATGCGGCAATTCCTGCGGGGGTAGCTATCCCTCAAATTACCACTGTTCTTGGAGAAACACTAGAGTATGTACCTAAATTCAAATATCTAGGAGTTTGGCTCGATCATAAACTTTCCTTCACCAACCATCTCCAAGAACTACAGAAGAAACTAAGGCAAAGATTAGGACTATTCTACAGAATTAACCACCTGCTCAGAAAGGAGGCCAAGATTCAACTGGTTCAAGTTACCTTCCTATCTTTAACAGATTACGTGGACCTGTTCTACAGCCACTGCACTGCCTCTGCACTGGCTAAGTTGGATACCCTCTACCACAGAGCTATCCGGTCCATTACCGGCCTTCCACTTTCCACACACCACTGCTCCCTGTACTCATTGTTAGGCTGGACTTCCCTTCACTATAGAAGGAACAGAAATGCCACCCTATGGGGCTTCAGAGTGGTGACCAACAAGCTCCCCTCATATGTCTCAGATTGTACTCCCCAGAGTGTGTTAGGCACCTACGCTCTAAGGAGCTATTCCCTAATTGCCCTCCAAGTTCCAAGGGTCAAAACTCGTTTCGGCAAAGCTGCTCTAAGCTTCTCTTTACCTACATTGTGGAACGGTTTACAAAGGAACTTGACGCCGAGCTGCCCTGTTAGCCTGAATATCTTCAAAGGCGCTTCACCATCGCTACATGAAGCACTTTGCAAATGTTTTCCTCACCGCTAGCCCACTAATTCCACAACTCCCCCTTTCCATCCTGACACTCGCCATGTTTCTACCCCTGGCTCTCACTCTTTCCCCATTAACTCTTCCTGCTGCACCCACCCTTCCCTGTCCACTCCAGCCTGGCTAAAGTCCAACCCCATCCATAGTAGTGTCCCAATTATCTACCCCTCCTCCATCATTATCATAACAAACAAGTACACGACAGCCATCATCACTTTCTGTGGTTTTAGCTAAATTTTCCCCCCGGTCTTCAGTAATATATCCCTTCTCTTCTTTACCTCTCTAACCTGCCACCCCATACAAGGCCTCTTTCCCCTATATGTGTAGTTGCCGGCTGCCTCACTCAAAAGATCATTGCTTATAACCCCTGTATGCCTATGGTTGATTGTACATCTGCTGACTTCTTCAATTGTAAAATAATGCTGTTTTTTTTTTTATTTATTTCAACCTTGCACTGTACTGTATATACTTTTCTTCCTTGTATATTACTGCTTTTTGTATACCTGCTTCTGTACTGTACTTTGATGTATTCATGACCAGGACCACCTTGCAAATGAGCCTTGCTCAATGGTGCCCGCCTGGATAAAGATTTTGATTGACTGATTGATAGGCATGATTTTAAAATTTTCTCCACCTTTTTTCATAAGGTGGGGTCATAAGAGAACTATGTTGAAAATTTGGGGTTAACATTTAAAAAACAAAACAACAGAGTTATGAGCCCATGTTGAAATTTTCAATGCCCACTCATTAATTGTGGTAATTTTCAGTATTTTGACCCCAGATTTCTTAACACAGTCATTTTTCCATACCACCTCATGAATGTGACAGCTGTCATTTCTCAAACCCTACCCAACACGTGTTTTCACACTTGTGGTGCAAAATGACATTTTGGCCATTGTTTTATAAATGACACCTGTCCTGCTCAAAAGGAGGGGTCATAGAAAGATTATGTTGAAAATGTGAGATAAAAATGTGAAAAAACAACTCAGTTATGAGTAAACACTCAATTGTTCCAACATTTACTCATAACTTTATTTTTGTTGATATTGGCCCCCTAATGTTCAGCATATCTCATGTTACCCCACCTCCTGAACATGGTAGGTGTTATTTTTCAAATCCCTTCCAAAACTTCTTTGCACAGTTGCAAAGCAAAATCGCCTTTCGGATGAGACTTTAAAAATGCCACCCATCTTGATCACAAAGTCAGGGTCATAAAAAGACTGTTGAATATTTGGGGTCAAAATGTGGAAGCCCCTTTGAAGTTGATATTGTCTCTCAGATGTCCTATCCAGGGTAATTACAAATGAGACACTGCATCTCATCTGCTTTATGCTGGATAAAAATATGTACAAGCAAGACCCAGTACGACAGTAATACCAGCAGCAAACATTTGGCATTGACAAATGCTAGTTTTCCATAACCGCTGTTATTTAATGGAGTGTTGTTTCATTGTAGGATTTTCTTTTGCTGTTCTTCTTGTAGAAACCATTCCCAGACAAAACAGAAAGCATTCTGGTATATATGGAACAGCCCTACAGTACGCAAGCTTAAACTGCCACTCCTCTTAGTAGTGCAACAAACATAATAAATAATATTAAAGACTCAGTAAGTTATGATCACAAATCGACAACTTCCAGAAAAATCCTGTAACAGTCCTCGAGTTCAGTATTTAAATGTAGAGTACAGCTCCTAAAAAGGTAAAATAGTCTCCAGTTGTATCTCAGGTTTTTTTTTTCCTTGTTGCAAATAACACAAAGATCTTCAGAACTGCATTCAAGAGGAGCCAAGTGTCTTTTCTAATGTGCAGCTAGCTTTCCTTCCAGCTGGTCCAAACCTGGAGACACGGTTTGGTAATTCATTCCCCATGATTATGTTTATTAAGCACATAAAACAGAATGCCAGATGAACGACTTCCAGACCAAGTGCGCCCCATGGATCATGCAGAACAGCCACTTGTTTCAAAAGCTAAAATACCATGTACAAATTGAAAAAGTTCTAAGCACTTAAAAGCCCACAATGTAAAAAAAAAAGTCTACTGAAAAGCAACGTATGATGGCAAGCTGTAGCTTGAACGGTGTTCATTTGATCAGGATCTGATACACAGAGGGACTGGTCCCCCCAAAAAATCTGCGACTCCCCTATTTGTAAGACCCCCTGGCACAAGCATGAATTTTAAGCTTCATGAACAGGCACATAGAGGTAAATGCCCTCATTTAGACTTTATATAGCCTTGTAGGCTAATTTGTGTTTTGTTTTACAATTAGTTTACCTTGTAGAACTTTAATGAGGTGCAATACTTGTAATTAGTTATAGAAGTTAAGTACAGGGAGGTTAAGTGACTTGCTCAAGTAAATGGCAGTTGTGAGACTGAACCCTGGGTCTCTAGAGTCACAACTGTGTGCTCTTACCACTAGATCTAACTGCCTCCCATATACCACATAAGTAAGCTATATACTGTTAATTTATTCTATACAATACAATAAGCCAACTGGCTTTATATTCTAGTCTTGGCTTTCTACCATCAAGATTTCACACATGCTGCCTTTATTTTGTAAAAGATGTAGAGCTTTCTCTGAGGATTTTAGAACACACATACACAATGGCACATTAGGAAGGAAACAACAAAGTCATTGTTCAGCTTCCCAAAGGAGCATGCAGTTTAGATGTGAAGGCCTTGAGGCCATGGTCCGAGGGCTGAATCAGGATACATTGCCATCACATGCCTAAGGCTCCAGTCCTGGTTTTGGGAACTGCTCTGAATTTATTATTGTGTTGCATCAATGATTCTATTCTTGCAAATTAGTAACCAGCATCAAAGCGGAATCTGTAAAAGTTTAACTATTTCTTAGCCACTTTAAGGGGCCAAGGCAGACTGGATTCAGAGTAGACTAAACCACCTGTGCAAACTAAGCAGGATAGCAGTCCTCACATCCACATGGACAGCAGAGTATTTGCACTGAAGTGAGCCGGACATTGCCGTAAGAATTTTAAGTGGTGCCCCAACATCTCTAAAGAAAGATTTGGGGTAAAAATTCAGATCATTTTCAGTTGGTTTCATATAGTTTCAATATTTATTGTCCCCTATTTATCTAAAACTGCACATGAACATAGCTTTCCTCGGGGGGCTAACTGCACCACACAGTAGTGGTCTGGTGGAGGTGCCTTTGAGGGCATGGGTGAACATACACCATCGGGCACCTCACCCACAGGACAGCCATAAGTGTGCATGAACATTCAGGAGGGTGGGAAGTAGAAGGTGGGAGTGCTTTACCGGTATGTCAGATGGCAGCCCCCCCCCACACCAATGGCCATCCAGCACAGCTGTCTCAGACCTCCAAAGAAGTATCCCATATGAGCTGATCCTTCTTCCATATGCAGAAGCCACTGGCAGGGCCAAGCTGGCCAATGAGGATGGAAAAGATGGAGGTCTAGGTGTTAAGCTCCTCGATGATGACCGCAAAGGAGGCCTCCGAGGGGTACAAGCCAGCCCAAGGAGGCAACTGCTGCGGTCTGGATTAGGTCCCAGAAAAGCTGGCTATAAGAGCTGTATCAGGTGGGAAGTGGTGGCATGGAGGCACGAGGAGGAGAGGGGTGCCCGTGTGCTGGGAGGAGTATAAATACAGCCGGCAAAAAAAATTATATGCTTATATCATCACAATTTGTTGTTGTGGAATAGATTATGATATCAGAGAGGACTATAACGTCTGATGTAGACAAGCTGCTAGCACAAATGAAGCCTTGGATCTTTTTTATGTTAATGTACATTGTTGTCAAGCAAAAAGGGTTGCTAAACATAGAAAATAGAAGCTGAACTGAGTGAAAAGAAAATCATGCTTTGTTCAATGTTCCCTCTAAGACGTCAGGGACCATTTAAATGGACACTATCAGCTTTCCTTCAAAGTTTTGGAGCCCATCTCAACAGTGTCTCTCTTGGACCACTCGTGTCCCACAATGACTCTATAATACTCGTGTACATCTTCACTGTCAACTAAGCATGCATCCCACCGGTACCCTTTACCCCCTTCTCCTCCTCCTATTTCCCATCTTTCCACTGCTCCCAGAGCCTGCTTCCCCTCTGCCCCAAACAGCTACCAACTCACTCTTTCTTATCGACACCTAGGTACCCTACATGTTCAACTCTGCTACCAGCCCTGGGCCCCACCTACACCTGATATACTGTCCTCCCTCACCTATGGGCATCGGGTACCTTCCCCTTCTACTTGCATGGGTTTCACCCCGAACTTTCGCCGTCACCACATGACACGTTCCTGTAAGTCACAATCTCACCTGGCATGAAGGCGTAAGTGCTGGACCTGGGAATTACGCTTGTGTACTCTGAAGTTGTTGATTACTCTCCTTCTGATGTCTGGCAACATTCACCCTAACCCTGGCCCAGCTCCTAGCAAGGTAACAAATCAGACCAAACATGCAGGAGCCCTCTCCATCATCTCGCTCAACATTTGTAGCCTCCTTCATAAAATTGATGCCTTTCAGTCCTTTGCTTGTCAGCATAGCCCAGATATCCTAGCAATTGTTGAAACCTGGCTCTCCACATCGGTCCCAGACCACGCTATCACCCTCCCTGGGTACAATGTTTTTCGTTGTGATCGAACGACAAAAAGAGGGGGCAGTTGCATCTTATACCTTAAGGATACTTTCTTGGGAAACCACATTAGCTCTACTCATCAAACCACCACGGGGTAGATATTGCCCATCAAAATTCTCCTTGGTGCTCAAAACAAAGCCCTCACAGTTGTTACAATCTACATTCCACCAAAAGAGCCAGGTATTGGGCTCAACACTGTTCTTGATTTTGTTAAGTCTCTCCCACTGGACACTGAAACTATCCTTCTTGGGGACGTTAATATAAACTGGACTGCTGCTAACGCTGGTGCTCACAGGGACTCTATAGCTGCAGCAAACCTCACACAGATGGTTGACTCCCCAACTAGGAAAAACTATAAAACTGGCACTGCCACCCTACTGGACTGCATTCTAACCAGCCACCCCACCCGGATCACAAACACCACTGTGCTCCCTGGCTCACTCAGTGACCACTTACCTGTCAGCTGCTCCTGGTCCAACAAATTCATCCAACCCCCCCCAAAAAAAAAACATCACAAGCAGAGTTCTTCCTCATAGTCAGTTAACACACCTCAAAACCCACCTTCACAAACAGGACTGGTCTCCAATCCTCACAGCTACTAACGTGAACAATGCCCTGGACCACTTCATCAGACTCTTCAATGAAGCCTGCAACATATTTGCTCCATTAAAAAAAAAGAAAAGTAAAGGCCCTCTGCAACCCCTGGCTCTCAGGTGACCTCCTAAGGTGATTAAAGGCAAGGGACCATCTTTGGAAGAGCGCCAGAAACACCGGAAGACAAAATGACATTGCAAACTACAAACGTGCATGAAATGACTGCACCAAAGCTATCTGGGAAACAAAATCTGCCTTCTTTAAGAGTGCTCTTACAAACTCCTGGGGCAACGGAACAGATTTCTGGAATAACATTAAAGAAGTCACAGAGAAACAGTCTAAATCCGGCCCCCCATCCGTACTCTGCATTAATGGTGATACCACACTTGACCCAGAAATCATTGCTGACACATTCAATGCCGCTTTCACCAACCTTAGCGCTGTGCTACCACAAGATTTTTTCAAAGAGGATGACACTTCAATTTCCCCTATTTCCTTTGCCCCCATCAGCCACCCTCCCTTCTACTTTAAATCGGTCAAGATGTACCAGGTCCATAGCTATGTTACCAAAGCCATTAGAAAGTCCAGATCCAGCAATGACTCTCTTGACCTCAGACTTCTATCACTCACCATTGAAGAAGTACTCATGCCACTGACCAGAATCTTTAACCTCTCACTCAGTTTAAGCTAGTTCCTGGACAAATGGAAATCTGCAACAGTAACCCCTATTCATAAAAGTGGTGCCAAAACTACACATGAGAACTTCTGTCCAATTTTCATCCTACCCCACTCTCCAAGGCCCTGGAGCGTATTATTGCAGACCAACTTACTGACTTCCTGGACAAGCATAACATCCTGTGCAGGCAGCAACATGGTTTTAGAAAGGGTCACAGTACCTCAGCGGTCCTACTTGAATTTACTGGCACTATCCACCACTCACTGGACAACGGTCAGCAAACTGGAGCTACCTTCATTGCTCTAACAAAAGCCTTCGACACCGTCAACCACCATCTCCTGCTTATCCAACTGCAGCTTGCGGGGCTCTCAGCTAACACAGTGAACTGGTTCAAAAGCTACCTTGAAAACCGGTCCCAAAGAGTGAAAATTGCCAATACGCTCTCAGATGCCAGACCTGTTCGCTCTGGTGTCCCACAGGGTTCTATATTGGGCCCTCTCCTTTTCAGCTTTTTTTTTTTGAACATGCTTCCAGATTCCTGTCCAGAACAAATCTTACTCTACGCCGACGATGCAGTTATCCTAAGCTCCCACCATGATCCAAATCAGCTACAAGAGAACCTCCAGCAGGGTTTCACTGCAGTCAAAAACTGGTTCGTAAAACACAAATCGATCCTAAACCAGAAAAAAACAAAGTCAATATTTTTCTGCAGCTCCCACAGCAAAAATAAACAGCATCAACTCTCCATATTAACCAAACAAGGAGTCACCCTAGAACAAGTGCATACTTTTAAATACCTTGGCATCACCCTGGACTCCAAACTCACCTACGCTGACCATATTAATAATGTTGCGAAAGTGGCAAACACCAGACTGGGTCTTCTGTTCCGCCATACGAAGCATCTAACCCAGGAAGCCTCGACTGTGGCCATCCAGAGCTCCATTGTTAGCATCATAGACTATGGTCTCATCATCTATGGCTCTGCCACTGCCTCCTCTCTCAAACGGGTTTCCACCTCCCTGAATAAAGCCTGTCAACTCGTCATGGAAGTCCATTGTCTCACCCGTACTTGTGACCTCTACTCCCTAACTGGGTGGCTGCAACTGAGCAACCGGATAAAGTATCAAACCTGCATCACAGCAAAGAAAATAATGATGGGCATTGCTCCCCAAGGAGTCTGCTCCCTCCTGAAACAGAGAATCAACAACTGCAACACCAGGAGATCTAAACCCCTAACCCTGCAATTCCCCCATTGTCACACAACCCAAGGCTAAAGGTCCTTTGCATATAGGGCTCCTAAGCTGGCTGAACAGTCTCGCTACTGACATCTCTAACTCACCAACACTGGGCGCTTTCAAGGCTAAGCTCCGCCTCTCCCTACTAAGCTCTAATACCTGTGACTGCCTCGTTTAATGCAATTCTTTCTCCACTCTACGGCCCATGGTTCTAGGCATCTGCTGTTTTCCTCTCACCTAGCACTTCTTCCTTCCACTGCCCAACAAAGGCTCTTTTCCCCTGTTCTGTCATGACAAAGCCTCCTGGCTGCCTTACTCAGTCCTACCACCCCCTTGCCCATTCCCTCCTCCACCCCCATTTCCTTTGCTTCCATCTCCTAGTGTTTCTTGTATAGTCTTTGTAATGACATTTAATGAGGATTGTGTGCTGATTGTTCTAAACTGTACCTTTAAACTTGTATGATTTTTATGTCTGTACTTGCTGACGTGGAACCTTTGTAAAAGAGCCTCGGCTCAAAGGTATTGTGTAATCCTAGATTCAAATAAATAAATAAAATAAATAAAACATCTACAAGGTAATAATTTTTACCTGTTTTTCTATTTTTTTACAAAAGTAGCAGCTGGAGCGGTCCGTGTTTAAATCATCCACCCACCAGACATGTACTAGTGCCGAGAATGCGCGTCTGTCAGAGAGCACAGTCCTAAAGTGCAATTTTTACCATGCACATGTTAAACATTTTGTCTATTAGATTTCCTTACTGTAAATCCTTGTTGCTGCCTTAAAAAACCAAGAACTGAGAGTGCTGCTATATACATTTTAAAATTGGACCCTAAATCCGGCACATGCACAAGACCAGCATGCTCCTTCGCAAGCCCGGGATCTTTGCTCAGAACCATCATGCGCATGTGCAGGATTTCGGGTCCGATTTTAAAATGTATATAGCAGCACTCTCAGTTCTTGTTTTTTTAAGAAAGGCAGCAACAAGGATTTACAATAAGGGAATCTAACAGACAACATTTTTTTTAACATGTGCATGGTAAAAATTGCATTTCAGGACTGCGCTCCCTGACAGACACACATTCTCGGCGCTAGTACATGTCCGGTGGGCAGGTGATTTAAAAGTGGACCACTCCAGCTGCTACTTTTGTAAAAAATAGAAAAACAGGTAAAAATTATTACCTTTTAGATGTACACAAGTATTATAGAGTCATTGTGGGACATGAGTTTGCCAAGAGACACTGTTGAGATGGGCTTCAAAACTTTGAGGAAAAGATGACAGTGTCCCTTTAATGGGCTTCCACTTTTCCCACTTGGTCAATGCCCGGCCAGATGATACTTCCACTAGCATTTAATGCTAATAATAAAAAACAAACAAAAAAAAACAAAAAAAAACTATGTGTAGCAAGAGCCTTGGCTGAAAGAACACAGTAAAGAAATGCAGTCCTGCGGTCTTACAGGTTCTTCAGTCTTGCACAGGAGTAGCTACCGGGGGAAGGGGGGTTCTGTATAGGTCAGACAGTTCTCTTTACCACAGTATCCAACACATTGCTTTCTAAAGTGCTTTTGTACCTTTGACACCTTTGGGACCAACTGCAGGAGTCAAAAATAAAGTTCTGCATCCACAAGTTAGCAGGACTAGTGGCTGGAAAATTCCACTTTCCCCCAAAACACTATCTGACCAACTGGTATGGTTAAATGCTAACACATTCACTAATACAAGCCAGAAAGGCTAGTTAAAGGAACATTTTTATTGGTCCAATACAAAAAACTCTTGTCAGTTTGCCAGTGGGCCGATGTCTAATACTGCCCCCTGCAATTACCTTGCTCTCAATGTATACTATTGCAGTTTCATCTGGAAACATACCAGGGTGATCTGCTACTGGCTGATATAAATTATCTGTATATAAATTATTTGGCAGTAGTCTGTCCTCTGGGCCAGAGACCAACATTCCTTCTGTTTGTAACTATTTTTCTTGAACTGCTTTTATAATTTTAGTTTATTACTTTGGTTACATTACTTGCTTACACACTTTTATTAAAAATGGTTTAATACTTTGGTGATAATACTTTTACATTACTTGGGGAAGGGGGTGCTACACTGTGTAAGGTGTCACATTCAACAGATGAAGTGATATACCAAGATCACCTCTGTGGTCTACGTAGAAGTAGAAGATCCCACCATGGCACTTTTCAAAAGAGTGTGGGAGTTATCCCCTGAACCATGGTCAACCTTCCCTCTCTCAGTAATACAGGTTCTAGTGCAATAGAGTTGTGTGCACTGTATTTTTTTTTGTAAACTTTATTTAAGGTAGAACATATTCAGACATACCTTATCTCCCAACCAAGGGGAGATGCATCCATCTTCATAAGACACAGGTACATAAAAAGAGGTTCATTTCTTGTCTTACAATCAGCAGAAGCTCAATTATTAACGAAGCGAAATGTTAATAAAAATTACTTAAAGGAAAAGATAGGAATACATCATTAAACTCAAAGTCTTGCTTCCCACAGCATATTAAAATTAATAATGATATAGCGTTATTGTGGTAATATAATAATATAGCAATGGAATAGATTGCCAATGGATTGCTCAGTTCCTCAAAAGCTTGGGAACCAGTCTCTGTGGACGGCCTGTTCCAGGGGCAGCCAAATATCCTCGGACCAAATATTGTGTCCTTTCCAATTTCATTACTTGCATAAGGGGCATAATCCAGGAGGCTGTAAGTAAGGTCTCCAATACAAGGCCAACTCCCGCATTCCTACTATTAAACCAATCCTCCATAATAACTGACCTCCTCTAGGTTTCCTACTACCCAGTGTAGGGAGCCTCAACAGAATTTCCATTGGGTCTGATCTAGGTATGATATTTAGAGTTTTAGATAAAATATCAATTATCCCTGTCCAGAACCTAGACACTTCAGGACATATCCAGACCACATGGAAGATGTCACCCACCTGAGTAAGACATTTAGGGCAATATGGAGAGGCCTCATGGTCTATTTTATGTACCAATTTAGGTGTGTGATATGTTCTTAGAAGAAAGTTATTTTGAATGGCTCTTAGGTGGTTATTAACTGAACATTTTAAGATTCTTTTTTATAAGCAATCTCCAGTCCCCACGCCCCCGGTGATTCCTTCAGGTAGATATCTTCTTACCAGTCACTTTTAATTCTTTCCATAGGGTCCAGTAGACTCCCCAATAACATTAAGTAGCACCTACTTAGTGGACTAAAACCCTTGATATTGGAGAATTCTATAAACAGTTCTAAAAATGGGGAGCGTTGTATTGGATGGGAGCCTTGGAACCCTGGTGACACCCTCAGCAGTCTATTTCTGAGTATAAGGAAAAGAAAATATTGGGATGGGCATAGCTTGAATTTTCTTTTCAATGCAATAAACTGGCATACCTACCCTCCCTCAAGAATTTGGCTAAGCTGAAAAAGTCCACGTTTGTCCCATATTTTGAGACCTATCCTATCATTGTTGATTAGTCCTTCCCCCTCCTTTAAAAGTGCCTCCAGAGTCACATCAGGGGATAGACATGGGCTATGGCCCATTAATGAGTGGGCTGCTACCCATGTTCTTCAAGTCGCTCTAGTACATGGATTGGGGATGTTGGGGGGTCTCCTCCTCAAGGGGAATTAACAAATAGGGTATAGTATAGGTGGGGGTTTCCTCCACTTTTGATCTTCCTCCAGGTTGGGGCCTCCCCTTCAAGTCTTAACAAATCTTGGACATGGGCTAGCTGAGTGGCCATGTAATATAAATGCATGTTAGGTAGATTCAAGCCCCCCATACTCTCTGGCAGCCACAATATCTCCTTAATTCTTTTTTTTTTCCCCTTGCCACAGGAGTTGCGTACAAGCTCCCTCCAGTGCCTTGAAATACTTCTGTGGGAGAGAAACTGGGATAGATTGAAACAGGTAATGCGCCCGTGGAAGAATATACATCTTAATAAGATTAACCCAGCCCAATAAGGTGAGAGGAAGAGCCCTCTAGTTGGTGCAATCTGTCTTAAGCTTCCGAATCAGAGGCCCATAATTAACTGGGATAATTTGAGAAAGTTTGCTCTGTAGCAAGACCCCCAAATATTTCATCTGTTCAGTGGAGTTTATTATGGTCCCAGCTATCTCTATTGAGGTCTTCCTTTCTCCTAAAGCGAGCCACTCACTTTTGTCCCAATTAATTTTGTGTCCTGAGAGGGGGCTGTACTTCTCAAAGATCCTGCTCATTGCAAGGAGGGCCTCTTCAGGGTTATCCAAAAATAAAATGTCATCGGCAAACTAAAGACATCACCTGGTTATCCTTTCCCACCCTGCATCCCCTGATCTCTCTGTTTCCCCAAATGACATTAGCCAGTGCTTCCATAGTAAGAACATATAACAGGGGCGACAGGGGGCAGCCCTGCCTTGTCCCTCTAGACAGTGCGAAAGGGGACCAGATAGTACTGTTAGTTAGCATCTGGGCTTGTGGATTGGCATACAAGGCTTTTATCCATTTAAGTATGGATTGCCCCAGTCCAATTCTGCGTAACACCGCAAATATAAAGGGCCATTTGACCCGATCAAATGCCTTTTCGGCATCGAGTGCTAGAAGACCTCTATGGACCCCCCTTACTCCATCTGTAAATGATATTGACGGACATACAGAGATTATGCTTAGCCTGCCGTCCTTTGACAAAGCCCCCTTGGTCTATGTGCACCAGACCTGGTAGGACCCCATCCAACTTATCTGCTAAAATTTTTGCTAGGATTTTATAATCTGCACTGAGGAGCGAAATAGGGCAGTAAGGTCCACATTTGGTAGGATCCTTTCCTGGCTTTGGGAGCACTACGATGGTGGCCATCTTCTAAGAGTTTGGCAATTCTCCCTGTGCTAGAGCATTTTCTAGGACTTCTCCCATGAGGGGACCAAGGGAATCCCAGGTGTGCTTACAGAATTCAACAGGGATACTGTCGGGGCCCGGTGATTTCCCCTTATTTGTGTGCCAAACAGCTTGTCTGATCTCTTCAGGAGATAGGAGGGAGTTTAATTAATCTCTTAGGTCTTCACTCAGGCACGGCATTTCCATTCCCTGGAGGAAGTCCTCCATGTCACCCTCAGGCAGTACCCGAGTACTTTACAACTGGGAATAGAAGGCCCTAAAGACCTTATTGATCTCTTTATGATCAAAGGTAGGAGAGCCATCCGGTTTAACCACTGATAGTATTGCCCATTCCGCTTTCTTGTGCTTCACCAGGCTGGTCAACCATTTGCCTGACTTGTCCCCTTCGAAGTGTGTGTATGATTTTGTGACCACTAGATCCCGGGAGACAATCTGGTGCAACTTCCCCTTTAATGATTTTAAATTTTGTATAAGTTGGGGCTGGGAGTGAACCATGGCCCTCCTCTCTAACTCCTGGACTTCGGCTGTGAGTTGTTTTTCCTCCTTAAGGGATTGTTTGTTTTTATATGCTGTGTAGGAAATTGTTTCTCCATGGATAAAGGCCTTTAAAACATCTCACACAAAATGTGTGTGTGTCCCCTTACCCCTGTTATGGTCAAATTCTGTAATTTTCTCATTTATATATTTAATATAGTGATCATCTAATAGTAGGATGGGATCAAACCTCCACTGAGGTCCTATAGAAGGCTGTAGTCCTGCTGATAGATGTAACTGGAGTGAGGCATGATCTGAAATCAGTATGGGCCCATACGTGGTCCTCATGGTATGTGTGACCAGCTGAGGGGAAACAAAAATGTAGTCTAGCCTAGTGTAGACTCTATGTGAGTGGGAATAAAATGAGTATTCTCTGTCACCAAGGTGCGAGTGCCTGCAGACTTCCACTAGTGCTCTCCTGGCTATAAATTCCTGTAATGCCACTACACTTTTAGTGTACAGTTTTGTTTTAGTCCCCGAGTGATCCAACCCGGGTTCAAGGTAAGTGTTAAAATCTCCTCCCAACACTAAGTTATCCTGGTAGGGTGCCATGGTCACCCCCAGATGTGTGAAGAAGTCCAGGGATTCAAAGTTAGGGCCGTATACTGAGGCAAAAGTATACATCCTGCTCCCCAAAACCACTTCAGCTATAGCGAATCTGCCTTGTGGATCTGCCACAAAGCTGTTCACCTTATGTAGGAAGCCAGGCCAGAGCCAAATGGCCACCCCCTAGCCCTAGCTGTGAAAGGCGCCACCAAGAGAACCCCCCACGACTGGGCCAGCTTGTCTGCTTCCTCCCTGGTGAGATGCAATTCCTGCAGTAATACCACATCACCTCTTATTTTCTTAATATATGACCATACCCTTTTCCTTTTAACTACAGTTGTCAATCCACTGACATTCCATGATATAGAATTATTATATCAGCCATTGTTTCGGTGTTAAAATATGAAGAGCTTCATCCATATGGTTGTACCTGTACTTACTAAAACTAAAAACAACAAGGCAATGTCCAAACAGGGGCTTCCATTTCCAGTATGTCTGGGTGAGCAAGTAGAGGGAGAGGATCCTGCCTACATCAAAAATAAGAGTGCTGAACCCTCCTCTACAGCTTGAATCTTGCAAACTGACAAAAGATATAGCTGGGGTTTGCACTCCGTCAACTAGTGATGGCAAAAAATAGTCGTAATCTGTTCCAGCCCATCGCCGATTTGACAGACGTAGAAGACCGCATGTCAGATGAGGGCGACCTGCAGCTTGGGCCTGCTCAGAGTTCAGGGAAGAAATCCACAGCTTCATCTCATCCAGAGGGCCCAAAAAAGCCTCCAGAGCCCAACAATGAAGCTATACTTCAAGCGACTACGGAATTCCATGGTGAGGTCCGAGAGTCTCTAAAAGACATTCGAACTGAACTGGGAGTACTGCAAGGTCAAGTGGCAGAAGCGGACCTCCAAATATCCTGGACTACTACTAGGCTGGATGAGCCTGAGGGGACTGTTAAAATTCTCATGGCTGAGCAGCTCCTAGCCATCCCCTTACGTCAAGACGTTGCAGAGAACCATGGCAGGAGAAGGAATATTCGTATCTTCGGTCTCCCCAAAGATGAAGAGGGGAACTACCCCAGAGCCTTCACCGATTACCTACTACACTTGGTACTCAACTTACAGCCTGACTTTCAGATCAATGTGGAGAGGGCTTGTCAAGCCCTAGGCCCTAAACTCTCAGGCCCTGGGGCAAGGCCATGCTCTTTTGTCATTTGAATGTTGAGCTACCAAAACAAGGAGACCCTTCTATGAAAGGCAAGGCAGAAGGCCAAAGTAATGTGGGGCCAACAGCGTTTGCTTTTTGATAATAACTATGCCCCTTGTATCCAGAAACAATGCCAGGATTATAGCTTGCTGTTTCCTGCACTTCGGTCCCAAAAGATTAGATTTCGTACCCCCTATCCAGCTAAACTTGCAGTATTCCTCTCCATGGGCCAGCTGACTTATACCTCGGCTTCTGAGGTGACGGCAGATCTTTTAGCTAGAGGCATCGTCTTGGATAAGACTGCTGAAGCGGAGAAAACATGACAGAACCAGATGGAGAAGACAGAATGAGCTAGACACTCACATGCGTCATCACTGCCACTTGATGAAATCCTGAAGAAATTGCAGCAGTATAGGAATCCTACTTTACCAATGTGAACTGCCCTCCTGGATTGGTAGATATAACAAAATCCCCCAATTGGGGGCTTGACTCTCCTATGCTGAGGATGGGGGTGGTGGGGGGTGGAGTGGGATGCTGTGGAGGTTGAGGGAGAGAGAGTGCTCCTAATACAGTCCAGGCATTTAAAAAACTTTTTATATCTATGATTTGGCACTAGAATGCCCTTTGGACTTTTTCTCTGTTCTCAGATGGCGGGGTTGATCCCAGGCTGGAGTATAGACATGGAAGCTTCCCACTCCTTTTTTCCAGCACCTTCACTGGTGGCATCCCATCCCTTCCCCTCCCCTCTGCCGCCTCTCCTCCTCCTCCTCCCCGTTTAAACAGCAGAAAACTATGACTGGGTTGCTATCCATTGGAGGGAGAGATTGGACATGATGGTCATACCTCAATTATAAGAGGTGCATACAGAACAATAATTACTGGACTTTCCTGAGAGACAAGAAATATGGGGTGTTCATTTTGGACATTTTAATCTCCCATGCTTATGTCATTCCACGGTTTTCGATAGAAAGGTGAGCTAGGCTTGGTTCCCAACAACTGAATTTGGGGGAAGGGAATAACCTACAGACAGGATTATAATAAAGGTCTGACTGCTATTGTTAAACCTTTCTCACAACAAATGTGAATATTGCCTTCCTTCTATTAAGGGATAGGCATATTGCCTCTCCTTAGGTATGTCTGGACGTAGAACCCAGTTATACTGGATCCATTTGAGTGTTCATGCCGCTCCATCAAGGAGCTTCTCCGCTAAACTCGGGATAGTAAACCCGAGTGTGCTAATGAGGCCCATCTCCCCCTGTCCCTTTTCATGAGGTAGGGGAGGATGTCCCAGGGAGCTCAGAATGAGCACCTCCCACTTGGGATCATTGTGTATATAGTTTTGTTATGGTTACTATGGCTCCTTTTAGTGAGGGTCCAAGTTATAACTTTGGGTAGTTTACCCCAGAGTGTTCAAACTTTTACTTTAGTAGGGTGGGGTGGGGGGGAGGGTTTCGAACTTCCTTTGGGTTTCAAGAAGTCGACAACACTATTATGGGCTCATGGTTGCTATCTATACTTACTTTTAGGCCCATATATTTTACAAACTAAGATAACATTTACTATTACTTTTGGAACCCTTATAGGTAATCTTATAGAACTGTTTATTAGTTTGATGAACAAGGAGAGTATTGGGGGGAGGGGGGAAAACAAAATCACACACATCTAGACTCTTGGATAATCAAATATATTTTATTGGTTACAGTTATAAATCACAGTCAGCAGATCTCTTTTCTCGCAGCTGGACCGCCGCCTTTGGGGGAGTGTGGTCTGGACTGAAGTTTCTTATACCACCCAAGGGAGGTGGGGGGGGGGGAACGAATCCTGGTTACAACTTCAGAAATTTTGTATGATGCCAGTTAATCCGGTTAAGTTTTTATCACATAATGTCAATGGTCTCCATGACCCCATTAAAAGGGCCCACCTCATGCAACATCTTAAGAGGCAGAGGCAGACCTTAATTTTCTCCAGGAAACTCACCTCTCGGATGCAGAGCACCTCAAGTTAGTCTGTGGAGGCAGATATAAGGTGATTGCTTCTTCACACCCACGGTGTAGAAAGAGAGGCATGGCTATTCCAATTCCCCACTCTACTCCCCTAGAAATTTTACAGATACATATTGATGCTCAAGGGAGGTATGTGATTATTAAGGGCCTTTTGTATAGTCAGAGGGTCACTTTGGCCACTGTCTACTCCCCCCCCCCCAGACAAAATTCCCTACTTCCTGAGGATTTATTACAACCTTGTTAGATCTTCTCCAGGGTCAACTGATCCTTGGGGGAGACCTTAATCTAACTTTGCTGCCCCATGTGGACTGTTCCAATCCAAAGAGACATCGGAAATCATCCACTGCTAAACAGTTTAGAAATTCCATGGACCACTTAGGGCTGATAGATGTGTGGAGGTGCCTATTTCTTTCTTCCCCTGGCTACACTTACTATTCTCCCAGATTTAAGTCTTATTCTAGATTGGACTATTTTTTTACTACATGTGAAAATTTGACATCTGTCCAAGATATATCAATAGGCCCAAAGGTACTCTCGGACCACCATCCCTTAATGTTGAGGGTGGATATGGGTAGGGAAAAGAAACAAACCCTCTGGAGATTGAACTCCTTGACCCTAGCTGATAAGGGATTTCAAGACAAAATCAGATCTAGACTCCTCCCTTTTCTTTTCGGAAAGTGCCTCTCTGGATATTCCTGAGGCTATCCAATGGGATGCGATGAAGGCAACTATCAGAGGGGAAATAATAGACTATTCAACCAAAAAATATAAAGAAAGAGAGATTGAATACCGTGGACTCTCTGAGCAGCTTCTGAACTATCAGATGTTGTTTAGAGAGGGCGATACAGAGGTGCAAAGGCTGATCAAAGATACAAAGGCCGCATTGCAAAAAATTATAGATAATATGGTCCAACAGTCTCTATTTTATCTTCGACAAACAGTCCATGAGAGCGGGCCAAGAGGGACCAGGAAGTTGGCTCAGAGGCTCAGGTCACAGACACACTGCCACTATTTTGAAACTTAAAACTTAACTACAGGGAAGGTTCATCACTCAGATGAACATATCCTCCAGGCATTTTCGTCCTACTATGCCAAATTATATTCAGTGGAGGAACCTTTAAACCCCCCTGACACCTCACAATTTCTAAATCAAGCTACTCTCCCAAAATTGTCACTCTCCCAAATCAATGATTTAAAAGCTCCCATCTCCTAGGCTGAGATAATTACAACAATTAAAAATCTTATTACGGGTCATTGCCCAGGACCAGATAGTTACACATCAGAATGGTATAAGATGTTTATTAAGGAAATTACCCCCAAAATTCATGTTTTATTTACTAAAGTCTTTTAGGCTGGCACCCCTCCTCCATCCTGGGATTTCGCAACAATTGCTCCAATACCCAAGCCCCAGAAGGACCTCTCGGATCCTAGATCTTATTGACCCATCTCCATATTAAACATGGACTATAAAATCTACATGGCCATTTTGGCCTCCAGATTGGAATCTATTATTCCACAAATTATACACCCTGACCAGTCTGGATTTATCAAAAACAGGAGTCCTATGGATAATATTCACTGAACAGTAGTTCTCCAAGAATATGTCTGCACCAGGAAAATCCCATCTGTATTTATTAGCCTTGACACAGAGAAGGCTTTTGACCGTGTTTCATGGTCCTTTCTGTGGGACACCCTAGCGGCATTTCACTTCCCCTCCTCATTTATCACAAGTTTAATTAATCTTTACATCTTTATAGGTCTCCAAGGGCTTATATACGAGCCAATGGGGATCTATCCTCTTCCTTCCATTTGAGTAGGGGTACGCAGCAGGGTTGCCCCCCTGTCTCCCTATTTCTCTGCAATATACCTTGAGCCCCTGGCCTCTGTCTTGAGATCTTCATCCCAGATAAAGGGCACACCCATAGGTAGATAGGACTACAAAATTAATATGTTTGCTGATAATATATTACTAACATTATTGTCCCCTAATACTTCAATTCCTTCAGTCTGGAAAGTTTTGACCTGGTTTGAGAAAATAGCTGGATTCAAACTAAATCTGTCTAAAACGGAAATTTTGACATTCAATTTTAAACCTTCTCAGCAACTTAAGAAGGCCTTTCCCTTTATATGGCATTCCATTAAAATTAAATACCTGGGCCTTCATATACCTAAGGACCCAGCTGTCATGGAAATGATAAATTATGAACCCATCTCATTCCAAATCCAGTTGGATCTGGATAGGTGGACTTCTGGTATATTTTCTTTCTATCAGCGAACTGAAATTATTCGTATAAATATTCTTCCTCGTCTCCTGTACTTGATCCAAATGTCCCCTTCTTTCCCTCGACTTTTTACCTTAAATCATGGAATAGAATGATAGCAGGTTTTATATGGGGTAAGGGACGCCCAAGAATAAGGTTATCCATCCTTAAGTTATCATTGGCCCAGGGAGGTTTTAATTTGCCAGACTTTAATCTATACGCAAGGGCAGCATTTCTAAGAATGTTGATACTGTGGCTGGTGGGATCTTATGTCTCACCTTGGAAAACTATCGAATTTCACTTAAATGATCTATTTGATATTAACAGAATATTATTTTCCTCTGATGAGAGATCGGTGTCAGCCACATCCCTCACAAAGGGTGCCTCTCTGGTTTTAGACTGTGGAGGCATATGAGAAGGTCCCAACCAATTCACACCATTTATGAGTACTGCAAGTTAGTTTCCCAGGATGAAACTTTTGCCCCTGTTCATTTGGATAATGCCTTTTCCACTTGGAGACAGATGGGATTATCCCATGTCTTCCAGAGTCTTTCTCCCCAAGGGATTCTTCCCTTTGAAAAACTTCAATCTCAATATACCCTTCGGGACTCAGATTTATTTAGATACTTCCAAGTCCGTAACTATATACAGCGAAACAGAGGCCTGCAGGTTAAAATGCCTTCCCCTCTTCCTGATTTATTAAAAGTATTTATTGAAGCTATCAGAGGAAATTTGGGGACTCACACTATAGGACAACTTTACAGGGGGTTGAGGAGTGAGCAGTTACAATCCACGGCTTCAATCTTACTAGAATGGAATACAGATTTGTCTCTAGAGGTTTCTCTTGAGGCTTGGCTGGGATTGGCACTACAAGCTATAAAGATTACATCATCTCCTTGCTGGAGGAAATTTGCTTGGAAGTGCTGTTCCTGATTTTTCAGGGCTCCAGCGATTCTCCTAAAGTTTCTACCAGAAAAATATGGGAGATGCTGGAGACAGTGTGGGTGTCCTAGGGCCTCATTGGGTCATGTGTTTTGGCTGTGCCCTTTGTTGATGCCCTTTTGGCTCTCTCTTCAGATGGAACTTTCTGGGATATTCAATGAGCCGATGGAGTTAACAGCCAAACAAATTATACTAGGGATCTTTCCAGACCACACTCCCCCATGGTACAAGACACTCCTTCCGGTCTGCCTTTTGGCAGCTAAAAAAAGCTATAACTCATAGGTGAATGTCAACTCTGATTCCTACGGTCCAAGAATGGAGATTTATCATGTCTGACATACACTGTTCTGAAAGTGTCAATGCTAAAATACAAAATAAGGGTCCATCTTACCTGTTAAAATGGCAGCGGTGGGTTCTTCACCAATTAACGGTGGACCCCACCTTCTGCCCATAATTCTCCCCTTATTGTGGGTTATCATACCTGAGTTTCTCACCTAGCAGGTAATGGGGTTGGGGGGGGTTAGAGAGGGGTCAAAATGACCTGGATTTCCTCTTATACTTCACCTGTATTATGAAGGGAAGAAAATCACAAATACACTCCTTTATACCTTGGTGATTATTTGGATACCTTTTAAAACTATAGGTTTAATCCCCTTTCCTTGACATTCTTAATTGGGGTGCAACATGGAGATGGACTACTTATTATATATTACTACCTGGTGTACTGATCTCATAGGACAAAGTTTTTTTGCCCTCAGAGATTAATGATTCTGCTGCAAAAATAATGCTACCATTGTAAACATGTATAAATTAACTGTAACCCTTTTCTTACTTGCAATGTGTATAATGAAAACTTTTAATAAAAAGAAATTAAAAAAAAAGAACGTCCAAACAGTCCACAACTTTTGATTTTTAACAATTCCCCATTCTTAGAGTCTCCCTCCCTCTCCCTGAACAAACGTGAACTTCTTTAAACAGTGAACCCTTTGAACAATTCATAAAGTCCCCTTAATCTAGAACAGATCCCTCTAAAGCAGAACACCCACTCCCCCAAAACTTTAGATCCTCTTTTACTTCCCTCATTGTTCCCCTCCTCCCACATTCAAAACTTTGAAAACCCTGTATCCCTCCCACTCCGCTCCCCCTTGCAGTCTCAAAAAAAACAACTTCCTCTACTCCGTGAGGAGTGAGCTTCCAAATCCACAAATAAAAAGGGAAACTATCTTATGTTTTACATCCTTTTAACATAATCTAAGGATGTGCGTGTGGGGGAAGATCCGCGACCAGTGCACTTCACCAGCCACAGTCTGGCACACCATAAAAAAAAAAAAAAAAGAAAGCCCGTGTTCTACCATCCCATCAAATCAGCCCTCCTGTGCACAGAGCAGGGCAGTGTCAAGAGGTTAGGCTCCCCCATGCCCGGATCGGCGTGGTACAGGGCCCCCCTCCGCACTAAAATGCTTCTTGCAGATTGTCATAATAGCACTACCTAATTAAAAAAGTCATAGTCCCAGTCGTGCCTCAGGGAGCTATAGTTCACCTAGAGAGAGGCTCCATCAGCTCCGAGTAAAGAGGATCTCCCGCCAGTCCCCCCCCCCTGTGTTTTGCTACTCTGTATATCTCATCCAAGTGATTTCCCCATGCCTTAGCTTAACTACCGTAGGCCCCCTCAGGCCACGGTGGAAACCAAAAGGCTGGCCTGATGTGTTCACCCGCTGAAAGTGCGAGTTGTCCAGCCCTGCCCCCCCCCCTGAGAATAAGCCGCAGCACACATAAAGGCAGTATTATTCTTTCCCTTCAGGAGTGAAAACTAGTACATTACATCCTGCCCCAGTGGGGCTTACAAGTCCTGTCCCCTCCCCCAGCAGTCAGGCAAAACATCCTCAGGTCGATGAGAGCCTGGTCTGAGGAAAAACATACCAATAATCAAAATTAACAGCTTAATAGTGGTGAAAAGAAAAGTTTACAGCAGGCCAAGTAAAATTCTAAGCTTTGGTTGATTAGGCCTGAGAAAAGAGCCTGTTTCATTAACAGTCCAGACGCCTTTAACAGGTGAAATCTCAAACTTTCCATAAAGACGGTGGGTTAGCTTTGGGATCCTCTCAAGCACGTCCTGGTAAGCCTCTGACCCCAGAGTTATGTGCCACGGCAGTCTTCTCCCGAAAACCCCCTTCCCAGGAAACAGTAAAGACAGGACAGAGCTGAGTTAGCATACAGTCACCAGAGTCAATCTCCATTGCCCTCCATACATTCCTTGCCTCTGCACCTCTGCAGCCCTCTCGCATATTCCATGGCAGCCCCTGGGTCCATAAACACTCTCTGCCTGCTTCCTGGTTGGCACACGATGAGTTTCACCGGACAGGCCATCATAAAGGGGCAGTTCAGCTCATGGAGTCTTTTTAACATCGACAAATGCTTGTCTTCTAGCTTCCAGAGGACGGGAGAAATCTGGGAAGATACTCACCTTGAAGACTTGGATTAAGATAGGGTCAGATTTTCAGGCTGCTGTTAAGATTGCCTGACAGTCTTGAAAAAGCAATAATTTAACCAGGATATGTCTCGGTCTCTGATCTGGAGATGGTCATTGGCCAGGAGATCGGTAGGCCCTCTGCATTTCCAGGGTAAGGTCTGGGGCTACTTGCAGGTGTTTTTTTTAACCAGGATTTGATAAAAGATAGACAGTATCTCCCTTCCAATCCCTCCAGAAGGCCCACTATCCTTAAGTTACAGCACCTTTCTCTATTTTCATGGTCATCCACTACCTGTTTCAGTATTTCACTATCTTTCACTGCTTGTTTAAAGTCTGTAGACATTCTGGTCATGGCATCTTCCTGGTTACACATTCGGGTTTCGGCCTCCGTGATGCATGTTTCGTGGGCTTCCATGGTCTCGGAAGTAGTGTTGACTAACTGCTGCAGATGCTGAATCTGTGCAGTCATGTTGTTGAATCCGGACTGCATCCGTATGCCCAAATCATATTTTAGGTCCCGAATTAATCTCTCTAGGTTCTGGTAACCTGAATCCAGGTTTGTATTCTCAGCCCCATTTCCGGGATCCTTCTGTAACTCCTGACCCCAGTCTGGAAAGCTACTAGGAGTGTCCGCAGGCCTCGAGGAGGTTGTTGGCTTGGAGGTTTGAGAAAATCTCAGTTTAGCTTGTTTTTTCATTGATTTAGATAAAGTAGACATTGGAGCTTCAAGGTTTGTCAAATTGAGCATCTTTTAGTAGGTTATGTCTCAGGATGGAGCTGACTTTAGGTGGATTTGGACGGAGCTCTCCTAAAACACCTCCATTCAGCTCCTCAGCTAGGCCACGCCCCTGTGTGCGCTGTATTAATGTGCTTAATATCTGCTGCAGGTATACAGCAGACAGACCCTATACTGCCAGTATTTAACAGAATGCATGTGAAGAGCTTTGTGATATGGTGTGCATGCAGAACTTTCTAAGATTTTTACTTCATGGGTCTAGGACTCCCTGTGGAAGAAAATGGGGGTCCTGGCAAAAGCTTGTGTGTCCCAACAGTTTTTTTGAGGGTCCCAATACATTTATTGACTACATCCTCTAACTGCTGTCTCCCAACACGCTGTTCAAACAATAAAGGCGGTAATTGCGGGGGACTTCAACCTGCCCAAGTTGGACTGGAGTGTACCATCCACAACATGTGCTAGAAGCCAGGAAATCCTGAAAGGGCTACAAAATGGTTTCCTGACTCAGGGTTTCACAGAATCAACAAGAGCAGAGGCAATTCTTCATCTAATGCTCACAAATGGGGAGCATGTACAGGAAATAACAGTCACGGATTCCTTGGGTGTGACCATTGCACAGTGTTATTCTAGTTGGATATGGGCAGGGAAAGCATCCCAACTAAGACCAAATTCTTGGATTTTAGGAAGGTGGACTTCAGGAAGATGGGGCAAGTGCTAAGATGCCACCTGGCAGGCATCAGAGCAGATATGGGGGTGGACCAAAGGTGGTTCATCATTAAGGACGGAATACTGGTTGTCAGAGGAGTGCATCATTTGTCCTCAATGTGACGAGGTACCTTTGGAAATGAGCCTCTGGCTCAAAGGTTGTAAACTGATGTACAAATAAATAAATAAATCAGGCTCAGGGGGAAGAACACAAGGGTTAAAGCACCCAGCTGGTTCAGGTCTGGGGTAGTCCCAGCAGTAAGGGAAAAGAAGTTAGCCTATAGTAAATGCAGGAAGACCAAGAGAGAGGTGGATAGGGAACATTACCTAAGGTTGGCTAGTGAAGCAACTAAGGAAGTCTGGTGAGCTAAGGCACAGAAGGAGCTACAGACAGCTGAAGGAATTAACAAGAGGAAGATGGTCTTCTTTCGCTATATAAGTGAGAAAAGGGATAAGAAGGATGGAATTGTTAGGCTTAAGAAAGGGGAGGAGTGGGTGGAGGATAATGGGAAAAGCAGAGATACTAAATGAATACTTCTGTTCAGTCTTCACCAGGGAGAAGGATGGACCAGTGCCTTCAGGGGGGAGAAGAGGAGCAGGGAGGAAGGGAATACAGATTTAGTGACAGAGGAGGATAGGGTGAGGAAGGGGCCATTAGCACTGAAGGTGGACAAATCATCAGGCCCAGACAAAGTACATCCAAGGGTATTAAGGTAACTGGCAGGCCAATTTAATAGTTCACTAGAGTCAGGCATGGTACTGAAGGACTGGAGAACAGCACATGTGGTGCCCCTCAATAAAAACGGTCCCAAGATGAACCAGGGAATTAAAGATCAGTCAGTCTGACCTCAATTGTGTGCAAGCTCATGTAGACCATACTTAAGGAAAGGCTGGTAGACTATCCGGAGGAGCATGGTCTCCAGGATGCGATGCAGCACGGGTTCATTTGGGGGAATCATGTCAAACAAATCTGATTGACTCTGACTGGGTCACTAAGACAGTAGACAGGGGCCAAGTGGTAGACATCCTCCATCCGGTTTCAGCAAGGCCACTGGCTCTGTGCCCCATCAGGTTGATCAGGAAGTTGGCGGATCTCAGGGTTGGGGATAAGATGTCCAGATCAGTGGAAAACTGGCTGAGGTACAGAACCCAGATGGTGGTTGTGGGGGAGAGTAATCTGGCACCAGAGAGGTCACCAGTGGATCATGTAGGGCTAAGTGTTGGGGCCGGTGTTGCTTAATGTCTTCATTAATGACACTGGGGTTGGCATTAATGGCAAAATGTGCCTATTCACTGATGACACCAAGCTCTGCAGGAGAGTGGACACAGCTGAAGGGATACAGGACCTACAGGATGATCTGTAAAAGCTGGGGAGGTGGTCTAGGATCTAGCAGCTTGGCTTCAATGCCAAGAAATGCAACGTTACGCACATTGGAGCCAAGAATCCCAGGACAGAGTACTACCTGGGTGGAGTCCAGGTATCTGCATCAGAGGAGGAGAAGGACCTGGTAGTGATGATCACTAGTGACCTGAAGCACTCCATGCAGTGTAAGAAAGCAGCAGCAAGGGCAAACAAGATGCTGGGATGCATAGCTAGGGGGATGAGTAGTAGGAAAGAGGAGGTTATACTACTCTTGTACAGGTAACTGGTGAGGCCACATCTAGAAAATGGAGTTCAGTACTGGTGTCCACACCTCAGAAAGGACATTAACCTGCTGGAGAAGGTCCAGAGGAGGGCTACAGAGATGACAGTGGGTCAAGCAGGGTAAGGCATACGAGGAGAGGTTGAGGGCACTGAATGCCTACTCCCTGGAGGAAAGTAGAGAGAGCGAGGACATAACTGGGACCTTCAAGTACTTGAAAGGGATAAACAAGGTGGATAAGGAGGGTCTCTTTAAGCTGAATGGCAACCATAACATGAGGTGGAACAGTCTTAAGCTGGGGGGAGGTTTAGGAGAGAGGTCAGGAAGCACTTCTTCACAGAGAGAATAGTGGACGCTAGGGCTGTGTGAATAAAGAATATAATTTCCAGAATACCACGAATAATGAGCTATTCGTTATTCGGATTCTGAATAACGAATAACGCACTATTCGTCCTGTATTCGGGAAGCACTTCTAAAAAGCTAAAAGCACGCCCCCCCACCCTCCTCCCTAGCCCAGATCCAGCAAGATAAGAACCCCTTCCCCATCAGATAGCACCAAAACCCTTCCTCCCCAACCACTTCATGCAAGTCATTAAAAAAAAAAAAAGTAAGGAAAATTCAATGGGCTACCAGCACAATACCACCCACCTCCATGGCTGGCCGCCAAGTTTCAATACTGTGCCCCGAGAACACACACACACACACACCACCCATCCCCACCCTGGAAGCCAGTAGCAGCATGCACCCTGCACCTAAAGATAAGTTGAAAAAGGCAGCCAGCGCAGCACACTCTCTTTATCTTTAGGTACAAGGTGCAGGGGTGCTGCTACTGGGCACCGGGTGGGGATGGGTGTATGTGTATGTGGGGGCACAGTATTGAAACTTACGGCTGGGCCATGGAGGCAGGTGGGTTGTGCTATCACCCATTGAATTTTCCACATGTTTTCTTTTTTTTTTTTTTTTTTTGACTTGTGTGAAGTGGTTGGGGGGAGGAGGGGGTTTGGGTGCTATCTGAGGGTGGGGAGAAGGGGGTTCTTTCTTATCTTTCCAGATCTGGGCTAGGGAGAGGGTGGGGGCTCTTAGCTTTTTTTTTTTTAAGTAAATTATGAAAAGTGCTTGAATACTGAATACTCGGCTGAATATTCGAAAAAAGGTATTCACATAGCCCTAGTGATGTGCTGCCGGAAGAGGTGGTCTCATTAAAGACAGTGGGCAGCTTCAAGAGAGGCTGGAATAGACACAGGGGGAAGGTAAGGATCATGGGTAGGGATGATGGGGGAAGTGGGGGCAGGGACAGTAGCTCAAGCTGTGGACCATGCACTACGAGCAGACAAGATAGACCAAATGGCCTTCTTTTTCTGGCTTCTTTGTATGTTCGTATGTTCACAGCTATTTGTGGGATGCTGCAGAATTATAGCCTCATCTGTACTCCAGAGTGGCCTTCAGCCTCTGTAGGCAAGACACATCCAGCAGCACACACTGCTCTCCTGGGGAAAAAACTGGGCAGGGAACTCCAAGTATTTAAATGCCCTTCTTATGCCAGTCTCTAAACCACTGTATAGGCTAAGATTCCAAGAAAGAATGATTTTTGTGTCACACACTGCAGAAAAACTTTAGGCCAGGCCTCCTTCAGGTACAGGCTCAGCACTTTATCTCCCTTTATCACTGTACTTCATGGTCAAAGTCTTTCTTACACTATGAAAACAGTAAGTATGTCATGCTCACCTTCAGTATGGTGCAGAGAGAGGCTGCCAGCACCAGGAACAAAAGTGGCAAAACAAAATACTATGCACTCGCAGGAAACCAGGAAGAGGAACAAACTGCTGTTACCACTGCATTTTTTATTAAAACAAAGCAGTGGCCAGCCCGGTGGCTCTGAGGGTTGAGGCGCTGGATGCCACACCTTGCACCACACCGGCGACCCAGGTTCGCGTAGAGCTCGGGTTGCC
The DNA here is from genome assembly GCA_016271365.2 of Neoceratodus forsteri. Taxonomy (NCBI): domain Eukaryota; kingdom Metazoa; phylum Chordata; order Ceratodontiformes; family Ceratodontidae; genus Neoceratodus; species Neoceratodus forsteri. The sequence goes on along the minus strand of CM028129.1, from coordinate 452,607,282 downwards.
AGGGGGTCAGCAGGGGGAAGGAGGATTGAGTGTCCCAACGCATGCCTTCCTCCTTCAGGGTGTTATACCAGGGGTGCTCTGAGCACCTGATGTCCCTGGGGTCAGTAGAAGTACCAACTCTTGGGGCTATGGCAACTCCATGGGGCTTGAGCCAGGGAGGGGGGATGCTGTTAGGCACTTGGCAGGCATTGTGCGTAAGCAAGTAACATGCCTGAGCTGGCGTCCTAAGGGGATGGACGGAGACTACAACAGAAAAATGGAAAACAACCCTCTGCTGTCCTAGATGATGACCGCTCCATGTCATCCAGCCACGGACTTATGAGCAGACCCCACTGGGCAGTCACTCCACGGAGGAAGAGGAGGAAAGGTAGGAGTTGCCGGGGCACTCTAGGGGCAGACTCTGCGTCCATGACATGGGGACATGAGCAACCTGAAGGAGTGGAACAAAGAGGGCAGACTAGGAGAAGAGATAAAAAATTAAAAAAAAAAGTAAAACAAAGCACCACCTAGTAATGAAAGATGCAGAAGGAACATATCAGCTTGTGCTTGGCTGGAGCCGTTTGTTCCTCTGTCTGGTTTCCTACGAGTGCACAGTATTACTTTTAAATTATGACTCCTCCTGGCAGGATTTTGCTTGATCCCCCAGGAAGGTCATCAGTGGGGTCCAAAGTTTGGTATTGGGGCCGCTCCTGTTCAGTGCCTGTGTCTCTGATGTGGGGAGGGGGGTTAGGAGTAGGATGAGTCTCTTTGCGGGTGACTCAAAACTGGGAGCACTGGCAGAAGGGGACAAAGCAAGAGAGACACTCCAGAGGGACCTGGATACCCTAGAGGGGTGGTCAAGGAGGTGGGGACTGAGGTTTAATGCAGGGAAGTATAAGGTGCTGCATCTGGGGGTCAGAAACCCGGGCCATGTATACACCCGGGGGTCACACTGCAAGCCACAATGAGTGAGAGGGATCTAGGGGTGGTGGTAGAAGTCAAAATGAATAACACTGAAAATTGCAGAAGAACTGTGGCAAAAGCAAACAGGATACTGGGCTGCATAGCCAGGGGGATTAAGTCCAGGAGGGGGTAGATGATCCTCCCTCTGTATAATGCCCTGGTCAGACCACATCTGGAGTACTGCATGCAGTTCTGGAGACCTCACCTCAAGAAGGACGTAGCACTGCTGCAGTGGGTCCAGAGAAGGGCAACCAGGATGATTCAGGGCATGGGAGGAGGCCCCATGAGGAAAGGCTGGAAGAGATGGGGCTGTACTCGCTGGAGAAGAGACAGAGGGGACATGACAGGGGTCTTTAAATACGTAAAAGAAATAAACAGGGGTGGAGGCAAAGAGATGTTCAGACTGAAGAAGGGGAGAACAACCAGATGGCATGAGTGGAAGCTAGAGGGAGGAATTACAGGGGGGAACACAGGAGACATTACTTCACTGAGAGGGTGGTAGAGCCATGGAATGCACTGCCCTGGAGTCTGGTGAAGGAGGGCTTCAAGAAGGGGTGGGACAGGTACAAAGGAAAACTGAAGTCGAAGATGACCCTCTGTGGGGGGTGTGTGGAAAAGTGAGCACCCATTAGGAGGCTGGTTACCGAGCAGACACGACAGACCATCAGGTCTATTCTGCCGGCTTTTAGTATGTTAGTATCTTTGAATCTACTGCAGTCAATTCTGGCAATAGGTATTTGTGTTACTTATTATGTTTATATCAAAATGTGTAAAATTTGTGCCATGTATTGTCCTTGTTACTGTGATACCACTTCCCCAGCTCCAAGGTCGCATCTGCAGCATGCTTTCCGGGTATACCAAGTTTGAAATAAATAAATAAATAAAAGAAAGGTGTCTGCTCTCCAAGAGACCAACACTTCCAAACCATGAGAAAGAAAGCTCAACAAATGATATTTGAGAATTAAAAACAAATTATTAATGACTTTGGCTCCATTCAACAGTTTACCCCACCAACATTTTGTGGGCAGGCTCCCCTCCAGCAGGGAGGGTGGCTGGTGTTGCCTGTAAAGCTGCGCTTTTGGACTGTCTGCAGTGACTCGGCTACATATTAACCTCATTGTGTAGTCTTGGTTAGTCTAAACTGGTTTAAAGTGGCTGCTGGAACCATTATTAAAGTTATTTTGATTCTTATACATTAGTTGATTAATGAGCCGCTTACTTTCTCATGTTTTATGCAAACTATAGCTGCCTTGTTCATCTTCCTTAGACTCAGTGTACCAGAAGTGACTTCTTGTGAAGCATTGGCTTTGTGATATTGCTGTTTTATATACCAATACACTTTCAAAGCAGTCCTGCCGTTATCCATTTTTACAGCTCCAGGACTGAAAAACAGGGAGGTCAAGTGACTTGCTCAAGTTCACACACTAAGTGGCCCTGTTGGGATTTGAATCTGTGTCTCTTGTGTCCTAAGCCTGTGTGTACACCACTATGTAAAACTGCCTATGATATTAACATGGAATGGTCAGAAAACAGATCACATTTTTTTTTGGGGGGGGGGGGGGAGATGTTACATGAAAAGCTATTCAGTGTTTTCAAAGGGGGGTGCCCACTTGATAGGGACCTCTTCTGGAAATTTCCGGGTATCAAAGTGCATCAGAACAAGATGGCCATTCATGCAAAAACTGCATTCTGTTCAATTGTAGGGCTGTTACCAAAGGCTTGTTATCAACAGGAGGGTGCCAAAGATACCTAAAGCACTGCTGGCTACCAGACAAACCCATTCTACTACTCTGTCTGGAATTAAAAATAATTGGACAAAACAAGACACTGCAAGCCAAAAAGTAACACATTTTCTGCCACATGACAGCTATCACTTCCTCTATGAATACATATATTTTTGAAGAAATGCTCTACAGGACCTACTTCTTTACCTTTTTGTAAGGAGGAGGCTAAGTTACGCACAATCACTAACAGTAACGATTTGCAGATAACTCTGCTTTGCCACAGAAGTCTTTACAAACGTTGAGCTCTGAATATGTTTGAACGTGTACAGATTATGGACATACATAAACTCCTGCAGCATTGTAAGGGTTTTTAAAGTGTCTATACTAATAGTGTATAGTGGAATGCTGTTATGCATGAAATTCCATGCCTAGAATATGCTTGTTCCGCTGCAGTAGTGATGTGATTATGTTGTTCTGCTGCAGTAGTGATGTCACTACTGCAGCAGAACCACTTGTAGTCCTGGCACATTGTTGCTTTCCTCTATTTAATTCTGTGGTGACAGTATTCTAGAACCTCTAGAGACTTTCAAGTCAGTTTCATTATGAAAAGAGAACCCCCACAAAGCACACAATTCACATAGTACTACTATACACTATAAAATACAGGATGAGCAACTTTATGCACAACCTGTGTGTTCTGTTACCTCAGGGTTCTGATTCTCATGGACCCCTCAAGCTTTACTCTCGAGGTCAGAGGGAATCAGAGCCCCTCTGTGGCAGAACACACCGGTTGTGCATAGCTGCCCATCCAGTATTCTCTATTTAGTGAACAAGCACATCATGTACACATTCTTCCCAGTGGCTTCTTTACATGCCTCAAAGCACTACCTGCCACTGGCAGTGGGCAGAACTGTTGATGTACCATTGTCCCCATCCCTCTATATGCAAAATAGGAAGAAAAGTTAACCTAGCACCATTTTAGCATGAGCAAGTTTTTTTCAGAAGTGTTGAAAATACTTGTTCTTGCTCAAAAGCACAAAAATATGTCATCAGATCTGTACTCCAGTGGCAAGCAATGCTTTGTAACATGTAAACATGTTGCTGGGAAGAAAATACAAAGGAATGCCTCTACCCTAATAGTGCAAGTACTAGAACTTTTGTGGAAATGCAGAATTAGCTGCAAATCACTACTGTTAGTGACTGCACATAACTCTGCCTCCTCTTTACAAAGACGAAAAGGGACTGTTCCTGGTAAGTATTCCTTTAAAATTCCTGTTGTCTTTGTAAAAGTAAGTTTCACCTCACAATTCACTATCTAAATGTTTCATTCACTGGCAACTGTTTTTCTCATCTATCTGCACAATCTAACATGCCATTCTGTCAGCTTACCTCAGACCTTCGAGGTTTGTTTTATTCAGTTCTCCCATAAGTCATGACCAACTCTCACTAAAGAATTGAGGCATTCATAATCAATATTTATCAAGCAAGTAACTGCTACAGTATCACTATGGTCGAATAAGTGGGGCAAAGTAAAACAGAAATCTCTATCAAAGCAATGAGGCATGAACCCTGCTGTCTGCTGAACCAAGTCATTATACTTCACCATCTTCAATTAACTAAGACCCCAGTTATTATATGCCTGACTGACCCCTACACCACTTTATGTTGCTCTAACCTTGAGGGCAGTGCTGACATCTCAGACCCGGGAGGTGTGTGGCAACTCTGATTTTGTCTTTCTAAAGGTAAAGTTAAAGCGAGTTTATATGGCACCTTTTTTCTTCTTCTATGTAGCTGTTTGCCCCCCTCCCCCAAAGCCATCAGTGCCTACTTTGGGTATCCTGCTGGTGACTCCTTAGCCCTGTCTGCCACTCCACTACCACCACTAAAGCACATGGAGATCTACATGGAGCAGGGCCAGATGGTGGCATTGATTATCATTCAAAGGCCTTTTTTGTTTGTTTTCTTCCTTAGCTCTGCGCACTTCCCACGTGGTGCAGGTAGTTTCAGGCCATGCAAGTGCACAGTGTCTCCTATGGATGGGGCAATCTCCCTGGATCCACCACATAGTCGCTGTTGGCTACAAAACAATGGCACCATCCCTCCCTGATCATCCCAGCTCCCTTGGCTGTATGAGTCAGCTCCAGAGTCCACTCCCCCAGGTCACTGGCATGGGAGCATGATGTGCTGCCCCCCTGGGCCATCAGGTGGCCCACCCCATCAGACACTTTTCTAAGATCCAAGGAACAAGCAACACATACATAAAATAATTACTGAATATGAGTGAATACTGCAACATACAGGAAAATGACATTGAATATTATTGCAGAAATGCCTCTTAAGATACAATTCTTATTAGCCCTCTCTTAATGCTTTCTAGTATATGGGCTGTATGCAAAGTATATGGCAATGCATTCCAGTGCAACACAGACTGAAGGAAAATGAGAATCCTGCAATGGACAAATGAAACCTGACAGCTGCTAGTCTAGTCGCCAAATGACCAATCCCCCTGCCCTTTCGAAAAACCATTTAGTTAACAAGGCATAATATTTTGAAAATCTTAGTATATGGGAATGTGAGCATCCCAAAATAATAATATTCAGAGCTATTCATGTGATGTCCATCTGACAACAGCAATTTCACATCACAACATCCTACTGATCTTAATCCTATTTTAGGAGGCTTTTGTAAAGATAAGATTGTGCAACCAAATTTGTATTGGTTTCTTTGGTATTCTTAGCTCTGTTCTGTTTTTTACTAGAGTTTTTCTACATAGACATCTGCATTATTTCATGTAGCTAACTGAAACCTGTGCAATGCATCACTTTTTTTCGGTAGTGCCTTGTGAAAGAGACCACCTGCAAAAGTCATCTGGAAAGCTCTACTCTCCACCCCACCCTCTTTCCCTATCAAAGAAATTATACAGTACAAATTTTTATACACCATCCTTCATACAGTGCGTATCAAAAAAGTCTTTCAAAATTTTTCAGAGATGCAAAACTACCAAAGGAAAACTGCATCATGCTTACTTATTAAATATAGACTGCGGGGCAATTTCACAAAGCTTGGGCTTTGTCACAGCACTGAAGTTAAACACTGGATTAATTCTGAATCCAGATCCAGCTGTAGGAGATGTGAAGACATGTAACCAAGCTTTACCATATGTTTCATTTTGAATCCAGGGGATCAAAGCCTCCTGAAATTACTCAACCATCTACACAAAGATGCAAAAGTTATGGATGAATATCAACACACAAATATGTTGGGGTGCAGGAAGCATTAGTAGTGGAGGATATGATGGATAGATGGACATGCTGGACCTTGAGCCCCTTCTGACCTTAAATTACTATGTTACGATGTGGAATATGCGGTGATTAGGACAACAATGCAAACACCAATTAAAAACATTAATGCCTTTAAATACTTGAATCTAACACTGGGTAGTCAATTGTTCTTTATTCTACATATTAATGCTTTAATTAAGACTGCTTACACAAGACTGCCTCTTTTATAGGATCAGCAATTGCTAAACTTTATAGTTAAGAGAACTTGGAACCCATGATCTAATCATCTCCCCGATGTGGATGCTTTATTTATTCAGCTGCTACAGCAATACCCTTTTCACGAGTTACCATTTTATGCAATGCTGCCTGCAGATTTGTTCTTCAGCATAGGCACAGAACACACCACTGTGAGATGTACTGTAGGTCAATCTTAATTGGCTGTCTTTTGAGAACGGATGTCATTTTTTTGTTTGTTTTGTTAAGATCACCGCTCTTTGGAAAATCCTAATGAAAGGCTGCCCCAATTCTTGTTCTAAATATGTTTACTACAGTTTCTTCGAAGCACTGTACTCGGTCTACAGACTTGGTCACCTTGACTTTACCACAAAGATGCACACATTGTGGATAGGCTGCTTTTGGCTACCACACTACTAAAACCTGAAATTCTCTGCCTCTGCAATTGAGTGGTGCATCTTCTCTTACTGGTTTTAAACAGATGTATAATTACTGCATCCCTTTCATTGTAATCAACTGGTTTTAACTTTGTGTCTTTGTTAACATTTTACTACTTGTATACCAGGTCCACCTGAAAATGGGCAGCTATGCTCTTGGGTTCTTACTGGTTCAACAAATGTGAAATAAATAAACGACTGAAGGGAACGTGTGCCTTCAAATAAAAAAATCCAATACATAGTTCTATAGTGCCCAAATTCCTCAAACACCCTAGGAAGACAGCTATCAGGATCTAGGATGACAGGGCCTCTCCAGATCCCATTCCACAGTGTGTGTGAGATGGGACCTGGAGAGGTACAGACATCATTGAGAGTGCCCACACTTTGTGAAAATGGTTCTTCCCAGCCTGAGCATATTATTTAATTAAATTGTGGGGTCTGCCCATTGGCCCAGTAGTTGATGTAGATTGTTTCCACACCAGTGAACCAGATTGGGAGCTTGCTTCCACCACAAGGGCATTGCTGTATGTGTGCGTGTCCTATCAGGGAATGGTTGGTGCCACAGGGTGGGAGGAAGAAAAGTGGTGGTGGAAAATGGTGGCTGTCTAAATAGCAGCGGTAGCACTTGCTGGTCACCAAGCTGAACACCTCTGCTCCTAAACAGATTTTTGCTCCAGAAGAGAGGGTGTGGGATGCCTGCCATCCTCACAGCCCACTATGGGGGGAATTATCCACAAGGGAGTTGTCTGGATTCAGAGGTAGCAGGGCTGCTGGCCTGACACATAGAACTGTCACCTCATTTAAGAAATCCTTATCAGAGAAAGAAATACCTACTGACTGGTTAAATGCTGTAATAATACCTATACATAAAAAAGGGAGTACAGCAGATTGTAGTAATTATAGACCAATCAGTCTTACGTCTGTCCCAGGTAAAATTTTAGAATCTCTCATTAAAGAGGTTATACAGACTGACATTAGTGAGAGAAGGCTTATATACACAACGCAGCATGGTTTCATGCCAGGAAGATCGTGCATCACAAATCAGTTATGCTTCTACGAAAAAATTTCTGCAGCATTGGATCAAGGAAAATCAGTGGCTTGTATCTATTTAGACATGGCTAAGGCCTTTGACAAGGTACCACATAACCAAATAGTGCACACTTTCATTGAGCATGAAACAGATCATAGAGTTATAAGCTGGATATAACAGAACTCAATTAGTAGGCATTAATGGTTATCATTCCTCCAGGGCCTTGGTTACCAGTGGAATTCCTCATGACTCAGTTTTGGGCCCTTTACTATTTCAATTATTTATATCTAGGCTAGGTAGCAATGAATCCGCGAGGATTAGTAAATATGCAGACGGTACCAAAATAGCTAGCATTGTATGCAATGAAACTTGATTATAATAGACTTCAAGTCACACTGGACAATACTATGACATGGGCCAACTCTGTTGGTATGTCTTTCAATACAGACAAATGTAGCATTATGCACTTTGTGGTCCATAATAAGCAACTAGAGTATAAACTTGAGGACCTTTCACTCAAAAATACTGATCAGAAAAAAGATCTAAAGGTACCTATACGTAAAAAAGGGAGTAGAGCTGATTGTAGTAATTACAGACCAATCAGTCTCACGTCTGTCCCAGGTACATTTTTCAGAATCTCTCATTAAAGAGGCTATACAGACTGACAGAGACAGAAGGCTTATATACACAACGCAGTGCAGTTTCATGCCAGGAAGATCGTGCATCACAAATCAGTTATGCTTCTACGAAAAAACTTCTGCAGCACTGGATCAAGGAAAATCAGTGGATTGTATCTATTTAGATATGGCTAAGGCCTCTGACAAGGTACCACATAACCAAATAGTGCAAACTTTAATTGAGCATGAAGCAGATCATAGAGTTATAAGCTGGATACAATGCTGGCTTAAGAACAGAACTCAATTAGTAAGCATTAATGGTTATCATTCCTCCAGGGCCTTGGTTACCAGTGGAGTCCCTCAGGACTCAGTTGTGTGCCCTTTACTATTTCAATTATTTATATCAAGGCTAGGTAGCAATGAATCTGTGAGGATTAGTAAATATGCAGATGATACCAAAATAACTAGCATTGTATGCAATGAAACTGATAATAGACTTCAAGTCGCACTGGACAATACTATGATATGGGTCAACTCTGTTGGTATGTATTTCATTACAGACAAATGTAGCATTATGCACTTTGGGGTCCATAATAAGCAACTGGAGTATAAACTTAGGGACCTTTCACTCACAAAAACTGATCAGGAAAAAGATTTAGAGGTACTTATTAAGAATAAACTGACTTATGATATACACAGTGACACCCAGGTATCTAAAGCAAAAAAAAATCCTCTGGACAATAAAAAGAAATTTTAAAATCAGAGAAGCTGAAGTTATCATGCCTCTATACAGATCCAATGTAAGGCAATTGCTGGACTATGGATCCCAAAATATGGGGGCCAATAAAGGGTGATATTAAGGATAATGTGAAAAAGGTCCAGAGGCAATCACCAAGTTGATTTATGAATGTGAAAATGTATCTAATGAGGGCCGCCTCATTAGGTTAAATTTAATGTTACGTCATACCAGAAGAATAAGAAGAGTCTTGTTACTGTGCCACACTCTAATCCAGGAGGTTAATCTTTTTAAAGAACTAAATTTCAAATGAAAAAAATCAGCATAAAGGCACCAGAGGACACATATTACAGCTCATGCCATGCAAATTTTATACGGAAAAAAGAAGAGTTTTTTTACTCAACAGGTAGTCAATCCTTGGAATAGTCTCCCTGAAGAAATAATTAGTAGCAAAAATAGAGCAGATTTCAAAATGAAATTGGATAGATACATGTTAGATGGTAATTCTACTTCCTATTATACCTAGGTACAGGAGCGTATATGGGTTTACTGCCTTGCTTAGATCCGTATGCCATAGTATGAACCAAAGTATGAATTGTGTGTGACATCTGACCCAGGAGGGAAAAGTCTAGATGGAAAGAAACAAAGCAAGAGCTGTGTCCTTTCAAAACTAGGACATTTATTTTATCCTGCCAATGAAGGATTAGAACAAAGAAAATTCACCAAATCTGGTATAAATGTGAAATTTAAACTAGGGGACAGGCTTTTTTTTTTTTTTGCATCTGTCCTTGCAACTGCTGGCACCTCACTCTTTAAGGCCACCACAGTGTCTCCTTCTACCTGTCACAATCACCCTTGGCTGTGACAACTGTTATCGCCAGCCTCCCCAGCATACTCAAAGAATTTGACTTATCACTACCAGGAAGAAGGCCCATACAGGCAAGCCAGGGAAGGGAGGAAATGCATTGCATCAAGGGAGGAATGCCAACTGAAGTAGAGACATTGGGCCAGGTGGCATGGGGAGGTAAGGGCTCCTTCCTCCACCCCAGCAGCACATACCATGGTGACTGCCCACAGGGCAGAGCTAACTGGGGCATGTCATGCATGCCAGTTTACACTTCGTTCCCTATCAGGAGTCACTCACTGAGCAGTGCTCTACAGCAATCTCCCCAGAAGGAAACTGTCTGCATCAGCACTCTGTCACCTTCCTTGCTGGCCTTTAGTCCCATCATCCAAGGCTCAGGATGTGAACCTGGGACACCAGTGTGCCAAGTGATACTCCCACCAGTCCATGCCATGGAGCCAACAGGGACAAACATTTTACTACAAGAGGACATCAAACCACAGAAGAGCAGCACTCCAAAGTCCAGAAAAATTCCAAAATAATGAAGCAGTTCAACATTTATAGGCATGCCTGAAAAAAGTTTTTTATTGCAGGTCACATCATTTTGAAAGACAAAGCACAAAAACATAGTGGTTCAATGTGAGTCTTTATCAGAGGGTCCCCTAATGAATACTCCTGTTTTAAGTTGAAGCACCTCTATGATTTTCCTTCTATGACTCCTCCTTCACTCCTTTCCAATCTGGTTTCAGGAAACCTCACTTCACTTTTACCTCCCTCTTATGGCTTACTGACGCCATCCTTTCAGATATGCAGCAGGGTCTGATCCCATCTGCCACCTCTGTTGATTTGGCTAAAGCACTTGAGACTGCGGCATACCCCTTCCTTCTGGAAAGGCTTAGGGTGGTGTGCCTCTCTGCCTCCTCAGTCAGTTGGTTCTGTTCCTACCTTGATGGCAGGTCTCAAGCTGGAAGCTCCCTATCCCATCCACTCTCCATCTGTTCAGGCATTCCTCAATGGTCTGTCCTTGACCCCAGTCTCTCTTTCATATTCCTGAATGACCTCCCCTCTGCCTGCACATCCACATCCACTCATATGTAAGCTGATGATACAGTGTTCTCTGCATCTGGCTCCTCTACATATGACCTTACTGCTTGGTTGGAGCTGGATTTTGCTGGTTCCAGTCACACCAATTGCTCCTCAATGCTAGAAAACAGTTTCTATGACATTTGGCACCCAACAGATACATACCAGACTCTTCCCCCCTCCCACAACTCCACACCCTTGATGTGCTATGACCGATTCTCATTTAAGTACCTCAGGATCTGGCTGGACCATCATCTTGATTTCTTGGCACACACTGATGCCATCCACCTTAAGCTCCACCCCAAGCTTGAAGACAAAGAACCTTAGTGCACAAGCACTGAAGCAAGGGTTACCCCAAAGGGCATTGGCTGAGAAGCAAAGAAATACAAAACCACACATACCCCCATAATGCCAAGCTTGGTGCACTATACAGGAACAAAGCGAGTATCCTGCTTCCTGTCCACTGAGAGATTGCATTGAAAATGATGCTCCTCATTTTTCACTATGGTGAAATAGTCTACAGAGCAGCTCCCAAATTCTCCCTTGCCAGACCCCCTCTCACTCCTTTTGTCATTTTGCCTTAAAAGTGTCCCCTTCATACCCACCACTGCTCGTACTACTCTGCCATCTCCCTCCCTTCCAGCGGTGCCAGGTGCCTTTCCCACTGTGACTCCTTTATAACCAAGTTCCTTCCCTCCTATCCTCTCCCCCACCTACCCTCTGTGCAGAAATAGTCTACACTCCCTTTCTACTCCATCCAGAAACTCTACTGAAGGTCAAGCTGCCTTTTCATATTGCCTTCCTATACTCTGGTCCTCTCTTCCCTGTCTATCCACTCTGCCTCTTCTCCTTTAAAGTCTCTTCTTTGCGACTTCTCTACTCCCACCTGTAACTGCCCATGACCCCTTACCTTAATCAATTCTCCTCCCCTACACATACTACTCTGGTCATTTTGTCCCCCTCCGCTTGGGACTGGTTGGAATAATTCCCCCTTGCCTATCCACGCTCAATTTTTATCTTCCACATGCATCTTCTTGTACTGTTTTGCCTTGCAATGTTCAAGATTATACTCCTTCTGATGTACTGTATTGCATAGGTATACACTATTATTTTATCTGTTAATATAAATTTTTTCTCTTTTTGTACTATCTTCCATACCCCTCCACACAAGACACATCTGAAATTAGTTTTTATCAGCTCAGTATGTCTTTCCTCGAAAATCTTTTGAAATATATCTATATCCATCTATAATATATATTATATACACATACAAACACCAAAAGCTAGGAGCTACACTTGGGGAGGAAAAACAGAGTCAGGACCTACACACAGTGGAAAGGTAAACTGACGCTATGCACCAACTGCACAAAAGAACTCCAAGTTTTTCTGCTGGTACAAGTTTTATTTAGGAACAGATCCAGCACAGCATACTGCAGCAAGGTGGCAGATGTCCAGTGACATCTAAATGTTTTGATTTCTCAAGAGACTGGGATTTTTCTTTGGATCTGCACACTATATGGGGATTCACTTCCTGCAGTTGAGGAGGCAATGTGCCTGGAGGTCACAATACACAAGGGGCAGGAAAATAACTTCTGAGACACCACTACACAGACAGATGTGTTGGATGGGAAGAGTGCTCCCACTGCCCCACCCCACACCCACTCTACATTTGGTTCCCTGAACTTCCCTCACTCTAACCTCTTTCAATATGTCCTGGTTCGACAGAACCAGGTCAAGGAGGGTCCCTCCCTGGTGGGTATTTTTCACCCACCATACAAAGCAGCACCCTTGCAATCAACATACAAGGGACTGGCTCATTGCATTACTAGCTGTTGATGTTTCCCAATCCATATCTGCAAGACTTATGACTGTTGAGTAGTACCATGTTCCCTAGGAATGTAGCCCTAAGGATTTGCTCCCATATATCCCTGTTCAACCTCCTCAGTTTACTGGCCTATAGGCCACTCCCACTTTTAAGTTTCAACTATAAGCAGCACCCACTTTTTCCATCCCCCCCAGGTCCTTGGCATCTATCACCTTTACATTATTTCTAACGTTAAAGTGCCACCCCCCCACCTCCATTCTATATCCTTGTATATTCTGAATAGCGTGTAGTGTTTCATAGGATAGTGAGGTCCTAGTCATGGTTCTGTGTTGCCATGTTTGTGTGACTGCTATTAACTCTGTGTGAACTTCCACCACCACTGCCTAGACATCCCTCATTTTGTTCCCGAGACCCCTAGCATTAAAATTGCTTTCTATGAGCTACATTTGTCCTTCCCCCTGTGACTGACACTCTGTCCCCTCCTCCCTTCTTTCCACTCCTATTTTATGCACCCTCATAATCTGCTCTTTATGTATGTCGTTGTCCAAGTGACAGACAATTGCTCGTTTAACATGTTCACTTAACATTAGGAAGGTTAAATGAATATCTCTGATCCAGAAAGAGGGCAGAGAGGATTCCAGCATTAAAAAGATTAAAAGGGATTTGGTCTGGGGCAGACTGGGGCTGCAGTGTGTGTGTGCTGGATAAGATCACATCCTAGAGAAAGACATAGTATAGGTTACTATGCTACCTATGGAACAAGGTGTGTTCAAGGCAGATTCAGTTTGTTGTAGTAATAGCAGTAGTAGCCTTCATTTGTTTTTGGGGCCCTTACCCAGAGGTTCGGGGCACCATTTCAAAAATAACACAAAATACATAAGATGCATAAATACCTAGACTCTACCCAATACATAAATACAGATAAAATAATCATAACTATGCATGGCTAATCAAATATACCAGAGCAAAGAGGACTGCACACAATAGTCCAACCTAACACAGGTTAACCACAGACTAGTGTCAAGAAATACAAAAAGATTTATTCAACTTATAAGACCAAGATAAAACAAGCCAGACATATATAAACTCAAGTGTCCCCACAGCCTGAAGAAAACCCACTGGTGTTTCGTACCTCACATGGCACTTTATCAAGGGTTAACTGGATAACAAATGCCTGCTGTTTAAATATCTTAAAATGACATTGTCTCAGGTGCTTCAAATCACCTAAAAAAAAATATATAATTAAGTACATTGAACACAGACAATTTAAACTAATTACAGCAGACGATATTAAGAAAACCTATGCTAAAATACAAGGAGCAAATAGCAAATACATAAATATCAATATAAATATAGTTTAATACTGATGAGATTAAAACTTTGGTTGGTTTGTCTGGCATTGTTTTATTTTAGGCTTAAACACTTGGCCTCGGGTGACCCACCCACCCCTTTGACTAATCACATATAGCTGTTCAAAAATAGTTAGGACCCAGAAAAAAAAAAAGGGTACTATGCTGGCAACCTCAGTAGGTCATCTTCAAAGGGATACAGCAAAAAATATTTTGTATATGTTTGAAAAAGTTAAATGTCTGTTAATTTTCTTGTAAATACAATTCACTGATATGAAGGACAACAGCTACGAGGAGAGGTTTGAGGCCCTCAACATGCTTGCCATGGAGAGAAGAAGGCTGATAGGGGACATAATATCAGACACGCATCTCAGGCTTTTGTATAATCAAAAGTATAGAGGAGACTGAATAGTAAGAGATGTTTGGTCTGGTTTCCAGCACCAAGGTGTGAGGGACAGATACAGAAAGCTCAGCAGTAGTAAAGTCAGAGGTAATGTTAGAGACCCATTTTCTCCCAAAGGGCATTAAACCTATGAAACCGCCTACCAGCAGGGGCAGAGGACATAAAAATAGTACAGATATCAAAGACAGGCCTACATAAATTTCTGCTTACCAAGGGAATCAACGTGTACCCTGGGTAGTAGCGTGCACAATAAATCCATTTACAGCATAATTATTTCATCCCTGCATATGATGTACATGGGGAATATTAAAGGGCAATTTTTAATTTGCATTATTTAATATTTTAAATGTCTGATGAAAAGTCAATGTCACTGCTAAAACCAATGCAACTCTTCTCACTCCTCTTATCTTTTTCTATGACTGCTGTCTGACAGCCTAATCTCCGTTACTACCTTTTCAAAAAACTATTTCTACTTTCCTGGCTTCCTCTCATTGGCTGATCTTTATTTAATTTGTTTTTGTCTCTGGGTTCTTTCCTGGTCCCCGGTCCCCCTCTTTTTTGTCTCACTCAGTATCCTCTTCTCCAGCACAGTGTCATTCACAGCACTGCTGTACTGGGAAATTTACTAACTTATGGTGTCCGAAACACTAAAGTAAATAATATGACTGGGGTGGAAGGGGGGCAATTATGTAGAATGTGCGAAATATTTCAGTACATAAACAAGCCAACGTCTTGGTCTAAACTGACATAATGAAAATTGGTGATTTATGCAAGCAGATTACTTATCTCACAAGATCCAACACTGCTGCTGTAAATAAACAACTCACTGCACTGTTTAGTGAAGATTATTTGACTGCGTGTTGTTATGCATACAGTCAGCACTCAGATATCTAAGCATATCACACTAACATAGTAACATACTACAATGCCAGCAGAATAGGCCTATTGGTCTTTCACATCTGCTCATTTGGTCAGCCCCCACCCTGGGAACTGACCTTGCTGCTCCCCTCGCCCTCTCGGGCTTCTCCCTTCCCAGTCCCAGATATTCTCGCTGCACTGGACTTTGCTTCCAGAACCCTTCCCCTGTACCTGTCCCACCCCCCTTTTAAACCCCTCCACCGTCTCTCCCTTCACCAGTTCCCCGAGCAGTGCATTCCATGACTCCACCACCCTCTCAGTGAAGTAGCACCCCCTCCTTCCCTCCCTGAACTTCCTTCCAGCTTCCACCCATGCCCCTAGTTGCCCCTTCCTTCCTTCCCGAGCACCATGACTTTGCCTCCCTATTTATCCAACTCATGTACCTGAAGACCTCTATCATGTCCCTCCAGTCTCTTCTCTCTTCCAATGTGTACATATTTAGTTCCTCGAGCCTCTCCCCATAGGTCCTCTCCCCCAAGCCCCAGATCATTTTGGTTGCCCTCCTCTGGACCCTCTCCAGGAGTTCAATGTCCCTCATTAAGTGTGGCCTCCAGAACTGCACATAGTACTCGAGGTGCAGCCTCACCAAGCAGTTGTACAGAGGTAGTATCACTTCCCTCCTTCTGGAGGTGATCCCCCAGCAATGCATCCCAGCATCCTGTTGGCCTTGGCCGCTGCCCTTCTACAAGTCTCCGAGTTGTTCATCTTGACATCCACCACCACCCCATGTCCCTCTCAGCCATCGAGACTTGTAGCATTTCACCCCAGGGTGTACACTTGGCCCGGGTTTCTGGCTCTCAGGTGCACTACCTTGCATTTCCATGTATTGAACCTCAGTTTCCACTTTCTAGACCACCTTTCCAGAGCCTCCAGGTGCCCCCTGAAGGGCCACCCTCCCCTCCTTCCCATCCACCACCACCCCCGGCTTTGAATCATTTTTGAATCATCCGCAATGCGACTCATCTCACTCCTGATACCCTTCCTAATGTCAGAGATGTAGGCGTTGAACAGGAGGGGCCCAAGGACTGATCCCTGAGGGATCCCACTTATAACCCTCCTTGGGGATGAGACTATTCCGCCAACCACAACCCTCTGGGTTTGGTCATGGAGCCAATTCCCTATCCATCTGATCATCTTGTTTCCGACCCCCATTTCCCCAGCTTATCCAACAGGCCGCCATGGGGAACAGAGTCAAACGCCTTCCTTAAGTCAAGTAAGAGGATGTCCACCGGCCTACCCAGGTCCAAGGCACTCGTCACCCATTCATAGAACTCTGCAAGGTTTGTCTGACACGATTTCCCTGGGACAAAGCCATGCTGTCTATCGTCCTAGCACCCCGAATTTTCCGGGTCCCCCCAGCCTCTCCTTTACGATGCCCTCCATCACCTTGCCCACCACCGAGGTCAGGCTGATGGACCTATAGTTCCCTGCAACCTCCCTTGATCCACCCTTGTGGATATGCACTATACGCGCCACCTTCCAATCCTGGGGCACCCACCCTGTCCTCAGGGATATGCTGAAAAGGGCATACAGTCAATTCATCATTTTTTTTTTTACCACGGACAATATGTTGCGGTCCATTCGGCGAAAGTGTTTTTGTCACCGTAACACTCTGTCGCGGTCGTAACGCTGCCAATGCTGCTGGCGACATTATGACCGCTGCCAGACAGATCAAAAAAATATACATATAACAAAACAATAGGTTATGCAAGCGAGGACTGGTAGGAGCGTCATACTCCTGCTCACCAGCCCATAGCAGACATGTTAAATCTAAGTGATGGTACATAGCAGAGCCTGCAGGTCATGTTAAGTCCAAACTGCAATTAATAGTGTTTCTACTGGTTGTCAGAAACAGAACAGAGCACAAGCAAAGCCCATAAGAAATGTTTCAGACATTGATGCACCCCTTATACAGACTTCCACTTTCTCCAATCCCACAAACTTAAGGGAAGTTGGGAATCCATGCTGTGCCTCTTGACAGTGCCTGACAATGGCATATTCCATGTTGTTACTACGAATGGCTGCCTTATGCTCACCGACCCTAGATTTATGCTCACCGACCCTAGATTTCAGTGCTCATTTTTTGCCAATTGTTTCTGACTTGCGACTTTCTGATTCAAACCCACATGCTGTTTTCGAGTTTTATGAGTATTGGTTGTGGTACTGGTGAGTAGATCAAACCCACATGCTGTTTTCGTTGCGACTTTCTGTCTGGCGACCACTATTCGAAGCGGCAAGTTGAACCGTTACCATTTGTTCACTCGGTATTTTGACCGCAACTTAATGACCGCAACGTTTAGTCCGGGGACTTTTAGTCCGTACATGGCTGAAAAGCTCTGCCAGGGGTTTCGCCAAGACATCCACCAGTTCCTTTAGCACTCTGGAATGTATTTTATCCGGCCCTGGTGCTTTCTCCACCTTAAGGGACCTGAGGGTTTCCCTCACTCTCTCTGCCGTGATTTCCACTTTTGCTACCTCGTCCCCTGCACTGCCTCCCCCCCTTCTGCCAGTGATGCCCCCCCCTCCCCAGACCCTCCGATCAGTAAGGGTCTCCCCCTCCTCAGTTTCACAGTCTCCTCCCATGTATGAGGCAGCCCCATTTTCCTTGGTGAAAATTGAGGCGTAAGTACTCATTTAGTACCTCAGCCTGCTTCCCGGGTCTTGTGCCCATCCTTCCCATTTTAATCTTGCTGATCTGCCCTTCACCCTTTGTTTTTCCCTAATGTATCTAAAGAACCCTTGTTCCCTCTCCTAATCTCCCAGCCCAGGTTCTGCTCCTTCCTTGCCTTAGCCGCCCTTACCATCCTTCTGGCCATCAGCTCGTATTCCCCTCGATCCCTTTCACTCCTTGAGCACCTGAAATGCCTATAGGCTACCTTCTTTCCCCTCACCGCCTGCTGAACCTCCCTGGTCCACCAGCAGGGTTTTCAGGCCCTACTGTATTTGCGTCTCACTCTTGCACAGGTGCTGGCAGCATCCTGCACCCCCAATGATTTCCCATCTACTGTCAGCATCCATGTCTGGCCCAATCCCATCCAAATACTCCTTAAGGATCCTTCCCATTTCTTTGAAATCCGCCCACTAAAGTCAATTACTTTCATCTTTGTGCAGTCTTCAACCCCTCCTAGGTCCAGGCAGAACCAGACCATAGCATAGTCGTTCCCCGCCAATGGGTCCCTTACCTCCAGGCCTCCAATCTGGTCACTGTCTGCCAGGACCACATCCAGTATTCGCTCCTCCCTAGTTGGTTCCTCCACCTGCTGGGTTAGGAATGCATCCTGAAAGACATCCAACAACCTCTGTTCCCTGGCCACCGAGGATGTCATAGTCCCCAGTCCGCTCCTGGCATGTTTAAGTCTCCCAACACCACCACCCTTCCCCTACCCAATCTGCAGCGTCCTCAACATCTGCTACAGACTCTGCTCAGTTTCTCCACGCCAGCGCAGAGGTCTGTACACCATTACTATTTTACTCTCATGCCCCCCCTTGTTATCGAAGTGACCCAAATTGCCTCCACGGTTCCCTCCGCCTCCTCCACTCCTCCTATGCCAATGCAGTTTTGACTATTATTGCTACCCTCCTCCTCTTCCCTCCCTCCGTCCTTCCTGAACATGGTGTAACCCTCCAGGTTCAGGTCCCAGTTGTGCCCTGCAGTGGCCCAAGTCTCAGTGACAGCTGCCACATCCACCTCTCCCTCAGCTAGCACTGCCTGGAGCTCTGGCATTTTATTGCCTGAGCTCCTGGCATTTAGCATATCCATTCTAACTGTCTTTGATGGATAGCTGAATGTGACAGAGTGCAGAATTTGTGACAAACATCACAATGGGTAGTGCAGCCACAGTGACAGTAAACGAGTGTGGCAGATAGGGACGGGCAGATAAATGAGGGCTGACTTAGCAGACTTCACAATTACAACTTCAACAACTATTCCCAATAAAGAGAAACATTACTTTGTAGCTTCCTACTTTGGCAGTAATAAGGATTGGAAGTTTCACTTCAAGTGCTCCTAGAACAGTAAAGCTTCAAGCAATTACAAAAGTCAAGGTTATTCCCCTGTGTTGTGCTGCTACGTATTGTTAAATAAACAGTCACTGCATATCACAGATTATAAAGTGATGTACTGTGATTACTGTAATGTATGTGATCTCTGTACTTCTGCTGTATTATATCCCAGTCACCACTGCACAGAGGTCTTGGCCTCAGTGAGACACTACCTGGGAAAACAAAGGTTAAATCAATGATAAAGATAGATTACCAGGTTTACCCCTTTAACCTACCAAGTTTCAGTTGCTAAGAAATCCTGTTACCCATAGCTAGCACTCCTAAGAGTGCTAGCTGTGGGTACAGGGGAGGGTTCCTCCACTGGCCTAGTGGATAAAGCCATTTCCTTGTTAACCAGAGGTTGTGGTATAAAATCCTCTGTGGGGTAAAAGCACTGGGTGTTTCAATGCGTCAGTTTTGTATAGCGAGGAGAATCTCCTCCAGAAATAGGGAGGTGATCCTGTCCCTCTACAGGTCGCTGGTCAGGCCGTACCTGGAATACTGCATGCAGTACTGGCAACCATTCCTGAAGGACATCAGATTGTTGGAAGGTGTACAGCGGAGGGCGACAAAGATGATTCAGGGATTAGAGGGATACTCCTATGAGGAGAGGCTGGGTGAGCTGAACATGTATTCCATGGAGGAGAGGAGGGATAGGGGGTACATGATCAAAACCTTTAAATATTTAAAGGGGATTAACAAGGCTAGTAAAGAAGGGATTTTCCAGATTGGAAGGGGGAGGGTCACGAGGGGGCACCAGATGAGATTGGAGGAGGGGGGGGGGAGATTCAGGAGGGAAGTGAGAAGACATTATTTCACTGAGAGGGTGGTGGATAAGAGGACTACTGTGCTGGAGGAGGTGGTAGCCTGTAGCACGGTAGACGGTTTTAAGAGGGGATGGGACAGAGTGAGGGTGGGTGAGTAAGAATGAGATGGGGTAAAAGTAAGGGGGGGCAGTTGCAAGTTGAGTGGCTAGCTGCACAATCGAGCAGACTTGATAGACCGTGAGGCCGGTTTCTGCTGGCATTTTCATATGCTCATAAGAGGAGGTAATGGATTGACAGCCCAGTCAACATTCTGTTATCCATGCCTGCCAAAAAAACTGTTACCTGTCTGCAAAAGCAAACTAAAAGCAAGCTACCTGCATAACTAAAGGGACTCTGCCTTTCCCTCACTAATGTCGCACAGTCTTAAACTGCTAGCAAAAACAAAGTAACATGAACCTACCTACAGCAGACAGGGACATCCTGCTCAACACTGTCAACATAAATGAAAGAGACAGTCTTAAAAAATGAAAGTACAAAAACAAACAAAAAAAAATCACATGAACCTATAACAAAACTCCTACAGGAAAACAACGAAAACTCATTAACTGCCCATCCCTGAAGCATTACCACAATATCAGCATTCTGACTAAAATAAACAGTAACCCTGTAATTAAAAACACCTAATTTTAGCATAGTAAACCTTTAGCAGTTGTTCAGCACACATATACACAGTCTTCAAACAAACATCTGTATTAACTACTTAAAACGAAAACATGTAAATGTGAAGGACAGGAGAAATTGCTTCCATCACAGAGTCGCTGTACCACATACTCTCTACAGCTGAATTCAACAAAAGAACAAACAGCAGCACAGAGAAAATGTGGACCACAGCCATACTTCAGCACAGGATAACCCTGAACCAGAGTGATCATTCACAATAGGACAACTAAATGCAACTTTCAAGAGAAAACCTGGACTGGGAATTTTTGTTTGTTTAATTATAGATTTTTCTCCAGTCATTATTCTGAACATAATTTCTTTTGTACCATGTAACAGGGGTCGAAACTGGCACCAGCCCACTAGCCAAATGCTGGTAGATTTTGTATCAGGCTAGCAAGATTTTCCTTTAACTAGCCCTGTGAACATGTACTGGAGAAGGTAACATTTTAATAAGTACACCAACTGGGCCGGTATAAAAGTTTCTGGGGCTAGTGTATTTTCCCAGTTATTAACCCTGCCGACAAGTGGCTGCAAAACTTAATTTCAACCCCTGATGTAATATAAAAAAGTAAACATGGGTGCCTGTGAAAAACTCAGTTGTATTTCATAGCATAAAGCTACTGTGCCCCCAGCTTCACCCGATTAAATTACCACCTTATTCTGCAACGGTAGCTATGCATAATCCTCTATATAGTTTCTGTAATAAATACTATTGCTACTTTGCATGTTAATACCACCGCGGAGACCACTCTTATGGTTGTAAGAGTGGTCTCATGAGCATTCTCAGGGTATGAGAACCACAAACCAAAGGTGAGAGGTTCTGATACCCTATGCATGTAAGTAAGAGCACTCTTACAATCGTTAAGAGTAGTCTCTGTGGTGGTATTAATATATTATTGATCGAGCTTGCTCAATAATATATTACTTTTTTTTTTAAAACTGTCCCAGAACATGCTAGTTTGCAGGGCATCTGCAAGTGAGATACTCTTCACAGAATAAGAGTGTCTCATGTGCAGAGGAAAGGAGTGCTGATTGGTCAGGAGCACTCCTTCGATCTAAAATCTGTTTTACCTTGACTGAACTGTTCATGTAGCTTTATATTTAGTGGAGATCACAGGCTATGCTACTGTAAGTAACACCGGACTGGGTGAGCTTAAGCACATCTCAAGTCTCCCTGGGCTACTGAAATTTTCAAATGTGTACTTTGGCTGTAGTTCTCCGTTAAGTAACTGGCCTCAAATAAAGAATGTTGTGCAGTGTGTTTTGATTTGTGTGTGTAGTCCTAGTGTGTTCTTTAATGTGTTTCCTGTTAGGTGTTTTTTTCTAAATTTGCCTACTTGCTTTATGGCCCCTTGGGACCTCCATGTCTGTATGTTTTATTGCCTTTCTCCTTCCTACAATGCCTCCTGTCCCAAGTGACAGTGATGTGTGAGACCACTGATTCGGTGACAACTTGCTTACTGTTCACTCTGCAGCAGTACTGTGCTGTTAGAAATCTCTTTTTTGTGGCCTCAAATAAATGTTTCTAATACAAACTTTTTGTTTTCAAGTTGTGTATGTCCAGGTCCAGCCAGCAGGAGTGAATGTTTTGTTTTTAGATATTTTCTTTTCATCAAACCACACACAGACAAAAAAGTACACGCATCACACAAGGTCATCAATTCTATTAGTGAAGACACTAGCTTTTCCTTGACAAATAGCCCACTCAGTTACCCCTCAGGTGTTTGTCAAGCTGTGAATGCAACATTTATTAATGCTCAATAAATAAGGAAAGGTACTTAAAATCACAGTTCTACTGCTGCTCACCGGCTCTGAGACACCACTTTGAATTAAGGTTAAGCAATGGAATCCTCGGACTTTGAAAAACGCTGTTGGAGCTACTGAGGGACACCATCATATTTTTTGGTGATTTTTTAGACAGTAATTATAAATGGTGCCTTTTGCTAACTCTGAGTGCTTGCTACATGTATATGTAGCCCCAGATTTCAATGTTGTAGCAATTTACTCGCACAATTCAATAAAAATTATATTTCTAGCGATCAAACCTTTGCCTACCGCCCAATGCTGATGCCCTATCATGAGACAATATGGCATGGAGTTGCCAGTAAACTTGTTTATGGACAAGTTTGTCATTTTCCAAGTGGTATCAGATTAATGCAGTTTATGAAAGAATGGGTTTCCCCGAGTTTGGCAAAGTTACTGCAAAATGAAAAAAATAAGTCTAACCATGGTGGACCAGAAGAGGTATCCAGGTGGCCAATGGTCAGTAAAAAAAAATTAGTTTGGCTACAGATTTTTAATATTACCAGCCAACAAGCTACATGCCTTTGAAATGATGTTTGAGCCTTTAAAACTGATGGCCACCACAAATATTAATTTAGCTACCAGATTTTGAAAGCTGGTGGTCAAACTGACCACCGGTTCACAAACCAATTTGTCCCATCCGAGGTCTAACATGGTTAAAACCCACTTTGAAATGTAAAGCCATGACTCCAGGCATGGCATGCACCTTAGCATATTGTCTCAAGCTACAGCATCAGCATCAGGAAAAGGTTAAGTTGCTAAAAATAGCATTTATAGCAAACCATGCAAGTACATTGCTATTACATGGAAATCTGGGGCCACATACACATTCAGTACACAGACCATTGGCAATAGGCAACATTTATAATTGATGCCTAAACATCACCAAAAAAAGCTGACAGTGTCCCTTAAATAGTAAACCAGCCTGTACTGAATTAATGGTCTCTGATGCATTAACTGTCACATGGAGCAGGAGGCACTGTAGGACAGGGAAGGCACTAAAAAAGAACAGTTACATACTTACCGTAACAGTAGATTTTTGAGATAATCTCTTTCACCAGGCCACATGTTTGACTGTACCCACGTCAGTGCTAGGACCACATGGAAACCTTTGCAAGCCAGGGGCTGCCAACGCCACCATTTACATAAATGTGGACAGGCCCACCTCTCCACAGCTCCCCACTAGAGATTATGCTTGGAGGACATCTCTATGGGAAACCAGAAGATTAGAAGTACCAGCATACCGGGCAACAATCGGTGCTAGAAAAGGCATCTATGGAATGAAGCAAGGCAACAGATCTGTTGCCATACACCTAAGGGGAAAAGAGCGTGGGAGAGCAAGGCCTGACGACAGATATTCTCTTTGAAGAGCTACTGTTACAGTATGTATGTAACTGTTCTGTCTTCTTTGAGGATATCTCTTTCATCGGGCCACACCTTTGGAATGACTCCAAAGCACTACAAAAAGTGGACAGTCTGGGAGGATGGTGCACATATGTTCATGACAGCAGGCCCTGTAATACAGCCAGGACAAATATTACTCGTCTGTGAGACACAATATCTGGACTGTAATGTTTAAAGAAGGTGTGAACGGTGCTCCATGTGACAGCTGCACAAATCTCAGCAGCAGAACTATTTTGAAAACAAGCAACAGACGTGGCCATGCCTCTTGTGGAATACTCAAGAGCCGCTCCAGGAAGTTCCTTACCATACTTCCTACAACAGAACATAATACGTGTCAGTCGTTTGGACAGCCACTGTTTAGACACAGGGTCACCCTCTTTTCCAGGGGCAAACAAAATTAAAGCTGAGAGAACTTTCTGCAGCCCTTGATGCGGTGCACATAATATCCGAGAATTCTATGTACGTCCAAAGTATGGAGTAATGCTTCCCCCAGACTGGTACATTTCAAGTAGTATACCAGGAGCTGGATTGTTTGAATCAAAGTAAATTCAGACACCACCTTTGTAAGAACTTAGGCTTCATAAGTAAAGACACTCTGTCTTACGGAAAATCAAATAGGGAGGCTCACACATTAAAGCCTGTAACTCTGAAATCCTTCAAGCAGAAGTGACTACAACTAAAAATGATGTTTTTCATGAAAGGACACATAAGCCACAGCTTGCAGCTAGTTCAAATGGAGTCAAAGTAAGCTTCTCTAAAACAAATTCAGATCCCAAGCCAGGACTGGATTTCTAATGGAAGGATTCAAATGTAATATACCTTTCAGAAAAGTATGAGTTACCTCTAATTCCGCAACCATACATCCATCAACAGGGGCATGAAAAGCTAAAATAGCAGCCAAATGCACCCTGAGTGAGGAATACTGAAGGCCAGAATTTGACAGGGACGCAAATATTCCAGCACTGCACTGACTGGACAGGTAATGGATCCAATTGCTCAGACATGGCCCACAATATAAACCGCTTTCACTTCAGAGAATAGGTATGTCTGGTGAAGGGATTTCTGGCAGCCACCGGCAAATTAGCCACTTTAGGCGATACTTCAAATCGTGCCATGGCTATGTCTTCAGGAGCCATGCATGCAGGTATAGGGTCTTTAGGTCTGAATGGATCAGAGACCCCCTGTCCTGTGACAACAGGCCCCTGGGCAGCAGCAGCAGATCCACTGCCAACTGCTGTAGCAGTGGATACCATATCTGTCAGGGCCATAGTGAAGCAAAGAGGATGGGGGTTGCCCTTTTATCTTCAGTTTAAGTAGTACTCTTTGTGGAAAGGGAGGGACAATGCATCTTGCCTGAAAACTCCATGTCCTGGATGGAGTGAGTGAGCAAAAACATGGCAGTTTTGTGTTATGTGGGGATCAAAATGGTCCAACTCTGGGTGACCCTACCTATTGAAGAGGTCTTCCACTACTGAGGTCAGCCATCCCTGTTCATGCACTCTGGACGGTGACCCGTGTAACTTGTTTGCTAAGAAAGTTTAGACACCTGGAAGATGCACGGTCGATAGGTCACTGCTTCCCTGCACAGCGGAGAAGATAAGTCATCCCCCTCACCATTTGTTGATGTAATGCATCACACTGACATTGTCCATCTGTATTAGCAGAGGACCTGGAGTCAAATGTTCCTGAAATGCCAGCAGACATTGTAAGACAGCTCTCATCTACAGGACATTTATATGCAATCTTGTCCCAACCTGGGTCCAAGTACCTTGTGTTTTGATAGAGTCCCAGGTGCGCACCCCACCTGGATCCTTTTTTTTTTTTTTTTTAATATTTTATTGCTTTACTTAGAAAGCAATATCATACAATATTCTCGTACAAGAGATCACATATTAACCACAGCAGTTACATGTTTCAGGAGCCATTAGTGTATACAATCCGGTTACCAGATATGGGGGAATTTCTTTAAAATATAGTCCAAGAATTGAATAACGTCCAGGATAAGGTGCACCCTACAAGACTTTTGGGTGACCTACTGCAAGAAAAAGAAACACCAAACATTTATCTACAATAGCCTATTTTGCTACGGTTAAGTGTTAAGACTCAGCCCCCACCTAACAAACATTCATTCCCAATCCTTATAGAAACTTTTAATTGTAGAACAACAGAACTAAGTCACATTATAGCAATGTCTTGACCCACCATGTGGCAATCTTCAAGGCTACAAGACGTCCTATATCAAATCTTCCCATAAATTTAGCCTGAAAGCTTAATAAATTGGCTGTAAATCAAAAGCCCCCCAAAAGTTAAAGTTATTAAGCATATAGCAGCCACATTACACTTAAAATGATCATTCTGCAGCACATGGAAGCATCTACTTATGGGGCTCAAACAAAACCTGATACTTGTAGTCCTTATGTAAAACCAAAAACTGTAAGTCCCAAATAGTTCAGGTTTCTTCTTCCTCCGAGTCGGACATTTCTCTTGTTCCAGCTCATGTGAATTCCTTGGCTATGGCCTCTGCTTTCTGTCCTGCTTCTGCAGGATCTGTATATTGACATGTATGACTGCCGTAGTGCACCAGGAGTCTGGCTGGCATCAGTAACAAATGGGCCACTCCTAAACTACTGAGTTTAGCCCTTACCCCGTCAAATTTCTTCCACCTGGTCCTGGTGGCATAAGAGAGGTCATAAAATAAGTGTACCATGACACCCTGAAAGTTCAATTTGTCAGTGTCTCTGACCACTTGCAGGATCTGATCCTGGACCCCCGGGGTTGGAAGTAATCAAAAGAGCCATCCTAGGCATGTCTCCATGAGCTGCAGCTGAACGAAGGGAAATCCTGTAGGCTTGGATAAAGCTCTCTACATTGAGCTCCGAGACCAATTTCAGAACACCCGGCACCAATCCTTGGTGAAAGTACAGCAGACTATCCCCCTCACAGTTCTCGGGTAGGCCCACTATTCGCACATTGGAAGCCCTCTGCTACTTTTCAAGGGCCTCCAGATGATATCAGCGCTGGCTGGCAGTAGCCAGTGCTTTTGTGGCGGAAGACTTCGCTAAAGATGCTGTTTTAACCGCCTCCTCTATTTTGTTATCCTGCTCCAGAAAACAGGTCAAGATGGACTTGACTTTACTGTTGATCGCTTGCATCGACTTCTGCAGCACCGTCCAGGGAGCTTCATTTCCCGATGTTGACTGGACTGCTACCTCATGCTGCTCCACCTTGGCAGGCCTCGACTTTGAGCCACCAGTAGGACCCTTATTTGTTCGGCTAATCTGAACAAAAAAAAAGATATCCACAGATGCAGTGTAACCTGTAGAACACGGATCCATCAACAGAAATTAGTTTTTTCCACAAAGATGTATTTTAGTAGTTGAAAGTTTGTTGATAGGAGAGCCGATCCACAACACGACTGATCGGTAGGTGTGCTCCACAGCACCCTGTCACCCCACCCAGATCCTGAAACATCCGAGGTGAGAATCTGTGTTGGGGTCAGAATCAGGAATGAATGCCCTTTGGTAGGTTGTTGTAGTCCATCCACCATATCGGTGCTTTTCTCAAGGGAGATGTGACTAGCACCTGTTTGTCTAGGTAATCGTTCGACTGGTCCCACTAGACTGTTAAGGTCCACTGTGGTATCTGCAATATGAAGGCAGGCCAGTAGCACAGTGACAATGGCTGCTGTCATAAGTCCCAGAAGGCATAGCAAAGTCCAGGCTGGGACATACAGACTGTGGTATTCCATCCATGCTGAGCAATGAGGTGCTCTGTCCTGTCCAAAGGCAGGAATGCACAGCCCTGATCTGTGTCCAAGACTGCTCCTATGTATTGCAGTCTCTGACAGGGGGTCAGTACTGACTTTGGCAGATTGACAGTCACCCCTAGGTCATTGAGCAATTTCCTGCTTCAAGCCAGGGTGTGCAGTAGTTGATCCCTGGACTGAGTTTTTAAGAGCCAATCATCCTGGTAGAGGAAAATACACAGGCCTTCTCTGTGGAGGGCTGCTACTATCACTGCCAAGTATTTGGTAAAGACTCGTGGCACAGAAGATAAGCCAAAGGGCAATACTCTGAACTGGTAATGCTCCCCTTCCAGAATAAATCTCAGATATTTCCTATGGTGCTTCGTGATTTTTTTTATATAAAGGTAAGCAGCCTTCATATCTAGGAAGTGTAACCAGTCCCCTTTTTGCAACAGAAGAATCAGAGTTTGCAGGGAAACCATGCAAAACTTCTTGTACCTTATATAGAAGTTAAGTAAGCATTAAGCCACAGGAAAAGAGGCTTCTACTAGGGAATTAATGCATGGTTTAGTGTGTGGAAGGGGGGCAGAGCACACGCGAGTGCCCAACCACGCATTAATTCTCTAGTAGAAGTCCTCCTTTTGAGTGGCTTAAATTAATGCACTTGTAACATGGCAAGCGCAAGGTAAACAGGAACTGTGGCAGAGAAATCAAAAGAAAGTCACAATATTGATTAATGAAAGTGTTTATGGTGTTCAACTGTAGATGTTTCAGAGGGTATATATATATATATATATATATATATATATATATATATATATATACATACATACATACATATACATATATATATATCAGCAACTGTGTGCATGCACGTTGAAGACTCTGTATACATCAATGTTATGAGTGGACTTGTAAAACAGCAGCAAGCATTCTGTTTTAGAGAATTAGAAAGATAAAGTGAAAAAAGTTTACCAAATTGAAAAAAGTTTACCTCGGGTGATAGAAAACAAGATCTGCGCCGGCGGTTGGATTTCCGCATGCTACGTCGGCGACCCAGGTTCGGGAACGGACTCGGGTCGCTGGAGGGCCGGCCGAGGGGAGAAGGATGGAGCGTCCTAGGGACTGCTCTCCTTCTCCGGGGGGAGGAAGGGGAGGTGTCTGGAGCTCGGATGACCCCTGGTGGAGGCCAGGAGTCACGCAGCTGCCGGCACAGGCACGTACTGGAGGTGGGGCAGGACGCTCCGCGTCACTGCACGACCCCGCCTCCCCCGAAGCAGGAAAAATGGATACAGCTGCCGGCAGCCCTAAATGAAGCTCACCACGGCTTCAATTAGCCCCCCAGGCCAGCCCTCCGACCTAGTCCGATGACTGCTGCATGCAGCCAGAGTGCCGCAGCCCCACCGTGGGGGGTAAGCCACGGGTATCGGAGGGCCCGAGGCCGATATGGGGGGTGGAAGTAGCAAATACAGTAGCAGAAAAGGTCAGAGCAAAAAGGCTGGCCTTCAGGAAATATAAGGGAACACAGCGGGATGAAGATAGGGAGGCATACCAAACTGCCCTAAGGGAAGCAGGTAAGGCAGTAAGGCAGGCAAAGTCCCAAACTGAGGAAACACTAGCACGAACAGCAAAAGAAGGTGACAAGACTTTCTATAGATACATTAGTGAAAGGAGAAAGTCCAGAGGGGGTATTGCTAAGCTTAATGGAGAAAAGGGAGCATGTGAGGAGGAGGACCCTGTAAAGGCATCTTTCCTAAATAGATACTTTTGCTCAGTATTTACTGAAGAGAAGGCAGGCAGGCCCACAGCTCAGCATCATGGACACAGGGGAGGAGGTGAGCACTACTCCCTTCACAAAAGAAAGGGTCCTACAAGAGCTTCTAAGCTCAGGTGGATAAGGCAATGGGACCTGATGGCATACATCCCAGGGTACTTAAGGAGCTAAAGGAGGAACTAGCAGATCCATTAGCAGAATTGTTTAGTGAGTCTCTGAGCAAAGGAGAGGTCCCAGAAGACTGGAGAAGGGTCATGTGATCCTGCTCCACAAGAGTGGTAGCAGGAGGAGGCGGGAACTACAGACAGTCAGTCTTACCTCAGTAGTGGGCAAGATTATGGAGGCACTCCTTAAGGAAAGGATAGTGCAACACCTGGAATCCATAGGGGCACAGGATCCAAGACGGCATGGGTTTAAAGGAGGTCCTGTCAAACTAATCTCATAGATTTCTTTGACTGGGTAACCAGAGTGGTGGACCAAGGGGAGCAGTTGATGTCGCCTACCTTGACTTCAGCAAAGCTTTGACACTGTTCCCATAGAAGATTGATAAATAAGCTGGGTAGGCTCGGGTGGGTCAGAAGTTGGTCAACTGGGTGGCAAACTGGTTGATGGGCAGAAAACAGAGAGTGGTGGTAAACGGTATACAGTCAGAAGAGATGCAAGTCACAAGTGGGGTACCTCAGGGATCAGTCCTGGGGCCAGTCCTCTTCGACATCTTCATTAGTGACCTTGCAGATGGACTAGAGGGTAAGGCTTGTCTGTTTGCAGATGACACCAAGATCTGCAACAGAGTAGATGATCCAGATGGGGTGGGCAGAATGAGAAGGGATCTGGATAAACTAGCAGAATGGTCAGAAGAGTGGCAACTGGGATTTAATGCAAAGAAGTGCAAAATCATGCACATAGGGAAGAGAAACCCTGAAGCCACCTATAGGCTGGGAGGAGTTGCTAGCAGTCACAAAGGAAGAAAAGACTTGGGCATCATCATCACTGATGACCTAAAATCATCCAAGCAGACCTCCTAAAGCAGTAGGTAAGGCTGGGGGGTGTTAGGGTGTAGTAGTAGGGTATCATAAGTCGTAGAGGAGGTAATAATCCCTCTGTACAAGACACTGGTTAGGCCCCACCTGGAGTACTGCGTGCAGTATTGGAGCCACACCTTCACAAAGACATTAACCAAATTGAGGCAGTCCAGAGAAGGCAACCAAATGGTGCAGGGACTGCATCAGAAGACATATGAGGACAGATTAACGGAGCTCAGTATGTATACCCTTGAGCAAAGGGGAGAGAGTGATATGATCGAGGCATTCAAACACCTTAAGGGCATAAACAAGGTGAAAGAGTCTAACGGTTTAAATATAAGAAAATAGCAGGACAAGAGGACACAGCATGACATTAGAGGGAGGCCGGATAAGGGGAATGTGAGGAAATTCTTTTTCACAGAAAGGGTGGTGGATGCATGGAATGGCTTACCACAAGAAGTGGTGGCTATGAATACAGTGCAGGGCTTCAAACAGGCATGGGATAGGCATAAGGGAGCAATACAAATGACTATGAATAGATAGGCCACTAACAGAGCAAAGGCCGATGGCACATTTATAAGGTGGAAAAAGAAATGGGCAGACTGGATGGGCCTTGCGGTCCTTATCTGCCGTCAACTTCTGTGTTTCTATGAAGTCAGTGGTTCGTGACCGGGCTGACAGTAACGGGCTGCCGGCAGCTAGGGCAGGTGGAGAAAAAAGAATAATGGAAAAAAAAAAAAAGAAAACAAGATCTGCAATGTTATCGCTTCTGTTTATACTTGCGATTCACTAATGTATTATGGGTAAATGAGGAAGATTTGCATATTTCTGTAAACTGGAAAACATTTACATGCAGAATACTGTAAGTTGTCTTATTTTAAAAAGTAATACTGTTGAACTCTCAGTCTGAACAGGTGGTTGACTTATACTGAAAAATATTTTTTTTATGTATCTACATTATTTGCAGGACCTTTGCTATGGTGTTCATTGTTTGCTTCATACGATTCTGCTACATGTTGCCAAGCATCCTGGGACTGAAACGTCAGTAATACATTTAAATAATAATAGGAAATGGTCTGTCTTATGGAACAAATGTATTTAAATACGGAGAATACGGCTACTGAAATGCTGGTGTGTTAAATCAGTTAGTGTCCTAAGTTAGGAGAGATGTACTTAGGGCCTTTTACACGAGCAGCTCTGCACCACAGAGTGGTGCACAGTAATTAGAACGTTGCCTTTTCTGTAATGTAAAGGCAAGCTGCACCGCTGTGGAAGTGAGCGCTACCTCTGCAAGCATTCCCTCGTTTCCTGGGTAGGAAGCGTGTTTTGGGCATTCTGCGTGGTTGCAAAAGAAGAAGGAAACCACTTTGGTTCTCAAATACAGTAGCAGAAAAGGTCAGAGCCAAAAGGCTGGCCTTCAAGAAATATAAGGGAACACAGCGGGATGAAGATAGGGAGGCATACCAAACTGCCCTAAGGGAAGCAGGTAAGGCAGTAAGGCAGGCAAAGTCCCAAACTGAGGAAACACTAGCACGAACAGTAAAAGAAGGTGACAAGACTTTCTATAGATACATTAGTGAAAGGAGAAAGTCCAGAGGGGGTATTGCTAAGCTTAATGGAGAAAAGAGAGCATGTGAGGAGGAGGACCCTGTAAAGGCATCTATCCTAAATAGATACTTTTGCTCAGTATTTACTGAAGAGAAGGTAGGGCAGGGCCCACAGCTCAGCATCATGGACACAGGGGAGGAGGTGAGCACTACTCCTTCACAAAAGAAAGGGTCCTACAAGAGCTTGCTAAGCTCAGAGTGGATAAGGCAATGGGACCTGATGGCATACATCCCAGGGTACTTAAGGAGCTAAAAGAGGAACTAGCAGAGCCATTAGCAGAATTGTTTAGTGAGTCTCTGAGCACAGGAGAGGTCCCAGAAGACTGGAGAAGGGTTTTATGTGATCCCGCTCCACAAGAGTGGTAGCAGGGAGGAGGCGGGGAACTACAGACCGGTCAGTCTTACCTCAGTAGTGGGCAAGATTATGGAGGCACTCCTTAAGGAAAGGATAGTGCAACACCTGGAATCCATAGGGGCACAGGATCCAAGACGGCATGGGTTTACAAAAGGAAGGTCCTGTCAAACTAATCTCAGATTTCTTTGACTGGGTAACCAGAGTGGTGGACCAAGGGGGAGCAGTTGATGTCGCCTACCTTGACTTCAGCAAAGCTTTTGACACTGTTCCACATAGAAGATTGATAAATAAGCTGGGTAGGCTCGGGTGGGTCAGAAGTTGGTCAACTGGGTGGCAAACTGGTTGACGGGCAGAAAACAGAGAGTGGTGGTAAATGGTATACAGTCAGAAGAGATGCAAGTCACAAGTGGGGTACCTCAGGGATCAGTCCTGGGGCCAGTCCTCTTCAACATCTTCATTAGTGACCTTGCAGATGGACTAGAGCGTAAGGCTTGCCTGTTTGCAGATGACACCAAGATCTGCAACAGAGTAGATGATCCAGATGGGGTGGGCAGAATGAGAAGAGATCTGGATAAACTAGCAGAATGGTCAGAAGAGTGGCAACTGGGATTTAATGCAAAGAAGTGCAAAATCATGCACATAGGGAACAGAAACCCTGAAGCCACCTAGGCTGGGAGGAGTTGCTAGCAGTCACAAAGGAAGAAAGAGACTTGGGCATCATCATCACTGATGACCTAAAATCATCCAAGCAGACCTCTAAAGCAGTAGGTAAGGCTAGGGGGTGTTAGGGTGTATTAGTAGGGTATCACAAGTCGTAAGAGGAGGTAATAATCCTCTGTACAAGACACTGGTTAGGCCCCATCTGGAGTACTGCATGCAGTATTGGAGGCCACACCTTCACAAGGACATTAACCAAATTGAGGCAGTCCAGAGAAGGGCAACCAAAATGGTGCAGGGACTGCATCTGAAGACATATGAGGACAGATTAACGGAGCTCAATATGTATACCCTTGAGCAAAGGAGGGAGAGAGGTGATATGATCGAGGCATTCAAACACCTTAAGGGCATAAACAAGGTGAAAGAGTCTAACATGTTTAAATATAAGAAAAATAGCAGGACAAGAGGACACAGCATGAGATTAGAGGGAGGCCGATTAAGGGGAATGTGAGAAATACTTTTTCACAGAAAGGGTGGTGGATGCATGGAATGGCTTACCACAAGAAGTGGTGGCTATGAATACAGTGCAGGGCTTCAAACAGTCATGGGATAGGCATAAGGGAGCAATACAAATGACTATGAATAGATAGGCCACCGACAGAGCAAAGGCCGATGGCACATTTATAAGGTAGAAAAAGAAATGGGCAGACTGGATGGGCCTTGCGGTCCTTATCTGCCGTCAACTTCTATGTTTCTATGTAAGCAGCCATCTAAACAAACAGTAATGCTTGCATGGATGCAGGTAACTTTCTCCAACTTGTGCAGCGCTTTACTTCCACTGGCCACTGAATGATGATTCACTAAGATGCCAAACTACAAGTGAGAGTTTATGTGCGGCAATTCAGAAAAACAGCAGGATCAACCAGATAAGATGTTTTTATTAAAATAATACACGGACTTGTGGGAATGGGAAATTAAAATATGGGTGGGGGTTTTAAGGTGATTTCGGGGAGTGTAACAGGCTGTAATGAGCAGAGTGAGTGGGAGAGCTTACTACAAGATGAAACCAACAACATTTTAAGAAACCCTCCAACTCTCAGCTGCCATCCGAGAGCATGATTAGAGAATCTGACACCCACCACCCCTTCTCTTCCCGTGCTCTTGGACAGCAGGAAACGCATCTTAAATGCTGGAAGAGAACCAGCAACACTGCACAGCCACAGTGTGCAAACAGTATAGGCAGCTGTGCCATTGGAGCACAGAGAGCTGATTCAGACAGTAATACTCCATGGTAGGCTGCATGTAAAGGCACATCTTCACTGTACCACTCAAAGGCTCTCTATCCCACATGGAGGTGGTGGTGTCTCTCGCTTCCAACCAGTGGAACCACTTTATTCAGTATACAAGCACTGAAGCACCTAAAATGTATCCCTGACTAATGTGCCAGATAAGCACTTGTGCATTTCTGTTTATGTTTTTATAATCTTCATGTTTTTATTAGGTTCTATTACTCTTGCATTCTTAATAAATGAAACATACCACATGATGCTTTTAAGTTCACTTTACCTTGCTCTCTTCCCAGGAATTACAGCCATTATATAAATTAACAATGATCACACTACACTGTCTTGCTTTTAGAATTTGTTGTACAGATTTCAAATTTATAGAACCTGTAACTCCCCCCCCCAACCCCAAACAGATGATGATATCTACAAGCTGCAACACCTAGTCTACCCCTTTGGGAAACTAAGGGGACATGACAAATCTGCAAGAGCCACGTGGGGGTGAACAGGGTGCAGGAGGTGAACCTCTTTCAAAGGACGAAGACCTACAGAACCAGAAGGCATGCAATGAAGCTGGAGGGGAGGAAGTCAAAAAGGGATGTAAGGCAGTACTACTTCACTGAAAGAGTGGTAGATGCCTGGAATAAACTGACAGAAGTAGTAGTGGAGGCAAAAACAGTAGGGAACTCCATAAATGCATGGGATAGACAAAGAGAATATCAGTGAATAGGCACGGAGGAGGGCAGTTCACTGGAGACTAGTTAGTGTTTGTGGAAGCAGACTAGGCACATCTGGGCAGACTGGGTGGGCCAAGCAGTCCTTTTCTGCCAAAAACCTCTGTTTCTATGTTCAATAAACAAAGTCATATTTTAGTTCGGAATTTATATTAATATTGTTGATCAGTTGACAGCAAACTTTAAATACCTGGATGCAGTAATTTCTACAGTGTTCTGAACATTTTTATCCATGGTATGTGAAGCATAAACACTTCCCCTGACTGCCCCATATAATGTCCCACATTTGGGTACATACACAATACACCCTTTTGTTCCCAATGTTCTATTTCAGTGTTTGCTTCCAGACTTATTAATATGCATTTGCTTCTTGATGCCATCACACTAGGCAGTTGCAGCAGAATTCACTGCTCACTAAAAATTCCATTAGCTTTCATGGGTTGTACTATGCTGTCTGTGACAATCAAACCCGCACATTCTTTTGTTGCACAGTATTCCTCTTTACTCGTACTACTCTAGCATAACATTTTTTAGGGGAGTTCGAAAAACATTTTGTTTCATGTAGTGACTTTCATTTATGTTTTACATATGTTTTACCAAAACATTTTGCAATCCATAAACAGTTGCGGCAGCAACCATTAGGTACATACCGAGAGTGAGAAAGGTTAAGGGACAGTCAGACAAGGGCTACCCAATGGCTTCGTGGGTACTCTGCCATGCTCCCACACCTTCGACCTGAGTTCAGAAACAGACTCTGAAGCTGTATCAGACAGGTGGGAGGGCTGGTATGCACTGCCATGCTTCAGCAGTCTCTCCCAGGTAGGGATGACCTCGTGCTTCTGCAGCTGCAGTGCTCCCTGTGGTGGGCTGGGCTGCTTGCCTCCTCCACACTGTAGCAATGTGCGCTCACAAGGCTTGATGCCTAGGGGAAGGTCAGTGGGACTGAGTGAGAAAACTGGGAAGAGAAACTTATGGGCCCCAAGCTGTCTAAATAATAACAACCTACACTTTCTGGCCCATTTGGAACCCCACTGGCCACAATGTTGGTGGTGGGAAGGGGGGTACTGGCAGAGGTGGCTGAAAGCTGCTGGCAGGAGACTCAACAGTAAAAGGTGCAGGTGAAAGGAAAACTCAGGCTGAATACAAAGAATAAAAGGATACGATGGGGGGGCTAAGCACATGGAAGATAAAGGACTTGCTCAAAATTACACAGTAATTTCTGGTGGGATTTAAACCTCTGTGGGGTCATAGCTCTCTGTGTTCTAACCACCAGACCACTCAGCCGCAACTCCCAAAGTTACTAAGTAGCAGAAGCAGCTCCCGAGGTAGGATTAGTTACCTTGGGAGTTCAGTGTAATTACTCCTTCACTGGCATCTGCGTTTCCCTGCTCTGTCAAATGGAGGATGGCTGATCCGATCACCACCTCATCTTCAGGGTGGGGGATGGGGGAGGGACAAGGGAAAGACAGGAGAATAAAAGTGTAGCTCTCCTCAGCCTCATGCCAATGTGACGGTCAACAGTCATGAATCTAGCGCAGATGGTCATTTGCATGTTTAGTCATAGTATGAAAACTGTATATTCTCCAATAGTCTAACAATTTAAAAAGAATGTAGCTTCTTTTCAGCCAATATTTCCCCCTGGAATTCATTCCCAGCATAAGTCAACATCTCCTTGGGAGGTTGTGTGTTTTCTTAACTAATGTTCTTTATTGGCATGCCTCAGGAGGTACAACTACAATTCTACAATATCTGCTTGCTTAGTAAAAGTTATAGGACAACCAGGACTCAGAATTCCAATACTTCAGGTCCCCCAGGGCAGCTACAGTCTGCGCAAGGAAGTTAAGTTCTTTTTTTTACCAATTTTTTTCACTGGTATATCTCATCAGGTACAGTGTTTACAATTACACATTCTAGATTTTTTCATAAAGATTTTTATCCTCCTTGCCAGACCATCCTCATCTGGTTCCACTGTCAACTCCCTAGCCCTGCTACCACACACATCCGACCTTGCATCCTTTATGGCTCCCACCCCACCAGGGCCTTTGGTGGTGTTCCACCCTCTCCAAGCAATGTGCGCAGGAGATGACAGAGAATTTCTTTCATGAGGGCAGCAAATATGTCAAGGGGAAGCACTTTCCCTAAAAAACGCAAATTCAAATACCTGTAAATTATCTCTCTCCAGCTGCTGGTCACAGGGCTGTTGTACTACTGGATCTTCCTCTACACTTCCACAGAAGCTGGAAAAGACTTCTGACATGTGTGCAGGCATGCCCCCCACCCCCTGAGTGTGCCAGTCAGTTCTAAAGCACACAAAAATGTGAACACACCTGACAATCCATTTAATGTTATTTAGTAACAGAATAAAGTAACATGGGTACAACTGTGTCATAATTGGTGGTGAGAATGGGGAGCTACTCCAGCCCTGCAAAGAGCAGTCAAAGAAAATTTACAGGTATGAAAATCTTGCTTTTTACTTTTCTAGTGCTGGTAGCACAGCTGTCATAGCCCGAGACATGCATCAGTTGTGATACCAAATTACTAGATACATAACCTCAGCGTGTTCACCCGGTTACCAAAATCCAAATAAATAAATAAACCTTTGCTGCATAATGCACATATACAGTGGCATTTCCTGCTGCAGTAACTGCAACCAGCAGTCAAAGAAAATGTACAGGCATTTAAAAACTGTTTTTACTCTCTTAGTGCTAGTTGTTGAGCTGTCATACCTCCGGGATATTCATCAGCAGTGATACCAAGGGGAAACCCAAAAGTGGTCAGTGAAGTACACACACAGGATTTTTCATCCGGAGGCGGCTTCTGCTGATGCGGCAAAGTCTAACTTGGAAAACCTTGTAAAAGTGTGATGGGAGCTCCATGTGGCTGCCCCAAAATGTCTGCTGGTAATGCCTCTTTAAGCTCTGCCAATGATGCTGCCATTGTCTTTGTAGAGTAGGTGCTCTCTTGTCCTGGTAGTTAAATGCCTTCTATTATGCTCCATGAGCAGATCTTCAATGGTCTTGAGGATAGGAAAGGTCAGCCCTGTCGATTTGGATGGCTTTAAATACCTACTTTTTCTCCTCTGAGGTGGTATATGATGGAGTTATGCAGAGTTTGGAGAGCATCTTTCTAATATAGAAGCCCATATCTTTGAACTCGAAGTGCTGCCCTTGGTCCTGGATTGAGTCTGAGGCAATGTTATCTATCTCTCCATCCTCCACCGACAAAAAAAAGCAAAAAACATTACAACAGGAAAAGGGATCACCATCTCTCTCCTCCTCCTTCTGGGAGCAGTTGTGTAATCCTCACCAGATGGGGGTGACAGGGTTCTATTCCTGGTTAACAACAACCAGAGCTGTTCAACCTACTGACTCACTGTACTCAGGGCAAAATAACTCAGCACCAGCAGTTTACTGCCTTAAAGCACCCTTCTGTTTAGGTGCAAAGCATTGGTGGAATGTGGAGGGGATTTCTGTATTTACAGGTAGATTTGTACTTAAATTATTTAATCACTTTTATCTGTGCATGAGAGTTATCTTTTTAGCAGCATATCGCTGGTGCCAAGCTGTTTGGGACTTTGCCTTCTTGTGCTGTGGTTTACTCCTCTGCTTAGCCTGTGACAGTGTGTCCAAGAAATAAGCAAGACAGATCTAGAGCAAAGATTTGTTGACTTTAGTAATGATATCTGGTGCTTAATGGGGCTGCAGCTGATTCTTCACGTCAGTGGCCCTCGTGTCAGTCTCCTGGGCTCATAAACTGGTGCCATGGGATGTCTTGGCCTCTTCTGGTGCCTCACACTGCAGGAATAAGGACCCTGAGCATGTGGCCAGCAGCAGACATGCAGTTTGTGCACTTCCTACCCCAGCTAGACTTGCCTTCAGCAACTTTGCCTTCTGTGGACATTATGAAGGAAGGCTGCCTGTGCCACTAGTATCTAGAACAATTTCTTTTTTTTTTTTCCTTGTCTGCAATAAGGATGAGCAGATACCAAATTTATATACTGTAAATATACTGAAATTCTGACACGTTCGCTTTAATTCATCCCAATTGAACTGTTTGACCACTTCGGAACTTCTGATCTTCGGCCAGATAACTTAGAAAAGTAACATTCTAGCCCTTCCCTAGTGACTCGGGCTAGTTCTATGGCCACCCCTGGCACTTTCCACCCTCCTTCCCCAGGCATCCTTCTATTTAAAAAATAAAACCCCACTCCTGGCACTGTGCCAGGTGCTGACAGTTATTAAAAAAAAAAAAAAAACAGACAGGAGAAACAAGAGGTGCTGAAAAAGGCTGGGACTGACTGTGAGAAATGATTAAGGGATGCCTCTTACCCTTATTATTAGCCTGCTATACCCCACACCAAGAACCCAAAGGTTCTTTGACAAAACTGTTGAGGCAAATCCAAAGACAGGGTCAAAACTGAAGCAAAACCAAAGTAGCCAATTTTCATATTCCCTCAGTCTTAGTCTGTAGCACCTCCTTTTGCTGTTTGAGTTTGGACATTTGGGAATGGGCTATGGAAACCTGCTATGATGTAAGCAGGACCCACGTACAAATAAAAGAAAGGAGGTGCCTCCTGAATGATGCTGAGCCCTGCCCAGCCCAACTAAGATATAAAGTTGACCGGTCAGGTGACCCTGTACGCAACAGATTTTTCTTTATCCCAGTTGAGCACAAAGGTGTTGGTTAGCCTCTGGAAAGGTTTCAGTACTGAGGAAAGCATTCCATGATTATCAGATACAAGCCACCTGTAAAATGGTGGGAGGTAGTCCCAGCATGTTCAGACAGATGTCTGGCTGTGAGTTCCAGGTGAAAGGCTGCACAAAAAATGGCACAATGTTCCTAAAGTGAGCTGGAGGCCGTGCAGTTCAGCAGGGCTGATAATGAAGCCATGGGCTCCCTGGCTGAAATTTTTTTTACTTTTTTGTTTTCAAACTGTACTCACCCCCCAAGGTCCCCTGTACTTAACATTTGTACTCTGGCACCTCCTCACAGTCCGGGGCTTGCTGTTTGGCTGCTGTTCATTGCCTGAGCTATATCTACACCAAAAGACCCTGTCCCTTCCGCTGACTGCTGAAGCTGAATACCTGTGATTCCTGCATTTTAACTGTAGTCTAACACTGATATCTCCCCCGGGACATCAACATCTTTTTATATCTCTCACAGCTTCTGCCATTGGGGTACTAGACTGGGATGACTTGGCTGCATCTAACCACAGGAGAAGGCGGTTGGACGCTGATAGACAGTGCAGGGTAGGTCCAAGTGGGAACGTTTCCTGACACCTAAACCTACTCCAGGGCAACAAAATGGATATAAAATGTGCTGTTGTCACAAGGTGACAGCCTATGTCTTGTGCGGCTTGTCTCTGTAGAGGCAGGAAAAAGACTGGTACAATCCATGGGGGGGAAGCATGTGCACCTGTAAATTCTACTTCATGCCTCAACAGAAGCCTAAGAGAATTGTTCTCAGTGGCATGACGGCCCCAAACCAACACTGAGGGGAAGAATTTAAAAAGCTCCCTTTTAAAGCTCAGATTAAGCTCAAAGAGCTACTGTTTGCAGACCTAAGAGAGTAGCTGGTGCTACTTCACTGCATAGCTGGATCTGCTAGTGAGTGTGACCCAAGAATGCCATGGCCATAGTCTTATGGCCTGCTGCCACCCTTGTTTTCCTCTGAGATTTTCTTTTCCTTCTGAGATGGACAGCCTCCTAAAACATGCATATACTGGCATGATGATGTGCAGCAAGTCTGTGGTACACCCTCATACAGCTTGTAATATTCTCTGGGAACCAGATGGCAGAGAAGGTGAACTGGCCACCTCATCCACAGAATGGGAGAGCTGAACCGAAGCCTCTAGACCACTAGCACTGCAAGCAGTTCTCCTAGCCCAAACAGTCTGGTTTAAACAGTTTCCAGTTCTTATGTGACTGTTGTAGAGAAAACATTCTGCCACCAGCTCGTTGGTGAAGCGACAGCCCTACCACTCAACGCTGGAGACCTGGATTCAGGAATGAGCCTAGGTCACTGCCCAAAGAATGCTCTCCTTCTCCTGAAGAGGGAGGCTTGCTTGCTCTGCTGCTATACTGCCAAGTGGGTAACCGCAAATGACAGGACAGCTAACAGCAGCTATGTCAGTTGGTAGGACATCAGCTGGTGCCACACTCTGCATTGTCACCTGGGCACATTTATAAACCAGTGCTGCTGATGTCCTGTGGGAGAAGGGAGGAAAAGCAGGAAAAACCCAAATGCAGGATTATTTCCGGCCTGTCGCAGGCCTCGCACCGGTGACCTCAGTCCCTCCTCTGGATTCTGAATCTGCACTGTGGTGTTGAAGGGCAGCGCCGCCGTACCCACCATGGAGGTAAGCCATGGGGGAAGAACTGGAGAGATTGTTAAGACTTTGGGAGAAACCAGGTGATTGGGCTGTGCAAGCTGGCATGAAGGTGGTTTGGTCTGTGACAAAAGGAATAGAGAGATCAACAAAAACTTGGATTAAGAGATCTTATTCTGAATCATCTCTTTCTGTATACCAGAGACTCCTCCAGCTCTGTATATCTTTTAAGTTCTTTCTGGAAGATCTAAACTTTGAATTGAAAAGGTTTGTTTGTCTAATAACAGACTTTCACTGGGCAAATTGATGAGCTGCATCTTTGTTTACACTGAGTGGCGTAACTGATTTGTGCATTGCTTGCCACAACACTAGGACACACCTGTAAACTGAATGACAGCATCTGAAGTGGTATAGCTGCCAATGAACAAGACTTTAATCATGCAATAATAATGGACTTTGTTATCAGTGCTACAATAAAGCTCAATGTTCTAACTAGACTGTCATTAAAATGTGCATAGAGACCAGCACAGACCCTCCATTATTACATTCATCTATTGGTTTTATATGCCAGGGTGCTTCAAACTCATTCTAAATGATGAATGGTTGATCTGAATGCAGACATTCAGAATGCATTTCATTCACATGTGAATTACAGGTTTAGGCTCTTGTTCTGCTTATAAAATGTGTTCAACATCCTGTTCAGTTTATTGCTATTTGCTCCAAGTGGACATTGTTCAGAAGAGTGCAATAAAGATGGCGTTGCACTATAACTCTAAACCATTTCTAAAAGGTGGGTTGGCTCAACCCGCCGGCACTGGGGCAAATGTGTTGCATCACCATGTGGCTGACATGGGTTAAACATAGAAACATGGAAGTTTTCGGCAGATAAGGACCTCTTGGCCCACCTAGTCTGCCCTATTTTCCCTATATACAGTGCCACCGCAGACCCCACTCGATCTCTGGTCTCCCCCCACCTTGACTTATTTCTACAATCTCCCTGTGTCTATCCCATGCATGCTTGAATCCTGTTACCATTTTAGCACCCACCACCTCTGCTGGGAGGCTGTTCTAGGTGTTCACCGCCCTTTCTGTGAAGAAGTATTTCCTCACATCTCCTCTGACTCCCCCCCCCCCCAGCTTCACAGCATGACTCCTCGTCCTCAAGCCATCCGTTTCTTTGTAAAATGAGGACTCACCATCTATCTATACAGGAGTAACCCTACCTCTCTCTTTCTGCTGGTGATACCCCTCCCTATGCACCCGAGCATCCTACTAGCTTCCCC
This sequence comes from Neoceratodus forsteri, assembly GCA_016271365.2. Classification (NCBI taxonomy): domain Eukaryota; kingdom Metazoa; phylum Chordata; order Ceratodontiformes; family Ceratodontidae; genus Neoceratodus; species Neoceratodus forsteri. Next base: position 452,564,336 of record CM028129.1, on the reverse strand, counting down.
CACTGCCTTATCACACTGCTTTGCTAACCTCAGGTCATCAGAAATGATTACTCCCAGGTCCCTTTCCTGTTTTGTGGTTGCCAATACCTCCCTATGCATTTGGTACATTGCCCCCAAGTGTCTGTGCCAAGTGCATGATTTTGCACGTTTTTGCACTGAAACCCAGTTTCCAAACCTTTGACCAGTCTTCCAGCTTTTTTTCAGTTCGTCACCGATTCCCTCTCTGTGTCCACTCTGTTGCAGATTTTTGTGTCATCCACAAACTAGCATACTTTCCCATCCAGCCCTCCTACAATGTCGCTAATAAAGACGCTGAAGAGGACCGGGCCTAGTACTGACCCCGGTGGCATCCTGTTGGTCACCTTGCCTTCTTCAGAGTGAGTATCATTTACCATCATCCTCAGAGTCTTGTTCCTTAGCAAACTTCTTATTCATTTTACTACTTTTGGGCCCACTCCTAGGCTGCCCCACTTAATCACCAGTCTTCTGTTTGGAAAGGTGGCAGGCCACATCCACCGCTCTGCTCTGATTCACTTTCTTGGCCACCCAGTCAAAGAACTCAATCAGGTTTGTCTGGCAAGATCTCCCCCTGTGAAACCATGCTGCCTTGGATCCTGTAATCAACTGGTCACAAGGTATTCTCCAATCCTTTTCTTCAGTAGTGATTCATTACTTTACCCACCACTAAAGTCAGACTGATAGATCTGTAATTTCCTGCCTCCTCCCTGTTATCATGTTTGTTAAGTGGGGCATTTGTCCTCCTCCAGTCTCCCGGAACTTCCCCTGTATCTAGTGATAGGCTTAACAGGGCTGTCAGAGGTGCAGCCAGCACCTCCTTGAGCTCCCTCAGTACCCTAGGGTGTACCTCATCAGGCCCCACTGCCTTGTCCACTTTTAGCTGTGCTAGTTTCTTCAGGACTCTCTCCTCTGTAAAAGGACTAATGTTCACCTCCCTTCCTTTCATGCCCTTGTCTCTTATCTGTGGCCCGTCACCTACCCGTTCCTCTGTAAATACTCAACAAAGGTATTTGATCAATATGTCTGGTTTTTTGTCCGTTCTACACAAACTCTCCTCCCTTTTAGCCTTACTAGCCCTCCTTTGGTCTTCTCTTTTGCTTAAATACCTACAGAATGTTTTATCCTCTTTTGCTGAATTGGCAATATTCTCCTCGGTTTGTGCCTCTGCACTCCTAAAAGCCTTCCCTGCCCTCTCTTTATTACAGCTGCAGTGGGTGAAGCCCTCAGACGTTTCGCATGTACAAAAGGGCTGATGTCATGTTTTCTGTCCGTGGAACTGACTGAAGGTGTAAATAGTTTCCTCCGCTTTACCCTCCTCCAAGAAATGTTTTCCGCCCTCAAATAAATATGCTTTCATGTTAGTCAGTGGTTGCAGGGCGCTATTTTTTTATTTATTTTTTTTATTTCGTTTATTTAACCAGGTGAGACACACTAAGCTGAAAGCTTTTTACCGTGCAACCTGGGAGCACAGGGAAGTTAAGTGACTTGCTCAGGGTCACACAGTATGCAAGTGGAAGCTGTGGGATTCAAACCCAGGTCTGGTCTGCTGGATGTCACCAGATTTGCAGCTCAGAGCCTTAAACCACTGCGCTATACTGCCTCCCCATTCTTTCTTAAATGAGAGGTACAACAACTGGAACCCAAGTAGTGGGAGACAGCATTAGTTTTTTTGAGGGGAGTAAGACCCACCCCCTCCTCCACCCGAGAAGCTCCTGAAGATCCACCCCATCTTTTTTTTTTTTTTTTGGTTCATGTGGGGGGGCATGACGTGGATCTATCATGTTGGAACAACTGACTATCAGAGCTCCCTGGGGAAGTAACTAAGGAATGCCTGAAACTGCATCTAGGCATACACACACACACACACACACACACACACACAGACATCATGATTTTTTTTTTTTTTTTTTTTTAACTCTAAGCATGTCAGTATTTGGCTGTAACACGATGGACAAGTTGGGTATAAAAATAAAATAGAAAAAAGGATCAAGAAGGTGCCTTTTCCTTTGTCAGATACATGCAGACAGAAGGTCACAAATCCTGTATGACAAGTTCATTATATGGTTGTTTTATTGTCATGTCTGTAGTACCATTTGTAGCCAGTAAACTATTATTTACAAAGGTAAATGACAGGTCTTAATTCAGAAATCCAGCCTTGATATTTTTTTTTTAGCAGTTCTGTAACATTTATGTCTCTCTGATGTAAGAGCGTATAGCACAGAAATGAAAGTTTGCCTAACTGAATGTTGTTTGCATGAGACGTGGGTGTGACAGTGGCATGCAAGAGTGAAGTCTAACAATTGTTTCTTGGCCATTCTGGGAGCTGAAGTTTAACAGTAATGTGTGAAGAGAATAAAGTCTTGTGTTTTGTGCATCTGAATAGGTTTAGTGCTTTGAAGTTAAAATATATAAATATATATATACATAGTGCCACGGGCACCTGAAAAGGAAGGAGATACTACTGAAATAAATGATATTCTGATGATTTTTTTATTTATGTGTAAGATTTTAAGTGTAGTTCTGCCTAGGTCCCAGGCATATAAGCTAAAAAAAAAGTACATTTAAGGATGGATGTATTAGTCAAAGCTTGTGGTAGCAAAATAAAGCAAGAAAAATAATTTATTGTTTTTTTTCTTTCAATTGTTTAACCAAGAGTGGCACTCTAAGCTGAAAGCTTGTTTACAGGGGCAATCTGGGAGCACATACAAGTTAAGTGACTTGCTCAGGGTTACCCAGTATGCAAGTGGGGGCTATGGGATTCAAACCCAAATCTCCAGATTTGTAGCTCAGAGTCTTAAACCACTGTGCTATACTACCTCCCTAGTTATGGCAGTCATCTGTTTTATGGTTCATGATGTTGGTGCAGTAAGCAGCAGTACATTGCACAGCAGGTGTCAAATGTCAATAAGTAGGTCATGCAATAGATGTGCTGAGCAGTTACTAAAGCAAGAAATGTATTTAGGATAGTAAAATATTCCTGTTACAAAACTGATAAATGTAACATTTGCATCTCAGTTTCAAGGAGGTCCTTATGGAGTGTTAATGCACAATATAAAGTAGTTATAGTTTTCAAGTTGTCTGAGTAATTGCTTTGTACTACCACTGTTACTAAATTTAAATTATTCTATGAAGGAAATTAAGTTTATGTAACTGTCTGTAAATGTATTAAAAACATTTACTTGTCTTTATAATGCAATGCATTAAATGCTGTTGCTAGGTTAAGAAGTCACATAACAGCAATAGAGATGAAACAATGGGATGCATAGGAATTTGAAAAAAAGGATACATTAGCAGGAGCAGTGCCATGACTGCACCAATTTTTTTTATAGCTTCACTCCAGAATTTCAACATAACCATTTTTTACATCCTGTTCAAAATGTGTTTTACACCTGTGGTGCCAAATGGCACAGTCACTATGCAAAATCACCTTTTGGCTAATGAACTGATCGTGTCACTGTTCATGTGGTAGGGTCACAAAAAGCCCTTGCTGAAAACGGAGTGAAAACACTAAGAAATGCTCAGGGCATTAGGGTTTCTGGCCATAACACCCTGCCCTGTAGGGACTGAGAAGCATCAGGGGTGTGACTTGGGAATGTTAACAGTAATGCTCATGCCATTCCACCCCCGTCCCCACCCTGCAGCCAGTGACCGGTATTGAGGTGTGCCTTTGACTTTTCAGCCCCAAAGTTCACTCCATTCTCTTATACTGTACCCATTTCAATGTATTTCCATATGGAATGGGGTGAGTGTAAAGTTTGAACACCACAAGGCACACCTCGACACTTGTCTGTGTCTGCAGGGTACGGCGAGGTGAAATGGCATGAGCGTTATAGGCAATGACCCAAAGGCACACCCCAATGCCTGTCCATCTCTGCGGGTGGGGTTGGCATCACTTCAATACTTCACTGCCATTCCTATTCTGCCTGTATATCTCTCTCTCTCTCTCTCTATCTATATCTATATATATATATATATATATATATATATATATATATATATATATATATATATATATACACACACACACACACATTATATATGTGTGTATATATATATATATATATATATATATATATATATATATATACATACACACACACACACACATATATATATATATATACATATACACACACACACACACACACACACACACAGGCACATACACAGTATATATGTCTATGTAATTATCCATCTTTCTATCAATTGCATGCATCGCTATTTTTACCTGTTTCTAAAACAAACCTGCATATCACATTTGCCTGCACTCCGAGCACATACTTATGAAACTGCGCATAATGTACTCCATGTCTGCATAGACCTCATACTTTCCTAATATTCCCATTATCACAAGCGTAACTACCTTGCCCTTAGGAAAAGTAACACCCTCTGAAAGTTACTATCACATTTTCTCCGCTAACAGTCCATCATTACACCCGGCTTCCTGACATCAACACATTGCTTAAATATAACTTACAGCAGCGCATGAACAAAAAAACTGTTTCTCTAAAAAACAAAACAAAAAAATAAACTGAGTAAATAATCCCAAGGCTGAACATATGCTAGCTATTACTTTTTCATGTACTGCCACCTTCTGTACCATTATGTGTATTTGCATATGTTTCCCATGCTGCTTTGCATTATTGGGGTATGTGCAATTGTGTTTTCTTTAAAATGTGGCTCTCCAGCCCATATCATCTGGGATAACACATACTTCAGTGGCATTTGCTCTGAGATTCTTTTGTAAATCTATATTGCTTCCTATTCCTTCCATTAAAATGTAAACCTCCATATATTTTCCTAAGTAGTGTATGCCTTCCTTAGAACAGAAATTAAAACAACTCTTACTACTTACAAATCACTGTCTTGTTTCTCCATACCTCCTTAACAATTCCACACAACTTCACTAACTTCATTATGCAGCCGTGGTGGATCGGACCAGAACTCGTTTCTTCTGCTATCTCTCCCTCTCCTCCTCCTCCTGTGTTGTCTTGTACCTTCTAAATGCTAACTTTTTTGCCCTTACTTTCTCTGCTACTTCTCTAGAGAACCACAGTAGTCTCTTTTTCTCTTGCCCTTGTTAACCTGCGTGACACAGAGGTCTGTTGCCTTCTCAATGCCCTCCTTTACTTTTGCCCACTGTTCCTTGACTCCACCCATTTTCCCTATCCCTGCTAAGTCATCCCTGAGGCATTCTCCCATTTTCTTAAAGCTGGCCCTGCTGAACTCCAAGACCCTTGGTTTTAGTGTGGTTTGATTCTGGACCAGTTCTTATACTTAAACACACTGCATGATGGTGTGGTTCAATATAACACAAACAATGGGATTGAGCAGGACAGCGGACTCCTAGCCCCAAGTCTGAGCAGTCTACGGAATACTACAGAGACAGCATTCCTTAATATGGGCCTACTGTGTGGATAAATGCGATATTCTGACACTAGGTCTGATCACCCTGAAAATATCAAAAACATTTGCTGAAATCTAACCTCACAAGTGTTGCATAAATATATACATATACATTTTATAGAGGCAAAAAACTCTGTTAATGCATCAGTTAGGGTTGTTCCACAGCGACAAAAGCGAGGAAATTCGATGTTGGGGTTGAAACCCCCCTTGCACCACTCCAGCCCACCCCCCCCAACTGCATCGCGGTGCACGTTGGGGTCGTCGGCCGCAACTCTTACCCCATCACATGTGGAAAGAAGCTAAGGAGTAGGAGAATGGGGTAAGAGTTAGGACCGATGACCCCAAAGCACACCCCGAGGAGGGGTGCAAGGGGGGTTTCAACCATAACATCAAATTTCCTCGCTTTTGTTACTGTGGAACAACCCTAACTAATGCATTAAATGGAGTTTTTTGCCTCTAATTTCCCTTCTTTTTGATAATGATAATGAGAAATAGTGAATGTAATGCGGTGGTGGGAGCCCGACACGCGATGTCTTGTCACATAGTAACACGGTGCCCGCAAACGCAAATGGTAATGCGCATGGTGATGTAAAGCGAAACAGAAAGAGAAACAGTACTGTAGACACAAATGGTAAAAATAATGCAAACACAAGCACAAATGAAAAGGCACAGGGTAAAGAACATGGTGGCATAGATGGGAACGGTTAGTGAAACGGGTAAGGAACTGCAAGCAGAAGCGGTAAGGGTAACAGTAATGTAAGCGCACAGGCTGGTTTTCCCCAAAAGCTGCATAGAGAAAGACAGTGAATACAAAGAATGTATGCATAATAATGAGTCTCGGAGCAGAAAATGAGGAGTTGGAATACTAAATTGCTTATATCTCAGGAACCGTACGACGTAGAAAAAATTTTTTAAAAGTCATATGATTTATGATTTTCCTGGCTAGTTTTGCAATTAGCCTCCATGGGGGGGGCTAAGCATTTTTCTGACGAAAAGTCCATATCTGGCACCGTTTCCAAGATATGGGCCCTGAAAGGGGCGAACACCGTAATGTTATCCTATTGGGAAAAAAAGAGAAGTTCGGAGTGCCATAACTTTGCCACCCTGCAATATTTTTTTCACCAAACCACCAAAAGGCACATCTGTGGGATGTTGGCTTTCTTCCCTCCAAATTTCAGTGTAAAAGACTAAACCGTTATTTTGCAGCAGGATGACAAAGAATTCCTGTCATGCAGCGGACGCTGCAATGTTAGTCTATGGGAAAATGTGTCAATTTTGGAGTACCGTACCTTTGCATCCATGCAATATTTTGTCACCAAACAATCAAAAGGCACATCTGTGAGATTGTGGCTGCCTTCCCTCCAAATTTCAGCCCAAAAGACCAAACCGTTCATTTGCAGCAGGGTGGCAAAGAATTCCTGTTATTTTGGGCATAGTGTCGCAAAGTAGTATCGTGATTTCTTGAAAGCTTCTGCATAAATTGTGACACTTTCATAAGCTTGACGCTTTTTCCAGAAATTGGAAAAACATATTTCTAGGGTGTTTAACCTCAAAATAAAGACATGCCTAGCATCCTCAGGGTCCGACTAGGTAAACACAAAAATAATTATGTTGCTAGAAGGTCCCAAATTTAAATGGCAAGCATTTTTCTGATCATCAACTGAAAACAAAATTGCAGATTTGCGACACTACTAGGGCCATTTGCGACACTGTAACTTTTTGTTAACTTTTCCCATTGACTTATAATGAGAAATTGTTTTTTTGAATAACTTCTGAACCGTTTAATATTTTTTCACGAAATCTTCAAAAGGCACATCGGGAACCCCGGCCGCATGTCCCCTGACATTTTTGGGCCAGTCGCACAAACTGTGCGACCTGTAGGGACAAGCAAAGAATTCAAAACAGCATAAACACGCATGCAGATCACGCTTAACTCCGCAGCCGTATATCCGAACAGCAGATACCTAGATGTATAGTTCTTGATTGTGTATTCCAAATTTCAGGCAAATCCTTTGAACGGTTGCAAAGTTATTAAGGTGCAAAATTTTAGGTTTAACATGTAAATGGCTCTTCTACCAAAATATATATATCGGTGCCTTCAGAAAGTATTCACCCCCTTTGGATTTTGTCACATTTTGTGATGTTGCAAACTCAAATTAAAATAGATTTATATGGGATTTTTTTTGTCACATATCTGCACAAATTACTCTAAAATGTCAAAGTGGAATGAAACTTCTGGAATATTTTGTATATGTAATTTAAAATAAAAACCTGAAATGTTTTGATTTGATAAGTATTCACCCCCTTTGCTATGACACTCCAAATTGAGCTCAGGTGCATCTAATTTCCTTGTGAGATCACTCTAAAACTTGAATAGAGTCCACCTGTGGTTAGTTCAAATGGTTGATATGACTTCAGAGGAAATACACCTGTCTATATAAGGTCCCACTGTTGACAGTGCATGTCAGAGCAGAAACTCTACCATGAAGACCAAGGAGCTGTCTGTAGAACTGTGAGGAGGCATAGATCTGAGGAGCTGTATAAAAACATTTCTAGGGTGTTGAAAGTTCCCAGGAGCACAGTCAAGTCCATCATTAGGAAATGGAAAGATTACAGAACCACCCAGACTCTTCCTAGAGCAGGCCGTCCTCCCAAACTGAGCAACCAGGCAAGAAGGACCTTGGTCAGGGAAGTGACCAAGAACCCAATGACCACCCTGACAGAACTACAGAGTTCTATGGCTGAGATGGAAGAACCTGTCCAGAGGACAACAATCTCTGCAGCACTTCACAGATGTAGCCTCTATGGGAGAGTGGATAGATGGAAGCCACTCCTGAGAAAAGGCCACATAATAGCATGCCTGGAGTTTGCAAGAAGGCACGTGGCAGACTCTGAGACCATGTGGTAAAAGATTCTCTGGTCTGATGAAACAAGAATTGAACTCTTTGGCCTGAATACAAAGCGCTATGCCTGGCGCAAACCAAACACAGCTCAGTACCCGTGTAACACCATCCCTACCATGAAGCATGGTGGTGGCAGCATCAGGTTATGGGGATGCTTTTCAGCGGCAGGGACTGGGACACTTGTCAGGATAGAGGGAACAATGAATGGAGACAAATACAGGCACATCCTTGAGGAGAACCTGCATCAGTCTGCAATAGACCTTGGACTGGGGCGAAGATTTACGTTCCAACAGGACAATGACCCCAAGCATGCAGCCAAAGCAACACTGGAGTGGCTTCAGAACAAGAAGGTGAATGTCCTTGAGTGGCCCAGCCAAAGCCCAGACTTGAATCCCATTGATGCTTCCCATCCAACTTGACAGAGCTTGAGCAATTCTGCAAGGAAGAATGGGCGAAAATCCCCAAATCCAGATGTGCAAAGCTGATACAGACATACCCAAGAAGACTCAAAGCTGTAATTGCTGCCAAAGGTGCTTCTACAAAGTATTGACTCAGGGGGGTGAATACTTAAGTAAACAAGATATTTCATACATTTTTGTAACACAATAAAAATATTTTTGCCCCTTTAAATTGTTGAGTATGCTGTGTGAATCAAGGGGGAAACAAATCATTTCAATGCATTAAAAATTCTGGTAGTAACACAACAAAATCCAAGGGGGGGGTGAATACTTTCTGAAGGCACTGTGTGTGTGTGTGTGTGTGTGTGTGTGTGTGTGTGTGTGTATATCTCCTTCTAAAATTCCTTTGTTTATACTAGCAATGACAATGACAACTCACTAACCAAAGCAGATTATAAAACTGTTCCTAGGGCCAGCAGAATGCTGGAGTGTATTAAAAGGGGGCAAATAGCATTTTCCATTAAGAAGTATTGCCTCACATCCCTCCTAAATTTCCACCCACCAGCTTAGAATCTTGCCCTCTTGTTGCTAATTCCTTGCAGTGCTTGAACAATTGTTGACAAATAACTCTACTGATCTTTCAGAACATTTAATGTCTCAATCATGACCCCACTCTCCCTCCTGACCTCCAGCATGTACATATTTAGGCTTCTCGAACTCTCTTTGTATGATTTCTCTTACTGCCCCTATCATTCTGGTTGCCTTCCTTTGGACACATTATGCAAGCCCAATCTTTTTCAAATGAGGTCTTCAGAACTGCACACATTATTTCACACATGGCCTCATCAGGGATCCGACACCACATAGCTTGGGGGATAAGAGCTATAGGGACAGGCTGTTGTCCCTTAAACAACCCCTGACATGATCAAGCGGGCAACTTATACACATACCGAGGTTTAAAGGAAGTGCGCACAGAAGACTGGTGGTGCTGGAAGTTAAGGGCTGCCTGCCCCGAGAATGCAGACTTATTAAAAAAACAAACAAACAAAAAACAGCATTCACTCCAAACAGCAAACATTCAGTAGTGTAGAAATTTATTGTGGTAAGGTAGCCCAAAACTGCCCTACTACCCCAGTGCTTCAGCCCGATACAGGACCTTCCTCAGGGGACAGTTCTGAGAAGGCACATGACAGAAATCTTTTTTAAATCATATATTTAAAGTCACACTCACCCTAACGTGCTACAGTGCTATGAAACAAATCCATATTAAAAAGGGCCTTCTTCTAATCAGGACATACACTTATATTCTTAATATAAATTACAATGAAAGTTATTCTAGGACATCAGGTTATGGTACCATACTACTAACCATACATTCTAACATCTGCAAATTGTACATATTACAAAGTAAAGGGTATATATTTATTTCTTTTTCTCTCCCATTTATTCACTTGTATTTAATTCATTGTGTATTTAGTGGAAAACAAGTATAATGGACCCCTATTGCTATGGCTAAATTTTCATTATTTTTAAATATTTTAAACACTCATCAACCTACGTTTCGGGGTACATTTGCTAAGTCCAAGGAAGGAAGGAGGAGGAGTGGGGGGCAGAAGAAATATAAAAGGAGCTTTATTATCATTTTTTTTAGTAAAAGCTCCAGAGAACCAGCAGGGTACAATATCAAAAATAAGACAAAGAGTACAAGCAAAAGAAAAAAAACAAGATGAGGCCAAAGGGGGAAAAGAAAAACCTGCCAGTACATCAAGAACACTGAGGAGCCAAGATTAGTTGTTATAAAGTACTCGGATATTGATTTGACTGACACAAAAATAAGTTCTATATAAAGGCTTAAATTTTGTACCAACACAAAAGCCAGAACTATTTAAATTCCGAGTTTATATCTTAATCTTATCAGAAAATTAAAATATTTTTTTGGACACAGAGCAAAGTTTCTACAGAATCAAGAAAATATGGGGAGGCAAACTGCAATTGAAATTGATGCACTTAATGATTTGCATATGATGTCATGTAAATACAAATTTCACCCAATCAAGTAGAAACTGAAGAAGAAGATGGGGGAACAAACACTTGGATACCTGAAAACTGGGACTTTAACTCCTTAGATAATATTGATGTGACTGCTTTGTTACAAGAAGTGGACAATATATCTGACATATTTAATATAGGTGACATACAAGGACGTGAATACACAAAACAAAAGTTTAAACCTAAATCAATTTTTGTCCACAGGTTAACTGTGCAGCTATCACTTCATTTGAGCAAATGCTGATTAAAGTAACTGAAAAACTTTGCTCAGAAAACATCAGATATTACCACAATTCGGGAAAGAAAGAAGTAAATGCATTAAATGAACTATCCCCAGCTGAGGGTCTCTGCAGTAGCAGCATGTTTCAATGCCACCTGGGAGAACAGAATTCACATGTAAGCCTAGAAATCCCACCCCAGGGTTGAAGGCATCACAGAGATGAAGCATTCAGACTTCTGGGAGGGAGACTACAATTCACTTGGCACTAGTAGGGTCACCCTTTTCCAGCAAAAAAAAAAAAAGAATTAAAAATGGAATTGGCCATTTATAAATACCACTTAAGAAGCAAATTTTCATATGCAAAACAAAAAACTATTTTTAATACATTTACAAACACACTTGGTACAAATTGTGTGAAAACACCCATTCTGTACCACATGTTTAGTGAAAACATGTTGATTTGCACTAAATTATAGGCAAAAAACAGATTTGAGGAATTTGTAGAATGTAATTGCCCATTTTTTTTTGTCTTCACCCTGACAAGAATTCATACCTAATAGTCAGGTCCACAAGTATGAGGGAGGCGAGACAGAAACTAAGTACAGTCATCTTAGTTAATTAACTTACCAATACAATTGTCTCTTCTCTCCACATAAAGTTGACTGGAATCCTTAACCTGCCAACTTGCTGTGGCTACTATGTTTTATTCAACACCATCTGTATTTTAGGTAGATTCCACATTATAGTCATATGACCCATTTTAATAACATGTGCATAAAATAAAGATAAAATAAATAAAAGATTAACCATCAGAACCCTGACTTATGGCAGGTGTGTGTGTTTGTTTGATACTATGATCAAAATGGGGAAGGTGACAAACCCAGGTAGGAAAGGTGACCGAAGGTCAGAGATCATCATGTAGATGTAAAGTGAGTAAAAGGGGAGGAGGGGCACCGATATTGAGTCTTCTGGCCCCAGTCAGATTGCCAGGGCCCTTCCTGATCTGGGAACTTTGTCACTTCAGTACCCTAGGGCCTGCTGCTCCAGAATGGGGGACACCCTGTAGCTCCTCTATCAAGTGCATGAAGGGTAGCCAAATCTGAAAATGTTTGTCCTTCTACAGACGCAGTTCTGCAGTGATTCTCTACCCATGAGATTTCCTTTGCAATGGTGATCCACTCCTCCACTGTCGGCGCTGTCTGGGAAAGCCAAAGTCTGGTGATGGCTTTACCCGCCGCAGCCAGCAGGACGCCAATGAACGACCTTTGGCCATTGGATCTTTTGCCTTTGGGTAGGAGACCTAGTACCAAATTCTGAAAGTTAAGCACCTGTTCACTGTTTAATATTTTTCCCCAGGTGTTTACCCACCTCTGTCCAAAAAGGTTGTAAAATGGGGCAGTCCCAAAGTGTGAAAGTATGACCCTTTAGCTCCTCAATTTCTCCAGCATAAATCAGAGTTCCCCTTTTTATAATATTTTGTTCTGGAAGGGGTGTTAAAAGAAATCCTAAAACAATTTTCCATCCAAATTCTATCCAATTACTGGATGCAGAAGTACGCTTAACCCCCTCCCAAATCACCCCCAAGCTGTCCTCATCTAACTGGATGTCTGATTCCATTTCCCACTCCGTTTGACACAGGGGTGGTGGCAGATCTTTAGATATTGTATGTGCCATCATAAGCCTAGAAATTAATTTCTTTTCACCCAGTCCCAGGACCGAGTCCCATATGGTTTGTATCAGCAGATAAGGAGATTGTTGTGCCTCTGTTAGGTTAGTACCTTGCTACCTGGAGGTATTGAAAAAACTGTGAGTTGGGGAGCAGGAATTCCTGCTGTAATGTCTGAAAGGTTTTAATGTGCTCAGAATTAATAAATTGACTAAAGAACCTAAGGCCCTTTCTTTTCCAAAGGGGAAAGGCATAGTCCGTCATTTGGGGGTTGGGGGGGACTGGGTGCAGTAAATAATTTCAGTTTTATTTGATAGTGTGTCCCCCATGGATAAATCTTTTTTCTATATCTCCCCATATTCTATATGTTTGTTTAATCCATGGGTTTGATATATCTTTTTTAATGAGATGGGTTGGGTACACACTGAAATCCAATTGTGGACTCAGTCCAGGTTCACCCTGAATTTCTAGTGAGACCCAGGTATTTATTCAGGTCATTTGTTAGGTAATTCACCCAGGGACCTAGCTGGGCTATTTGGTAATATGTTTGTAAATTGGGGAGCCCAAGGCCACCCCTTTTCCTCACTCTCTGCAATGTCTCCCATGCCATCCTGGCCCTTCGCCTTCCCCACACAAATTGATGTAAGGCCTTGGTGATTTTTTTCCATGCTAAACTCAGAACCTGAAGAGGGTGAGTGTTAAATAAAAAAACAAAAAACGTGGGAGTATGTTCATCTTGACGGATTCGATTCTCCCCAGTAGGGTCAGAGGGAGGGTGCTCCATCACGTCAGATACGTCAGGACCTCTTCAATCAGTTTGTCATAATTGACACGATATAACTGTTTCAAGTCCATGGGAATATGAATTCCCAAATATCTAATCTGAGATTAGGCCCATATAAAGGGAATTAACTGTTCTAATTCTCTGGTATGTGGGCCACTCACCAGTATCACCTCTGTTTTGTCATTATTTATTTTAAATCCTGAGAATTGGCCATAATCTGTTAAAATCTGGAGTAGTGTGGAAAAGGATTTCACTGGGTCTCTTAAATATAACATGGTGTTGTCTGCACAGAGGGAAATTCTATTCTCCTCCCCCTACTGCAATCCCAGTTATATCTTGATGCGATCTAATAAATTGAGCTAGTGGCTTCATACTAAGAGCAAAAAGGATCAGGAAAGGGGGCATCCCGGTGCCTGGTACCCCTCTTTATTTTCAATGGTGCTGATATTGTGCCATTTACTTTGACCCGGGCAGTGGGATTATTGTAAATTTCTCCATTCCATTCTCTAAATTGGTCTACAAACCCAAATTTAGCCAATACTTCGGACAGGAAGTCCCAAAGTAAGCGATCAGACGCTTTCTCTGCGTTGATTGCTATTGCAATTTGTTGTTCTCTTCCCTTCCTTCCCATGTGCAGGGTATTTAGACAGTGTCTTATGTTGTCCTTAAGATACCAGCTCTGTACAAAACCAGCCTGGTCTGGGTGGACCAGGCTTGGGAGGACTGCGTTGACTGTATTAGCTAGGATTTTTGTAAAAATCTTTGAGTCTACATTCAGGAGTGAGAGGGGTCCAAAGGAACTGCATACCTCTGGAGCTTTTCCTTCCTTGGGGATCACTGTTCTATAAGCTTCCCTCCATGAACCCAGGAATCCACTAGCCTCTTTGTGTTTATTGAAAACCCGAACCAGTATGAGAACTAAAACCTTACTGAATCTTTTGTAAAATTCAGCAATGAAACCATCTGGGCTGGGGGACTTGTTACCCTTCAAGGTACGTATGACCTGGGCTATTTCTGTAGATGTTATTGGGGAGTCTAGCTGTGCTTTGATATCTTCTGTGAGTTTAGGGAGGGTGACCCTATCCAAGAATCTTCGGACAGAAGTCCTAGAGTCTGGGTCCTGTGGGTCCAAATCATATAGGGCTCCAGAGTATTCTTTGGATGCCTCTGCTATATGAGCCGGTGTGTAGATCTGGGAGGGGGTGCTTTTCTTATTAGTCTGCAAGGTTTTAACATACCTGTCGGCCTGGGCCTTTCTCAAATGAAAGGCTAGTAATCTACTGGCTCTATTGCCATGTTCATAGTATTTGTGATTCCCATACCTTAACCTCCCTTCTATTTGTTAATCTAAAATGTTTTGTAATTATTTTCCTTGTTTCTTTGATTTCCGTATGTAATTCCACCCCATGGGTTCCCCCCTGTTTAACTGTGAGCTCCAACTGCTGTAACTTAGTCTCTAAAGCCTTTTGTCTCTCTATGTGTGACCTTTTAAGGTGTGAGGAAAATTAAATGAATTGTTCCCTTAATACTGCTTTCATTCCATCCCCAAAACACTTGGAATCTGGACAATCCACCAAGTTATGTGTTTGATAATCATTAATACTGTCCTGAATGTGGGATCTGAAGTCCTCCATGTCAAGCACGGAGGATTTCATCCATCACTGTGTTATCCTTTTCCAGTTACCCAGCTCCAGGGTGAGTACCACAGCTGAATGGTCCGAAACCAGGCTGTGGAGGATCTCATAACCTCGAACCTTGTGGAAGTCTACACTACTCATTAAAAATAATCAATTCTGAAGTAAGTATTGTTTGGGTGGGAATAGAATGAGTAGTCCCTCATCGTTTTATTAAGGTCCCTCCAGACATCCATTAAGTCCAACTCCTGCATACCATTCCTTATCGCCTCGCTCATATTTTTATTTATGGCTGGGTTTTGGGAGAAGTGGTCGTACTGTGGATTAGGGACACAATTGAAGTCTCCACCCATCAGGACCATACCCTCACCCAACTGTGCTATCTGTCCGAATATTTTAATAAAGAAGGTGGGGTCATCCCTGTTAGATGCATACAGATTTATAATATGAATCACCTGGTTAAACATTTTCCCCATTACTATAATCCCTCTTCCGATTTCCAAGACAACTTTGGATGTAATTTCAAAAGGTAAATCTCTCCGAAGGAGAACAGCCACCCCTGCCCGTTTCCCTGAGGGGTGTGAGGTATAGATTACCCTGTCCACCCAGCTCTGTTTTAGTTTTGTGCTCTATATCTCAGAGTTTGGTCTCCTGAATGAGGCCGATATCAGTTTATCTGCTTCAGATAATGAAGTATTTTGGTCCGCTTGATTGGAGAGTTAATGCCCTGAACATTCAGGGATGCTATCTTAAGGGTACCCATGTCTGGGGCAAATCAATCCTTCTGTTATCAGATTCCCTCATCTTTGTGTTTGGTCCACATCCCCTCCCAAGATCCCCCGAATATGTCCACCCCCCCCCCATCTGTAGAACTAGCCATGCCATCAGGTAACATATTGACACAATGAGTAAACAAACCCCCATACCAACTCATGTCAAACATTTGTAAAACAAACATTCTAAACAGTGAACTATGAACTTTTTTACTAAACTTGTGGTTCGCTTCCTAGGTTAAAAGATGTTACAATAGGACCTCACAGCCGTGGGGGTGTAGAGCCTTGGCTCAAGCTCCTACTGTGAGTAGGTCTGATTCTGTGGAATCAGGTAGAAAAAGAACGTCACCGCCCAACAGGGGCACAGAGGTAGACCAGTAAGCTCGAAAAAACTCCTCCTTGCTTTTAGTGGCCGACCTAGGATGTCCTCCTGGGCTGTCCTAATCTTTTAAATTAAGTGAACATAAAAGGTAGGGTGGGTGGAGCCCAACCCTATCCCTAGCCAGCTTCGTGCCAAAATATGCTCAAGTAAATATCCCTTCTGAGCTTTAAAATTGCTGCATATGTTATATCCATTTTCCTTCCTAAGCCTGTCTTGGTAGCGTTAGGTCTAAATGGTAAACCTTTTTTGGCTCAATGGGGAACTAGAAGTAGTGAAGTGAAAATTAACAAGCTTTGTCCTAAAAAGTAACCCGCCCTCCCTCCCAAAGCTTCCCCATTCAGAACCTTCATTATACCTTCTTAATTAGTTTTCAGTTAGAAAGACAATTTAGGTCTGTCCTGGTAACAAGGAGAGAGAAATGGGGAGCAACCGCTTTCACCGAGGACCATATTTCTACCAAGCAATAGTGTGAAATGTAAGCGTCAGTGTTCCCTTGAGACAAGGAGGTACCCAAAAGGGGCAAATGAGTTACTGCCTCTGATTTAGAAATAACAGTTAAGAGGGGGCATTCCATTGTCCAATAGTCCGTCTTAGGGAGAAAAAATTAGCCATCTTGTAATGGCGAAATGTACAGTTGTTGTCAGTACCTCTTAAAGGACCTCAGGATGAGTTCCAGCTCAGCGACCTACCTTGGTGTACTTCCTCCGATGCTGAGGCCTTATTTTCTCTACTTAAAATTTCCCTTAAATCCTGGCAGAGATGAGAGGGCCATGATATAGCTGATAGTTGCGCCCGCCTTGGTCTGCCCACTCTCCGCCACGCCGAACATGAATTCTCGTGTTCCAGCAAGTTGGCCTGCAGCTCAGGACAATGTAGGCCCAACTGTTTAAGCAGGGGTAGTGCTTCTCTCATGGTGTTGAATAGGACTGGACCCTTTTCAGTGTGGATACATAATTTTGCTGGGTAATGCGGCTGAATGTGGATTTTTTTCTCCTTAGCCTGCTTAATCACTTCCCGGACCTGCTTTCTTTTTCGTTTAAAAGGTCAGAGAAATCTTGATCGAAGAACAGTCAGAGTATCCAGTTTGATTTCCTTTATTTTCCATGCAGTTTGGAGCACCAGCTGGCAATCTTGGTACTTTAGCATACTTGCTATAACAGAGCGTGGTCTCGCTGTCTGGTCCTTGGGCTTGGGGGCTAACAAACGGTCTGCTCTCTCAATTGGGAGAGGGGTATCTTCTGGAATTTTTAAGACTTCTCTCAGAATATGTGATACAAACTCCTCCACTGAATTGAAAGATTTCTCCATATCTTCAGGTACACCGTATATTCTAAAGTTGTTTCGCCTAGCACAATTTTCTTGATTGTCCAGCTTTAATTGTAATTCTCTTTCTCTGGTTAACAGGTAAAGGATGGCTCTGCCATGTTGGCCAGATGAATCAGCTAGGCCCCCCCCCCACACATTCCTCCACTGCTGTGGTTCTTTTGTCGATGGCTTTTAAGTCTGCCTTGAGGTCTGCAACCGAGGACTCCACTCTGTGGATTGCCTTGATTATGCTGTCTAACTTTGTCAAATTTACTCCCTGGTCGCATGGTTCAAAGCTGTCCTCCGAGTCAGCGATACTGCTTACTGGTGAGGCTGAACATGCGTCCTGAGGACGGCTGGAGTTTTTATCAGACTCCATCAGCGTTTTAAGCTTTTCGGCTTGCGAATTTCTGTGCCTCGATCTGCTGGAGGTCATTTCCCTTTGCTTTATAGTAGGGAATTACTTTGTTTGACTTAGATTTTTCACTGGCTTATTAAAATATTAATAGAACAGCCCTGGAGCTTTTTGGCTAGATGGCCATTGAGACGGTGATGTCACCAGAAGTCCTTAACTGAATTTTAACAAACACTTGCGTATAGTACAAGAGTAAGGGGAAACCCCTCATTTCATAATCAGAAACACACAGGAAAATAACACTGCATAGAATTATCACAACCAATAGTGTAACTTAATGATTCACTCAAATGAATAGTTGCCCCAACAAATGTTTAGGGTACACACCCCTGGTATTGTTAAAAGGAACGGGAGAAGGAAATAGAGGGGAGAGGCCCTCTGAAAGGGGCTGTCGCAGGGGTTAGTAGTTGGTCAGTAAGGGAGTACCCACTGTGGAACTAGACAAAGGGGGGGGGGGGAGATGGGTAACAATACTGTTAAGTAACCTAGAATCCTCCATTACCAGAGGAAGGCAAGATTGAATATCACAGACTAGGGGAACAGCAACCGAATACTAAGCAAACATAATGTCACATATTTAAGCTCCCAAAGGGGGTTCAGACAAAAATAGTAGACGAAGTAGAAGCCGAAATCTGGCCAATGGAAAATCATGTACACAAATGCTCACAGCCTGGGAAATAAAATCCCAGACCTGCAGGCAATAATGTCAGAGGCTAAACTGAACATAGTAGCAATTAGTGAGATGTGGTTTACCAGTAACCACACTTGGGAGACTTCAGTACCTGGCTATATACTGTTCAGAAGAGACTGAGGTACAAAAAGGGGGGGTGGAGTGGCCCTGTATGTCAATGAAAATATCAAAGCTACAGAAATTCAGAATGCACATAAGGAGCCAGAAGAACTGTGGGTCACCCTGGAAACAGGAAATGGGACAGCCATAAGAACTGGGGTTGTCTACAGGCCCCCAGACCAGGGGGAGGACATAGACACATTACTGTTAGAAGATATACAAAACATGACAGCAAAAGGGGAGGTTCAGATAATGGGAGACTTCAACATGTCAGATACAGATTGGTCAATACTAGCAGGAACATCTGCCAGAACTAGACACATGGTGGATTCCCTGCAGGGGGAGGGCCTCAAACAACTGGTACAACCCACAAGAGACAGGGCTATCCTAGATCTAGTACTGACTAACAGGGAAGGGAAGACAGATCTCCAGGTAGAAGGTCACCTGGGGGCCAGTGATCATCACATGGTACGGTTCAATTTGGCCACTACAACTAAATCATCCCATTCCAAGGCAAAAATATGGGACTTCAGAGGAGCTGACTTTGATAAGATGGCCAACAGAGTTAAGCTAGCCCTGGCAAAAAGAAACACAGGTGAGGGAGTACAGGCAAAGTGGGCAAGCATTAAGAATGCAATACTTGAAGCAACATCCCATTGTGTTAGACAGAAAAGGAAGTGCAAAAGAAGAGGGAAACCACTTTGGTTCTCAAATACAGTAGCAGAACTAGTCAGAGCCAAAAGGCTGGCCTTCAGGAAATATAAGGGAACACACAGCGGGATGAAGATAGGGAGGCATACCAAACTGCCCTAAGGGAAGCAGGGAAAGCAGTAAGGCAGGCAAAGTCCCAAACTGAGGAAACACTAGCACGAATAGTAAAAGAAGGTGACAAGACTTTCTATAGATACATTAGTGAAAGGAGAAAGTCCAGAGGGGGTACTGCTAAGCTCAAAGGAGAAAAGGGGGCATGTGAGGAGGAGGACCCTGTAAAGCCATTTACCTTAAATAAATACTTTTGCTCAGTATTTACTGAAGAGAAGGTAGGGCAGGGCCCACAGTTCAGCACCGTGGACACAAGGGGAAGGGAGGTGAGCACTACTCCCTTCACAAAAGAAAGGGTCCTACAAGAGCTCGCTAAGCTCAGGGTGGACAAGGCAATGGGACCTGATGACATACATCCCAGGGTACTAAAGGAGCTAAGGGTGGAACTAGCAGAGCCATTAGCAGAACTGTTTAGTGAGTCTCTGAGAACAGGAGAGGTCCCAGAAGACTGGAGAAGGGCTCATGTGATCTCACTCCACAAGAGTTGTAGCAGGGAGAAGGCAGGGAACTACAGACCAGTCAGTTTTACCTCAGCAGTGGGCAAGATTATGGAGGCACTCCTTAAGGAAAGGATAGTGCAACACCTGGAATCCATAGGGGCACAGGATCCAAGACAGCATGGGTTTACAAAAGGAAGGTCCTGTCAAACTAATCTCATAGATTTCTTTGACTGGGTAACCAGAGTGGTGGACCAAGGGGGAGCAGTTGATGCCACCTACCTTGACTTCAGCAAAGCTTTCGACACTGTTCCACATAGAAGATTGATAAATAAGCTGGGTAGGCTTGGGGTGGGTCAGAAGTTGGTCATCTGGGTGGCAAACTGGTTGACAGGCAGAAAACAGAGAGTGGAGGTAAATGGTATACAGTCAGAAGAGATGCAAGTCACACGTGGGGTACCTCAGGGATCAGTCCTGGGGCCAGTCCTCTTCAATATCTTCATTAGTGACATTGCAGATGGACTAGAAGGTAAGGCTTGTCTGTTTGCAGATGACACCAAGATCTGCAACACAGCAGAAGATCCAGATGGGGTGGGCAGAATGAGAAGAGATCTGGATAAACTAGCAAAATGGTCAGAAGAGTGGCAACTGGGATTTAATGCAAATAAGTGCAAGATCATGCACATTGGGAAGAGAAACCCTGAAGCCACCTATAGGCTGGGAGGAGAGCTGCTGGCAGTCACAAAGGAAGAAAGAGAGTTGGGCATCATCATCACCGATGACCTGAAATCATCCAAGCAGACCTCTAAAGCAGTAGCTAAGGCTAGGGGAATGTTAGGGTGTATTAGTCGGGGTATCACAAGTCGTAAGAGGGAGGTAATAATCCCCCTTTACAAGAGGCTGGTTAGGCCCCATCTGAAGTACCATGTACAGTACTGGAAGCCATACCTTCACAAGGACATTAACCAAATTGAGGCAGTCCGGAAAAGGGCAACCAAAATGGTACAGGGACTGCATCAGAAGACATATGAGGACAGATTAATGGAGCTCAATATGTATACCCTAGAGCAAAGAAGGGAGAGAGGTGATATGATCGAAACATTCAAACACCTTAAGGGCATTAACAAGGTGAAAGAGTAACATGTTTCAATATAAGAAAAATAGCAGGACAAGAGAACACAGCATGAGATTAGAGGTAGGCAGATTAAGTGGTAATGTGTGGAGGTTCTTTTTCACAGAAAGGGTGGCGGATGCATGGAACGGCCTACCACAGGAAGTGGTGGCTATGAATACATTGCAGGGCTTCAAACTGGCATGGGATAGGCATAAGGGAGCAATACAGATGAGTATGAATAGATAGGCCACTGACAGAGCAAAGGCTGATGGCACATTTATAAGGTAGAAAAAGAAATGGGCAGACTGGATGGGCCTTGTGGTCCTTATCTGCCGTCAATGTCTATGTTTCTATGAAGGGTTACACAATCAAATAAAAATATACTTGTCACTAGGTGTATAAACATTAAAAGTATCCTCAGGGAAGTAAGAGGATAAATATATAAACCATAACATTAAAATGATAGATAATGGGGGGTTGTAAGGCATTTATTAAAGGGGGGAGGGGGAGGAAGGGAATAGTAGGAAAAAGAGGGTAGAAGGGCAGGGAAATAGAGAGGGAGCCCAGTGGGCATGAGTACTCAGAAAATACTGTGCTCAGATGAGTCAGGGTACAAACTAAACCCCGAAATGGGGACAGGGATGCCAAGAAGGGTCTTGGCTAAAACAAGTTTGGAAACTCTGTAATGGTGGTAAGTATATTGCCCATTTTTTTTTTTAA